>JAJTUE010000005.1:564182-1822415 GCA_036971405.1 Orbilia quercus
AAAGTAGAGGCAAGGAGTTGCTCACTTTGTCGATTTGGTTTAGCTGCTGGATCCTCTCTGATGGCGAGAATTGAACAGAAGGCTGCTGGGACTGTGACGCCTCGGTAAGCCCTCCAATTGGTGAGGTCTCCATTATAATGATCGCGATAAGAAACGCGTCTAGCTCGCGCAGAAATTATCTAGAACGAAAGTGAATAGACGTCGATAGAGGGAATAATGGAGGTTGATGATTTGAAGGAGAATTGAAGGAGACAATCGAAAAGAGATCTTGAAGTCGAAGGCGTGTTGTGTTCAACCTCCAAGTCTTGGCGTTATTTGTTCCGCCGCCAAAATTTCGGAACTTCGAACAGACGTCAACCCGCATCCCACTTCTCCCGCTGACCACTCCTCCTCCGACCTGCACCCGCAAAATCCCATTATCTTCCGAAATCGCATACGATGCAGTCCCTTCGAATCCTCCGAACTGCCGCTCTCCGGGCGAAGCCGCTCTCTTCGGCAATCCGTGCACCTATACGAAGAGGATACGCCGATGCCGCCCCGGATAAGATTAAGCTCAGCTTGTCGCTTCCTCATCAGGTGGGATCCATTGTGCCGTCTTATCGTACCGAGAGCCACATATGCTAATATATACGGGCTATAGGCAATCTACAAGGCCACCGATGTGTATGGATACCTGGATTTAAACCGCCGAAAGGGACTTGTTTCGCTGACTGCTCGATGAATATAGTGTCCAGGTTAATATTCCCGCAGAATCTGGCGTGATGGGTGTTCTTGCGAACCACGTCCCGTCGATTGAACAGCTGAAGGCTGGTGTTGTCGATATCATAGAAGAAGGTGGCTCGAACAAGCAGTTCTTCGGTATGGAAGATCTTTGCATTAATTATAAGGGCCTGTGGTTCTAATCTGAAGTGATGTTATAGTATCTGGAGGTTTCGCCGTTGTACAGCCTGGCAGCAAGTTGAGCATTAACGCAGTGGAGGCATATACTCTCGACGAGTTCAGCCTGGACGCCGTTAGGGCTCAATTGGCCGAAGCTAGCAAGATTGCTGGTGGCAGTGGCAGCGAGGTTGATATCGCTGAAGCTAAGGTTGAAGTTGAGGTATAAGCTTTTCCCTACCCTGTATTTGCGATTCGGCCGCTAACATTCGTTATGATCTAGGTTCTGGAGACATTACAAGCCGCTCTTAAGGGTTAAAGGTTTATAGTTTATCCACCCTTCAAAAACACAATTTCGTGTACATTTACTTGTTCCCTTAAAAAAAGAAGTATATATGTGAATTGATAGCATTCCAATTGGATTGATGTGATCCGAAATAGAATCAATAGATGGCTAACTAATTGACACCGGAAGTATGAAATATTATAAGCGAGTTTCTCATGATTCTACACCGCATTATATGTACAAGGGACAGAGATATATACATCAACAAGCCTTCACACAGCTCGAACAACCAGCAAGCTTAAGGACGAGACTGAGTAAGCGGATGATATCTAGTTTCCTGCTTCAGCAGCATATCTAGACCTTTCTTCTCCCTCTCCCACGCCCAGCCTTGTCTATCAATCCTATAAGCTACACTGCTATCCCCAACCCTAATCTTTGCAAACTCTTCCATTTTCAACGCTCTGTAAAACTTCCTAGCTCCGTTATATAACAACCAGCCAATATATTTCAAAGGCCCAAAGTAGCCCTTGAACTCCCACTTGGCAAGATCGCTTGAGGCTTTGTGGAAGGGAGATTCGAAGTATGTTGATTTCGGAGTGGTGGTGATGATACGTTTGCGGAAGGGGACGAGAGAGCGAGCTTGTACTTGTAGGTTTATGGCTGGCGGGGAGGCATTCGCGCGGGGAATAGCGATAATGCGGTGGATCATTCTATAATCGAGGTTAGCAGATTTGTTTCAATGAAGATGTTGATGGAAGAATGGGTATACCTGGACGGAACCCAAAAGCTATAAGCACATATCACAAGACCCATTCCGGCGCCAAAAGCGCTGACGGCTCTCGTCCATTGAGGCGCATCAGGTTGGCAGATGACATTCTCGTAGAACTCGAAGCCGGCCCAGGATACCGATGCCACAGAGAGAGTGTAGTAGATATAGACCAGCATCCGCGACCCGGATTGATAGAGGACGGTTTCGTGGCCGGCTCGGCCGAGGTTTTCTTCGAGGGAGAAGTATCGACCTGAAGACGGTGGTGTGAATTGAGTGGCTGCAGGGATTGATCTGGGTAGAGATCGCTTGGTGGGTCTGGATGCTTTGGCGGCATAGTTGCGGGCAAGTCGAAGGATGGCGGAATGGCGTATCGGGGTGAAGGCGGAATTGTATGATGAACAGGATGGTAGGATAGATGGTGTTATCGGCCGTCTGAGCAGGCGTAAGCCCAGTGTGGATGTTGGTATCGACATTTTTAATTCGGAGTGTATCAAAGAATCTAGATCGATCTTCGAGGACTTGATGTCGAGATAGACGTCGGTAGTACGGTAGTCGCGGTAGATGTCTAGCAGCAATAATACCACTCTCGTCTGATCGAATGAGCAACGTGGCCGGTAAGACCACCAATTGAAGTTCCCGGAATGCAATTGGCGATACCTTCAACCTGGTATCCTGGTGGTCTGAGTGTGGTGTTGCGGTCAAAATTTGAGCGAACTTGCGGCTCTGCTCAGGACAGGGATGTTTGGCGCAGCAGTAGGTTCCTGGCCTGACTCCGGCTTCACATGCGCACTTTCTGCCACGGCCACCGGGCGACTAAGCTATCGCAGGATCGGAAATCGCATGCGGTCTTGGACTTGCCCCGGATTTGTAAGTGTGTCGGTGTATCGGTCTTGTGCCCCGCTGTGCCTTGATTTCTGGGGAATGGCGAGACGAACCTCACGACCACATGCTGGCTGAAGATTGGTGTCTTTGTCCGGTGGGGTGATGCCGTCGGATGATTTAGTGACGTTGATTGATCAATGAAGCAATTAATTAAGACTGAGACTGAGACTGAGAGTGGGCTGGCTGCATGTGATACGAGATGAGAGAGATGGATCCCAACAAATTAACGTGCAGGAGGCTGGCTCCATCCAACTCATCTTCCTCCGTTCACTCTGCAATCTCATCTCGAATTTATACTCTATACTTCTCCGAATCCGTATTGTCCTCGAAATATCCTTCATCGCTAGCTCTCAGACTGCTATCATCCCGTATCGACATCCAGTCAAATCGAATGGTCATCGGACAGTGTCCAGCCTGCAGCCAACACTTTACGTCATATCCCGGTCCATCTTGGCTTTCAACCAACAGCTTGATTTAAACGCACGCCGATATCATCATCCATCGCTCATCATCTTTCGGAAAATTAATATGACAAGATCGAACGTCCGGCCGTCTACGAGCCTGTAAATCACCATGAATTCCGACTTCCAGCCGGTCACCGACGCCTCCGAGCCATATGCCGCAAACGAATACCCCCCGGAGTTCGTCGTAGACTACACCGACAACAAGCGTACGCATTCCCGTCATTATTCTTTCGGACAGCGGTCTAATGTTGGGCTTTATAGATATCGAACAATTTACGCAAGTCTTGAACGCCCCACCGAGTGCGCCAGACGTATTCATCAGTGCCGAAAGCGACTGGAGGCCCATTAGACAGCGAGTAGGCAAAGGCAAACGGAGGAGAAAGTCAAGAAAGGATGAAACGAGAGAAGGTATTTTAATGCCGTCCCCGATATCAAAAGAATATGTTTCTCTAACGGAAAGTAGGCTACGGGTACGCCTTATTCAGCTGGCCGTTACTTCTCGTGGTTTTCGGCTGGATTCTCTTCTTAGGGTACGCTGGTGTGAACATCTACGGCTCCTTCGTTATTTGCTGATAAGAGTATTAGATTTCTCTATTTCCTCACCCGAATATACATCTGGCTATACGAACATTTCATTACACATCGTGGGAAACGCCAACGGTTACGTCTAGCCCTCCGAGCAGCTCGAAACTACGAAGAATGGAAAGTAGCGGCGCGGGAGCTCGATGCGTACCTCGGTGCTGACGAGTGGAGGGATACCGATGAGTTCAGCTACTACGACTACAGTACTATCAAACGAGTTGTGTCAGAGATGGAAGACCTACGGCAGAGGGTCAGAATCGACGACGACGCTGTTGAAGGGCTGACTGCTTTGGTCAGAGCTTGCGTCAAGAATGATTTTGCTGGTATTGAAAATCCGAGACTGTACAGCCAAACTTATTACGGAACGAAGAACCTGTTACAGGAGTATTATGACGAGCGTATGTGCAACCTACTACCACAAACCTGATAAATCGCTAACATATATAACTAGTGGAAAGATGCCTTCGCATTCTCGTCGACACCGATCAACTTACCCTCGACGAAAAGCGAAAACTGTTCAAACATCTCTCTAAAAACCTTGGCCGGAGTGCGTTGTGTCTCTCTGGCGGTGCCTGTTTTGCCTACTACCACTTTGGCGTCATCCGTGCCCATCTAGACGCCGGTGTCATCCCCAATATCATCACGGGAACCTCGGGTGGAGGATTAGTTGCGGCTCTGGTTGGCACTCGAACCGATGAAGAGCTCAAAGTTGTGATTCGTCCGGAACTTGCAGACAAGATCACGGCATGCCACGATAGTATGGCGGTTTGGATGACCAGATGGTGGAAGACGGGCGCCAGATTCGATTCTGTGGACTGGGCGACTCGTGCTCTGTGGTTCACCAGGGGCAGCATGACATTCAGAGAAGCATACGAAAGGACGGGCCGAACACTAAACATATCTTGTGTTCCATCGAACCCGAATAGCCCAAGCATTCTGCTCAACCACATAACCGCCCCGGACTGTGTCATCTGGACCGCACTGCTCGCTTCCGCTGCTGTCCCTGGAATCTTGAACCCGGTGGTGCTTATGATGAAGACGAAAGCCGACGACTTGATACCTTATTCATTCGGCCATAAATGGAAAGATGGCAGCATTCGTACCGATATCCCCATTCAGGCACTCAATCTCCACTTTAACGTCAATTTTCCCATCGTATCCCAAGTCAACCCGCATATCACATTATTCTTCTTTTCCTCAAGAGGCACCGTTGGCCGACCGGTATCTCATCGCAAGGGTCGAGGATGGCGAGGCGGGTTCCTGGGTAGTGCGGCGGAACAGTATCTCAAACTCGATTTGAACAAGTGGCTAAAAGTTCTACGACATCTGGAACTTCTACCTCGGCCTATGGGTACAGACTGGAGTAACCTCTTCCTCCAACGCTTTTACGGCCGGGTTAACATTTTACCCCGCACCAAACTTATCGACTACTACTACATCCTCTCCGATCCGTCACGAGAACGGCTCTCGTGGATGATAAATTCCGGCGAACACGCTACGTTCCCGAAATTGATGTTTATTTCTAACCGGATGAAAATCGAACGACTAGTAGAAGAAGGAAGACGGAAGCATAAAAGCAAAGGAGCGGAATTGGAAGCCATACTAAGTGCCGAGGATATAGCATCTTTATTGAAGGGGAAGAAGAGCACATCCGGCACATTCAGCAAGCGCAGTTCAAGGCGTATATCTACCGATCTATCGAATATAATGGGTACAGCTGCATCTGCAGCCGGCGGTGGCGGCACAGGATTAGGCATCCGGGATATGAACGGCGGCACTAACGAGACGAACTCGCCGGTGAATCCCGCGTCCGGGACGGCAAGTCCGAACGTGAAAAGGTTCAGTTGGTTCAAGAATAACCTCTGGCCAGGCAGCATTAACGACGTCCTCGCATCCCCGAAAAACACCGAATTTCGCAGACGCAGCGCGGCGAGTTTACGGAATATGGTTTCTAGGAACGGGAGTCAAGAGACCGTCAGAGGCGGGATTTTGGGCGATATTGCGGGGAATCCAGCCGGGTTTACATCGAGTCCAGCCGCGTTAGACAGTGGTATGAGCGAGGGTGAGGATGATCGATACTTTGGTGCTGCTGGTGGGGAGTTTGGCGGTGGCGACGATTTCACGAGTGCGGTCAATACGGAGGATAGTGCCAGTGCTAGTGAGGAGGACATATTTAGTGGGAGTGAAGTGGAGCGGGATAGCGATCAAGATGAAGAGGATGATGGGCTAGAGATGCGGAGGGATACTATTACTACTAAACGGCGGGGGTTTACAGGAGAAAACGAGGAAGAATTAAGGGAGGTGGATGATGTCGGAGGGCAGCCGGGGAAGGTTGAGTTTATTAGTGCGGGGCCCACATAGCGGAATCCAATGGTTTTTGTTTTGGAAGGGTTTATCGTAGAGGCATTTTTGGTTAGCTATGTAAATTGGCGTGGGATACCTGTGGTCTTTTGGGGATATTACAGGTTGATAGGTACCTTCTTTTTTCTGCATTACTGTGGAGTCGGAAATATATTGGAATTAGAGCGCACGCCTACATGCTTGAAAGACGGGGATGAGGTGTATTTGGATATCTGTATTAACCTTTTTTGTTTTAAAAATTAAAATTAACAACGGAATAGATCGAGATAGATGTCCCAAAATGTTTATATTGAAGTGTTCAGCAGATATCCTGGCTGCCCTAGCTGTAGGCTACTCTGTTAAAACTATAGAGTCCCAAATGCTAATCGTAGTAACTCCTCTTCAACGTTCTATACTTTTTCAAATAATACCTATAAAACGCCGCATCCAATGATAAAATTGTATCAGTCGTCAAGTCAAGTCACTTAAACAATAACCAAAAAATAGGGTATAGAAGAAAATAGTAAATTGCATACAAAGCTTCAATCTCCCGCTTCACAAACTCCGCCCGTCTAATACCGTTTAGAATCTCCTGTTCGTCCGTGATCCCTGCATTCTTGGAGAATACGTTGTGGCAGCGGGTGCGGAAATATTGGTAGCCGAGGGGGTATTCTTTGCCGAGGTGGAGGAGTTCTACGGTTTCAACTGGAGATTAGATATCATGGCATTGCAGGTAGATGTAAGATTTAGGGAGATAAGAACCTTTATAGATGTTTATGACTTGGCGGCGGAGGGTGGGGGACATCGCCTTGCTACATCTGGGTTATTGTATTGTCGAGGGTTTGTCGTGACGGAGATCGAGATCGAATTTATGTCATGCATGGCCATGGATGGTTCTGAGCAACTGAGTTGGCTGTCGGAGTTCTTAGCGAATATTTGAACGCATTTATGACAGCTTACTTGGGTTCTGATACCTGCCTGGCTTGAAGACTCTGCGATATTTAGAATTCGAATGTTACAATTCGCACAACTATTATCCTACCAAATATCATTCAATAGTGCGACTTTGTGTCACTGATAAATATAAATATCGTGAATGATCAATGAACGGGGTGTCTACCAAACACATACAATGCAACACGGTATGCCAGAATACCTAGGTAGATACTCTGTCAAATCGAGCCTGATAATGGAGGTCTGATTTGATAAGATAAGATTAAGGATTAGACCAAACTGTCACTCTTCTACAAGAACTACTTTTCTACCGGTTTCCAAGATTATATTTTCCTCTTCTGTCAGGCAAACTGCCGGCTGCTGGAGTCAACTAGATAGCTCCTTTTCTTCCGGTTAAGTTTCCATGCTGTATCTTTAGCAAACAGCTCTAAGCGGGCCATATCAAACCATAAAATCGGCAAGGTTGGACATTTTACCAGAATTTTCTAGATCAAGTTTTGCCTCAGTTACTTCTAGTTGCTAGCTAGCTGATCTCTGGTTGCTACCTAAGAAGTATTTAATCCCCACCGTCCCCACCATTTCTCCCATCTCTTTTTCACCATCCTACAATGCAACCTAAACTATGGAACAAAACTACAAATATAAGTATAACTCTTTCTCTATGAAATTACTCTACAAAAGATATCAGTTCTTTCAACGACCCTGAATAGATCTATATATAGCCGTTAAAGGAAGCAAATTCTGGGAATATGGATACAGAGAGGCTACATCTATAAATCCCAGCTGTCCGTGGTCGCCATGCTCGACCGTGAGTAGTAATGCGGTCGTCGGAGTGAAGAAATGAGGGACACTGTCATAGTGAACTGACCGGTGATATCATGGATAATATATCAAAAATTTACAGCACATATATTCCCACATTCTTATGGGAATTTACAAACCCTTATGCAATAATGACTGCAGCGACTCCAAATCCAATGCCTGAGACTCCGGATTATATCACACTACCTTGATATGCTTATTATCTGCTAGCTTAACAACGGAAGGAATTATCAAACGTGCTTTTCTCATCAGACTTTGCGGTTCGGGATAAAACTCCTAGAATTCAGATTTCTAGAGATTTAGTGGCGCCCAATTTCGACGATCCGATATCAAAAATTTCAAGCGCGTCAGATGCAAGTTCTATATTGATTTTGGTTTCGGTCTATATCATTGGGAGATCACCAAGGATGATACTCGTAACCAGCTGTGAGGGATGAGATCTTTTCAATGTTTAGACAAGGGCTAATCCGATCCAGCCGGTGAACCCATGCATGAGATTATGCGGGGTTTTCGACAAACTTATCATTCTATAGCTACGTCTACCAGAGATTTCCCATGTTCCCATCGTTGACCTAAATCTACTTCAAAATGTCATGGTTAAAAGTAAATGGATAGGTCGCTGATGCTTATCCGTCTCAAAGTGAGCTTCGACGTCTTGCTAGCATGTATGCCAGTGATGAGACTGCCAGCCCAAAGCCTACGAGCTTTGTGAATATATATTCCTCCCCAAAACTATCCTTATATATAATTACCATGCTCCACGATATATCTAAGTACAGTCGCTGGCGAGATATCATGGATTTGATATAGAAACTAAATTACGAGGAGACATCGAATCGAGATGAACATGACGAGAACACGAGATATGGCCACGTGCGATATTGATCTATCATACCACAATTTCGAAGTCTGGTCGCTTGTCTTCGAGATTCCCGGGCTGCAAATTATTTACCTTAATATTCATCGTTTATGTCAGATCGTCTATATATGCCAACCCTCCTCGAGCGTTAAAATGACCCGAAAATCAAACATATTTTGCATTTGAATTCATATCTATCATTAATCCTTCAATTTCCAACTATATCAGACTATCGCACGATAAATATTTTTATTCCAATAAATACGGTAATCGATCAGATTCCCATGGGATACTTTCCATCTGTCGATCGATTATCTTCAATGCAAGTTGTACGCACTATGCCGCCTTTAAAGCTCACTCGGCCTCAAAACGGAGGCCAGCAGCTGATCAGCTGAGGAAGCCATGACGCCATGACTACTTCACGATATCACGCAAAATCCATAGCTATATATAAAGGCATCACTCCTTCGGATGTTTTACAATATAATAAAGAGATACGAATGTCCAAACCTAAATCTGTCTAGCTATCGCAGGCGCACCCCACCAGGTAGTATAATATGATTAAAATTGTTATGCATTATATACTATTCCACGAATAACTTTACGACCTTATCCTGTACGCTTCCCCTCATATGATCGGACGATATTCATTTTGAAAGATTTTAAAAGTATTCTATCTATTAGCTTTCCAGACAGCCTCGTACCAGAAACAAGAAATATATCAAAACTACCTCTAGCTATAGCGACTGGTGGATACATGCAGCAACCGCAAGTTCTTCCAATCCAAAGACCGGTCAACTAGTAGCCAAAACACTGCAGATAGATCCACAAACTCAGATCCGAAAGTAACTTTAAATTCGATCTTGAACTTATTTAGTACGCATTGTCCGCAGACATGGTCAATTTGATGTCGCTCCAGTAGGATGTAAAAGCGGAGAAGTTTCCAACCAGTAAACACCAGTTGATAATCTATTTGGTATTAGTTGGAGGTACACAAGGTCTTCATTCTTGTATATGACCTAGAGATACATACTACAGGCTTCGGCGAATTCATCGAGAGCTAGGGAAGTGGACGCTAAAAACAAAATGAGGTCTTAATATGTAGCCTTGGCGACCTCGGACTTCTGGGTGTGATGAAGGCGAGAAATTTCAAAGGTTATACTAGCTACCAGATCAAATCAGATGACCATATATAAGACCGTTAAATAAATCGCTGCGCTCTCATCTAGCGCTATCTCAAAAGAAAGAATGGCAACGATACACACTATGCATATATAAAGCTATCCGAGGTAAATTTGCACAACTAATGCAAAGCAAAGTGTAACTCAGAACCAAAATATGGAAGAGCGCTTTATTAATTGAATTAACGGTGGGGCAAAGCATGTCTGGTTCAACGAGACAAGGTGGGGCAGATGATTTAAGAGATTACGTGTATGGATTCATGATACATTTTCACACGGAGTTAACGCTCTTGATTAATTGCCCTGAGCTTTTCTAGGCAGTTACATGTTTGGAGATTATCTATGATCGATCTCGCGGTCTACTCACTATTGGGAATGTATCAGCGAATTTTAATATGTCTCAATCAAGGGATACGTTACATGAATGCTGGAGTATGTGGCCATTTCTAGCCATTTGCGATTGATATGGTTGGTGCGGTCTCGAATCACGATCGATCACCCAACATAATCCATGACTCGAAGTAAGGGTATGCATATGAATTCTACTGTATCGATCGGTATCGTGTTCATCGCAACGTACAAGTGTACTTCCACCTAGCGCTCCGATCTTTGACAAAAAGTCGAAACGGGATCATACTTAGATATGGGATGCCAAAAAAGCTCTACCTTTTGATAACTTATCCGACCAGACCACTCAACTGTTCCAATTCATGGATCGGTAAAGACGAACCATTTATGATTCGTTCAACGTTTATATTTCCCTGCTGGGACGCGTGTATATATTACCGCATCCTGCAACTCATGCGTATGGCAGTTTAAAAAAATACAAAGATGGCAGTGGTTGAAGATGTCTTGGGCTCCGACAATTCAAATGTCTACCGTCCGAGAAATGACTAGACTAAAATATATAAATATTTACATCCGATACTGGGGTTTGTAATTACGTAAATACTACCTCCGCAAGAAGACTTCATCGCACCTGCTGAATAGCGCACGCAAAGAAAGTACACGAATATGTCCGTGTGGAAGATGTCTCGTTTTGTACCGGACCCACTCTTTATGTGGTACGACGATTCGAAGCTAGCATCATATTTTGTTCATATAATAGATGCGATGGCCAAATTTTCAACATTAACTCTTCATTCTTTTAAAATAGAGATAGCGCCAAACGCAGTGGCCTTGAGATATCTTGTTTATGCAACACATTGAGAAATTAGCCCTATAATGGATTATATAAATAATCCCGGGACATACTTAAAATATAAATATAATATATTGTACCATCTAATTAACCGCAAAATAACTAGGGATAATGGAACTCAAATATCACTCTCTATATCATCATATCCAAACTTATGCCTCCTGGATATCTATGTAATGAAAACTCAAAAATATATTGTAAAGGTATATTCATAACATTGTGGACTAAATGGCGAGCTGCCTATGTAATCTAGTTACCAAAGAAAACATACTATATATCAATAATGCTATCAATCTGGTTTGCATGAAAGTTATGATGCCATTCGGATCACAAACATGTCAATGTCGAGCATTAACCGCCTGAGTTTGTGGAAGGGCATCAAATGCCCTCTTAAAGGAGGTTTCCTTCAGCGTCCTGGGGATAAAAACTAGAGAGTCTCGACATGATTCAGATCTGTTAGACCATCGATCGAGTAACACGTTAACGTTCCATGAATGCAAGATTCCAGTATGCTCTGACAACTTTATGTCAGTTGCATTATCCTCAGTCACTACATGCATACACTATAACGTTAACTAAAATGAAAAGAGAGATGAATACTTGATATTTTTGCTTGACATATGGTCTTGCCAACTCCGATCCCAAATATGGTATTTGAACTTCAGCTGCGCATATATACCCGCTTAGTCACAAAGACCTGAGAATCCGTCGATGAGTACAGGAACGGAGAATTTTAAAAACGGTCATGATATCGGACTGATGGTTGAATCGGGTCAATGCCTCGAATGTTATGCACGAGCTTGCATTCAGATAGTGTCATTCAAGAATTCCGAATATCACAATAACTGATGTCGGCGTATTCGCTTCTTTGTCCCACATCGTTCAAATCAAGAATTAGGAGAGGAAAAGAGAAATTTCTTGGTGAAGACGCCATTAACGAAACTAGTAATTTAGTTCACTACCCTCATTCGCTTTAACATCGTTCAGTCTATATGCCAAGTTCGTTCTAAATATTCTGACGCCCCAGTCATGGAGCGTTGAGTATCTGTAATTTTCGCCATCGCACAGAAATACTGATAATATTCGAAAATAAATTAAACATATTGGTAAACTATCTCGGTTATCCTGCATGTACCTTCTTGGTTAACATTCAATATCAGAACCCAAGCATCAGGCATGGAAACAATTGTTGAAACAAGGATAAAAATGAAAGGTGATATAAGCAATCCTCTCTCTCGAAGGTCTCATACATTCAAGATAACGCCATGAGGATACGTGGGCGCTCTTTCTAAAAGCGACTCTTTCGAAAGTACTCCCATATTCTGACTTGACTTGTATGCAAGAGTTTTCGGAAGCCCCCATTATGCTTGAAGATCGAGTCTGGATGGAACATGGAATTTCAGTCGAGTTCGCCGATCCAGACATCGCATGGATCCGTAATAGCGGTGAGGATTATAGGAAATGTCGCACCGCTTGGCCACTAGTTACATACACAACGATCAATATGCAACTCCGATGAAACCCAACCAAAATAACCTATCAATGAAGGACAGATGTGATAGTCATGTCACTCGTGATGGGAATTATCATCTTTGCGGATATATCTTTATCACCAATGAGCTTCCGGTTCGGAAAGGGCGGCAAATAATGAATCGATAATGTCAGCTTCCGGAAATGATTCGGTATATATAGATACACATTCTGTCCGGAGCGGAAAAATGCAGCGCCACAGATGTCGATATATACAGTAGAACTCTTACGAAACAGCAAACATGTCAATAGGGAAAGGTTCAAGATTTTATGCTTCAAAATAGGTCTCCGTGAGCTTAATGAGAAACCCAATATTAATGGCTGGGACATGTGCTTGAGAATCTAGGATATTGAGCACGGTCTGCCGAGAGATCAATCGATATCACGAAATGGAACTCAGTAGTATATACCAGAATCTAACCCAAAAGCATGACAGCTTATAGTTGGGGAATATCCTCTACGGCAAGTACAAGAAAACACATCCGAATTGACATATGAAATAAGGATTTAAACATTGGTATTGTCTCGAGCTCATAGACCAGTCTCTCTACATGAAGTTCGGTATATAGCCACTCTTCATAATTCCGGAATGCCCGCACAGGTGACTTAGAGAATCTGCGTCGCATGGCGTTATAATGAACCAATAGATGCCATCTATCTAATCGCAAACAATGTTTCTCACTTGTATACCCCGATATGACCAACCTAGGAATTTCACAATCCAATGGACACGATGTCGGCTTAATCTGTATGTGTGATATTTCGAAAGAAGTAGTAGCAGATTCAGAATTTCCATATGGTTTTATAGATCTAAAGTCATTTATGCGACGGAATTGATTTCAACATTGGATAGAGAAAGATAAGCTAGTAAACCATGATCTTTCCTTATCGGGTTATATATATAGCATGGGGAGCTTTCAAATATAATGTGGTTTTGGATCTGAGCTTGAGTGAACCAAAAATACATTGATCAAGCTTTTAGGCATATGTGGAGAGGGTAGTTATAAACATCCGACAGCCAAATTTAAAAGCTCGGCGACGGGCAAAATTAAAATAAAGTCCCCTAATCAGGCCCTGCAGTTGTACAGTCGTACATAAAATGCGGTCTGTTTATGCTTCTGAGCTTTAGAACAGAAAAATGAACCGTCGATGGGACCTATGCGGAGTAAGTGCTCCCGACGTCGTTGGTATATATAATATAATGAAAATCTATGTTTGACATGGATATATTGATATCACTATGCTATACAGTTTACCAAAATAGTAAAACAATTTCTATGAATGATTTGAAAAGTAGTTATGCATGTTTGTTTATCATCAGAAGTTTTCTCTCGTAAACCAGTCTGAGACTGTTCTCAATTTTTAGAGCAATTATTTCAGGACTGCTCCATCAGGCCTAGTAATGTAGTCTCTTGTAATAATATCTAGTAAATCATAAGTACGTAAGTAATCTTAATCATTAATTTAGCCAATTTAACCCACAAGCCTCGGTATCCGTGATAGACACTTTCGATCGACCTAGTGACGAATATGTTTTAAATGTATTCCCCCTCTAAGCCCTATGGCTACAATCACGGCTAGCTCGACCACCGAGAAAATGCAATCCCTGATATCATATTGATACGATGAGACCGTCATATGTGCATAGCTCCACCCCACTAGCCTTCTGATTGTCGAGTCTTGGCAGCCGAGCCGAAATTCCCACAATCTGGATCGTCATGTACTATATTGTGGGTGGAAATATCGAATCCGTGGGTACGTAATGTTAATGGTCCGCTCCGAGGTGTGCAGGTACAGGCTGGAAATGACAAGCGCGATCGATAACGTGCATTCCTTTTTTTGGTTTGAGAGGATGCCAACATATAACTGTGTTACATCGTTTGGTTTAACTTGTTTGGGAGGTAGAGGGGTTTACTCTGTATTTCGTCTACAGTAACCGTTCGATTAGTTGCATTATTTGAATTGAAGTGGTTGGTGCATATCTGTAGATTTTCTAGTAAATACTTCTTTAAGTAATTTCTACTTAGGTAATAAGTGATTGCACAGCCATAATGCTAATGTGATTGGAAAGCGAGTGAATGGATTTGTTCAGGTATCTCTACGCATTAATCGGGCCCAAGACATCTCCGGTTTCATGAACCTGGCGAGGCCGAGTTTGCGTGTTGATTGTACCTCGATGTCTTTGATTTTCTAAATTTAACCAGGCCGGCGAACCGAACGATTGTCAACGTCGGTTAGAAGTTTGTTCTTTATAAATTTTTGTCTAGGATTTATTTTTGTAGATGAATATATTGCGCGATTGGAGATCGTTCAGTCGGAATCATTTGAGTCGAATAATTATAATAGAATACAATCAGGTACGGGTGTGATAGACGGAGAATTTTGACAGATTGGGCAGCAGGATGGAAGCGTGCGCGGTTTGGTGGAAATTAGACGAGCATGCGGCAGGTGGTATCCATTCTCGGGATGCGATCTGGCTTTGCACTTCTAGAAGATCATAAATGTGCAGGGTCTTTTGTAGTAAGTACCTGGTTACTTTTATATTACGAAGTGTGTGCTGTTGGAGTCTAGGATAGGTTTCGGCACGGAATAACACCCGCCGTTGCAAGGTTCACGAGCGAGATAACAATGCAAATGCAAACAGCTATCGACGAGAATATGCATGATAAAAATAAATTATAAAGTAAAAGCGAAAGAGGGTGTCGACCCTCGGATGCTCGTACGCTCGTACTAGCCAGAAGAAAAAAGTTTGCGGACTAGCCAGACTTGGAGAGCGTTTCCTTTGGGGGTTCGTTTAGGGGTTCAATCGACAGTCGCATTGATTGGATGCCGTCGAGAGGCGGACGGAATGGAAAGTAAAAGGGTGTGTGCTTGTCGATGGGCCATAAATAGGAGCTGCTCGTTGACGAAAGGTGGTTTGATAAGTCTCGGCCTTCGCTTTGAATGGTCGCAATTAATCGATGGGAATAGTAAGATCAGTTCAGCCTCAGTCGATGTCTGATCGGATGTCATGATCGTGTCAGTCCGGATTAGCTAAGTAGCTAGCTGCAGCCTTTAAAGGTGGGCCTTTTCTCCTGATATCTCTGACCGAGCAGCATCATCTTGCTTTCTTCTCCTCTCTTTTCATTCTACAGCTTCAAGTTAGTGAAGAAGAAGAATACGAATAGCATCCTGGCTGTAAGGTCTGCAAAGTCGACAAGTGCACTAATTTGCCCCTGCAGCAAATACATACCAGCTGCCACCACCACTCACTCTCTCTCTCTCTCACATCCTGACTGTTGTTCCAGGAAAAGGCCAAGAATTGAATCAGAAGTGGGAGAATTAGAATTGAGAATATTATATCAAAAGCACTACCCAAGTAGCGAAGTAGTCTTTCTCGTCGACATCGATATCCCGCAAAGGTGCGGCACGAAGTGTTTCTCAGAAAAGGCCCTGCTCCAAGTCCTCATAAGATTCGGATTCGTCGTTCGACTCCAATCAACAACACCTTCTCTCCTTCTCTCCTTCTCTCTCTCAACACCATCTCAGGCCCCCTTTACCCACAGCCTCGAGCCCTCAAACCACGCTCCCCTTTATACACACCAACATCGACCTCATCTCGAGAACCATCATCAGTCAGCCTTTATGATTGGAAGCTACTTTTCCTAGTGAATTTCGTTCAGCAGGAAAACTCCTTTGAGGTCAGCAGGAACTGCAGGAGATTGAAATCTTCTTCACCGACTCCGGTAGTCCTCCGACCTTCGTTACCTTTGGAATCATAATCGATATCCCGTCATATTCAGGTATTTCCATCTTTCTCCTCTCTCTCATACTAATGAATTGGAAATTTCGCTGACAGGTCATGTTGTGAAGCATTCGAGAATCTCGTACACGATCGTATAACATCTAGAAGATCTTATACCTGCTTAAAATATATTTCTAAATTAATATATAAATCCTCCATCCGCAACATGGCATCCAACCGTAACAGTACTCCCGACGGCTCTGCCTCCTCCCTTCGTCCTCCAACCAACCGTGGCCACCATCTCCGCGCCTCCGCAGACATGTCCGGCTTCACCTCTCCTCTCGGCAGCGCGCGTCAGATCCGTCCCGCTTCCGAGGTTTATCTGAACGCCGGAACCCCTCCCGCCCAAAACTCTGAGACCGAGGCCTACGACAAGGCTGCTCAAAAGTGGCTTGCCGACCTCGAGTCCTACGAGAACACTCTGGACGAAATGGCTGCTGCCACCTTGGATCAGGAGTTCAAGGATGAACTCAGTGCCATCGAACAGTGGTTCCGTGTCTTGAGCGTCGCCGAACGTACCGCTGCCTTGTACGCTTTGCTTCAGCAGACCACTCCCGTCCAGGTTCGCTTCTTCATCGCGATCCTGCAGCAAATGGCATCCAGCCAGTCTGGTGAGTTCATATCATTTATACGTGTGACTTTTGCCTACCAATTCTAACCCGAGTCAATAGACCCGCTGTCCAACAGAATGAGCGAGCTCATGGTCAGCGAGCAGTCCCGTCACTCCTTCCCCTCCCGACCCCCACCCTCGCCGACCACCCTGACCAACCGCAACTCGACCCTCGATCCAGCTACTGTCAGTGCCATGTTCCCCGAAGCTGCAGCTGCGCTTGCCACCCAGCGAGCTCGCTACAGCCAGGTCTCCGGTGTCACCCCGGGTACCAAGTCCAACAGAAACAGTGCAATCTTCGAAACAAAGCCCTCTAGCTCCCTGTCCACCATGTCTTTGGCCAACAACCCACCATCCTCGCCATGGCGACGTGACGAGAGTGTCCCACAACCCGGGGTTAACGGAAGCGAGAACCGACCAAAATCCGGCCAGGATAACAAGCAAACCGGCAAGGATAGCATGGGTAACTGGCAAGCCCCTCCACGTTCGGCCGGCCTTCGTTCTCCCGGAATACCAACCAGCGGTGGTTCTAACATGCAAACCACCACTATCACCAGCAACAATGGTGGAAACGGTTCTGTTGAGATGCCAGAGATGTCTCCCTTCCCAGCTGGCGCCAACTGGGCTTCCATGGTCAACACCCCTGTCGTTCCAATGTTCCAAGATGCCATGTCCGCTCAAGCCAACGCCGATATGGTCGCCAATGCCACCGCTATGAAACTCGCAGCCATGTCCACCGTCAACAACCGCTTCCTCATCGACTCTGACGTTCGTAAATTCCGCCGTTCCAAGGGAGAAAATGGCATGATGAGCCCCGGTCTTTCTCCCGGTCAGCCACCTCAGATTCCGTCTATTTCTCAGAATGTCATCATGTACAATGAACGCGGCCAACCGGTCCAGATCCCTGCCGCTGCCATGCAAGTAGCCGCTGCTCAACAGCAACTTGCTGGCCAACCTTCCCCTGGAATCTCTCCCGGAACATTCCACCGTATGTTAAAATCCGCCTCGTTAACAGTCGTCTGATAGAAGCTTACACGTTTGATTTAGATCTCACTTCTCCTCAACAAAACGGTTTCTTGACTCCCACCTACGGGTCCCCGCTTCTTAGCGGCGGCCAAACTCTCTCACTCAACCAATTCATCGCTGGCAGCGAAGGCTATCACAGCGATCACTCCGATCTCACCGGCACGGGTCGTGGCAGGAGTCCACGCGGAAGGCGAGGAAGCAGTAAGCCTCCAGAGGACCCAACTGATATCAACCTGTTGAACGATATTCCGGCTTGGCTCCGAAGCTTGAGGCTACACAAATACACCGACAATCTCAAGGACTTGAAGTGGCAAGAGCTTGTTTTGCTAGACGAAGCTGCTCTTGAGAAGCGTGGAGTTCAAGCTGTTGGCGCTAGACGCAAGATGATCAAGGTGAGCAAAGCAGACCATCATGTCAAACTAGAGAATTAAAATTGACTAATATAATTATAGGTTTTCGAGCAAGTTAATGAAGCCAAGGCTGAGGGCAAGTTGCCTGCTTAATTGCGAGCCTGTGTACATGTTAAATCCCATGACATCCGGATGTTGGTCCGAAAACAAATTCTTATGATGATGATACTAGCTTTCTTTTCTTCTCGTTCACCACCATTATCCAAGCAGGCAACCCTCCTTACCGAATTACATATATACCTACCTTCCCTCCTATTCTAATGCATGATGCAAGCAAAGCTTTGTACGAGTTGACGAGATTCATTCATGTGCATAACTTTTATTTTTCCCAATTTCCCATACTTTCTCTTTGATTTGGCGATGTTTCCCCAGGTTATAACAGTAATAAGAGTGTCCCTCAAACAATCTATCCTTGTACGCAGCGAATAAAAGAGACCCAGTCCAGTTCATCGTTCAGCCCCTCCATTTCAACGTAGATAAAATAGGTCTAGATGCAATACAATATATGATAATTTTCGAGGTGAACCTTGTAAGCTGCGGGGTCTGTGCGTTGGCAGCAACCACCCACGGGCACCACCCAGAAAAATATTTCGATGCGAGCCAACGCCAACCTCCGACCTAAAATACCAGCCATGACGACGAAAAATTCAAAACCTCACGCTTGAAATAGACCACCTTCACTTCCTAGCATATTCCTTAACTCGACCTGCTGTATTCTCGCGTGCGAGGGCCTAAATCTCCAACCACTGACGACAACCACGCTTTTCGCCTGACACGGCACACCCCCCTCATCGATATACGTATTTACATCCCACCATGTCGAACAACCAATTCGCCACGAACCCACTGCGACCGTACTACGTCCCTCCCGCCCACGACTTCCTAACCGGAAAACTCTCGTCAGCTACTTCCTCTGCGACATCGACACTATCCTCCTCCGCGGCCCGAAATGCAACCAACGCCGCCGCTGCTTCCGCAGCACACTCGTCGTCGTCGTCGTCGTCGTACATCAGTTCCGCGACACGCGACATGCTCTCCGATCTGGATTATTCGGAGTACTTGGAAACCCCGAGCGTGACGGTTATGGTGCGGGATATGATCGATACGGCGATGATGCGGTATACCAGCGTGCTGATACTGCAGCCGTTTAAAGTTGCCAAGACGGTGATGCAGTGTCAGTACGTGCCGAGGAAGGCGAGGATTGGTGGTGCCGCTGCGGAGAAGGTTGCCGAAGTAGGGGGTAGTAGGAGGGGGAGTGAAGCCTCGCCAGGGTTTGCTGAGTATGGCGGAGAGTGGAAGGGGGGTTATACTGTACGTTCCTCTACGTTTGAATTGGGACGGTGCTCGTGGATGCAATAAGGTCACTGGATTTTCTTGTGAATGGGTTTGCTAACCAATGGCTACAGGAAGAGGACTCGGAAGACGAGGATCCGCCGTACTTTGCCTCGAATGATAACGTGGAAGAAACGGGATCGTGGGCGGGCAGTCAGCGAAGGAAACGGGACCGGGATCCCAGTCGCGGTCGAAAGATGACGGATAGAAGCGGTCGAATGATCACTGATGCCACTAACGCGGAGCAGCAGGGGGACAAACCGGAGCACGCGTGGCAGATCAAGACCAATAAAGTCGGAGTCGTTGGAGAGATGCTGGGTGCTATATGGAACAAAGAGGGGTTATGGGGGGTTTGGAAGGGTATACACTACAAATCAACAGTCTACATAGAATAGTATGGAAGCTAATTGATGATAGGATCAAACTCGACATTCGTATACACGGTTCTCACATCCACAATCGAAGCGTGGACGCAATCCTTCCTCTCCGCGGTCGTCAACATCCCCGACCCTTCATTAACAGACGTAATCGACTCCCCGTCCCCGTTAACCGCACTAGCCATCGTCGTCGCCTCATCGGCTATAACCGCTCTATTCCTAGCACCCCTCGACATCGTCAGAACACGCATAATCATGGCCCCGGCGGACGATAAACCCCGTACCATGCTGCCGCTGCTCAAATCCCTCCCGTCGTACTTATGCCCGCCGTCCCTCGCCCTCCCGACGGCACTGCACGCCGCGCTTCCCGCGTTCATGTCCGCGGGGGTACCCTACTACCTGCGGGTGCACTACGGTATCGACCCTGTCGTCCGGCCGGCGATATACACGATGTGTACGTTCTTCTCGTCGACGACAGAGCTATTTGTGCGATTACCCCTCGAAACGAGCCTACGGAGAGGTCAACTCGCTGCAGCGGCGCCGAGGAAAACGATCGTGCCTGCTGGCGGGTATTATGGCCCGTTTGGGACGCTGTGGAGTATTTATAAGACGGAGGAGAGCGGTGGGGTGATGGGGATCGAAGGGTTGTATAGGGGGTGGAAGGTGGGGATGTGGGGTTTACTCGGGACTTGGGCGATGGGGGTGTTTGGCGGGGCGGCGAGTAATAGTGTTAGCGGGGCGCCGTTTTAATACGCAGTGGTGGTGTTTTGTTCACGAGTTTTGGACACTGGATCCGGTGGGCCTTGTTTAGGCTGCTGGTCATTATCTGGGCGTTTATTCGGCTGTCTTCCTTCTTTCTTTTGCTATGGCGTTTTGATTTTACCTGCGATTCGATTTGAGAATCAAAAAACAGCTTGTTTTTGGTAGATAGTTTTAGACCGAGACGATTCTCTTCTCAATGTATGCGTTAATGCCACTCAGCTATTTTGGTATATATGGATATCGGTATATATAAAGTACGTATCTGAATAATTTCCACCAGAGAAATATTAATTGTAGATGGTGTTTTGGGGGAGCTTCGAATGGTAGAATGTGTTGGGTGTGAGGTTGGACTTCGTCTATATAATGCGGGCTGCCCTGGATTTAAATAAATTTATATTAACTGGCAGCCAGGTTTATTTATTCCATGATCTATATCTTCTTGCACCTCGACATTTTGCGGCAAAACTCAGAAAATACTCAAGCAGCGTAGTGCCGATATATAACAAATGCTTCAACATGGCTGGCCAGGTTGAAGGTGGAGCCGGTGCCAAGCGCAGAGACAGCTCTCAGAGCTACTTATTCGAGCGACAGCCGATAAGATGCGAGAGAGTCTTTACTCCGCGGCATTTACACTAATTGGCCGTATCACCGTCCTATTTTTCCGATCACCGCCATAATATAAAGGCGTTCCCGGCCAGTACTTAAATTTCAGCTCTCAGATCAGCTTGCCCTGTATAGCTACACCAATTGCAACCTCAGCTGCAACCAGGTAAACCACCACCACCACAATGCCACCAACATATAAATCCGCCCCAGCATCACCGTTATCTATCCCCGTATCCCCACTCACACCAACCGCCTTCCGCCCCTTCGGCACGGTAATCGAAAACCCCAAATCTGCATCAACGACAACGGTAAACCAGGGTACCGCGCAGAAATACCCCCGCATATCACTCTTCGTGGCATACCATCCACCACCGTCGGGGAAACAACCCACGGGGAGTATCAATCTCTTCGTGTGTAATCCCCGCCAGTTGAGCGACAACGGCACGACGTTTCCCGTGAGGATACTGGAGCGGCATCCGTTTACCACACAGACGTTTATCCCTATCGGATTGGATGGGAAGGATGAGCGGAGGGGGTATCTGGTTATCGTTGCGCCGACGTTGGATGTTGAGATGAAGGTTAGGGAGGTGAGAGGGCCAGCGTACCCGGTGAAAGAGAGGCGGAGGAGTGGGATACGCGGCGTGCCGGCCTATCCTGTTCCTGAGGCTGGTGGGAAGGTTGTGCAGGGTTCTGATCAAGATGGTGGGGATTTCGAGGGAATGGTAAAGGCTAAAGGGAGGGGACTGCCGGATTTGAATAATTTACAGGCGTTTGTGTGTCGTGGGGACCAGGCTGTTACTTATGGCGTGGGGACGTGGCATGCGCCGATGGTGGTGCTGGGCGATGGACCCGTGGAGTTTGTGGTTGTGATGCACGAGAATGGGGTTTCGCTAGAGGATTGCGAGGAGTGCGAGATCGGTGAGGGGGTTAAGGTTGTCTTGCGGGATCGAGGGGTTAAAGCTAAGCTTTGATAGTACACTATTATGATGTGAAAGAAAAGTTTGTATATGGTTATAGTTTGGGAAGCAATTGGGATATCTTGCAGCGTTTATGTACAATAGGGATAATTAGACCGGCCAACTCCATTGGTGAATAATACAGGTATCGTAATCTCGTAAAGCGGTAATCAAGCGATCGAATATATATATGTATACTAAATTTCAGTAGACGTCCTCGGGACTAACTAGAAAGTTCTCCCCGTTCTCTCGTAAACTCTCCCCCTTCGGATCCCTCTTTAGCGGTTTTCTCATATCTACCTCAGTCAGCACCGTATTCCAAGCCAAACAAGGATAAATAAGTAATAGACTCACCATAAGCATCCTCGGCCTCCGCCCCGCCACCAGCGCTGTAATACCCCACCACCCGCCGATAAACACTATACCCCATCCCGCGGTACATATTCACCGCAAGCTCATTACTAACCCTTACGAACAAATCCACAAAATACCCATCGTAAACCTCCTCGCTGACTCTTTCCAATTCTTCCATTAACACCTTCGCGAGTCCGAGACGACGGTAGGCCGGTGCGACGGTTAGAGCTGTGACGTGGCCGTGCCATTCTTTCCCTTCGCCTTCGGCTTTACCCATTATATAGGCCATTATCGTGCCTGTCGGGGAGACGACGGCGAGGAAGAGTTTGGGCCATTTGGAGAGGTAGGAGAGGTAGAATTTTATGTCGTAGTTTTCGGTCAGGACGTCCAGGTTGGTGGGGTTGAAGGAGAAGAGGTCTAGCGCGGTGAAAGGGCGGATTGACGCCATTTTTTTAAGCAATCGCCTTGATCTTCTTCGTTCTACAGGTTGGATGAGTGAGTGTGGTTGGACGTGGGAGTGTTGGGAGGTTGGCGTCGCATCGATGAGGTGGGCGACGGTGAGTAGATGTCGGTCGTTAATTCGAAGTCGAATATTAATGAGCGGATTTGGAAATAGGTGATATTTGGCAACGCATAAAATACCACACGCTGTCTCATCTGATTGACCGTCTGAATTCTAGACGTATAGACCAACCGGTCATCAGAAACATCGAAATAATTTTAACTTTGCTTCCAACATTCTAGAACGGGCTTCCAGTTCCCGTCTATCAATCTATATATGGCCATCCCTAAATTTTTCAACAGGCGCCTACTGATCGATGTCTGTTATACAGTTATTCGTGTTGTTGTTGGTTTGAATTTCTCGCAGGAAACGACATAAATTAGTTTCTCGTATCCAGCGTAGTAAGATTGATATATTTTTATAACCAACAGATCAGATCGGTTGCATTTAAATAGTAATTCGGCAGCCCGAACGAGGAAAGGAAACTATACAACAATTTAAGTTTGTCAGAAATACATGCAACCGTATGCAATATCGATATATCCGAGTTGTACAATTTCGACAACAGTTTCTTTTACTGGTATTTCTATCCTAACTGGTACTAAACGGTTGAAATGTAAATTTGTGAGATATAGAGACGATAGCCGGAATGGAATAAATTACGTCTAGGATGCCCGTGTTCCGGGATAAAGCGTTGGTTATCTCCCTGGAGTAATATCATGTGATACATGTTGTTGCGGCGACACTTGATTTTGTCTCACAAAGGAAAAAATATACGTACTCGTGAACGTTGGAACTAGCTTGATCGATGATGCAAGCACTGTATATATTAATATAGATGTGCTATGAACGAACAATATTGGATAAATAAATAGTATTTAGCGCGCTTTTTCAGTTCCAATGACCAGCAACCGTCCTTCTTTCTTCCGTATATATCTTACCCTGCATCTTTTGTAGATATTTTTACATTCATTATTATATTCTTTTTAATAATAGATAAATCTACTTTCGTTCTTCAAATACCATGATTGGCGAGACTTTCTACCGATACGATGCCTCCGTTGCCGGTGCTGCGGCCGTAGCGGCGTGCTTTTGTATTATTTACGGCGTTTTCGGGTTATTATCTGTATCGGTCAAAATCATGGTTCATGTGTACAAACATAATCGCTCTGTTGAGTAAGTTCCATAGCCCGTTCTATCTTTCTGAGATCTGTGTACTTACGAAATATACAGTGGAAATAGTAGGTCTGGCGACGAGACTGGTATCCATCCGACGACCACACGATATGGGAGCGTTCATCGTTAGCGTAATATTTTTAACGTAAGTTATCAGAAATTCATATTTGTTTGGAAAACTTTTGATATTAACAATAGGTAATAGACTCGCACCTTCCATCCAAGCCGCGAACCTCTACATGCTCGCGAGCCGGGTGATCCAACGATCGACGCTGGTATCTCATCAGAATTTCAAAACGATATGGTGTATCCCCACCCGACTGACAACGATATTCGTGCTGCAAGACGTGATAGCCTTCGCGGTGCAATTGTTCGGCGTGGGGTTTCTGATCAGAGCGTTGTTCGCGATGAAGTCTTACAACATAGATCCGACGGAGCAGACGCAGCGGGCGATGAATATACTGGTGCTGGGGTTTTCTATTCAGATTTTCTCGTTGTGCGGGTCTTTGGTGGTGCTTGTGAGGCTTTGGTTTGTTTCCGGGCAGTGGTTTGGTGGATTGGAAAGGTTTAGGAGGCGGGTGTTTTGGGTATTGTGGGCTTCGACGGTGCTTTTGATGGTATTTACGCATTACTTAATTATACGATGCAGGAAAAAGCTATTAATCAATATCAAGTTATAGATTCGGACGGTATACCGCCTGGGATAGTATATTGCGGAAACGACGACGACAGAGAGTATTCTGGTGACACGAGAGTTGCCGTTCTGGGTGTTTGAGATTACTGTCGTTTCTCGTAAGCCTATCTCTTTCCAATCTTGTATCTGTATTGAGACTAACGTTTAATTTTGTAGTGATGTTTGTGAGCTACTTGGTTCCACAGTACCCGGGCATGTGGTTCGCACAAGGAGGACCCCTGGAAGAGTATTACGACAAGAGAGAGAAGGATAGCGAGACGGGGTCCACGAGTGTGAGCGAGGGAGTGTCAAGAGTATTAAGGTTTGATATTTGACAGCTTAAGTGGTTTGAGCTGGAAACTCTCACTTTGTAATTTCGAAATTTCATTTGGTGTTCAATTTGTGGAGATGGAGTTTTATACGGGGTTACCACGCTGATATAATATGAAATTGGAAATATCATAAGACGGCAGAAGTGCAGCATCTTCGACATAAATAGATATGTATTCTATAGATACTTACACACTATATTATAATAATTACAATACAAAATATCTCGAATGGCAGACGAAAAATCGTCGGCGTTCCACGGTAAATTCCAACGGCAGTGACAGGGCGGGATCTCTGCAGGGGTGCACATGCAGGTTCGCCAGGCACGAGGAGCAGCCTCGCGAATGGGCCCGTGCCAGTATTACACCCGCTCTTCTGGATTCGGTCGGTGATGCTCGATACCCACGCTGAATAGACATCGTGGGCGACACGTTTCAAGGCGTTTATCTGGTCTTCGTCGACGGCCCAATCAGCGTCGGCAGAGTCGTTTCACCCTTTCCCGTCTTTTAATATCGAAAATCTCACCACCACCACCACTAATCATCATCGCTAGCTTCACCACCATCATCCAGGGGTCGTTCTCTCGTTTAACGGCTAGCTCGCGCGGCGTTCGTTCGAATTCAATCCAAACTCCCTCTCCTGAACCGTAAACACTCAACTCCGGCCGACGACATTGAACGTTTGTCCGAAACGTAAAACCTTCATTGCCAACCAGTCTCACACCTTATATATCGCCGTCAAAGCTAGTCTACCGTCTGACACGAGCATTTGCATTCTCGCTGTCCTGAATCGGCGACATCAGTTCCCGCTCCTGCCTCGTTTCCGGAACATCCTCATTCTCCTAATTTCGAATTCACGCACGGGAAACCCTCGTTTAAATCGTTTCAATCGCCCTTTGCGCGCCTGAAAAACTCCACTCTCTCTTTCAGTCAACTACTCCGCACACAAAATTCACTCGCAATGGCAGACTACTACGACGAACAGGATACATACGACGGCTATGACGACGATGGCGGACCTTCATCGCCCATGATGGCACCTAGCTCTGCCGCCAACGGGCTTGGCTCTCTCGCAGACGAACTAGCGGCCGCCTGGTCGGACGAGGAAGAAGACGAAGTCGACGAGGACGGCGAACTACCCCGTTCCCCCACAACTCCTAGGTCGCCTACCCACCGCCGGCACGCATCCATATCCTCCGTCGGATCGGCCGGGAGCCAGAGGAGACGATTCGCGCGGCTGTCCAACGAAACCGCGAGCAGCATCGTCAGCAACGGCACCTCCGCTACCTCCACTACATCGGCCAGCAAACCCGTAATCAGGCACCACAGACGGATGTCCAGCTCGGCGACAGTAGACATCAATGGCTCCAGCGACGGTATTTCACCTTCTCTGGAAGAAAAGATCGGACAGATAGAATCGGAGGCGTTGAAGGGGTTGTCTATGGTTAAATCGTGGTCTAGAAGACAGAGAGCCGGTCTTTCAAAACGGAGAGCTGCTATCAACGGTATTGCCGAGACCGAGGAGGTTGAAGAAGAGGAAGACCCTATCTGTAGACTGCTAGAGGGGCTATCGAACTTTAGCAGCCAGAGCAGCATCGAAACGGGTACCCAGAGGTATTTTCTGAATCCGCACAATCCACTTGAAATGCTTGCATTAATGTCAATCTAGGCTCATAACCGCACACGTCTCTCTATCCACACACGTCCAAAACCAATCCCGCACTCTCCGCGACCTCTCACTCCAACTGAACGCCCCAGGCACAACCATCACCTCCTCCGCACCCCGCCTGAACACACAACCCGTCACAATATCCTCCGGAAAAGCACGAGCCACCTCTCAAGACGACGACGACGAAGAAGGAGAAGAAGCAGAAGACGAAGATGACACAAACACGCTATTTACAACTTTACTCTCCACGGTCCCCACCCCTACCGTCCAACCCCTCCGAGACCTCCAAACTCTGCACTCCTTAACCTTACAACTGATCTCTCACTTCGCCGCCCTATCAGATGCAATCCACATGTTCAAACAGCAATCCAACGCCGCCAGCCGAAAACTCCGTGGCGCAAAAGAAGCAGTCCGGGAATGGAAATCAGAGGTCGAAGCCGTCGAGCAGGCGAGACGATGGATCGATGAAGGGGACTGGGATAGACGATTGCGCCGTCGCGAGGCGGCAGGGGTATGTCGTGAGGTACTCGGCGGGTTCGAAGACGTGATACGCGGAATGGAACGACGCATCGAGGGGCTCTGTTAGGCGCGGACTCCGGACGATGATGACGGATGACTAAAGGGATACTTTGGGTTTGGGAAAGCGAATTTAAGGTGTTCGGTGCCGGTTTGTGGATAATCTTTTAGTTTTTTCGGTGGTCATTTTTTATGTTAGATGAGGAAGATAGATACCCTCTGCTCTTTTTTTTCTATAGTTCTTGTGAGTTCGTTTTGGATAGTATTATATTCTCTGTGTGATATACGTTTGCGACTAGATCGATGGACGTTGAACTCTTCAGATGAGTTTGTGTTTTTTACATACAAAACCCCTACGCTTATACTGTGGCGTTTTTTTCTTTTCATTAGAGAAGTATATAACTTATGATTCTACACTATCGTAGAATGGAGAGAATAGAGAACCTCCCAATCTACTATTCAATAGAAGACTTTCATGCTGCTCTCACTCACGAGAATATTAAACATCACCCCTCCATCTCACCCACCCGCCAAACCTTCAACCCCCCATCAAACCCCCCACTGACCATCACTTCCTCCTCTTCCTCACCATTATCACCAACAACCCCCGCAGCCAAACACCGCACCTTCCGTCCATCATGCCCCTTCAATTCAACTTTCACCTCCCCGGTCTTCACCTCCACGCCTTTAACCACCCCATCGTCCCCGTTAACCCACACACCACTCACACCCGCATCACCGCGCCAGGTGATTATACCCGTCGAATACGCGCTCAAAGTAACGGGTACCATGAACTCCTTTTCCACCGTGAACGTGGAAAGATTGTAAAGGATCAGTTTTGGTGCGGGGAGGGAGGAAGTGATCAGTGCTAGAAGGTACGGGTGGTGCGGGTGTGGGGCTAGTGAGGTGGGCGTGTAATTCAGCCAGGTTGTCGAGACTGCGTTTAGTGGGTTTTTAGAGAGGAGTGAGAATGTTTCCGGGGTGGTCGGTTGGTAGATGTGTAAATACGTCGAATCGCGAATAGTAGCGATTAATAACGGTGATGTAGCTACAGCGGACTCCCTGTAATCCTTTGAAAAAATCACATCTTCGACCGTTTGTGAAAATTTGATGGCCTGCAGGAGTTCCATGCGCGGCTGCTTCTCGCTGTTCGAACAGGGTATGTACAGTTTATGCACCGATAAGGATTTATCGTAGCTCGCTGCCGCTAAATATCTTACTTCCTCCTCTTCCTCGTTGTCGGTTATATCAGACAGAGGATCAGAGATAGCGAGTTTAACGATAAATTTTGTATGTCCCGTCCATTTCTGCACGATATCACCATCAACGGTCGATATGATGATATCCCCTGCCATACTCGCAGTTATCAACCATCGTTGGGCGATTGGTAAAACGCACAGGATCGGACCGGAGTGTAATGGCGGGAAGGTGGTCAGGATGTTGTACGGTGCGCGGGCGGAGTACACGCGCAGCGATTTATCTGCCGCGGTGGCGATGATTACCGGTTGCAGTTTGGGTAAGGGGGAGTCCGGGGAGCCGATTGTGAGGTTTGTCAGAGTGGTGGAGAGGATGTTGAAGGATGTTGCGAGGGTGGTTAGGGTTGTCTGGGTGTTTGGGTCTATTTTATATATTTATTCTATCAGTGAATGCAGTCGAGAGAAGTGAAGGGTGGTATGTGTGTTGGTTGTTGGATTTTATGGGAAGAGAACAGACAAGGCACGGCGAAGTCCACATCTCCAGCGTTTAGGTTGAACTTTTCAAAACGTATAGCGAGATCGTATAGTTTCTTCTCCTCGAGAATTTGTTCGATTGTTAGGTCTGTCGGGTTTGTGGTGATGCTTTCCGGTGTGAGGTTCGTTTCGCGGACGAATGCCGCGAAGGTCTGCTAGTGCGTCAGCGTGCATCTTGCAATACCGCCACGGTTGAGTATACGAAATTGAGGATTGGTAGACGGACTTCATGGTAGTTGTTCGCACGCAAGAAGCGGGCGACGAGGATATCTGGGGAGTCGCCAGCTGGCATTTTACTTTATATTTGGTATTATTCTAGTTTGATTATGAGATTTAAAGAGGATACGAAGTTCGAGTTATATATCTCGGCGTAACGTTACGCATACGTATATACCAAGTGATGACGACGTCTTTATCGTAATTATTAATTTTTATTAAAATCAATAGGCTCTATCGATATGATGTTGTATATTCTAAAATTATCTTTAATGGGTGAAAAAATTTGACCGCTAAATGGAATGGACCACTACATCCACCTCGGCTCTCAATCCGAAGAATGGAGATAACCGTAGCGACGTCGCGGTGAGTAAGGCGGCCTGTATAAACACCCTCTTACTCTCCTCTCTATGAAACCCCCGAGATTGTCTTCCTTTGAACGAAGAATTCCGGGGAGAGAAGATTTGGAGTAACTGTCTATGTTATTTCTTCTTCGCACCAAAATAGGTCTCTACCGCGGGTGTGGGATAGCAAAGACCAGAGTGTTGGCGAAGTGCACGATTTTAGCACGATTCACGATCTCATGAGGGTATTTCCGTCTCATTTGAGCAAAAGTCTGTGGTGCTTTTGTTACCGTGTATAGTGTATATTATAAAATATATAGACACTGGTACCTTGGTGACAGCAAGTGTGATGCAGCGTGAAAGCAGAACCCCCAACCTGAACAAAAACACCATGTGCAGGGGCGAAAAAAAAGTTAAGACCCTCTCTCATTAAAAGTCGTAATATATACAGAGAAACCGAGTAGACTGATCGTTAAAACACGTAAAACTTTTATTCAAGTCCGTTGCGTCGTTTACTCGTCGGGGACTATACCAGAACTGTTAGCTTCTCTCTCCCATGAAGGATAACTTTATCGATACGTACTCTCAATCTCTCCGTTGTCAATCTGCTCCTGGATATCCTTGGGGCTCTGACCGTCAACCTTGCAGCCAACGCTGAAAGCGGTACCCAAGATCTCCTTGACGGTTCCCTTGAGCTCCTTGGCCAAAGACTTATGTCTCATCGTCCGGGCGATCTCAATGATCTCGTCCAGAGCGACGGACTTGGTGTGCTTGATGTTCTTCTCCTTCTTTCGGTCACGTGGGGGTTCCTTGAGAGACTTGATGACGAGCGAGGAGGCGGAAGGGACGACGGAGACAGCGGCTTGACGGTTCTGGATGGTGAGCTTGCAGGTGACCTTCAAGCCCTTCCAGTCCTGGGTGGCCTTGGCGATATCTTCACCGACTTTCTTGGGCGAGAGACCGAGAGGACCGATCTTGGGAGCGAGAGCGGACGAGGCACCGACTTCACCACCGGTGGCTCGGAGGTAGCTGAGAGAGAGAGACGGTATGTTAGCATACAACCACCCCATCCTCGGGCCTGGCTATGCGAAACCAAGGCCGGGATACACCCCGCGATTCCACCAAGATGAAATGAGAGACGATAAGGAAACAAAGAGAAAAGAACTTACATGACCTTCACCTCATTTGGATCAAATTTTGGAGCTATAATTCATCCAATGCGACCACATGCAACTCGTCAGCATTATTCCGTAATATCAATCACAGGTAACAAATTTTGCCCAAACATCTCGCCAGATTCGACGACAGTCCGGTTCCTTGAGTGTATCCAAGAGATATCGCCGGCAGGAAATCACAGCTCAGAGTTAGAGTCTGCTTTATCTTCTCTGCCTTTTTTGTCATATATAATCTTCTCCATCTTTCCAACGAAGTATCTGCGGAGCACTCAAGGAGGGATGCGTCGACGGCATTGAGACGGCGGTGGAAATAATGCATCGAAGGACGTACGCATGGCGAAGCTGTCAAAATAATGATCTTAATTATAACAATTACAAAAAGCTTGTTAATGGTGAAGTTCAGAGGTCGTCGATGGCGGTTGTCGTTGAAGGGAGGATGCTGCAAACAATGCTGCCCGCAAAAAGGTTTTGGGTCACACAAAAATTTTTTGGATATAGAATCACGTGATGGGGATTTGAAGGGAATTTTGGCAGTCACCGCTGCCCGCTGGTCTTTTAGTGCGGGCTGATTAGGGCTAAACGCAGCGAACAACACCAAGCCAAACTCTTCCACCTTAGCGACACCGCCATCACCAGAGCATCAGGAAGGACTTCAAGACCCAAGAAAATCCACCTTTAACGACCCTTTCAAGTACGAAGTTACGCTTCTCAATCCCACATCGTCGCAATGGCCAGTAAGTAGACTCTGCTCGTTCCGCTTGATCTCTGTCACGGCACGCTAATTGTTCTCCGCAGAGGTAAATATTACATCTTCTCGCACCACCAGCATCATCGACAACCAACGAATTATTCCGGACAATGCTTCTTCCAAATCGATAATCTAACCATATCTCCCGATAACATAGTCGAAAAACTCGTCTCAACATAACCAGTCCCGAAAGGCTCACCGAAACGGTATCAAGAAGCCAAAGACCTTCAGATACCCCTCGCTGAAGGGAACCGACCCCAAGTTCAAGAGAAACCACAAGCACGCTCTACACGGAACAGCCAAAGCTCTGGTACGATCGCATTCCCACTCCTTAAACCGACCTGTTGGTGTTGACATATACTGACTCGGCCTCTTTGGGTATTATAGAAAGAATTCAAGGAGGGATTACGGGAAACTGCGTAGATGATGTTTTCTGCGTCGTCTCTTTGATTTTTCTCTCGCAACTTTGATTTTTCGACCCTTTCTGTCTATATACCATACGCCATTATTACGCCCGTCACCTATTTTTCCCTTTTTTCCACCACACAATACGCCGTTTTAACTACGTTTCCTTGTACCTTATTCACGGAGCATATTCCTCACGACACCTATCCCGTCTTCCGCATCGGGACAAGAAAAAGAACGAAACCAGCCGAAACCAGCAAGATGAAAAATGCTATTTCTTGATGTTTCGTATCTGGAATACTGAAGTCCAATTCTTCAGACCAAGTATATCCCATGTTCCTCCTAGGCGTGAAAGTGAATACTATGCTATCCTATCGTGACATCTTATAGGGGAAGGAAAGAAAGAAAGAAAAAAAGGCATTAGTGTGTACAGCTTCGGGTACTCTTCAAAACTACTCCCAATGCTCAAAGCTGAAGGAATAAATGGCTTTACAACCCATTTTTCGTGCCGATATAGACGTACTCTTTGTCTTCATTACCAAACACGTCCGATTTATTTTTTCGCCCTGCCCTACGGGCCGGATGTGCATGGAGAAGACAATACATATTTACACATTCTTCGAGATCTTTTCTTATTTATATAGAAGGATATTAATATTTTGATTATGATTTTATGCCATGATAAATTGAATATATTCTGTTTTGAAAGAAACTCCGGTCCCAATTTAATAAATGCTCCATCTAGATCCCTTAAAGTGAACGCCGACAAATGCAAATTATCATACAACGAGATGTTTCTCTGCAATCCCTCTACACAACTCCCCGCTGCCTACAGTATGGTACAACAGCTGCAAATTATACGCCGCCTCCCACTTCAAATCCCCACTCTCGAACTTCTGCTCCTCCTCCGCCTTTCCATCCTCGTCTGCTCCCTTATTAACCCATTCCTCACTCATCTTGATCACACCCTCGTAATACCCTATCGCATAATGCTCTAATCCAATCTGATGGAACGCCCTGGCCATATTAAACTCCGCCTCCTGTCTATCAAACCAATCTTCAGACGCCTGCTTCATTTTATAATACCGATGCAGAAAAGTCAAGCCTTGCAGGATATGATACTGCCTGTTCTCCGATTGTCGCTGCATCGCCCGATGGAGGTACGCGAGTGCGATCTGGAAGATAACCATCGGATGGTTCTCCTGTGCGGCATAAGCTCTGGATAGGTAGTGTAAACTCGACAGGTAGCTGCGTCCGTCGAGCATGATCTGGGCGTATAGCACCAACGCGTTGATACTTAAGGAGTCCGGAACGATTTCGCGGTCGTTATCGTTGCGGAGTAAGGCCGAGCAGACGCCTCCTATCTCTTTACCTAGAACGTGTTTATCGAGCGCTTTGAGTTGGCGCATGAGGTACTTTTGGTTATTCTGGACGCTGAACAAATTGGTACCCGGGTACGTTTTGAGATTCCCGCGGACGAAGGATGCGACAGTGGCGTATAACTTGTACGAGTCATCGTGGAAGAGGAGCGTGGAGGTGAAGTATCTGAGGGCTTCTGAGGTTTGGTCTGAATCTTGGGCGTATATAGCACACGCCAGGTGAACGAGGAAAATCATGAATCTCGGCCGCTTGGTGGGATCTGGGTCTTTCTTGTTGTGGTAAAAGACGTTCGCATCTTTTGCCGCCTTGCATACCTCGTAGGCCTCGGCCTCTCCACGTTCTTCGTGTATCGTGAGCAAAATGGCATAATTGAGGATAATGTTGAGCCAAACGTCGAATCCAAGACCACGATACTGGGTGATATCCGGCTGTGGTTGATCGAGGTCTTTAGCTTCAAGCTCTTCCATCTCCATTTGATATTCGAGATTCGACTCCAGACGTCGTTTCATCAAGTTCATCTGATTCTCGAGATTCCGTTTACCGCTCCTGCGGACGGTGGTATATCCGAGGAAGCCCGCGTATTCGAATCTTCGCTCGCTGGGGTATAAAGCTCGAGATGAGCGGAAATCATCAAACATCTCCCCGGCGGTGTCTAGCCATTGAATTATAGCCTCGGTGTTCTGCTGATCCACTTTAGGGCGCAACAGCTCGAGTTTCTGGTAGTTCTGTAGGCAGAGTTCTGTTCGTTGCTTTTCAGCTTGATATCTCTCGTTGGCGCTGGGATTGTATTTCCGATTCTTGGTCTTCCTTTTACTATCCCTCGACATAAATAAGCCCCCACTGTGGCCATCGGTTTCATCCTCACCCTGTCTCTCTCTCTCTTCCCTGTTCCGAGTCCGAATGTCGATGACTTCATTGACAACCTCTAGAGCCCGTTCGTTCATATCAAGAACTTCATATACCTCAATTAAAAGAAGTCGGGATTCCAAATCATCTTCTTTGCATTCGACCACGCATTCGAGACATTTTCTGGCGTTCTCCCAGTGTCGGAGAATTTTGTAAGATTTGCCTAGTCGCAACCAGAGTTCGATCGTTTGGAAGTACTCGATCTCGGTGAGCGGGAACCATAGATCGACCGCTTCATCATGCTTGTTGGCCTCGGCGCAAGCATCACCTGCGGCGAGCAAAAGGTCTCCAATATTCATAATGTCTTCCTTTCTAAGGATTCGGAAATGTCGGAAACCTTCCTCGAATTGTCCGACTTTGACTCTGAACTGGCCCAATTTAAATCGCAACTCGGGTGGTAATTGGTAAAACTGCGGTCCTCTTCGGATACCCTGCGCGAAACCCGGAACCTGGTTTCTTCGTTCGTCGTCCTCGTCCCACTCGCAATCATTCCTAACATCATCCCAGAAAGTTTCTGAGCTGCGGGCGAGGAGCAATCGGCACAACGTTCTAATCTGTCTGATGCCGTGCAACCAACGTTTGCCAATAGCGCACAGATCACCCAGCATGTTAACATGCTTCCAATCCAATCCGCCGTCCTTACCAAGCAGAGAGCTCCAGTAGGAAAGGTGTGCCTCGAATGTTGTTATAGCTTCGTCTACTCTTCCCATGCCAATCAGGCACTGAGTCAACGATTTGACAACGCTAATGTCGTGTGGGAGCGCCTTCTCTAATAGCTTTTTGAAGTCCTGCGCCGCTCTACCGTATTTCTGAAGTTCTTGTAATAGATTCCCTCGCTCAAAGATGGATGCCCAGTCCTTAGAGTTAGCCTTGATAGCTTGGCTATACAGGTACACAGCCTCGGCCTTAACCTCATCTTCATTCATGTCCTCCTGGAGCTCAAGGTCAAGCGTCATTCGGGCGCATGTAACCCACAGCTCGCTCTCACGATGCCGTACATGTGCGGCCGAGATCCAGGAAAGCAGACATTTTCGATTCTCGTTGATGGCCAAGTAGACCTCACCCATAACCTTCCAGGCGTAGTAAACGTGAGGGTCAATCTGAATAACCCTCTGGACGAGTTTCAACGTCTCAGGCCACTCTCCAGCGGCATAGTGCTGATTTGCCTGGCCGAGCAGTATCTGGACCTCGGCAGACGGAGCCATGTCCTGCGCTGCGCGTCTGCCTTTCTTTTGGCCTCTTTTCGCTGCCTTGCCCAATCTACCGAACCCGGATCCAACGCGTAATCCCTTGTGGAACGCATCGATTTGACTCCCAAGTGCCGCTCCGTCTTCGGGTCGAACGTCATCTTCATCGACGTCGGATTCGCCAATATCGTCCAGGTCCGGGTCTTCGAACGCCCTGTAAGATAATTAAATCAGCTTATTTCAACCCGCTTTGAGAGATATTTTCACAGAGGCGACCACATACTCATTGTCGGATGCCCATTCGTCTTCCTCGGCTTCTTCGTCGTCTTCGTACTCGCTTACATCTTCTTCCTCTTCTTCGCCGAACCCATAATGATCTTCTATAATCTCACCCTCTGCATCCTCGTCGGACCCGAACTGAACAGCATCTAATGGACCTTGCTGGGCTACCGGTTCGGTTACAGGTAATAGCTGAAACCCAACGTCTTCGGAGTGTAAGGCATCAGTGAAACTGAATTCCGGGTCGCGCAAATTCCAGTCACCGCCAGGGACGGGTTGGCCGGGCACATAGGGTGGTTGTGAAGTTGTATCCGAGATGCGCAGTTGTTTGGTGAGGTTGTTGACGAACTGGCGGTAACTTGCATTTGGGGGTGTATTATCCGGATCCGAGTCACCCGACTCCATCCTAGTAGCGACGACAGAGTCTACTAGGTTACTATGAAGACCAGGGTTCTATATCGTTCATAGTTTTCCGGGTAGCAAGTGCCGTCGCGGGGTTGTAGTGGGTTGTCGATGTAATGTGTATATCGCGCTCTGGATTTGGCCAAACATAACCAAAATTCTGGTTCCAAAATTTTGGCTTGCGCGCACAAACCGCCTTCAACACACAACCAATGCCGAGCCCTGCAGACGCACGACAAACAGAAAAAGGAACTTTACAATAAGCACACTCCCGCCTGACTAAGCTCCGAGAATCATCAAAAGACTCCGGTCAGACTTTTTCTACGAAGGAATCCGCGCGGTTTCCGAAGGACCACAGGGAAACTTCCCCACATGATCATCCTTCAGCCCAAATTTGCACTTGATCACAGCTGGCAAAGATCGTCCATCGAAAGGCAAATTCACGAGTGGCCCATGTGCGTGCGCGAGGATCATCCAAGCATGCGATATGGAGGGTGAATGCTACGAAGCTGAGGATTATCACATTCTTGGTTGGATATTCGGTCAGGGCCAAGGAAGCTACAGGAATAATAGAACAATGGAAAGGATGGGAGGGTACAGCAAGGTCTGTGTTACCTCGTGGCCGTTAAACGTTATTGTCTAACGTTTAGTCGCACGGATACGATATGAACGACAGAGTAAGATTAAAAACCAGGGTGACCAGTACCATGATGAGGGACTTTGCATTGTTTCCCAGGACTTTTTCCTTATCAGGAGAAAAAAGTTAGGAATTCTCAGCTCGCTAGCTGCAGGACGAGAAGCGAGCGAGTTCTAGTTCAGCCATCTCGTCCCGTCTATCCGCGTAGCTTTACGCAGAGGCCAAGCGTAACCGGAGATTTAGTGCTCTCCGTTGAATGATGATTCAAATTAATTAAGACTAAAGTTACTGATAATAAACTCGGAGACTTAGAGTCCGATTTTCATCTATTGAGCTTTGACGAGCTATTGAATCCTGTTTCCAACTAAGCAGTCCGAAGTAATATTCGGGTACCTTGCACTTCCCCAGAATACTTACACTTGTCGACTATATCCAACGGGGAACCAACTGCAGCAGCAGCTTGGCTATGTGGTACAAGGCATTACAGCCTTTGTTGCATGTTGCATTGGAGTGCATCTTCGGCTGCGTAATATAATTATTGCGCATGGGTAAAATAGCAGTTCACGAGCTAATTTTCATTCGACAAAAATATTGACCCTCGAGCTCCCCCCAAAGTACCTCGCCTCTTGGCGGGAAATTAAGGTCTTAGGTTACCATGAGCCCTTGCCGAACAGAATTTTTTTTCTATTTTTACTCGGTTTTGATTGTCATTTACGGTCATGGTTCAGTTTTAGTGAACTGAATCAATTATACCAAGGGCTAAACAGATCGTCACACAGATGTCAGAATTGGTCAAAGAAGGAGAGCCTCACCGCCGCACCACACTCGGCGTCATACATGACATCTACCAAGGCACTAGGAGTAGTGAAAGAAGAGTGGACGAATTGAAACAACCTCCTCGATGTAAAAAATTAACCGTTTTCGGCTATGAGATGCCTTTGAGGTTGCATTAAAATTTCGGGAAAGCAAGTGCGAAATCTCACGGCACTTTACGTAGCCTACTCCGGAATTCAATCCATACATTGCTATATTGTTAAGAGAAAAATCGAAGACTCCAAAAAACATGATCCGAAGCTTCCTAGTGGTGGAGACTCATGCATTCTAGCAGGGTTTGCGGGGTATCCTTGTGGCTAGGTCTGCATAGGTAAGTATATCCCTATAGCCCCTGGCTATCTGAGTGCGCGGAACTCTCCCGGACGCCTCTAATCTGGCAAAATTCAACGTTTGCGTCGTTACCACTCTTGGGCCCTATCTCCGGGCATAGAACATAACGTTGTAACTTATCAGACATGGAAACTTGAATAATCCCGATGTCGATCAACCAGCTGTCTCCCTAGGTAGGTAAGCTATACACACACAATCGTGGAACCGTAATATAAAAGGGCGCCATCCGTCTCTGTAATTTTTATTCGCAATATCTCTGAGATATCTACACTTATACGTCCTGACACTTGCCATATCTTGTCTCGCCACCTCGATATATTTTGCGGTGTATGCTCATATAGCCAGAACCTTTAACAGCTATCTAATATCTGTTCGGAATACAAGGATTTGTTCTCATATATCGAAATGAAGTTCACTCTTGCTGCCGTCTTTGTCGCCTCGATCCTCGGGTAAGTTATATACAGATATCTTACCACCTTGAATGAACCAAACTCGCCAAAACTAACACGGATCGTCTCCAAATAGTGTCCAAGCAGTGCCTCATCCACAAATCACCAGCGGCCCAATTAGCAGAAGATGTGCAATTGATAAATGCGGTGTCGCTACGAAGACTGTGCCACCTCAAATCTGCCCGGCTGTCCTCTGCCCAACTGCGCCTGTCGCCTGTCCGCTCATCATTCGTGTCACTGAAGTCCCATGCTGCTGCAAGACTGCGACTATCAAGACATCGACCGTCACCGCTCCGTGCTGCACCACCAAGTGTGTCATTCCAACAGAGACAATTTACACTGGCTGCCCGACTCCAACTATTACACCGGTACGTTGACTTCTGTTACCTGGAATTAATTTTATTCTTTCTTTCTTTGAAGATACAACTCTGGCTGGGGTGATTTCTTTGAGTATTGTTTGAACTAACGGATGGTTAATTGGTAGTATTAGAGTGCTACTCGTTATTGAATGATTTGAAAGCAATTTTGACAATTTCCAGACTTCATTGACGAAAGATGCATACAATACTGTCTTCCTTTCAATCAAAAAACTTTTAGCGTCTCACTTCACTTGATAATGATTGCTCCCACACTTTTTTATCTGTATATTAAACTCTTCTACCCTTCATATACCCAATTCATTTTTCATGAAGTTCACTGTCCACCTGCAACAAATATCCAAATCATTGTTCGCGAAATCTATGAATTATTGTGAAAAAAAGTGTCCCCGGTGGAAATAAAAGCTGACAAATTGCAACTTTTATATCTTATACAAAGGGAACCAAGACTGTTTGGGTTACGGAAACCGTATATGCCTGTACTTCGTAAACCAAAGTATCAAGCTCAAGATTCAGGCTCAAGTGTTCAATTCTGCTCGACGCGAAGGGCTAGCCTAGCTAACTCCCGACTACGTACAATCAGCAAATAATCTTTATCGTCCATAATTCTTTTGTGTTAAATCTGTCAAGTTCGAATATTGAATTTATTAAACAAAGCAACTACCGAGACTTTCTAGCTGTAGGTGTTTTATATTAGCCTCCCGCAAAATGGACGATTGTTCAATGCAACCGAACGTAATTTTATTTTGACTCTATGCCTAAATATATTTCGTAATCGACACAGTAGAGGACTCTCGTATGAAGAATATTAATTAATGCACAGACAAATGAGCAACATGCAATATTTCAGTACACCAGACACACTTTATCATTTAAATGTCGTATATATATGCTTGAGTATCTATAATGGGATACAAGCGTGTGATGGACGACACCAATTTATAATACGAGAGCTCCCGATTCTCACGATCCTTTGATCGACCGACCTCGACGAGACATACTCAAGTATAAATTCTGGATATGCAAATTGAAACATTGCATATATGTGATTTACATAAGTAATACTAGGGAACAATAATCGAGCATAAATAAATCCAGCCCTGATCGTAATATACTTTAACAATAAGAGCAACTACTGCTAGACCTGTCTATTCCCCTTCCTTAACCCCTCCTTAACTTCGCAAAGTTGCAATACCTTCTCCCTCAATAGTTCTAAGTAAAAAGCATATTCATAAGTTCAGCACTACTATTACTTCAACCTTCTATCCTTGGGTTCGAATTCAGCTCACATTATTTCAAAATGCACTGGCCTGGATATTTCCAGCTAGCCGCTCTCCTCACGTTATCACCATTCTCTCTCCCAGTTTCGGCCCTTGTTATTCCGCGACAGGTTAGCCAAGCTGATCGAGCAGTTATTGCCGACTCCTACACCGAAATCGCACCCTATCAGCTTCCTATCCACAGTTATCGCAAACCTGTCCCCGCTTCCAACCGTTTTCGCATTCGGGATGAATCGGAATCTGGTGAAGCTCACGGCAATCAGTATCACATGGGACTTTACTCTCTAGGTGAAGATAAGGGATACTATGTTCCAGTCGTTATTGGAAACCAGCTTCAGAATCTTGTTATTGATACGGGTAGCAGTGACACTTGGGTTGCTGAGTCTGATTTTGTCTGCCTTGGGATGTTTCCCGGCTATGAAATGGAACAGTCTTACTGCGCCATGGGAGAAGGCTTTAATCCGAATGCATCTTCCACGTTTCAGACTTTGAATTCAACAATGGAATCGTTCCTAGTCAGTTACGCTGATAAAACTTCTGCCAATGGCTATGTCGGCTATGATACTCTCAATTTCGCTGGGTTGGTTATAAACCAAACAATAGGAATCGGAAGACGGCTCTTCTGGAGAGGCGACGCGATTACTTCAGGAATACTCGGCCTTGGTTACCCCGGAACCATTCCATCTTCTGAAGGCCATAGACCATATGATTGGATGCCCGATTCGCAAAGCGGATCTAAGAAAGAATTCGACTGTCACGATACATATCCATCGCTCATCGAAAGTCTCGCCAACCAAGGTTATAGCAACGTTTTCTCCATCGCTATGGATAGGCATAACTTCAGTTTCAGCGGCAGTCCAGATGATCATGCAGAAGAATCCTTGACACCCGCTGGCCTTCTTTCTTTTGGTGGCATTCCGAAGCTCCCGAGGCTTGGATACCCCTTTGCGAAAACACAAATTAATCCAGGACTCGAGAATAGCAATGTCACTTGTCCTTCGGATATCAAACAAATCGGATACAGTTTTACCATTGATGGCATCACTGACGGGGAAGAAATATGGGTACCTGGGAACAACACAGCTATAATTGACACCGGCGCTTCACTTATGGTTATACCCTCACGTCTCCTGCGTATAATGGGCGAAAGGTTCAGGGATACCGGTCTTGACACACGGTGGACGCCATGGATGATAGACTGTAATTCCACCTTGCCAGATCTGGGGTTCATCATAAATGGGGTTGTTATCAAACTTGATCGCAATCAAATGATCCAAGAGGCAGTACACGGTTACCCAGATGGGTCGAAGTGCTGGACCAATTTTATGACAAACCGTTTCAGCGAAACTATAATTCTCGGAGTCCCATTTTTACAAAGCACCCTTGTCGTTTGGGATGTTGAGCAAAAGATTATTAGGATCGGGAAGAGGTTTTTGGATGACCCGGATTTTATTCCTGGATACACGGACCGAGAACCTGCTGAGACAAATTCTACCCTCTCGTCTACCACAACGTCGCGCGTTGTGCATATTACTGCACCTTACACAGAAATTTCGATGCCGACGACTGCTTTCGATGACTGGGAGAATCTTTCTGCGATAGTTTCGAATCAGGGTATCGAGTCCATTTGGCCAGGAGTCCATCCTCCACCAGCATAGTCTGAGACGTTGGACTGGCATATATGATACACTGTTATTCTTTGTACAGGGGTTCTTTTAGGCATTGTTTAGATCGTTGGCTTTTGAAGTACGCGACTGTGATGAGCTGGCATCTCTTCACTGCTTTTCTTTTTCTTTTATCATAGATGGGTTGTTCTTTTCTGCTGCTGTATTTTGTATGTGGCAAATTACCTAGGTACTAACGGTATATGGGTACCGGGTCTGTTTTGCTTCTCTGTATGTTTTGTATTCTTGGGGCAAGAACTTTCATGACAATAAACTTTGTTATTCAAAATAGAGAAAATAAGTTTAGCTTTTCATTATATTTTTTCTTTCCGTCCATTGATACCGACCGTATTGTTCTTTTGACAGTGGCCTGATAGCCACGTCAGTTAAAGAATAGACTTTGTCTCTGGACCAAAAGCTGACCGTGAATTTTTTCACAAGACAAAGACTTGTTGTATTTTCAAACTGCTTGTGTTGTAGATGCCTCCCCAAACAGGTAATGGGTATTTCCCGTCAGACTCAACCTCAGGTTCCAATTCGGCTAGGCTTCGGATCTTTACCATGTTTTCGAGCCGATGGATTTATGGGGTTACAGGGGTAAAAGACCATGTTTGATTTGGTGTCTGACAAACAGTTTGGTATTTAAGTTCCTGGAAGCACAGTACAGATCAATACCTCAAGAAAGCAGTGTAGTGGTAGCAATTTCTAAACCACCTTCTCAAACTCGAATTTCAATTAATTTCAAGATCGGAAAGTGTAAATTGAACATATACTACAATGCCAGGTCAACTGAAAAAGGTGTGAATTGTGAGCGGCGCTTTGATTACAATTGATATCGGGTATTAACAGTTAATATCTGATAAAGGTCATTATCGTCGGCGCAGGCCCTGCGGGCCTGCTCCTCGCCCTCCGCCTCGCCCAGCAACATATCAAAGTTACCATATTCGAAGCCGCACCCGCTGCCTCGGAACAACCGCGAGCAACACACTATGGTCCACCCGCGGTTTACGAACTACGTCGCGCAGGCGTCCTCGCAGAAATGCGCAAAGATCCCGACTGCTTCCTGATGAACAGAATGTGCTGGCGCAAACTCGATGGGACCTATCTAGCCGGTTTCGATACGAGGGATCTCAACAAGAACGGGGTGGATTATAAAGACCGAACGACGGTGTTGGCGTTGAATAAAGTTGTTCGAGTTCTAGAACGGATGGTTGAAGCGTGCGATGATGCGACGGTGAAGTATGGGCATAGAGTTTTATCTGGTGTCGAGCAGGATGATGAGAGGGCGTGGGTTACGGTTCAGAAAGCGGATGGGAGTCAGGAGAGGCGTTGGGCGGATTATGTTGTCGGGTGTGACGGGGCTGGGAGTCAGATTCGGAGGAGTTTGTTTGGGGATATGGAGTTTCCGGGGTATACTTGGGATAAGCAAATTGTGGCTACAAATGTAGGTTCTTTTCTATTTTTTTGGTCCTAGTGTGGTCCTTGTGGAGGTTAATTTTGGGGGTTGCTAACGAGAGTATAGACATACTACGATTTCAGCAAGTACGGTTGGGACGATTCGAATTTTATAATACACCCTGAGCATCTGTTTATGGCTGCAAGAATCAGTGAAACCGAGCAGCTTTGGAGAGTGACTTATACTGAGGTTAACGGTCTGACTAATGAGGAGATTCAAGCTCGACAGGCGAAGAAGTTTGAGACAATTTTCCCTGGGAATCCGAAGCCTAATCAGTATAAAGTCATTCTTACCAGTCCGTATAAGATTCATCAGCGGTGCGCACCCTCGCTCCGGGTTGGGAGATATCTACTCGCTGCGGATGCTGCACATCTTTGCAATCCGTTTGGAGGACTCGGTCTTACCGGCGGAATCGTCGATGTTGGAGGTTTAGCGGACTGTCTGATTGGAATTCATGAGGGGAAGACGAGCGACAAAATCTTGGACGAATACAGTAGAGTACGGATTGAAAAATACAAAACTGTTATCGATACGATATCTACAGAGAACTTTAAGAGACTATACGACCAGGACGCGGACAAAGCGTTAGAGAACGATGAGTTCTTGAAACTACTAAAGAACATCGAGGGGGATCTCGAGTTGTCTAGGAAAGTTCAATTGGTATGTTGATTTTCTGTTACTTTCTATCGGGTTCTGGCAATAGAGACTTATCATTTTTTGGAAAATCAGGGCTCTTTGGTCATATTACACGACTTTACGAAATCGTTTGACGGCAAGGCCGCTGCCGCTTACCCACATGCACAGAGCGAAAAGGTTGATGACACAATTGTTACTGTTATCCCTGTAGTAAACTGAAACATTCGCTGATTTTGTGGATTTCCTATGTCAATTAGCAGTTCCGTTGTAAATTATAATAACCGGAGTATGTTTCTTATGGATATTATACGATATGCTCTAGAGTGTTTCCAGTAATTCAGCACCAATTTAATGTGTAGAAGCTATTCGTACAGATAATATTACTCACTTGTTCATCATATCCGTTAAATATAAATTTACAATTTTGAAACGAGATATCCGTTGCCCTTACGTAACATCTCTTCAGCCTCTTTCACCATATCATCAACAATTTCTTTCGCTGGCTTGACATCGTCAATCACAGCGGCGACTTGGCCCATAAGGAATGGGAAGTCAGCATCATTACCCTCCTGGAGATCGTACTCTAATGGTGTGACACCCTTGTCGCAGAGTTCTTTGATTTTCTCGGGTTGGTCCTCCCACTTTTTGATGTAGTCGTTCATCTTGACTCTTAAAGGCCGACCAGATATCACGAGAGTTCGAATGGTATCCTCAAATGTCGCGCTTTGAACTTCCTTTTTATGTATCTCCGAACAACCAGCTTCGACCGACGCCACAAATCTAGTTCCAACCCAGACTCCAGCAGCGCCCTGCATTAGCGAACTAGCGAGAGACCGACCGTCTCTTATACCGCCAGCAGCTACCACCAAAGGAATTTGACCGGTCAACGGCGACTTGTACTTTTTCGCGACGTCACAAACGGCAGGGATCAGAATACTCGTCGCGATAGATCCCGTATGACCACCGCCTTCGCCACCCTGGGCACACACAATATCCACACCAGCTTTCAAAGCATATTCCGCATGTTTGGGATGTCCGACCATGTTCATAATGAATATTTTCGCATCATGTAACCTCTTGATAATATGTGGCGGTGGGATTCCAACCGCTGATACGAAGAGTTTCGCGCCAGATTCAATCGTTACAGTAATGAGCTCGTCTAATTGTCCATTCGTGTAATCGTGATTTGTCTTTCGCGCACCATCGCCGATTTTTGGAAGTGCAAGATCGATACCGAATGGTAAATCTGGCGATTTTAATAGTGCTTTGAGAGATTTGATTATCTCCAAGAGTTGTGCAGGGGTGTAACCCAGTCCGCCGACTGTTCCCAGCCCGCCAGCGTTCGAGACTGCTGCAGCGAGCCCTGATGATGAAGTTCGCGCCATTCCTGGTTTTAATGTTCTTAAGTTAATTAAAGAATTTATGGAAAGAAATATTTATTCGTAAACGAACCTGCCAGCAGGATAGGATGTTTGATCCCAAGTAAATCTGTTAACGGCGTCTTAATTTTTTGCTCCATTGTGATATGTGTGTACTTGTCAAGGTTTACCGAATTTGCAGGACACGCCATGAACAGTTCTACGAGGATACAAGCTTGATATTTAGAGAAACGAGAGAATGGAAAGAAATCTGTTCCTGGCCGAATACCCCAGGCTTCTTAAGTCGACCAAGGGAAACAACCTAGGCTATTCAAGACTCTGGAGAATGCATGTGCGCCATGTTTGGGGGTGGAGAATGTAATGTTCATAGTACAAGGCGCGGTTCATTGCGGGCGAAATATTGGCGGTACAAGAAAAATACAACAGCATCAACACCCAGTTGTGAATACCAGGGTGTTAGGCTGGTTACACTGAGGCTCAATTGGTATAAAGCTGGCGTGAAGGATAGTAATGTTGATAATACCAGAACATATAATTCAAGGCGAAGGTATTCTTGAGCAGTTAATAGGAGATTATGTCTGGAATATGGTATGGCTATGTTCTCTTATCAATTCATGATGAGCAAACAGTCTAGTGTTTCCATCGCAGTTGCAGCTAGATAGTGTGGTATATACCTATTTTGATAAACTCTCGTTTGATCCGTTCAAAAGATTGCTCCAGTAATAAATTATAATATATGGTGGTTTCTTTCTTCACCATGAATTTAACCAGGTATACACCTGCAGCTATCTCTTCACTGGCCTTTCCTCACATTTGTTGTGTCGACTGGTGTGAGGTGAAATTTACGATGAAGGTGCCAGAAGCAGGACAGGAGCTTATTGCTGTAACTCAGCTAGCCATCATACACCTACTTAGAGCCCCAAGAATATTTTTATTTCTCATCTACCTCTTCCTCCGTTTTCATCAACCTTCACCCCCTACGCTCATCACAACAGAACCCTAAAAAACCAAATACCATCTCTTTGAACATAACTGAATACAATAATAATAATAATAAAATGACAGCTGAGCCAGTTCCTGAGGAGCCGCTCCTCTTCCACCCTCATAGCAATGACGACTCCACCGACTATGGTATTGACTTCCGTGTCATCCCAGATGGCCAAGGCGGTCCAGCCACCGTCTATCGCGGGCAGCCCATGGGCCTCAACTGGGATACCCTTCCCGCATCCTCCAAAAATATGTTTGCAAACATGGCAAGCGGCAAAGACTTCAACCGCTACCAAGCTTGCGTCGAAGCTAGTTTGGCAAAGTGGGCTGCTCAGATGGAACCCGGACATCCAAATCGTCTTCCCGGCGGCAATCCGACATACATCCAAGACGATGTCATCCCAGTGATTAAGGGATATGTCAATCGAATCCCGAAACCTGGTCTAGCTGGCTGTCCCCTCCCTCCCGCTCTGCCAATGGCAGAGCTTGAAGCTCTCGACTTCCTACACCACTATGGAGCTCTTCCATACCAACAAGAGGACTATGCAAATATATTCAGCGATCTTCCAGATGGATTCATTTGGCATCCGATTCAAACATTGGTCGGAGTTCGCGGTCTTGATCATCGTACACTCATAGAGTTCCGTGCCTACAAACATTTTTGGGCTATTAATAAGGAGGACAAGAGCATCCATGAGGTTTCAACCAAGGGTACAAAGATGTTTGAAATCAGCATTATCCGTCCTGCCTGTCATACAGACTATCCCGGTATCAGCCCAGGCGGTTTCCATACTCTCATCATCCCTCCTGAGCCACGAGAGATCCGAAAGGAATTGATTAAATCCAACAAGGAACGAAAGCAGCTCGGTGAGCCTATGCACACTCCAATCATGTATGTCAGATACGCCGACAACCAGGCCACGATTATGATGGACCACCGCAAGGATCCTCAAGTTTTCGACTATGATGGCGTTCCACGTATGAACACCGTCGGTCGAGTTCCGTATGGTGATGAAGTCGATATTGATGAGTTTATGGGCCGCTTCACCGATCTTGGACGCGCAACAATTTCCCGTATGCCAACTATTGAGGACACCCGCGGCCGTGGCGGTCAACATAGTCCTACTTGTCCCAGTCATGCCTGGGGCACTGGAGCAGATTCCCCAAAAATCCCCGAAACGCCACCTATCAAGATAGGACCCAAGGAGCTCGAACTTGCCGCAGATTTTGCAGCCAAGTTTGTCGGCGATTTGGGGTGCAAAATTGACGCTACTGCAGAACTCTCCCGTCTGGCTGGACAACCGATCGCAGCTCAAACTTTGAAGAGCCTACTTCCATCTTTTCAATGCGACACAGAATGTTGCAAGGAATCCGCATCAAGTTCTCCCGGTGTCGTGCAGCAAGCTACTACGACTACTATCAAAAAGTTGGATGCTTCCCACCTCAACGCTATTCACATGAAAATCAAAGAGCTGTCTCTGGAGAAACAAAATCCTCGCCAACTACCTTCAATGTCCAAGGCTCCACCAAATCTCTATGCTGCTGATGTTGCTGAATCTTCAGGGAAAGGCAAAGGAAAAGCCGCTAGAATTACACCAGTAGTTGCTAGTTCTTCGAAGAATACTACTCCCGAGGCGGCAATTCCCCACACGACCCCCGGGTTCTTCTTTGCTCATTACGCCAACCGTGCCGTACTACTTGAAAATCTACTGGGCTCAGAGGATTGCGAGTCAATTCCCTTGACAGGCCCTGGTGCCAAATCATGGATCACAGCTAAAGAAGAAGCTAAAAATCACCCGGTACGTTCTTCCCATTCCTAAGCTTAAGATATCCGAATAGCTAACGAATAAACAAAAAGATCATCAGCAAGTCCAAACCAAACACTCTCAAGAACACCAAGGAACACATCAAGCAAGTCATCTGCGTGAACCTCCAACAGACCGTATACTTCTACCTAGTAATCGGCGACCGCATCAGGAGAAAGATCAGTATTGCTGCAACCCCCGAAGGTAAATGTTTCGCAAAAGTAGCTCAGATCCTCGAGCAGGGACAACGCCTCACAATTGAGCATCTCAATGTTAATTTCGCTGGGACGCACAATAAGAACTTTGTCAGAGCCACGGGGATTGCGCACCGCTACGACCATTCTATGATCAGCGGTTTGAAGGCTACTGCGAAGGAGGTCAGCAATGTCAATATTATTTTGACGGAGGAGGAGCAACATATCTACTCCAGTTTGATCGAGCAAACTAAAGATTTCTGGCTTCATCCTAATACTTGCGGGTGTTAACTCTACTTTGCACAATACTGATTCTGTTTTCATAATTATATTTCTTTTGCTTCTACAGATAAATCTCCACTCTCTTCTTGTATTGTCAATTTTTCAATAGGGTGGGCCTTGTAATAAAGTATGGAGAAAACTTTGTTTTCCGCTGGAAGAAAATTGTCCTCTCATCCTAGACTCACTTTAACTGCTTATCCTATTTCTTAGTTCGCATCGACTCCGACTATTCGCCGTTGTTGATAATATCTGATCAACAATCTCCTAATCTGACTTTTTGTAATGATCGACTCCCAGTGTGTATCAATAGAATGATGGTAGCCCCAAAGCTTCTTTCGAACAATCAAGGATCCGATTCCCCACAGTCTCCCTGTTTCAGACGTCATCGAAGTTCCTGATTAATTGCTGAACAACTTGTCCCGTAGCTCAGCCCAGAATGAGGCTCGAAAAAAAGCCTAAGCTCGCGAAAGGAATTAGTGCACGGTCCTCGGACGATATATCGCGAGGACTATAATCTCGAAGCCCTAGGATTGAGCGATAATGCAAAAAGAATAGCCAGTGCTATCGTTCTGCTCGAGCTCACTTGCCTTAGTATCTTTAGTTCTTCTTGCATAAGCTATAGTATACCCAGAGCTCTTCCCGAACCCTCGACTGACATATTTCAAATTGTTGTGATCCACTTATAACCCGTCCGGCTACGTATCCGGTCAAGATTTTATCATATAATACCAGCAGATATATCGCCAGGGGGGCAAAGGACTAGAACGGGGCAAAGACGGCGATTACTGCCTACATACCCCAGGTTACTACGGCCGAGTATAGGTTCTAGCCGTAAATGGAAACATCCCGCGACTCGAGGCACAGACAGCCAGCAGCCAGCCCTTCGGGGACGACCATGCACACAAACTAGCCTATCTATAGCAGCTTAGCTTAGCGTAGGCTACAGGGCTGTAGGGCGGGAAAAACTAGGATCACGGTGTAGAATTTGCCAAGTAAGGATGGCATGCATATACGCACGCTCTCGAGTCGCTGTTGCGTTCGGCTGAGGCTTAAAATCAAAAATCTTAAACGCTAGCGGTTTATAAAGAAAGAAATAGCGACTCGGTAAAAAAGCAGGGGTAAAACTTAGAATTGAAGCAGCCCGTTGAAGGATCCGTTGTCCTTATGGAAAATAAATTCGGATTGGTAACCGTGGGAGCTCGGTATATTGTAATAATTGTTTTGATATTGATGAGATGATATGCGAAGGTTGGGATAGGTAAGCAGAGAGTAAGCCGGGCACGTAGCTCATGAAACGCTCCGAAGGCTGCCGTAATTGGTCGAAGGTTTGGTAATTTTGCTTCCAGATATTTGATATATGCCATGCATCGCGATGGAAACGGGCTCGTATCGATCCGTAGCTTCGCGTCTTACTATCGAAAGACGCACCGAATCGCCAAGTTGACCAGCTGTTCGTATTCACCCCATCATCGGATCCAATTATCGATATCTCACCCAAGCATCGACGGAAATGTATGATAAGTGAGGCAGACTACAGAAGAGAGAACGCCTGGCATCCCAGACGGTTGCCAACGGTGTGATTATATCATCTCGCCCAGAGCTATCAAATTAGAGCCAAGCTAGCGGATCTGGTTGGGTACCTACCGAGGATGTGGGGAGCCGTCGGCCAATAAGATGGCGGACAAACAGGTCAAACGGATGAACAGGGGTCTATTGCAAATACATCTGCGCAGCCGCGGGATTTAGCATCCAGAAACCACCATGCAGTTCGTTTGAGAATCAGAGGCTCTAAATCTCCGACAGCAGCTATCGACAGGGGCAGGAAACAAGAAGCTGGGAAAAGAAAGTTTCGAAAAATCCCACGATCCCGTGCACAAGCGAGAAAAGTAGGTAGCCGTGACTCGACTGGGACATTCTGCAGGTGTGGGTAGGTGCGGCATGGCTATCCACACCTTTGGCGAGAAGGTATCGATGTCGGCCTGGAAATGGCCATGGGTACCCGCATATTAATAGAGATTCGAAGCCATCGGTGGAAAAGATCGCAGCCTGGCTGGGCGAGGTTCCGGTTGACGTACGATCATGATGCCCTCCTCGCAAGAGAGAGAAGGGCCGCAGGGCTGGCATGGCATCTGTAATCTGCGGCATCGACCCAAATTCAGCTGCGGTTACCCGAAATGGACTAGCGGCATCTGTCCAACATCACCCGCAACAAAAACAACACACCGTTTTGATTCTGCCAGCCACGTTTTTCGCGGGATCAGAACTCGAAGGATTATTAAACGACAGCCCAGCACAACTGTCTTTTTTCTTTCCAGTTTAGCGCACCGCACCCGACCCAGGGCCAGCAAAATTTGGCTGGCCGTTCCCAGGCAGCGAAAATAATCTTGTGTGGTGGTTGGCGTGTTCTAGTAAGGCGGATCATGTGTTAGCCTCGCAATTGTCGGATTTAAAATAGCTCTTTTCTTTTACATGACCTGGGAATCATCAACTGCACATGCACTCTCATGTCTGAAACTGTTTCCAGTCTGTCGGGATTGGGTGTCTACATGTATTCTGCTCGCAATCCCTGCCGCTGAAGTACTCTCGGCCATCGCCCTGCAGCACATACACACGTACCTTTCGCAGCGCTAGTTTCACAGTGACTAATACGGAGTACGCAGCTGCAGATCCTCGGTGATGCAGATGACGTCCCTGGGAAGAGCAACATTTCAGAAGCCGTTTGCTCAGCGTGTCCTAAAACAGAGGACACTACCCCCGAAAGCTCTGCTTGGAGCAAGGGCCTTCCGACTCTAGAGCTCTGATTCGCGAACAACCTCCACACGCAAGGGTGGCATTGGTCACCTTTTCGCTGTCTCTTTCCCTCTCTTCCAAGCCTTTTGGAAGTATACTGCAATCCTGATAGGTTGGATTTATGGACACGATCCTTATCGCTCCCGCTATTACTTCAGAGGTGCCTGGGCATTTTCATCGTTCTAGGTAGGAGATTTGCAGAACGTAGTAGTACGGAATTCAAACCTGTTTTTTTGGGGCTTGATCGCATTGAGGGATACTTGGCCATTCTGGCCGGGACGGTAGGTCTGAGCCCTGGGAAAGGGACACTTGGCTGGAAGAATTCGAATTGCCAACAAAGTCATTCCGAGCCTCAATTCTTGTTTTGCGGAAAGCTCCGGAAATAAACCGACGGATATTGATTCGAGAGAAGTAGGGAGAAATATTCTAGCATGCATTGTCTTTTTTGTAGTGGTTTTGTATGAATGAAAAAAAAATACAGAATAGATGTGCGGAGTTGCTCTAGCTAAGTAATGAAATGAGATTAGATTAAAGAACAATTATACCAATGAATCAAATATGTATGCCAGAACGAATGAAACCCTTCGATCGCCATGTACTCCCTTCTAAGCTGTAGACCGTCAAACAAACCATTAAAACGCCATCGCTGAATATAGTTGAAAACCATGAAAACAATCGCAAGCAAAATTCCAAAGAGTGAAGAGAAAAAAGTTAAAGAAAATCAAAGAATAAAAAGCCAATTGCAAAACATAACTCAAGTCTTGCTCAAAAGCCTGCTTAGGCGCAACTCAAAGGTTGAATGATGGCTGGAAATATTAGGTGCAAAATCTTCAAAACAAAAAACCAGAGATAAACCGCAGCATCGCATCCGTATCCTCATGATTGTCCACCTGCCATCCCGTTTCGTATATGTGTCGTATATCTCATTCTAGCGAGTAGCGTGAAGTCGCTCCAGCTTCTTGTGCTTCTTGCTTTTCTCCTTGTGATTCCTCAACGCATCCGGTCGCCCAAAACTCTGTCCGCACAAAGTACACTCTTCTCTCGGTTCCTTTCCAACGTGCTGGAATCTACAGTGGCGTAGAAAGTTGTTGTAAGTCTGAACTTTGGTGTTGCAAGGACCACCTCCTGGTGCCTCCAACTGGCAGGTCTTACTTTCCGGGTCCCATCCATGAATGTGTGCCTCTTCTTCGTCCGATCGGCTCAGTCGTCTGGTTCGCCGACCAGGAGAACGGTCGCTTCTTCGTCGTAAAAGCGCGGATTGCGGACGTTCGTCGCCGGTGACGGGAGCGAGATGGAGTGGACTCGAACCGGAGACGTACATGTCGTCGTATGCGCCCGTCGGAGATTCGTAGAGGCCAGGAGTGAGTTGTCCGTAAAGGGGTGGAGACACCGAAAGGGTACCCCGAACACCATGAATCCCATCCGATTGGAAATAATCTGGAAAGTAAGAGTCCTGTGGCGGCGGGGAGACTGTGAAGTCAAGTCCTGCTGATCCCGACTGTGTCGACGAAATTTTAGTTAGCAAAAGGGTTCTTCGCCAAGGGATAAAATAGAAGGGGTAATTCGTACATTTTCTCCATATTGCGAGTTCATGAGCCGGTCCATGTCCGAAGAGAGCATGCCGGTATCATAGACGGGATATTCAGACGAACTGATTCCCATGATGGGTGATCCCCAAACCTGGGCTTCGATTCCGGCAGAACTTGTAGGCCTCGAGATGGCCGAGAAGCTCGCGGATCGCCCGCTACCAGAGATCGCATACGCTTCTAAGAAGGTCAAATTTCCTAAATTTCATTATTAGCGATTGAACTTGAAAAGTTTAAGAGCAAGAAACACTCACTCTTTAGGAGCATCTTGAACAAATCTAAGAATAGTCCTTGTTGGAGATTTTCCCTTCCGATGTGCGTAGACGTCGGCGAACTAATCACAGCCGATGAATCTGGCCAAAGTCTAGCTAAAATAGCAAGAACGCTGTGATGGTTCCATTTCTCCGCATACCGAGTCCACTGTAGAAGTTCGTGTTCCAAGATACTCATGTCCGGCCGACTCAGGGGCTCGATCCGATTCCACAAGACCCAAAACAACAAGTGAGCATCGACAATAACATACTCCGGAATCATATCCGATGTCAAAATCTCCCAGATAGATTGCACCCAGTTCGTTTGACTATGCGTATAAGATGGCAACCAGCTATTGGCACTTATGGAACCCTCGTTGATCAGATTTGCTCGTTTGCGGGACATTGCCTCGCAGACATGGCGGAGTTCTCGAGGGACCATTTGCGACTTTTCATAACCCTGAGAAGTGAGGATCATGATTCGGGCTACGCAGTTGTAAAGACCTGAGATGGCGGGTCCGTATTTGCGGAATCCCGCCACCAACCCACTGGAGCCAACGTTGTTGCTCGACATTGTTGGGGGGTGTGTGTGAAATGAAGAGGTTTGCACGTTTGCAAGTTTGAGTTGGCGAACCAGAACTCGATCGAACTCGGACTTTGCTTTGATTTGGGCCGGGATCGACGAATTCGAAGTGGGGGTAAATTATAAAGTAAAATGGTAGACAGTTTAAATTGGAACGTTGCAGAAGCTAGAAGCTAGAAGTGCACGCTAGTAAACTCCACAATATTAGATTCGGAATGAAGTTTTTTTTTTTCCAGTCTCTTCTATCGAATTTTATTTGGGTCGATTGTGACAAACTGATATCGAGGCAGTCGAAAAATATATAACGTTGAACCGAGTATTCGATTGCGTTGTGGATGTCGTTCCAAGTAGTCTGTTTCAGGCCGGCGACGGGACCCGTTATATCATAGATCTTACAAAGCAAGACAAAGCCAAGGAGACCCGATGGATTGGAGGATGTCCACTGGATTATGACTGTGCATAGATTGGTGTCTACTATCCTGCTTGATTCGTCAGAAGAAGACGGACAATATAGTCATAGACGAAACCCTCCCGTTTATAATATGCAGGAAAGATCGGTACGCCCAAGCTTGGCCCCCAGCGATAAGTTTCTCGTAGCCCAACATGGGACGCCGGACCTTGTTTACATCACCGCACAAAAACTTAAAGCTTGTCCGTTTTCAATTCGACTATAACAGGCATCGGCCAAGTAGTCGCTAAGACATAGAAACATGTCCCCACCATGGGTCTTGAGGTGGCTTTCCCGATCCTACATGTACCTCAATGCAGACTAGTACCTGTCTTTTTAAGAAAAAGAATTTTAAGGAAATGAGCTTGAAAATGGAGCGGTGCCACCGACAAACATGGATGGATCGCACATGAAGCGCTTGACGCGAGCAATTCAGGATGAGATGAAAATAGCGTTCACTATCTGCCCACTGTAGTACATAATCTGTTTTAGCCTTGTAATAGCTTGTGCGTCATGACGCTGCCCCATGCCTCATAGTGAGGCGCATTTTTTTCTTCTCTTGGGACCTAGAAAGAAGAAACTAACTTTCACGGAACCCATGAATTCATCGAATGTCTAGCAGTAACTCGAGAGTCGGTTAGATATATGTGCGAAAAAAGGAAATAAATTCGCAAATTGGCTAGTTTTAGCCTCGACTTGACCGGACCGAGCGAATTTGATTTCTTGGAACCGGTAGGTTTCATCTGGCCGGAATATAGACACCCATCTCGGGATTGGTTCGCATCATGCCGCGCTGTCTAAGTAAAGAGTGCTCTGCCACTTAACTAGGTCCTAATTTGGGGAAGCTTGTATAGTGAGTGCGACGACAGTGGCAGGGGGTTGCTATTACCAGTCTCATCGGATAGTTTCGTGGATCGAGCCATGCAGGTAATTGATCGATTATGCGGCTCTAAGGTATGAAGGATCCGCAGTTCGAAATGTTGACAAATAACCCCCTATGGCCATGTGCAACCTCGTTCAGTAACCTTAATCTGGATGTATCTTCACGCGATGCAAGGTAGCTGTTAGAGTGCGGGTCTAACGCAATGAAGCAAGGTGACTCAAAGAAATTAACGACAAGTAAGAAAAGCCGGACGAAACTGAAAAGAGAAGAAGCAAATTCGAAACTTAAACACTTGATCAAAGAATAGCTCTTGACTGCGGCTGCCCCGTTGGGTGCATCCAAACTATTCGCCTTGTCGACATGAACGTGCTCGATATGAGTGATAACAGATATTGGCGTTCGACGAGAATACGCCGCCAACTCTTGGTCCTGCAAGCCCACGAACCAACAATTGGGTGGCACCCATAGCAAATCGGATGTTCCTGGGGTGGAATTTCAAAAACCATAGTGATATCAGCGAAGAAGGGGGTCAACAGACCCGGAAACCCGGGACTCGACTGGAGCTAAGGGGGCCTGTCAAATGAGAAATCGCAGGCGAGTGGAAGAAGAGAACGCCATCGAATTGACCAGGCAACTTTCACACCAGAGTGGGCCTATGACTACCGATTCGGCTATAGCGTGGTGCAGCTGAAGTTGAGCTCGAGTGGACAGCAATGGACAATGTGAGCCTTGCTTGTGAGCGGAGGATTGCAGTGGTGTTGAGTCAGCCTTACCTGAGGTCGCACAAGCGAATTGGGAAATTGCCAAGGCCCTCAACACATGATGAAAGGGCAGTGCGGCGGTTGTCAACCAGAGGTCGCTTAGGGTGGCCTGGGGAGGGAAACTGGCACGAACAGGCCAGAATTTTCCTGCTGCAAGCCAAGTTTTGTAGTTGCAGGTCTGGAGCAAGGGGTTCGGAGCTACTTGGGAGCAGGTTGGACTTGATCGCATGTGCGGCTCGAATCATGGATATTAGCGGGTTTCGGGATCCATAGTGACAAATACCAGATAATGAGTGTGGAGCGCTCCAGTTTCGAGTTCCCCAACTTGCACTAGAATATGTTACTAACCGCCCCCACAATAAACGATAACACAGGTTGTATATTCTCTATTTTAATTTTGTTATTTTAGCGTCGGATATTGACCTTTCTGCAGGAGACAATCACAGCATTGTACACTAAGAAAATACCTCGGACGTCAGATTACTAAGAGGAACGGAAAGTTTAATTAGTTGCCTGGGGTGGTCAGATCGATTGATAAATTTTCCCCGACTTCTCCGCGACCAGCCGTATGGGCAGGAATTCGCGAACGACACAAAAGTATCGTGCAGGCTATGTAGGAATCGCTAGCTGGGATAATAGTCGGAGCCTCAGTGTTCAACCGGCGACCCACAAGTAAACATGCACCAACTCGCCGCAATTGGAAATTGCAACAATTCGGCCCCCGGACAACGTTTCAATCCCGTATTCGGGCGTTCAAAACTCTCCACCCCAACATTCGGCTATCGAAGCTGCCTACAACACTGTTGTCGCCTAGAAGCCAGCAAACCCAAAAAACCAAGGCTTAGCTCGGCGTCTTACTAACTTCTTCGAGGATCGTTGAATCGTTCGGATACATCATTGCTCTCTACCCCGTATCGTATTTAGGTCTCTATTTTGGATCTCGAGATCCGGGAAAACTTACCAGCCGCGGGTTCTTTTTTAAGATGATAACAGACGTAGTATCAAAGTGGAGAGCTGTGCTGGCAGAATTGTCGGCGCAACTTCCCATATGCATCGCCTCGCCGCAATTGAGTATGCCGACGGGATATTTTGATAGCACTTTAGGATCTGGCTAGGTATTTTCATCTTCGAAAAAAAAACTTGCATGCGATATCAGGTCATGCGCACGAGATCGCAAGTTTATCAGCAACAGAATCAAGCCCCAGGTAGACAACTGGGGTAGCTTTTCTTCCAAAGTCGCCGAGGTATCTACAACCTTGCTAGAAGGATGCAGACGGCCTAAAATTATATTTTTGCAGCGAGACTGCGAAATGAACAGCTTCTTAGGCCTGTGTACGATCTAATTTTATTGCAAATATCTTTTTATATCGATATGGATACGTCGTTGGTCACGCACGCTCCTGCATGACTATCTGCAGGCTCTGGTTCGTAATTTCCTAGATTCGAGGCTAAAATTTCCTTGTATCCATGATATTAGTCACATCATTTCACAGGACGAGATCCTCCCCGTGAAAGTACATAATATCATATTGATTTCGTATGCGGTTTCACTAAATGAACCGTCTACAGGATCATTTAAAAGCAGGATTGAAAAAGCCCTTGATACTGTGACAGCAGGATCCAACTGCTTTCTGGGGATGTTATCGACGTCGTTGCCTATCGTCGATATTAAATTGAAGGCCGCAAGCATGTGAAATAGTTGAAAAAAGAAGACTTGAAAAACGTCACGAGATATCTATCTGTAACTTGCTGCTTGATCATTGGCCAAGCTTGTTTCCGACGGACGCAACTGTGACTCAATTAGACTTGGAAATGATGAAACAAACATTGTGGTATTTTATGCGTTGCGTCATTATTGTTGGGACATTTACGCGGCCACCGTCGGAATGCTACTGCTTATCTGGTTTCCTTGTCGAAACGTAACTTGGACGTTCACCAGCGTACGACTCCCAACCTCCTCTGCCATCCGAAATGCCTCTCCTCAGTCCATTAAAGTCTGTGCGACTGACTCAATTCGATCCGACATTCTTTACTCCTACGCCGTGAGTGCGTTCGAGAACTGGTCCGCACCAATATCAATTCGCAGGCACTAGAACCATGACGGTGGCCGGCACTGCTTCCCAGCCAGGAGGCGAGGATCCAATCGAGGTCGCTTTTCGAGATGTTCCACGAGCAATTTCGTGCATTCTCATCAGCTACGCACTGCTTTACGTCGCTAATCACTGTGTCGTCGCTCGCAATGGTGCCATGCACGTTTTCTGGAGTCTGCTGACCGTCGCCTCAGTCGTGTTCACTCACTTCTATTCGACGGTGGACTGCCGGCCGTTTCTCGCGTTAAGAAACTGCGCATGTACGTCATTATGTCCTGAATTTCCAAAAGTACACGGAGGCTAATATGATGTTCAATTGTAGTGTTCTGCTGTGCCATGAAATGTCTTGACATGCTCTTCCGACACTTTCAACACGTTCCATTAGTCTGGAAGCTCCCACGACCAGACGACAGACCCCCGGCACTTTACCAACAAGCATTTTGGATGACACTCGAGCTTCGATATGAGGATTTTGTTCCCAATCCGATCCGGATTAACCTTCCTGCTCAATTCCACGAGCCCACCGAAGTCCTCTATCATGCTTTGTTCTATCTTGCAATCGCATATGGTCCCCTTCCACAGTCGCTTGCTCCTGTCAAAGCGACAAAACTCTTGCTACAGATCTTCGTCTTTTGGTCGCTAGCCCACCTCCCATTCCGGAAAGCCACCACACCTCCATTGTTCGCGCCGCTGTATAAAGCCGACTCGCTTGTCAACTTCTGGAATGGCAATACCTGGCATGTCGCTTTCCAGTCGCCATGTCAGAGCATTGCATACTTCCCCGTCCAGACCATCCTGAAAGCCAGCGGGTGCCCTCGACCTCTCGCTCGAGGGATTGGCGTCGTCGGTGCATTCACGCTGATGGGTGTGTTTCATGCGTACACCGGGTGGTCTATGATGCGAGATGTGACAGAGGGTTGGACCAAGGTCGTTGGATTTTTCCTTATGAACGGACTCGCAACCGTGTTTGAGGATTTGCTATGGGGCAAGAAAAAGCACTGGCTGCGAGCGGTGCTAGCCTGGGTCTTTGAGATCTCGCTGGCGAGTTGGGCGGTAAGTGGCGTGGAGTTCCCTTATGAGTTGTGGTTGGTACATGACCCGAGATTTTGCCATGTTACCGTCTTCTAGAGAAGAATGCTCGTCGATTTCTGGTAGCGTTTCCTTATCGGCTGCTGCTATAGAATATAGAGCGATATATACCCCCATTTCTGTTTGTTGGCTGCTTTTCTTTACCGACTCAACTAGATCACTCTGGTCATCCAGATTTTCATATCCTCGGCGGACGGTGTGTAATATACCAAAAAAACCCTTTTCGCTCTCGTCAATATTCATCGCCCTAGACAGCCACCAAAGAACTTTATCAAGCAATTTCTCCTCTTCGGCCTCTGTTTATGAATACTCTGGAACCGAACTCCTTCTACATCTCCGTTGTATGGCTGATACGGCACCCAGTCGTGCCCTTTCGCACTGATATATTCGTCCCAAGTGCTAAACCCGACCAGGGGTTTCATATCGACCGACCCATATCGTGGCAGTCGGATATCCGGGGAATAACCGTAGTTCGATCGGGGACAGATATAAGGAAAAGAAGGCGCAGACGGCGAATAGCTTTTCGGACAGATGTGGACGCCGCCCCATAGGGTGTAACTCGGCGGAGGAATCTCCATCTCCGTCGCCGTCGCCATGGTCATCTGCGAACGTTGGGTATGTGGAGCACCATCGGTGCTAGACGAGTGGAAGAATTGAAAAGAAAAATAGAAGAGAGCGTAAAAAGAGGAAAAATAAGAGGCTATATTTCTATCACGAGGATAGGAGGACGTTAAGGGGTCCGCTCATGTTCTCTTCATACACTGCTTTTATTTTTTCCGATAGGTCTGTTTTGCGGTTGGGTATCGTGACTACTATCCGGATAAGAATGTGAATGTTCTGGCCAACGCTTGATTTGGGAAGGCGGATGCGCGCATGTGATTGTGTGTGATGAAAAGTGTGATGAATGGGGTATGTGAGCTCTGGCAGGCATCTTGTACATGCTGATGAGGGACAATCCTTTTGGAAATAAGGGTGAAAAAGGGTTAATCTTGGATTAATGTGAATAATATTCACATATAGGGGTCGCAGATGTGAAAGTCCATCAACGCCGATATCAGACGAAATCAAACGGCAGAGACGTCTCGAAGTGGGCAGCCGCAAGGGAACACCCGAAATATTACGGCTGTGTAACTGTGCAACCAGGTACGAGTTGTGCAGCCGCATTGTGCGGCTAGTGCTGAGGCGCAGGCACGCACGCTGCTTGCGAATATCCTGGCAAGCATCCCGTCTCCGCTCTTACTTTCGCAATCGATAAGACGGAACGGAACTTGATCATGAGTAAGCAGCTTAATTTTTCAGTTGGACAAGACCGTTTATTCTTTTTGTTTGGGAAGGAATTGAAAATTCACATGCCGATTATTTCGACTAAATTTGCAGACATGACATGGACACATGGCAACCCAAAATTTAGTATTAAAATTCATAGGCATTAGTGCTAAGGAAAAGCTCTTAATCACGTTGGCAAGAACTGTTGTGAAGCCAAGGCATCCGATCTCAAGACGCCCACTTAGCTTATGTACCAAAGCACTCGAACGACATTGCATGCCACTCAAGCCCAGGCTCTCAAAGCAAGACACTTGTCGGTGAAGAAACGAAAATCGAGGGAAATAGGAGAACCCGAATTCTTACTAGTTCAAATTATATATTCGACGGAAAATACCGATAAGTTAAGGGTAAAGGTATAAAGCTCTAAACTAATCCAGCGAAGGCTAAGCAACGATCAACGTAAATAAGCGATGCTATTGACTGAGTTCATCTGGCTTAGAGTCCTTGAGAGATGCATGCATTTGCTAGTAGGTTTCAAGTGCGAGCCCACAGACCGAAATTGGAAAAGCCAAAGATTCTAGAAACAGGGTTCGGTTCGTACCTGGACGGCCTGTTGCACTGGCGTGGCGGGACTATGTTGGAATATGATATTGGGTTTGATAGCCTAGGTGCATGCATCGGTACCAAGTAAGAACAATGCAATGTAAATCAATTGATTAATACTCGTTCAAGATACCAGCCCTATAAAATTCATCGATAACACTGGAACCTTGCTCCTGGTAGCCGGAATTTAAGAGCTTTGCAACAGTGGAGAATTTTGGTGCTAAATAGCAGAATTCGTCTAGCTTTCTTAGGACAGCTTACACTCGATAAATACAAAAAAAAATATATCCACGAGAAACCGGTTCCGCTGCTTGTTCAGCTTCCACATCGGCCTTTCCCAGGGTTTTTAACACTCCACAATTGCTTACTTAAGTACCCACCGTGCCCGTTCAAGGTCGGGATCGGACTTTCAGATATATAAATCGTAGTATAGCGTCTATAAACCGTAACGAATATAGATGGTTCTATATCTATCGGCTCTAGCGTTGCAAAACTCGCGCGAAGACGGATATATATATTCCAAGGTTTTCCTGCATTCGCCTGAAAGAAAGTTACGCCTCACATGTAAAGGTCCCTGTCAATCACGGGTTTACGGGTTTGCCAGTTTTTTTTTCGACCGTTGGTAGTCAATGTTAACGTCTCGCCAGTCAGCCGTCACCAAGCTAGGTATACCGTGGGCAAATATTGCCGATCAAACGTCGAACTTTGGGGATATCCCCAGATTTCAAATGAATATAAAAGGAACAATGGATGTAATTCCAAGGCTTGATCTACCTCCAAGCTCCAGGCGCTGTGGCTCTAGTATCTATCTGTTGAAATAGAATAACTAGCGACTTTGCCATAGTATATTATACACCAAATTGTCAAAATGTCGCCGTTGTCTTCTATTTTCCTCGTCGCTGCTCTTGCTGCCCAGCAGGTGTATTCTCACTCAGGTGGATCTGGATCCGGATCATGCAATCCTGGCGACACGTGTTTGAGAGGTATGTCCGAAAGTATTCTAATATCAATGTCTAAGATATCTTGTGCTAACTTTATAATTCAACAGCAATCTCGAGCTGTCGAGGCAGAAACTCCAACCAAGCGTCTACCGACTGTGCCAAGTTCGTTTGGACAACGGTAACACCGACCAGGTATATCTCCAGATCCATCGTATCATGATACAAAGAGTAAGAGATAAAGTTAGCTGATCTCGGGCAAAAAGCACGGTTTATACCACCGTCACAAGGGGCTGCGTATCGAAATCGACGATTCCATACACCGTCTCCAAAACCAAGACAGCCGGAACGGTAACTGAAACTTCGGCCTCGTTGGTAACATCATACTCCAGCACCACTTCGGTGATCATGGGCGTAGGCTACCCACCTGCGCCAACAGCAAAAGCACGTCACCGTCGCCGTACTTTACCTATCGACATTTGCGTTTTGATAAACCTCGGATTAGCTATCTTTGATCTAGGTATCGGAATATGTGACCCTCCTCGTCCATCATACGCGAACGGTTGCTCGGACGCAGCGGCCTACGCGAGCGCCTGCTCCTGTATCGGCGTAACAGCGAGTACCGCCACCGCCAGGGCGAAAACTACAACAATAACCTCAATAGTCACAGCGACAAGCGTAATCTTAACTTCTAAAGCCGCGGCCACAAACACCGTAACCGTACCCGCAGCCACAAAAACCACCATAATCGCATCCACCAAAGTCGGGGTCGCGACTGCAGCAGTCTCCCTCTTCGACCTCCAGGTCAACAACGCCCCGAACCAACTCGGTTCCGTGGCAAAATCTCCCTTCTGGGTCGTCAAATCATTCTCAGACTTCGGTCTCCTCCTCGAACCTAACGGAAGAATCTACTATCCTTCCTACGGGTGGCGGTACTACATGTTCTGCGCCCAATCGGACCTCACGGGCGCAGCGCAGAACGGTCTACCCATATTGAAAGCCGGAAGATACGGTATAGATACCGATACCGCCGTCACGGGACAGGAAGTACACTGCAGCTTGGATGCGAATCAGTATATCAGCTGTAATTGTACGGCGTTCGGGACTACGTGGACGGATATCAGTTACGGGCCGAACGGGTACGTGCAGTTAGCGGATGCCGAATATGTCTACCGAGCGGATTATCAGGAAGGACCATTGCAGGCGCAGGCGATACCGTATGATTGGGATCAGTTGTGTCAGGATTCTCAGGTTTGTGGGGGATATTGGGATTTGAACCATACGAAGGAGATATGCCCGCCGGATTTGGCTTTTTGCGGTGCTTAATAGAGAGCATGCGGGTGCTTACGTACATTAGGCACTGAAGTAAGTATTTACGATATATACAATTGTAATGGGGAAGCTAAGTTGTCAGGGATCGGAGGGTAATTTTGGAGAATAATATAATACGAATATTCTTAGTACAAAATTTTAAAAATAATATTAGCTATATATTAGTTAAAAATCAGATATCTATCAATCGATCAAGACTACCCTGAATGTTCTAGCTATGATTAATCTCGTCATAGAAATTAAAAGTTGGAACAGGAAGTCGTAATTAGCACGACAATCCCAACGTTGTTGCGTGTAACGACCTGAAAAGATAAGATAGCCATCCATGCTCATTCTTATAGCCTGTCTTCTAGAAGTGATGAGCTTCGTCAATAATGCCTGTTGTATGACGTTCCGTCGACGTTGACCTGCATCCGCATCGCATTGGCACCGCATGACGTCGGCTAAGCCAAAGTAGTAAATGAAAACAGGTCGCAGCAACACACCATTGAGACCCGAATATCCGTATAAAAAGGGCGTCAAGTGTGGCTGGTTCATGAATTTTTATCAATTTAACATAATATTAATTATTTAATCTTAATATAAAACTTAAGCTTGCACCGAAAGCTATCCTCTCTACAATCGGTCACTCAAATATCCGTATATTCCTGCAACAATACGCAAAAATGAACCCATTCGTCCTCTACTCTATCATCGTTGCAATCCTTGCTGCTGCCGTTGGCGCAGCGTACTCTTCTGGAGTTCTGGATCCTATTATTGCGGAAATCGCAAAGTTGCTGCTGAATGCGAAGGCTGAGGCTGAAGTTAAAAAATTGCAGGCTCAGGGATTGAAAGAGGGACAGGACTTCTTGAAAGGTGAGCGTTGCTGTTAAAGTTACAGTTGCGTGATACTAATAATGATTTTGCGAATAGAGGAAGTACCTGGGAGCAAACAAGCGGCTGATATTGGTGAGAAGTTTGGGATATAAGTACGACTCGAAGATGCGCCCCGGTGGGCACTGGAAAAGCAATGGGTGCATAGTTTTGACGGAACGAATTGATGATGAAATATTTTAATCTCATTTAGAGATATAATGATTGTATGTTCACAAACCACGGAGCCAAGATTTTGTAGCATTTTTATTTCAATAAAGTTTTCAATAAAAGTTGATATCTAAATCCAATCTTTAATCTTGATTCGATTCAGAGTTACCAGCGCGGAGTGTGTGATTTTTGTGAGTCGTGCGTTGTAAAGATCGACTCTAGCCTTGAGACTTTGTGAGACAGCATCTGCTAATCTATAATATTATTAATCGGTATATTACAGACTCAAACAATGAGCCTAAATCGCGTATACGTCTTTCTATTATTGTGGTGCTCAGAATGATAGTAAACTAGGCTATTGCGTTCACATCATTCGATATCACAACGTGCTATTCATGCACCCTCCGTTCGTTCACGAGTACCAATATCTACATCTATGGTTTCGCTCTAGATACCCGACTCCCAGCTCGATCTTTGATCATGAGCTCTGTCTCTCGAGATCTTTCCGGCAGCAATGAAGTCTCTCAGCACGGTGAGGATAATAATCGATTCATAGGTACGTCGATTTTTCAAAGGGTTCATGTCATATACTTACAACGAATATCGTTGGCTTAGAACGGCCACCTTCGTCAGAGGAACTGGGCGCCAGTAGCCCCAGCTCTCCAACTCCCCATATTCTGGGAATTTACCTGCTAGGAATATTCCGGCAGGACTCGCCTTACGACGGCAACTCGGACACTCGCGATCGCATCCGTGGGGTTTTAAAAAAGCCAATCATCCCGCCACGGACTTCCAGTCTTCGTGCGTTTCACCGATCTCGTTCATCGGAGAATATAAACCCCTTGATCACGATAGAGGAAGCACCGTCTCGTCGTGCTTCCTCTCTCTCGCTTCCATCCGGCGTTTCCAATCCATTCGCAACCCCAGAGCTTGTTCCGTCTGAAGAGAACCAAGTAAACACACAACAGCTAGAACCTTTATCTGGCGGTAATATCGGTAATACGGACAAGGGGAGCACATATCATACGCCCAGATTGATCACACCACTTCAAACCCCGCAATCCGTTCCGCAAACATCTCTGCAATCCACCTTCGCGACACCAATACTCATAGTCCCCGAGAATGAAAACCCATTCGACCTCGCGGCGGCCCTAGAGGACGGTCGCGTTCGTCGTGTTAGCACTGGTAGCGTCGATCCGTTCGCCGAAGAAGAAGAAGAAGCCGAAACACAAGTCATCGCGATGAGCAACATGGCTAAGGATACAAATCTCTTCAGCGGGAGAAACTATAATAGACAGCAGCAGCAGCACGTCGGATGGAAGTCCGATTTCTTGAGCGTCGCACCAGTCAAGGAGGGCACGGGTGGTTTTCCGGATGGGTATAGCAAACGTCGCTCGAGCTCCTTGTCGGATCTACCCACTGCTGGGAGCAAGCCGTGGAAATCCGTGAAGGGACGAAGAGCGACGCCTTGGGTGCATAATATCGGGATCAATGGAAGTACTGTTTGGAATGGAAGCGCGAGGAAGGCTAAATTGGCGTTTCCTATGTTGAAGAGATTGAGTGATGCGAGTGCGAAGAGTGTGGAGAGCGGGTATGAAGTCTGGTTTGATGCGCTGGAGAAACAGGAGCGTTGCATCGAGTAGATTAGTGCCGCATGTTCGTACGGATGCTTGGAGTTCTTCCTCTTCTCATTTTTTTCTTTTCTTTCGTTCAGCCTGACAAGGTGGCTAGAGTGACCAGGAGAACGACGGCAACGGTGTCTTTCTTATTCTACGATCAGGGTCCTGATAATGACCTAGGCCAAGCAGAGCTCTACGGAGGCTGACGGAAAGATCGAGAAGGGAAACCACGAAACCGAAAAGAAAGAAGAAAAAGACCCATGAATAGCCCAGTTGAAGATCATCGATCGGAAAGGCCGATTCGACTGTTCCTTCCTTCTTTACCTGTACTAGTAGACACTGCTATTAAAAGAAGTTTTTCTTTGGGTGACAGGGATCGATAAAACACCTCGCGTCTACCCGGGGATAAAAATAATTGCAGATGCTTAAGTCGAAGATTAGAGTGGGGATACGCAAGCAAGTTTTCGGTTCCTTCCATTCCATGCGAGTGTCTGCATCACCGACAGGGCAGGGTCCAATCCAAGGCAAGCGCTAAACCTCGTGCGTTGCAGACATCCGAGAAAGGCGGCCCAGATCTCGTGAGATAGTTCGGCTGGAGGTTGGGGATCATGAGATACGGTATCGTCGAAGGCCGATGCAGTTGACGGGAAGTATCCAGTTTACGGTATCGAATTCTTTTCTCGAGTAGCATATTTTAATTCTAAAAGACGCCGCCGATAAATACCTATTTACATGCCAGCTGAAGCGAAAGTTACCCTAAATAAATGCGAGGCAGAATACGGAATGTTCCGAGTGCCGAATTTTTAGTCAGAAAATCAAGCCTTTTGTCGAGTCTTGGCATTGCTTGCCATCTCGGGTGCCACACGCACACGTCAGCTGGATCAACTTTCTTTCTTGATTCGTGCAGGACGAGGATGTGGGAGATGATTATGATGCTGCGCGAACATGGATTCTCTCCAGGATGCATCGATTCATTCGTGCGAAGTGCTCTACTCGACTGGTGAGAGATTTCCATAGTTCAAGCCACTTTCTCTGCTGTGCATGATAAGATGTTTCGGGCGAAAGCTGTATTTTCTTTTCCCTTAATTCTGCATGCATGCAACCTATTCGATCAGGGTTAGCCGTCATAGATAGATATCTCTTTTCTTTACTCTCCCTATCATATCCCTTTCGTATAAAAGGAACGGCTGGGAAGGAGATGTAAGCCGAAGGAAAAACCGCCGTTAGGAGAAAAACCCTATTCGCATTCGATTCTTCGTTCTCCTACGATAAATTCCAGCTTAAATTTGAACTCTTTCGTTGCTCCTTCGACGATAATATCACGTCTATACACTTAAGTGTCCATATAAGAATAATAATCACTAAATCGACCAAAATGCAGAACCAAGAGCAGCAACAAGTAGGCCAAGCGTTATTTTACACTTTCGTTCTCGCCAATTGCATTCTTAACTCTCTTTCTAACCTCGTCCGTTCGACAGGCACCACCCACCTACGCCTCGGCCCCAGCTATGGAAATGGCACCTCAGCAACGCACACCCCAAGACGCCCAGCGGGAAGCTGATCCAAAGGTCAAGCTTGGCCTTCGTGGTGGTCGTGATCGTGGATGTATCGCTGGATGGTGAGCAAACTCCCCTTTTTCAAATATGAATCGTTCCTCAAGTTTTGTAATATTAATTAAGACTAACTTATGTCACAGTCTCGCCGCTCTCTGCATCTGCTGCGCCTGCGACGCCTGCATCGACTGCGTTGACGATTGCTGCTGCTGCTAAACCACAACGTACACATCCGAAATGAACGGAATCGAGTAATTATTCGGCTGGAGTTCCGGGCGAACAGGATTATATGCGGATATTCTTATTTTGTATTTCTTTTTATTTCAAAGAGTCGTTAAAACGTTTCTTCATTGGTATTCATACAATGATATGATGCTATGTGCACGAAATTAAAATGAAAAAATGAAAATTAATATAACCGTACCAAAACTTCAATATCGATCACGTGAAAACAAAGATAAACACGCGCTCCCAAATGCATTACATAAACGTATGATGTTTTTCCCAATTGAGCATTCGTGTACATTTGTTTATGACCAAGTAACCTCCTTCTTACCCTTACCGTACACGAACCCGCTGGGCAATTTGATCGTTAACTTTTTGTTCACAGCATCGTACTGCGACGTGCAGCTCTGCGATCCAACCTTGATCGAGCTCGGCTTAGACGCCACGCCCAGAATAGTGATCGATGCAACGTCAGTAAGGTACGCCTTCAAATTGTCCAAATTACCCACACTAACACCGTTAAACCACACGGAGGTCTTGGTCGCTCTGAACACAACAAATAGCGCGTCCTTGACATTATGCGACTCTCCGTCGTCGATGTAGACGTTACCACTCGCCTTTCCGGACTTATCGAGCGCGACGAGGAGTTCGAAGGGGTTCTTGCGGGCTGCAGTGGTGGTCAACGCTGGCTGCTGGAGTGGGAGGATATATCCACCGCGAACAAAGACGGGGATGCGGCCCAATGGGGCGTCGACGGTGTGTTTTTTGCCGTTGGAGTAGGTGGCTGCACCGGTGTACCAGTCGTACCAGACGGTGTTGCCATCGGTGGGGAAGTAGGCGGAGACGCTGGTAACACCTTGATCGAGGACAGGGGTGATCATCAAACCGCCGCCAACCAGGAATTGGTAATCGTTGTTGACTAGGTTCTCGTCATCTGGGAACTCCCAGGATAAGGCACGGAGAACGGTGGATCCGGACTTGTGTGCGTGGTACATCAGAGTGTAAAAGTACGGCAGTAAAGAGTATCGGATGGACATGGCGGCCTTGGCTGCGGTGGTGACATCAGCCCAAACGTACGCCTCTTGCGAGTTTGCAGAAATGATGTTGTGGTTTCTGTAAAAAGTGAAGAAGGCGGAGAGTTGCATCCATCTTGAGCAGAGTTCAAGATCAGAGTTACCATTGAACCCGCAAGTGTCAACACCGAAGAAAGGAATACCGAAAAGTCCAAAGTTGAGTGCCTGCTGTATGCTCTTACGCATATAGTAAAAGGTGCTGGCGTTATCACCTCCCCAATGGGCGGTGTATTTGCCGCTGCCTGGGGCGGTTGATCTGGAGAGGAGGAATGGCCGTTTTCCAGGGAACACCTTGAGAAGACTGTCAAATGTTGCCTTGGTCTCAAGGAAACCCCACAGGCTGTGTACGTCATAATCAGATGTACCATCATGGTGGGTGGCATTTGGGGAAACGGCGTGGACGGCAAGATCGTGGTTTCCTTGAGCGTGGTTGATTGCGTATGGAGGGTGGTTGATGTTCCTGACGCCAGGAGTAACCGATGGGATCTGGTAGTATGGCGTGATAACCGTGGATGGAGGATTCTGCTGGCTGTTCCACTGGTCTTGGGCCTTGGAGGCAGCAGCAGCAGCAGCAGCTTCAGTCGCATTGGTCAAGTTGAAACCTTCGGGATAAGAGTAGATGATACTACCCCTCTCGCCAGGAAGTTTGAATGGTGGGTGGACTGGATTGAGGTCGACCTGTCCGGATCCGCAGCTGCCAACGCAAAAGCTGGAGACTTCGTTCATGTCCAGCCAGATTCCATCGTACGGGATCTCCTTGAACCACAAAAGGTATTCATTGTCCCACCAATCTTGAATATTAGGCGCAGACCAATCCGGGAAAACCGTAAAGCCAGGCCAAACAGCACCGATATACTCTGAGCCGTCGGGGTTCTTCATGAACACGTCTAGTTCATGACCCCGGTCATATGATGGGTAGCTCTCAGAGTTGTTGGAAGGATTCTGCTTGATTTGTTAGTAACATTTTAAAAAGCCTGCTTGCTAGTTGAAACTTACCGGAATATAGATAGCCGCATCCAAGATTGGGACCCAGTGGAGATTTTGCTTGTGCAAGCCGTCAAGCCATGCCTTGAACTCAACCTGTGGGTGAGTATTCTCGTCCACAGTCCAGTCTCGGTATCTATCATACTATTAATATCTATACGACTTATTAATCTGGTAACAAAGTTAACTCACTGGTTCATGTAGTCGATGTCAGACCAAATTGTTTCCAACGGAATCTCAAACTTTTGATGGTTCTTGACGACATCATCAAGCTCGGAGATGTTAGCATAGCCCCATCGGCACTGATGGAAGCCGAGAGTCCAATACTGCTGCAATGCTGGTTTTCCGATTTCGGTAACATAGCTTTGGGTAACCTTGGCCGGAGTAGGACCGGAGAAGAAGAAGAGATCGATGCTTCCGCCAATGGTTCTCCAGGTAATCTCGTTTTGACGGACGAGAATATCTTGGCCGTGAAAGTTGCGAGAATAAACTCCGTGAGCATAGCCTTTGGTCGTCCCGTTAACCTTCACATACCGATGATCAAGATAGAACGGATGCGCGCCGTAAAGGTTGGCTTCGGGCGTGTCGCCGATATCAGCGGCATAGATGGTGCGGTTGGCGCCTCTCAGCTCAAAGTTTGCCGATATGATATCTCCGAGACCGTAGATATATGAGTTGCTGGGCAGGGATGTCTTCCACTCAACAAATTGGTTCTCGAAAACAAGCTTGGTGCCTTTGGTGGAGAAAATAACGTCACCTGTGGACTTGCGCTTAACCGTGAACGAGAAAGGGTTCTCTTCATAGGAGAATTCCCAATCCGATCCGGTAGGACCGACTGGAAGCCTATCCAGCGGTCGAACAACTTGGTCGTCGTCAACCTTGTACCATGATTCCTGGCCGTCCGGGATGTTTGCTGGATAAATTTGCACGCTAAGTCGATCCTTTGTTTGGTACTGAACGCGTAGTTGTAGCTTGTCGATATCAGTTCCGTAGACGTTGCAAGCCTATTAAAATTTTGTTAACAATTATGCCGAAAAACTTTTCGTCGAGAAACTCAAAATTCACCTTTCCTGCTAGGTATAGCCGTGCGTCAACACCAGATTTTGTCTGTCGCAGGTGCATTAACTTGTATCCCGGGCAAACAGCCTGCGGGTCGGGTGCCGAGCTGTTTTTAATAGCCGGCAATATATTCTCGCCTGCATCGATACTCGGAGCGAGAGTCGGGATAGCTCTTATGGACTGGGCCGCGCAAGTAGCGGCCCCAGTAAGGAGTGCCGCGCCAAAAGATTGAACCTTCATGTCGTGAAATTCAGGAAGACTATCGGACTTCAACAGGAATTGATCTTCCCCTACAGCTTCTGAAGGGAGGGAAATCGCTATGAGAGACAGTAACAGCAAGTGAGAAACTCTGAATCCCCGAAGCAGCTTATTTATATTTCCTGAACCGCAAGATTTTTTTTGGCAGGCAGAGTTACCCCGCGTGAAAACATGGTGGGAACGGCCACTGCCGTACCAAAGTCCGAGTCCGAAGTGGACAATGGCTCGAGAAAGTTTGTGAGACATTGGGAATGAGAAGGTCGACATGGTCGTCGAAACGGGTGGCTTTACACACCCTAGGTTTTCAGGTGTAAACATGTTCGACTCTGCTTTGAACGGGAGGCGGAGAAGGAAGGTTGCTGAACAAGGTTCCACCAAAAAGGTTCCATGCAGGTCCCCTGCACTTGCATACAACTCTTTTTTTCCAATTTTCTCGTTTGCGATTTAGAAATCCGGGGTAACGTAAAAGCCACGCAAAACAAGCAATAATGCCGACGTTCGATCTGCCCACATTTGCGCTTGGGAACGCTCACGTATCTCGGCATCCGCTTTCATTCGTCGAAAATCCAATTCTGGTTTTTTTCGTTGACGGCATCACTTACTCTCGTGTCTTTGGGCGTTACGCGATTTCGTCATTTGGCGGCCGAGACCTTGTTTCTTGTATCCGGCGTCGAGGTTCAAAATCTTGCTCCATTAGAGTTTCGCTGCCATCAGCTGATCAGGTACAATCTTTTCTGTATACCCTGCCGTCGGTGTTCTTGCGAAACCCAGTTCTCCTAACGCGCCTTTAGCTTTCCGGTTAGCATTGCAAGGACTTGGAACTGTGGATGGTGGTACCGATGTTGTTGCATGGAGTCCCCAGAGTCGCCTGTATCAATGGCATAGATGAAACCTGCCATCTGCATAGCTCTGGGATTTGTAATTACCAATTATAATTCTCCAGAGACTTCCCAACAACCCCACCTGCATATTGCCATCGAAGATCCTCCGGAGCCTATGCCTGCGATTCAAACAATCCGATTTGCAGCTCTCGTTGCTTAGCAATAGGCATTGGATTATTCTCTGCATGCGAAATGACGTACGGCAAAGCCCCGCATATAGCCGTCCGCCCAGCCGGAAAACTTCCAGAAATTTTCAATCAACTCTTGTCAGGCAGACCGCATGACTCGGCAACTGTAAACGGGTGTTTGTTTGAGGTTGCACTTTTAATCTTTTTAAATTTTGTTGTCTGCTTTGAGTCTGCTTCGAGTCTGCTGGGATTGCGAAAGGGCAGGTCGGAGAATGTCAGGTTCTTGGCATTCGCCCAATGAGGCGAGCGGTCGGAGCTGACTTGGCTTGTCGGACTTGTGGTGGAGACACGGCGGGGCCGGAAACCTAATCTCACGAGCAATCAATTTGAGATTCGTGAAGCCGAGAATATTGCCGTCGGTATGGTGGAATATAGGTGTGGTCCATTGGTGGCCATGGTTGTCGCGGTGCCGAAATTCTTTCCGTGCACTGCGGCTGTAGGCATCGATTCAAACGCCCGCTGCCTGCTTGTGTTGTTTGACCTTCGAGACATTCACATCTTCAACACCTTTGCGAACGGCTCGGAGTAGGCGTGTGAAACATCTTATCAGGTTGAAGGCTAGTATCTCAATTACCATCTGGGTATCGATATCTTTGAAACAACGTTAACGGCCCGATTATCGCCATAAATCTCGGAGTTCCCGATAACTTGACGGAAGATGTTACCCCGAGACGAATTTAATCTAGTTGCCAGCCCATGTTTCATGATCAATTGCGATATCGATATCGATCCTAGCTTTTCCAAAGTCAACAAAGCTGCAAAGTGGCCAGTTAGGTGCGTGAATTAACAATTCTAGATGCACTCTTGGCCATGGTTGTATCAAAGCAACCTGAAATTTAAGTCACGTAGAAATTAATCTCTTACAGTACCATGTTCTTTATCAATTTATCAAACAGAAGATAAGATTCAATGGGTTTTCAATTTCTTTCAATTTAGAGTTTTCTGCTTTTGAGAGTCTCTGTTTATAAGAAAGACACGCATATAAGGACAGCAAAGAAGGCAAGCTTAAATCAAAATAAGTTAAAGCGCGAGCTATAAAATCCAATCTTCTGACATCCTAAACAACTACAGCTACTCTTTTACGTGAACCTGCACATGGTCTATCTTCTTGAGCTTTTCGATGGTATCATCGGTTATCTGGCAGCCAAAAATGCTCAAATTAAATTAGAACACAGGATTACGATTGCACCCTATATCTCCAGTGTTTATGATTTATAATATGTCCATTGCAAAAGGAAACGCACCTGTATTGCGGAGGCAGCCCTTGAGATGCAGTGATATACTCTGTCTTTTGGTCTGTCTTTATAATCTTTCGAACTCTAAATATAATGGGTAGAGTAAGTTAAACAGATGACTATAAAATAGATATAACATGTCAACAATCAAAGGGAGTCATTGGTGTGCTGACTCTTTGTCTTTCTTCTCCCAAGTCTCGAAGTTATCGTAGGAGACCTTTGGATGTCTAAAATTTAGCCTCTCCGCTTACCACGATAAATAGACGTTAAGGAAGCAATATGAGTTGTATTACTCTAGCAGAATTGTGGTCTTCCATTTTTGGATATGTATACGTTGTTGTGCATATGTTAGACTTCAAGGGATGAAATTGCGATTTAATTTGCTTCTATTTTCAGTTTTTGGGTCAGCGAGCAGGCTGGAAGACAGTGCCGGGAAATGACCGTATTTATAAAAGAGAAATTTTGAGTTTTGCTCTCAAATTCATCTTGTTCTCATATTAAAAATGATTGATGTCATAGCACGTGGTCTTGTGATAGCTAGAAATTCCCAATAAAATATTAAATACGATTTCGTTGTAGATGGTGAAGACTAGTAATGTTACGAGATCATGGTGAGCATTTACTCAATATGGCCAGAGAATACCATTCCGGCTGTTCCGGCTAACTGGATTTGTCTACCGGTGCCGGAAGATGTATCTGGTACGCTGAGGAAGCTGGCGGGTTGGCGTTGGTACCAGGTTGTTGGAACGTTTTCGTACGAAAGCGGCCAAGCCAGCCTTCCAAATGCTTTCCCCACAACCGCCCCCGCATATTCTTGCCTCCGCATTTTTAGCCTGGTCTTCCCCGCTTTCTTCCTTCTCACTCCTCGATTCCAATCTTCATTCTAAACAATCTTAACACCTAAACATCATCTACATCTTGTATTCCACAATCACCAGCTATTCAAAATGAGTGCAATTGCCGACGGGCCAGAAGTCATCAAGGTCCTCATCAGCCTTCACAGCGGGTTTGATCTTATGGACTTCGCTGGCCCTGTTGAAGTTCTCACTCACGTGAAGCAAGACTTCAATGACCCAGACTCTGATGGATTTGATATCACAACTGCCAGTGATACTAATAGTCTAGATGTCGTCAGCGGTTCATCCGTCGTCATCAAAGCTCAGATCACTCACAAAGAAGCTCTCGAACGTCTCTCCGAGTAAGGGTCCTCCTGTGCTGAAAGTTACAGAACCACCTACCCGAAGTACTAATTTCAGTTCACAAATCTAGATTCGATATCTTGATCATCCCAGGCGGCGCTGCACCAAAGGATGTCAGACGCGGAACGGGCCCGGGCCACCCACAGGTCGATATCGTCGAGAACTACGCTAAAATCCACATGAATGACCCCAAACGTGAGCGGACGTTGATGTCCGTTTGTACTGGATCCCTCTTGTAAGCATCTTCCGTTTCTCCTATTGTACTGAAACCTAATAATTGACTCTGTTTTAGCCTCGGCCAAGCTGGTGTTCTCCATGGTCTCCACGCTACCACCCATCCCGACCATGACACTGTATTTGAGATGATCTGTCAGGTATGTAGCCGTTCAGTAGGCCTAGTATCCATTAGCTCGGCTAACCTTCCACAGGAGGCATCTCGTAGCCACCCGGGTTATTCCGAAACTGAAAGGGAAACTGAGGAGGGAGATGATAACGACGAAGTCGACGTAGCTGAAGATATCGCGCACGCCAACCGTACCCAAAATATCGAGGGCGCCCGCTACGTTGTGAACAACGCCCGCTTCAACGTCAACGACCCAGAAAGCGAAAAAGCCATCGTAAACCCCTTCATCCAAACCTACGATGAATTCATGCTTTCCAAGAAGGAAAGAAGAAAGTCGAGTATCCGTAAAGGAAGTATTAGTCGCAGACTCTCCATGGCTGCTCCAAAGAAAGATGCTGCCCGTTCTCAGAAGCGATTGGGAGGCCTACGTGTTATCACTGCTGGCGGTGTTATGAGTGGCATTGATGCCACTCTCTACTTGGTTGCTGCCTACGTCTCCGTTGAGGCCGCTGAAGAATCTGCCAGAATCATGCAACACCACGATTGGCAGAAGGGAGTCGTCGTTGACGCTGTTGATTTCTAAACTGGGTGACAACCATCAGTACGATCACACTCAAATTTGAGTTCTACTATTTTCATTCCTACTTTTGTCCGCATCGCGGGTTGCAAATATCCTTCTACAGAGGTTTAGATTAATCTCCTCTGGAATCTACAAAATATATTGAGATGGGATTGGAAAAGAAAAACAATTAGATAGAGCATTTTTAGTTAGCTGCCGGGAATCAATCGTTTAATCGTTCACTGGCAATGATTTTCTAAATACATTCGAGCGTGAGAAATGAGCATTTATTGAGAGACCATACAGCACTATGTAACGTGAATATTTGGCTACATGTGCGTACGCTTACCAACCACGTGCAGATTGAGCCGGGTCGCAGTTTCAACTGTCAACTCTTATCCCAATCCATCGTGACACTAACATTATTAGCCGGATTGGCCCATGCGGCACGTTTTTTCAGTATTGGGGTCGAGTTACACACGGCAATTACGTAAATGTAGACGCAGTTCGAGCTCTGCACGTAAGCTTTCGTTCAGTGACTGAAATATCAAGATCATTCTTTCCAGTTCTGATGTCCGCTTTCTACAACGATGTGAGCCAGTTCCTAGCTCTGTTTACAATCACAGTCTAGCACAGGGGACTTTGATAAATTCCCAACAAGTGTGATGAATACAAGTTTCTCGAACTACTTCTGTTCAGAGTTGGTTGGATGCACCTTATCGCCAAGGCCGGTCTGCTCCACCCCCACGACTGGTCGATATGCGGGTTAGCGAGGCATCTCACAGCTTCACTGCATTCCAACAGCGCGACAAGAACATCCCCGAAACCGGCATCTTGCATAAGAACCCCGCATTTTAAACCAGTGCCTGCCCCTAAATTCTGTGCCGGACGTTTCCAGCTCCCCAAGCTCTCAATGATGAAAACTTCCCCAGCTGCCCAGGTACTCCAGATTTTTAATTGCTGATCCATCCCATTGCCGTTCACCATTCGTACAGTTAGAGTAGCAACTTGGAGTTATATTCCGTCATTGACTTCTTAGCTATACCCTTTCTCGCGATCGAACATTTCGCGTTTGCATACATAATACTCTTTGATTGATTCCTAGCGGATGGATACCCATTCGATTCAGCGTTCCCGTAGCTCCCGAATCACATACACCAAGTAGGCCTTTATTCAAACCGATTGAAAACAAGAACTCAACTTCTCACAATGTCCGCCTACCTTATGCCCCTTAACCCACGAGAAACGCCAGACTCCAAAATGGCCACCGTCAAGTCCAAAATCCTGATCGCAGACCCCCTCTCAGAGTCGGGACTCGGACCGCTCTCGGACCCCAAATTCTCGATCGATATCAAAACCGGCCTGTCCGAAGCCCAGCTCTGCGATATAATTGGAGATTATGCCGCGCTCGTCGTACGTTCGGAGACGAAAGTCACAGCCAAGGTGCTATCGTATGCCAAAAATCTCAAGATTGTCGGCCGCGCGGGCGTCGGAGTCGATAATATCGACGTTAATGCTGCGACAAAAATGGGTATTATGGTGGTGAACAGTCCTGATGGGAATGTCGTTGCTGCTGCGGAATTGACTTTGGCGTTGATTTTGGCTGCGGCAAGGAACATTGGGAGGGCAGCGGAGGGTATGAAGGCATTGAAATGGGAGAGGAAGAAATTGGCTGGTACCCAGCTTCAAGGGAAAGTTCTTGGTATCGTGGGGTTCGGTAAAGGTAGGATAATTTCTAGATTCCGGTATTTACACAGCGTATTCAGCTAATATGGTTCAACTGGCTAGTTGGGCAACATGTCGCTAGAGGTGCTGTCGGGATGGGTATGAAAGGTAAGTCAAATCCTAAATATATCGACTATATCGAGGCACAAATCGCTAATGTGGACGATTAATTGAAGTTATTGCAACGGATCCGTACGCCTCGACTTCGATTGCAGCCCGTCTATCTGTTAAACTCACGACCCTTCAAGAGGTAATACAGACCGCGGACTTCCTAACCCTTCACACACCGTTACTCGCTTCCACGAAGAACATGATAAACGAGAAGCAGCTGGCTGCCATGAAACCCGGACATTGCATTATAAACGTCGCTCGCGGTGGTCTTATTGATGAAGATGCCCTCCTAAAATCGCTGCAATCCGGACATACCCGATCCGCTGCTTTAGATGTTTTCCCCCAAGAACCACCGTTCAAATCGACATCTTCTGTCGCACTTATATCGCATCCAAACGTGGTATCGACGCCCCATTTGGGAGCATCAACAGCTGAAGCTCAGCATGCCGTCGCTGTGGACGTGACAGAACAGATCCGCGACGTCTTATTAAACCAGCTGCCTCGCTCTGCTGTGAACGCACCCACAATTAACAGCTCCGATTTGGAGAAGATAACCCCGTACACTCAACTGATCGAGAAGATGGGTCTATTGTACACGGCACATTTCAAACATCAGCCCCCGTCTTATGAACTTATCTTTTCCGGCGCGATTGCGAGCGTCCCAACCGCACCACTATTCGCCGCACTTATCAACGGGTTGACGAAATCGATTTCGGCCCGTGGTACGACTGTCAACGTCGTCAATGCTAAACTCGTAGCTAAGGAGCGTGGTATCGTTGTTCACGAGCGCAAAGTACCTGAGGATACCACATATAGCAGTCTCGTTACCATCAAGGGTGCGAATGGCGATGTCATTCAAGGTTTCTGCAGTGAAGGAAGCAATCCGCAGATTGTCCGGATTGGTGACTTTGAAACCAATTTCGTACCCTTGGGTACTATTGTCATCGCACGAAACTTTGATAGACCCGGAATGATCGGTGTTGTTGGTAGGATTCTGGGAGGCGAAGGGTTGAATATTAAGAATATGACGGTCGCGGCGAGGAAATTTGGACAGGGGCACGGTGGAGAGGGAGATGCGCTGATGATTTTGAGGGTGGATGGTGGGAAGGTTAGAGACGGTGCGCTGAAAGAGATCGAGAGCACGAATGGGATGTTGAGCGCGCAGGTTGTGAATTTCGAACCTGTTCCTGATGCTCCAATTTCAGCGAAGTTGTAAGCATATGTATGAGAACGTACCTTTCGTTTCATAGATTCATGTCTTAACTAGTATAATACTACAGTACTGTTATATTTCAGTTATATAGGTCGGAATATATATATGTAAACCAAGAGAATCGAAGGTCTGAATGCCAGTGGTCAATATTAGTAAATTGACGAAAGATCGTCAACATTATTATTTACAAACTTAAAATTTAAGTTACGCAAGATTTATGTACAAGTTTCTCGAGTTCGTGAAGCAAAACCGAAGGAGACCGAGTAATCTACGGCTTCAAGGTACTAGCGATAGCGTAGTACGCAGGCTTCTTCTGGTAATTGACGTCCCAAGGCAGGGCAGCTCCCTGGCCCGCGAAAACCGATGGAATCCAAGAGTTTTTCTACCCAAAAGCAAATTAGCAATTTTATTCCGAGCCTCATGGTAAACAGATGACAATAATTATAATGATAATAATAACAAGAAACGTTTGAAACTTACATCCGATATATCCCAAATAGTAATGCCAATGCATCTACCAGTGACTTTGCAGGCATTTGTAACCGTCGCATAATCCGTGGCTTGCTGAGCATACGCCGCGGTCTGGTTCGCAGGTGGAACAGGCATACGGATATCAAGTTCCGTGATGTAAACCTCAGCTCCCGCAGCCGCCATCCTGTTAAAATTGGCCGGGATGTCCGTTGGAACCTGTCCGACGATCAAATGTCCCTGGATACCCAATCCGTGAATGGGGACTCCAGCAGTCTTGAGGCTCTTGAAGAGGTTGAGCATTGCGGTGGATTTGGCGTTGATTCCCTCGACATTGTACTCGTTAATGTATAACTTGGCAGCTGGGTCGGCGGCAGCAGCAGCGCGAAGGGCGATTTCAATGTATGATGGCCCGATAATCTGGTAGAAGATGTTGGTTCGAAAGGTGCCGTCCTCGTTGAAGGGCTCGTTAACGACATCCCAGTGCCACATCTTTCCCTTGAAGTGGGTAACAACGTTGGTAATGTGGTTCTGCAAGACCGCTGTGAGAGTGGTTGCGTTCCAGGTTCCACCAGAGACCCAAGCTGGAAGTTGATTGTACCAGACTATATGCATATGTGTGTTAGATTTTTTATATATATTGTCATGGTATCATTTGTAATAGTGATATTAAATACCCAGGGTATGTCCGCGCATCTTCTTGCCGTACTTCAAACCCCAGGCGGTAAAGTTATCTGCCTTCGAATAGTCAAATACACTCTGAGTAGCTTCAGTAGTATCCCACTTCTGACTGTTTCCTGTAGTCAAGACACCAATCTCGGAAGGATCCGTAACGATACGAGACCAAGTGCAATTCATCACATTTTCGTAAACCCAGTCTCCAGCTGTTCCGAAATATTTGCCTCGGCGGACGGCAAAGTTGTTCAAGCCGTCGGTTTGGGAGTTTGGATTGATCCAAGGGCCAAAGCTGGGGCATGCGGTCACCGGAACCGATTGGCACGAAGACCACCCTGTATGAGAGTTCATGAGTATATAAATATTCTAATCCATCGATTTCGAAGTAGGTATCTAACATTGGTTGAGAACCTGGCAGTAAGCTCCATCCACACACTCAGTTTCGCCGGTCCAGCCCTCTCCACCACCTATTCATACTTATGTTAGCCTCAAAGCATATAGGGATAAGAAGTAAAAAAATATACTGACACCGTGAATATAGCGGAACAACGGCGTTCGCTAAAGCGACATATGCCGCTAGCACGGCAAGAGAAGATATCACTTTATTATTGCCCATATTGACAATATTAGCAAGCTATAGATTCGTCTACAGCGAAGAGAAAGAATAGAATTAGTCGGCTGGGCATGAGTCGAACTTATACGATCCGCGACTGAAATTCACTCCCATGTTTTCTCTCAATATTTTCCAGGGTACCGGGTGCTATGGACCCGGGGTCGATATAAACTAGCATTGTCGATCCACTTAACGAATCCAATAGTAGCAAAACAAGCGTTGGCTCGTGCAGGATGATTCGTATGATTTCGACCGTACCTGGGTATCTGCGTGAGCATATCTAAATTTCCCAGGTAATCAAGTTCGAATTAGCGCCGTGGAAGCCACTATGCGGTGGGGCGTATCTGTAAAACCCTCGGGATCCAATTCCGTGACAAAATCCGGAAAATCCCAGCTGCCCCGTTATACTCGGAATTTGTAGCTGGTTTACCGTCGTGGCCCTTGTTAAATTGTCGGAATATCTAGCGCCGGGTTTGAGTCTTGGCCTTTCACCTGGTTAACGAATGGTGTCATGCAGGAACGTTAAAAACGACAGGGTAGTTTCGCAATCGCTAGATCGATTGAATTTTTTTGGTTTATGTGATATATTACCTCTGATATGCAAAATTTACAAAATAATATGGTAGTTTAATCACTTTGAGCCAGATCTTTATCATACTAACGGCATACCAATCAATATCGAAATATCGATATAGGCGTGTGCTATTTATATAATTTATTTGATTCGGTTCAAGGTCTGGTTTAAAAGTTGATAGGTGGTTAAAAAATACGGAGGCGGGTTAAACTCAAAGTCTTCGGAGCCTGCACTGTATCACCTAAAACCAAATCTCTTCAACTAAAAGCTAGGAAGCTCAAAAGTGACGGACTCATGGATGAGCGTAAACTGAGAGCTCGATCGATCAAAGCGGAGAATTCGAATGCAAGTTGGAACTATTTGTGTTGAAGTGCCCACTCGCACGGAAATATGTGCCTGTGCTGCCGAAGACCCCAGCCCAATGTTTCAGATTCAGTTCAACCTGCAGCCGACTTCAAATGTTATTCGTTTACCTGATTAAATTTATTGACCTGTCGTTTATCATGTCCAGGTTGCTCTTTAGAGATAATAACTGCCTGTTCATCGACATACGTTTAGCGAAGCCTCAATATTTCAGATGGTTCTACTTATACAGTTTAAGCATAATCACCAGGACCGATCAATATGATCATTCAATGTAGACTTTCAACCACATAAAGTAGTCTATTTCACAGGAAAACTATAAACTGAACAGAATTTAATCGAGAATGTTATATTATTCTATCGCCAGGCCGATAGCTAGATTGCAAAATGCACCCAATAGCTAATTACCTGCGCGGTGGCGGGCTTGTAAGATCAATCCTGTTCATACCAGACATCAAATATAAATTAGTGTATTAAACAAAATCTGCGAAATACAAATTCGTACAGTTAATGGTTCGTCAGATACCATAATCTAACAGCGCCATTTCTGTCATTCACTATCACTGGTGCAAAATAAACAACTACTTAACTAGACAAGCTTAATAATTTTACTTTTTTTCGGGCCGTCCCTTTGTGCATCAAGACTGGTTTGTAAGACAAGGCCATCCTCAATTGTTTTGTGTTCCGGCGCCTTTGTGGCCAGCATCGCACTCGCTCTGTCTAGCGTCTCCGGAGCTTATAAGCTCTCTGGCAAACAATAATATACCCGAGATAAATAAATTCTTGGGCGATAATAGTCCGTGCTTCATTCACAGCAAGAAATTAATTTCAAGTTCGACGAACATGCAACCAGAAACTATTTCAAGTCTCCTTAAATCATCTACACGGAGTCCCTACATCTACCATTGAGTCTGATCAAGAATACCAGTCTTAAGGTCCGCAAGAAATACCTAAGCTTAGAGTTAACCTGCCCGTAACTAAGTCGCTAATAGAGCGCTATCAGCAGCTGGGTAACCGACGAGTTTTCCGATTCATAGCGGGGATCTCGCCTACAACGGGCACAAAAGCAGAATTGAACTCGTCCCGACTGCGCGGCCAAGAAATTAGTATGCGAGGCCTGCTACGCACCTCGTTCAACAAAGGCATAAAGTTGGTATTGTAGCTACATTGTTCCTGTTTATAGTTTGTCGTATATTTCAAATTGATAGATAACGGGAGGTGTCGAGAACTCTAAATCTCTCGATATATCGTATGGCAACTTCAAACTTAACTTTTCATATTTTTCCTAAGAAATGTTCAAATTTCATATTTTAGTCGATTCCCTCTTAATCTTAATTGAATTTCGTCTAGCCTGCTTATATAATTCATTTGAGATGATTTTTTGGATTTTTCCAATTGCAGTGGCCGCCATTCTCGTAGCAACAGCATCCGCACAATCATGTTCCTGTACTTGCACCACCGATGGCTGCCTTGCAGGTAAGCCCCATCAATCAGTGCTGTTAGCTTAGATATTTCTAGCTACGAAGCATGAAGAGGGACATGACTACGCATTGAGACTGACATAGTCGATTATTTTCAGCGGTGCCGGTACATCTGCCTACCCGGTCTCGACTGCTATCGCCGACTATATGAATTTCATGTGGACTCCTTCCACTGTGGCTGCATCGTATGTATACAGACATTCTACTACCATTTCTTCGATAACCCCACGATCTCGTTCATCTACAATTATTGGAAACCTGGGGGCTTAACTGGCAGCTGATGAATAAACCTTAAATTCCTCGTAGAACCTCTAAAACGACCATAACCGTAGCAACGGCGACTGTTACAACTGTACTTAACGAAAGTAACCCAGCTCGAATCCGCCAACGCCAGGCTCCCGGCAATATAGTGCCCGCATACGCATCCGCTTGTTCCAATTTATCTGCGTATTCGTCAGCTTGTCAGTGTGCCGGTATAACCCCTAACGGCACAATTTATATTTACGCCCCTACGACGACAGCCACGACCGTTCTTGTGACGGCTACTTCCACTAAGACTTGTGTTTCAATCATACCTGGGTTTGAATGTCTACTCCCATTTACGGCACGCGAGCATCAAACCCAGGAGGTGGATTATCACGGCCGGGTTCTCTAACACATATCATCATGGTATAATCTCACGGTCATGGTCATTGTTTAATTGTCAACTTCGTATGTTTCCATATACTGAGAGGTATTTGCTTAGGACTAACTTATAAATACATTGTATCAAGCCGCTATACTCGCAATCCACAGGAGTATTCCATCCACGCGCCGTTTTTTTTTGGCTCTTATCTTAGAGCACATTTATGTCCATAAGAGGGTATACCCATTTTCGCAAATGATATCCAGTCCAGTTCAATTAATATATTATCAATGACTTCGCTATAACTGCTTTAATCCTAAAACCTAAAACGCCTGTTTAATGACTCGCCCCGCTTTCATACAAAGCCAACATCTAAGCATTCAACAATGGCGGTGGAGAGGCCATAGTATCGTAGGCAGGAGGTGTTCCAACGTTGCATGGAACGCCAGTAACTCGCTCGAACACCTCTCTTCGAACTTTCTCCAGCTCAGCTCGAGCGGTTGCTAGTTGCACCTTCGCCTCACGCAAATTGTTCCTCGAATCTATAACTCTCGCTTTGTGCTTTTGAATCTCGGTTTGGATTTGCTTGTACAACCTCTTCATCTGAGCATTTGTCTTTTTTATTTTCTCTCGGAACTGGTAGTCGGAGAACGGATTGTCAAAAATGATGTCGCCGAGAACGTGACCGCTGGCCACAGTTACATTCTCGAACGGACCGATTGTGCGTTGATGGGCAACGGCCTGGGCGAGGAGTATTTGAGCTTGCGATAGTGTCGCTTGGGCTTTGCTCAAACTATCCCGCTCTAGGATATCCGCAACAGTACCACCTCCCCAGAGATCCCAAGTTGAAGCGGATAAAGCCGATTCGCAGTGACCAACCGCCCTCGCGATAAGTTTTTCGGCTTTGTTTAGTGATTCGTAGGCTTCAAAATCAGAGTCGTATCTAGCCTGTGACTGGGTGAAGAAAACTTTGGCGTTTTCGACAGCAAGTTCCATCTGATCTTCTTCCGGAAACTCTGGCGTAGGACCTTCGAAAACTTGATTATATAGATCTTTCGATCTCTGCCTTAGACTCTCGTATTCTTTTGCTTGAACAGATAATTCCGCGACCCGTTGCTTTGTTTCGGTAATGGTTTCCTCCAGACACCGTTCTCTCTCCTCGGCCATCTGTTGGTTATGGTGAGCATCGAGAAACTCCCTTTCTTCTTTCTCGATTTTGGAAACAAATTTGTCGGATCTTCCGGTGAGTTTGTGGGCGTATCGTCGAGCGAAGGAGTCTCGGAGGTCTTGGTGTTCCTTTCGCTCTTTGCTCGTGACAGATCTGAGCTTTGCCAGCTCTTTCTTGAGTTTTGATATATCTGCCTCGAGATCTTTGAGGTATGCTTCCTGCTGTTCGAGAGCAGCAGGTACATGCTCCAAGTCTGCGGTCTGTGAGATAAGCGAGGCGTGAGTTTCAGCCGCCTGAAGGATTCGCTCCGTGATGGGTGACGTAGGCATCGTGTTGAAGTTGTCGGCAGTCATTGATGTAAATGGTAGCGATAGTTGTTTAGAGATAGACTGGTGATTTGAGTTAGTTGATCCTGGAATTTTATATCGATTTAAGAGCCGCGATATATATCGATAATCAATAATGTGTGCGATTAAGCGACAAGGTGACAAGGCGAGCTTGGGCAGCAGACTTCTTTTTTATATACCACCGCGATCCCCGCGGCCCGCCCTCCAAGAAACCAAGTCAGACTATGAACCTGGCCAAGGAACAAGGCAACTACGCCTACTTTCATCGATACACTATATCTCGGACCATGCAGATATGCAGATATGCATATGACCTGTTTCATGGGCAGATCTAGAGTATATTCAATTAACGTAAATTTCCCTACAGTCTGCCCTTCCACAAGATCCCAGGATATACCCGTAAAGTTCAATACTCCGCCTCTATTTGCGCCTCCGAACCGCTGCGAAAGACTATCTCGTATCGGCCATCCCACCATCTCCAACATTTACGCTAATCTGTGACGTCGAATATGTCTTGGCCGACAATGCACGACGCTCATGATTGGTTCGATTCCGCAGCAACGCACAATCTGGCGGACACACTTTGGGCAATGCAGAAACCCTGACTGTGCACAGCCACGATGGGCTTTCTGTGGAACAATTCGACGGGAGAGTGAATTGCTTCTAGAAGGACAGGAGCTCGTTTTGGATTGCTAAGAATGGAGCTCGTAGAGTTTTAAATCAGCATCAATTTCCTGTCTTCCCAAGCAGCAATGCCAAACAATTGATCTGCTGACAAGACCGGCGTTAGTGTATATATCACACATTGCACTGATCTCAGTGCAGTTGTTTGTGAATACAAGCATGTCTTCTGCCTAGGTTTTGGTTTTTCGGTTGCATTAAACTTCGACATGCATAGCGTTCTTCCACAGGCTTCTCCAAGCTATTGCCGTGAGCAAAAAGGCTCGGGTCCTTAGCCATTCTCGAATTGTACTTAATTAAATCATGATATCAGATTAAACCTCGGGCTCGAATCTGCCCGTTTAATGATTGTTATTTCCGTAGGTCACCGATTCCGTTGGTTTCTATAGATTTTAGAAAATTCCGATAACATGCAGCATACTCAGCCTGGTTCGGGCCCAAGGACCTTACGCATCAGGTTACTTATCGTCGTCACGACGTCACAAGATACGCTTTTGATTTTTACTTCTAAATTTCCGCAAGTTGAGATGTCTTCCCCAATTTAGACTCTCCCCTCATGAATTTATGAACCAGACTCTCAACATGGATCTAGTTGCAGACAACGAGGTTCTACAGAACGAAATTTTAAGCCCGAATCAAAAGCCTAGGCCTCTCAAGATCTTGGGTGGGATCGGGATCGGGCTGAGAGGGGCATATATACCTACATATCTTTGCCCCAGGCCGCATTAGTCTCGTGACTACCATACCCGCTGGACTCTACAATTTAGGTCCAAATTAATTATATTCGTCTTATCTTAGTATATTCACAACTCTGTGCAAACGCTAAACAATTAAAAAATCCAATAAAATACCACCAACTAAAAGCGCATATATTGCGATAAATAGTAGGTAAGCTGCTTGTTTATTTATATGGGTATATACATGAAAAATTACAGAGCCTCTGGCTTTTTTGTTGCTCAAATACCTATGTAGTTAAACTGGAATAATGAGAATAAGAAGATCGTGGCGAGTCAACTATAATCATGAAGCCTATGGGGCTACAAGCAGAGGGACTTCAGGATTTGTGCCTGAAGTTTCCCCCAACCGATCAATGACGTCTTTAAGACGTTTAAGATGAAGGGGCATCCAAAGGAAGTAAACGTTCTTTGTGAACCGATACGCCGTCCACTTCTCCTTGCCTTCGTCGCTGTCAATATAAAATTTTCTGATAGGATATCGGTAGAACGAAGTTTCTTGGCCATCAATTACAGAGTAGTGACCGTAAATACGGACGGAGGCTTCATCGTGCGAGACTGAAAATGCGAGAATGGGTTCGATCAATCTCTTTTTTGCGCCCCACGAGTTGGAAAAGCTCAACAACAGCTCTTACGGCGATGGTCATACTGTGAGCATTTTGTCGGTCAGCAACATTGAGCGCCCCAGTGCCGCATTTCACTTCGACTGTGAGAAATGGGTAATACATCAAGTAGGTTGCTATTTGACGCTTTCGATGAGACATTTGAGTTGTTCAGCACCAAAGTCGGCAAGCTCTTCAGCCGATGGAACAATTAGTCGTGATATATCTTGAACAACTTTTCTTTATTCCTCCCATGTAAAGTTCGCCATGTCAAGTTGAAGGCCTCGTCGGAGAACCGCGAAACGGCTGGGAGGTCTTGTTCATTCTGTATTAGTTGTTGGCAAAGTGTCTTGCTAGCTTCGTTCGGGCCTTGGGGATCCATGATCAGGAAGCTTCGTTTTGCCTGGAGGATTATCTCATATCGCACATCCCGGTAGAATGCACTTTTTCCATCACTCGATTTCTCAGTGGTGGCCGCTGAGCTTGAACCTGAGTCTGACCGCTTGCGCTTGATAGAAGCCGCCGACGCCTTCCTTACCAACTGACTCCCCTTCTCTCGCTCAAAGAATACCGTCGGCCAAGTCTGTTCTCTCCTCCAATAATCGGTATACTCTATCTGCTTTCGCTTCAGGGAAGGTTCGATCCCCGAATCCTCCTCGTCCAAATTACGCGATCGCTTCTCGAGGCGGTGTATCGCTGGTTGTAGAGGCTCACCCGCTGGAAGATTATTTGGGTTAGAGCGTTTGTCGTCGCAGGCATCTGGGTGCACGCTAGTATTGGGCGGCCATCGTGTCGCTGTTTTCGCCGTCTTCTCGCCGCACCATCGTTCAAGCCATGAACTGTTTGCTGGGAGTTTCGTATGAGACCCAACTGCTTTTGTATTAGAAGATGCTGAAGTAAGGAGGTACAAGCAGGACTTGGTAGTTCTCGTGTTGTGATGAGCAGCGACATCGTTGATCTACCTGACAGGTTGCGTCTAGGGAACAAGATCTGCGCGACTCACGCGGATACAGGTCGGTATCACAACACAAACAATTTCCAATCCGCGCTCAAGCGCAAGGGTTTGCAAGCTTGGTCTTGTTGCTAGGCACAAGTGCAAGCGTAGGCTCTCTTAGATCTTCTTTAATATACTTTATTAGCATTCGGTAGTGAATACTCAAGTACTTAGGTTAGATACCTGATAGCAGCAGCAAATAATCAATAATAGTACGACACATTGCCAAATTACATATCAATATAGCTAGCCTTGGAGCGAGACGAGCGAAATTAGCCTAGCTAACCATAGCATGCATAGTCCAACACTGCGCTGCAATGCAAACGTACCAATATTCCTGGGTAGTTACTTAAGTACTAAGTAAGAAATCTACACGGATTCGGTATATACATTAGGCTTTGGTGCAAATTCCTGAATACGATGATCAATCTGCAGATTATAAGATATATTGTTTTAAGTCTGTGCTAGAAATTTAAAATTCCCGAAAATCGCGGGATTCTCCCTGATTACGATATCGTTTCTGACATGACCTTCATGCTTGAGGTCAACTGTACATCATCACGACAATTTTAATTAAGTTACAATCATACAACAATATTTATTTAAGTAATTGTGTCTACCATTATTGTACTTAAGTCTATTGGTTAGCCACCTTACTTACCCCTTCTTCGGCTTCCCTACATTGCTTCATCATCTTCTTCATCAACTCATAAAGACCAGATCCAATTATATCTAGTGATTCAGTCTACCAGAATAGCGGCGATGCCATCTCTCGACAGTAACACATGTTCTTCCAAGGCAAAGACTGGAAACCAGAACGCGAACGAACGCCCCCATCTGACCAGAACAGACCGAGACTCCACTCGGGATTATAAGCTTCATTGCGTCCCCAAAGCGCCAAGAAAGCTCATCTCAAAGTCCCCACATACGGAGAACTACGGTTCTGAGACCACGAGGAGGAATACACAGGTAAGAACTGGTCTCGAAAACGTAGGAACTATTCTGCCATACCATATCGCAGCCGGAATTTCGGAACCGTAGGATCACGCGGCTGCTCTACACCAGAAGAGGCCAAGCTAATTCACATCCCGCGATTGTCCATCTTAATTATGTATCTAGCCTAAGCCACCACCAAAGATTATAGAGGTGCACAAGGCTCTAGCAGCACCCAATGCGTTCCCTCCGTCTCCACCAACCCCGGAGGAGAATGTAAACCGGGAGTTGAAGCACACCCCGGTCAGATCCGAAAAGCAACGAAAGCTTAAAGAAGACGAACAAATCGCCTACAAGATCGAGCAAAAGCTCAGTCTTACGGGAAAACTCCTGACCGCGAAACCATTGCGCCCTACACCGCCCCCGGAAGAACCGGAAGGTCTCCTTTCGCTGTACGAGGAAGCACCGGATCCGTCCCGGTCCGATGACACGCTTAGGGATCTTAATTTTGACCAATACGATAACAGCCGTGCGAATCTGGTAAGATTGTGCAAGATTGCCTACGAAAAGGGCCGTAAGGACGGTATGGCGGACGATCGTAAGAAGGCGAAAGAAGAAGGTTACCGTCAGGGCGTTAAAGATGGGCGAAGGGAAGGTCGCGATGACGGTTGGCACGAGGGTTATCGCGAAGGTTACGACGAAGGGTATATGAAAGGACGAGAATACGGCGACAAGAAGATCGAGAAAGAGATCAACGAGACTATCGCAGAATTAACTAAGAATCCGAATGCACTCTTGATGGGCCGTGAGTAAATCTCCCGCATAATCGAGAATGAAACAATACTAACGGTTTGTTTTGCTCTTCTGCAGATATTAAACCTCAGTCTTTAACAGATTCGAACAAAGACATTCTGAATATGATCTGACACTGTCATGCACAGCAATATCCACGTTAACCTATCTAGTCGCTCCGAAAATTTGATAGAAAACTCTTATAATATATTAGATGCCCTGGATTCTATGTATTTTGAACTTTACTGTGCCTTAGGAACCCCCTTGCGCTTGCTGGACATATAGACGATATTTTTCCCAACGAGCTTTAAGCTTCAAGCTCAAGTCGCTAGAACCCAGCCTGAACAGAGCAAATGATGTGAAGTTTTGATTTCGGCGTTTTCGTTATCTAGCTAATTCTTTTTGTTTCCGATATGAATTAATATGATCAAATTTGGCAACCGATCTCAAAAAGAATCGAGAGCTTATGTCTGCATGTTGGCATCATGATGTTGTAATATCAGAGTAGCAACACTTTCTTCACCCTTAGAAACCGGTATCATGCCGCAACGAAACCGCGCGTCATTTAGCCTCACCTTTATGCTGGTTCTTATTGTTATCCCTGTTTCTTAATATTTTGAACTGCCGCTGCTCGCCGACCTTTATCGTCAGCTTATATACGGTTCCGTCCAAAATATCCATTAAACAATTGCGAAAAAAATTACACATCGAGCTGTCGGAACTCTCGGTGAGGCTGTATACGAAGTGAAGCGCCTTGCATTATAAGGGATATCATAAAATTCAATCTCACCAGTTTGTTTGTTACAGTATTTACTTGTAAGTGCTGCTAGTCTACGGTCTTTTTTAGCGAATAGGCACTCTAAAGGAAGCTTATTATGTTGCTCGCTATGATAGGATGATCATTGACAGTGGAGCAACCGAGAGCATCAATTCTCCTCACAAGTTCAGCCGTCTCGTACGATCACTTCAAATCCCAGCATTTTGATCACGGCTTATCTAGTTTGCCTCTGCCTTGCATTGGTATCTTCTCACCGACGTACGAGCTACAAGACCAGAGTACTCACCCACCGGGGAGAAAGTGACCGGAGCCATAAACTGAAGCCCTGGCCCCACTATCGACGCAAATACGCACGGCACAAGCTGCCATGTTACTAAGCTGACTCTCAGAATGCACACTCATATGCACGGTTTCCTGTCCGAAGCGCAATCCTACCCAAGCATGGGTCGAGATATCCGCCTGCTGAATGGCTAGAGCTTGTGGTATCTTCAGTCTCTATCCTATCAAAGGATAACGGACAGCACCAGGTATTCCCACCATCACTAGCCCCTGGTTCCTAGGCGGGATATTGTAACAAGGTATAATAGCGGCATGCGGTTTCGGCGTCCTTTTTTACCCCCCGGGTTTGAAGAAAGTGACTGATCCCTCGAAAGTCTCCGCGATCTGTATTCCAAATTCATTCTCTGGTTAAAGACTGTCGTTCCGCTATGCTGCTAGTAAAATGATAACTTGACTTGGGCCTGTAGGTACACGGCTCGTGTCTGCGCTGTATCGACGAGGGGGTGGTGTGGAAGTGCGTACGAAAAGTATCTTTGAAGAGCTACCAGTTAGTTGTACTCCGTGGGTTCCGAAATTGCTATTTGTGACTTCTTTCAAAGTGGGCCATACGTGTGTACTCGAGAGCGGGAGTCGGAGGTTGTATATCGAGGTAGAACGAGGTTATGGCACACGTGGATCCTAGTGGCATGTAATTGCGATATCGAATCATTCTCGATGAATGTACTCCCAAAGGTGCTATTACCCGTGTCTGCAGTAATTGGGGAACTTGCTCCCAACCTTGATATATGTTCTCCTCAGAGTGAGATTCCATATCTTTAGGCAGCAACCTGAGAGCTAAATTATAATCCGTCGTCGGCGAAATAGAATGCATCTTGGCTTCGATATACTCCTTCAATCGCAGCCCGTATGGTGGAGAATAACTCGACACAAACTGGGCTGTCTATCACAAAACCTTGTAATCTCGATGATCGATTCCCCTGCATCCGAAAGATTCTATATCGTACCGGAAATCCGCTCATAGTCAAAAGAGCAGGACGATAATCCCGATAGAGTCTAGGATGCACACTGGCCGCGTCAAACTCTAATGTCACCGTCGTCTTTTTTTGTGCATTTCGGAATTCGTCAATTCTGCTATTGTGGATAGATTAGCATGAGCCGCTGGACTATTGAATCAGAACTGCGAGCTGCCGTTCTCACAGTCTTGGGAGTGATACCGGTTCAGGAACCAAGAATGTCACAAGGATCTGCTTGTGAACCGCGTAAGAAGTTATCGCAGGTAAAGTGCAAACTCCAGCTGGTCCGCCTTGGAAGGCGTATTCCACTTTCAAAACACATGTCATCCTCCCTTCCCGTCCTTCTTGATAATGTGAATCATTTTTATCACCAAATTCGTTGTAATAGTGTATCCGTCTCATAATTCGGATAGAATTGCGACCCCGACGGCGAGTGATGGATGAACACCCTGTCGAATCTGACGAAGCTGGTCTGAACGTCTAATTTTCTTGCACGCCCTTGCATTATCGATGTGGCTGTTTGTGGGCAGCCGCTCAAGCCTGTCATGCACCATAATTACAAATAGAGAAAAGCCGCTTCGAAGCATGCTGCTTGTAAAAAGACGCCGGTGGAGTGGGTATACCCGAAAGGTACTCAGTTTCTTACCGAAGAAGCAGGGCCATCGGACTATCAGATCAGCCCAAAGGTAACATGGTTTCCCATTGTCATGAGACGATGTTGCCAGCGGGACTGACTAAGCGGGATCTGGTATCTACTTCCTTCTTCAAAGGGGCGAAGCAGGAGTAAAATTAGACCAAAGATGCTTTGAGGCACCGGGGAACGTCGAGGCTCTCCTTTAAGCGAATTCGCGAACACCAAGCCCGCACCATTTAAATCGCAAGTTAAACTTGGATATTAAGAAGATAGATTTCGGACGAATGAGCACGCCACTAGACGGGCATAAAAAAGCTCGTCTAACCGTGTCATTTCCAATCGATATCCTTTGGTCGAACAGGATTTCTGCGCAGCAGCCCCGGTCTTGGCTGGGACCACGCGGATCAGCCGAGGAATACATGCAAAATACTTTTGTCGTCTGTCACAATATAGCCATCATCTGGTCTTTAAAGTCCGCCTGAGAGAGGTTATTTCAGCCACAGGTCCCTTATTAGCTGACTGTAATCCAAAAAGTGCTAAATCTTTGAGAAAGCCAGATGGGTTTGCCTACCCAATTATCGGTATAAACCCATCCCCTTAACAGACGAGGCCGCGAGGCTGAGCAACGCAACCGGGGTTGGCAATTTTACAGACAGTGAATTCTCCAAAGCTGCTATTACCCTAGATGCATAATTAAACGTCCGATTAGATTGTTTTTCGCAACTGGCTCTTCTGGAAATCCGGTCCACGTGCGCGCGCATATTGCACTTTTCGAAGGTCTTCCTGTATGTCTCAGGGCAGGTACGATCGATGCAACAGATCCCCGTGAGCAGATGATTATTGTGCTTCCTTTTCTTTTCGCTGCGTTATGTTTAGTTGTGAGTTCATAGTTCATTATAAATGCCAAGGCGGAATTGGAAATCGAGCAAGCAAAAGGCCTAAGAAGGAAAAAAATATGGCACCACAGCCCCGGAGAGAATGGCGAGAAGCGATCGATGCCGGCTTAAGGGTGTATTTTCTCTTTTGGTTCATAATAGGTCATGTAGAACAAGCGTCTGTTCGTGTAACTTGATCTTTTCTGCCTGACTAAGCTAAGCTAGATCGATGGTCCCCAGTTGGTGATGCAGCATGAATTTGTCATTCCCTTCGTTTCCGAACCGCGCGCCCGCGATTAGGGGATCCAAGTGGCGGAGCCAAATTTTGGGTCTGGCTGGAGGAGTTACTTGACTGGGATGAGGGTTGACAAGCCTGCACAAATAGGGATAAAAGAAGACACCCACTTTGGGAAACTAGGCTCCCATGGTCCAATGTTTTGTACGGAATCTGCTTTCCCCGGATAGAACCCAAAACGCCGACGTGAAGTGCTTAATTCTCATGCAGTTTTGAAGGAGGCCTTGTCACCATCTCTGTGGTCGACTTTAGCATGCACAAGTAAGGGCTGAATATGACATCTTCAATGTACGCAAGTTGCGACCTTCTTAGGTCGTCTCTTGAAACAGGCCCACCCGGTTGGCTGGGGGTGGAGTCTAGTAAAAGTCTTGAGCAATTGGCCTGCAGGACGAGATGCAACCACTGCCGAAGTACGGAGGAGTTGGTCTGGATGGGTTAGCGACAACTGTCCCATGCCCCAGAGTCACGGTGACCTGCCTTAGCTTCGGGGGCCTATGGATGCAAAAGCCGGGAGGGGATTCATGTTCGGTGTCGCCATGACCGATAGTCCAACTGAACGAGCCAGTTCGCAGGGCACGAATCCTGTTGTGGGCCCGTCGTAGTGCCAGGGAAGGGATGGATGGATGAGGTTCGGTGGGCAGGGTGGTAACGAACTGTTCATGCCAAGATCCATTCCGCTCCACGAAACTGGCTGCGAACAACCGAGTATATAAGGAACCAAACCGCCGCAAAAAAAAAAAAAACTTAATCCACATTTGAAGCACCAGCACCATTCCAAAGCTCGAAGCGGCCACGACGACGCAAGATAATCACACTTGATCGGTTATGTTTTCGAGAAAAGCTCGGAGTGAATCCAGGCACGAAATTGGATAATATCGGGACACATCAACCGGATCGATGCCGAGAGGTGTAAAAGACGAGGGGACTTGCTTCTACTGTCGACGGGACAAGAAGAAGGTGCGATATATCTGCAGCCACGAACTCCGCGCGCCCGCCCACCCCGACCATCCGCTGAAAACCACGCGGCATATATGGTCGAGGGCCGTTCTATATCTATCTGCACGCGAATTTATCGCTAACTCGGTTATCGTCTGTTAGTGCCAACGGGAGACCCCAAAGGGTGAACCGGAGATATGTGAGCGCTGTGCCAAATACGGCTACATATGCGCAGCAACCCAACCGTCTCAGGCGGATAGCACCAGACGAGTGTTGAACAGACATCGATGTGACGCTTGCAGGAAGCATCACCAGGTCGTACGTCGCTCCGCCGCAAAAGCATTTTCTCTATTTCACAGAATGCTAACCTTCTCGCTGTCGCTCTATAGTGCTTACCTATTGACCGGCAATGGCCGGATCGATGTGATCGTTGTGTCAAGAGGAACAGAGCATGCTCGCCGCCGTTCACTCAGTCGGCAGCCGGGCGTGCGCTTGCCAGTTCGCTGTATTTCCCAAGTTTGAATCCGGCATCGACTTCCAGTCCGACCGGCCAGGCGAACTATCCTGCCCTGTCCAGTTTGTCTAGTCAGAGTGCGTCTAGTCTTGAAGCAATATCTCCTCAGCGATCGAGGTCTCAAATCACAGACATCATGTCGATCGACAACGTCCTCTCAGATTCTCCGGAACAGGCGCCTTACGACTATCGGGAATGGGTGCAAAAGTTGGAGGACACACAGTACAGGCGGTGATGCATTAGGATCGGCGAGGACAGGCGTTCGGCATTTGGCTTTTCTTGATTCTTTCTTGAATTTTACTGTTATTTTGCTTTCATGGTGATACTCCCGGGAGATGCGACGGTTTTTCGTTCCTCTAGCTTACGGTTCTGATTGTCTTTTTTGTTTTCTTCTTTTGCTTCTGTAAATACCAATATCTCGTCGGCAGAGCTTCACTGCGGACACGCGTACCTTCAAAGCCCCGGATTCGGGATTGCTCGTCTTCTTTTTCTCATTCGCAAATTTTATTATTTTATTTTCTTTGTTGCTAGGGTTTCCTGTCATGGTGAGCTTCAGCTGCAGGAGAAAGCGCTGGAGCTAGGCACCTCCGGAATCCTAGAATAATTCATGTCTGATATGATAATTTTACGACATATGATCACAAAAATGTCTCCCTTTCTTTTGAGCCTCATACCATTCACTCAAATCCCTGGAACGACAATGAGTCCCATCGGATTTGATCTTTTCATTCTATTCGCATGCCTGGACCTAGACCATGACCTATCGAAGGATTCGAGTCTTCAGGCGCAGGTACCGCGGTTTCAGGTGAATCCAACCCAGTAGCCTATCATATCTTGCGCTTTCAGAGGCTGACACGATCCCACTTTCGCTCGCTGACCTTAACTCCGAGGTGGGATAACTACCCCTTTACCGGACCTGGAAAAGGATAGAATACAGAGCAGTTTAAGTTAGGTCCCCACCAACAGGGAGTCGGCCACGAGGCAGCCGCCTTGCACGCCACCAGCCCTCACGCGCGCAGCTTTGGAGAAATGCTAACCCCCCGCTGAATTTTTCATAACGTTATAATCACAATTATCTGATAGCCAGTTCGGATATTCTTACAGACCAAAATTTAAACTTTAAAGGCAATCCCGTCTCCTAAAGGAAAAGTGTGTATTGTCTTCGAATTCACAGGAATTTACGATACTACATGTTCTGCTTTGATATTATCTAGCGCGAAGTTGAAGAACCGCCTCCCTAGGTGCCTTTTGGTCGAGTTTCAAATGTTCCGAAATGCTCCCTGGCTTGATAATGTGATTACTGGTCATATCCTTGGAATCACACGGCAAAAAAGGCTTACAACTGTATTACCTGTCCGCCCACCGCGAAAACCACAAATCATATTTCACACACACACAACGTTAATCGTTAATCTATTGATGTCCAGCTCGGGCCTCTAGCGCATTCTAATAACGTTAGTAATACTGAGGTTCGGAACCTTGTGGTTATAGTAAGATCTTTATCGTCGGATCTCGGTCATAATAGTCTTCGGAACTAATCCAGGATCGATGGATTTGACTGAACTACAGAGCCTTCGCTTTATCTGAAGAGAAACCTCGTTGCTGTCGTTTCCTGCGTCGGCAAAAAGGAAAACTTAACGTTAATGGCGAAAGTTGCCATATTGCGTATACTAGAGGTGATTTTTTTTATTTGCCAGAGGGAATAGCCAAGTGCTTGAGCCGAAGACGAAAGAGATTACTGAGTATCCTTACAAGGATAGTATAGACCAGGGAATATACCGGCACTGACACTTTACAAAGATCAATGCCATTCATCTTTTCGAAGTGCATGGATGTTCAGAGACGGTAACCAGTGTGCGCGTGCTCGGTAAGCAAGCTTACAGCATTAGGAACCAAAGCAGCGATACGATTTTCGAGACTCGAGCTCAAGGGCGTACGGGCTCAGGAACAAGCCCTGTAAAAGTAGCTTGTCTCAAGTTCCCCGGATTCTTCATTCAGAGCACACTTGTGCTCCGGGGTGTATCATCATCATTATTTTGAAATTCAGGTTGCGGTAATACCGAAGAGCTACCTGATCGTATACACGCGTATGCTAAAATAGAACATCAGAAGGAGAAACAAATGTTAGCTTATCTCCACTTCGCGAGGTAGCATTTCGAGACACACGGACAGATTCGGCATTTGATGATGCTTGCTCTCGGTGGCTCTCATCCATGGTTTAAATAAAATGTCAAAGTTCTCGAAAAGAAAAATAAGCTAGCCACTACCACTGCTAATATTATGCATTTATGTTTCGGATGATAGCAGTTCGGCAAATCCAAGTCAGTCGTATGCATGGCTTTCGGAATCTTACAATTGAGCTAACGACGCTTGATTTCTCACAATTATCTAACCCTTTGTAATCGCTAAATGCGAGACTCAACCTCGTGATATGACCGTATTTTCGCAGGAAAAAATATATTAATCCGGACATAATCCCATAAGTCGGACAAAAGTTCAAAGGAGGTATTATTTATTATGTGCTCTTGCAAGCTTGTTATAATCAAAACCAAGACCAGGCAAAGTCTTGTGAACATAAAAACCGCAAGATTACTCAACCTAAATACGACATCACATTGCCTTGCGCAATTACAACTGAATTATGGAACAGAAAAAATACCAATGTGGATTTTGTATAACGCTCGAGCGCACATCTTATGAACCCAAGTTGAGCATTCAAATCTAAATATTCCAAAAATGCGCACAAAAACAGTATATGCCGCCGTCCCGAACCCGTTTGATCACGGCTCTTTCTTTTCGTGAAATGAAACCGTTTTTGGTGCTCGCATCGAGTAATCTGTCAAGCCGCCACCGCCCGGTCGGAACGCACGATGTAACACAGAATTGATTGCGTGCAGATTTCCGAGCAGCACGGTGGTGGATCGGAATATAGATCCCGCCGCACAGTATGCTCCGTTTCTTCGGCCCCGGTGAAAGCAGCACCCAAGGTGAATTTACCGTCTGTCTGGCCTGGTAATTTTACTCAGCAGCCGTCTGGGGGCTCTAAGGCAAGCAATAGCAATAACGTCGATAACTTAATGCGTCTTTGGGCACATTGGCATTCACACATATGCTTTCCGTGGGTGCAGTCTACTGTGCAGTGTGGGGCTGAGGCTGCCAGGCTTGGTGCAGATGCAGATATCGGCGACGCTTGTGTTGCAGCTGGTCCTATAGGGTTTTTAATTACCATCCTGTGCAGAGCGGCCAAGCCAGGCAGCAGTTCGATTTTGTTAATTCGACTTGTTGAACCGTCTTGACCGGGATTGCTTGTCAACAATCCGTTCAACGATCCGATCAAATTGCAAATATTCTGTACCTCGACTTCGGTTAGTGGTTTGGGTCTCGCTTACACTACTTTTCCATCTTGTCCTTAAATTTTTATTTTTATTTTTATCACGGTCGCCATGTCGAACGATACCTGCGGATTCAATTGGTATCGTAGACGACCGTCTCCACTTGGTGAGAAAGGTTCGGTCAGATGCGAAAGCACATGCAGATCTATGCTCGCGAGTACCATCCCAGTATCGCTTCGGAATCACAATCGACAAAGCTAGCGACCTCGCGATCGCGTGCTTGTGGCTATACACATGACCTACCATTGACGATTGTCATGTCAGTCCACCTGGACCCCTGGTTATAATGACTTGGGGTACCTGCAGATCTGGTGAGCCCTACCCGGATTTCTCTTTATCGATTGCCGTTGGGCATCCTATCCTATTCGAATATTCCAGCCAGACCGTGGCAGATGTGGTGAGCCTAGCTGCAACAAAAACCATCCACTCTTCAGACAGAGAAAAGGCCGGTCGTGCATAAGGACTTAAGTAATTGGCTATTCCACCATATGATATTAATTAATATGCGGCACAATTATATTTAATATACCTAGGTACGTAAAATCTATTGACGTAGGTCAAGGTTACCTAAGGAGAAAGGATGTGCTGACGGCGGCGTTGAAGCTCAAAAGAGAAGATATGCCCGGTGCCGTATGGTTCAGGAATTTGAGGTTCGAGGCAGCCTTCGGAATCACCGTTTGATCGAACGATATGCCGTATATGAAAGTCGTATTTTGAAAGCTCAAACATAGACGATTCTCTGGGCGATTGAGAGCCTGGCTTTCAATTTTCGGTAATCAATGTTGATATTATCTGTCATTAGGATGGCTATGGAATCTGGATTGGGATTTGATTCCCAGCTGCAAGCGTTCTGGGTTAACTGTGGGTTAGCAATCCTGTCTCAGAATCGCGAATGAGAAATACCCCGTGACATTAACGCAACAATAGAAATATACAGAGGCCACCACCAGATAGGCCAAGAGAACAGCGTCGACTGAGGTATTTAGCATGATACTTGTCTCAAAACCAAACGCTGACTGCGAATGATGATGGATAATATGCTTACGAGTCGGTTTAACTACTGTCCGTTGACCGACTAAAGGTATAGGTACGCGGTTTCGCAGCACATCTTAGTTTTACCAAATGTCAATTGATCAAACGGGTGAGAGCAATGCTGCATCACGAACGTAGATATATCACATCTCACCTTAGGATCGGAGACATCATCGTGCCTGCTCCGACCTTGCGTACGTAACGTCGCCAAGCGATCGGACTTATCTCTGGGTATCTCCGTAAACAGCTACCAAGCTTTGGCAACCGATTGCTTGGCCAGGTTAAGCAACGATCGATCACGGGTGGTGCACGATGCATGTCCCGGCCGATATATTGTCCCTTAGACAATTTAAGGCATACTTCTAAGCATACATTATCCAACGCTAATATACTAATTTATGATATATAATATGATCGATTTCGTTAAGTTTCATATATCAGGACGCGCACGTCCGTAAACGTGGCGTCAACTCGGACAAACGTCGCGCCGCACACACTCAACTGAGATCTTGAGTTAACCAAAGTTTACCGTGACGGTACTTGAAAAAGTGAATCTAATGGCCGCCGACGGCAAGTCGGTGCTAACCAGCCTCCGGAACTGTCGACGAAATTAGAGTACGCTATCCGGATTCAGTAATTTTCTCTCCAACACCTCCGGGCTAAAGTCCCCTATGAGAAATGACGGACTTAACAAACTGGAAAATCCGCAAGAAGATAGTCGAACTTGATGTCTATAAATGCTTTGAGTATTAAGCAGGTCGTACAATTGTTCTTCTCGGCATCGTCGCCAAACAATCAAGATATTTCTTGACACGGATCTAAAGCTTTAAAACCAATCTCGAATCCAAGATATATTCTACTTTTTAGAACAACACAAATTTCGCAAAATCCAACATGAGCACCGAAAATTACATTCGAAACATTGCTCTCGTCGGGGTAAGCATATATCTCGGACCTGATCCGCATTATTTACATAATTAAGAAACTAACATCATCTAGGCCACTGGCACTCAAGGTAAACCCATTGCCGAAGAGCTCGCCAGGCTCGGAAAACACAAAGTCACAGCAATCACCCGCGCCGACAAAGGCGACATCCCAGCAGGAATCACTCCTAAGATAGTCGACTATGAAAGCCATGAATCTCTCGTCGAGGCCCTACGCGGCCAAGACGTCTTAATCATTACAATGGCCGTCACGGCACCCCAAGACTCCCAGACTAAACTGATCGATGCCGCCAAAGAAGCCGGTATTAAATTCGTCATCCCAAACGAATGGGGCTACGACCACGAACGAAACCCCGAATTCTCCAAAGAAGTTCTAATCGGTGACCGGGTTATCAAGGCGAGAGAGTACATCAAGTCAAAGGGTCTGTCGTGGATTGGTGTCTGCGGTGGATTCTGGTACGAGTTTAGTCTTGGCGGAACCGAGATCCGGTACGGGTTCAGCATCGCCCAGCGGGAGTTCACGCGTATCGACGACGGTAACGTCAAAATCAGCACGTCAACCCCGAAGCAAGTCGCCCGCGGCGTCGGTGCCCTGCTTAGCCTTAAAATCTCCGGTAATGACGAAACTCCCAAGAAGGAAACTATCAGCAACTGGTTCAACAAGTCGTTCTGCGTGGAGTCGTTTAATGTTAGTCAGAACGATATGTTCGAGTCATTGAAGCGGGTTACGGGTACCACGGACGCGGACTGGACGATCAAGAATGAGAGTTCGAAGGAGAGGTATGCGAGAGCGATCAAGATGTTTCAGGAAGGGAATTGGTTGGGGTTCGGGTTGGGAATGTACACGAGAGCGTTCTTCCCTGATGGCGCAGCTTCTATGCCGAATATTGCAAACGAGGCGTTGGGTTTGCCGAAGGAGGATTTGGACGAATGTACTGCCGGAGCCGTGGAGTTTGAAAAGAAAGACGTCGGTTATGGTGGCCGTACCCGAGCTAGCACTTAAGCTGTAATTAATAAATTCTAATATGATTTAGTCTCAATAAGCTCAGTGGATAGCAATTAATAATAGCAGGGCGTATAATCTAAGCCTAGGTTTTGATCTACTTTCTGGACGTAGGTCTCCGCCTGGCGTCTGGCCTCTCGAGACTAGGTTTCCGTGCAGTAGTTCAACGCATAACACTCGAATCCTATAACACTGTAAGTCTGAAATTACCAGTTTATGAAATTAAATGACATTAACTTTCTATATGTAAGTATGTAAATATGTAACTCTATATTCCTATGTACTCTTTTCTCTAACCAAAGCGCTCATCTATTTTTGTATATCTCATCATCGTAATCGTGTGTGCAATCATCACCATCGTCATCATCATTCTTCTTATCATTAATCAATTGATTCATCATCCTATTTAATCTGTTCGAACGATAGGCATATTCGCTCATGTAATTCCAAAAGTATCGTAGGTTGTAGACAGATATAGTGGATATAACTGTTATAAAACTTGTAAAGTAAATTTCATGAGGTAAACTAGCGTTCCTGAAGAAACATATTTTGATCAGCTACAGTTTATCCATTGGCTAATTTTACCACAAAACGAGCAGAGGCCTTACCTCAATTGCAGTCAAGCTGATGGCCATAGAATACCCGCTTAAAGGATGGTGATATCCCTTGTGCTGATGGTGAGAACTGTTCTGGGGGTTCTACCACAACGGCTTGCTTGGTAAAATGCGAACTCAAGACTATGCCTGATTACTGTCTCTCCGGTGACCCTGTTGATGCTTCGGAGGCAAATCTTTTTCTTTTTTTTGGCGAGTTTTCAGCAAGCGATATGCGAAGGTCCTCGGTAGATATTCCCAAGATAGGACCGCTGCAAAAGGCCATCTTGATATATTTCGGTCTCGTTATCCCATTCGTCGGCACAGCGACAAAGGTTTAGAAAGTCACGGGTCGTTAAGTTTCATGCTGATACTGTTTTTTTCTCGGAACTGATATTTCGTGATTTTGCTGGATTTAAAGCTCGACGGGGCCTTCGGCGCCGGTTTGTATCTTTATGTTCTGATAGCTTGGAGCTGAAGCAGTTGCCATTGTCCGCAAAGTCTAGGCATATCCCGGCCCCTGCCAGTATATCGGCTGCTAGAATAGAAACATTGGGTCAACCTCGAGTTCTTCAGGATATGTATTCGAGATGTCATGAGAAGAAGAGAGGGTACCTTTTTTCGTAAATCTGCCCGCATAGGTGCCTTTCCCGAGAGCAATGAACCGGTCTTCGTCCGTACCAGCTAGGCATACTCATGGGCTTAACAATGAATACGGAGGCAAGGAAACAACGCTCCTCATCATCACCCTCGTCCTTCTTCCTTCTATCTGGCGAATCCAACTGGCCCTCGAAAGCCGGACTCTCCAAACTCGGGCGTACACCGGCCATAAAACCGCACGCTCTCTCTCTCTCTCTATCTCTCCCTCTCCCCTTAAACAACCGAGTCCAATTTGACAAGAACGTTCGGGTTCTATGCGCCTCGACTACATGCTCCTCATAACGTCGACCCCAACTCAAACTACTTTCACCACAGAGATAAGTTCAAGGCAATGATAAACATCCCTATCCCCTTCTACCAGTCTCCTGCCCAGCAGGTGGATCCCTGGTCAAACTCATGGACCGCTAGCCTCCCTCCTCGCGAAGACGTTGGCTAGAACGTAAAGGTCGCACGGTTGGCTGGTCTGCAACCTTGCCGTCGCTGCGATCGCTTTGCGCGAGACGGGATTGTCTGGACAGGATTAAAGTGGACGGGTTGAGCCGTCCGCTCACTGGCAGCGTTCTCCGGATCTTCAGCGTAGGTTGCTGTTTGTTCTCCTCTCCCTCTCCCCGCTGTTGACGCCTACGCTTTGGAAGATTTTCTCCTCTGGCGTGTTGAACAGCGGCAGCCGGTTCCTCGAAGACGACGCGCTTGCGCTTCTTCAGGCGGGAACCACCTACATCTGAAGTTTGGCCTCCGAGAATATTTCCTTCACCGTGTTGAACGGCGTCGGACGTCCCGGACGATTTCTCCAGCGTGTTCTTCCCTTTTGCGGTCTTCTCAGCACCACCAGCGCAGGTTCCTCGTCGAGCGTCAGTCGATGTGGACCCATTCAGACCCATCATGGACGGCAGCTTTTCAGAATCGCCCACATGTGATGACCCCGCGAGATTAGCTTCACGGATTCGCCGAGTACCAGTCGGCTTAGCCCTCCTGGAGGACCGTTCGGACGGCACAACATGCTCCTCACGCGACACCGTTACCTCACAGGCTTGAGCAGAACCTGGCATTACCGGTCCCCGTCTTCGAACGAAAGCCTGCTGGATCTTTCGCCACGGGGGGCACTCCTGAACGGGGTGGATTGGCTTTAACCGGTAGCCGTGCAACGCCGTTCCTTGCAGGTCTCGATACACGGCGTACTGCGTGTCTTCGGGCTCACCGCTCGCGGCACTCTGTTGCGGGGTGATCTTCTTGCGAGGATCGCGAACGCGTGGCTTTTTCAGTAGGAAATCGTACGTCGGGTCGACTTGCAAGTTCGACCAGCGACGGAAGGCCTTCGGGGGGTACGGGTTTCCCTGGGCATCAGCACTTGGGAGCACTGGGGAAATCACGGTACCCGTGGAGTTGGTTGGGTGGGTGGGGTTATTGGACCCGGTGTTGGCGGCCGTAGCCATGGCTTCCTCGGCGACGGCCCGCGAACGGGTCCGAGCACCGGGAGGTGAAGCGGCTCCCTTCGGCTGCTCCGTCGAAGAAGTTTCGACGGTTCCTTCCTCTTTGGTCCTTTTGGCAGGAGCCGCAGGACCGTCGGATTCGGGAACACGCTTTCGCTTCTTCGACGGAACAGCTGTCGGTTGCTGGGTTCCTCTCCTGGTCACCATTTTCAGTGTTCTAGAATATATTAATTGTTAGTTTGTTCAAATCTGGATGGATTTGATGAAATTAGGATGCAATTAGCTCGAGTATAATACCGAGTTTGATGATGATGGATGCAAAAAATACCGGGTGATAGATGATAAATGAATCGATGATGGAAAATTGGACGATGGAAAATTGGTGATAGAAAACAGACGATGAAAAGATGATAGAGAATTGTTCAATGGATGTTTTGGTGATGACGCTCAATTGTTTACCATAGGTAAATAAGTATTTGTATGCGGTTGTCACGATGTCGGGACACCCCATCAAGTAAAATACATCGGCGGAGTCTCCCTCCATCAATTCCCCCCCCCCCCACAAAAAAATTGAAATTGAAATTGAAATTCACACAATATCATCAAGATAGATGAATAAATACAAAATATCACTTACCTCGGAACAACTGAAATATTCGTTGGTGGTTTTTCTTAGCGCTGGTGATGATGAAATATGGTTGATGGAATGCGTGATGATGATGTGGAAGAAGAAGAAGAAGAGAAGAAAGAGAAGAGGAAAAAGAAGAAGTGTCGACACCTATTACTGCTAGGTCTTTGCTTCCTACATAATTTTAGAAAAAGCAGCTACAAGCAAATATTTCATCAAAACAATTGTAATTTTATATGTACACCTCAACAAGGAAATTCTTCACAATTGAGCAAAGTACTCGACCAAATATCTGTACAGCTGTAAAAGTATCATCTTTAATCATCTTACCAATCATTAGCAGACTTAGCATAACATTCTGCGAGGCTAAAAATTCTGTATAATCAATACCTGGACTGCATTTTACATAGAATTATTTCTCGTTCCAAGCCGTACAATCGATAGACCCATCATCCTGCGTATATTCCACCTCGCAATCCCCAAAATGCGTTGCAACTTGTTATATTTTCTGCGTTGACCGTGCCCGATTTCCCAACGCGGACTAGCGCGACCACATCACCCAAATCAGGCAAGTTCGCTTTTCGAACCAGCAAAAACGCGCCGAAAAAGTCCCAGTCACAGCTCGAAGCTCATAACGACCAACCACCTAACAACCATCATCGTCACATACCCCCCCAACGGCGACGACGACGACGACGTTAACGATTCCATCGGCACACTTCCCTCTCTTATCACGTTCGCATTCAAATCCATTGCTTTCACGATCCTTTACGTTTTCTCCCGATTGATAGGATAGCCGTCGAGCATCCCCTTCTTTCGCTACAATGAAGTTGGTCAGGTGAGTTTTTTGCTGTCACGTTTTTCTTCAATCACGTATACCCGCATGGGTCAATTCATCACGATCTGGATTGTTACGCCCGGTAGAAGTATACAGCTCGAGGATCTCTTGAAAAAGCTAATATACGTGTCCTAGGTTTCTGATGAAATGTACCAACGAGACGGTCACCGTCGAGCTTAAGAATGGTATATACCAAATCCTCCTCCGCCATCCCAAATCTACAATCTATCACAGAAAAAGAAAGAAGACAAGAATCTGGGAATAGAATTGACCGTTGTTATAAAAGGCACAATCATCCACGGCACGATAACCACGGTAACACCCACGATGAATACCTCCCTGCGGACCGTGCGCATGACGGTGCGTAATCGCGAACCGCAAACGCTCGACACGATCAATATCCGCGGCAGCACCATCCGCTACTTCATCCTGCCGGACTCGTTACCCCTCGACACGCTGCTGATCGATGATAGCGTCAAGGCGAAGAATAAAGCGAGAAAGGAGGGCGATAAGGATCGCGGTGGTAGCGGTCCTCCGGGTGGACGGGGACGCGGGAGGGGTAGAGGGCGGGGAGGAGATAGGGGTGGTGGTGGTGGTGGTAGGGGTAGAGGGAGACGTTAGGCGGTGTGGAGTGGTTTATGCGACACTCTTCTTTGGTAAGCAATACTGTGAGATAGTGTCATGATATCGAGGACGGAACAGACGACGACAAGCTAGTGGCCCGGAAGAAGTGATGGGGATCCTGTAAACATATTTTTTCTCTCAAACTCGTCATGATTTATCAAAAGTGGGATAGATACTCTCAAGTAATTTTTTGTTTTTGTTATGTCGCATCGCATAATCATCAATCTGTCCTGATGGATGTATAAACTCCGCCACAAAGCTAGAAGCGGTAAACCGATCTCGATGAACCAAGATACAAGATGAATCATGGTAAAAGATCGCAAAGGACATAAAAAGACAGCGTTGTCCTTTAATATATCACTCTTCGTCGGCTTTATTCCTCGCTTTCCTCATCAATTCGTACAGCTGGCCGATCTGATCGTCTATAGGATTTGTCAGCCCCGTCAAGCTTCCCGTCGTTATAGTCGTCTTGAGATATATAGCGTACCGCTCATTTTCTCGAGCTTGGCTTTATCGAGTTTCGCATCCCTCCACGTATCACCCTCCAGATGTTGCGCGTACAGTTGCCACTCGGACAAGAATGCGATCTGTCCTCAATCCAAGATGAGAAAGAGTCAGTAGACGGTTCGGAATCCACATCTGTCGCAAAAAGCGAGATTTTTGACAGGCAGCCAAAAGTGTAAAAACAAAAACAAAAACTATAAACTTATAATAAAAACTTGTAATAAAAAAAATGCTGTAAAAATAGACGTACAATGTGGATTGGATTCTCGGTATCCTTGTGCCGTCTCCACTCGTCTCTGATGTAGTGGTCACCCAGTGCGCGTTCTTCGGGCGAGAGGTGACGTCTGTGGGCGCGCAAGATGCGGCGGTAGAGCGGGATCGGAGGCAGGAGGGCCAGCGTGTTCTTGGACAGCAGCGTCGACGGGGTGACGAGCGTCGAGAAGAGACGAGGAGACAGCCGCATTGCAATCTATCCTCTTGTTATGTACATATGTGTGAAGTTGTCGAGATGTCGCTTAGTCTCTGATGCCGGTGAAAAGTTAGTGCGCATGTGAGTTCAAAATACACTCTCGTCCACTCAACTATTCAGGTACTTACCTACTTCAGTACTTACTTACTTAAACACTTATCAAAATTAAAGTACTGAAATAAGTATAAGAGAGGGATGTAATACGTAAGACGGCAGCTGCACCAGAACATCATATCACGTCCGGCCGTCAACCGCAGCGAGCAGGTGACTAAACAACTCAACTGCACCAACTGAACCTCACCAAACTCGTTTTAATTAACAGCTCAGACAGCGCACACCGCCTGTCGCCTGCAGCTGCCTCTCTCCGCTTCTTAAACCCTCTCCGCTTTCTCTTCTTCATTCTTCCTTCCCTCCTCGGCTTCTCTTTACTTCTCTTATTTCCCTTATTTCTCTTATTTCCATCTCCATCTCTCGGCTTGGTGACTATGAGCTGAGCTGACTGAGCTTCTCCTGCATCTCACACTGGCAGAAACCCCCACCCATAAAGCTAGATCAAAAGAGACACTACACCGATACACCCACCGATAGACACACCGCACACACCGATACACATCCTCTCCAAGTAGAGGACCTACCTGCCTGGAAGAACAAGGGGAGACCTCACGACTCCAAGAAAACATCTCTAACAAGCAAAATGTCGTACCCCTCCGACCTCTTCCGCGCCATCTTCACGCCCGGCACCCCGCCCGCCCTCCTCGTCGCCACCAACGTCTCCTTCGCCTGTCTGCAACTCACCCTCCTCGCCATGCTCTTCACCACCGGTTCCTTCCACTTCTTCTTCCTCTCCCTCATCTGCGGCGGCGTCTGGGGCGGCATCAACTGGTTCGTCAGAGAAGTCGAGAACCTGAGGAAAATAGAGGGCCAAGCCGAGGATATTCGCCGCGTACAGGCCGAGCTCGAGAAAGAAGACGAGCTGCAAGGTCAGGATGATGAGACCGATCTGTTGAGCGAGGACGGCGGTAAGAGTACCGCTGTGGAGTATACAGCTGGCGAGGAGCAGGTTGAACGGAGGAAAGTTGACGACGATGACGAGGAGGAAGAGGATGATGATTTCGAAAAGGTGGAGAAGGAGGACGGGTACGAAACCGAAGGTCGGGGAAAGAAGAGAAAGTAAATCATCTACAATTTCAATTTTCTTCGTTGTGGGGTTATTTGGTCGATCTGCACCGGATGGTGAAACCAGTCTCGCAAGTAGTGGCACTGGTGTAACTGTTACAATACCCGCAACTACCGCTACGTACCACTACTCGATACCTCAAATTCACCGAAAGAGACAGATACACTATGGATATATTCTAGGCTTTCTTATGGAAAGTTTTTATTGTTAGTCGCTTTTAGCCCGGTTCGCAATGTTGGCAGTTTTTTTTAGGAACACTTTCTACTATTCGATTCTTGGTGTTTTTCGGGATGTCTTTTTTTACCGATACCGCGTTGCAATCTGGTTGCCCCGCTCTCTCACACCCCGATTTTTTATGTATGATCCTCACCCATATATGACCAAACTACTACTTTTGAACCTTTTCACATTTTTTTCGGTTTTCTTAGCTTTCTTTCCGCTTCTCGTTTGAAAGATTTCCTTCTAGTGGATACCCTAGACTAGATAGACACTGTTTTCCTGTGATGACTGATTTTTCTGGATTTCCTAGATTCCTTTAAATAGATACTTTCAAAGTCAGTAGGTAGGATTAAGAAGTAAACAAGTATTAAAGTACTTACTTGAGTAGGTAAGTAAGTAACTGCTTGGTTCAATCTAAATCCAGATCGCGATCGATAGATATCTGCAGGGCTGCAGTTGGTGCATTGCATATCTGAGACACGTATCTTTTGTGTTACGGGTTGAAATGGAGTCTTGGATCTGATCTGGGAGAAAACTTAAACTTTACACAACGGAGGATTTCCACTACTTGCGTGATTAAATTAACAGCGATTCGGAACGATATATTACCAGGTGTCACTGAAATTAAGGTAATGATGTTATATAATTTATTTTGTTTTTTGTATCGAGATAATCTTTAAAAACTCCGCTCCGAGACGTCATCCAAGCTAACTAGCTCTCGAAACCATGGATCCACCTCTCGCCAGCTCGTCTCTTCTCTATCTCTTCTGCAATCTCGTAAGATTGCATTTCGACTTATTGCCTCCTTCGATAAATGGTATCAAAATGTACAGATGATAAAATAAAATGAAAAGCCCGTCCAAAAACACCGTGTAAGAATGTTCCCCAACAACCGAATCAAATACAACGTTAAGCAAATAATAAAGAAAATAGTGGTGGTGCTCCCGTGAATATCAACTTTCGTAACGAATAAATGCGTAAAAGGAATGTGCCGAAATAATTTCCGTATCCATCTCATGCGGTAGTAGTTTGTAGAAAAGTGTCCCTCTCCCAGTCGTCGTCGATTTTAATATTTTTATTTTATTTTCGCCAGTGTATCGATCATCTACGGATGTCCAGCTTGCGCTTTGTTCCCCGTCCGCAAAGCGAGCACCTCAAACTCCTCGATCCCAACATGCTTATGCTTAAACCCTTCCATCTTGGTAACCTTGCTGCTCAGATACTTCATCACTCCCAGCGCGGGTTCCGGTGACCGCACGCTATCCAAGATATCCTGCTCCGTCAACTCGTAAATATCCATCATATCCCCCATAATCACGGACTCCTTCGTCTGCGGATGCGGTTGATGGTATGTAGCAGTTAATTGGGGCAGCTTGGTGTGCCCGCGTGCGTCTTTGAGCGATGCGACGCCGAAATCTATCTTGAAGAAGAATTTCCAGAGGTCGTCTTCGCGGTTGTGGTAGCCCAGACCGCGGATGCTGAGGGTGTAGTAGTAAGATCCGTTCTTCTCGTTTGAGGCGATGAAGCTGTCGAGGGTGCTAATTGTGCTGGTGTTCATTCCACCGCGGGTGTACAGACTACTATATATTTTTGATGTGATTAGTCTTCTCTTTTTCCCGTGTTCATGAGTTTTATATACATTGGTGTTTAAAGGGGTGAGCTTACCTAATAGGCATTAATTCCGGTTCCGGTCTAGGTTTCTTCGGTGATCCGAAAATTGCCTGTTTTAGTTGAGCGGGCGGATGGGTGATTATTCCAGCGTGCGTCGGTCCTGCCGTTCGAATTCTCAGATGGGAGATTCGAGGAGCACTGCTCGTCGTCGAGGTATAATGGCGTCGGACCTCGTTCACGAACTGACCGAGCGGAATGCCGTTGACGACTGGCAGGGATGCGAAAAGGATTGTGTTGACGAGCACGAACAATGCTGTCCAGCTGGTCGAAACGAATGACTGCATGTTGATATATAAACAAACAAAATAATTTTTGAAAAAAAGGATTGACGATGAAGAAGTGAAATGTATTTTATTCGAAGTCCCCGGAGAAATCGATAAAAACTGAAAGAAGGGTTTCTCGACACTTGCCGTTCGAAGTGGTGGTGGGGGTGGTCACTGGTTTTTATGTGAATCCCCCAAATACACCGTACGCTTTTGGCCAGCACCCGCGGACACTTTCTGTCACCACCGCCCGAAAAGATACAACGGCAGGGAGAAAACGCTGGCTAGACCTGTAACGGCTGTGCGCCCTGGGGTGGGAAAGAAAAACACCTTTGGACGGGAACAGTCACCTTCTCGTTGTTCCGTCCAAAAACGCACAGAGTTCAAAGCCCGGTGCAGGGGGTGTTACAGTGTTTTGTTTTCGGGCTTCCGAAGCTCTTGAGGCTGAGAGTCGTTCGGCAGGTCGTAAGGCGATTCGTTTAAAGCGCGATTGAAATTGAGGCCCGAAAAAAAAAAAAAAAAAAATTTTTTTTTCAAAGCAACGGTCTTACTTTCGAAGAACTGGACTGGTATGTTTTTCTTTATTTCTCGTAATACGTAATTTATTTCATAAACGTTAGACAATTGAGGCAGTTGAATCTAGTACACCATCGATGCATCCATGGCGATATCGTTGGCAACAAAAATAAAATAGAAAATAAAAAGACGGAAAGCGAGAGATGCTTTACTTCTTTCTCTTCTTCTTTTAACCTTTTCGAACTAGGTTCGCTGAGGCCGTATATATATATATATATATGCAACTGCGCATTTCTGGCAATTTTGTGTCCATATCCAGCCTCCTTCGCTGAAGGGTCTGGAATTCGCACAGGAATCGGCAGGTTTAATTTCGCGGCACGACGATATTTTCTGAATTTACGCCTGATCCGGGTGACTGCGGGAACATTGCTGACACGTCGAGAAAAATGCTCGTGACAGTACTTGCAAAGTCACGTACAAAAGATGAAAAAAAGAAAACCATTTCTTCGATGGTTCTCAAAGTTGGGGTTAGGCCTTAAGTGCAACCATAGAGTAAATTTGTCTCGTCTTTCAAGAATATCTTGGAGCCCTTTGACAACCCGGTGACGAACGGGAAGTTGATAAGTAATGTAGCATTGTATCGAAAAGCACATTGGTTCGATTCTTCAATTGATAGGCCCGAATGCACACTCCTGCGAAGGAGAGAAAAAAAAAAAAAAAGATAATTACTAACCCTTTCCGACAGTTCTGTTTCGGATCGGAAAGATTTCTTTAGTTTCTATGAAATCGATATCCTTATGCGTCGCACAGCAGTCGATCCTGGACGCTGGGCACCCCGGCGAGATTCGGGATTTTTGAAATGTTAGTACTATAGTGGTGGTGCCACTTGGCTATACCAAGCTTTTTCTGCGATGATTATCTTGCATTGTCTACTCATGCGGTGCTATGTAACATCAAAACATCGGTGGCGTTAAATACCATTATCTGTTCGAATTTGAAGTCGAATTGAGTTCACCTGACCACCTTTTTTAATGTTTTGGGATTTTTATCTTGTCGCTCAATGGTTATGAAGAGCTGGCATGCAGCGTCGGACGCCTCTTCGATTAAGTCCCTGGGAATAGTGAACCAACAAGTCGGGTAACTTTTCTCGCCGGCCAGATCAAATGGAAGTTCGGAACTTGCGAGGGAGTGAAAGAAATATATTCCCGCGGTTTAAACTCCTTGAAGCAGCTCGCAAAGCTTCGAAGGTTCCATCGAAGTTAACAGCAACGATCCCTGTTCACCGGTACGAACACCTCAAGCGTAGCGTAACGAGAAACCTTCGATCCACCGGCCTGGCCAAAAATAGGCATGTCTGGCTGCCCAGCTGCTCCGTTTTTGCGGTATGTGATGCAACCGACAGCGATTACCTGGTTCTGTGTCGCATCGCGTGAAGCAACCCAGTTCGAATAGCGTTACTTCCTATTTCAGTTTCAGAGACCTCGTAGGCCTAGCCCGAGGAGGCGGTCAGATCGGTTTATCTGCCAGTTGTGTCGGTTCCGCAACTACCTTCCTTGATGTTATTCTCATATGCGAATGAATGAGGGTTTACGTGGAGATTCTCCTTTCAGCGTCGTCGCGACTCGTCCGATTGCATATTCGATGTATTTTGCAGGTCTGGACAAATCGCGTGGTCTTCAACTGATCGCTGGTTGCACAACACACATGTTTGAAAACGGCGAGGGCACAGTCTCAAGGCTGAACGACCCAGAGACTAGAATCGAACGACCCCGTCGCAACAGCATACCTTCTTACCGGACTTGCTTATTCGAGGAAGGTGGTATAAACCAGGCCTTCACACAGTCGAAGGCACAGTTCGCGAATATAATATAATATTTTAGACTCTTAGGACTCAAACTTGTGGCTGAGCCGCGGGCAAAATTGAAATAAAACATTTTGTCCAGTAGGCTTTCCCATCTTATCTCTCCACCATAATATCTGAAACGACCTCGTCTGCCCCGCAATCAGGAAGGTTACTTTACCGGCAAAGCTTGTTTATATTTTTATATTCGGACGCCCGGCCGCTCGGGTAGGAATACCAAAGATGAGCCTAAGCTAAGTATGAACTACTTGCGAATTACCCAATGCAATATTTATTTTGCACGTAAATGATACATTTATTTTACTATTATACACGGTATTTCAATTGCGTGATTTTTGTATATCAATGAAGTTCTCAAGCAAGCTACTTTGATCCCTTCAATCCAAATAATAAGCTATATCATCTAATAGTCGGGCAAGTTGTTCCAGTAGCTTGTGTGGGAGTACACTTCCTTGCCGGTGTTTCCGAGTTCCCATCCGAAAGTCAATTTGATGAATTGAATCAAGTGAGCGGCGACCTTTTCAAAAAAGTAAAATTAGCACGACTTTAATTCTGAGTGATATTCATTTGTGCAGACTCCTTTCTCGTACCTTGATAGCTCCGACATCAGTAAGATGCCAAAGTGGGTTAATATCATTATACTGCAGGATACCCGTCGTATTGAAGTAATGTGCAAAGTTGCTACCATCAGATTTCTTGAAGTTATCGACAGCACCTAGGATAGCGGCTTGATATCCGTCCAGATTTTGGAGATAGGTGTTCCCTATGATTCACGATATCAGAATAAAATGTTCTTTGCTGAGAAATGACTGGAGGTATGAAGTACCGTAAGGATAGAAACCCTGCCAGATTTGCATGGCGATAACCTGGGCTCTTGGGTACTTCTCGTGAATAGATTTTATGAGGGCAATGTAATTCGCTTTAAATTCGTTATCTGGGACGCGGCCAGTTTCGGTGCCTGCGTTCGAGTCGTTCGTTCCGAGATTGATAATCTGTTGTTTAAAGTGATTAGAGATATTCGATGGATATTTTTAGATTATTAGGTCGAGGTACTCACGACAATGTCGGATTTTTGATGGTCCTCGAATGCCCATGGCTCCGGGTTTGTTCCGTAGAGCTGTTGAGCGCGCCAACCGGTATCACTGGTTTGCAGCCATTGATACAATTGCCCTCGTGGATTACCCCAGCAAAGTTTATCGGTTAAACAGATTCCGGAATCTATAAAAGTGTTTGTTAGAGCTCAATCTGTTTCGTTTGGGGTAGAAATTTGACCTACAGGCTGTAAAGGAGAATTCGACATTGCCGAACCCCTCAGCGAGACCCCAAGCATAGCTGCTAATGCCTTCGTAGGTATTGGTGTAACCGGCAGTTAACGAGTCGCCGACAAATTCGATTTTCAAGTCGTATTCTGGAACGCCGTAGATTCTGTAACCCTTGGCGACGTGGACTCTGTGGAGTTGCACACCGAGAGCCCAGTTTGTAACGCTATGGAGACGAGGTTGGTGGGTTAGTCAGGAGATACTTGGGATATCGATTCAGAGGCGGAAGTTACCGGAATTCGAAAATGTTCTCTTGACCATCAACAGCAGATTTTTGTCCTGGAGTGTCCTTGTTGATGAATTGATAGGTATTGCCAGCTGTGACATTTGCAAAGTTCCATGGTTGACCAGAAATTCCTAAAATAATAATAATGATAATATTTACGGTTAGAGATATCTTCCTCTATAATAATTCCCTTTCGTAACCATAAATAAACAGGAAGTTCTGGACTTACTCCAAGCCAGCAGAACACCATTAGTGGTATAGTTCCCAAAAGTGATTGCGAGATCGTCGCCTCCATATCTGAACTTTATACCTGGCGACGACCACCACGACACATACTTGCTACACCATCTCCCCTTGTATCCAATCTGGTGAGCATCAGGCGGATAAGTCTTCCAATTCGGATTGGTGTCCGCGATGTTTGCAATCTTGGTCGCTTGTCCAGGATAAGGGTCCAGTCGAGCTTGGCCGTTTTCCAGGATTGTGGCCGCAGCCAACGATACGCAGGTAAGAAGAGCGGAGAAGAGCCGCATGTCGTCCGACTATTGATTCGATCCTCGCAGACCCTCGAGAGAAAGTCTGGAAAATCGCAGCTAGGCTTAGAATTAACGGAGACACCTTACTAGCAGTTTCGGACACGCGGGTCCTTTTATAATTCGTACCAGAGGTGAGTACAGATACCCACAGATCGCACCACTTTACACCCGGTGTCGGGTAAGGAGAATATTTGCAGCAATGCAATAATGCTTTTAATATCCCGGCACGGTATTCCGGACCCGATTGAGTCGTTGGAGGAACCTGGATGCATACCATAAATGCTGTTATGGATATTAATTCCCGTCATGGGTATATACGTGTGTGCATCGATCTTGTCGAAAATTTGGGTGTTTAACTTATAGCTGCGCTGTAGCTTCCTGGGGTCAAGAATATTCAATTCTCGTGCACGCCTGGCTGTGTAATAGCCCATTATCTGCTAATAAGTCGTGTTCCAATATTATATTGACGCGATCGCGGAATTATAAGGCCTAGGCAGATCGAACTCGAGATCTGAGTAACGCCTAGCAGGTGTTTCGATTTCGCCCGGCGGACCTTGCCACGCCAACCTCATCAACAAAACTTATAGATATAGCTCGTCCGTCGCGGAGAGAGTATGGCCGTCTGCCCAATGTTAGATGAAATTTAACGGTTAATGGTGCCGATTAATGTAATTAACGACCAGCACAGGGATATGTATATTGACGTGACATTAACTCTGATCGAGGGGTGCTGGTGAACACCTGGTCCTTAAGAGATCTTGGCGCTCTGAAGGTCATCGTTGCCGATTCCTGGGCCGTGGCGGTTAATATATATGCGCATGGATGCTCGGAACATGTTTCGATCCAAGATTCTCGAAGCAGGCGTCAAAAACTCCAAAATGACACGATCGTTAACCCAAGCCGAAATCTTGTTTTTGACCAGGCGATAAGGCTAAATTAACATATACCTGTTCCCCTTTTTCTTAATGAGGCCGCGAGGTGAATGCGGAGGCGTCGAACCCCAAGACTGTCCTGAATACAATATTTTGGCTATATCCATACCCACTGGCAATTCAAGATATTTACAAGGACAAACCTGGTGGAAATGCGTTGGCAGAGGTTATGATGGTACGCGGTGATTAGGGGCGGAACTTAAGGTAAGTAGTCTAGTCTTGAGGATCAAGAAGTGTCTTCGATACTCGGGTGATGGCACCGACGACATGCTCCCTGGTTGTCACAAATTAGCTCGTGCATGTAAGGGCGCTTCCGGTTGACAGGAAGTAAAATTCAAATGCGGGATTGTTTTTCGAGAAATTCGCATGCCGGAAAGTCTGTTCTCCGCATCGAATATATTCTCCGAGAGACAAATTCGAGCGTTTTGATGACTTTATAAACCTGCTAAGTAGTTATGCCTGGTCTCGTGGTTAGGCCTATTTATAGCGTACTTAGATATCGCAGCATGAACAACGCTGTGCGCCCCGCCTCCCAATTGAATGGTTATCAGAGATGCAATATAGCTTCGATTTCAAATAGAATGCTACAAGTATGACGCCTAGGCTAGTAATTATTAACAATTGAAAAATAGTCGTAATTAACATACATGTACAATCGGATGCATCGAATTTGTCGATAAAGAATATCAATCAGAGCAATACATCCAAATCTCAAGTACAACATTTCTCTGTTCATAGATGGAAATGATGGTGGTGGTGATGCTGGCCACCCAGCTCAACGCTCCTCCTTCTGTGGTCGCAATGCTTACAATCCTCGTGCGCGGTGTCGGGATACGACTTTTTGCATTTGTGATAACCGTCATTGATGGGTAGGTACCCGCATCCGGCGCGCTCCCGCTTGTGCACGCTCTCGTGAAATACTGCATCGTCTGGAATGTCTCGTGTGAAACCCAGATTCGGCGGCCAATGGCGAGGAACCCAGCTACCAAATTCTAATTCCAAGCGGGTGAATACAGGCAAGACCTCTGTCAACCATGGTCAGCGTTGTTGTTATAGCGATTTATATACTCTCCTGCTTAAGTATGCGGGTAGAGGTTGGAATGCGGATAGGGAGCTCGTGACTTACCAAGAATCCACCAGCTCATGACGCCGATCCTCGACCACCCTTCGTTGAATTTAAGAGCATCGTGGATTTTGGCGACGCCGACTTGGTTCTCGGCTGCATGGAACACTTTTTCCACTTCATCCATCTTCCATGGAAGCCTGTCCGGGCTTGTTCTTCCGACACACTTGTCCTCGATGGCGAGAACTTCTTCCAGCATCCATGCCAAAGCGATATCACTGATCATTGGAACACCCTCTTCAGGTGTCCAACCGCCTCCGATATCTGCGTGGTTACCCGGGAACCAGACTTCCTTTACATCGTGATCTTCTTTTCTCCAGCCTTGCATCTGCGCGAACAAGCTTGGTTTAAACTTTAATCTCCTCTCGTCGATTGCCACCGCGTGTCTCACGTGGTCCGCGGCCGGTTGCTGTGATTCCGGGAAACTCTTTCTTAAAAGTGGTAGCTCAAATCTACCCACCGAGTTGACTGTATCGTACAAACCGAGAATGTGGACTTTAACACCCGTTCTGCAGAATGTTTCTTTGAAATGTGTCATATGTTTTCGGATAACGTTCGCCTTTTTGGTTTTCAGACGACGCAGACGTTCGAATTTCGCAAACGATTTGTAGGCGAACGGGACCATCTCTTCGTTTCCACGTGAGAGGAGGCCAACGTACATGACCATCTGAGTTAGGAATCTAGCCGTGTATGCGCCCCGGGAGAATCCTATTTAAAGTTAGTTACTTTCGCATCCACTCTTAGGTTCCTCTTCATTCGCTTAAATGGAATTATGCATACCGAAAATGTATATCTTGTCGCCGGGACTGTAGTAGCGCATAATGAACTGGTATCCCTGGATAACATGGTGGTCGAAACTTGTGCCAACAGCCTGATCGACGGATTGGTCGATAAATCGCTTGAGTTTCGAGAATGGACCAGGTGCAAAATCATGTTCGCCAGCAACGTATGTTCCGATACCCGCTGTACCATGTTTCGTTAGAATAGATATTTCTATGACTCTTTTCATATGTTAGGGGATTCACATACGTTGGTAGTATAGATAAACCTGAGGGTCATGTTTATCAAGCATTTGATACATCTTAATGATATTTGTATCCTATACGAGCTTGTTAGCATTCTGGTCTTGGATGGCTGGGTAAATAATGTAAAGATATAAAACTTGACATGCTGTTGAAGTTACTGACCGACGTGTTTCCTTTGAACTTATTACCTGTACCATCAAAAAACAGAACCAGCTTCTTCGGTCTCACTTGAATTTCTGTAATACCGGCATCTTTATAAGGTAGGGGATCAAGCTCGAGATCAAAGCTGTCTTTCGTCATAGCCGACATGATAGTCGATGTTTTGCGCATACGACCAGGGCCCGGAGGACTATCGACACCGCCATTCATCGGCGTTTTTTCGTTCCATTCGGATCGGTTGCTCATCGAGGTATCGATTTGAGGCCGTATTGGGGTTTGGCGAGATTCTGGAATTGGTGGTAACGCGGTCCCGTTTCCAGGTGACATTGGAGGCGATTCTTTCTCCGACATTGCTTCTCTACCCGCTGTTGGGTAGGCTTCCGGGTCGTTGGACCAGATGCCGGGTTTGCTTTCGACTTCGGTCATTTTATTTGTATATTCGACGTCGCGAGAAAAAATACGGGCGGATACCTGATATTTATGTTCGGGGATTACCAAACAAAAAAAAAAATTAAAGCGTCCTCAGGCCGTTCGTGAAGCCAGGTTAAATGTTCCACGACGTCTGCGTATACAGCTCGGCTTGCAGGTTATGATATCAGGTAAGAGGGAATGTGAATTCCACAGATAAGGAACGGATTTCGGGACATGTCGCATCGGGCTTGCGCAAAGGAGACATTTTGTCTTTATATGAATTTCTTTGGGTTATTATTCTCCTCACTTTCTCAGATGCCAATCCCCGAGACTATGCCAATCTGAAGGAGCACCATCCTCGAATAGGCCTAGGCGAGCGATATTGCACCAAGGAATGGGTCTTCACTTGTCCTAGAGTCGCAACCGCAGGTTTATCTTGCAGAAAAACCCCCTTGAACACTCACAGAGTGGGTCGAATTTAATTGGCTTTTCTGACGAATGACCTTTTGAAGCTCTTGTGGTGGGTGTCTCGAACAGCACCAAGTTTGTATTCTAAGGCGGGAAGAACGTGCTTTTCTTTTACAAATCAAGCATGAACGATTCTTCAGACATGCAGAAAGTTTGATCATGAAGCGGAGCTCGAGTGGAGATGTCAATCATAACCCTTCCTGCACAGAGGCATATCCCGTCGACCCATGCACGGGATCGCGCTATCCTCAAGCCTAAGCAATCTTCGATCTTCCAAGATCGCCGGCTGGAAAAGTAGCTCGGTACTAGCTTGCTAGATTGGTGCCTTAAACTACGAGGCTCAAATACCAGAGAGCGGCATAACGTCACATTCCAGTGAAACGTTGGACACGATGCAATCAGTGCCGTTTCTACGGTGTGCGCATGTTCCATTTGCCGTCACCGATTGCACCGGGATCTCATGTAACTATCTGCTGTTGACTGCTGCTATCACCGTATCAAGTTCACGAGCCTATCCATCAACTTCAGCTGAAGACTCTGGCGACTCTAGATGTAAAATGTAAGCTTCGCGACGGAAATTTAATCGGGAGCGGGAAGGGATTTTCGGTAATCTTAGATGAGATTGAGTCGATATCGAAGAAGACATGGGCGGAAGCAAGGAAGCCCTCACACCAAGGCTTTTAACGGAAGGCGTGCCGGCTCGGTCCATGCCTTTTCGAGACCAGCTCCCACCGATCGAGCCAAGCTCGGATCGATCTCGCTTGAAAACTTGCAATCATTGGTCGGATCATCTTTTCTCACCACCTGTCGAATGCTCCAGCTGTGCATGGCTTTCTCTCTGCATGAAGGCGAGCGGGAAATGATCGAGCTAGTCGATGCCAATGGCCGGTTTCTGCAGGCTTTGGTTGTATCGCAAATAATTCAAGATGGTGACAAGGGTTTGTCCGCAGGATTTGGATGCCAGGATAATCTGAGAATGCCAGGAGTTGCTTAAATTACCCTTCTTGGTTACAAGAGGTGAGACACCTTGGTTCAGTGGAGTGTTTGCAATGGTGAGGAAGTGGAAGATGTCCGTTTGTAGAACATAAATGGTCCAATTCGAATATAAGCCAAGTATATGAGAAGTTGTCAAGGATATGCATAATACTTGGTGGGCCGAAGCAAGGAGATTAATGCAGGTATGGGCCAGCCAATTCACCGAACATCCGAACGACAAACACTTGGGGGAACATGCATGTGTTGAATAAATGTTTGCTCCAACATAATCAACGCACCTTGGCTGATACTGTAGGTGAATCTTGGCTTGGTGATGAGACTGATCTTGGCTGAAATTATAATGAACCTTGGATCAAGGGCTTCCAGGCTAAAGATTTGTTTTCTGGATCAATCTCAGCTCTGTCGTTGAGGGGATTCGATTTTCAGCAAAGTCAGTATTTCTATCCTCCAAGTAGATGTTGGTGACTTGAGAATGGACTTGAAAGTCAAATCTTGCTGACGGTGTCATTTTGGAGTCACAGGTTACCGGGTGGACCCGCAAGCTGCTAACATAGCCATATTCTCGCATACCAAAATAATCAATTAAAATACATCGTTACTTATTTTCAGAGCCCCGTTGATATGAATCCGTTATCAAGTTAGATCTACCATTAATTAAACTTAGAACTGGGACCGATTCCGCCTTTATTTCGCAAGTAACATTTGATATATTTTTTGGTTGGCAGTTTCCAGACTAATCTAGTCAATTAACTGGACAGCGCCACAGAATTAGGCCAACCTGGTATATATTTTATTTTTTACATCTCTGCCAAGATTGAGAGAATCTTGGTAAAGTGCTTCGAGAATAGCGTCGGTTCAAAATAAGCATATCTTGTAGAAGAGAGGAGCACATCTGCTGAGCTTATATATCATTTGCCAGCTCACAGTCTGCAGTCTACAACTTTTAATAACAGCTGGAAAGAGTATCTGCCAGTTAAGGGGGACGGCGCGGGCGGGCATACAAGACCAGGCGGATCTCTATCAACATGTATTAAATTATCCGTCGGGTTGACAAAATTCTGTCAATTGTAAGCCTTTGTGGTTGCCTAAGCACTCACTCCGATGATATCTCGACCATCATCATCAATCGATCCACGGATCCGTCGAATTTACACTCTATCAGAACCACCCAACCGCTGCGCGCATGCGCCTGGAATGCCGACATCTATCCTATATCCCCAATCGGCAATCGAAATGGAAGCTTCAGAGGAGTCTTGTATCCCAGATAGCAAAGGAAAGACTGAGAAAGAGAGGGAGAAAGAGGAACAGCTCGCACTCACACCCAAGCCACTCGATCTGAGGAACTACCTGGACAAAAAAGGGACTTTTAAGCCTCGGCTCCCAACTCTCGGATATTTTGAGCGTTCCCGGAAACGCATCCGTGGTTCGTATGACTCGGTTCCTATTTTCGACACTTATCACGCCATTCTCATCTGGGAGAATACCTATTTCCCGACAATCTATGTTCCCGAAAAAAGCTTCTTTCTGCCTGTTCCATTCAAACGGGTTGATGTAAAAGAAGATCTCAACACTCCTGTTATCTCTTTTCTCTTAGGCCAAAATTTGGCTAAGGTGGTTGAAGATGACTGGTCATTGGTTATAAAAGGCAAAACGATCACACGAGTTGTCTTAGTTTCCGAAGGAAGACTTGAGGGTTACGTTCGTATTCCGTTCAAAGCAATCAGTAAGCTCTAGTGGACGCTATTTTTTTTATTTATTATTATTCGGAGAGGGTAACAATGGTGTGCCATAGCTTGGAGAGAAGAAGATGACCAAATAGTAGGTTTTCCGAGGGATCCGTATAAGCGAATCGAGGTTCATCAAAGCACCAGAACTATCCGGTTCAAAATCGGCGAAACAACTTTCCAGTCAGACCAGGCCGTTGTTTTGTTCCACATTGGATTCCCGCCTAGATATTACTTCACTGCAGACATCTTCAGGCTTAAGAGGAACGGGCGCAGACTAGGACCCACGATTGTCCCACGCAAAAGTGAGCGCAAGGTGATTTGTCCTTACAAGGGTGAAGCGGAGTATGTTTCATTTCCATGCATACTACCAAGACATTCGGTTGGTTCTAACTCACACCGAATAGATACTATAGTATCGAAGTCGAAGGAAAAGTATACACGGATGTCGTTTGGTGCTACACGAGGCCGAACCCCGAGGTGTTTCTTATCAAGGACAAATTTTGCTTTAGCAACAAACAGGTATGATAATTGATCAATGATTAGCTTTATAGAACACCTTAAACCTTAAATACAGTTAGTTTAAGTTTGATGAGCTGGTTGAGACTAATTGGTCCATTCTTTCCGCTATAGATTACGTCGATGAACATCGAGGGGGCTTCACAACGGAAGGAGCCAGTTCCAGTAGACAACGTAATGACGACAGAGGAATTGACGATGTTCACTTTTGATTGCTAATTAAGCGCCTGACTGTGATCTACTAGCTAAATCCGTTGTACTATTTGCAATGTCTGGCTGAGCTGGCTGTTATATGCAACGGGAACTTGCTTAAAATTCAAGTGTCGTGGCTTTTGTATCCCTTAACTTTCTTCCCCTTGCTTATTTAGATGCCTTTTAGCGTGCCCGTATGCAAGAATGCTTGCAGTATAGCATGTTTAGAAAGCATAATCCTTTGAGTATCATTGCTCGAATTAAATATCAAATTTCTAATTGAACCTGCGTTACTTCCTAAATTTGATAGCCACGCTAAATGCTAGCTCGTCACAATGTTCGCGCGGCTGACAACGTGGGGCGACAATTGCGAGTCAACACAAACCCTGCCGGCCAACAACATCGCATCTGGTCCGTCCATCCGAACACTGCTTGACGTGCAGCCCACTTTGTACTGGTACATGCGACCTCCTGCAAATAACATTGCAGTAACGCCTCTGTAGATGCCTTCCTGCGCATCAACCTGCGCATCAACCTGCGCATCAACCTGCATGTCCAATCTCTGGCCATCGGTCAGAAGCTGCCGTTTACCGCTGGAAAACCTGTCTGAGGACAGGATAATTAATCGCAATTTTTGGAGGAATATAACGTCGAAATATTAGGGTCACTGGAACGGTATCGCACGATCAGTTTCTGATATCAGCTTTTAGCTTGTTCCATCTACCACTGTGTTTCACTGTACCGAATCACAAATCGCCCGATGTCCTCCTCCAGATAGCTGGAGTGTGCTCCGATATGTACCCCGCGAGAGCTCATCCCTTCTCGACATTCCCTCTTGAAGCTGCAGTGGCGGCCCATTTCCAACAGGGACATGGCATTCCTGGCATCACCGCCCAATCGCTTGGGACAGTCCCCACTCAAGCTCCACCCAAGCTGCCCGAATTTGATGGAATTGGGCGACAATCATGCAAGCCAAGGCCGACAGCTCAGAAAAGTCGCACCTTTTTCGTCAAGGGAAGACCTTTGAAGCAGGAATCCACTGCTCAGTTGCTTTTTTAAGGTGCATGACAACGCGGCCATCTCGAATCAGAATCCGAGGAGGAAAATTTTTTCGAATTCGACAGATGTACAAGTACTGAAGTGCCAAAAATGAAAGCTACTTGAGAGCGAAATTTTTTGGGAGCAGAAAGCAAAATAATCGATCACTGTCCTGAGTCACTTGAGAAAGGAACGAGTTTTTCGACGTTCTTTACTTTCTCTTTCCTTAAGCTTATCTTTCTTTTTATCTTTTTTTGATCTAAATTTCACGACCCTTTTTATTCTCTTTACTTTTGGTTGTTTTGGAGGACCTTTTTTTTTTTTTTTTTTTCGGCGAGAGCTTCATAAGAGAAAATTTTATTTTGCGAGGTCTGTCACCGGCCAGTTTGCGATCTTGGGGTTTCTGCTTTCGAATCATCGTCTCGAATACCCAGCTCAAGGATTCCACTTGAAGTTTGCTGCTGCAATTACCAAAGCCGCAATCACATAAATTCGGAGAAAAGGCGGACTTGAGAGAAGAAGAATTGGATTCCATCACCTGATTCGGATTCGGGATCATAGTCTTTCTGGGGTCCTTCGGTGCGTCTTGCTTGAACTAAACGTGATACTTTCTCGGAACGGTTCTGAAGAGAAACGTTTCCTCTTTCGTATCTTCGTAGTTCTTTGTCTAGACTGGAGTAGACTTCTAAAAGTTTGTGTGAGCGGTTTCTGCTATTCGTCGAGACAGACGGCACAACGGTAGACTATCTTAGTACCTGAGTGAGAACCCAGGCTTCTAGTCTACCGCTCTTGCTGCTTTGGTTTAGACGTTGTGCAATCTTGGATAGATCGTTTCTGCCAGGACGACGTCGGTCAGAAGCGGTTTACGAGATCCCCCTCTCTGCCCCATTCCCATCTAAGCTCGAGCCAGTCCCGATTGACAGGCGGGAATGCTGGAGAAAGACAATTAACAAGAATTTCTTCTGCTCATGCATGTCGAATCACAGCCCTAGACTCAATCTGGCTGGACTATCTGCAACCAAAAGATTTTTTCAACGACACAGGAAGAGAAACGAGGTTTTTTCTCGAGAGCATCGATAGGTATTTGCAGGGTAAGGACGGAAGACACCTCATTTCTTGATTATCAAAAGGAAGGAAGATTATTGCCATCCAGGATATCGAACGCGGGAGCCAGATAGGCTGTAGCCGGACCGGACTTCGCCATACTCGAATAAGCGCCTTGCTCTTGGAAGCATTGATTGCATTGGAAATCTTTTGTCACTTTTCGAACCGCCTTTTTCGTCCTCAGCCGGTTCGCTGGTTCGTTCGGCTTTTATGGAGCCAATTTGCCAGAGACCTTCTCACGTGCGGAACTGGGAAGAACAGGTACCTGCGCTACCAGCCCTACAGGCAATTCACAGCGTCGACGGTGGTACCGTTGTTGTCGCTGATGCCATTGCTGCTGCTGCGGTTGCTGCTTTCGTTTCCTCTGCAGCTGCGGTCTCAGTGCAGCCAGACCAGGATCCAGCTTACGACCTGACAGCCCCTACCAGCCCGACCAGCCCTGCTCGCCACCACCACGCCGACTCTTTCCTTTCTTCCAGAACACAAATTCCACTGCTGTTGCTCGCCTTACTCCAGACTCGCACTAGCCCTTCTCATCCCGTCCACTCCTCTTCACCACCTCATCATCACCACCACCCTCATCCCGACCCTCGACCTTACATGACCGATTGCATTACAGTGAGCGATATCCACACCTACATCGACCGAACATCACCTTATTCGTCCATCGGTGAAGATAAAGGAACCTTTGGATTCGTGGCAGCATCCCTTTCGGTACTCGCGGCGGGTGGTGGGCGGACGCACTGGTCCTGCCGCACCAGCTCCATCGAAAGGGGTAGGTTTGAAGCTGCACCAACCAACGTCGAACGCACAGCATCGGACGCACAACATCTATCGGAATACGACCTTATCTCATCGCTGCCAGCCTATATTGAGGGGCTACCGCCTCCGTCATACCAAGAAGCCGTCGACATGTCTTTCTGGGGTGACTTAGGCAAGAAATGGGGGGAGGCAACGAAAAACGCCAAAGAGGGTTTGCAAAAGCTACAGAAAGAACTTGAGGTCAGCAACAACCCTAACTTGCTCTACTTTATATATCAACCTTCAACCATTGGTAATAGGTCTTTGCTACCTGTCGCCTCTGGGCTTCTTACTTATATATTTCTTGATCTTCTATTTTTATTTATCTTAGTATTGACATTCTCGTTTAGCAACCACCCCAGCAGCAGCAACAGCAGTCGTCTCAGGCGGCTGGACGTAGACCACAACCTCAAAATTTACAACGCCGACCGACCGACCAACCTCTGCCGGCCCAGCAGACCGCATATCTGAGTCCTGGTTCCATAGGCGACCCTTACGCCCCCCAGCGACCGACACCTTCCGACCCTTATCCTCGACAGCAGCCATACAACAACGGCGCTTATCCTCCCGCTGCTTCTCCGTATAGAGAACCTGTTGCTATTCCTACTTCGCCTTCAAAACAATACAATTACGTCGAGGGACCCGGCTCTACACCTTCGTCATACACTGGTGCTCCTCCACCACCATACAGTCCATTACCCACAACCACCGTCACCTCTTCTATCCGCCGGGACCCAGATGATGCTCTAATCGATTTTCTAAACAAAGAGCGCAACCCTTTGACCCAAATGGGCATAAAAACCGACCCGAAGAGCGAGTAAGTACTATCACACTCATTTTCGAGATATTCGATCGCGCTAACGCAACCATCAAGGATCATGCCTGAACCTATGGATGCTGGTAAGAGCAAAAAGAAGACTGCCAAGCAATCATCTTCTGGTAGTAAGAAGAATAAGGAGTCTAATGAAGAGCCACCGACACCTATAACACCACCTGGTGGTGGAGATGATAAATCTGGTGGCGCAGGATCGGGGAATGGAGGCGATGATAAGAAAGATGGCGGAGAGGATGATAAAGACAAGAATGATGATGAGAAGAAAGATGAGAAGAAGGTAGACGAGGAGGAAGAAAAGAAAGAGGAAGAAGCAAAAGAGGAGCCGAAAGAAGAAAAGAAAGAAGAGGTGCGAATCGATTTTTCATATCTGAATCCTGAGCTCAATCGTTGACATTGGCCGTATAGGAAACTGAAACCGTCCTGCCCACTCCATCTGATAGCGTTCCCGCAACACCAGTCATCGAAAAGGAGAACGAACTCGAGACCGCAGGGGCAGGAGGCAAGAAGAAGAAGGGCAAGAAGGGCAAGAAGGGCAAGGTAAGATGAGTTGCTATCGGGACTCTCAAGGTAAATTGATGAATGCTGATTTTTGTTTTAGGAAACCGAGACTACACCGGCAACTCCCGTCGAAGAGAAGCCCGAGTTGTCACTTGGCGATGCCAGTGCTCCGCCGGTTGCGGAGTCTTCAGGCGCCGTTGAAGAGGCAGCAGATAGGGAAGTCCCAGCAGAAGATACCGACAAGGCTCCTGAGGTCATGATCACCGACTCGGACCCCGCTGAGAATCCGTTGTCGCCGACGACCGAAGACTTGATTGAAGAAGCGACCGGTGAATTTAAAGCACTGGTCGCGGAGAACCATAATCTCAAATCCCAAATCAACGATGCTGCTTCTGAAGCTGGACGCTCTCTGTCAAGGTTGGAAAATCGAGTTTCGGAACTCAAAGATGAGAAATTGGAACTCCACGACCGTATTCAGAAATTAGAAGTCGAGCTCGCGGAGTCGCGTGAAATGCAAGAATCGCTGAACCGGGTTCAGATCGAGCGAGGCAAACTACAACAGACGGGTGAAGAGCAGGATAGCCAAATCAAAGAACTCAAAGATCTCACAGAAAAGCTTCAATCTGAACAATCTAAGCTCCTCGAAGCTGAATCATCCAAACATGCGGAGACGAAAGCAGAGGCTTCTAAACTTCGAGAAGAGCTAGACAAAGCAAGGACAGATTTTGATCGAGCTGTCGAAGAGAAGATCAAAGCAAGCGAACAACGTGGCGAACTCCAGGACACTGTCGATCAACTCAAATTGAAAGTTCGAGATCTCACGAGAGATGTCGAAAAGACTAAAGATGACCTGGCTAAGAGAAATAGAGAGCTTATGGAGGCCAAAGCCGCAAAAGTGGGTAATGTCAAGTCGAGAGTCAGGGATCTTGAAGGGCAGCTTGAGCAAAGACTTAAAGATGAATTGGCAGCCAAAGAGGAAAGAGAAAGACTTAATAGCCAAGTGTTTGAATTACAAAAACAAGTCGACGAATCTCCAAATGAAAATGATCACCGAGAGCTCAAGGACACCATCGCTGCCAAAGATGCGGAGATTGAGCTGCTGAAGAAGCAACTCGAGGAGGCCAATACTAAGAATATCGAGTCAGACACGACTTTGATTGAGCAACGAACTTCTTTGAAAGAACTTGGCACACTCAAGGACGAAATTGATTTCAAAGATGCCGAAATTGAAGTACAGGGTACTGAGATTACAGAGTTGAAAGCAAAGATCAACGACCTCGAGGCCAAACTTTCGGAATTCGACAATCTCAAAGCTCAAATTACGGAACAAGAAGACGCTTTACAAGTTCAGAAGGACCAAAATACCGAATCCGCTAAGGAACTTGAAGATCTGCGAATGCTCTACGATGACGCCGAGGAAAAGCTTAATAAGATGGAGGAACTTGAAAAGAGCTTGACGGCAGCCGAGGAGAGTGTTACAACCTCCAAGGCCCTCATTGAAACCCTCGAATCCGACAAAGTATCCGTTGAGACTAAGCTTACTGAACTCGAGGCTGAGAAAGCTGAAGTTGAGAGTAAACTTTCTGCTTTGGAAACCGAGAAGACGACTCTCGACGAAAGTTTGCAAGCTGCTAAAGAAACCGAGGATGCCTTGAACGAAAAGATCGCAGAACTTACTAGCGCAAATGAGACCCACCAAGAGACCCTCGCCAACCTCCAGAAGGAAAAGGAGGAACTCGATGTTTCTCTGCAAACAACTCGTGATGCCCATGCTACGCTAGAAACACAGCTCTCTGCTCAATCCAAAGGCACCTCGGTCTTTGTTGACGAGATTAACAGCCTCAAAGAGGTGCTTGCCAATGTCAAAGCTGACCTAGCCACTGCGACTGATAATCTAGCTGCATCGAAGGATGTCCACGACGAAGCTAGATCTGGACTCGAGGCCGCAACTGAAAAGTTAGCTGGCCTTGAGGGAGAAGTCGATGCGAAATCTGCCGAGATTGCCGCTCTCACCGAAACCGTTGCACAACTCACTACTGACATGGAAGCCAAGTCTTCAGAGCTGACTGAGACAAAGGCTAGAGTTGAGCAACTCGAAGACGATTTAGCCAATAAAGCGAGAGAACTACAAGATATCGGAGAACAATCATTCAACGAACGCCTTGAGGAAGAGATTGCCAGGAGCACTGGCCTAGCAGCAGAAATCGAAGTTTTGAAGGCGAGCGAGCCGAGAGAGGGTCCGGAGGTTTCTGCCGAACTGGAAGCTCTCCGCGACCAACTCAGCGAGGCAAACTCCAAGATTGAGTCCCTCGAAGCCGAGATGAGTTCTCATCGAGATGTTTCTGAGGATGGGGATGAAGATCGGAAAGCTCGGTGTAGAGAACATGAGCATGATATATACGATCTCAATCTTCGAATTGGAAATGAAAGGATTCGCTTGGATGTTGCTCGTGGCGAGCTTGAGAGAACACAGGAGGAACTTGCATCCTACCAAGAGAGATTCGACGAGGTCGAGAGACAGAAGATTGCTGCCCAGACCCGTGCCGCCGAAACCCTTGAAGAGTCTGTCACCTTGCGTGGAAGATTCGAGGAAATGGAACGCCGTGCTTTGGACGCTGAGAAGCGCATCACAGTGATCTTATCTGGTAAAGGCGACTACCAGCGACCACGGCAAACTCCGACTCCGCCTGCCGAAACCGTCGATTTCGAGGAGAAACTTCGAGGTTCCAGGCAAGCTTTCGCTGCGCAAGTGTCACCAGATGCTGATGATCCTGGCTTCTTACCAATTCCCGATGCCAATGCTACCACAGAGTCATCTCGAAGGGAGCGAAGACGCCGACATCGCAGTGTAGCTGAAGGCGAAGAGAAGCGTGAAAAGGACAAGTATAGTCGTGGAACTGAGGATGAGGAACGCAGAAGACGAAAAGAAGAGCGAAAGTCTAAGACTCGTGATACTCTAGATGTCCCCGTTTCGCGAGATATGGCACAGACGGAAGACGAGATGCGAGAGAAGGAGCGCGAGAAACGTCGTCTTCGCCGAACAGAAGAGCGTGGGGATCGTGGGGAGCGTGGAGGCAGTGAGACCAAAGAGCGACACCGTCGTTCTCAGAGGGTCTCAGAGAGCGAAACGCGATCGCCAGAAGTTCCTGCTCTGACTGAAGACGACGAGGATCGCAGAAAGCGACGTGAGAAGGCTAGAAAGAGTCTCTTTGGTGCTGTCGCTGCGGTTACTGCCGCACAAGCATTAGGAGGTAGTGGCAGTAGGCGTGAGGCCCCCGTTGCTCAGGACCGCGAACGAGAGACCAACCATCGAGACAGAGAGCATCGAGAGCACAAGCACCATCGTTCTCGAGGTGAGAGAGAGTCTTCGAGACGATCTCGTGGAATTATAGACACTCCCACGTTGTCTCAAGGTGTTACCTCTGACGATGCCCCGTCTACTCCAGTCGACGAGGAACCGAATGCCGTCGGCCTTGGTATCAGTACACGACCGGATCTTCGGAGCATCCGAGCGCAATCTCAGCGACACTCGCGACTTATGGTTGGCGGCTACGAATACGAAAGCCCGCGAATTGCTAGCGTTGCAACCCACTTGGTCGGTGATGGCTCTGGTGCAAGTGGATCCGGCGAAGAAGGTGGTCTCCTCCAAGTCCCCGATACGGCCGCCAAAGGGTGGGGCAAGGTTCGTGGACTCTTGAAGCGAACCCAAACTGCGGTGTAATGATAGACGAACGATGATGTTACGACTATTACGATACGAATCCTGTTTTTCCCCGATGTACTCGCGTATCTCGGAATGCCTTTCGCTCATATATTTCATCGAGCAGTTTTATCATAAACGTTAGCACTGTTATTTTTTTTGCGAATGCTTTTAATTTATCTTTCAAGGGTTTTATCTTATTTCTTTGTTTAGTTTTTGATCTTTCTTTCTTTCTTTTGATCTCTGCTTTATTGTGACGGAAAAGCTTAGCAAGGGACTTGTAGCTCTGATTTTGCTGAAATTTAGCGACCACCTCCTTGTTTGACTTTCGTCCAATCTTTGATTTCGTCCAGCTTTTGATATTGCTTTCCTTCATCCAAAAATCATAGCGGGGACTTGTTTGGGGTGTTTATGATTTTGGGTGGTCTTCGACTTCTGCGTGTCCGTTTTCATGTGTACTTTTTAGTGACGACCTTGAAATGATACAAACTAATGACTCCGCTCTTCTAAAATCTCCATTTCCCAAAATTTTCTCCGCTTGTCCAAATCGTAAATCACATATTTGCCTCACAATCCAATAGGACATTCCCCGAGCTGGTTGCGCCGAAGATTCCAGTGCTCTCGCCAGCATACTGTGGAATCAAAGGGCGCCGAAACCCCGCGCTTTTATTTAATTTGTTTCATCGTCTCATGGCCTTCAAGCTCCGACTTGTTATGCTGAGTATCGCGCATAGCTTCGGGGCACAGCGTCGCAGAGCTTCAGAGACCAGGATATAACAGCTGTCCCCTTATCCCCTAGACTCACCTTCATCCCATATCACCATCTTCATCCATCTATTCATCCATATTCATCGCCATCACCATCACTATCACTATCACAAACACTCTTCCGCATCCATCCATTCTACTCCTTCTTTTGGCCATTAATCCCCCTCAAAGAGGTCCCAGTCATCTGATGTATCTCATTGAGGACCGCGGATTCAAACAAGGGGGCTCGCCTGTGACCCTGCCAGCTCCCGAGCCAATCATTTCAGCGTATTCCCCAACAGACGGCGCAGACTCCGCATTCTCCATGGCTATTCCAACACTTATCCTCACCAAACTCACCGTCCCGTCTGCGCACTATATCTCCGAACCGTCAGACACCATCATCATAAACCTGACGCTGACCCCCAAAGTCGTGATCACCTGCTCGACCTTGTCCGGCCACGAGCTCGGTTACTTTGGCTGGAACACTGGCGCCGTTGATATCGGCTTCGAAGACGACAGAGAGGTGGTGATTAGTTATTCCACCACGCCGACCATCTGGTCTCACGGGCAGAGAGTGCCGGAGACGAAAGAGTTTCTCTCCGAGCGGGTCTGGTTTCACACTTTTGCCAATGTCGTCACGAGGGGCACCAGCGATGATGGTGGGATTATGAGACTCAGTGTCAAGAGCTTGCTCGATCACGACGAAGAGGAAGCTGAGCGTGCAGGTGTCGGAGACGGCTCAGCTACTCGCGACGATGATTACGACGAGGAAGAGGACGACGGTCGAGACACGATTGCGGGGTTAAACTCGCCATTTTCGAGAGCGTCCAGGCAGCTAGGCAGGGACAAGAAACGGGTGGTCAGAGGCAGGATTGGTAAAATCGGGAAGGTCAAGCGGGCGAGTGTCGACGGCTCGGAAGCTCTCAAGAAGCTACTCACGCCGCTCGAGAAGCTGCGGCTATAAACTTTTCTTCTTCCATTTTTCTTCCTATGTCGTGACCGCAGAATAGCTCTACAATTCCTCTTTTCCGTATTCTTGTTGATGAACATGGGAAGAGTGGGGGGAATGCGCATTCTGGAGCCGCTGTTTCTTTTTTATATTTCTCGTGAATAGTAGGGGAATTTGAAATATATTTCTTTTTAAAACTCTACTCCCTACCACCTCTCCCCTTTCCCTTTTTGGTGCTACGAGATTTTTATATATTTTTTATCTGCACGACTAGATTGCGAGATTTCGCATGCAGGGTCCTCTGAGTTTTGTAAAGCGTAATGATGATGGAGGAGGGAGTATCGTCTCATACTTAGTTTCTATTTTATTTTTTCTTTCTCTATCCCATACTTTCTTTTTATATCGTTTTTTTTATTCATTGAAAACATCATGATACATAAATACATGTTGCGAGCCATAGATAGCGGGTTTTAGTTTTAGTTTTTGTGTACAGCGACGCGGAAGCAAAAGAAATATCTGCAAAAATGTAGACGATCGAAAGAAATCATACTTATTTAACAGAGATAATTAAGCTCCCTCTAACTGAAACTCCCCTGTCGATAACCAGAGTAGGAAGAACGGAAACACGGTAAGAAATAAAAGAGTCGTGTGGGGAATCCGAAAAGTGAAAGAGAGAAAAGAACCCATTCGAACGCCAGTTTTGAATTCCATCCAAGCGAATGTCTAAGAAAAGAAAAAAGAAAAAAATAGACCAGCTGCAGGTCGGGCGAAAGCAAAAAACGCCGGGTATCATTATAAACAGTAATTTTAAAGTCACCAAAGTTGAAGGAAAGTTATAGAAAATGTAAATAAAAGTAAGAGAAAGATGTTAATAACTCAATTATTTAGTAGCCGTAGACCGCAAAGTCAAAGGTCGGACGGTAGTGGTAATAGGAGAGCACGACCTGGAATTATTGAGACTAGATGCGCCATAGACAGGGCGTAACTGGAACATGCTCGTGTAGTCGTCAAGGCACCCTTCGAGACAGAGCTCGATGGTGAGCGGTGATGATTTGTCGTCGGAATTCATCATTTTAGACGGGAGTATTTTCAAATCAGTCGCTACTGAGCCGGTGGAAGTGCTCGGACGTTGGATGTCGGTGAATAAATCTGCAGGTGGGGAGATTGGAGTTGGAGGCAGAGGTTTCCAGTGGTTTGGTTGTTTCGGGCGTGGGGTTAACGAGGTGACAGTGGTCGGCGAACCGTGTTCCGATTCTTCCAAGTCACTTTCGTCGACGTTCAAGAAGGTCGATGTATCGGATATGCTGGGTAGGAGGGTTTTCCCTTCGAGATTGTTACACCGAATCTTTAAACCTGGTTTGATATTTGATGACGACCTCGATGGCACCAAAGAGATTTCGGAGTCGGGTAGGAACATTGAACGCAGCCCGAGAGGAGCCAGGGCAGAGTCTCTGATCTTGAGCGAGGACGTTCTTTTTGGAACGGCTGGTAGTCCTGGCATGGATTTGGCATGCTTTAATGCTCTGGGTTCGTATACTGGTGCTGGTGGCGGCACAGGTGGTAGTTCCAACCTTGTTGGAGAACTCTTTTTGGATTTGATGGCTTTGCTGGCCTTCTTGACTCTCTTCTCGACTTGGCCCATGATGTTCTTTAATTTCTCGAGGCTCAAAGCGAGGTTGACACCAGATTTTCTAAGGCTTTCGAAACAACGTCCCCAAACTTCGACGTTGCTCACCATGACACCATAAGTACGAACGAGCCCTGTATTCCTCCAACCTTTTCTGATCGAATTCATGTATTTGATCAGTTCGCCGAGTGCTCGCGTTCCCTCCGAGACATCCCTGAGGTTTTTCTCCATGCTAGATGTGGTCCTCCTGATGACGATGTCAACCTTTTGTGTCACAGCTGACATCTGCTGTCTGAAAGGTGCATCTGTGGACAACATCCTCTCAAAGACAGCAGCATTATCGATTGTCGTTTTGAGGTTTCTGTGACGTTCCTCAATATCGGCGATAGCAGTGTCGAATTTGGTTGTAGATTTGTTCAGGAACTTGTTGATATCGTCTACATGTCGCTGTAGTATTCTAACAACCTCTGTTTCCGATTTCGCCTGCTTTTTATGCAAAAGGTGGAGGCCGAACGCAATCTGGGCGATGACCTTTATCAAAGGGTGGTATTTGAGGTCTATTCCCTTGGGATTGACGGCATTTTCAACGTCAACTTCTGGGCACCTAATGGACTCGACGAACGGGCCTTGCATCGAGATTATTGGGTGCTGCGGAGGCTGTACTTGGGATTTGGCGGCATGCGAAGCTTGAGAATTCGAATTTACGCATTCGGATTCCGACATGGAGTTTGTGCTGTTGGATGCCGACGAGTACGATCGCTCATTTTTATAGCCGCCGCCATACGAGAAACCAAAGTCGGGACTTTCGCTTCGAATTCGAAGGACCTTCTTCTTGAAGAATCTACTGGGGATTTTGAACGTATACATCGTGAATAATGCGCATTTGTTTTCTTTGTCTATGGTTTTTGAAACAAATTTTAAATATGGTGGGCCACGGTCAGTATAAGTACGTGAGCGTTGAGATTGAGATCCGACATGCGACGGAAAGTGGCATGCCGCAGTGGAGAAAGAATCATACCAAATAATCAAACGATATGCCGGCGACGGGCCAAACGGCTAGGTAAACCGTCAAATCCCGTCGTTTTTATTTAAGAAGTCCGAAAAGGCGCCCGCTAGAGATTCGCAATTTCTTGCAACGGAATCCAGTCGAAATAACTTTTTTCCCCGAAATGATGGTGTTTTCTTGTTGGGTTGTTGCGTGGTACGGCAATTATATTCGTATATTGCAATAGCGATTCAGAGTTAATTGTCCTAGCTATTATTATATCCGACTGCATACGTGCAGCGGCGTAGTTGACCTCACTTGTTACGGCAGAAGTAATTTAAAGAAGATATCAATAACAATAATAAAATAATAAAAAATACATACGAAGAGAAGAAAAGATCTCTGAAACTAATGCGCGGGGTCCTCTGAATTTATGATGGTTTCTTTCGATTCTGCAGTGTATAGCAGGTGTGCGCCCCTTCCAGTCTCACAAATGCGCATTTGGAGAAACCAGGAGGAGAAACCTGCGTGGTCGGTGCCCCACCTGGCCTGATGAATGACCTGCGATGGCTGCGCATCGATTTAACATACTTCCCAGGTCTGTTTTCTCACCCACAACCTTGGCCCCTTGCATTCCTTACCCAAGTCCGCCATCGCCTTTTCTTTTATTTTCTATTAGTCTGATATTTTACGGTTGTTGGAAAGGGTCGATAACGCTTCATGCAAGATCGACCGTCACTCATCATGCAGGAGCGGTCCAGTATCTACACCACCATTTTTTTCTTTCTTTCTCTCGTTTACTTGCGGATGTAGGAAGAAAAGGCGAGGCGGGACGCTATGTGAACAGCGGTAGACGAAAGCGAAAGACTCCTTTCCCAGGAGTTTGCCGGGCTATCGCTCATCCATCAATCTGCACTGTGTACCTGGTCTGTAGTGCGGGATGGACGCTGACATCTATATCCAGTCTGGTACTTCTCGCTGAGGGGTGAAGAACACTTTTTCCGCGTAAAGTTAGAGTCAGGGACGCGGTTGAGTAAGTCTTGCCCTGTGCATCGTGGAAATGTCAGTTTTCCTCTGGTGCCGCAGGGAATCAATGTAAGTTCATGCATATATTAGGTAAGGATGAAAAAAGCCATCCTTTTGGCTTGCATGCGTCTAATTTAATCCTCCTAACGTAGCGGCGTGGCGGAGAACTTGTTCACAAAAAAGAACGGCGTATCGATATACCGTGCGCGTTCGTTTTTCCTTTCTCTCGATATCTAATCAGAGTATTGGTAAAGTTGAGTCGACCAGCCATGGGCAAGCGAAAAATACGGGTCTACGTTCGTTGGTTACCTGAATAGGCAATCCGATCAGTTCCCGTTGAAGCAGGTTGTTCGCGAAACAAGCTTCATTGTGTGACTATCGCCTGGGCCTAGTGGGCATTTTGAACGTTGTGAGAGATCAAAATTAATATCAAATATTCTCAACATCACGTTTGGGTCTGCCGACATGATAGGACATTTCCGAAGGTGCCTCCTCTCACCATGGTGCTTGTGATCTACCCAGACGTAGGTGCCTAGACGGCCGACGGCAGTTCACGAAATTCCTCGTCTTTCGGAATTCAAATATCTTTTCACCCTTTTTTCGAAATGGCAAGATTAATTTGGCCGCTTACCTAAGGACTGTGTTGCACAAAGGCTATGTTTAGTCCGGTTTGCAGAGTATTCGATTAGTCGGTGCCATATTCCGTACTATGTTTCGGTATTCTCCGTTCCTAATGCTCACTCTGCACGGCGGTCGCTGGAGTCGCCCAAAGAGTCTCTCTCACTGCGTCATGTCGAAATTAGTGTGCGACTTGAATTTCGGGGGGCTAGCTGGATCCAAAGTTGAAACCATATCTGTTGAAATTCTTACGCCACCGTGTCGCCATTCAACTTCCTAGTTGGCTTACTCGCATTGATGATATGCCAGCTGCCTGTCACATCAAATTCACTGCCTGTGGGTCCCTGGTCTTGTGAGACAGAACGTGGACTCGCAGGCCGCCGCTCTTTTAGCTTTCACCAGCCGCGCTATCTTTCAGCTATAACTCAGAGACACGATGATGACTGGTAGTGCGGTTTGCTTCCTTCATCGATCGCGATCAAGAATGGCCACAAACTCGGTAATCCTCGCCGGTTCGAGGGTAGGACCCTGTCGACATGAATGATTGCTTGAGTGCATTGATGTGGCTATCTTGGTTGATGTGCCTGCCAACCGGGAAACCGTTCGAACGTTCATGTCACTCAGTCTCACATCGTCGTCTTTTTTGAGGTTGCAAACAGGCCGACCAGTCTCAAAAAGATCTTTTCATAGTTGCACCCAAATTTTTCGAATTTCCACGGGCATGATTAGAAAGATGCTCGAGAAAATCAATCAGCTGATATCTAAATAACTCCTAGGTGAGAAGGTGACTTCGTCTCAAAAGGTTACTAGAAGGTGCGAGTAATATCTAGATCTTATTTTAGAGTCTCGGTTCGTTGGTGGAGTACACACTGTGGGCCTTGTTGTTTCAAGATCATTCCGGCCTTATGAATATCGAGTCTTTCGCTCGCCATTGATTTCTCGCGTGGGCAGCCTTCCCGCATTCCACTTTTCATCATTTTACAAACGAACAGGCTTGTTTTTTTCTTCCTCAGGATGTTCATCCGAATTTCTCACCGAATGACGGAGACATTTTTCTCAGCGAATTCTCGATTTGTCAACGAAACCCGCGAAGGGGCGATTTGCTTGAACCTCAACCCCGCGCCTGTTCCACGTTGCTCGAATTCGCTAGTTCTCCCATTTTCTGACAGCAGATGCATGTCCGCAAATCGCGGTCCCAGTACTTTAGTAAAGTGCTGTCTCAAGTCGTCGAAAAAAAGAAAGGGAAAACTTTAACTAGTATGCATTGGAAGCTTACTATTTAGGTAATTGGTTCCGAGAACCCGTCGATAGTATTCGGAGGTTGTAGACCCATATAATAGTCGTGGGCATTTTCAAAGTTGGCAGTCGAATGGATATATTTGATGGATATTGTCGGAAATTCCGACATGATACTTGCAGCACTCCTCGTATTCGGTAAAGTGTGTTTCGAGTAGGAAATTCTTGCCGCAACACATATGCATCGACGGGCTGCTTCCTACGGGTTTGATACGTGATATCTGATAGAAAAACTCCAGTTTTCAGAACTTTCTTTTCGATTCCAACGTCTCCACACACTAAGACATGTCTTGCTATGCCGTGCTTGGCAATGCTGTGGCCCGCTGATCGTCAAAGTCGCTGGGGATGTGGAGAATGATTCTCGCCTGTGTCTAGATCCTAGCTTGATTCAGGTGAGACATTCTGAGATGCTTCAGTGAGTTTGAAGGCTGCTTCAGAGCGGACTGCCCAAGTCCATCAAATTTACATTAAATTTTGCAAATGCACTTTGCCGAAGTGCATTGCATTGGCTAGAATCCGAGATTTAGCTGTGGTTTAAGGACTAGTGTCGTCTACTTAGACGAGACAATGCTGGGTACTCTAGCTATCACTCAAATTGAAGCATATCGAGACTACGTAAATAAGAAGGCAAAATATATTAATATATATTTCATAGAAATACTAATAACTTGATATTTGGTCCTGAATGGCTGGGGACACGTGGTTCTAGCATTTCCGTCGTGTGGCGTTGGAGACAAATATAGATGTTCGTCTGAGCCGGTTTAATAATTTTCAAGGAAGATTACTAAGGTGACAGCTCCACATATCAGAGCCAACATTGAAGATTCAACCGTCTTAAACTAGACTGTAGCTTTGCCGGTACTGAGTAATCTCGCCTTGTGCGTCACAAATTCTCGTATGCCTGAATATATGGCGTGGTTTTGGTCTTTCTTTCCGTCTACATTTCTGCCTTGGCGCCTAGGCTTGAGCGCATTGGAATTTATGGACTATGCGGCATCTCTGATAAGGCACACTTATGCTCTTACTAGATCACACGGGCCTCGCTATATACATGTACATACGAGCACGTTAAATATCTGTAGAGTAAAGATTTAGGGTATTGGACTATATTCATGCGATTGTATCACGAGGATGAGGTTGTTAGTATTTCAAATACACTACTGATGTAGCCTCATTAAATCGGACAATAGGTTTAGATATATATCTCGTATATGATGGTTGCGATACCATTCGTCTGAACGCTAAGATTAATCGATTATTTGCATCTGCTTAGACGTTTTATATCAAATTCTCGACACAATCAGTTGATTCTTCACCGACCTTAATCTTAATCTCGACGATAGTAAAATCGTGGCTTGTCAATCGCAAATTAACAGGAGCATTGATGCGTTGCGGTTACAATATGTGCAACAAGTAGATGTGTTGCCAGCATATAAGCGACAAGATGCATCTTTATATTGCAGGGAACTGAATATTAGCTCAAAATGATGCAAGGGAGAAATTCTTTCTCAATTAACGAACTCTAGATGATACGAGTCTTGATGCTTACCGGTGATCAAAGAAGCTTCCAAATACGCAGCGCGATTGCGATCTCGAGTGCACGTGCAACCGGTAATTATGCACGGATCCATGTCTCTCTCGATATACTTTCTCGTGTGGAAATTGGCTAGGCTTTGCAGTGGGTATGATGAGTTTAGGGTCGGAATTCAACCAGCAGACCCGAAAAGTTTCCCATGGAAAACGGAGGAGCCATTATGGTGTAAGTTTTGCTAGATCTTCGTGACGGAGCAATCTGCGACCCAATTGGTTTCCACGTGAGCAATAGTCGCAAAACTTCTAAGTCTCATGATTACCTGTGGCCGAATCCGCGCAAAATTTTCGTTCCATTGATGAGATTCAACTAACTGGTTTTGATATCGTTCGATATCAATTCATAGTACACGCTGATTTACCAATAAACGACGACGGCACACTATCGTACGACGATTCTAATCTGTTTATTCGGACGTGGGAAAATTTTGACGGGTTTTCGGCAAAGACAGGAGTATGGAACCTGCTTAAACCTGAGCCAGATTCTGAGATGTGGCGTCAGACTCACTACGTAGAGGTATGACACAGATGCATGATGTCAAGTATTCCAAAGAGCTTGAAAGAATACTAAGCTACTCATAATTCAAAGCTAGCATTGAGAAACTCCGAAAGCGAACCAGGTGGTGCAGTCACCGTTAGTCTCGCTCAGGCAAACGAGCAAGAAGGCCCGGTAGAAATATACCAATTGACCGATTTTGAAAGCCCCGAAGCTGAAATGTATGTCTAGCCTCGCGATTATCCAGTCCTCGGATACTAAAAACTGTTGCTTAATTGTCTCGTGAGCCAATACTGACTGCAACTCGATCTCTACAGATTTGCCGCTGTCCACGGAAACTGTAGGTACCAGAGCTTTAACGTCCACGTCAACAAACCAGATAGGCGGTTCGAAGTACTCTACGAGATAAGAACTATCCAAGATAACTGGCAAGAATCAGAATGGAACGCAAAGGAGTTTTACGGTATGCTGATGACCTCGATGCTAAAATATGTACTTTATATGCTAACATTGCACCTGCAGCATGCTGGGAGACACCGCAACAGGATACGGAGCAAATCCGGGCATCAAAGCCCGTACTTGACATGGAAGCATACCCCCGGTTACTACGTAGCAGCGAGGTGCCCGGGCTCGAGTGCCATAAGGTATGGCTCTACGTTACATGGTACGGATATAACTACAACTATGCCAAATCGGAGGTAGACGAGGAAAGCGATTCGGGAGATTCTTGCCTCTCTACCAGCGAGTTAGCATTAGTATCGGAGCCACTGAAGGGTTCACCTAACTCGCAGTGGAGTTTTGAGAGTCTAACCGAGCAACTGTTAACACCGTTAGGGAGAAAGGTCAAGACAAAGTCGCCTAATAAGATAGACTCAATGGCTACAACACCACGTCTAGATTTATTGTCAGGCGGATTTGGAATAGGGGATATGCGATCTCCGACTATAATTGAGACAAAGTTAGAGCTCGAAGAAGCCGAAGATGGATTTGAGCTTCAACAGAGGCAACCAGGACCGAATCAGGATCCATGAGAACGAATCGAAACTTATACTTATGTTAGGTTTAAAAGAGCCGGATCTGGTAGCGCATTTGGATATATGGGTTGCTATTCTCGGGAATGAAGTGACTCTAACACTTATTTCTCATTCAAGTGTTGAATCTTCTTGTGTTGCCTTTTGTCCACAATGCTCGTCACTTTTGTTTAACGTTAACATTGGACCTATAGTTTAGCCTCGAGTCCAGGCGCCTATAGTTATACTTTGAATAACTGAAAATATTAAATATAGATGCAGTATCCTCTGATTTAACAATAGTTGACATAATTGAGACATTTATAGTGCGAAAGAAGCTGCCATAGGGTTTAACGTTAGGATATCCGGAAGTATCATATAGCCTTTGCAACAGCGTGTTGTGGTTAATTAGATATTATGCCAATACGGCTAGGCTCATGAGCAACGCTTTCATGCATATAACGTTGCATTTTGACATCGCCAGATTCTGGAAGTTCCGGATTTGGGTTTGAAGTGCATTCAAAAGTTGAGCTTGCATTTTGTGTCGTCGACTGGTAATGAAAACTCCCCGCAGCGGTAGCCGTAGTCTCATCACTAAGATCGCACAAGGTGAAATGAGGCTGTGTACGAGACAAGCAAAATGCAAGAATCTTCTTAAGAAATGCACAGGTCTGGGTAGTAACTTACTTTGAGATGTAAGCCGACTCTAGTATGACGACGTTGAATGGGATTCTTTCTAAGATATCTTAATCATGATGATTGGAACGCAATAGTGCGTCACAACTTACGTTTACAGTTTTGAACAACACGGCGCAAAGTCAGAATAACACACTCGAGCGAATGGATTGGCCGCTATAACCCTGCATGAGACATAATATCCCATTTGAGTAGGAGACCGACACAGCGACAACGCTATCTCCTGAATGGGATAATATCTAAACCGAATTTAATGAGATCGCCAAAGGGACCAAAGGACATTGCAACTTCACTTTCCCGGTTACGTTTCCTCGTGGAAATAACGCTCAAGGCGTGAAAGTCTTGTGGCTCTAAAAATAGTCACAAACTCGGCGCGCAATTAATTCTGATGGAGAGAAACTTCTCGGAATTCAGACCTTGCCGAACGGACACGACCGAACTCGCGAAGATGGAGATACCATCACCTGCCACTAAATGCAAGTACTGCTATGTAACCTTGCAAAACTTTGTCTTTGCAACTTTGACATGAGCCAAAGTACTGGTTGCAGATTGTGGAACAAGGAACCCTTGGCATTTTTAGAGTTCCCATGTAGAAAAAAAAAAGTTTCCTCCGCACTACAGACCTTTGTAAAATGTTCCGCATTAATCAGATTCTATATTGTGGTAATCGATGTTAAAAAATAGTTCTCCTGGCGTACTAGTACCGGGGAGGACCCTGCATGTCAACTGAGCATTTGCTCATTGCCTGATTCCAACCTCCAGCTTCGCTTCCACCCTGACGTTAGGGTTGCATTCTCGGTCCGGACGAGAATAGATGATGTCAAAGTTACCTACTCAGTGATGCTGAACCCTTGTCCTAGAACTTGCCGGATATGAAAACATTATGGATCATCTGATGTTGAATTGGATATAAAAGAAGCTTAACTTTCATCTCAACCTCATCTTTACTCACCAAACAGTTCTCTCAAACTATCAACATTCGCTGAATATCCTCGCATCTATACTTAATTGCATACACTTGTACAATTTTAGATATATTTACATCCAAGCAACCGATTTCAAAAATGAAGTTCACTCTCGCTACCATCCTTGCCGCTGCTTCCGCGGTGTCTGCAGCCCCCCTTTCTGCTCGCGAGGATATCTTCACGTTCACAATGATGTCCCTGCGATCCGCCTCTCCAATCCACTTTGGCCAAGTCAACGCCTCCGGCCAAAAGTTCTTCATCGGCCTTGAGCGTCCATCTTCGTACTGCCCTACCCCACCGGTTCCCGCTGATGCATGCCCATCCGGCAACTATACTTCCTTGGGCTGGTCTGAGGGTCCGTTCATGAACGTCATGGTCCCTGGTGGCCAGCGAATCTATATCGCCCCTGACAACTCTTTGAGCTACACCCAGGCCCACAGCGGTTCCATCCCACAAGGCTCCACCACCGACGGATTCACACTCGGACCTAAGCAGGAGAACAGCTTGAGGTCCTTCTCCCATGTTTGGGGTGGTTTCATTGCCTGCCCGGCTCAGAAGAACACCGGTCCGTGGAAGGTCTTTGTTGGCAATGTCACTGATGCCAATGCTCCAAGCGGATGCGCCGACGACTGCTTGGGCTTCAGCAACAATGCTGTTGAGTTCACAAGCGAGCGATTCGGTGCTTGGCAATACTAGATAGGAGGCTAGTGTCTAACTTGGTCGATGGATCGCATTAGACTAAGCCTGAAGTACCATTATACCTAATATGATTCAATTGGGTATTTTGTAGCAGCATATGAATCACAGCATACCAAAATCATCTTAGAACTATGCATGGAAGGATGTCATTTTTTCGATTGTATTTTAATATTTTCAATAGACTTAAGTCTCTATAGTCTCAAAATAAAGATATATATCTATTATAGATTTAAATCTACTTATAGCTATGATACTTAGACCGATTTTAAGAATTCTCCTTTGTTTTCAATCAAGCTTCTAAGTTCTTGTGAAATCGCTCATCTTAACACACAAAATGCAACAATCCATCCCATACCGCATGCGCATGCTGCCAGTTTTCATATGTTCATAATTGGGTAGCTCAGCTGCCTATCTCGTGACGCATGAGCTCGGTCTTAAAACCAAACTGCCTAGTAAGGAAATTAATCTAACCGAACGAGATCGGATGCCTTGCTCCACAGCTGCACAGGTGGGTCGGGTTTACTTAATAATTGTTCATTAGTACGTCGGTTGGAAATACCCGTAGGAACATGCTCAACGAGGATAGTACACGATCAAGTCGATTGTGTCAATCTAGTAGATATATTAATGAAACTTGTAGTATCCGGCTAGTCAACATTGCATTTCGACATTCGGCTGGACCGAGGCGGCGGCCGCGAGGTGGTGTCAAGAGGTTGCATAGGTTCACGGCTATCAACATGCATCTTGATCGAAATTTGTTTGTTGTGTAACGTTGTTTATCGGAATTTGAAATTTGCAAGAATAATATTATATCCTTTTAACTCCGCTCTTCGGGGTTTACACAAGCAGGAAGTCTGCGGTGATTCTTTCCGATATATATGCGCGACTTCGGTAGACTGATATTGCCAATGATTTTTAGATGTATGACTCGACTTCTGTCATACTATAGCTATGAATTATCGGAAAGAAAGCAGTGCTCCCTGGTTACAATGGTACCTAATTCTGGTAATTATAAAGCTGTTCGTACTTTTCGCCGTCACTCCCTTCCCTGTGATCTACTGGAATTATATCGTCATGGGGTAGACCTCTTTGCTCCTTTTCCAAGCTACCACCCGCCATTTCAGCGGGCTTGTACCTCGTTCCATAGCCCTCGTGCTGCACGTGCATCCCTCGACTTGCGCTTCTCCTGGCTATGTTATACCTCCCAGCAAGGATAGGGCTGCCACGTGGACTATCCGAGCTAGAAAACCTTTGCAGTTGGTTATGTCCACCTGTCATCGAGACGGGGCTCGCACCACCGCTGCTCATTCCGCTTTGTATTCCGTGTAGTCGGTCAAAGTACATTGCCTTTTCTTCTTCCGTAACTGGAATTATAACCCTTTCACGATTTTGTAGGCCTCCTTGTCCGCCGTGACTGTGTACGGAAAACCGATGTGGTTGGATGGTAGGACTGGTCGGGGCGAATTCGGTCGTGTATAGGTCTGAAAATCTGTTCTGGAGGTGGGTATTTGCAGGAGACATTGCTCCAGTGCTGTGTTTAGAAGCTGGGAGGAAAGAGTTGTCGCGACGAGTAGGGAGAGTCGGAGGAGCAGAGCGGCGACGGTTTCGGAAAATGAAATAGATTAGAAGACCGATGAGACCGATCGCCCCAAGGCCGCCTATTACGATCCCTGCTACGGCTGTCAAGTCTTTATTTTGGGATGTTGGTTTTGCCGGGGAATCAGGAGAAGACAGCGTCGTAGAGCTGTCAATACCTGTTGTAGTCGGGGGTGAACCATCGTCGTAATTTTCGTCTTTGGGAAACGGTTCACCAGGCGTGAGGATGTATGGCGCCGCGAGAGCTGCTTGACGGTATATCTCAAATGAAAAGGATCCATTTCTGCGGATGAGTGTAATTAGCTTGGAATATCTTTGAGTAATAAGATCTGAAAAGTGTGATAAGATCAATAATGAATATATTACTGCAATATATGGTAAATTGATATTGAAACAGAGTGTGCGTACGGGTTTATCATCATCACCATTCCAGCTTTATTGCAGGATCCGGGTGCACCGCAGTATAGGAATAGCTGGTCGTTGGTGCGAACTGTCCAGGTGAATGATGGCATTTCATCCTATACGGAAAACCACTAGATATTAATACTATAGAGTTGGATATCTATTTTGTCAAGCGAACCAAGTTACTGAGAGTACATCTAGCTTTATCATCGGTACTGGCGCCCAGTCTGACCATATTGCGCCTGTTTTATCCACTCGCGGGTTTTGCATCTCATAGGGAATACAAGGATGCTCGTAGGTGCCGCGAACGATGGAGTGGTTTGTCGGATAGAATCGGAAAACTACAAGAATAGTAAGTACGTTAGTATATCTCGAAGGCTGGCCGGACCAGAGCGTAGTGGAAGTAGCATACGAATCTTGTCTCCAGCATTCGCCGAGAGCACCTCTGGCTCAAACCTATCTGGTTTCTATCCATGGTATTGCTGTTAATGAAAAAGCGTGATTCACGGCTAAGTATGGGATATTTAAAACCAAACTGGGAGTCGCTACCTTTCCAACAGTGACTAAATGTGTCATTGTAGTAGCAAACCCGGTTGTCCGTTCTATTGGGGGAGCTAATATCACGGAAGATGCAGGCGGCGGTGTCGGTGCGGGATTTGAAGCCATCTTTTACAAAATGTCGTGACTGGATCTAGACTAAAGATTTCCAGAATGTTTGAAGATATGATTTCTTCCAATATCAGAGAGCGAAACTACTTCAAGGGGTTCAGCGCTGCGCAGGAAACTCTGACTTGCTAGAATATATATACTTTAAAACCTGTAAGATGATTATAGCCGAAGGTATAAATACTCTGGGCATGGCTAGAGATTATCGTACGGGGAAATTTTCGGTGTCTGTACTAGTAACCTGCTGGGGTCCGGTTCAGTCGTGATGGATCGATGCGAAATCGGCAGAATAGAAAATGCGCAATTCCGATGGAAAATTTGGATATACTAGAGTGTAACGTACTCCACTAAGGGAGCGTGCTGGTGGCTACTGGAGATGCGGGACTGTACATATTATACCTATATTGTGGTAAAAGTTAAGTACAAGGTCGTAGACTTAGGTATCTAATAGAGACATTCAGCCTATAGGATTTTATTATTTGCTGTTCGCTGCGTTCAGCACCGTATACCTTTCACGGCCTGACTTTTAAATACTGAGGAATATATATAGATGTAGCATTCACTAATCTGCACAACAGAGCACACGAGAGCAGAATCCAGCCAAGCCTAATATTGGTTAAATCAGTTATGAAATACGATTAATGTGGTTGATGGTTTGGGCATGATCGACGAATGTGGTCTCCCAAGCCAGCCGTCGCCCAAGGTATCAAGGTAATAATGTATATTTATGTATAAGTGTGTCGAAAGAGGTCTCGTATTTTCAATGGAGGATGCGAAGATATCTGTTTGAGTTAATTAGCAAAGTATAAGATTTCGAGAGCATTTAATCGAGATTATGATTGGATTGGCTACATCAGTAGTCAACTCGAAGGTCGAAGCGCAAAGGGAATATCTTGGACTTGACGGTATGCGCGGTACCAGTCCTTATATAAAATGCATCGGTACACCAATTTGTGATCCTCTGCTTGTTTCAGAGGATATTGAAAATTGAGGGTAAGTGGACATAATCTCGAAACCTGGCAGTCTCTAGATAATCCTTCGGATTTGTTCTTAAAATTAGTCTTGATACCCTGAAATAGAATATATTATGCCTAGCTCTAGCTTGAAAGTACTTTTGTGTGCCCATCAAATCGAGCATCTAGCATCAATGTACATCTGTTCTACCCGATTAGGTTAAAGAGCGCTGACGTGGATGTGTTGGGTGTTGCACGGCAAGACTGCGTTGTTGCCTCGCTTTGCTTTTTTATCTTCAAATCCAGCGCGCGTCAAACTCAACATCGCTCCACGCTCCCCAAGAGCGACCACCGACACTTCAATCACATCAACATCACAACCTCTTCCTCATCCTCTTCAACCCCACCCTCCTCCTCCTCTTCTCATACTCATCAACCATACGACCGGAAGTCTCAGGGCTTCATCAATTTACAACTATAGCTCTGCTCCTGGGGCACTTCCAGGCATTTCCCTCTTGTCAATTGTGTCTCGCCCTCCCTGTCGCGACACACCATCGAACCAGATATTCAAATTTCCATCTACGGTTACCTCTTCGAAAAATTACTCCATATATAACCCCGGAAATCTAGGCACAGTTTTCTGGGCGAAATCCCTCCGCGACCGATAAATTCACACCCAATCATTTCTTATCAAGCCGAGAAACGGGCGGCATCGTCAAGATGTCGTTCGGTCAACCCAGCTCATTCGGAGTTCTCAGCAACTCTCAGAGTGCTCCGTCGTCCTCATTCTCGCGATCAGGCAGCCTATCTGCCTCACAAGGACCTGCACAGGTTTTGACGGGCAACGAGGTTCAGGAAACCGAGTCCGATGTTAGTAATACACTCCATTCTATTAATATTGATGATATTAACGTTAGTTCTAGTTGGTAGGCTATGTCGCTCTCGCAGGGGAGTTGAAAGTCAAGGTCTTCGATGGACAGTATCCCGAAAATGACCTTCCCATACCTTCTTCCAACCTGCTCTCCATCTCGCAGAAACGCCAGCTTTTTGCTGCAGGTGGCCCTCAGGGTAAGCGTAGATGATCACCTTTCAAGCCCGTATCTCTAACATCCACCTCTCTATTACCTAGGCGTCGTTGTCGCTCGAACTTCTACCTTAAGAGTAGCCTTTAAAAACACCTCGGCTGCTAATGGGAAATTTCTGCCCTTTTCGCCGGAAGCCGTTATTCCGATGTCAATTAGACTATCGCATATTGCGTTCACATCTGATGGAAACTACCTTCTGCTTGGAGCTCAGCTTGGAGGCATAGCAGTCTACTCGGTTGATGATATCCTCAGCAAAGGTAGTCAAGTTCAACCCCAATCGCAGATAACTACTGGACCCCTTCTTGAGATGAAACCTATCCCGACTGTAGCAAATGCCGAGAAAGTTTGCATACTCGTTGGAACGGGCTGGAGCCAAGGTGGGTCAGTTGGCATCATTGATGTAAAGACACAACAAGTGCAAGGCGACTTGAAATCCGGTGTTACAACGATTTCCTGGAGTCCGAAAGGGAAGCAGATTATATGCGGTGGCTCGGGCGGAGGCCTCGCTTGGATCAGGCCTGATGGATCAGAAGCGGATGTTATCCCCGGCGTCCCCAACTACCCCCATCATTTCGTCTCTTCAATTTTCTGGATTGAAAGCGAGGTTATTTTTGTGGTCATAACCCCGAAACTCAAAGCAGAGTCACAAGTTCACGATAATGAATCGGTTCACTTTGTTCTAATGCGGGAGGGACGAAAACACACCTTTTACCGCGTGAACGATATGACCTCACCCTTTGGAATGACCACCCGGCCAACCTATCATAATTTTATCCATCTCAAGTCATGGGCTCCTAACTTGAAAGACTGTGTCATCTTGTCTAATACCTGCTCAACTGATATCGGGACAGTTCTCAGACTCAACAATACACCTTTCACGCCAACGACGATCCTTAGTGATGCTCGTCGGGCAACTTTACCTATGACTGCGGACGATCGCGATACAACTCCGCTTGGACTCGCACTCGATTTAACTGTACCCGATGAAGAGCGTGTCGATAATCCGTTTCCCAACGTTGAACGATCGGCAACTTCCCTTCCCTGCGTGTGGGTTCTTACGAACGAAGGTGTGATATCTGCCTATTGGGTAGTATATTCCGATGCTGTCAAGATCGGGAACTCATCTGCAGCCTACCCTGAACTCATCGCGTACGAAAGTCAACAGCCTCCACAAACACCTCAGAGAACCACCGCTCCTGCGTTCGGAGTATCTGGATTTGGGGCTCAAGGGCCAGCCTCTTCATATGCATCCCAAACATCTGCATTCGGAACACCCAAGCCTACGTTTGGGCAGCCGTCTACACCCACTTCGACATTTGGGCAAACGACGACATTGAAATCAGCATTTGGTCAGACTTCTCAGCCAGCGAGTACTTTTGGCCAGCAATCGACCAGTACATCCGGGTTTCCACAACCCTCGACTGTGACGCCAGCTTTCGGCCAACCTTCACAACCTATTTCAGTGTTTGGTCAGCAACCATCCGTACCTCAGAATAGTTTTGGACAGCCCGCGCCCCAATCGACTTTTGGACAACCTTCTGCTGCAAAACCGGCATTTGGACAACCGGCGTTTGGCTCTGCCTCCGCGCTTGGACGCCCGGGTATGTCAACCGGCGGCTTTGGTACCCCAGCTAGCGGAAATGCCTTCGGAGGTGGTCAGTCTGCAACACCTGCATTTGGACAAAAATCCGCAGCTCCAGCTTTTGGCTCGGCTGCAACATTGGGAAGCTCCAACTCGGCCTTTGGTAGTACGTCGAACCTTGGCGGTAACCGACCTGCATTTGGACAACCCGCCTTTGGTCAACCCGCCTTTGGTCAACCCGCCTTTGGATCAGCAGCATCTTCTGGCACAGGATTTGGCCAAACTTCACAGCTGGGCTCAAAACTTTCCGCCTTCGGTTCAGCGACAGCGCAGTCCAGCGCCAGCGGTGGTGGGTTCTCTAAATTTTCTCAGGGCGGTGGGTTTCTCGGTGCGGTAGGTGGAAACACGAACGCACCTGCCGCTTTCCTTCAGTCCAGCGGGTCAAATAATCCATTCGCCTCCAAAGAGCCTGATACATTCGGTAGTCTGAAAGCTGGTGCGCCAGTACCCGCGTTCGGCTCTGCGAACGGACAGGGCTTTGCGATTGCAAGTGCGTTTGGATCTACTGCGACACCAGATGCGAACAAATCTTTGGGTGGTGCCGCACCCGCAACTGGTGCTTTTGGAAGCGGCTTTGGAGGTTCACTCGGAGCCGCTCTCTCTCAACCACCCGCCTCGGCTAATATTAAGGATGACGAGATGGCAGATAGTGGCGATGAGGTTGAGCAGCCGAGAGCGGGTATTCGTGGGGGGAACATGTTTGATGTCTCCACCGCTCTAGGAGCAGCTTCTTCGACAACTCCAGCGAAGGATCAACAAAAAGCTCTTGCACCTGCCTTCGGACAACCTTCCAAGCCCTCCACAGATACAACCAAGTCGTCGGCTTTTGGTACTGGCATTTTCGGGTCGACGTTAAAGGAACAACCCAAGGGTGCGTTTGGTTCACTAGCCAAAACCCCTGCACTCGCGCCGGCATTTGGTACCCAAGAGTCAAAGACAGCAACTCCGACAAATGCATTTGCTGCTCCCTCACCGGAAAAGTCGGCGCAGGTTGGTACAGGTTTATTTGGAAGTGCTCTTCAACGGTCAACATCTGGAGCCCAGCCAGCACCGGCATTCGGATCTGCATTCGCTTCACAGCCGGCTTTTAGTACACCAGCAGCGCCGACTTCTGGTCTTGGAGTAGTTTCACCTTCAGGAAAACCTATAGTATCTGCATTTGGCCAGAAAACCATACCTCCGACTCCCAGCTCTGAAAAAACGCCCGCCAAGGAAGAAACCTCGGCGGCTAACAAAAGCCTTCCCGATGACGACTCAGACAGAGAGACGGTACACTCTCCTGTTGCAATCGAGGCTGCTCCACTCCCACCTGACTTTACAGCGAAGCCTAAGAAGCTCGAACCTACAATCCCTACTGATGCACCTTTACCTCCTGATTTTACCTCTCAAACAGCCGCCGCAGCGATCTCCCCGTCCGCTAAGACGTCTCTCCCATCATCTGGACCGCGTACTCCTGCACTAGTCGTATCTTCTTCAAAAGCTAAGGAGAGTTCTGATGTTAGCGCTACCGGCTTGACTCCTGCCTCAGAACCAGTGTCTAAGCCAGGCGTAGCTCTCCCACCCCTGTCTCCAATCAGAATAAAGGACCCCAACCAGGCATCTGTTCTTGTATCACCTACAACAAAGCCCGCTCGTTCAAGGGCTCCCAACCCAATGAAGGAACGGCGAAATGCCACACTTAGATCGGACGTCACATCCCTCAGGACAGCGGGCACTGGTCGCTTGCCATCTCAGAAAGCTGGTACCGCCGCTAAAGCTACGAAGTCCGCGAACCACGAAGATGATGAGGACGACCAAGATGTTATTGGTACTAAAAAGTTCGAATTTTTCCCGGATAAACCGGATAATACAACTCCCCAGACGCAAGGCGGTAGTGTTCTGGATTTTAAGATCAGGGAACCTATCATGGACTTCAAAGCCTTACCACAGAATAACAATGGAGGAGACGATGACGATAGTAGCGAAGAAGGAAGCGAAGAAGGAAGCGAGGAAGGAAGCGAAGAGGGTGACGAAGAAGTTAGTGGTGATGAGGAATCTGGTGGCCCCTCTGGTCAATCCAGTGAATTGGAGGACGAGGGCTGGGTCAATGCTGAAGAAGAAGGATCCCCTCACGCTTCGACCCATACATCAAAAATTCAGAAAGAAGAGTCGGCCAACCAATTATCTGGTTCTCTTTGGGATCGTATGGGCCCGCCTTCATCTAACAGGCCGGGTACGACAGGACCTGAACCAGCAACAGCAGCATCCGCAGGGAAACGCTTTGACGTATCAAGGCTAGTTAATAAATCGCCAACCGCAGCTCCAGAGACACCTAAGCCTAAGATTGCGGCTGCATCAAAGGAAACCACTTTGTCACCGCGAACTCGTGCACTCCAAAAACAGGTGGATAATTATAAACAACGTGCTGAAGACGAGAAGAAACGGGTTGAAGCTGAGAAACAACGAATGGAGGGGCTGCGCATTGAGAAAGAGACACTTTTGGCCGAAGCGCAAGCAAAGCTAGAAATGATTCACCGCCAGCACTTGGCCGACATCGCATCAATGAATGCCAACGAGAAAACAATGAATGACCGGGAAGCTAAATATAGGGAGTCTCTACAGCAGCCAGTGGAACCGAGCTCTGTGTTAAAACAATTAATTCCTTATCGTGAATCTGCACCTTTCACAAACTTCAAAGTATGTACATTTCCGATCAAAGCACGGCGTTCTCCTGATACTAGTGTAACTAACATTGACTTGATTCTGCAGGGCCCTGATGCATATTTGGAGCATCTGATTATTACACTAGATCGCCGTGTCGACAATTATGGGATGAACATGAGGCAGCTGGAATCATTTGTTGCATATCACCGAGAGTCGGACCATTTCACACTTGATGACCAACGACCCGTTGAAAGCATTCGAGTCACCGCTGCTCCCGATGTTTCGCTGATGGCCAGGGATTTGATTGAGAAGGCTCAAGAGCTTGATAAGACGTTTGATTTGGCATCGCTAAAGGCAGACGTGGCTGGTTTGATTAACGATGTCGACTACCGTAAGGACACCTTTCTGATATTTCGAAACTAAGATTGAGCCTTTATTAACATGTGATCGATTGTAGTGTGTGCTCGTGCGAGTGACATTCCGAACATAATTCTCCTACATACTCACCCAGAACTACGTGCGCATATCCGACGTCGTCCGCTTTCCGCCCAACAGCGTATGCAACAAGCGAGCCTTCGTCGAAAGGTCCCCTTACTACGACGCAAAGTTAAACGAACCGAAGATAGTTTTCGCGTGCTTCAGGCTCGCGTTGCTAGTCTGAATAAAACGCAGAAGGCCAACTATGGCGATATCCGACCACCTACAATTGAACAAGTCCGTGAAACTGTCGCGAGACTTATGGATGTTGCAAAGGAGAAAGCCGAAAGAGTTGATAACCTGGAGGATGCCCTTCGGAAGATGCGTATTCGTAGCGTTAGTCCTACCATGAGTCGCGGTACTACGCCAAGCTTTAGAGCTGGTAGTGTCAGCTTTTCGATGGCTGGCAGCCGTGGCGATCGAGAACGTGGTGGAACGCCCGCGACTAGCAGCTGGAAAGCCACAAAGAAAGGAAAAGAATCAGTTCTCGCTACACCGCCTCGCAATATGCCTGGCCCGGATAAATTTGATTACTATGAGAACACAATTGACAGCCCGATCTCACGATTTTCGCACAGCAAGCAACACCCCCAGCGAATCCCCAAGAACACCACTGGAACGTTTGGACTTATCGAAGAGGAGTTAGGCGAGAATGAGTACTTTAACAATCAGAACGCGTCTTCGTCGATGAGTGTTCCGATTGCCACAAGTTACGACAGAGGAATGGCGGAGTTACGAAAGGAGGTCTTGACTACTCCAAAGAAAGGGGATGCTGCCGTGGAGGTTCCAAACACACCAGCCAGCAGACAGGTTAACAGACTTCTGAAGGATGAGATGGAAGAGATCACCGGTGGTAAGGCCAAAAAGGCATGGACGGATGCAGATGACTATATGGAAGACAAGAAGTTACGAAAGGAGGTCGCTAAGCGAATGGCCAAGATCGCTAGGAAAGTGGGGGTTCGAACCACCACAGTGGAGGCATAGATGATTATTTTCAAGCGGAGATGTATACACTATTGTTATTTTATGGGTTCATTGTTATGTCTTACCTTTTTCGTTTTTGTTTTCCTTGCTTTTTCTTCTCTTTTATTGATGGGATGATTTAAGATAGCTCGATCTTTCCTTGAAGTCCTTGCTGACTCGAGATTCGAGCATCTTTGAACACTTCTTTGGATCAATCATGAGGTATATGGCCGGTTTTTTCTTATTTCCAACATGTTTACGACGCAAAATCGGGTTGAGATGTATGATAACTAGTATATGAAATATGGCAAGGATGGGCTTCGTCATGATCATAACCATTGATCCCTGACCGTAATGTTGGAGACGCTCATCGGCATCCTTGTTTCCATTTTAATTTTCCAAGGCTCCTTGGCTCGCTTAGAATGGCAAATGCATGCACCAACCAAAAAGGGGGCCGAACTGCGGGACGTTGCAGTTGGTTGCGTTGTGGGGGCCTTGAAAGTCGCCTTGTGTAAAGTTCCAGTTTTGAGACGACCCTTTTCTCATTGGCGATCCAAGCACCACTCATTTTCCCGACACGAGGCTCTCGGCACGGTTCCGGTCAGCCGTACGGTTATTCTTCCATACAATGGGCGCTTCTTACAATGGGCGTACAAAGGCAAGCTACTCTACACCGTGTTTTGTTGAAAATGAGTCAACGTTTGCATTCGCAGCTAATTCAGGATTTGCCTTGGTTTCGTTGCTGTTTTGGACGGTCCGCGCGTACAAGGAAGGAGAACCAGCAATTGCCAACTTCAAAGACTCAATACATATGTAGTAATGTTGAGCAAACCTGGACAAACGGAATTGACCCTCTCACTAGCTGGCTCTTAGCGACCATAAAGACTCGGCGATACCTTGCCTTTGATCTAAGATTTACTCTCACCATCACCTTACGTTGCACCTTCCAACCCCACCACGCCAGTATTGACTAAATCTATTCCATTCGTTTTCGTTTTCGTTCGAATCTATACAAAATGTTCAAGTCAATGCACCGAGCTGTCAAGAAGCTCACCGAGGAAGCACCTCAGGGTAATGACCAGATGGTCATCAAAGTGAAGCGACTCGACTCCAGATATAATCGCAGAGGCCACCAGGTTATCGTTGATTCCGGCACAGTCCCCATCGTTGAGACCGATGCCAACGATCCTAACGGTGCATATGTCTTGGTTCACTGCAAATACTTCAACCAGCTGGGTATGTTGCATCGTCAAACTCTTGATATCAAGAGTTTGATGGTAAAGAAGGTCTTGAAGGAGATCATTGGCGACACCTACCCGGGTATTAGCTTTAATACTACCAATATCGTTTTGGAGTACCCGTTACGATGCTTGTGGTACTACCGTGACGAGATCAGATTTGTAGCCAAGGAAGATAAAAAGTCGGAAAAGGGAAGACATTTGAAGCTATTACTTGACTTCCTCGACGGTGAGTTTGCAAAGTTGGATGCCGACTACAGAAACTACATGGAGCAGGGCCTGACTTCATTTGACATGTGAGTAATGATTATATATTCCAGGGTTGAAATTTTTGGGAATTCGTGCTAATTTGACTTTGAATTAGAATGTGGACTTTATTCAAACCTGGCGAGCTCGTCTACACAAGCTTTGACGGCCATGCACGTGTATTTGAGTCCAAAGGCTACAAGGAACAACAGATAGCCTCAAATGTGTTCGGTGTGGTTGATGGCAGCTATGTTGACTACAATGGGGAAGAGTTTGGCTACGCTTCGCGGTTTGTCCTCAACCCTGCATTCGAGGGAACGCGTAAAATAACCGAACTCGATGCTTTCCCACTGCAATACCACCCGTGTGAAAAGGAAGCCAGGTTAGATTTAATCTCTAGAGGAAGAAAGTTTGAGAGCCTTGCGGGAATCCACTGTATGGACTACAATGGTCCTACGATATCTGGAGCTGGACACTGGGGTTCGAAGTTATACGTATGTTTAACCATAATATATTCTTCATGGGTGGCAACTCTAATCAAACCTTCAAATATAGGTCAACGGTAGAGTTATGGTTGATGTCAAGACTCACCTACACTACCACCCGGAAAAGGCGGTCGCTGTGACATTATTGGATGATGATAAATTGAAGGAATTGATGGCAGATCAGGCAAAAGCTCGGCACACCACTGGAGGGTATCACAACGGCGTATACTATGAAGAAGTCCCCTCCCAGGGAGTTCAGAACATAACCATGAACGTTACCCTTCCCACGGATGGAACCGGCCAGGATTTGAAGCACAAATCCAAGCGGTATGAAAAGAGCAAGGCAGGCAAAGTCTTAACCGATGATCAACTATTGCTTTGTTCAAGTCTTATATATGGTTTTGCACTCAACGAGAAACAATGGGGTAAGAAAAAAATGCACCATGAGACTATTCCAAAAACACGGTGTGCTAAAATCGGTTCCGTTTTATAGTGCAACTGTTTGTGGAGAATCTACAATCAGTCAAGTGGAACGTCCAATCTTTCGACCAACTGGTGCTTCCATCATCTCAAAAACAACTGGTAAAGGCGCTCGTTGAGTCTCACCAGAACTCCAATGCGAACTTTGACGACTTTATCGCCGGTAAAGGCCGCGGTCTAATCTGCTGCTTGCATGGGTCTCCGGGTTGTGGTAAAACTATGACGGCTGAATCCGTCGCGGAATTCACAAAGTCGCCATTGTATACCATTTCCGCAGGCGATCTCGGAGCCGACCCCGCAGAGATGGAGAAGGCACTCTCGAAGATTCTAAGACTGTGCACCGTCTGGAACGCAGTCTTGCTTCTCGATGAGGCTGATGTGTTCCTCGAGGAACGATCTCTTCACGATCTAGGCCGTAATGCTTTGGTATCCATCTTCCTTAGGATGCTCGAGTACTGTATGTAGCAAACTTATTTCCTACGAACACTCTTTTGGAATTATATACTAACAGACGTTTATAGACTCCGGTATTTTGTTCCTCACTACCAATCGTGTCAAGACTTTCGACGAGGCCTTCCAATCCCGTATCCACGTCGCTCTCCGCTACCGAGATCTTGACAGGTCGGCTCGTGAACAAGTTTGGCGCAATTTCATCCAGAAGATCGGAGATGTCGGTAATACCACGGCGATTAAAGAATCAGACTATGATTTCTTGGGCTCGGTGCCGCTTAACGGTCGACAGATTAAGAATGCGGCGAGGACGGCCTTGAGTTTAGCAGAAAATATGGGAGAGCTGATGAGTGTTGATACTGTGAAGAGCGTCTTGGGTATCGTGGAAGCTTTTGAGCGGGATTTCAAGGAGTTGAAGAAGGAGAAGGTTATCGAAGCCTAATTGAAAGATAGGATCTATATGGCCAGTCTCATATGCGGAGACTCTTTGGATATGACGGGTTAATTTATTTGGCAATCGGTGTTGGTGGAGCAAAGAGGTGCTATACGGAGAATATTAATTTGTAACAAGGAATTTTTGGATTCATTTATTTCTGGCCGAGGATTTTGGAAGAAAACCTTTAAGCATTCCAGCATTATGTGTTATTTTAAGAACAGTAATGCACTGGTTATTTATATGCGAAGGCCTCGTTGCAGTTTGTGATACAGGATATATCTTTGAACGGAGATTGAATGTATACTGCATAATTATAACTGACAAAGTATTAGCTTTAGGGACACATATGAAGTGAGTACCTTGATTTTCCCTTGCGCAGAGACAAATATTTTGATGAACAAACAACCAGTAAGATGAAGAGATAAAAACACACCAGAAAACGAGGATGAAATGAAGATTGACGATAAGGAAATGAGAGGGAAGGATCAGAATGAGAAGGATTAGCAGGGAAAATAATAAAGCAAAAATTCATGCAATACGAGATAAGTCAAAAATGAAATCCTTTTTTTTTTTTTTTTTTTTTTTGATTATTCAGAGATCAGGTCAGTCGATATTATGAAAATCATAAAATAACTTTTCTGGCTCACGATATGTTGGTTTCAAATCATCTGGGGTCACCCACCAATCCCCAATCTGAAACCCATCAAGGGACCTACTTTCCTCGATATGGAGCAGAATATTAATCTTGTTACACCTGACGAATGGCAAAAGTTGACGTTCAGCGTTATACTTTCTTCCGTGAGAATCGAAAGCGCGGTTCGCCTCCCGGGTATAATTCGAAACTATCGTGCCTTTGCCTAAGTGATGAAGAAGAACAGTGCATTCTTTAAGCCATTCAGCACCGAGAGCTCTTTCTTCAGGTGCAGGAGGATCGTAGTCACGTATGTGGGACGCATCAAACTTGACAAGCTCAGGCCAGTCGGGAATGACGTCGGCGTACCCATCCTCCTTGAGCTTTTTAGTATTCTTTAGAGCATCAAAGAAAATTCTTACGGCCTCACTGTCTTCTTCAAGGTGGAGAATGTACTGCACACCGCCGGCGGTGCCGGAACAATATTCCCTCCAATGGTCCTTCAAGTTCAACTTATTGAACTTCTCTCCCATTATATTTAATGGTTCGTGGCGTTTACCCTTTTTTGTGATATGCTTGATGACGCGACAGGTATCGGTCCACTCGGACCAGACGTCGTACAAGTCAGGGCCACCCACGAAAAAGGGAGCAGGATAGTGCATATCGATCTCTCTCTGCGCAAGGGCTTCTTTTAGTTCGTCTTGGGATAGTGGCGGTGATACTTTAAATTTGTCATTACCAGCCGGAATTGTTCTGCTCTGTTTGGCGGCAGGAGCCCTGGTGGGGGCATTGACGGCAGCGCTGGAGGTCATAGGAATAGAATGGCTCTCAAGAAGGTACCCGAACGAGGTACTCTCCACTTCATTACGATAATTGGTACGATATCCAATAACGGGCCACTCTGGGACCGTTACCTTCGTACGAGTGAATGATGGAGGATATCCGGTGGAAATGGGAACATATACCGGATACCAGTTGATAATATCTCCTTCGAAGGTTTGGTTGTAGGTAATATTGGTGAAGGAGTCAAAGACAAGACGAGCCTTGGGCAGTGTAGGGTAATGCCCGCCATTGGCGATATAACTCGAAGCAGCAGCGATGTCCTTTGAGCGGGTTGGCGCTCCGGTGGCAATAGGATGCCACCAGAATGTATACGGAGCAGCTTCGTCTGATGGGTCCTCGTAAGGAACGACCTCGTAGGTGATATTTAAAATATAGTCAAAAATCGTGGCAGTTGGTCCGAGGACTTTGAAGGTCGGGGTCTCCGTCTCGCCGCCGGGTATCAAACTGGGATCTGGAACCGCCTTCCAAGTTTCACCATCGGCTTTCGTGACCTCCATAAAGTAGCCTCCGTAGAAATCAAAGATCGAGGAAGTTTCACCGGGTAACGCTGTAGCCCGTGGCGCGAGGGTAATGGTGACGTTGTATTCAGGCTCGTCACCTGCTCCATCGTCGTGGTTGATAGAAATGTGATCGTGATCGTGAGCGAACTTGGAGTCTCCGTGGCTTTTATTGGCTACAGCGACGGAATCCAGTGGGACCTCAGCAATCTTGGCTGATTTATTAACACCGCTCTTCGTCTTAGCCACGGCATCGACAACACTCAAAGCGGTTTCAGTTGTGCCGCCACCAACATTCTTATGGGCAGGACTGGCGGCAATCTGCGTGATTGTGGGCCCCGCAGTATTGGTGATCCTTGGGAAAGTGGTAGAGAGCCTTATAGTATTTATCCCGTGTGACTTGTGGCCCTCATCTTTCTCGAGGACTCCGGGATTAATATCTGGGAAAATTGGAAATGGTCCATTTGCCGGATGAGTGTGGGCATTGGAAACTTTAGAGGGGCGATAGTCTAATTGGTTTAATTATTCAGCATATATATCGCGAATTCGATAAGCAATTTGAAATGAGAACTTACAAACTCTCCCATTTTCATCAGTGGAGTATGGCAAAGTACGAGTCTCATACTCAATATGGACATTGGTTGGAATAGTTTCAGCAATAACTGCACCAAAGCAGTCTCTTTAGCCTCATGCTAAATTTCAGAAAAAATTCGACTGATCACATACGTTCAGGGGATTTTCCCTCGTGGCCGAAAAGGATATCTTCAAGGTCTCCTAGGTTGTGAATGACGGGACCGGGGGAATGATGAGAATGAGCGAGAGGCGACGTGCTGGTTTCTTTGTCTTCGTCAACGACGGGTGCATCCCTTGCGGCAAGCGCTGGATGTGTATGGCTGATACGCCCAGTGACAAGTTTTCCATTCTCTATGTACTGGGTAACTGGGATGACCTGTACTGGATCTTGAGGTTCTTTATCTGTTTTCGGGTTAGCGATATATTCATTGTGATTGATATTGATATTCGACGAGCTCAAGCCAATTTAAATATTTTTGGATTCAAACTTTAGGACTTACTTCTACCTTCAAAAGCAGCTTTGTAGGCATAGCGGCCGCGATGATTAGGCACCTGGTTATTATCATCGGCAGCTACAAAAACAAGAGACCGTGCACCAAGAACGGTAAGAAAGGAGAATTTCAGAATTCTAGAACACATCTTGGCTCAGATATATTTCCTAGTCGTGAGACTATTATAACCAAAGACTATGTTGAAAGTTTCTTTAATTCACGTTAGATAAAATTTGAGAGACTGAAATATAGTTTTTCAGATATCTTAGGAAAACGACGGTAGTTACTATCGTATATCGAGAATGATAGAATAATTTAAGATTTAAAAAACAAAAGTGAGAGTGGGAGTCTCTATTTCACATTTAAATGTAGGGCTGACGGTGCGAGACCAGATGACCAACGTTGCATAGTCGCGAAAAGCGAGGGGAATATTCGGTGCTCGACGGTAAATCATCTGAATATGCAACATGGAACGGCGATGAAGAAAAAAAAAGTGGATGCGTTGGCATCAAAAATATATAAATAGGACGAAAACATAGAATTTTTATTTTGATCCTCGAAGCTTCCTGAAATAATATTCTACTGTAGAATAGTGGCAGATTAGGTGCACAAGTCTATTTCCGTCCTGCTAATCCATCAATCCCACTATATTCTAGGGTACACTTCGCCGCGATATCGTATCGGAGTTATCGACCTGAATTTTAAGACTCTTAAGCAAACAATCTTGAAAAGAGTTATAAGATCCATTATCTCCCAGTTCTTGCTGGCATTGAAGAAAGTATTGCGGTATATTTGTCGGCGTTTCCAGATATCCGGCTTTGTAACAGGTTTTTAAAGCAGCGAAATACGATTTCAGGCACGGCCCATTGCTACTCACGATGCAAGAAGTAGCAATTTCTGATGGGATGCTGCAAGATCCTGTTAATGACTTTGCATAAGAGACGAATCTGGGCTAATATATCATTTGTAGAAACAAGGCCATACCTGTAGGTGTCGGTGAGGTTGCAGCCGTAATATCTGAAGCTGAAGAATTTCCTAACCCGTCATAAAAAGTAGTGATAGTCGCCGTTGGAGCGGTTACAACCTCGACGACAGTAAGATAAGATGTGTAGATCTGTCCGGCAGGGAGCCCGCGTTCTGCTTGTTGCATATCTTTAGAGATCTCATATACACCCAAGTTTTCCACCGCACTTGTTTGGTTAGCTTGTATCAACCGGATAGCAGCACCACCATTAACAACCGTGGCAGCATGTAGGCCGAATAACATGAGGCACGGAGCCTGTATGTATAAATATTTTTGTGATCTCATAGCGGTAATTGGTGCTGAAGATCGCCGTGCAACGTGAATCGAAATGTTGAGCGTGGTAGGCGATCTTTGGGGATCGGGTGCATAGAAGGACGTGTGGGTCGCGAGATGCCCGTTGAAGAGCTACCACCTCACATCTTTGATATGGTAAATATGGTGGCGACGTGGTCCGAGCTAATTTCGAGGATATTTGCGAGATCAAGCACTATATACTTATGCAAGTAAATACTAGCGTGGCACTTATTCGATGTATTTTGTGCTGTCGTGCAATTGAGATGATTCGACCATTGGCATTTTATCAAGCCTCGCTACATATTAAAGAAAATAGATCAGGAAGTATAATAATGTGTCTTGGAAAGAATTATTTGCTTATTTAAAACATTTTGTGATCTATTGCATACCGTTTTGCGAGTACGAATTGTGGTAGTGTATAAAGTGCCATATACGGCACTTGATGCGCCTATTTGCGTCCTCAAAAATGCAACAATTTCAACACATTTCTAATATTCCAAACCAGAGGGTAGAGAAAAAGTGTTATCAGGGTAGAGTGCTTAAGTATCAATCCTTAATGTTTGCTTGCTAGAAATTCGGGTGTACAAGCTTGTAGTCGAGGCTAAGTCTGTATGAAAGGGCTCTGTGGGTATCTGATTATATTAATATTATAAGTTGTTTTTGGATTGGGAGTTATATCATATCTATAGAACTTCCTCTGATTGAATCCGTTGTCGTTGTGTATATTGAGCTTCGAGGGAATAAATATTAAGACGATCAATCATAGATTCGTTGGCCGTGAAGGCGTATAACCCCTGAAAGTATTGATTATCTATGAAGCACGTACGGAGAGAATTGTTGTTTTTTTGACAAATGTCATTGTGATTTTACCCCTGTCTGTCAAATCAATCGTCGAGTATATAATCATCTCAGCGTCGACGCGTCTACTTCTCCCCTCACACATAACAAAACTTTTCAGCCCTCCTAAGTAGCAAAAGATTTTCTCCCTCCCCTCCCTTAAGACCTTCCTTCTGTTCGACGTTCCTCACAACTTCGAGTTTCCCATTCACCATTACGCAAAATTTCAAAACCAAAGTTCATTCATAAACATATTGAGAAGACGAATACAAGATGGCGGGTCAAGACTATGTTGTCGAGCACGACTGCCCCTGCTGTGACTGGGTGTAAGTATTTTGGTTTATCTCCTTCATCTTCCTCCTATATCTACAGCTCTACGAGTTTTCCCTTGACTTGAATATCATCCTTTTAAAACATACGTGTAGAAACAGCATCTGCCTCCCCGTTTCCAGGGGCTAATCACAACTCTAATCTTGATAGATTCTTGGGATGCGGATCCATCCAACAGCATTTTATCCAGGAGCATGCGTATCTGGTTTGCGAGAAGTGCACAGATGCCGGACAGGTCCACAACGGTGTGCGTCACTTTAAAGACCACACGTTGAAGGGCCTTTCCTTCTACCAGCATCCGGTTCGGTGCGGCGAATGCAGCAAAGGATTTGGAATCATGAAGGACCCCAACAGTTACGGGCCTGTCATCGAACATCTAAAGTCTTGCCAGGCAATTATCGACAAGTTCTGCAACCAAGTATTCATGTCCCAAGGGCATTACTTTGAGCACTGCAACCACGACGAAGTCCACATTGAGTTGCGGACTGCTGAGGAGTGAGTGGAAACCGTACTTTCAGAGTTTCTTCTAACAACTTTATGTACTAATCCTAGCGGGTAACAGGCACAAAGAATACTTGGAGCGACGCAAGCGGCGCAAAGAGCGGAAGAAGCTCGAAGAACGCCGCAAACTAGAGGCCGCATTAGCTGCCTCTAGGGAGATCCAACGGCGTAGCCGTGCATCGGGGACCGGTAAATCCGCTAAAGAAGCCGGGCAAAAGGACCCATCCACCAATCCCTGGGATGACATTCCGTTGTATCTCATCAGATCTCTCCCAGAGGGGGACGGGCAGCCAAAGCCAGCTGCACCCCCTAAGAAAACCAATATCGAGATTCTCAGGGAGAAATACGATGTCAGTTCGGCGCTTGATCCGGAGCCCGACCTGGAGGATGAGGTACCAGACAATAAGCTCTCCCCATGGGCTCTGGCGGGAAAGCGAGCAAGGGAGGCCACCAAAGCGAGACGCGAAAAGGCCGCAGCCAAAAGGCTGGCGGTGGAGAAGAAAGCCACCCAGGAGAAAGAAGAAACAGAGAGGAAAAAGAGAGAAGAAGAGGCAGCAAAAGTGGAGACCGAGACTGAGAAGTGTGAGCAAGAGAAAGCGGAGAAGATGGAAGCGGAGAGAAAGGCAAGAGTTATCGCTGAGGTCACGGACTGGGTCTTGAGACAGAAGGCTGCCCGCGAGGCAAAGGAGATGCAGCTCAGGAACTACTGATGTGAGGAAATCTAACAGCTTCAAGAGAAGCGGCTTCTGTAGACAGTACTTTTACTCCAATTCCATAGATTCATCTCTTTTATTATTTTATCCATTAGCTGAAATTGAAGGAGAGGAGATATTTCAGGATTAGGAGATACATGGGGGGACTTTTTTAGCTGCTATAGCTGGGCTCCAGATTACTCAATACAAATGGGATGGGGGGCAGCAATATTTGAATGGTCCAAACTCTCCATTGTCTCCAGACATAACTTAGAAATAATTTCCCTCCGTCCATCGTAACACTATCCGCATTGACAGTTTCCCTCATCGCCCTCCAGCTCTCAGTGTATATAGTAAGGGCTCCCAATGATATCTGATTTCATCAAGACATTATCTTTCTTCCATCAATGCCATGATAGCAGATTCCAGATATCGCCAATTTCCAAGGTCAAATCGAATTTCATCTATCTCCAGCTAATCATCGCCTCACATCACAGCCATAACCCCTACAAATCACGCCAGTTGATCATCTGCCCGCTCAGGATGGAAATATCAGCAACTACGAACTCCTCAGTAGACCAGGCAAATGGCACTGCAGACCCTGTACGTATCCGAAGTAAATGAGACTATATAGAGCGTGTAATCTAACATGTCTTGAAGATCTCCAATGCGTTCTCTAAGTTCCTCTCCACCACCAACGAGGAGGTCGCCCGACTGAAAGATGAAGTCCAAAAAACTACTACAAGTCAGTACGCGGGTGCTCTCGCCTCTGTCGCTGAGAAGGACAAGGAGATTGCCAACCTCCAAGAAGACATCGAAGCCAAGGTCTCTACACACAAAAGAGCCGTGGAGGTCCTTGAGAAAGAGATCGAGCACCAGAGGGAGCTCGTGCAAAAGGCCAAAGCAGATACTGGTTCTCTTGCTAAAGAGAAAGCTTACGAGGAAAACTTAAAAGTCCTCAAAGCGGACCTCATCAAACGAGAAGGATTAATCAACAAGCTCAACCATCAACTTAAGGAGAATCAGGCAGCTTCATCCCCCCCGCCAAAACCCGTCGATAACAGCGAGCTTATCGCCGCTCGCAGACAAATCGCCGACAGCAAGAGGAAGATTAATGATCTAGAGGATGAAGTTCAAGGGGCCAAGGAAGCATATACCGAGCTCCTCGACGATATAACTGAGTGTCAGGAAAAGAAGTCCGCCGTTGAATCAAAGCTCAGAAAATCAGAAGCCGAAATCAAGGTTTTGAAAGCCAAGCTTGAAACTCTTGACAAACATCATAAAGCTGAGCTTGCCAAACTTCAGGATGTGATCATAGAATTGGTCGCAGATGTGGATGCTGCCACTACGGACAAAGAGACACTTCTTCACAAGATTTCAAAGCTTGAGACTGAGAGGAACAAAGCTACCGGGACTGTTCATCGTAGAGGATTGCAGTCAGAAGTGATGCGAAATACGATCCACAACCTTCAAGCTGACAACAAAAGATTGCAACAATCAGTCACCTCTCGCGTGAAGAATGATCTGGAACACAAAGAGCGGGCTTCTTCTGCCAGCACTGAGAAACAATCAAACCCTCCGGCTGATCCTCGTAGTGGTGCCGGGCTTCGAGCAAATGCTCTGCCATTCCTTCCTTCTAACAAACAATCTGGTCGTGACGCTGACGATCAGGAGGAAGAAGGTGATAAGTTTAATTGTTGGTAATTGTTATCAAGTTTTTTTTCCTGATGGAATTTCATAATCTTCTTCACCCAGCATCTATAAAGATCGATGGTTTGTTCTGTTTTATGGAACTACGCTGCCTGCACTTTTACATTTCATTCTACACTCAGTTAGCTAGTTGCTAATGGCATTCTTATTATTTTAGCCAGAACCACCAAAAGTGATATCTAGATAATAGAGAATCACGGCGTTCCCATAAACAACTCTCTTTCCTAGGCCTGTCTCCAACTAACCATGTTTTACAGTAAAGATAACCGCGAACTGGTGCCTTTGGGTCCAAGAAGTCCAGCGACTCTTCACAACTCATCAGATTCTGCATGGTATTTCTTTTCGCGAGGTTTTAATTTCGGGTCCCTGTGCAAAATCTTCCGTCAGCTATCTTGAGCTCAAGTTCAAGTTCAACAATGATTGCGAAGAAATCCTACCCAGCATAAGCCAACTTTCCTACAAACACGCCGTGACGCTTGACTTTGACTTTCAGTTCATCTTTCACAACTCCGAGGTCCTCCTTAGTCCATAAATCCGTAACTTTATAACCTGCCTTCCTCCTATCCCATTCATCAAGGAAAATATCCTCGAATCCAATGATAAACTCGCCATCAGTATTCCCATTATTGATCAAGGCAACGGCTATATCACCACTCTTATCTTTAGAATCCTGTAGCCACAATTGCGAATAGGCTTTCTTGTAGGACCTGTACCCAACCCCCCATTTTCCCTGGCTCAAATCGATAATATCCTTATTTGTCAAAATCTCCAGCGTCTGATCAGAGGTATGCATAATATCATGCCCCATAATCAACGGACTCTTCACCATTGCCCAAATCGTAAAATGCAATTTCTGCTCCTCGTAATCCAAATTATCGTTTCCAATTTCCAACATATCCAGATCATTCCAAGCCCCCGTATGAGCCTTCTGCCCCAACGGCGCCGCCTTATTGATAATATTCATAATGGAACAGTGATGTCCCGGAAGCCGGCAAATATAATCCTCACAAGGACACCGGTCGTCGTATCTATCAAACACGTTCACGATATCTCCGCTCATCCGCCAACTATTCGCGATCGTTGGCGCCCAATCCCACGGCGAATCCTCCCCCCAGTTGCACATACTGTACAATATCGGTCTCCCCGTCTTAATCAACGCCTTACTCATCACATCATACCGATTATAGCTGATCAACGGGGTACCGCTTTGTCCTTCGTTAAAACAGTTATCGTACTTGAGATAATCCACCTCCCATTCGGCGAAGAGTTCGGCGTCTTTCTCTTCGAAGTTCAGACTACCGGGGTATCGACCGCAGGTGTACGTTCCGGCGGAGGAGTACATTCCGAATCCTAGTCCTAGCGCGTGGATTTCGTCCGCGAGATGCTTTATACCTCTTGGGAATTTCTCCGGGTCGTACTGGAGATATCCTGTCGTGTTTCGTTGATGGAGAGACCAGCAGTCGTCCATGACGACGTAGTGGTAGCCGTATTCATCTAGTTTGAGCTTCTTGAGGGCTTTTGCTGCTCCTAAGATTGTGTCTTCGTTGATGTTACAGGCGAAGGTGTTCCATGTGTTCCAGCCTGTAGAAAATTGCGCGTTGAGCGTTATATTTTGGATCGGACTGCTGGCAGCGGTAGGTGCAACATACCCATTTGGGGATTCAGGGCGAGGCCATTATCAGACGCTTGCACTTGGGTACTTTCGAAAAGTGCCACTAGGACTAGTATGGCCTGGGGGATTCGATTGAGCATTTTCCGGGTCGGCATGGTCGCCAGACGCGTTTGGATCTTGGGTTCTAGAAACTGGTAAGCCGGTTTCGAGAACACGAACAACCTGAAGAATGATCAAGATCGGGGTTATCCGTCGCGCATTTAAAGACACTAACTTAATTTCACATTAACAGGCGTGACTGTTGTGGGGCAACAAGGGGCATGGTTCGGGAGCCGCCCGCGAAAGACTAGGCTGAATGAAGATATCGTATTCGCTTGCCGGGCAACATTTTCCTAGTCAGTTGCTCTATCGACATGCATTTAACTCCTTGATTTTGCTTGAACTTCAATTGTTTACTTTGAGTTTTAAAAGCTAGCTATTTCAGTACTGGTATCCAGAAGACATCTTATATCCAAACTACGAGGGTTGTACTTTTTGTGTTATCATCTATAAACCTCGTAAAACCTACGAATACCCCACTGAATACCCTACTGAAAGATACAAACTAGCCATGGCACTCCACCATTTTCACAAGATGCCTTTCCCAATTTGATATTGTTTCGTGTCATCGTCGACCTCACAATACGCAGCATATATTTCGGCCCTCCCGCCTCCCCTATTCCAAAATCCAATTTCAAACCCGGGTTTCACGAAAACACTCATTCCCTCTTTCAACTGCTCCCTCTGTCCTTCGTCGCCCGTTTTTGAACACTCACTACCACGTCGGACCAAAGTTGAAGGAACATGGCCGCCTTCGCTCGCAACTGCCTCCGTTTGCCCTGGCGTGTCGGGTCCTCTGTCCTCACCCGCTGGCTCGCGTCCCGGACGGCTTCTTGCCGATATTTCGACTTCGCCGGCGGTTACAATGTAAATTGCGGGTCCGTCTACGGCGATAAATTCCTCCTCTGCGCGGTCTAAGGAAATTTTTAATAGAGAAAATTCGTCCATCGGGGTCTCGTACTTTGTAGTGTGAGAGTTACGCGACTTGGGAAACGGTTTCTGGGGAAGGAGCAAATGCTTCGAAGATCCTGGGTTATGGAGTAGCATTCTAACAAAGAGGTCCGCGTCGTCCGGTGGACCCATACTTCCTTGAAAACCGCGAGAAACAACATTATCCGAGTTTGCCATGCACTAAGAAACATTAAATCAGTCTTCCATTCAGTTGCTTGAGAGCAGATATTACTTACTTCGATAATATCCCCATCTAAATAGGCGTGAATACAATCCGAAGGGACAGCAAGGCCTTCCCCTCGTTTCAGTGCGACGAAGTTCATAAAAAACACCGCTGCGAAGAGTCCAGGGTCGCCTGGGTAGTTTTTCCAGACCTTCTGGACAACATAAGCCAGTTCATCTCTCTCGCCCATCTCGCCGAGAGCCCTGTCTCCATCCACTCGGATACGACTCAGCAATTTCTTTGCCGCTTTTTCTATTGCCGCTTTGTCCTTCTTGAAAATACGCCCAAATATCTCTTTGAGGTTTTGATCAAGTTGCGTTTCGTCAATATGGGCAATATTCGAGTCTTGTTCTCCAAGAACCTCCCTTAGTTCCTCCACATCCCTCAGGAAGCATTTGATCTCCTCAACAGGTCTGAATCCAACAAAAGATTCAAACCTTGGAGACAGTGATATTGCAACCTCTGGTTTGTGGTTAGGATCGGTAAATTTTTCGTTCTCCCCTGTTTCTTCCTTCTCTTGTCGTTGCAATTGCTCGGCGAGTGATTTATGCGGATGAGCTTGTAGTGGTAAAGCTTTATCAAATGATAACACTTTGAATAAGAAGGGTAGCTGTGGGTTATTTCCAGGACCCGGGAATTTCTCAGCTATGCCACTCGTTAAGAACGTATGCGGTGACTGTTCAATCAGCGTTCTTAAACGAACCGACGTCTTCAGCGACCTGGATGGGCCATTCTCGTGGTCTCCCACCCAAATCTAGGGGAAATATCAACCAATATATTAGTTAAACGGCTACAACGTGAAGTAGGAAAAAATGACGCTTACCTCGCCATAAGTTTGTTCTTCATCAATTTTGAAATTCCCGTCTCCTTCATTTGCAAGGGCGTATTTTGCAGCCAGTGAGCGAGATCCCTTCTTACCAAAGGAGTAATCTTGCACTTGACATGATAGGCGTATGATTGGTTCGTCGTCCGGGTTGGATGATCTGGTCCGGTAGAGTTTTGGGCTTGGTCCCATGATGCCCTTTACAATCGGCTATGACAAAACAGTGCAGGCGTTTCCAGACTTGGCAAAAGTCGTCCCGTATGTACGATTGCGTCGATTGTTCGAAAAGTCTCAGACGAGGTTTCGGAGAGGTCCCCAAGGGACTTTAAATAGGTTCGCGGTACGCCTCACCGAGCGCTTATTTCGATATATTCTTTATAGCCACTGGAACAAGATAGAAACTGTGATCCCTTGGAAGCTGGTCTGGCGAATGTTCGAGAACCGTTTACCGTCAAGCAAAGACAAGGTGGAGTGTTGATGTCATTGTGATGTTGCCGCAACACAAAATGCGAAACGCCACTTCACAAACTTACACCAGATCATATCTCGTTATCCGTGGTCGTAGATCTGGCTCTATCTCCAGTTCGATGCTTATTCCGAATTTTGGCTCCCGGAAGTCTCAGTCATTTCAGCCTTCCTTGCTCTCTTTTTCTTCAACTTTTGATCAGTCGGTGTCGTGGCATTCTTCTTCTTCTCTGTTTCCCTATTTCGAGATTTCTGAGGCCCAAATCCCTTGAAAGTCTGATTCTCCGATAATTGAAGCCTAGAGCTGTCAACTAATTTCTTGAAGGTGGAACTTTTATCCATCTGCTTCGGCTTGATCCCGAAAACTCGTTCGAATAGCGGCGCTAGATCGTGTGCTGCACGTACCCGAAAGTCGGAGATTTGGGTTCTTCCGGAAAAGTTTCTCGTTCAGCGTCTCTTCGGTAACCGTGGAAAGTGGCTTGTCATTCGTAGCTGTTGATTTGAAACCTTTGAGTAAATTGGCTTCCGATAATGAGAAGTACGGTGATCCAATGTACGAAGGGTCGATAATTGATTCTAGCCGGTCCTGGGAGTCTTTCTTGTCTTTGAAGTGACGGGGGTCGAACAAGAAGACATGAATGCGATACCAAAGATTGTTCGGACCTTCTTGGAGTTGCAGTAGAGAAGCCATATCTTCTGTATATTCTACGAGGAGAGAAATCTACTATCTAGAGAGAAGGATCTCGACATACGAACGGCCTATTCGGTTAATTCTTCCAGGTCTTTTTGCAGTTTGCGATAAAGCTCGAGCTTGATGAAGTCTTGCCGACGCACTACTGCAGATTTCTCAATTTTTGATTATTTCGTAGTATGGTTGATGGGTGAGAATGGAAAACATTCGAGAACGCAGGGCCGTTATATACCTAGGTGGTCACCGTAGATCATTTTCAACGAAGCTAAAGATATTCGGTACCTTGATAGTCGGGCTTTGAAGATGTGCGCGCGCGTCGGTAGCCGCATGGCCATGGGCGCGCACTTTATTTGCTTGAGAATTTGGTTTACCGCCGAATATAGAATTCCAACATTTCAACGCAGAACTCAGAATTGTGGTGATCTGGTTGCACCGGTCTACAGGTACCATAACTCTGAGTTCTACCTGTTGATAAACTCGAACTACAAAATCAATTGGATGAAATCATGCAGAGCATATCTAATTACATGATGAAACGACTCATAAAATATTTAGGAATATCTGCAAGCCACGCTTGGCTTGCATGCAACGGGATTCTAGGCCCAGTTGGACGACAGCCAGTTGTTCGGAATATTTCCTCTTTCGGATAACTTTTCCTCAACCCAAAGCCTTGCCAAGCGACGGGAAAAATTCAGCCCCGTTATCTGCATTTTTATGCCAGAGAGTGCAGAGGTAATGGATGTGCAACAGTCTATCCCGTGCCACGTTATTCGTACCTGGAAGCTGAAATTACTATATTAAATCCCATCTTCTTCCCTTTGTCCCCATGGGAATTCAGCCCGCTTTTCTGTTACTCAAGATCCTAAAACCACAACAGTTTGCAGGAGACAGACTCAGCAACAGTCTACTTCCAAAGCAGAAATAAAAATCCATTTGATACAACATTTTAACATCCCATAATTATATAATTATTAAACTCATATACGCATTCCCACCATGGACCGGAGTAATACCGGATTCTCGATGCAAGGCCGCGTCGCCACAGGACTCAGCGTCGCAAACTCCCTACGGAGCAAAGGACGAGTGCATACTTTGGGCGCTGTGCCAGAAACACCAATTTTGACAAAGATACAGACTGGTTTGCCGTCTTCTCCGATTTCCAACATATCGCATGGGATATCTCCAGTTCTCCAATCCCCCCAAAAGTTAAAGCCGATAGGAAGCGGCTTGGTATCGACACCAGGAATGTTAGAGGCTCCTGATGCTTCGACTCGCCCTGGTCCCTGGAATGCGCTCCAGGATACAAAGGTCTTAGAACTAGAAGACATATCATATCCTGATCATACAGAGGCTACTTACCTCGAATTCTACAATTATCCAGTGAGTTGCACTGTTTACTCCGCTCTATATCATATTCCTTAAGGAATGTGTGTTGACGTGAGCTATGATTTGTGTACAGACAGCTGAAAGTCGGGCATTCCAAGGCTCTCTAAATGACAGTAACTTTGAGGATTGGGTAGACCAGGTAGGGAAAATACGCCGTTAAGTTGTTCTTGTTGGTGGTTATATTTAACTCAATCCACGACAGGATGTATTCCACAATAAAGGAGAGGCTCCAAAATCCGGGTGTAGGCTCATGTAAGTTAATTGATTTCCTCAATATGAGAATCTCTGTCTAATCATTTTGATCGTGATAGTATAACTCAACGACCACAATATGCACTCGCGGTTCTGCTACCCATGATGCTGCGACAAGATCATGTTCTAAAACTAGTTGAGAAATGGGATCTTGACTCAAGTTTTCCAGAGCAGATAATTCTCTGGACGTCACTTCTCAAAAGAAAGCATATACCAAAACGACCATACCGTAAGAAGTCAAATTATATTTGTTTCGTCATCCATCTTATAGCGAAGAATCTAACGCATTAAACCTTCCAGAGTTTATATCTAGACTGATAAACGGAAGTGACCAAGGCTCCTCCGTGAGTGTTATCAGCTTCGATCCGGCCACAAACATCACTTACGGTCTTGTGATGGGGTTATACTCAAACCAACAACTCCAAGAAAATGCCGGAACAGACTTGGTCATGTGGGAGACACATATGTTTCAAGAAAGACTCGCAAATTCAATAGATTGGACGTGGCATCCACTCGCTCATGTAATCGTTCAATTGGATGAAGTGCTTCGCTTCTTTCAATTAATCACTCGTCTGGGATCTATCAAGGTCGTGGAATTAAGTCATTCAGCTGGCTTGATGCAGCTCACAACAGCAACTGAAATGGTGCCATTGGCTGAGGCGCTTGCAAGAGACTATACGACAGATACGGCGACTCTTGCGATGCAATCAGCTCGCATGGTGCTCTGTCAGACGGCATTCGAGTCTAACATTGCGATAATAGAGGAGTTGATAGAAGCTGTGGATGAGATTGAAAAGATCGCACCTGGGACGAAAGACGTCCGCCCACACCTTATGGCCACACTCAACAATCTGAAGGCCAGATGCAAAAGCTGTATAGTCTTTAGTCAGGGGATCCAAAAAAATATATCTGTCGCACAAACTGCCGTAAGTTACTGCAGAATCAAACAAGGTCTATCTTTAATTTGGGAAGAACTAATATTTTATAGATATACAATCTTCTAGCTCAGCGGGACTCCAAATTGAATATCGAACTTGCAAGAGATTCTCGGCTGCTAGCCATCGCTAGCAAACGGGACAGCTCTTCGATGAAAACCATTGCAGTTCTAACGATCGCGTTTCTACCCGGTACATTCATATCAGTAAGTAAAGTCCATGCAGTAAAAAGTTCCTACGAAACGGATATTAATAATTTAGGCTCTTTTCGCTATGCCCATATTGAATTGGAACGCAAAATCGTATTCAGATGTCATGACCGACAAATTTTGGGTATATTGGGCCGTTACGCTCCCTCTTACTATTTTAATAATCTTGGGTTGGATAGCGTGGATAAAAAGACAGTCATGGTTGAAGAGTAGAGATCACCAGGAGGGAATGAAAGCATTTGACGAGGTTGATATTGAAAAGGCGGGTCTAATGCAACACGAAAATCAATTACCATTAAATTATGATTTCTCCGGAGAGAAAGAAAAATTGCTGAAACCCTCAGGGCCTCGTGGTCACTGGCGGAAGTGGGTGCCCCATATGAAATCTGACAAGGGTACTAAGAAGGCGCACGACAGTTGAGTTAAGTTTTCCACCGACATCAAAAGGATAGTTGGGGCGCACATAGACACATCATTAAATGAGAAAATATATACTCTCAGTTCATTCGCCAGTAATATAACTAATCTACAAATTGTACAATCTGTCTTATAACTTGGCCGAAGATTCTAGAGCTAAAATACCGCGATTAATTTGAGATAGATCCTTGATACCCGCAAGTGCCATATTTATTTCCAGATCTGCTCGTAGGCACTTCATGACATGTTCGACGCCTGCTTCGCCACCCATTGCCAGTCCCCACATCATAGGCCTAATTGAATCAAGAGTTAGTTCTCAGGTTTACACGTTTCAATTCTCATTCGCCGCGTATTAGATTCTTACCTTCCGATTAAGACCCCATGGGCACCAAGGGCCAACGCTTTTAGTATATCGCTGCCGGTGCGTATCCCACTATCGAACAGCACTGTCAAATGACTATTTTTGATGGTCTCATCTGCCATAATCATATCCAATGCATCCAAACTCGCGATTGCACCGTCAACTTGTCGACCACCATGGTTGCTCACGATGATACCGTCAATAATATCCTTCATGCGAGCAGCTTTCTTCGCATCCTCAACACTCTGGATGCCTTTCAAAAGTATCTTACCCGGCCAGTGCTCTCTTAGCAGAGCAAGATCATCCCATGTTCGATATATCGCGCCGGATATTTCGGATATCCATGCCAATGACTTCTTGATTGTAAGCGCATTATAAAGAAGTTTGCATGCTTGGAAGGGATTGGACGCTCTGCCTAGTAGGTCATACAGCGAGCCAGGTTTGTTTGGATCTGTGTAATATCCAGCAGCATATAAACGCTGGAATACAGGGTCCGAGAAGCCGACTTGACAGCCTAAGAAACCAAAGTTTTAACAAAATATAATAGACAAGACGGTGAAAATTCAAGGGAAAAAAATACCTTCTCCCCATATGAAGGGCAAGTAGCAGTTATCTAGATCTCCAGGTCTATATCCGAGCTGAAATGTATCAAGAGTTACAACTAATGTATTGTACCCGCTATTCCAAGCTCTTTCAAGCAGACTAACGGCAATCTCGTCCGTCCTAGGCCAATACAGTTGGTACCATCTGTCCCCATTACATGAGGCCTCAGCGACTTGTTCAATAGATCTAGTAGACGCCGTGCTCAAGATAAAAGGAATGCCAAGGTTCGCGCATGCTTTCGCAGTAGCTTCTTCTCCTTCCGGGTTCATGATATTTTGCACACCAACAGGCGCGCATATCAACGGTGACGAGTACTTCTTTCCAAGAATCTCAACTTCCGTGGTTTTTTGTCTAGCGTTTACGAGCATCTGCGGAATTATTTTACGAGTCTCGAACGCCTTTAGGTTCGCGCGACATGTCTGGCCCGTCGTTGCGGAGCCGTAAACGTACATAAAGTTCGCGGAGGGAACCGAGCGCCGGGCGAGACCCTCCCATTGTGTTGGGTCAGTTGGATATCGCGGCGGGTTGAACTGGCCGTATATCTCGTTTTGGTAGGCGCCGTGGTCCGTCATTTTTCGATGTTGTTTTGAAATTCTAAGGGATAATGTTTACTCGGACTCGGAGCACGCGTGCTCTGGCGAATTAGATGACTGAAAGTGAGAGTGACTGGACAAAACTTTAAAGATGCTGTCACCCTGTACAACAATGAAGGGAGAAGGAAGCCTGAAAGAAGTGCATATCATCTCGAGCTAGACTGGGCATTCCATGGGAGCAAGGGTCTATATATACATTGCATTCTCGGTTACCTCGCGATAGTTAGCAGTATAGTTGGAGCCTGATACCTCGGCTACGTCGGTAAAATAACACATATACAACACATTAGTTGCCGCGAGCAAGCGCTAGCGGTGTGGTAATCACAACTGCCTGGTTACCAAACTGTCGACTGTCGTATCAGGGCGCTAGTTCGAGGTATTGAATACGAAAAGTCATAGCGTAGATGTCAACTTACTACTTCAACCTATGATATGCTGTCTACTTTGCTGGCATTTCCTGCTTGAAGACTTCATCAACAGACTGGCCGGCCAGCGACAGTTCTCTAGACCTAGAAACTACCCTGTTTAACCCGATCGGCCGAGGGATCCGGTAGCCTTGGTTACCAAGGTGAAAGAGAGTATTCATAAATTTCACCGACTATCAACCATAAGCCATATATTAGGTGATGGAGTGGTATCAAAATAACGAGGAGATGCCACGGCCGATTTGCAAGTTGCTGATAGCGGTGCTAAAGCTAGGTAGCTCCTGACCAAAGTTGTCTCGTCCAGGAAGCCAGAGACAATTTCTTCAGCGATTTGAGATCAAAAGTCATCGGCTTTTAGACTGTCGAGTCTCCCGTTACAATACAAAATATCAACGCCTCTATATTTTCAAGGGCATTATGATACCAACGTATTGCGAAAGCGCTAGGTGCAGGTTTTGAACAGGATATGAATTGAAGTGTCGCAACACATCGATTTCGCAAATGTAATTTGGGCTTTGAGACAGCTCAAGCTAAGCCAGCTTACAAGGCAACATTTTCCAGAAATTTCCCAATATATGATTCGGACGCACTCGAATATTCCTTTGGGGTAGATGTTTGGTACCACTGGATCTGGGTCTTTTGTAACTAATTGCCTATCAACTTTTGTTGCATATTATTAAGGCCGAATGTGTAACACTATCGTCTTATATCATAATATGATGCCTGGGCTCACTCATACTATTATACTAGGGTGAGGCTATAGGCATTCCTGCACGAAGATATCATGTAATCAATCTGGAATGAAAATTTTGCTTGGTTGGTTTGCACTTCTACTTTATCTTCAATTCGAATATTAATCCCAGGGTCGAAAACTGCCGGTATATAATTGAATCTTTCATGCTTGGCCAACACTTAGGTTTGGTAGCAATTAAAGGTGCCATGGAGAACCTGGTCGGTGTTAACAGCCGGGGATCTAACCGCAATGAGCTCACCATAATCTGCAACTTCGGAAATTGAATTTTTATAAAAGTATGAACTTAAGTACTTAGTAATTGAGGTAGTATCTATCATATCATGTGAATATATGTTTATTTGATTCTAGCTGCTCTGGAGCTCTGAGCTTAGTAACGACTGCTATACCTCAATCGCCGGATTACTTTGCAGCAGGAAAGCTGGTAAATAGCGTGGTTAAATAATCGAGTCCTAGACCGTCCACGCGAATAAGATCACGTTTTTGGTCCGGGTTGACAAGTGGGATAGTTAAGCTTATATATGTGGTACCATTCATTGCCGAGAGCGTGGCCAGTGCGCTGGATCAGTAATCGCGGGAAGTTCATCTCCCGCAGCTCGGCACGGCTAAACTGTGAAGTGGCACCTGCTTCCCGTTATGAATCAACGAGCTCTGAAGAAGGCTGCTCTTCACTAAAACATTTGAGATGAACGTCATTTTTTCAGCGAAATTTGGTTTTATGATTGCATAATAAGAGAGGCTAAGCAGTATTACAGATGATATTGCATTGCGACTGTCAATGACAGTTTGACAACACTACCTATGTCTCCCAAGTTGACGTCTGGCAGTACAGAATTTCTTGGTCTTTCTCAGGGCTCCGTGAACTTTGTTTCTGTGTTTCAATATGCAGGTCCGAGAGAAAGTTCTTGCTGAAATCCCAGTTAGGCGGACCCGCTGCGTTCCTAATTGGTGAGACCTGCAGGTGTCAATCGATCGGGTCCCACTCCCTCGAATTTCGACATAAGGACCATTTATTGACAAAATTCATTGGTCTGTAATTTTCGAACATGCTTGCATGTATAGAGCGATATAGCCGCTCCAAAATTTTAATCTTGCGTGCCCATTTGTAATACGTCGAGGGTCATAAGCTTGGCCCATGATACATATCTTGCAATGCGAAAAGTCCTCAGCTCCGGATCCGACCAGGAACGTACCACAAGATGTATTTAAGGCAGTGCGAAGACCCCGACCCGGACTATTCTTCTCCTTTCCGCATTTATGACGGAGATTCCCACTAGCTATCTCCAAAATCAAGTCTGTCCTCTTACCCTAAAATGCATGTTTCGTGCCTTTTATTTACTGCCGTGTTGGCATATGTGCATTGCGTTGCAGCCCAGTCAGGCACAACCTTTGACTACATGTAAGTCGAGTCTATATATTTTAATTATATACTTAATTACAATTGGAGCTTCTATAAAGACACGTAAAATTGATTGCTAATATATTGATAGAATTGCTGGAGGTGGCACCGCTGGTCTTACCATCGCAGCGCGTCTCTCCGAGGACCCAGATATCTCAGTCGCTATTGTTGAGGCTGGTGAGAACCGAATTGACGATCTCACCATCCTTGCTCCAGGATTCCTAACAGCTTTATATTCTGATCCCAACTATGATTGGAACTTCCACACCGTGCCGCAGCCAAACGTCAATGGGAAAGTTTACGCTCACCCCCGCGGCAAAGTCCTCGGAGGCTCTAGTGCTATAAACTTTCTGTTTTGGACACACCCGTCCCAGAAAGATATCAACAATTGGGGCCTTTTGGGTAATGCCAACTGGACCTGGAATGCTCTGAGACCATACTTTAAGAAATCTGAAGAGTATGTTGCACCCTCTCCTCAGGTTAAAAATGATCTGCGGACACAGTACATCGTCCCTGCTTCTCACGGGTCAACCGGTCCTATCAAAACAGGGTTTCCGGATTGGTATACGGAGATCACAGAGGCGTGGCCGCGAACATTTGCCAACCGCGGACTTGGAGTCAATGGCGATCCTAAGGACGGATTGGCCCTTGGTGGTTATACCAACTTGTTGAACCTGGATCTCTCCACCCATACCAGAAGCTATGCTGCAACTGGATATTACGCGCCAAATGCTGGCAGACCAAATCTACACCTTTTCACTGGCTCTTTGGTCAAGCGAGTTGCATTCACCACCCAAGGAGGACACAATATTGCCACTGGAGTAGAGTTTGTGAAAAATGGTACCACAACCACTATCCATGCGCGCAAAGAAGTTATCGTCACAGCAGGAACTTTTGGGTCTCCGCATATCCTCGAGCGTTCTGGAATTGGAAAATCAAGTCTGCTCAACCAACATGGTATTCCTGTTGTAGTGAACAACCCCAATGTAGGAGAAAACTTGCAAGACCATGTCTATGTGCCTATCGGATTCGAGGTGAACGATGGCATATTCACACTGGATAGTTTCAGAGACCCAGTCGTGTTTGGTGCTGCACGCGACGAGTACATTACCAATGGCACTGGCCCTATATCTGTGAGCGGCGCCAGCTCGGCTTTACTCTCACTTCGTCAGATTGCCGGAAATAGCTATCACCCTCCTGCATTTGCAAGTGTGGCTTCTGCTGGTAGCGGGCTGGCCGCTCAACATGCCCTACAGCTACAGGGTTTATATACTGAAGCTGTTGCTCAGGAACTTACGCTTGGAGCTGGTATCAACCCTCCATGGCAGAATGATACCTCAAAACTATTCAATAGCGGTCTTGCTACTGGGAACTTCCTCTCTCTTCTCGGGGTACTCGAACACCCTTTCTCTCGTGGCTCGAGCCATATCAAATCCGCTGATCCTACGGTTTATCCATCCATTGATCCCAAATATCTTTCTCACCCCCTCGACATCGAAATATTATCAAAGATTGTCCTTCATTTACAAACAATCGCCCGAAGCGCGCCACTAAGCGATCTGCTAAAGGGTAATGGAACGGTTTACCAACCCGGATATTATGAGCTTACCACTAGCAATGTCAAGACATGGATTAAGAGTGCTTTGCAGAGCGAGTTCCACCCCTCAGGGACCTGTTCTATGCTGCCACAAAATAAAGGAGGGGTGGTGGATGCGAAGTTTAAGGTGTATGGTGTAAAAAAGTTGAGAATCGTGGATGCGAGTGTGTTTCCATTACTGGTCAGGGCGAATATCCAAAGTGTTGTGTATGCAGTCGCAGAGAGGGCGGCAGATTTTATCAAAGCAGACCAGTAACGTAAGTCGCAGATGTAGATATTTTTGTAAATTCAGATCTACCCTTTTAGCTTAATAGCGAACGGAATTCAAGATTTAATGAAACAACTTTAAGGCAGTATAGCTAGTAGCAACACATTATACATATTTTGATGCTGGATGGTTTTCCTCAGTAACGTTGCATTTATGCGTACAGTTCTCGAGCATAAATGCGAGGATTCGAAAAGTTACGAAGGTATTGAATCGAATGGGATTTTTGGTTTATCAATATGCTCTAATAAGCTCTGTCGAAAACAGATGGAAAAATAGGAGGGAGTACGAGCTGCTGTTGACACTTCCCAGTGGCCGTCGAGTTGTGTGTGTAGCGCGTGGAGACCGGCAAGTCTGTAGACGCAGCTTGAAATTACCATGAGTCTTCATCAGAATGGCAAACCACATTTTTATGGTAAATTTGCGTTCTTCAAGCTCCCACTCTTAATGTTAACTGACAGCAGAATCTAGATCCTATCCATACAAGCATGCATAATTCTATCGCTCACTGTCGTCACGACTCTCGCAGCTGACAACACCGACAGTGAAAACGTCGAATATGCGCCTCCAGGGGCAGTAAATTTAAAGAACAGGGATTGCCGAGAACTTCTCCAGCATAATCGTACATTATACCACGAAATCGCCTATCCCGGTCATCTTACAAACTACTACGGTAGTCCAGAAGCCGATGCACAACTGGTAGCAATCACGTACCACGGCTGCGTCAGAGTTTGTGGAAACTATTGGAAGAATGACACACAGACAACACTCGATCTGTTGTTGGACTGGATTTTACCAGCATTGGGGTTGGTAACACAAATGCCCTGGGAGTCGAATCGGAATGCGGTTACGGTGATTTGGCTGGCACGATGGATCGGGTCTCCCATTGCTGCGTTGACTTTTTGTCTGTGGGACGTTAAAATTGCGGCGAAGTGTTCGAAACTTGTCAATTTGACGACGAAGTACCGGCATCAGAAATACCAGTCTGACGTTCTTCGGGCGGAATCAAAAGCAGATGACGAGATGGAAGCTTTTGTCAAAGCGAGGGATCAATTTTATATACTGCTCGTTATGAACCAATTCGAGCTGAAGGAAAGTGCAGAGGCGTATCTCACCCCAGAAGAGCTGGTTATCGCAGCTGAAAGGGCCCTGTTCGCCAAAGGGGTGGTCAATGGTGTTGATCTTACGATGCAGCGGAGAAAGTTAGCGGACGACTTGAGAGATCGTAGAAAGAGAGGTGTTATACCCATATTCCTAAGTATGGGGGGATTCTTCTTTGCCATGGCTGTGGCTATCAGAAAAGCATTTAGTGCAGGAGAAGGTGGAGGTGCAACAGCCTTCAATGTCGGACTCGGCATGTTGGTCGGGTGGCTGCCGGTTCTATACCTTGCCGCCGTTGTCGATAATGATCATGATAACAAAGCCGACTTTGCGAGGGAGTTTAGTGCACTAGTATCCGCTTGCCACCAAAACGGCGATTTTATCGATATATTCGGAGAAGGCGAGGGACAAGGTCGCGGAAGGTGGCATTACGGAATTGGCCAAACGATCATGACTCGAATAGAAAACGACTTTCTCGGACGATGGAAAAAACGATCAACAATCAACTGGGAGACACTGGGTAGTGACTTACCGGTGGCCGAGCGGAAAATCGAATTCGCCCATTGGAGAATGATCGAACCTCTCATATCTGCATTTATCATTGTTGACGGGATAAGTTCGGGTTCGTTCATTTTGGCGTATTTTACTCCACCAGTCGGATTCGCATGGAGGTCCGCTTCCTATCTCACATGTCTTTGTCTCGCCACTTTGATTTTTCTAATCGACATAATTCTATTCAAAGTCGTACGACATTCATTTGTCACGCCGTACGAGCGGATTAGCCGTGGGCCGGTCTATCGTTTCTTCAAAAGTCGAAAGTTCCGTCATACGGCTATGTATTTTCTCATCTTCTTAGAGATCCTCAACACGCTAGCGCTCTGCCTACTCGTTGTCGCCATGGCGGGAGGCTTGTTTAATTTTTGTGCTGGATCAGCTGTGAATCGAAGTGGACCAGGAGGTGGTCTCATCATTCTGAATGACTCTGAATTTTTCATGGAGTATTTTGATGTCACTGGGTATTATCTGATTGGTATCATGCCTGGGATGCTTTTGATGGGCATTGCGTCGCTGTGGTTGATTGAGCAATGGCTAACCCAGAGCTTTTTATGGGCGAAGAGTGATACCAGTGCCATGATCGGTTGGAAGAGAACTAGAAGATGGAAGTGGGTATATAGCTTAGGCGGGATATTAGAGTCTGGAGACACTCTGGGTTGGGTTATGTAGAAGTGATGAGTCTATGTATTAAAAACTATGTTTGTATAATATTTGGCGGATATAATCCGATACAAGTGCTTCGAGTGTACTTCGAAGGGTAGATATAAACAATTCCAAAACCTTAAAACTCCTTGGGGTATCATGCTGTCAAATAATATTTCGTATAGTTGAATGTTGATCATATGTTCTACCTCTATATGCGCAATAGCATGTACTCCAATCCAAAATGCCTGAAAAGAGACCAGAAGAAAAGGGAAATAAAATTGGGGCGATCATATGAGATCGTAGAATCCTAGTTCGTTGGGTAGTTCGAGAGCGGATTCTCTCGGATCCGGATTCCAATCTCGCAGCCAAAGAGTGGAGCCCGAGTTCATTGTAGGGAGCGCTTCATCCGTAATATAGCTCTGCCTCGGGTACTGAGCACACTGAATAGACTGCCGCCCTCGGTTGCGGTTGGGTAATGCCGATAGTCTTCGTAGTCGTTTCCAAACTCTTGACCGAAAACCTAAGTTTTTTTCTGACAAAACGCTGGGAGGTTGGGATTCGGATTTGGATGCCTTGCTTGCTCTATACTTTCGTGTTTTGAATTTTGAAATATCGACTCGGTGCATATTCGGGATGGCAAGTCTTTCTGCAGTTCTCGCGTGACAGTCGGCACATCTGCTAAAGAGAGATGCGATTTCGACTGTTGGTCGTTTGCAAGGTGGATTTTTCTCGCAGAAGATGGTGGAGCTGCAGGTTGGAGAGACCGGTTCAATAAGGGCGATATGGCCGCAAGCTGCTCGGTACATGTGAACACGACACATCTTGACTCTTTTTTATTTTGTAGTCGGGGCTACGGTTTGTCATGTACTCCGAAAAATGGTGGAAATGATCTGATTTATGAGAATAAAGCAGAAACCGAAGAGGAAGAGATAATTTGGCCGAGCATGAGAGAGCTTGGGAGACTTTCGAGAATGCTGGCTTCGTAAAAAATAGCTTCCGAGGCTACCGCCCCGCCCTATATACAGAATATCCTCCAGCAGCAAGCTCGGAAGGCAGTGACGTTTGTGGTGTGCTTGACCAAGCTGGAGAACGGTGCAAGGATCCTCGATCGCAGGTCAAGTAGCCCGAAATTCGCGCTACCGCGGAATGCATGGAGAATGACGCCTCCAACTTGTATTCTGCATGGATGGCTACAAGCAGGCTGGGCGGTTTTGCTGGCAAACCATGCATACTGGCCTGCCATGCATGTCACCTGGCACTGGCCCGGGTTCCACCAGGCTGGGATGTCTGTGAATGGCTAAAAATACCAAGCTTATCAGCCTCCCGTGGGATTTTCCTGGAATATTTTAACTTCTGCAGAACGCAGCTCCGATCCACGGCTACAGCCTCCTCTGCGCCGTTTCCATCTGTTGCTTACCGAGAGGAGGCTGTGGCGATATCGATAAAAATATGCAGAACCATTGCAATATGTAAGATCGAATCGTTCGTCTCAGTCAGAAATTCCACAGATGGAGGAGAATATGCGGTAGGTGGATCAAAAGGTATGCTGGAGGTGGGGCGAGCTCTGCTCGATAGATGAAGTCGTCTACGATCGATGCAACTGAAATGCAACTTGGCCTGGGCAGGTAGGTAGAACCGATGGGAGCAAGTGTGTGAGTAAGTCGATGTGGGTGAATTCTGCTCGAATGGAGGATGTTTGTACCGTCTACCGAGTGTTGTGATATATCTGAAGCGCGTTGCTTTGGCGATTGTCAACAACAACAGGCAACACTCAGGCAACACACTCCGGCTTGACTTCGTTTCTCCCAACCATTGACATATCAAAACATATCTTAACTCCAACCTCCTCCCAATGACCCGATAACCACCAGCTAGAGAACTGCCAACCGCAATTATGTTGATGTCCGGCTTCCACCACCCGCAGGAGCCTCAAAGGCAGGTCAAGAAACGCCGGGTTTTCCATAGCATCTTCCCGCCAGCAGCCTCCGCGTCGCTACCTACTCCAGTCACAACACCAGAGAGCTCGTTTAATGAGAACACTCCGATCCGTCCTCCCCAGGCCTCGCCCTTTTTCGCCAGCCAGCCTTTTCCGACTGCAGCAGGCGACGCATTCGTTACTCACAGCCGCGCATGGCATTTAGCCACCAGCTTTCTTTCATTCCCAGACTCGCCGTTCGATGTTACTGAGGAAGAGAGTTCCGTCCTTGGCGTTCATAAAGATGGCGTTTATCTTCGCAGGAAGGCGGATCTGTGCCGATCGGACATTCGCGAGGCCATTGCGTATCTCATGACTTCTGGAGCCAATGCCGTCCCTGGCGAAAATCTCGTCGAATGGTATACGTGCGAAGTTCGACGGCATTTTCTGGAATACATCAGGCCCATCCTGGATGAAGCGGAGGTACATCTTGCTCTTACGAGCAGAAGCATTGGAGATGAGTGTGACTAATTTTTTGGTTTTACTTTTAGAGAGAAACCGGTGCAAAGGCACGTCCGGAGCACCAGCTCAATGACATCATCTCTCAACTGCGCGTTACCTGCAAAATCTACTACTCGGTGTACTCGACCTATCTCCTTCCATACATCGCGAAACTTGACCCAATTGCATCCGTTGAGTCTTTTCATCGCTCGCTCGCTTCGATAATATCTTATTGCTTGCCATCAAGTTTCCCATCGTTACTACGAAAGACGTTTTACGCATATTTTACAGTTATACTTTCGCTTCCAAGCTCCACCGGTGCTGTCACAGAAGTTGGCCTGTTCACATCGCCGCACATTCCTGGTGCAGATGAGACTGTACATAGCACGGACGTTGATCTGGAACTTGAGGACGATGAAAAGGCTGTTGTCGACCAAGAAGAGGCTAATAGAAGGCGCGAGGAAGCTCGGCATTCGGTCTTCAAACTAGTTGAGAGTCTCAATGGAATAGGCTTAATGGCTAATGGAGTAGGAGAAAGAGAATTCGCCCTCGTGATTGACCGTGTTGCTGGAGAATGGGTTACATTTCGATTCAGTGGCAGGTACACCGATGACGACCTTGAGATGGAAGACGCCGAGGGGGATACCAGCATGGCAAAACTCCCAACATCTGTCGCTTCCGCTGAAATCATGAAAGAATGGCTGTTTGAGACTCTCATGCCTTTGGTGACCTCGATTATGAAGATAATACGCCCGGGAGACGTGGACGATAAGTTGCCACCTGTTCTAAACCGCCTTGCGCAAAGGCTTTCTCGTGTACGAATGAAAGAGATGTTTGACATAATAGTCGACTTCCCTGGGTCAATGCCTGGCATTATGGATCTGATACCAACTCTCAACACACCCATCGCTCGGTTAGTTCTAACGAGCACGTTCGCATATACGCTTAATAGGCGTCTTTTGCACCAGGGAGCAAGCACCGTCGATATACTACGCGCTTATATTAATATGATCAAGTGTTTCCAAATTATAGACGCGAAAGGTGTGCTCCTTGACAAAGTTGGTGCGAGAGTTCGACGATACCTTGGCACGCGTGAAGATACGGTTGTCGAGATTGTCAAAGGAATTTTGTGCTATGAATACGACGAAGAAGACCCCGATGAAGAAGGCGATCCAATGCCACAATCTATTGAAAAATCTTCATTAGAGAGCGCTGAAGCATTCAAGGACGGTTTACGCAGACGTAAAGTTATTGATGCAGAACTCGATGATGAGGATGAAGAAGATATCCTTCGAGAAATAAGTACAGAACTACAAGCATGCGCGCATATGGGAGCGGATAAGAAAAACGAAGTGCTAGGAGCCGCTGCTGCTGCCAGTTTAGAAGACCTCGACTACGAAGATATGGAGTGGCAACCCGATCCGGCTGATGCAGGACCTGAATTTCGAAGAGACAAGGGAACAGATATTATCTCTCATCTCTTCACCATGCTCGAAAGCACCAAGTTTATCAACGAGTTCCAGAACCAGCTTGGCAAGAGGCTCTTGCTACAGCCGACTTCCGAGTTTCTGAGAGAAAAGGCCACCATTGAGCTTCTCAAAGTCAGATTTGGCGAGAACGAAATGCAAAATGCAGCTATCATGCTCAAAGATCTTAGTGAGACCCGGAAAACCGATACGCATTTACGGGACATGGTTCTTGCGAAGCAGATTGCTCAGGGTGTCACTGTAGGACGTCACGTTGGAAAAGGAGAGACGGATGTGCATGTCAAAGTTATAAGTCGTCTGTTCTGGCCGCAGCATATGATATCTGAAGGAGATTTCAAGCCACCTGCTAGTCTGTCAAATACTTTAGACATGTTCAATTCCGAATTTGAACTCTTCAAAAAGTCGAGAAAGCTGAACTGGCTGAAGGAAGAAGGCTTTGCTGTTATTGAATTAGAGCTGGGCGATCGAGCTCTTAGATTCAAACAGGTACCTACTTACGCCGCTACCGTCATCGACACCTTCGGCAGACAACCAGACAAGATCAACCCTGATATCCCTCGAGAACTAAATGGCGGAGAGGTTGGGAACGCATGGTCAATAGACCAACTTAAAGAAGAACTCTCAATGGAAACGGATCTTCTCCACAAGGCGTTAGATTACTGGGTTGACCGGAACATTATTATCGAATATCCTCTTGATAGGAAATATTACTATGTGATGGAAACATTACCGCGAAGTGATATCCCAGCTTCGAGGCGCACAACACCCCATACATCGCCGCAGAAGCGCGAAGAATCTTACGCAACACCTAGAAGGCGACGAGCTCTCAGTTTCATATCGCAATCTTCGAGCGATTCGGAGTCCGGACCGGGAACCACAAGAAAAGAAGAGCAAACACCTGCAAAGCCGGATTCCGAAGACGAAGATCCGCTCAAGGATACTCGCTTTACAATGGCTTGGAACTACATCTCCGGCATGCTAACGAATAGAGGCATGATGACTACGGATCAGATATTCGGTACACTTAGTTTGTTCCTGATCCCTATGGGCGGGCTTCAATTTGATGCTTCGGAGCTGGATTATTTCATGATGAAGATGGAGGAAAATGGGAGAGTCGATAAAACCCCTGCTGGATGGAAGATTAGAAAGCCTTGAAGTGCGGCAGTGGCGGATCAGAAATTTTATTTTTGTGAATCCGAGGGTCTTTGTACTATCCTTTATGTCTTCCTTCTTGCTTTATTAGTTAGAAAGCGTCTAGCTAGATCTTTGAGGCTCAATATAGAGTTTCATCAAATCAAATGGTTCACTCGGTCTGGATTCAAGACTAGGTGGTAGGATTTTTCCCATTTCCCTATGAACTCGCTGCGGAACAATTAAACATAAAGACTCAAATTCTTTTGGATCAAATACATAAAATTTATAAATCCTAACAAGTGTTTTGCAAAAACTGCGTATATTCCCAATACAAAGAACATTCAAACGTGACGGTCATTAATTTATATGAGTTATGTTGGTGTGGTGCTCTCCACCATGATATTCGCCCCACTATTAAACGCTTCATCCAAAAGCTGCCCTGGTGTCTGCGCACCTGTAATATCAGACGGCGAAAACCCCATCGGATTGGATATATCAAACTTCGTTCCTCCCTTCTCCAATGTCACGCTATCGAAGTCATTATTCCCATCCGTATCCGTAGCTGTCATATCCCACCCGCTCCCAAATTTCGTATACACCTGCTCCGGATCGTTTTGACTGTCCGTGCTAACTAGTGCAGTGTTCGGATCACTCTGGGTGACGGAAATACTCTCGCCGGGATGCTGGGTGATCACTTCGTTGATAAAGGGGCCTAGAGGGGTGTTTGGGTTATCTGGGGATGTGACGGTGGTGTACGGCTCCGGAGCTGCCGCTGGGTTTCCGGATGCCATTGCGCCGAAGTTTGCGACGTTCACGTTTAGAGCATTGAGTGATTGTGCCAATACGTCGCTAAACGGGCGTTGGACGCCGCTGGCGTCAACGTACATTGGGACGCAGTTGAATGTGAAGACACCGCCGGGAGGTAATAGAGAATTGGTCGATAGAGGTGTATTTGAGCCGTCTGATGGTGCTCCAGGGGCCGCGGTCCCGTCTGAGTGATGTTCCAGTTCTTCGATACCAGGGAGAAGGTATGGCGTGATATCTCCTGGGAGCTCGCCGTTAGGGACGACAGGATTCTGCTCGAATGGATTTGGGGTAATATTTTCACCCCCGCTGTTGAGATGCACAACGGGGTCGGGCATATTGAAACCATCTGGAGAGCTTATAGTCCCGTCAAAATTCTGATTAACACCTGGCATTTCTGGAAGAAGGTATGGTGGTCTCCCCGTGGCGTCGACATTGCCAGGTAGGTTACCACCTTCGGGTCCGACTAAGTTCTGCTCAAATCCATTAGGTGTGAATGTTTCTCCACCTGCAGCGGTGTCTAGATGGACGACGGGGTCAGGCATCTGGAACTCATTCGGTGAGCTAATAGTTCCGTCAAAATTTCTGTTAACGCCCGGCATATCTGGCAAAAGATCTACAGGGCCTCCCGTAGCGTCTTGCTGGAATCCGTTTGGTGAAAATGCATTATTATCGTTCAAGTGCACGACAGGATCGGGCATTTGAAACTGATTCTGCAGATTATCGACTTGATCGAGAACATTAGAAAGTTCCACTGGATTCGCTTCAGCCAGTTGTGCTATACTCGGGCCATTATTTATCAGATCGGACTGCTGTTGAGGTGAGAGATTATCTAAGATATTGACGAACGGCGTGAGTTTGTCTGCTGTGGCATCCTTGATACCAGGAACCAATCCGCCCCATGCTGTATCGGGATGTTGATCCAACTTTTGTCTGGTGTTCTGATCGAGAAGAGGTTGGAGACTACTTGGAGAATTTTCCTGTAAGAATTGTTGAACGTTGGGGTCATCGAGGACCTGACGCCAAAGATCTGGTGCGCTGACAATAGCAGGGAGAGCACTAGTGTCTGCATTCTGGATAACCTGGCCTGGGCCCGTTTGGCCAACGTCGTTTACAATCTCAGAGTTCGACGGAACCATACTCTCCGGCTGTATGGCATTATTTTCAAGTGGTCTACCAAGGCCGTCAAGCACTTGGAACTCTGGTTCGATCATAGACTGTGGCTGGAGAGCATCATTTTGGATCGGGTTTCCTAGGCCGTCTAGTACTGTTATTGGTGCGCCAGGTTCTTGGAGAAGACCAGGATCAAAATATTGTTCAGAACCAGGATTGAATGCACCTGGGGTCATATTTTGTGGCTCCAGAGCGTTATTAGGTCCTAACGGTTCGCCTAGACCATTTAAAACGTTGAAAGACTCGTTAGGATCGGCGAATAGCCCTGGGTCAAAGTTATTGACCGGGTCGTTGTTGATAGGAACCACTCGCTCTGGCTGTATCGCAGCATCTTGCAGCGGATTACCATTACCATCCAAGACAGCAAAATCTGGCTCATTGAAAATAGACGGATCGAAGTACTGCTCAGCACCTGGGATGGTAGAAGCAGGCTGGAGGGCATTGTCTCGAATCGGGTTCCCAAGTCCATCTAGTACAACATTGTCTGGCTTGTTGAATAAGCTAGGATCAAAGTTATCCGCTGGGTCGTTCTGAATAATTCTTTCAGGTTGAAGAGCATTGTTTTGTATCGGATTCCCGTTGCCATCCAGAACTCCGACAGCCGGCTCGTCGAATAGACTGGGGTCGAAGTAAGATTCTGCACCAGGAATCGTGGACGCAGGCTGTAGAGCGTTATCTTTAATATCATTCCCAATGCCGTCTAATATTCTGACAGGCTCATCGAACATACTCGGATCAAAATTATTTATTGGTTCGTTATTGATAGCAGGGATCATTGACTGTGGTTGTAAAGCATTATCCTTGATTGGGTTACCCGTACCATCTAGCACCTGGAACGCTGGTTCATCAAATAGAGTCGGATCGAAGTACTGTTCCGTACCTGGAATCACACGGGCAGGCTGGATAGCATTATCCTGTAATGGTCTTCCGAGGCCATCGAGTACTTGAAGGTTCGAGGGATCGTCGAAGAGTCCGGGGTCGAAGAATTGCTCTGCACCTGCCTGATTGTCCCGTGGGAAAGCCCGTCCGCTCTCTGGAATATCGGCTGGTTTAGCAGCCGGGTTTTCTAACGGGGACCATGCCCTCGCTGGATCGGACGGCCAGGAAAGTTGAACAGGACCGCCCGAAGGCCAAACGTAAATAGAGTCCCAACCGTTAGCCGGAGACGGTTGTTGAGCGACGTTGAAATCTGGATTATCAGCTCCCTGTTGTACTTCTTCTGCAGCGTTTCGTACCGCGCTATCCGCTACTCTTTCCATATGGTTGGCAGCATCATCGGCGGCTTGTTTAATTTTGTCTGCAGCACTGGCAATCGCATCTTCTTCTGCATTGGTATTAGGGTTAGAGTTGAGTCTAGCTGGAGCTGAGTTAGCTCTTTGCCTGACTTGGCGTTTTCCAATGTTTTTATGATCTGAGCTTTCGAGAGTCGTAGTATCTGGGCTAAATCTATCTGATAAACCCGTTTGGGCTCCTGAGACTGGAGGCACAATATCAAATCCCCGTTTCCTTAATTCGTTTTTCAGAATATCATTTTCAACTGCGATATCGCCACTGTGAGAATTATGCTCATGATTTGGCCCAGAATTAGGAACAGGGTCTGGGGCGCTGCTAACAGTTGTGCTACGCTCGAGTGCCGGTGCCGCTGCTGTCTGCGTGGTAGATAGAATGGTAACTAGGAGAACCGCTAGCTGAGCATACGAATGAAATTTCGAGGCCGCCATGCTTAAGACTATGGTTCCTTGAGATATACTTAAAAAGCGCTATTGGTTGATAGCACGTTTCCAAGTACGTGAGCGAGAGAGTTGATGGAGACGTGGGAGGAGCATGGAGGCGTGGTTGGCTTATAAACATATGTACCTGCCACGCTAGTAATTCCGGTACTAGTTGTCTCGACATTTTAAGAGCATTATTTAGTCCTCGCAAGAGCTCAAAGTACGAAACACGTGGTAGATTAATCTCTTCTACGTTGAGAGGTCTTTTGTGCGGGTTTTTGTTCAGTGAAGCTATAGGATATGTGTTGAGATGTGGTCAATTCAGGCATCGTGGGTTTGCTGTTGAATGCGAGATATATGGTATTAAAGCTTAGTGAGATAGTTTTAGGTACAAGGAACAAGATGGCATGAGCGGATAGGCTAGCGAGCCAACATCGTTTACCCGGGGGTATTTGGTTATATGGACAAGGCGGTAGAGCGCTTACGTATACTTTCACAAACTGAGGATATATATGTTTGCTCTGGGTGTGCATGATATTACAAATATCCAGTCATACGATCTATGTATCCTCGTCTCCCATTATTTTCTTCCTTTGATGTGTTATAAATGCTTATGCATCCACTTGCATAATATCGGTGGTGAGAGTGCTCTCTCCCTTGGCGTCAACCTCCGTCACTGTTATATATCTCCTTAAATCGTCCTTCTTAATGATCTTCTCTTGAAGAACCGCAGTAGTTCCCTTCTCAAATTTGTAGTTCAACTCCTTCGGTACCCGAACGTTTGGTGTAATGTAATTCCTCATCAAGGTAGCTTTATCCGGGGTGATGACGCATACATCGACGTTTGAACCGGATCCCAGATCGTTGAAGATACCAGCAAGAATAGCTTCGGAGCACAACTTGATAGCTCCTTCTCTATCAAGATCCTTCTGCCATTGAGTTTCGAATACCGACATGGCCGCCAAACTTCCGGATCCCATGGTAACATAAGGTAGCCTATCTGTAGATCCGTGAGCGTGAACAGTGTAAAGATGCGAACCAGTAGGGTCACAACCAGCAACGACTAGATAAGCACCAATGTGGCCTTGGTACTTGAAGAGGTGCTGTTTCAACATTGTCATGCATGTTACGACGCGAGGTTTCCGGCCGGTGGAAAGGGAATGGAGCTCGAGATTCGAGGAAATAATGGCTGTTGTGAATTCGGTATCTGCGGCGGTACCAGCTCCTGCACACCAAATCTGCGGGGAAATGTAATGGAGTTTCTCGCAATTCTTATCGGCAACGATGGGACCAGAAGTGGCACGGGTATCGGCTGCAATCTAGAATATTATGAATAAAGTCTAGTTAAGCAGTGAAAGTTTATAGAAGAGAAATTCGGCATGTGGACCAGACTTACGACAACCCCTCCATCGAACAGACATCCAACGATGGTGGTACCTGTGCTCGTCGCCTGATTCCGGTTACCGATTAGCAAGAGATGTTCTCCTTCAATATAATATAGTATATAGGTTGTACCTTGGGAGCTGGCATTCCAGCAGCCACTAGGGCTGCATTACGCGTGTGATTAGAGAAGTCGAAGCCACCCATTTTGAAGCTCCGAGCTATGTCGATAGGATGAACGGGTTTGAGTACGACGAGGGAAGGTGAACAGGGCAGCTGTGATGTAGATTTGAGGATCGGATGGGGCGATTAGATGCTGGCTGAAGATACAATGACTGCCTTCGCGATATCGAAGGGGTGGTTGCGAGAGGTAGCGAGAGGATGTCGTCGTCAGCGCGTTTGTTGGAGACAGCTTGGTGGTGTTGTCGAGAGGTCCCAGCTCCAGCCACAGAAGCGAGGAAGTGAACAGTGTGGCTTGTCTAACGCCACACAACGCACAACGGCCTCGACAACACATTTGAACTCACGAGACAACACGAGACGAAGATAGATAAGGCATCGACTAGCGGCCCGTTTTCGGCATCGATTCGACGGTCCAACTTAAAGGTTGCATGTACTGCAGGCTAGCCTCGGCCTTAAACGATTCGCTCTTTCCTAAGGGCCACCGCCGTTGTAAGATAGAGTAATTACAAACCGTCGTCTATAATTGCCGGCCACATCGGCAGATAGCGGCCTTTGCATTTCTATTTTTTTTTATACCTTGAACTGAAGCTTGCTATTTCAAAGGATTCATTTTTGCTATTACCCAAGCTAAATATCAAGATTTTAGAATTTTAAAAACCGGAGTCGTTAGTTTAAATCTTAAAGCCCGCCCAGATTATAAGCGGGCCGCCCGTTTTATATTACACAACGACCTTCGATTCGCCCCTCCCCAATTCCCTTTTTCCCGCTTCCTACGCTCGTACGAACGCGCAGAAGGCACATCACCCTCCGTACGAGAAAGGCATGCACGTCAACTAACCCCCGCCCATGAGATTATGGTAAATTCCGTCTCTTGATTTATGTATAATATCGGATATTATAGCTTTCCTGTTTAAAGTCGTCTGTCGTCCATGTCCTCGGCAGGCTATATCTCAGACCATGGCCATGCGACTCGTGGAGAATCCGAGTCGGATTCACCTGGCACATCACATCACGGTTCAAATTCGCATGTCTCCGCGTCGACAAAGGCGAGACCTATCACCGCCTGCTTGACCTGTCGCAATAGGAAAGTCAAGTGTGACAAGGTATATCCTCTCTGCGGGCCATGCAACAAGTCCGGTCGGGAATGTAAATACGACAAATCCGCTCCCGGGGTCGTGGCTGCCGGTACCACCAGCACCACCAGCACCAACAGTTCCGCGGCCAACAGCGCCACCAGTGGCCATCCCCATGCTAGGTCGACGACTAGTGGTGCCGGTGTAACAAAACATGGTCACTCTCACGTCGCACATTCCATTCATTCTTCCAGCAGCGGAGGCAACGGGCACCACGGACATGGCCACGGCCACGGACACAGTCACAGCCACGGTGGGAGCAAAACCAAGGTAGATCTCCAGCAGAGGATTACGCGGCTCGAGGGACTGCTAGCCGCTAGCGTCGAGCAGCTTAAGTCGGGTAACGTTCCCGTGAACATCCCGAGCGCCGCTTCCTCCGATCTAGGCCCTAATACCGGATATCCTGGGACTCAGGATGTCCTACCGGTGGGAGACTCTCAACTGAAAATCAGAGATGGTGGAAAAACTAGATATATCGGTCCCTTGTCATGGATATCGGCCGTTGAAACAGAAGTGCGTCCAACTCGTGCTTCTCCAGTTCGGTTTCTGTACTCGCAGCGCTTTGACTAATCAGATTAATCACAACTATAGATCGAGGATATCAAACAGGCCATTCTAGTAACGGATCAGGATGCGTGCGCACCTACTCGGGCCGAAGCCGCAACGCCATGGGCATCAAGTATGATGTTCCCATCAGCAATCACTCTCATGGATACCACAAACCTATCCTCCTATCTTCCAACAAAAGCCCACTCTGACTTGTTGTGGCAAGTGTATGTCGAACGTGTCCATCCCCTTGTCCATATTTTACACCGGCCCAGCTTCGAACACAACTATGAGGCATTCTGGGCGGGTAGGATGTCTCCGGACGGAATCAAGTCATTCGTCGCTCTCCTGTTCTCTATATTCTACGCCAGTGTTGTCAGTATGGATCCACCAATGGTCAGACGAGCTTGTGGTATGGAGCGAGAAGAACAATTGAGAATATACAAAGAAGCAACGCAGCATTCCCTTGTTAACGCAAGGTTTATGGAAGCCGAAGAGCTTTCGTCATTGCAAGCGTTAACGTTATTGATTGTGAGTGAGAATGCACCAGTGGCCCACCTACGCACCAATTCTAATGCTATATATATAGTCAATGCTACTGCAGCATACTGGTCAGGCACAAGGAAATGCCACTTGGACCCTTGTCTCTGTTGCTTTCCGTATCGCCAGATCAATGGGTCTTCACAGAGACCCTTCGATATTCCCCAATATAGGAGTTATAGAGGGCGAGCTACGACGGAGGCTTTGGTACTACCTATTCCAGTTAGAACTATACGCCATCGGGCCAGCAACTGCAATTCCGGCAATCAATGAAGATAGTTATGATACACGTCTCCCGCGAAACCTCGAGGATGAGGAAATAATAGATGGCCAGCCGTTGCCTGAAGACCGAACCGGGTATACGGAAATGTCACACTATCTTTTTCGGTGCCTTGCAGGAAAATATTATCTTTCGAGTCTCAAAGTGACAAGCAGTCTAAAAAAGGTCAGAAAGGACGATTTCAACACCCTCATTCGAGAGATGCAAGCTTGGGGAAAGAAGCTCGAGATGGAATGGTTGCCGAAATTTAATACCGAGTCCGCGAAGGAACGCCTGGCGAAGAAGACCGCGATACTGCTCGTCCACAAAGCTATCCTTGTTTTATATTATCCGCTTAGCAAACCAAAACATCGGGCGTTGCTACCCATTAGCGTCCGAGAAAAGTAAGTATTTACACTTCATTCTACTTCAAGCCGGTATTGATATCAGAATAGTGCTATCCACGCTGCCTGCGTTGTCGTTGAGATGTCCAACTCTATGGAAACCGATCCTGGAGTCGGCCCCTTCATCTGGTTCTACAGCTCATACACCCAATACCACGCGGCAGCAATCATTCTTGGAGAAATAATGTCAAACCCGGAGACGAAATTCGCAGAACGCAGCTGGCGCTGTTTGGACGAAATGTTCGCCTTGAGCAGCTCACCGGACCTTGCTTGGGCAAAAGGTGTGACGAATAATACCGACTGGAAGCTATGTAGGGGTCTTTATGAAAAAGCATGCCGTACCAGAAGATGGGGTGCCGGACCGAGCGTTGTCACCATGACTAGTAGCGAAGGATACACTGTTCCACTTCCTACGTCTGGACGCCCGATTAATCCCCAGGAAGGGTGGAGTAATGGCAACTCGGATATCGATTGGGTGAGTGAAAACACTCTAGTTCTTTTCACCGTTTATCTGATGTCAGGCTAACAAAATATTTCTAGTCTAATTGGGATCAAATGATGACGAATGCGTTATTCGACGACTATCTACTTGGAAATCCGGATTTCCAGGAAATAGGAAATGCTTTCTTCAGCGGCCAGCCACTGCCGTCTGTGTAATATTCTTTAATTGTGGTGTTCTTACCTAGGTGCTGTAGTATAACCCTGGCGCGTGCGGATTTTGGTGTAATTCTGAGGTTGTTGTATTTTTTTTCGCGGACTTTGGGATCTGTTGGATCTAAAAACGTCGTTACCTTTATCAACATATGTTAATATATTAATAGTTAAATAAAAATTAAAGAATCATTTTCCTTGCCACGGACTATTTCTTGTCGGTGAAGGGTCAACATTTTCGAGATATTTTGAATAGCAACACAAAGAGGTTACAAGATTACAAACTTTGTCACCAGACAACCAATCGCGTTTTTCTCAGCCTTGAAAGCAGCAGTTTTCTAACATAAAACCTTGAGGGTTTCGGGGGTACTCTTTTATGCCTTCTAAATTGACGTCCCAGTTTAATAAGCACAAGAGGAAAACTATTGCACTATACGTCAGATTGCATATTGCGTGCAATGAGAAATTTCCCAGTCTAGCACCATGAGTCCTGGCAGCTCTATATTTCTCCCAACTTACGTTTTCGAGGACCCGAATTCATTTCGAGCCTAGCAATCTGTGTGGCGGTAAATTTAATATAAAGACGCAATATATATCGCATTAAATGAGTTCCACATTGCCTTGCAAGCTTGGGAAAACTTTCCTCCACAGCCTTGTCGGCTTGCAGACAACACCATGCTCAATTAAGAGCAGATATCGATCCGGAAACGACAATAGTATATTTTTCAATGGCCATATACGATTATATAAGACCGGTATCGTTTCAACTATATCAGATGCTCTGACATAGAGACCATATCTGTCATCAAAGATTACATCGCAGAATACAAAAACTTAGCTTTTAATATCAAAGAGTAAGTGGTGCGCACATAGTCTACCCAATTAGTGTCAATTAGTATCATTACTAACAGTAGCACCAACGAAATAGCTTTTACAAAAAGTTCTCTACACTCCCAAAATGCAAACCACAATCCGCGTACCAAACCTCCTTTTCACCTTCTTTCTCATCCTCCTCGCTGCCGTGCAGCCCCTCCTCGCCACTCCTATCAAAGTTACCAGCTCGCCAGCCAAGTGCGCTGGAAATGACTGCGCGTTACCCAGTGATAGCAAATTGGGCAATATGAATACCGTGACTTCAAAAATTGCCCCAAGAAGCACCGGAAACAAGATCAACAAGTTGAAGAAGCGGGCTCAGTTGACTGCTGAGATGAAGAAGCGCCTTGTGAATGCTCGTGCTCGCAAGTAGATCTAGATAAGACTCGCTTGGACTTTATAATATCTACGGCGTTGATGTTATAGAAGAGATTGAAGGGATTTATATGGGGCTATACTAGGAGTTAAACGCTGTAGAGAAGATGTATTCGTATAATTTCGTGTATTTAATGAAATTTTGAAATTGATGCCTTAAACTCGGTAATTTATCATTTCCCATCTAGCATGGTGCAAACAGCGATTTATTTGATTAATTGACGTCGTAAATATAGGGTTAGTTATTTCGTTAATCATATAACTCTACGAATAGACCGACTTTGTGTGGTATACCTTTCCTAGGGTCTCAGCTAGTATGGCTGGCATGGATATTTGAATCCTTCTGTCTTATGAGGATAATAAAATCTCAAAATCACTCTAATGCGTATACAGATGATCGATTCAAAGTTTCGTCTATAAGAAATCTATTAACCCCAACTCCGTCCAGTCACTATCGGGAAAGTCGATCTTACCAATTATCAAAATTCCAACAGATCCTGAAACTACCATGCTGAAGATACTTGCCATTCTACTAAGCCCAGCGCTCGTGGTGGCCCCTCCACCCAACAATTTGAACCGTCCTCGGGCAGGTACTGACACTAATAAATATAGCTCGCCATACAATACACCTACAATCACCCCGCCAACCCCACTGATCGATCGTACTCCCTTAAGCCAAAGCGCGGGTCCCGACAGCTCAGGTGTCCTATACAGCCCATCCGGAGGCTCACGCGACGAAGATCTCACGTTAGGATCATTCGGTCCTTCGGGCCTAAATTCGGGCCTTAGTCCCGTCAATACCCCAAGAAGCGCCAGGCGCCAAGATCCTAGATTCTTGACTCGGAAGCAAAAGAACGAGGGCCTCATGCCAGCAAAGCCCAAAATCAAAAATATTCAATGGGACGACTGGGTCGATGTTGCTATTTCAGAACTTCCGTCTGGCGAGCTGCAGAAAGCTTTGATGCCACAGAACAATCGGGCTAAAGGGCCAAAATTGGAACAGTCTCTTTCTCCAGTATACCGCGTACCGACGATGCAACCTAGTGCGAATACTGGAGATGATATAGACACCGATTCTTCGTGGGATGAAGAGGAATTTCTAGGGTTGGATGATCTACCTCCGACAGTTGATATTATGGGATCCGGGCCAGGGATTACACCTAGGGTTGAACGGTTCATGATATCGCGGAACGGGTATAACTCTTGATGTGTCCAATATCCCAATTGGGCATGTCTGTACCCTGTGAGTTTAATATATCTGCGGCGAATATAAAGTTTATATATTATACAAATCATATCTCGAGATCATAAAACTTGTACAAATACGTGATACATGTACAGAGACTTTGCGAATTTTCAAGGTGCGTCACATTTGCAAAGATGCACCTGCATAGAACGATAGTATCGATCGACCCCATTGCCGACCTCGGAATTGTTTTACAACACTTGCTATTGCGAAACTTGTATATACCGCGCAATACATATCATTTTGCCTCGAAGCCTTTGTATGTCGTAGTGATGCATTCGGATTACGCTATTGAGATGCTTTTTAGGCGGGGAAGTCGGCAATCGAACTTGCCCTCCTCGGCCGAATGCTCCACGTATGATGAGGTATGATCATTGATTCCTGTCCTGGAGTTTTGATAGCTGAATTCATGGAGGAGACGACTTAAGTACGAGCTACGTTCACCTAGCGCTACATCTATATTATTTTGTGGGTTATCTAAAGATGATCTGGACGATTGATACTTTTCTGGCCCTGTCACTGCTTAAAGTAGTAAGATCGGTACCAGTGCCAGTACCACCGCGTGCAACTCTCAGCTATGGTGGACCGGGATCTAACAGCCAAACCGGCCCAAAGATATCGTTCTCGCAAATGGTTTCTATTGGAGGAGAACAAGTAGCTCCGGAAACTGGGAGGGTAACTAATGACGATAGCTCACTTTCGCGTTCACAAATAAGTGTTGGCGAAGAGAAGGCTGGCCAAGGGTGGATCAATAACGTTTCAGGACCATTACTAGAGAGTTTTGCCAGTGTTAAAAAACTAGACAATGGAGATACCAATGGGTACAATAAAGACCGGGTATCGCCTATTGGACCAAGCGCTAAGACTACACTCGGACGTTTAACAACCGCACACGAGGACCCTGAGAACGAAAATATGCTTCCTTCCGACAGATATCGAAACGAAGACTGGCACTATATACGACAGGATGAGCCGGACGAGGATCAAGTAACGGCTGAGTTTGTAGACAGTAAAGGCGACCGCCATAAGCTTTATTTTGGAAACGATAGTCGTGTCGAACTACAATTTGATGACGGAGAGGATAGCAATTTTGAATATAATAATACACAGGATCAAACCAGTATATATCATCGACCCGTCGATCCCGAATATGATCCCATCAGAGATCCATATTTTGGAGATTATCCTCCAAAATCTCCTATCCGACATACATTACGAAAGTTGCTTCGGAAACCACTCTATCAAAATCTTGGGAGTGAACTTCAAACTAAAGCACCTCGGTCTCGCATAAAACCAACAGATTCATCAATGGAAGCAGAGCGAAAAATGTGGGAACATGTCCGACCCATACCTGAAAAAGGGAGTCTGATGGAGCAAACTACTGTGCTTCAAAGTACCGTCCGCGCATTGGACGGCCAGGGGTATCCAAATTTCCCTGCAAGATTAAGAGTAGCCAGCCCCGGATCCATGCCAAATCAAGGCCAAACAAGCGAATCAGTTCTACCATTACAGTCGAATAGACCGAGCGAAATATTTGCTTCTTTATATGACAATTTCTTGGGCAGTAATATCATGAATTCCGAAAGAGATCAAAACAGTGTCACACTAGCATCAATGGCTGCAAATTCGCGGCCCGCAAAGAACAGGGTTTCAACAAGGATACCGCAGTTGTGGTAGAGCTTTAGTATTATACATATAATTGATGTCATGTATTCTAGTAGTATCTAGAGTATTGAAAGCTGGTCGGTTAATCAATCGATCAATAGAATTTCGTCGTCAAATATGTGCATAAGTGTAAAAATAATCCAACGTGAGGCCTTGGGTGACAGCTAGCTTACGAGACCATAGATGTATAAAACTAAGACACTCATATCGAAAAATGCTCCCATTTAAAGTTTTACGCATGTGTTACAAAATCTATTGTGTGTTCTAAGAATTAGAAATCGTACTCATCCTAGGACCATCTTTCGAAGGGCCGCCGCCACCGAATCTAGCAGGCTTGATAGTAGCAGGTATTTGTGTTTCTGGCAATTTCCCCGGATTTCTAACATGAAACCCTGCATAGTTGACCTTCGCTGCCAGCGGCGGATTACTCAGCCCTTCAATGCAGTCATAATCTGTAACTTCACAACTAGCTTTCGATTCCCCATGAGCATTGCCTACATTTTCTCTTGAAGAAACAAATTGCGACAGGACGTTTTCCAAGTCGACAGGCGCCAGATTGGAGTCTTCTATCATAGGAGCCTCCATCAAATTGGTCTTGCATACGTTCTTTGTTCCACTTCCTCCTCCGAAACACCTTGCAAGAGGTGGGAGCTCGATCCTTGGTGTGAAAGGGAATTTGAATAAGTCAAGTGTCTTCTTTTCCGGGGTAATAACATATGGGCCCCCGTCGTCGACGAATGTTATTGTATCCGCATGCTGGGGATATCGCTGTCGATAAGTTCGGACGAATTCGTCTTCTATAATTGGTTGTCTCTCGATCTCAGTGGTAGGGCCTACTCCACCGCCACTACTGCTGTATTGATAGTTAACAAATCGGCTACTACCAAGGGGCGTGGTATGCGTATTCTTATTTCTCGAGTTTTGATAGCCGGGTTGCATCTCTGTGCGATATATACCTTCCTGAGTCCCGCTCATCCTAACACTCGGTTTTGACTTTTCTCGTAAACCAGCTGTGAATATTTCCCCTGGCTTTACTCCATTTTTGCGTGGGAGATTTTCTATTCCGCCTAGATCAGTCGGGGGCAGTCGTTCGACATATTCCCACGGCCACCCAGTTCTCTCACCCTGTGGCTGAGAAAATAGTCCTGGTGGTGCGAGTTTTCCCATGAATATTCCCGGGTTATCCGAGCTTCGTCGAGCCGTGTCGCGTTGGGTTTCTCTTCCAGTGAGCAGCTGTATTAAACTGCTATCCATATTGATATCAGCTTCATCGTTTGGGTTAAACGGGCCATGCGCCGTTTGTAAATGCGTCTGTCTTGTCTGAGTTGTTGTTCTGTGGTGACCAGCAGTGGTAGGCTGAATTCCATTCGTGGGTGATAATAGACCTGATGGCGGGGTCATGGCTTCATCTATCGATCCGTCTCCTCCTTCTCCGCCCTGTGGTATTGGCATGGCTGCCACAAGGCTCAACCATGCTGCGAAACGGAGACCTCGTGTTATTGCTACTGTGGCCATCCTGGAAGCGCGGTTAAATTTTATGCCTCCCCTAGCTTTGTATGCTCCTCTTAGGCCACAAATTACACCTGCTCCAATAGTCTAACAAAAATTGATAGGTACTTTCATTAGTATGTACAGACACGTAAACATCATCGCTCATGAGTCTATTTCCTGCTTTCCATGCAAGTGCCCGAGAATGGCAACATAAATTCAGAAAACGCCCTCAAAAAGTCAAAATGGCTGATACAATCAGATTTCTTGCTCAAATTGATACAAATAATATCTCATAGTCTCACGCGGTAACAAACCCGTTCGGCCTTCAGTCTGGGAGGTCGTCTTTGGTATATGGCCACATGAGTTGTCGCTGCGCCGGTCCAACGCCAGCATGGCCGTCCGTCAGCTGTCTCTGCGCCTCTAGATTGCCCTTCCACTGCTTCAAATACGCAATCTGCCGTTGATGTTCCCTCGTACTAGCCTCCTCGATCTCTTGCTGCCGCTTCCTTTCAGCGGCAACCTTGAATTCAATCATTTTCAGGTCTTCTCGATTCATTAACGATTTGTGCTGCTGTTCTTCTTGATTAATCCGTTGTATGTGCGCCATTTCTTTAGCCCGCTCAGCATCCTCCATTCGCTGCTTTTGCTCAGTCATCATTTTCATGTGCGCCACCTCCGCAGCGCGTTGTTTTTCTTCGCGCGTTTTCCGGTCAGCTTGTCGTACCAACTCGGCCTGATATTCCGTATTCCGGATGCGCTCGCGCTCTGACGCTTCTTCTTTTTCCATTCGCATACGCGCTTGCCTTAGCTGCTTCTCGTGCTCGATCTTCCGTGCAATTATCTGTCTTTCCTCTTCAATTTGTGCGAGGTAGACAGGGATACCAGTATATCCTAGTGGCTGAGGGGTCTTGGGATCATCGACATAGTATCGATCATCCGCGCGGAAAGACTTTAACAGCTGGAAGAGATCCTCCATGACCTGTGGCGACTTATTTTGAATTAGACCTTGCTTGACGTACATTGTCGGCGAGTAGACCACGTTGTCGGCATTTTTGTAAAGGTTAAACTCGCTGTTTATCGTTTTATACAATCCGGAATTCAATAATAGTCTGGTCATTTCGATTGGGTGCTTGTTGTCGAGACCGAATACAAGCGGAGAGCGACTATCTGTCCTCAGGGATGGATCTGCCCCGTTGTCAAGAAGAGTTTCTACTGTTTCCTTTAGGGTTTCCTTATTCATGATCGGGTCTGCCTCTAACGCCAGTTCAGCAAGAGCACTTCTACCCTCGTGCCTTGAGGAAGGGAAATCGGGGTCATGTTTCCCATCTCGTATTAGGAGTTGAACAATATCTGGGTGGCAAAATGCGGCCGCTTCATGAAGGCTTCCGTCGTTTCGTGATTGGTTCCTAGCTAGCAAGAGTTCAACGATATCGTAGGTGCCCTCCTGGCATGCTTTAAAGAGTGATGTTTGTCCCTTTTGGTCTTCTGTCGTTACAGATGCGCCAGCTTTGATGAGTTCGAAGATGACATCGCGGCGATGACGCTGCACTGCTACCATGAGTGGCGTTGTAAGAGAATACTCTGTTTTGAAGTTCACATTTGCTGTATTAAATCACGTTAGCATGATATATCGACGGTTCACAGATACACAAGCTGCTTACCACCAGCCTCAATGAACGTTTCGATAACTCTCGTCCCAACTTCGCCTGGTGGCTGCAGGATAGCCCAAAGCAACGGCGTAACATTCTCGCTAACGCTATGGAAGTTGACTTTGACCTGAGTTTCGAGATTTGCACCAGTATCGATTAAAAGCTTGTAAAATTCGATGAAGTTTGGATATTTCGTTAGTACTCCAAACAAGACTGGGCCAAACGATGAATGTTGGAAATTCAAATCCGTTTCCATGCCCTCAGCAAGGAATAAGTGAGCCAGGGTCATCAAGGTCTCTTCGTCAGTCCCAGATGAGATAATATGCGGGAAAGCAATCGACAGCGTCCTCTTTGATGGGTTACCCTGAAGTAACAGTTTGACTAGCTCTACATTCGCATTTTTGGCGGCAATCTGGAGACACAACCCATCTTCTCGGTTGACACTTGCGTTCGGAGACTGCAAGAGAGACTCTACAAGTGGCTTGGCTGTAGAATACTTCTCGTAGAATTCAGCAGCAATCGCAAAGGCTTTGTCGACACACATGCCAGCGGCTCCGTATGCGAGCAAAATTTTCATCGTCGCTAATCCATCCTCAGTTTTCCAGACGCCGGCAGTCATTGCATCGTCAAATACCTGCGTGTTGATCATCGCGAGATCCGCAGAAACGTGAGATTGGGCCACCATGAGGATGCTAAGGACTTGGTGATGGCTTCCCAATGCAGCGAGCCGAATGACTTTGCCTTCATCGTAAAAGACCGAGCCGCCTGAGTCAAGGAGAATGGTGACAAGTCGTTTACTTGGTGGATTGTCTTCGAGCGCTCGAACTAACGCCTCATCAACGTTATCTTGCTCTGGCCTATTCCGAAGAATAATTTCAACCATTTCTCGTTTAGCGTTCGCATCTTTATGTTCTAGAGCAACTTGAAGCGCATCTCGTAAAATACCAGCATTCGGGCTTTGCTCGAGAAGCATTGTAAGCCTGTCGATAGCCCCGTTTCGTACACAATATATCACAGCCGCTCCAGATGCGTGATTGACGGATGCTCCGTGCTTCAGTAGTAGCGTAAACACGCGAATATCGCTATTATCCTGTTGCGTCAGCTTTATCAGTGCATCATCAATAATGGGCCCTCGCAATTTTGCTTGAAGAATGACTTCCGCCGCCCTGTATTGCCATTCGGGGTCTTTATATTCCCATGCCATCTGGAAAACCGCTGCAAGATTTGTCTGGCTGGTTCCAAAGTTGACTAGTTTTTTGAGGACGTTGAGCTGCCTTGACAAAAATGCTGCTTTAACTGCTTCGCCATTGTTAAAATTGACGTCTGCACCGTTGTTTAGGAGAAGATCGATTTGCCCCAAAGCTTCAGGTTGCTGTTTGATGGTTCGGACAAGAGCAGTTGAGACTTCCTCGCCCTCTGCGCCAGAGGTAAGGAGCAGTTCCAGAATGTCGAACCGTACGGAAGGACTTTTCACATCCATAGCTAACGGGACAGCGGCTGAAACAATACTGACATCTGGTCTAGCCTCCAATAGTATCTTTGTCAGTTTGACATCCCCGCTCCCGGCTGCTATTTTCAGAGCTATCCCGTTATCAAAACTTAGATCCGCGTCTCCTTTTCTGAGAAGAAGATCCACAATTCCATGGTTAATCGGATTCCTTTTCACTTCTTTAATCAGGGCTTGTGATATAATGTCGCCCCGGAGCTCATATTGCAGGAACAATGCAATGATGGCAGCTCTGCTGGTATCTCCGAGTCGGTCGACGAGAGGGAAAGCTGTCTTCATTGCTTCTTTGCCGTTAGGGTTTTTGCATTTAGTGATAATTATTTTGACTAGCTGATCGTCGCCTGTCTCTACAGCTCGTTTTAATGATGCGCCGTTATCATATGTGACAGATGCGCCATTAGCAAGCAAAAGGTTTGCAACTATAATATTTTGCTTTTCAATAGCAGCCACAAGCAGCTTAGATAGAGGATTTCCCATAGCACCGGCTGCTATAAGCTTCTGGGCCATTGGATAGAGTTCCCGAGTGTCCATTCTCAAGGTATCGAAAGCGGTAGTCGCGGAATCAGGGGAAATGGGATTCCGTAGCAGTGTATCCAACATTGCTTCGTCCGATTGTGAGACTGCGTGCACTAAGCTGGCGGCATTTGCAAACCCCACGTTCGCACCATTAGAAAGCAACAAGTTTATTAACGTCCATTGTTTGTTTCGGACGGCATTTAATAGAGCTTGATTCACGGGATCGCCAGTAGCTCCTCTTCCAAGCAACAAACCCATGAGCTCGTGTAGAACCGTTTCTTCGAGAAACATATCGATCGCAGCGAAGGCGATGGTGGCATGTTCAGGGTCTATTTGTGCCTTGAGCAAGCTTTTCACTTTCTGGGTATTGACAGACGTAATTGCATGGACCAGTGCCTCTGAGCTGTTATACTCGATGGAGGCACCTTTGTCGATCAGCAGCTGGAGAAGGTCGTCGTAACCGGCACGGACAGCCTGAACTAATAATTTCGCCACGTTATCCCCAGAAGCTCCTGCGTTGAGAAGGAGCAAAGCAATGGTTTTGATATCTTTTTCGGACTGGGATGCGAATGGTATCTCTCCAAATGCTAGGTTTAAATGTTCAGGCCGAGGTGGGTAAGCCAGAAGCATCTCGACCAGATCCACTTGACAGTGCGATACGACATGCCTTAGTGCTGCTGCCCGGTCGTAGTTGACATCCACATCAAATTCATGAAGCAAGCTGATCAAATTCTTGTCCTGTTCTGTAACAGCTCGCACATATACACGAGCCAAGTCATCTCCGCGAGCACCAGCGCAGAGAAGAATTTCCATAAGGATAAGACGCAAGGCGGAATTATACCCAGCCGCCAGAACGATGTTAACGAATGATAAAAGGTAGTTCTGTGATATTTCGTGGGTCGGCACTGTCTGGTTTAGGACCATTCTCAGAAGAATATCCCATCGGCCAGCTTGAACAGTGGCTGCCAATGCTTCCGCATGATTATATTCAAGATCGGCTCCAGCTGCAACTAGGAGTTCATTCATATCAACCAATGCCATCTCGACAGTTGATTTGAGGCTTCTGGTGAGAACTTCTCTTGCAAGAGGATTACTCGAGCGGAGGACGAGTTTCACAATGCCTATCCGACCAGTCAATATCATTGTTTCGAGATCGCCCGGGAAGGAATTCGGATCGGCACCATGTTCCAGTAGAACCCGAATAACATCGGTGTCGGCGTTCTCCATTGCGAGATGATATGCTTCGTTCAGACTGTTTTGCTTTACGCCGCGAGAAGCGAGAACCCAAACCACATTTACTTTTCCCCTCTGGGCCGCGTTTTGGATATACCTAGCCGGAATCTCAGCATTGGCGTCACTCTTTCCAATATGCATTCTCAACGCGAGACTATCTTTCGCATGCTTATATATATTGACATCGGCGCCCATATTAAGGAGAGTTTCGACAGTAGCCGCACATTCCAAATCAAACCCTGGTCCCGATCCTATCTGGAGAATTTCCTGTTCGAGGAGAAGAGACAACTCTTTGAACTTGAAGGTGGCAGATGTTGCTTCATCTTTGGGGTTTCCTTTGACGGTTTTCTTCCGTAGAAACCCAGAGCCACCAATCGGAGGAGGTTTGTAGTCAGGTTGTGATCGTCGAATATTCATAAGCTTTTCGCGAACCGCGATTGACGTTCCAGCATTACTGAAGACAGGTCTCGCTGGTGTTTGCAACAGAGGTTCCAGGGTCACTTTAGCAACACCAGTCCGGGCCGCAAGATTACTCAATCGACACAAGAGATTTTGGTCGAATGGTTTAATTGGCGGGCTAATCTGTTGGACTGGAGACATACTGCCAATGACAGATACGAATTCATTCTGATAATGATGGATCGAGGTCGTGGGACTAGCAGGGCTAATCGGTGACTGAGAGGTGCTTGTCGTAGACCGAGAAGGGGTTGAATGTAACGAGTGGTGGTCCATTGATGATGGAATGTATTGGCTGCTAATTGATTGCCCTAGAGTGGTATCAATCAAGAATGTTCATTAGTTTACATCGTTTGATACAAAGCGTCCTCATGAATAAACGTTCTTCAACAGGTAGCCGAATATATGTGTGAATGGCACCCTACCTGGTAAAGAGAAGTTCCTTTGGTGAGAGTGCTGGGTAATTTGGGGCTGTGCTGGGGAGGCCGCGTTGACAGGACGTCTCTGGCCCCATGTAAGTGTGGAGTGACGACGGCCATTTGGAGTGTTCGGAGACGGGTATGCCTCTAGCCAAGATGCAAGACTGTCAGCCACTGAAGTTGGTACTTTGCTATTGGATACTAGTATACTGGGGTACTCTGTGGAAATGAGCGGCCGCGTACCTTCCTGGAAAGAAAATTGGCGGTGTGGAACCGTGCCAGACATATTTTCGATCTTTTTACGTCGTATTGGAATGTTGGTGTGTTTCCCAGGTTATATTCGGTAATCTGGCGGCCGGATCTGGGGGGCCTCCATATCTGACTAGCTGCGAGACTCCCCTGGAAAATGCGATTTGGTCAGGAACGGACAAACTTCGCGGAGCATAAGCGAGGGCTAGAATTGCAATGGCAAGCGGATGTCAAAAGAGCGATAGATATGGAGATGTTAGCGACAGTGGGCGGGGTTATATGTAGGAGCAGGTGACGAGGCTCAAACTTTAGTGGGTAATGATACAAAGGGATGTTTATTGCATTGTTTGGCCGCGCGAACCCGGCTTGGTGGAGACAAGCGAATCCTTCATTCCCAACCCTTTTTCAGGCACAGGTTGCAGACGCGGGATGGCGTGGCAGGTAATTCGACGTTTTTGATATCGAGGCATTTAAGCCCAGTCGCCAGCCGATTAACGTTATCACTGCGACCCAGTTCGAGAGTGGATACGATTCTTCGAGCAGAGCCGCAATATCACCGCTGATTTGCTAGAAACAATAAGTGGCGAGCAGCTAATGCCAGCGATCTAGTCGTGTCAACTGCCCAATCACGCTCGCGCTTGGCCCGATGAGAGTGGATTCTTCAGCATCTCTCGCCAAGGCGGTGTTTTGGGAACAATTGCATTCGAATTCTTGTTGCTCAATGGCTGTTAATATTTCGGTGCCTGGCGTATACAATAGATTGGCAAGACGTACCGCGATATAATTGAAATGAACTCGTTGGAATATAATTAGCAGACGAAGTTGAGGTTGAAGTTAACTAATTGCAGTGGAATAAAATTAAGGTGCTAGCTAAGAAGGACTTTAATTTAGTTGAGCTGGTGAGCTGGTCCGCCCCAAATCGAAACGACAGACGAACAAACTCCTCTCTTCTCAACCAACCTTCAATCACACAACCTCCCATCAACATTCGCCGCCACGACCTCACATCTACCCAGGCCGACTTTTATCTCGCATTTAATACTCCAATCATCCAGCTCTCGAGTTTTCGGAGCCCCGAAAGCAGATCTACAGCACTGTTTCTCCTTAGCAATCTCTCGGGCGAGTTGTCCTCAGACCCCGGTTCGGAGCACACATCTACCAGCCCTCAGACACTACCGTTGCAACCTTGAAAGGCGCGTTTCCGCCCTTGAAACTGTCCAGCTTTTGCTGTTGAAACCTTTATCAGTCGTCCGCCATGGCGGAATCCCTAGCTGATGACCATCAGCAAGCAGGCTCCTCGTCAGCCGCCGCCGCCACTTCATCCTCTGCAAACCCTACCAGCCCTTCAACTCAACCGAATTCTAAACTTCCGATCCCGAATGGTGTCACAGGCCCTTCGCAAACATCTAGCTCTCACCAAAGTAATGGAACCTCCGAAGAAACCCCTGCGCTACCCAGCTTGACGAATGGCAGCTCCCACAGAGAGGATACATCTTCATCATCATCGCCAAACGGCTTACCTAACGGCCAAACCATCAAGCCAACAATCCACGAAGATCCTAGTCCTTCAGCGATAACAGAAATCGAAAAGTTAAGCACTGCTCCGACTGCGCATGGAACAGATGGCACGACTAGCGAAGACGGATCAGCTTCTGCCGGAGAACGAGAAATTGAGCTCAAGCTAGCTGAGGAAGCCAGTAGTGGTACGCTTCTCTTATAATATATCTTACATTTCATGCCTTTCCCCTAACATTTGTTTGATCCTTTTAGAAGATGAAACCAAAAATCCAGGATCAACAACCTCTAGACCGAAGCCTGGTCCCTCGTCCGACATTACAGCTGCCGAATGGGACGGAGGGATGGCAAAAGAAGACCTGCAAGACGATCTCGATGACCTTGAGAATGCCGAGTCCGAATCCGAGGCGACCAGCGAGAAGCTTTCGGAAAGATCCAAGCTCGACAAGGGCAAGTCGCCAATTCATTTGGTTCCTCGTAATACGTCGACCAAATCAGGAACGACGAGCCCCGACAAGAAAAAGGACAAAGGCAAGGCATTGAAATTAGTCGACTTGCCACTAGACGTCTTGAAAGAGATAGTCCGAGAGGTATATTCAATGCCCTTCCACCGTCTTCGTACGTCTCCCACATGGTCAGAGAACAGCGTCTCTAAACATTTTGCCTCGCAGGTAACTAATACGACCGATCTCTGTTCTCTTTGTCTGGTGCACTCATCTCTTCATGCCCTTGCAATACCCCTTATATACTCGCGGTTCGATATAGTATGGCCGGATCAAAACGTTTCATCGGATAGGACTGGTGTTGATGCATTGACGTACGGGCTTGCAACTCTAGTGTCCAATGAGAACGACTACGCGCAGTATGTCAGAAAATTCTCTTTGGGTAATGGTCCAAAAGAATGGGTTGGCGAATATGCCATTAATAAAGAAGGGGGCAAGATGCTAGGAACGCTAGTGGGCTTGGCCGTCTGGAAAATGGGCATGTTAGAGACCTTTAGCTGGGACATGCCTACGGGGATCCTTAGGGACGTCTGGAGAGCTTTGCACCGGCTGAAATCTCTACGAAATGTCCATGTCAGATGGCATGATAATACTCTCGTAGAAGTCGCGGGATCCCAAGATGGCTTGCGTAAGATCGAGCGCTCGACATTCAGCGGCTTTAAGGATCTTAAGTCCCTAAGTGTCCTCGACTTGGATGAGTTGACTTATTTGAGAGAAATGGCCGTCGCCGTGCAGAAGAGCTATTCCACTCTCCGCGAACTCCGACTCGGAATCGCAATCCACGCCCAGTCAAAACGATGGGTACACGACGATGCTGAGACTATAACACCAGACACTCCTGACGGAGTTGGGGAAGGAGGCGCGATTGGAATCATAGTTGGAAAAATCTGCGATTTTAACAAAAGAGCACCCAATCCTCCAAACTCAACATCACACGAGGCAACTGCGGATAACGCTCTTACTCAGGAACAGTTAGCCCATATACTCCAAGGCCAGCAACAGCAAGCTCAACAGGCCCAACATCTAGGTCAAGGTGACGCTGATAATGCCGCGTCTACCTCTGGCGCCAGTACAGCCAACTCGACAATGGCAACTGTGGCAACTTCCGCTCCTCCAACGGTTAAAGCGCCCCCAAGACCAAAGAAGGAGAACTCTGAGCCCAGTAAGCAACTACGGCTTGAAACACTTGAGCTTGAAAGGGTACCGATATCAACTCGGGTTTTAACAAAGGCGATCGACTTTTCGCATCTCGTCAACTTGACGCTTCTCAACTGTAGCAATCCGTCGAAGCTTTTCAAGGCTTTGAAAAGAAAATACTCACCCTACCCTGCCAACATTCTAGCCAAACTGAGCAAGTTGTCTCTCACTCCGAGCTCGTCAACAAAGCCTCCGTTCCATATTCCACCACCGAACTATCGGCTACGTCTGAAAAAGATCCATACGGATATAGTTTCCACGTCACTAATAGAATTCCTACACCAAACTCTTGCCCCCAATACACTCGAAACACTCTTCCTCCAGGAAGCAGCCGGAGACAACTATATTTCTTCAGTCGACCTCTCTCAGATCGTTCATGATGTCCTCCGCCGCCACCGTCTTTCTCTACAGCGTCTTTTGATCGACTCCTATGTTCCAAACCCAGACATACCAGTCGAGCCACAGCAAAATATACAGACAATTAACAGCCGCAAGTCAAAGTGGCGGTTCAACCAGGAAACTCTCTTGTTTATAACAGAGATGCCGAGACTGAAAGAACTTGCTTTTGGGATTGAATATCCGGATTGGCATTACATGATTACACGTTTGCCGGATATGAGAAGTCTCAAGAGCTTATACATACCCCATGTCATCGGCGGCGTTGACTTCCATAAGGTGGAAAGACAGAGCGAAGAACTAGCCATGTCGATCGTAGATGTAGTCACATTGCGGCCGGAATGTGCTATCTGCTACGTGGGAATTGTGAATAAATGTTTCGAATTACTAGAGGGAGAGGATGGATCTGGCGGCGACCACGACAGCGGGAATGCCGATAATGGCGCGGGAACTGACGAAGAGGACGATGAAGACGGGAGCGATGAAGACGATGGTACTGACGATGGGAATGATGACGATGCAAGCGATGATGGGAATGAGACCGAGGATGCCGATGACGCTAACAGCGATAATGAAGGTTCACCCAGTGCCGTATTATCGCCAATTCCGCCGTATAGTCCTCTCGTGGAGGAAGATGAAGAACTTTCTTCAAAGAGGAAGCGAGTGAGCATACGGCAGAGAGAAATTCTGTTTTACGATGACAAGGTTGCCGTGTTCAAAGCTAGGTTTGCCAAGCTTTAGACTTTAGATCGTGGTCATTGTACCATCTATTCGTTCACAAGTCCGGCAACAATAAAGGCTCAATAGGACAACTTTTCTCTCTGTTCCTTTTCATGCGTGTGTTCAGTTCACTCTGTGCTTTTGTTGGTCCTAATATCCCGTGCTTTCTCAGCGTTATTCGTCTTCCTATCCTCCAAAATTATGCCTCTTTTTTTTACGGAATAAATCCTTCACATGTGTATTGCTTCTCTCGACAATCCTTTTCCTTCTTCTCGGTAGGGGTAACGTCGGGTTTTCAGGATATCGTCCTCTCTTAGGTTTCTCTTTTCTCTCCTCTGTACCGTTGCCCATATAGCAATGAATGGTTAATGATTATATTAGCTTAATTTGGTTTTACACAAATAAAAGGTGGCGATGGGGTTTAACTTTCTTGTTACAAGATCTATAATGAAAAGAACTTTTGATGATAGACTTCGTGCGCACGAATCGAATGCCTCGTAAAGTAATATAACCGGGATGCACTGCACGGCGTGCAAAATAGGCATCGGAGAGAAGGGGGTGCATGCTTCAACAGGTGAAATTCGGGGGGTTATCGGGTTTTCGGTTTTTGGGGTAATTGGGGAAGTACAGAGGTGCGATCACCCAAAGTTACCGGCGCTCCTTTCACCGAAAGCTTGCGGAAGGTCGATTGAGATAAGAAGTCTATATCCTGCCAGTTAAGTTTGATAATATTGATTATTCGACACGTTGACGCAATGAGACCGGTATATGCACGGATGATGGTGACTCGGGTTTTTTATTGACTGAGATGATATCTTTTCTAGTAAAGAGCGCTTCCTTACATAGAACTATCGAGTTCGAACCATTCAAATCTTCAGATTCACGAGTCTCTACGGTACAACCTCGCTGGTCAAACAGCTTTGCCATCCACAAGATTATATGAGAGATAATTCGAAACGGTATCTTTTGATTTGAGCTCAGGGTGCATACCTAGTTTCAGTCGATATGTCCCCGGCATGCCGGTGCCTAGATCTGCTGGTTGTACATGAAATCTAGAATTTACCTGGTCTCGCTCCGGCATCCCGGTGCTGCAGCCCGTCACCAAAAAAATAGCTCTTCTAGAAGGCTATATATATTAAATCACGCGGATGGGTCATACGCACCCGTGCTCGTCATGTCTCTTCGAACTCCGATATCTGATTACCAAACCCCTTCGATTAGCTATTTTTAGGTAAACTTGAGGCAGAATCGTAACGTCTCTCGTTTGTTATTCGCTTGTTGTGTACAGATTCCCAAATGATGTGAGACATGGCTGCAGTTGCTCTATATGGCCGTGCATTGCCTTAAGCGCGATCTCATGAGCATCGTCAATTGGATACGATAAGCTAACATCGGGCGGTTGTACGTACCGCAGTATCGAGAAGATTCTGTGTCAAGCTTGCTTGCATGTAGTGAAGGAAGGGACAATATCCGGGCCGAGGAGAAAGCCATGAAAACTTTCGGATTCTGCGCCCTGTGTACATGTGTAACGTTAACTGCCTATATTTCCCCCCCGCGAACGTAGTCTGGGGATCTCGCTCTTGGCACCCGTGAACGGCTTCTAAAGTCCAAATCGCGGTGTCAGATCCACTCGCCCACTTGGGTTGTACATGATGACGCGCAACTAGCAGCACTTGCAATGTCTGCAGGGGCGTCTTGGATATTGAGTTGTTAATGTTGGATTTTATCGAAGCACCTCAAGCTCGGAATACCTAAGAACAGCTTCCTTATTCAGCTTGATCTTAGTGTTCAATATCTGATTCGCGAATTCGAAGACGCATAGTCATCTACTTGCTTGCTATCATTTTTCAAAAATCAACTCCTTTCGCGTCCGCAAATTCCCACATTTTGTCTATCCATTCCTTTGACAACATGTGTTTTCTTTGTTTTTCTCGCGCTGTGGTCCTGCGCAATTGAGCAAACGGCCTAATATTTCCCTGAGCTGAGCGCAGGGAATTTTATGGAATTGGATCTCGGAAGTGCGCATGACCAAGGAAAGTTCAATATCTTGTGAGTATGCGACCGAAACATTACATCGGCATATAGACATACAGCAGTCTCAATATCATACCTGGAGTTAAATATCAAAAGTGAGACACATCGAAGAGGTGAAAACATAAAACGACTATACGCCAGGATCTGAATACTTTGAATGCCGCCAAACGATCATTAGCTCGCTTGCAGTTGCCATTCCCAGCAAAGAATACCCTTGTCAACTCTGTCCAGCCCGGGATAGGGAAGACTACCATTTTTGGCTTAGTCGGTAGTGGTGAACAACCTCACCACTCTGCGGCGACTATCCCATGGGCAACAGTCAAGAGTACAGAGTATTGTTTTCCTCTGATCAATAGGATCAATTTGCATCGCTACTTGTTAAGAAACCTTTTTCTTTCTTCTTATCGTCCGAATCACGAAATCTCTATGAAATGTACCTCTACCGGAAACTAGAACAGGCAGTTCCAATAGCTTGTCGACCACAACGTACGATAGACTAAATTCCCAACTTCTCCAGTTGAGAATACTCTGCGCTCGGCTACGCATTTCCAGGCTGCAATTAACTGCGCCAGGGTGTGGCATTTCCAGCCATTCGGACCCAATCTCTGGTGAATGTTTTGCACCGACCGGCGGCGAGCTGAGCGCGCGGGGAAAGAAATAGATTCGTTTCTAGCGGCAGCTCGTTGCTTTCGAATTCTCTCTTAGATAGCTATTCCCTATATGTGAAACATTCCGTTGAATCTACATACAGGTAAGTACCCAAATCTATCGTGCCCTTTCGGCGAATCGTTCTCTTTCTCATCAAAAAAATCCTAATACTAGAAATATATTATTCTCGGTACTAGGTTTCGGCGTTTGGGAATTGTTTGTACTGGAAACTCCCGTTAGATATTCACCGGAATCCAGGAAGATATTCTGTCATCCAGATTAATCAACCCTCTAAGGAACAGGGCTAGACAATATCCCTCAAAACCGTCGACAAACTATAGGCTGTCAGAGGCAATCAAGGAGAGACATATCTTGCTTCCTGCCACATGCACATTCCTCAGATATAATTTCGAATCAGACGATCTTGTTCCTGAATTTCTGAATCGAAAGAAATCGTACCGAAGAAGTCCGTGCCCAGCGAGCTTTTACCTTAGCCGACCGATCGTGTACAGGCTTTCAGAGTACAGCTTTCCCCTTCATTAACACATTCTCTCCGAACAAATCCTTGAGGGCTTAGATCTATTGGCAACGTCCCGGCTTGTCTCGTAAACAAGGCGATTGACACGTCCCGGCGGCTCAATATTTGATGTTTCGCGTAATGCCACACAGTATACGAGTATGCACATATTCTAACGCTTTCTACTTTTAGCAAGTCACTAGAGACCTCATGAAACCGATATTCATCGCATACGAAATAACAAAGTAGTCTTACGATAAGAAAGATACGAGTAGAACTTAATTGGGTCCTCCTCTCTGGTTAAATATCGACTCCGGGAGCCAGGTTCCGAAGCACCAGCCGAAAGAGACTCAAGGAAGTGCCTTTGGGGAGCTTCCGGCCCTTCTCGAGTTGTGTGCGACCTGCCAAATCCAACCTCATTCGTCGGTAATAGCCAAAAAAAAGCCTCCTTGTAACTAATTGGCATTCTGGGCCGCATGCAACTCTTAATCCTTCTCAATACGGACACAACCCGATGACATAAACCCCGTATCATTGCATAAACCGTTCTGACCGTTCTGTATGCTAGAATCGGCTTATTAAGGTATATTTTCCCACTTGCCTACTTTGTAACCATCTAACTTGGAATTATCGCAGGTGTATAGGTACTTCTGATACTGAAGCTACCCAGTCCCCGATTCAACATTATACATTTTATTCAAAGTCTACCAGAGCGTACCGTGGTGCCAGCGTGACCGCTCGCGAAGAGTTCGAGATTTTGTAAGGAGGGATATTTCTTGTTTAAGGATATCTCCCACCTCCTTACCTATCTCCTACCTCCCTCGCAGCGCAGACCCACTAAGTCAGCGTATATAATAAAAAGCAGTGACCGAGGTATCCACCGCAGGAGGGGGTAGCTCTCCGGTACGGCCACTCCTTGAGCAATTGATATGACTGCATAGTTTGAAAGGGCACCGGACACCATTTGATGAATTAGAAACTACCTGCCGTCTAATTGGCCATCGGCCTAGTATCTCAACCAGACACCTTTCTTGGGAAATCGTCTGCCAAATTGAATATTCAGTAACAGTTTTCTTCACCTAGATATTTTCTGCACTACTACCAGCAGACCAGGTCTTACACTACCATATATATAAAGCCACGCCAACCGCCACTTCAACCACAGCTATGGACTTCAAAACCACATAAGAGAAAGCACATTTGTTTTAACCAACCTCAAACCAAGGCTTTCGGAAATTTCTACTTCATATTTTTCCTCCACTTCCTAGATATTTCCTATATATTCAAGGCCTTGCCTAGCTATTCCGCCACTTTTTTTGCTCAATTACCTTACTTTCCTAATTTTTTGAACCACTTCTATACTCTTCGTTCTTGACGCTATTCACCTCTCTCAACCAAACCATATCTACACTCAAGGCCCTCTTTAGACTATAGATACGCAACTCAGGTCCTTTATAGCATATCATTCCCCAACTAGTTTTCGCCCAGTCATTAACGTCAGCGTAAATTCTCGATATGAACGCTATAGGCAGAAATTTTGTGGCAGGTTTGGCTCTGAAACAGAGACCAAAAGACTACAAACCATACGACCGAAAATGCAACCGATATTCGAATATTATGGATATCGATGCGTTTCTCTGTGCTGCTTCTGACAATGTTTCGGACGTCAGGTGGGCTATTACTTATACTCTTTCGTATTGAGTTCCAGCTGCTAATAGATTTGATCTGTTGTAGCTCCACTGATAATGAGGATGGTCTCAAAGGGTCCATAGTGAGCACCTCTTCCATCTCAAGTTGCGACGATGAGCAAGCCGAGCTATCGAACTCGATGCTGAAGCTCGAGTTATTTCGCGGTGAAGTTCAATCTTCCACTACGTTAAAAAGGCCCAAAGAAGCCAATCTCAGCAGCAGATACTCACCTCAGATCTCGAGCAGCTATATAGCTGACGATGGCCCTCGAGTCTTAAGGCTTGGACTGCAAGCCGACAAGTTCAATCCACAAGAAGACGCGGAGAATCTAATGTCAGACGATTATGTCGCGATATTGGATATCAAGTCACTCAAACATCACACAAAATCACACGGAAGCGGCAAACAAAACGGCAGCGATTCTGGTAGCTGCTTCGGGTCTGGAGCCACAGGTGGAGGAGATGGCCCTCCCAACTATCCTTCTCACGTCACGCCACCTCACTTATGGGGTACCCGCGGTCAACAAGGAGGAAACGGTGATGAAAATAACGAAGACAATAATATAATTCTTCGAGATATTAGGGCCAGACGCCAACGAAAGCGGATCGCCTGTCCTGCGGCTAAGGGTGACCCCTTTTATAATCGAGAATGTTTGGGAGTCTCGTTTCCGAACTTAGCAAAGACAAGGTTAACATAGCTCAAACTTCTATTTGATTCTAAATCTGAGCTTATATTTTTATTTGGAATTCAGACAGCATCTCGCTTGTAATCTTCACTTCGCTGTCAATACCACCACGCGGCTCCCAGATCAAGTTCGAGATCCCAACGGCTGGGACGATATTCAGAAATATAATTATCCGGCCCAGGAAATCCCTTCAAGTGGTAAGCTTTCCTCAACAATCGTTAATGTTCAACTGAGCTCACATTATTTCTTAAATAATCCAGATGAGGATTTTCATCCTACACTCGACGTTATCGAGATACGAGGTATCGGTCCCGGCAAACCCGATTTCAGATCTCACATGCTCCGTATGTTGCGAAAGGGCCTACAAGATCCCGAACACCTACGCGAAACCATTTCCATGCTAGAAGCAATCGACTCCCATCCTCTTACACACAACCCTGGTGAAAGCGAGTGGCTTATGGTCGATACACCTAACCGGAAGGCGCCACGGCCAGTTTCAGATCCCGCTTTCTTCCAAAATATACTAGAACCAACCGATTCTCCTCACTTCACGCACCAACAAGCGATGGAAATGGAGGGTTCTACGCCCATCATAGTACAAACCCTCCAAAATCCCTTCGATATTACCATTCACGGCACTGCTAGTCCGACGTATCAACATTACGGGCAAAGTCCAGCAGCACCCGATACTCTCGGACAAACACACCCTCAATACCTGATCCCCACAGGCTCAATGCACCCTTCCTCTCCCTCTACAGGTCCCGATCATCGTCATCAGGCAGATAACGAATACCCTGTCGGCCCGAACAACGGTCCTACCCCTGACCGACAAACACGTATTGTCATCCAGACCGCTAATTCGCCGTTCCAACTCGAGTATTTCGGACACGAGAATATTGTTGGATTTGCGGTCTGGCTTCGACAGATGGCGTATAGAGATTTCGATTTTGGTCTTTACACTGTGGTTTGTTTGAATTCTTCGCCTGCGTTTGAGATTTCGAGTATGCAGAATTTGCATAGAGTTTATCGGACTTGTCGGCAACAGTACCCTGGGTGTGGTCTTACGCTGGATATTAGGCCGAGATCTGGGGTTTCACGGAATACACTTGAGTTTACGGGGTTGTCGAGTCCGCATTAGATTATGCTATTGTGCTTGACGATCGAATAGTCGACGACTCGAATCGTTGGGTCGCTATCCTTCTCCATTTTGCGCTATTATTTTTTGGTGATATCTTTTGTTTCTGATCTATTCTCAACACTTTATAAATGACAATAATCTGTTCTACTTCTTTATTGGGTTTCGCAGATTTTGTACTATGGTCATATAGCGTCTTTTTCAAATGCACACTGAAACGTCGAGACTTACTGAAACGATGAGGTAAAGATTTTTTTGATTTTTTTTGGAGGTAGATTTTTCTGTTTTATTTCTACTAGCTGGGATGAGTTTTTACATACGATTGCTTTTACCTCTTTACGAATATCTGGAATTGGCGTTAATAGCAAATTTACAAGCATATTATTCAATTCAAGCCAGTATACAGTAGTATATATGAATTCTCGATTATACTCGATTGATCAGTACGTGGAAAATATTCGAATTATATGTCTACATCGACTACTCACCATGAGTGTAACCGTTACATTTATCTTGATATCTGGAAAGAGTCTGTTGGGGAGCTCTTGGGCGGCTGTTGGGCAAGTAGTCGGGGCGGACGGAGTGGTGCACGAGGGTAAAAGATGGTTCACGAGACAAGTAAAAGAGGGAAGCTCGATGACATCGACGGATAAAAAAAATCTCGAAAAATACACGGGAGAAGTTTTCATGGCCAGGCACAGGTAAATTGACCTATATATAAATGTAATGAATATTTTATAACTGTCTACGGAAGAGCTTTGTGTTTAAGTGCTCGTACCTGACACGATCTAGACTTGTTGGATATTCCTCACATCCCCGAGACCCACAAACTTGCATCTAATTTAGCCCAAACTGAACCCAAAGCAACCTCTACTTCCAAGAGAGAAAAATGCCCTTAAAAGGCAGGGGTATGGGAACTTTTACCTTCTTGATATATAAAACCCCATACCGCTAGCCCTGCGATCTCCACTTTCGGATACGTATTTGCATTTATTTAACTTTTTTTTTGTTTTTTGTACGGTGGCGGCGGATCCGCGCCAGCCAGTCTTATTATTTTCTCTCGATCTTGTCGGGGCTGGTTTGGGCTGAATATGGGAGAATTCGAGAAGCTGTTCGCATGGATGTCAAAAGCCTTATATAACAGTCGAATTTCTTGATATCCATCAATTCATCATTTTTTGTTTTCGAGGTTTACTCTCAGCTCACACGACATAATTCATATTAAATTATTTCAATCCATTCGGCCGTTTCTCGACGTGGACTACCTCTCCGGACTAGTACTACCTGGCTTGGTGTAACACGTCGCACAAAATGACCACACCCACAACACATTCCGGGTTCGAATACGGCCCCGTGAACCCTTCAGACGACTTCAACCACCCTTCCACGAGGGGATCATACATCCCCGCAACTCCACCACCATTATACTCCGATGGCCCCAGATTAGGCCCAAACTCTCCACCCCGCGGGAGTTCCCCACCCCGAACCTACCACACAGAAAGCATGACATACGCCAAACCGCAAGACGACCACCACAACTACGACTCTTCATCACTTCTCCCCAAACCAGAATTCCAACCATCCGAAAAACAGAATCCTGCCGACGTCTACCTCCCGGATGACATATACTACCGTTCCCACGGGGATAATAACCCCATCGACGACAACAGTATAATAGATAAAAGCGGCAAACGACCAACCCACATCCGCGGAAAACGGTTCCCTTCCTTCTTCCGCTCACTCTTCGACCTCGGTATAATAATCTGCTCCGCTCTCTCTTTCGTCCTAATAGCCATAGTAATCTGGTCGATCTACCTCCCCAAAAAGTCTCAATACACCCAAGCGGCCTCCCAGAAAAACCGCACGTACGCCTTCTCGCAAGATATCGCCCCATTACCGAGTAACCTCATCATCGCCGCCTCCCTGTCCAGCCTAATATTCGCCCTAGTAGCCATATTCGCCCCCTGCTGGCGTTCCACCCGCCGTTTCCACAAGGAACGGTTCGCAAAAAGCGAGATATTCGAAATTATCGGAAACGCGATTATCTTGGCTGCTGGCGCGGCGGGGTTATACTTCGCCTTCTCGACAAAGACGGACACGAAAACAAGTTTATGGGCTTTCTCGTGCGACGTGGCGGATAACTCTACGACGACGCCGCAGGAGCGGTTGTTCCCGGAGATCAATTATGCGAACGCTTGTAGTAATTATACGGCGGCGGTGTATACTCTTCTCCTTTTCGTGGTCTTCTCAGCGCTAAGTTTGGCGACCTTTTTGGTGAATTTTTGTTTGAAGAAGGGGAATGGGGAGTACGAGAGAGATGATTCGGCGTGTTGTTTGGGTGTGTGTGATTGTTGTGCTAGTTGTTCGACTGGGTTTGTGGATTGTGGGGCGTGCTGTACTTGTTGTTTTCAGCTTTGTGATCTTTTTTCGTGAGCTTTATGATATTTTCGGTCGGGAGTGTGTTTAAGTTTTGTGTACATAACATCTTGGTATCGTCAGTGGATTTAGCGGATCGATTTGCCCATCTATCTTTTCGGTATGATCATCAGGATCAGAGTAGTCTTCGTGAAGTTACCAGCGTGGCAGAGTGATAGTTTGGAACCCGATGCATCATGTTTTGCATTTTCGAACGAAAGGAGTAGAAATATATTACACATCAGAAAGGGAAAAAGCAGCGAACCCCGATTCCCATATTAGAAAAAAAAACGTGCGGATAATGATTAAAAGCCATTACCAGTAAAACAACAGGAACAGGAAAAGAATCAAAAACAATAACAAGCAAGTACGGACGTCTGGTCTTCATCTTGAGCACAGAGGGTAAGTAAGCTCTTCGCTCTACGCCAGGACAAGGTCAGGTCCGAACACCTATCCAGTTTCGCATATACATTCATCCTATTAAGACAAATATGAAGTAGCCGATCCGTAACATTGAAAATTAATCGATTAACTTTTGTTCGCCTAGATGCGGTGTTTCTCGCTCTCTGTAGAAAATTGTTAGATATGGAATAGAGTAGTATTAGGCAGAATTTCAACCTTACCTAGTCTCGAGTAGAGCATGTATAACGCCATTTGATTACACTCCTGGGTGCCTGTGATTGTGACTAGTCTCTCATTGCTATTGTCCTGGGGTTCGTTAATCTTAATGACACTGCCGCTGAGCTGTCTGATCTCATTGATCTTTGCACCACCCTTGCCAATTATAGCACCGACCATGTCGTTAGGGATGTAGATTTGTTGTGTCAGCGGAGCTCCGGGAATCATGGCTGCCATGTTGCCATGAGGTTGTGCCGCCGGGCCACTGTGGGCAGCGTGATGAGGAACGTTTGGCTGATGGGGGCCTGCGCCACTGTATGCCGGCTGCGCAGCCGGATCAGCGTAGTGGATCGGTGCGGCGGGTTGTTGGACGGGTGGCTGGCCGTGGAGGTAGGGGATTCCGTAAGGATTGGCTGGCGTTCGCTGGGCATGATTGTTGTGTCGACGGTAGTTTTCTGGATGGCCGTAGTTACCGTACGCAGGTTGAGGGGTGTAAGGGACAACCTGCATTCCGCCAGGAACAGCACCTGCCGGTCCACCAGATCGCGAAGCGTAGGCCGAAGCTGCGGGTCCTCCGAATCTTTCGGTGAGCTGTTCGACGAGGGTCGTGGCTACATAGTAGGTGGCAATGTGAACGGCATCAGCGACACCAACAACCATGAGGGAGCGCTCGGTGGAAAGGGGAAGACAGGAGTCGGAGGCATTGAGTCTCGCTCCTGAAGCATCCTGGATTTCTCGGATGCGCATTCCACCCTTGCCGATGATGGAACCGATGAGAATGTGGGGGATAAGGAGACGGAGCGGGAATGTTTTGGAGGTCTGGGTGGATGCTTGGCTGAGATTCTCGCCGTTAATGGTACGGATTATCAAACCAAATGCCTAGAAGCGGATTTGTCAGTCTAAGATAACCAAGATAAATAGATAGGGCAGAAGAACGGACCTTTGCGACAGCGTCAACCCCTCCACTGACAGTTAGTATTCTCTCCACGGCACCGCGGGCGTATTCCGAAACGGTGCATTTGGCCTCGGAAAGCCTTCTGATCTGTGTAACATTCTCACCACCCTTGCCGATGACGGTGGCAGCCTCAGCACTGGTTATCAAAGCTCTCACGTGGATCCAGTTGCTCTCATCTACGGGCTGGATACTAGAAGTCACGGCTTGGGGGGCATCGGGGACCTTTGTATCTCCGTCGGCCTCGGCCTTGAGCTCCGATACCTCATTCGGTTCGCCTTTCACCGGGCCTCCCTTGTCAAGCGCAGGTCGCTTCGCATCTGGCTCGTTTGGTGCGGTGGGAGAGGATGGATCTTCCAAGGGTCGTTTGGTAGTGGTGGATGTGGTGATAGGGGTAGTGGTAGGTTCGGGGGCAGATGTGGCCAGAGTGACGCTGGACTGTGTCAATTCCGGTTTACCGTCGGCAGAACTCATTTTTTCGGTTTTGGTGATACTGATAACGTCTTGAAAGATGTCGTTTGATCGATGATGATAAGTAAATATGGTCTTCTGTCACACTTCACGTGATACGATGATTTTGATTCTTCTGCGTTCTGTTTTTCTTTTGAGGTTCTGCAGACAAAAGTCTCAAAAATATGTTTTCTTGTTTGGTAGAGAAACCTTGCGAACTTGTATTGATTCTTTGATTTTCTGCTCTACTCGATATACACCTTTGACGGGCAATGGGTGCTGGAGAAAGAGTGATGTGATCGGGCAGGTGATGGTGTGAGTGTGAAGGGAGGTGTGCGATGATGATGATGATGAGCGAGGCTGGTGAAGGTTCAAAGGGTGCTGGAAGTGTGCTGGAAGTGTCGGAGGAACGGCCGACGAGGTGAACCAGGTGGCAGGTAGATAGAAGAGGGTGAGGCAGTATTTTCTTCTCGGAGCGGGAGGAGGATAGTCTGTCAGGATATCTCTCTCTTGATGAAAATAAGAGATGAATTCTTCGAGACTAGCGAAGATGGTAGTGATCGGAAGTGATGATGATGATAATGATGATGATAATGATGATGATGGTGATGGTGATGGTGATGGGTGAAAGCAAGGAGATAAGTTCAAACGTAATGATGGAGAGCCCTAAGTCTATTAGAGCGACCTGCACTTTGGAGCGGAGGATTGTGAGCTGGAAGGGATGAGAAGGATGAGAGTGCAGATGAAGCGAAGTGAAGCAACAGATGTCAAACGATGATGATGATGGTGGTGGTGACGATGACGGTGGTGGTGATGATGGCGATGGTGACGATGGTAAAGTGGTGATGGTGGTTTGAGATGGAAGAGTTGGGAGTCTTATAATAATAATATATGGCAGTCTTTGTAGGGGCGACGCGACAGCAGCCCTCAACAAGGGGAAAGAAGAAAAAAGAGGCGAGGGCTAAAATAAATACTGTGCGACGGGGAATACAGCCAGCCTTTTCACAGACCGGCAAGCAGGCAACAGACAGGTCCCGATGAGACGAGACGAGACGAGACGACTTCTCAAGATGGCAAGTACTAGCGTAAGCAGCTAGCAGGCGATATATGGAAGAGCGGTCGAAAGTTGTTTGATGCGGCGAGTTTTTGTTTTTCGGCGGTGAAGTGGAGCCTGCGATTTTATCGTCCGCTCCGGTTTATCTAATTTTGAATTTTACCTTTTTTATCAGATTTTTATTCCTTTTTTTTTTTTTTAAGGAGGTGATTCGGACGGTGCGGGTTTAGTGCGCTGTAAATCGACAAACTCTCCAACCGAAAAAAAAAAAAAGTTTTTTATACGCCGAAACAACTTCTAAAATTAATCCACAATAAATGCGACAGAAGTATACGTAGTCTCGTGTCCACGACAGAAGACGAATCGACAGCAGACGAACAATGGCTTCTTTGAGAGTGTAGACGCTGGGGTTCTCGACCTATCGCCGTCGTCGCACAAAGACAAACTTGAACACGCCTCGCTTGACCTCATTCGCTGCGTCAACCGACATCTTTCTGGAACTTCTAGAACCTCTGCGACACTTCCAATCACGGAATACGAGGCTCTTTCTCCGCCCTTCGACCATGTTTAGCAGGTCATGCACGGGTCCCGCTTCTTCGCATCAACCACTGCGAGGCACGGTACCCCATCTTTCGCTTCCAACGTCCCGCCTGATCACATCTGGATCTCTGACTCGTTCGTCAGAGATGCTATTTCTGCTTTTTCGTCGAGATGGATGAGAGTTCGATCTCCTCCGGGAGGTCTATCCGGTACCTGTCACCGCCAATGCACCGGCCGCCGTCTCACCTGCCGACTCTTAACGACTCGTTCAAACCTGTATTCTCGGGCTTCCAATTCGAAGCACAGGCAACCGCCCAATGAGACGGAAGGGATGTTCAGTTGGAGCTCCAAGGCAAAGGAAAAGAAAACATCCAGCTCGCAATTCGAATACCCACAACCACGAATCGGTGGATCAGGGTTTCCCGGGACTCAGAAAGAACGGGATATTTCAGAAAGCTTGGGATTGTTCAAAAAGGATGCGGACGCAGACGCAGCCAGCTCGTCGAATCGACAGCTTTTTTCGAGGCTCGCAAAGATGGTTGGCTTCTACAAATTTACTGCTAAAGAAACATCTGCGTCAACTCCCAGGTCTTTTCTCCGAGGTTCCGAGCAGGCTGCCAGAGACCGTTTGAGCAATCTGATTGAATATGGCACACTGGTCCCACCCTTCGCTACGCCATCCAATCAGCCACACCCGGCATCACCAAAAATATCACACGCTGCTCGTCAAGAGATCAAAAAAGCGTTGCTAGAGATAATGCCGGAACCAGAGGTATCAGATATTGAGCCAATGTTACCATCAGTGAGCAAAGTTGTCCCGGTTCAAGAGAGCCAATCACCGGATCCACCGATTACTTTTCCCGCCCAAGATCATGCTATGGAACATGATGCAAACCAAGGACTAGCTATCGTTAGCCCGGAAACCGAATGTCAAGGTGGTGATGCCAAAGAACCGACGGCTTTGGTCTCAGAACCGATAATAATTCTTCCAGTACCTGAAACTTACCAGACTTCTACTATCGAATCTGGTACTGGAACAAGACGTCATGATATTTCCAATTTGTCACTTGTGGAATATCAGACCAAGACCGAATTAACTAGTGATGTTCTGGCAGATGCTTCAATAGTAACATCAGACGACGCTGTGCATGCTCCTGCTGTACCTGAACTTAACATCAATAATGTCGCAGTCGGTGAACCTATCGGACCCATCTCTGTTGTTGAATCCGTATCACTCTTGATTGAGCACAAAGAACCAATTGTCGAACTTTTTGTGACAAATGAACCAGAACCCGCTATAACAGATGCTGAGCTTCGTCCAAAAACAGATTCCAAGGTTAGATTGCCCGTTAAGGAAACAGAACTGACGAAGGTGGAAGACGCTGAGATTCCCACCCAGACAAAAGAGAGAACACAGGCTAAGGAACAGAAAGGAGAAAAGCTGGAGGTAGCTCCTCTTCCTCCGCTTCCAGTCCTCCACCAGGAACTATTTAAAATCGTGGGAAATCCAAATTTCGACCTGAACACTCTCTACCTAATCCACAGTCAAGTTAGCCTCCTGTACGGTATTGAGAACCTCTCTCAGCCAAAGAGATATATGGGTCATATTCTTCCACGCTTGGATACTATTCATTTCATGCTACTCCGGGAGCGCCAAATGCTCCCTACCCTACAAGATACAAACGTACTCCCTCGGAGGTTTGAACTAAGAGTGAAGCAAGCCAAGAAAGTCCGGGAGTCATTACTCTTTGGCCAGGAAGATATTGATGTACCCATCAAAGAACTTGATAGTAAGCAAAGGGTTACCCGAACTAAGCAAATCAGCCGAGCATGGGCTAGAATGAAACCTCATGCTCCCATGCACAACAAGAGAGTCAAGCATCAGAGATTCGTTCATCTGCCGTTGCAAGCAGTGGTGCTCATACTAAATAAAGCCATCTTAGAGCTAAGACAGCCCACATGGAACGCGAGCATGGAGTCAACCGTGAATGTGTGCATTGATATTATTCAGCACTTCATCGACAGGCCAAGGGTTCTTGCGCTGCTCTTCACCCGCGTCTTCTACATTTTACAGGCGTGGCAAAAACATTGGAGGACGAAGAGCTTCAAAAACTATTACTCGAAGATCAAGCAAGATTCAGAAACTAGTTCTCCTCCGACTCCCCAATCCAACGTTGAATCCGAACCTCCTAATTCTGATTCTCCAGCCGACCTAGCGGAAGAACGAAGCGGTATTCCGGGCCTCGATGACTTTTTAAATTCCCTACCTCGTACATATGTTGACCGACTTGTGTGCACGTTGTTACTCCAACCGACCCGTATACTCCGCATAGAATCCAACGACTATGCCAAATCGTGGACGAGGGTTTTAGCGCCAGAAATTATAGCGCCATTTGCTCCGTGGTGTCTACGACGTGGAACAGCCGCAAATCACCTAGACGGTGGTATTTTAACTTCTTTTAGAGATCCTGCCGCCATTTACGATGCAGCAATGGGAGATACGCCTAAAGCAATTGCAAAATATCTCAAAGGAGCATCGGTCGATAGAATAATCACGTTCCATCTGAGGACCTATATGGTGCGACATGGCGCCAGCCACGCCGGTATCGATACCTGGACGTTATTAAATCGTGTCCAACAGGATACGATAGAAGACATCATCGCCCGTAGTCGACAGAAGATCAAGCAGAGCAATGAGGGTGTCCAGCCCACCATGCCGGGTCTACCATTCGCCCAAGCGATTCTATCGTTCTTCCATCTCGGTTTACCCGCGAAACGCCTTGCCCTCGACCTATTCCAAACGCTGATCCACCAAGATCGAAGCGACGACCTGAGATCATGTCTTGCTATTCTCCGCTGGTTCGAAATAAAGACCGAAGACAAACCCGAGAAGTACAGCATTCCGAAGCAAGTAAAAAGTGTTACACTAGAATACTTCCTCAAAATAAACCCACTATGGGCCCTCGAACTCCTCGGAACCTTTTCCAACCGTCATAATAAAACCTTCCAATGGGTACTGGTTAACACCGCCGTCAAACACCCGAACGAAACACACCTGCTATTCCTCACTTTCGTCCGACCGATCCGCTACTATCTCGCGACGGAAAACCCCACAATCGCATACGTCCGATCCGGAGGGTTCCCGTCAAAGGACTTTTTGGTCAGTCTGGCGATCAAATACGCCATATCAAACCAACATTCGCCCAACGCCGCCACCCGTCGGATCCAATTAATCCGCCGATTGATGGTCGAGCTCCGCTACGGGGCCGACGTGCGGATAGCCCGTGCGCTGGTAGCGGTAGCCATGGTTCGCACAAGCGCGCACAGGTTATGGACTGGTGAGGCCCACGCGTATCCTGAGGACCTGTTCAAGCACGACCGGCTGCAGTTTGCGATTAATGAGTACTTGAAGGATGCGGAGATGGATGTGCGGTGGACTGAGGGGATGGATCGGCCGGAGAGGGAGAGACAGAAGAAGGCGTTTGTGCAGCGGTGTATGGAGGAGGTTTGGGCGGAGATTGAGGAGTTTCAGAGACATAGGAATGAGGAGATGATGAGGTGGAAGAGTATGGCTACTACTGTTATTTAGGTTGTGTTTTTGTATATAGTATTTGGTGGAATATGAGGGGTCGGTTCGTACTTGGATGAAGTGAAAACTTTGATACATTCTAGCATTGGTATCTGTCGATATATCCTGTCACCGAAATATAGCCACTATGAAGTCAATAAATAGAAGCACGCAACATCAGTATCTCAAAAATTACATATTCTCAACTCAAAACACTAAACTTAAACCAACTAGCAGTTCCTTACACCATCGTCCAGTTTTGATAAATATATCGATCAGCTGAAAATACCCCGAACCTCACTATCCACCACACTAGTACAAGAAACCCCAAACCCCTTCAACCAAGCTCTATCCAACCCCAACGGGTTCTGATAATACCACGCAACCCCGACATTCGGATCATTACTCATCCATGCGAACCCCATCATCGTCCGATCGATACTCTCCAGCACCGGTGAAGGTACATACGCGATCCTCTGCAACGCTTTCTCCTTCTCGCCGTTCTCGTCCCGCCAGGGAACAGGCACCGTCACCCGATCGGCAGCTTTAGGTACCATCGTGATCCCGCGGAGGGCATCCGGGATCTTTGACAGCATCATATGGTGCACCATACGCCACACGGCAAACCCATCGAGGTTCTGCGCCTGTCCGCCGAAATTACACACTTCGACGTATGTATCGCCGTCGCAGGAGACGAAAAATGGCCGGCATTGCGTTGAGTTTGTCATGTATTTGCCGCCGAAGCGGTTGTCGTCTTTGGATATCGCTGCTGGCCAGATAGAGGCGAAGGTTAGGTAGGCTGCTTTGTTGTATTTTGCGGGGAATTTGGCGTTGATTAGGACTTCGAGGTGGTTTTCGAAGTAGTTGTGGCGTTTGGAGAGGCTGCTGTGCGGGACGAGGATTTCGTTGAACTGGATGGTTTTGTGTGAGTATATTCTGCGTGTGGGGGGGGGTTTCATTCTTGTTTCTGTTGGTATTGGGTGAAAGTGAGGCTTGGGAGGCTTACAATTCTATTGGTATTGGGGTTCGTACTCCGAGCTGGGGTTATCTATAAATCACAGGAACGAATTAGCTGAGTCCTTACGCAGTACGAAGAATTCATGAATATTATACCCCAGGCCGTGCGGTTACTGCTGAAAAACATAGTAATAACCAGCAGCCAGCAGCAGCTATGAGCTTTAAAGCATTCGAGTACATTTCCTCCCAGTCCTGCTCTGTCGTCAAACGACGTATATGGTTAACCCAACGTATTTGAGTTTTTTCGTCGAGAGTTTTACCATTTGATATCGAAGAAATATGTCGGTATTAGGTATATTCTTCTCACTACTGAAATAATTTAATAGAGAGAAAAAAAAAGATCATAGGAATGAGTGAAAAGGCAGCTAAAAAATATCGGGCTCTTAGGATCAGATATATTGGCACCGTAGTCTATTTCTGTACCATACGGTTTAGAGAGAGAGGCACTGGCATTCTGAAACCAACTGTTAGATATTTTTCGTTGTATAACTTCAGCAACGAGGTTCTACGAAGACTACTTAATTTCTGATTATCAGCCAATTTTGTCGTACCCACCGAACCAACAAATAGATGCTAGGCAATGCAGGTTAAGAGACTAAAGTAAGGCCATTTTAGTCGTCAGATTCTCACATCTGGGTCTTCTATTACTGGTGATCCCCGCACCTTTCGATTTTTGTCCGAACCGCAAAAAGTTATGTATAAAACGGGAATATTAAGCTCATACAATTCAAAAAGTCGAAAACATATACGCAAACCAAATTTAGCAAAATACATCCAATCTGACGTCCCAAATATTACTTCATCCTTGAAATGTTCAATCAACGCTGACAATCCTCCCACACATGGCAGCGTCCAATCCCAAACCAACATCTCCAACTCCACCTGCTCCACTCTGGCGTCCACTGTCCGTAACCAACACGGCTGTGCCCTCCTCAATCCATTCCACAGTAACAGTAAACCCAAAAGCATACTGAACCGTGCCGGCAACAACAGCTTGCTCACCCTCCTCATCATCATTATCAAACCCAAACAGCCCACCAGAGTCATCGTGCGACTTGTCCTGCCCTCCACCGCCGCCTTTGCCAGCAACAAGAACCCGATCCAAAACTCTAGCGCAAGTCCTCACGCTGCCAAAGTACACTATAGCATTCGCCCCAATGCTCAGGGGAATACCACCACGCTCTTCAGACACATCAAACTCAGCGCTGAAACCCGTCGAGATTGTGGGCTGCGCCGCTGGACTTCCTGTACCCGTACCGCAAGCAAGCAACACCATTCCTTTCCTCAACCTGCGGTCACCAGCCAGTCCAACATGCGTCGAATGCGGCACGTCCAAAGTATTCGCGAACGAAACAGACTTCTGAAGAGATCCTCTGGGTTGCGGTGCGTGTATTTTGGGACCCGGCGGGCTCAGACGCTCGTTCGACATGAGACGGGTGATCGCTGGATGCGACGGGGCGTCCGGAGCTGGAACTTCGCTCCACTGGGATAATCCGATAGTTCCGACTTCACCGGACGCCAACGAGCCAACTGGAAGACGACACTTGCGAATGCTGACCACTTTTACCGTTTTCCATTCACCGATTTCTTCGGGGGCGAGGTTGTCCGTGGCGTGCTTGCCTGGTGACATGTTTGGCGAACGGCTCAGGTACTTGCCATGCTCTGCGAAACTGGACGCCGGTGTCGTCGGTCGAGAGTTCGAGAGGGATGAAAACGGTCCGAGGAGTAGTTTATCTCCCATATTGATCTGGCCGTACTTGACGTGTCCGCCGAGAACGGTCTCTACCAATGCTGAAACGGTCTCAAAGACGTCTTCGACGTGGAAGAGAGCTTTTGCATGCGCGGAAGTCTCTCCAGGCTCATCATCGTCATTCGTAGTCGGCTTCTCTGGTGCTGGAATCGGTAGACGCCCAATGAGCGCCTGTAAAGTATCAATCCCTTTCCCAGTTACGGAGCTGACCAATAGAACCGGGACCACTGAGCCGTTTACGACAGCCTCATGATTTACCAAAAGGAACCTTTCAATTTCAACCTCACCGCCCTGAACAACTTTCGGTTCTTTATTAGCTGCTCGGATCACTTCAAAAGCAAGCTTGCACAGTTTTCTCAAACCGGCGTTACTTGCAAGATCGAGCTTTGAGATGAGCAAGAAAAACCGTAGCTTGAGTTTTAAACAAAGCATCAGATACTCAAAAGCCGGTCCCGTTGCTGTATCCTGGAGTTCAGTATCACTGGCCATCACAATGGCGGTGTAGTGAGGCGCCCACCCCATGAGGCCACGGATGGATGTTCGACGATATTTGAACAGGCCTGCTGAATCGAGCATAAATATTGTTCTTGCAAGATTATCTTGGCCGTCTCTCGGGTCGGCGGCGCTGGATCCTACAATGGCGTGTATATCCATCCAGCTGCCGACATTACCGGAATGGTAATTTACCATTTCGCCATCCGCTGTAAACCCAAGGAGCTCGCTTGCTATACTGGAGGTAACACCGGTTGCGACTTCGTGTCGATGTTTAAGAAGTGAGAGTCGAGATTTTCCACGCCCATTATCGAGGGTGCTGGAGGTTAAAGTCCCAAGCAGGGAAGATTTTCCGGCATTGGTAGGCCCCGTTAAGGTTATCCGTAGCTGCGGGATACTATTAGGCTGACGCGGATCCAAGGCCAGGTCAGTTCCTGATACCTGAGAGGCAGTGAACTGACCCGGCCTGACCAGGGCCTCCGCGGCCCAAAGACCGACCGTTCCTCCATCTTCATTTGTGGTATTTGCCACATTGACTTTCCGAATAATCTCAACCACGCAACCCAAAGCATCGGCCATCTTTCTTAGGGTTTCCAGACTGGTCTCTAAATCCTCTTCCGTGAGCCCCAAAAGTCTCCCATTATCCGCAACTCCGATCTCATACAGACAACCCTGGCTGTCCTGTAGCAATGTGGCGTAGTAGGCCCTATCGACTACTTTGTTTCCGCTGTGTTCGTCTTCTTCCTTGCCATCTTCATTTTCGAACACGGAAACAGGAGGAGCAACCAATCCAGCGGTGTTGTGATATGGACAGCTTTGCTGAAGTCTCCATAGCAGCTGGGTGGTCAGATGCTGGAGTCGTAATGGGTTCGGATTCAGGAGGGACAGTTTGTATTCTGTGGAGCCTTCCTGGGGTTCGCTGGCGAGCGACTGTATACCATCCCCTTCCCTCTTGTTCAGATGCACCTTGTTCGGGCCGGACAGGACCAGGGTAGGCGTTGCTACCCGAGTGCCGGCATCCGAATTCGGTGGGACCGGCGTGGAAATGGCGGAGTTCCACGGAGAGGACGGTGGAGACGGCGAGTGGTTGAAAGTGAACAAGCTAGACATTCTTCTAATAATCGCAACGCGCGTCAACAAACAGAAATATAGAGCTACCGGGTAATAAACACTTCTAACCTGGACTAGCTGTATTCACAGATTTATATTCGATATGATATACGTTCCAGCAGCTTTCTACAAGCTCCGTTTCAGTTTCGTGATATGAAGTTCCTCGCTCTTCGGCGTGGGATAGCTGGGTAGCTACGGCGAATGAGATGCACTTCGAGGTGTCGCTATAACTCTAAGAATTCAGACTCGATTTCCTAAAGAGTTCCAATTTGTCTGTTGCAGGTGGATTTTGAACAGTGTAACTAATCGCCGTGTCATCTTGACGGTATTTGATTGAGAGTAGAGACTCGTTCGCTTGCTAGAGGCAAGAGTGTCTTTTGTCGCTGGTAGGACGGGGAACGTCGGTTCTTGGGGGTTATATTAAAAGGCGAGCATTTTGGCTAGCCTGGTATTGTAATGGGGAGCTTCTGCGCGGTGATGTCTACTGGTAGGTTGAGGTCATGTTGACGGTGTAATTTGGGGGGGGAGGTAATGGTTAGGGGACTCAAGTGCGACCCGACGGGTTTAAGAGCGGAACATCAGTCAGCTGTTTGGTTGGCGGTGGTATGACTAACAACACCGCCAACACCAAACGATGTGATGCGCGCAATGACCATTGCGAATGAGCAATATCACAAGTGAATCGAGTCGATATATTTGGAATGGTTTATTTGAATAGTCCCATATTCAACGGGAATTAGAAGGCTTAATGACGAATGATGTACTGAACAATTTTAAGCATGGATATTAATCAATTCAAGTATTTATTTGAGAATCGAGAATTAGCATAAGCATATGAGATATCAATATGTCAGAACTCTTTAGCCTCGAGGCTACAGGACTCTATGGCCAACCGGTAGAAAGTATAAATTATAAAAGGCACAGTCTTGTTACCAGTTAGTGTGCTGGCAAAATACATGGGAAAAAATCTTTCGTCGACCCTCGAAATGTGACACTCGGTTCTAGATATAGAATAGTCGACTACCGGCAAGTTATATCGATATACTTATTAATGCCCTTGGTATTTAAAAACACAAGTGAGTATATCTATGCCGACTTCTTTTCTTGCGCTATATCATTGATTGCCCTTTTGATCACGCTCATCATTTCCCTTTCAGTTTGCAAGTCCTCGGGTCTCTGTTCCTGAATTTCTCTGACAAATCCAGCGACTTTCCAGTCGATATATATCTTCAAATCTTCCTCCGACAAAACGTAAACTTCATCAATCTCTCCGCTCTGCAGTTGCCTGCTGAGTATATTTGCCCTCTTCCTTGCAGATTTGACACTGCAGTGACCGGGAAACACCAAGGCATCTATGATACTCTTCGCTATAGCTTCGATCTTCAACCCTTTCTTCCATTTTGTAACCTTCTCCGTATAGAGTTCTCTCTTTCCAAACGATTCCAAAGCTTCTTCGAGTACTTGGTCCCTCGTCAATCCGATTTGCACCATGTTCTTATCATCTCCCTTTATTTTCCTGGGACTCAGCTGCACCTCTGCATTTTCTGTATCCTTCTCTATCGCTGCAAGTTCAAGTTCAACATCGAACCCCAAATAATCCAAAAATCCCTGCATCATTTCCTTCTTCCCCAGCTTCTGATTATCCCGAGCATTCCTAAACGCCTTCTCCCTAAAATACCGCTCCTCAAAAAACCTACAACTCCGAACATAATCATAAATCCCATCCACATCTTCAAACCCGTTCTCGTAAGTCGCCACATCGAGCCCAAAAAACTCCAAAGTCTTCCTCACATCCCTCGTAAGCTCCAACTTTGAAAGTTCCCTGTTCGTCTTCTCGATCTCCGCCACCCGAACCGATAACCGTTCCTCATCAGCGACCAACCCCTTCGCGCGAGCCATCATGCCCAAAAGCGACCACAGATCCCCGTAAGAATGCTTAAACGCCACCCAGCGCATATTCTCCCCGGACGGACAAACGTGCACGTCGATTTGCGCGTACGTTTTATACACCCGTCCAGGGTTCCCGCTCAGCACGTACCCGCCCAATTCCGCATCAACAACGGTATCCTCCTCCCCGAGCTGTAGAGCGTAGGAGGTCGTGATCTCCGGTGACGTCGAGAAATCGGCGCCCAGAGCGGCTTTTATGATCTTTACGGTGTGCTTATCCATCTGCTTTCGCCCATCGCGGATCGGCCTGTTCAGCTGATCGAGGAGTTTGGGCAGCGGTTCCGCGACAAGAAAGTCAATGTCGCCATGGGAGGATTTGCCAGGTGATTCGTGTGGTGTGGTGACGTGGGCGTACAGCTGGGTTAGGATTTTGTGGTGGTGGGTTTTCAGACGGAGGTAGGTCTGGGGACTTAGGCGAGGCATCAACAGCCCGAGTTTTCTGAAGGCGCCGCCGCCCATGTTGGTGACGTTTGATTCGACGTAGCTTCTCTAAAGATATGAGGTATGACTATTAGGAAAGCGGTTCGAGGACGTTTTCCATGCGGCTCTGATGAGTCAGTGAATGTGGGCACTCGATCAAAGGCCGAGCATGCAGGTCTGTCGACAGTGATAGTAATTGTTAACTGAAAGTTTTCGCGGTTCACACCGTCGCTTCAAGGTACCGTATCGATATAAAGGATCGTGTCGCTAGATTCTGCGATGGCGGTAATAGACACGATTGGCAAAAGAAAACCACAAAAGAGTGAATGGGCGTCCATATTTAAGTCCTGTTGATGTTCTGAGATCAACGCCAAAGTGAAGGCAGCCAAATAAATCGAATGGTGAGTCAAAAATTCATGCACCCTTTCGTTCAACACAGCCTGATCAGCCTTACGCCGGCGGATTCAGGGTTTGTTTCACCTTCAACAAAATCTACAGCACCGTTCCAGATCAATATATTTTGATATCGAATTAAATATTTTGCAGAATATATTAGAAGAATTGAACCTCATGCCGCTAATAATAATAGTAATACATGACCGCCTCAATAAAAGAAAATACCATCTCCATCAGCGCTCGCAATAAACATTAAAAACTAAAAATAGGTAACGTAGCCAAAACCCATTTCTCATGCTAATTCGTCAAGGCGAATAAAAAGACAAACAAAAACAAAACTTAGAAGACAAAGGCCCGAACAGCAAAAAAAAAAAAAAAGAGAAAGAAAAGCATTCTACCATATGTAATATATTGTGCTTACTGCGCCGTTGATGATTTGACATTTCTCCTCGCTCCCAAACTTTGACTCCCACCGCCCGCTAAAACCACAAAGCCCTCTTCCTCGCTTCCGCTATTACTCCTCAGGACGCTAATACTATTCTTCTCCTTTGCGAATCTGCTCCTGTTCGATCTTCCAAAGCCGAAGCCCATACCCGTTTCCATATCACGAACACCGTATACCCTCCTGCTACCCTGCACGATACCAAGGTTTGTTAGTACCATCAGGAGCGGTCGGGCAAGGAGGTAGCCTAATCCGACGGCGAACGCGATCAATATGATAACATATAGGAAGATAAAGCGAGTTCCGTGGGTTGTTTCGTGAGATGCACTGTGCGGTTCCAGCTGGATATTGTTCGAAGAAACCACATGATTGGCGTTCAGCACTTCCTCTTCGGGTTCTGGAGGTGAGTTATGTTTTACGTTGCCGAGGTTGACGCATAGAGCCTGCTGTTTATTAGGCTGCGGGCCTCTGACCAGTGGGTTGACAGTTTTCGGTGGTGGGTGGAACACTGGGACGACGTGAGTGCACAGGATATCGAGCAAGTCCTTCTTTGGAGACGTACTCGGCCTGATTGTCGCGAAGAAGAGCTGTTTATCTGATAGCAGAATGTATATTAGTCTCTGCGTAACCCTAAGGTATTTGAGTGAAGGAATTTTGAGAGTAGTCCGATCAGACAGCAGTTGGATAAAATTCTGGTTCAACACGACTTTGTATTTTCAGAACAGGTCTGTGTGAAAGTTTGCTTCATCATATAGGACTTTTGGCACGCGTAAAAAATTGAAAATATGATTATTACCTTCTTCCTGGACTTGCAACGCAACCTCCTTGGTGATTTGAAAGAGCTTGACTCTCCGGCTGTGCATCTCTTGATTCAAAGGTACCACGCTCTTGAATGGGGATTTGTGCGGGCTGGTATCCGGGTTCTGCCAATCCCTCCCGACAACAACGATCTTGGAGTTCGGTCTCGCGGATTCTCGAAGTCTTCCGAGGAATACCATGAGCTCGCGTCGAAATTTCTCTGGATCCACAGATTCTTCTAGCCGCAGGAAATCTCTTTCGCCAACATCAACAACCACAGCGTCAGGTAAAATCTGCTTCAACCAAGGGTCGGTTCTAAAAAACTGTGAGCCCTTCTGGAGCATCTCCTGAAACTGTTTCGATAGCTTGTGTAAATCTTCGGATCGGAGATGAGCCGGAAGTGGGTTCTCATTAAAGTACTGCTGCGAGAGACCTGGTAAGGGATCTCGCGGATCGCAATTATTGAGAAAACACGTCCCACAATCGGTATGCGAGTGCCGGATACCCAAGATCTCTCCAGCCCTAAACTGCGTCGAATTAACCACCGATAGTCCATTCTTCACGACCTGCTTAACGGCGTGAGCGCTTCCATCGTCTCCAACCCCGCCTCCGGAGTTGTCGTGGTCGTATCCGAGCAGGCCACCGTAGACTTCCGCGTCGATACCCTCGCCGATAAACTCAACGTATAACCTCTCGTCTTGGTTTTCCGTCCAGAGATGGCCTTGTCGGACGAGGGTATTCGAGACTAAGAAACCTTCGAACGAGAAAGGATGGTCTGCGATGCTGATTATTCGAACAGTATGCGGGTCTAATGTCGCTTGGCTTCCTGTTGCTTGTTTTTTCGCGCCGGGGATCGAGAGCGGTACGAATATTACGTCCATGTTCTTGTCCAGCGAGTCAAAAGGTGGTAGGGTGTATAGTAGATCTTCGGATCCATCAACCGAAACATAGAAGCTGTAGTCTTCAATCTTTCCCTGTGGCTTGGGTCGGAGTTTTAGAATACAAGTGTCGCCGTATATAAGAGCGGTGATGTATGTGCCCGGCCATCTTGATGCGGTATATGTTTCTCGCCGACGGCGCCATCGACCTGTGAACTATGGCCATGGCGAAACGTTAAGTTAGAACGATGACCGACGCGACAAAGGGTACACGACGGGAGTGCAGCCTTACGCTAAATAGCCCGGCATGTGTCTTGGGCGTGATAAGGAGTTCTTGGTAAGGGATATATTTCGGGTCGAATCTGAGACGGTGCGGCCGCTGTCAGATGCACGGGCTTGCTGGCAAGGAGGTGGGGACTTGGAACTCAATCGAAACTCACACAGTGGATCTGTATCCGTCACCGTCTTCCTGCGCTTCGACCGAGGGGTCAAAGGTAAATATAATGCATGCTATGAGGACCACCAGCCGGAACGGTATCGATGTAAGCCAGCTCGGCATGTTGATGTTGATGGTGAAGGAGTGGTGGTGGTCGACCTCGACGTGTGAGGTCGGCTCGGTTCAAATGCCAATGCAACGCTCAGCTGATGAGCAGAATTTAACTGTTGGCTCGTGGCTCGTAGAACCAACGTGTCCCCACAATTTCCAGCACCCGATTAGGACTCCCAGATCTTATTGACGACTCCTGGACTTGATATAGAGGCCCTGGAAGGCAGTGGTCGCGAACAAACGGTGGCTGTGATGTCGTAAGGTGGTCAGGTAACATAAGCTTCCAGGGCACTCGAGATTCCCCAGACTTTTTTTTGGTTGTTTGTCGGATGGTGGAGGAAAGGGTAGATGAAACGGGAGGATGTCACACGAGAGCCAAAACAGCAAAGGAGAGAAAGGAAGGAGGAGACCGAGACATTCCTCGGAAAGAGAGATTCAGCAACAGCGTCCAATGTCAACGACTTGTTGATAGTTGTCAGACTGGGCAAGAGAGAACAAAGACGGTTGCAGGAAAGGGTGCCCAATCGGGCAGTCTGCGGTCAGGGCATATTATTTTGCTCTTTCGGCACTGCGATCTTACGCCCTGAAGCGGCATGCCTCTGAAAAATCCCCGCGGTAAAATCCAACGCCAAGCAACAACTAGCACGACTCTTCACGACTAATTGAACTCTGGGAGAGTTGTCATTATGGTCATAGATATATTTCATTGCTGAGTTTGGATTAAGTACAGACATTTCATACACGAAGTTGAGAAGTGCGTCTATAGAAAGAGGGATCAGAGTACAATTATCATTCGCATCTCTTATTCAGAATGAGAATAAAGATTCCTGAATCCTGATGTTCATCATTTCCCTCACTTAATGAGATATAATTAAAGAAGTATAGGCGAAAAAATAGCACACAGCTCAATGAGTTCGTAATAATAGCATAGAAAAACGCAACTTACCCTTGCCGAGAGCCGCTCCGTGCGAGCGTGCAGAGAAAGTGATTTTAGCCTAGTCAGATAGCCCTAGCTATGTTGAGGTTATATAATTAAAGCCCGGAACACCAGGCCTGGGGCCGTTAAGTAGCTATCATATAACAATAAAACATTAGGGTTCCATTGCATATTATATTAGAAGATAAAGAGGTACATACCCGTCAAGTCTGCGACTGCCAAACCTAGTCATCGAAGATTGGAGTAGGCAAGTGTTTGAGTTGGTCAAGTATTGGGGTTTCAACTGAACAATGTCAAGCCGTTGAGGAAAACTAAGTGCTTAAGCTTAACGATGTTAAGCTGTTGAGGAGAATCAAGTGTTGGAGAAGATAGGGTATCTCAGCATGTCAAATGTTCTTCAATTGGTCGGCCTTACGACCTGACCAGGTTAGATCGGAATTGTGAGTTGAGCTCAGAGTAGGCGTTTCAGACCTAGCTTGGAAGACAAGTGAGATTATATACCAATCCTTCCGTGTTGAGATGAAGTCAGAAATGGCATTCTGTCTAGTGTTCTTCAGGTTTGGCTCGGAAAAGAATAAAAACGGGGAGCTGTGATGAAGAATCAGTGTTCTTACCTCTAGTAATAGAATTGGGTGCGGGACTGTCTCGTGGACCAGAACTGCTCGATTGGGTTAATTAAGACAACAGTGTTGTGTGACGAGGGGTGTCATTCGAATGACGTGCCCCGTGCAGCCTGGTTGACGAGACAAAGAGCTGGCGCTGGCGCTGGCAAAGAGTTCTTTGAACCAGTGTTAGCTTGATTACGTACGACAGATATATTTCAAACCAATCGAGATATGTGCCAAATATGAACAAGCAGAAGAATCAAAAGACAGTAGAAAGTATCATAGCGAGGGATAAGCAAGGAATAGCAGAGAACCAGAGTTGGTAATGATGAAAGAAGAAGATCAAAGGATGAAACTAAAGGAAAAAGGAAAAGAAATATAAGAGAGAAAGAAAGGAGGAGGAAGAAGGGAAAAAGATAAAAGAAAAGAACTAAGCGCTCAGATCGATTAGATTTTAACTTGATAAGCCAAGCATAAGCTCACAACAAGACTGCTAATCCAGTTTGTTTATAGCTTTGAAATTATCATCATTGCGCTTAGGAATGAGCCAAACCCACGAAGAAAGCCAACCCCACATGGCGTTCAAGCTCCGAAGAACTGGACAACAAGTGTCACCATTTATCCAAAAGTCGTCGATGCGTCTTCGGCCGTGTTAGTATCATCTAACTTTCATCGGGCCCGTGGGGCTTCGTTGGATATCGGTATTCCTAGTTAATATCATGTGTTAGCTGTGAGTTGGGAGGTTTAATTGGTCCTGTGATGGTAACCTACCTTTTCTTAAGGTCATGGTTAGTTGGTCTCCAGAGGGTTGCCACAGTGAGACTAATGGTTAGTATGTTAAGCTACCTGTTCTTACGGTCATAGCTATTATGGGGGAGGGGGATTACGGGGGGTGGGGGAAGGGGAAGAACAAGAGCGATGACCTTGTTGCTATGTCCTAGAGTGTTGAACTCTAAGTAGTACCAAGGGAGGAGGAGGACTAGAGTGAAAAGAAAGAAAAATAATTTTTTTTGGGGAGGAAAGGCCGCCTTTAAACAGTTGGTGGGGCGGGGGGGTAGGAAAACATAATGGCAAAGATGGAACGAGGGAAAAATTCTAAATGAAGCGCGAAACAAATTATTTTGATGATTCTATGGACTGCCTAGCAAAGGCGATCAACAGCTGTCTTGAAAGCTTGCAGTCGTAACACAGAAACATAAAGAACACTCCACGTTCTGATGAAACAGCCATCATCAAAGTGATGAGAATTGAACGCTATGCTCCTCTAACAATGGACTACTAGGCATATGCTAGAGTTAGCCTCTAAGCTTGTTTAATTGAAGGCTGCCGAACTGATAAATCGCTAGAAAAGAGGGTTTCAAAGTCTGTGGGATGTGATATCTAGCAGACTGTTTGGCGATGCATATGAGACCGATATGATATCTTCCGCGCGGTTAAGTCAAAAGTCACAGCAGATGTTAAATCAAGATAGGTCTGCTGAGCATTATTGCACAAACTATCTGCCAGTATAGGTAGCCTCTCAAAGCATGCGATTTGATATGTAACATTGAGTCTTGGAATAACCATCAGACAGGCCAGACTGTAGATATTATTTCCCAGGTACTGGTCTGACTGGCCTCAGGTTTCTGGATGCGCGAACTGAAGTGTTGGAATTTTGGAGCTGTGGTGTTGTGCTCTGTCGAGATCGATTGTGTTGTGCTAGGTCCCGTGACCAGCTCGTGTTGCGCTGTGGTTCTAGGGTGATCCCTGCGTGCATGTTCCGGGCAGCCCAAACAAACGAAAGCGTCCGCCGCTCCAAAACCTCGACCAAAAAAATCTGAGGAACAAAGGCTTCCTGCATTCCAAAACATCTCCAACATCCCCCTGCTTCAGCAGACGCAGTCTCTGCGTCCTACCCGTCCTGTACCTGTTTGTCCCGTTACGGCCGTTCTCCTATATAGCCGGGTCCACCGTTCCTGTTTCTTACCCCGCCTCCCATCGCAATGACCATTCTTGCATTTACCTCTCACCAACCTCTCCGTCATCTTCGCAACTGATCTTGTCCAAATAACACCGCTCTTTCCCTCTATTACCCACCGACTGGACTCTCGATACCCACCATGTCACATTCGAGCAAACGTCAAAAGGTGCAGGGCCACCGTCCCTCGCAAAATTCAATCTCCGCACTCTCAAAAGTCCGCCAGAAGCAGCAGCACGAAACACTCCAGGAAACCTTGCGCTCTAGCACAGGCCAAGGCAAAAAGACGAAATTCCTGTCCGAGTCACCAGAGCCTGTCGATACACCCACCCCGAAGTCGAACTCGAAACTAAAGGACATTTCAAGTCCTGAAAACACAGATACACAAGTCATCACAAACGGTGGCCTAAGCGAGATCGAGGCCATTGAACTTCGAAAAAAAAATGAGAAGGCCAGACGGAAGCAGGAGAGACGAGATAGGAAACGAAAGAAGCAGGAAGGGAAGGAACCAGAAAGAAACAATGATGAAGATGGAGGCTACTCATCTTGGAATGGCTTCAGCTCAGGGCCCGAACAGGATAAATCCAGGTCAAAGAAAATTCGAAAGATTCTTGTCGAAGAGGCTGTTGTTTTGGATAAATCGCACAAGGAATCCAAACGAAACGGTAAATCTAAGGAGCCAGAAATCGAGACCGAGCTCTCGGTTTCGCCTCCATTTTCTGCCAGCAAAGCGGATAAACCCTTGAAAAATAAGAAACGGAAGCGGCACGAAAGGAAGGGAAGCATGGATACCCCCGTGAAGAGTTCTGTTGAACAGGAATCACCGTCTCTCGCGAGGACGAAATCCCCTACCGACACCAACAATATTCTTCCTGAATCGCTGATTGCCTCACCAAGCTCGCCGAAATCCACTCGCCCCCCACAGAAGATCCAGAGTGTTTGGGATAGACTAAAAACTCAACCAAGGGCACCATCCAAGGAAACGGAATCGGTTGGATCGTCTCGAAACTCTCTCGGATCATTATCAGAGACGCCGGGTCCAGCATCAGACAACTCCAGCATTACAATCCACTCTGCAGAAAAGATCTCACCGGATCCTCAGGCCGAGCAACAGAAGACTCAACGAGAAGTCACTGAGAAACCCAAAGTATATAAAAATGTACATCTCAAAGGTAAATCGAAGAAGGCTCAACAGGATGTCGGGAACGACTCTACAGCTGGCCTCGTCGATCCTTTGACACCCATACCTCAAAAGCCGCATGAGAAATCCAGATCACAGATCTCGAAGGACTTACAGCTTGTCCGTGAAGGCCTTCCGATATGGAACTTCCAACACGAAATCAAGTCTACTGTTCTCAATTCGGACACCATGGTTCTGGTTGGTGAAACTGGTTCTGGTAAATCTACTCAAATCGGACAGTTTCTTTTGGCCCAGCCTTGGATGCCTCGAAAGCTTGGCCCTACCGGCAAAAAATACGGAGGTTGTATAGCAATAACTCAACCTCGTCGAGTAGCTGCCATCTCTCTGGCGCAGCGTGTATCGAGCGAAATGGGTACCCAGCTTGGAAAAGAGGTTGGTTACTGTGTTCGTTTCGACAATGTCAGCGAAGAGAGCACGAGGATCAGGTATTTGACTGATGGTATGCTTCTGAACGAAATTCTCCACGACGGCGAGTTATCGAAGTATTCTTGTGTTGTTGTTGATGAAGCACACGAGCGAAGTATATCTACGGATCTAGGATTGGGGCTTTTGAAAGGAATTGTGGAAGCCAGACGAAAGAAGGGGGTCCCGTTGAAACTTATCGTCATGAGCGCTACACTTGATGTAGAAAAGATGGCAAATTTCATTGGTGGTAACCCAACCTCAGAACCAGAGACTTCGGAAACCTCGCCAGCTCCCATATGTCAGATCCCAGGAAAAATTTACTCTGTGGATGTCTTCTACACGCCCACTACTCTCGATAATTTCCAGACAGCGGCCGTGAAGACAATATTCCAAATACATTACCAATACCCTTGCCCAGGAGATATTTTAGTCTTTTCAACAGGTAGCGAAGAGATTGAGGATCTAGCATCGACAGTTGAAGATCTAGCTAAGCAAATGGAAGAGGATAAACCGAAGCTTCATGTCATGCGTTTATATGCTAGCTTGGATCCAGCTGAACAACAGAGAGTTTTCGTCAAAGGGGATCCCCGCGCTAGGAAAGTTATCATTGCTACAAATATCGCCGAAACATCCATTACTGTTCCGGGCGTTAGACATGTAATTGACATCGGTAAAGTCAAGATGAAGCGATTCCGACATCAGCTCGGTATCGAATCGCTCCTTGTCACGGATGTTTCGCAAGCATCGGCGCAGCAACGCAAAGGTCGAGCTGGGCGTGAAGCGCCAGGAACATGTTATCGTCTGTACACCGAAGATTGCTACAAGAAGTTTGCACCGGCTACAGAACCAGAGATCCTTCATTGTGATCTTGCTGGTGCCCTGCTGACACTTAAGGCAAGAGGTGTGGATGACATTTTCAACTTCCCCTATTTGGATAAACCGAATCGTCAGAGTTTCGAGAAAGCATTGTTAACACTGCATATGCTCGATGCTCTAGACGACTCTGGAAACATCACAGAAATCGGCAAGAAGATGAGTAAATTTCCCCTCCCGCCTGTCCAAAGCCGGGTGATTGTTGCCGCAGGAGAAGAAGAAAAAGCAAACACGAACGACGAGGAGGATGTCCTTGTGGATGTCATTGACGTATTGAGCTGCTTATCTGTCGACGGCAATATTGTATTACAACCTACGAGATGGAATAAAGTCGCCGAAAACGGGAAGAAACAGGCCGACCCGTTGCTCCCTAACAAGAAGAAAAAGAGACGGGTGAATGAAGAGGACTCCGAAGAGGAAATGTCGATGGAAGACAGAGTACACAGCAAACGCATGGAAATCGTGCACCCTTCCGGCGATCACCTGACTTATCTGAATATTCTGAGACGGTATTTAAGCAAACGCTCCAACGAGCAGAAACGCTTCTGTCAGGAATACCAGGTCTCGTATTCGCTCATACGAAAGGTGGAAAACATCCGAAAACAGCTGAGAGGATACTGCAGACTCGATAATGTTGGTGATCTGCCGAGGGACAGCGAGATGAAATACGAGAGCGAGACCATGGTTGCGCGGTACCCCAGAGTTAGTCAAGAGCAGACCCAGAGGATTCTCAGATGCTTCTTGAAGGGAGTCGGATTTGGAAATGTGGCTAGGAAAGTGGCAGGAGGAAAATACAGGACCCTTACGGCGAGCGGGAACGCAGCGGGCGGTGTTGACGTCGCTGTCCACCCGAGCAGTTGCTTAATGTGGGAGAGAATCAGCGGGAGCGATAGTAAGCGGGCCAAGAAGGAGAGCGGTGGAGAAGTCGACAAGCGGGATGAAGGTTTCGGAGAGGCGGTAATGTACCAGGATGTGGTTTGGACGAGCAAGGCGTTCATGAAGTGTGTTAGTAAGATCAAACTTGAGTGGGTTGCGGATATGTGGGCTCATGATTAGATGCGATCGATGGAACGTCATGCGGGGGATCTGGGGAGCTGGCTTATCGATGGCTTCGCGCATATCTGTTGAGAAAGATGTAGGACAGATGATATAACCCCAACTATGGAGTTGAATGAAGGACTCTGGTGCATATTTCTGGTGCAACGTAACCATGGTATTACTCTTTGTAATGTCTAAGTGTGCACTGTAAGCTACCGGGCAAGCAGGGCAGTTGCTTAAGGAGCCAGGTCATGCAGAGTGTGCACGCTTTGAAATTACGGTTTTATGAGCTGGGGTTATCTGGTAAGCTAGGGAGGTCAGAATCGGGCTGGTGAGACTGGTTTGTCATCTCATACCCGACGCCAAGGCCGATAAACTCGAAAAGGTGGGATATCGATGTATACCTCCTGGACACCGACTTTCTATTTGCTGCTGTGAAGTACAGATACCTATATGAAAGCTTAAATAGCTTATCGGGTATAAGCAGACTTCAATATATCTTGGTTTATCCGTTTATTCGTGATTTGATGCAATTTAATTCGTAGTATGACATAATCTTACCCCGCAGCTCGAGGAAGCTCTCGTGATCAAATTCCCAAATAACATGGGCCTAACAAACCATCTACGTGCTTGTTGTTGTCACTCTTCGCTACGATCATGAGATACCGCCAACATCACGAAAGACCTTGGGGTGGTGGTCGACAAGGTCATCTGCGGTTGGTCACCAGAACACCACAACACAAAAAATACAACATTGCGATCCTGTTACAGGTCAGTTCAGAGACAAGCTCAAAACGTGGAAATATCACAAAGATGGTAAAACGTCACGTTGAATGCTAATAATGACCGCCTGAGTTCCGTTTACGACGTAAGTGTATTTATACTGGGTCAGCCCCCAACTGTGAAAGACTTTCGGACAGACACTCACAAGATTATCTCCAAATCCTGAATCATTACACCAAGTTTCACGACAGCACTTTATAATCCATATCCACCCCTTACTTTTAAGATCTCCCCTTTCTTCAATAAAAAAGTCCACCAAAATGGCATCTGGAGCTACACGCGAAAAAGTTAGAGTTTTCTTCAGAGATCGAGTCTTTTATTTCAAACGCTGGTACCACCGAGTGATCAAGAAGGAAGCCACCGTCGAAGTCGAACCCCACGATTAAATAACAAAAAACCGTTTATGACCGCGGATAGATACACCCTTCGACGTCTCTGGTTGAAGAAACGGGAAGTCACCTACTTCAGCTTCCCCGAATTCCTCGACCGCAGCTCGGACAAACCCCGACGTCTCCAACGAGCTCGGTCCCTTCAATCCACCGACTTCGAAGCCATAACCACCCACACCGAGAATGAGAATTATACCCCAGAAACCCACAAAAACAGCAACAACAGCAGCAAACCCACTCTCGTTTCTAAATACCGTTCTTTCCTTCCTTTTACTCGTCGCGCCTAACCTCGCCACCGCAGACCGGGGCTATGACGACTCTGTGGCTTCCGCAGACCCGGAGCGGCTTATCCGAGAATCTGCCCCACTATGGCTCCTACCTATCGGAACTTGCCTTCCAACCCTCGCCGTCAAGGACGGCATCCAGAACAACGGCACATCCGCGGATCTCTGCCAGCTCTACGGTTCTCTCAGCACTGGCTGCCCCCTTCAAGCTCCTTACTACGGCACTTACAGTAAATCTACCCCGTTTCCAACGTACTACCACTACCGCTACTGCCCCAACGTGAACCAAATCCGTATCCTTTATGACACTTACTACCCTAAGGATACCGGCCACAAGCACGATTGGGAGTGGGTCGTTGTCACTTTCAAGCAGAACCAGACTACAGACTGGCGATGGCACCGCGAGCAGTTGATCCTTCAGAACGAGGGAGTCAACAGCGTCTTCCCTTGGGCGGATATCCCCGAAGCCTACTCTGAAGGTGACGATTTCCGTAATAACGCCGGCCCGAAGGGTGATCATCCGAAATTATATGTTGGGAAGTTTCATCATTCCGTGCATACCGATCCGTTCACGTTTATCTTGAGTAAGTACAAATGCGCGTTTAATGCGGCGCCGGTGTATGGAAATTGGGATTACAGGGACGCGGATTACTATTTTCCGGCGCAGGAGTGGCTGGTTAATGGGGATGTGGTGCGGAAGGATTGGGATTGGGGAGAGTCGGACAGTCCGCCACCGGCGTTTTATAGTGATGGGAAATACGACATTTGCTATCTACGCGTCGACGTTACTTCATGATTTCTTTTTAATATTTCTCTTTATCTACCCTCGTTTGGTCATCATACCACCTTTTCTTTGAGTTCGTTTCATTTTATGGATCTCTTTGTAATGCATGCTGCATAAGTTTCGGCGTATATTCGGGTTGGAGTTACAATTCGGCGTTTCTTTCTGAACTTTTGTACTTATTTCTCTTTCTTATACCGCGAAGATTCGTTGCATCATCATGTCATTTGGTATATCATTCTGATACCAATTTTTAATTTAGTTACAATATATGGAACACATCTCTTCTTCATTTTTAATAGTGATAGACATAAAATACCAAATGCAGCGTCTCCGTAAACAATATAAGTTGCAATCCTAAATTATGAATGCTGCAGAATAGGAAGCAAAATCAATTCCAAAGAAACAAATACGCCCTAACGATGAACTAAAAGTATACATTTAGGCATACTGCTGCCTCGCTACATCCTTAACATACCAACTGCCCTTCTTGCCATCCCATTCTTTCTCGTATTGCTGAATTCTTGCATGACTTCCGGGTAAAGCACCTGAACACTCCATTAGTATGCCGCTTATGGATAGATCCGATATTTAAAGTCTTACCTCCAGCGCCCCAAGCTAAGTAATCTAACGGTTTGATAGCACCCCTCTCCTTAGCAAATGTTAAGGCTTTATCCTTCGCATCCGCCAATTCGTTCTTATAATACCACATGAAGAGTCGGATGGCAAGGTTCGAAGGGAGACCTCCTGTAAAGTAAAATGCCATGAGTAGACCGCTGACGACACCGGCTATCGACTTTTTTATCACATAACCGACAAATTGAACCGGTAGAGCCGGTATTGAGGATCCTCGCATGATACCGAATGATGTGAAGGATTGGTGAATCGTGTACTCTGGACTCTATTAAAATACAATCATCATTAGCACTTGCACAATCCTGAAAAGAAACTGTTGCGAGAAAAACCTACAACAACAAGAATTTTATCATGCTCGTCCGTTACCACGAATCTATAGAATCCATCCTGGGTCGTCAGCGGTAGATGCACGCTAACGTGGGTAACCGCGTTGAAATTCCGAGTATTCGCATTCGTAATTTCCTCTTTTGCCGCAGCAGCGTTTAAATCATATGTTGCCACATCTTTACAGAATGATCGGGACGGTGTAATTTCGGTCCCATCAGCGGACGTGTAGACTATTTTCCCACCGGACGAAAGCGTCTTCAATTCTACGTGTGGTGTGATGTTTTTCCAACTGCTCTTGGCTTTCTTGCCGGTCCAACTAGCGGAATTCCAACCGAAGAACCCATCCATCCATCCTTTTCTCATGCGGTAAACTTTGAATTTTGGAGGAAGACCTTCACCTGTTGGGTGAAATACTGGGAAATCAACGGATGAGTGGAGAAGTGTGTATCGGTCTCGGAGTCCCTGGCGGAGAATGGCGAATTTCGGAGTAATAGTGATACTGAAGCCGATGTAGGCATCCTTGGAATATTGAGCTGTGAAGCAGGCAGTCCGATAGAGCATGCGTACTGTTCTGGCAACAGCTGTCGGGAGGAGAGTTATGGCGGAGCCATTATTATTATTTGCAGCCTGAGGTGCGACTGGAGCTTGGGGTGTGGCAGTGTCGCTCATATTGTCGAAGGATGTCAAAGATTATCTTTAGTTGTAAATTGCAGTGATGAAGATATGTAGGTTTTAAGTTTTTGGAGTGACTGAGTACCGAAGAAGTTCTAAAGATCTCTCCAGCGGGGTGGATGGTCTTATAGGCTCGGAAATCGAAAACAAGGTTCTTTGTAGCGGAATGCAATCTGGTGCGGCATCAGGTCATGATTTTGATCGACCTCATTTGCGTTCCTGATATATGCATGACGTCTAGCTTGTCTCATGCACAACACACAACACAATTTAGGATATCCGGTTGTCTGAATCAGGAAGTTGTCTCAAAGAGTCTGGATGCTAGATGCTTGATGAAGCAGTGCACGTTTGGGACTAAAAGGGTCAAATTAGGTTCCTGCAAAAGGCATAGCTTAAGTGGAAATGAACTGATGTAAATGTTAGTCTCGCTGTATGACCCTCCAAAAGTGTAGAGCTGTCTGACGATGAGACTTGTAAAATGCTAATCTAGAAGAACTTAATATAAATTTATAAAATACTAGGCAGTTATTGCGCACATTAAATCGCGTTACGCTATGAGGGCTAAATTACAACGATTGTAGAAAGTTCGAAACGATAATATGCGATACGTTTTCATAATTTATATATATCATTAACATTTAAAATAACAGAGAAAAAGAGGTCAGATAGTGGGTATTATCGTATGAGAAAGTGTGAAACTGAAGCTAATACAAAATATATACAAAGAGAGACTATGTTCTGTAAACATGGAGAGAACTCTAATAAACAGCAATACCCTGGCTATAATGGTCAGCTCCATTGGGGATGTTGAAAGTTCCAAGCTCTTTCATTTTCCCCTGACCACATGCCAAGTCTACAACAGCGATATCAACCTTTCCTGTCGATGGAGAAAGAACATACAAGAAATCACCTCCTACGATATCGTCGATATTTCCCGCATTGCCGTTTGTGATATTGAGAGCAGAAACCAAATTTCCGGTGGTAGCGCTGATTTCTTCTATACGGTTCATCTTAATATCAGTGACGTAGACGGATCCGGTCTTGGGCGAGTATGCGGTCCAGCAAGTAGCGGCTTGTCCGGCAATAGTAGCTTTAACGTCTGCTGTCACAACATGCGTCTGAGGGTCGATTCTGAGTTTTATGGTACCGAAGCCGGCGTCAGAAGCAAAGATTTCGTTATCTGATATCATCGAGCTGCCGAAGAGAACTACAGAGCCAACTGGGTTCGATTTAACTGGATTCCAGCTGACTATGCCGTTCTGTACGGGGTATACTGCAACGAATCCGGTGGTGTTGGTTGCTGGGTTGCCCTTTACTATCACGATCAAGCTCTTCGAGTCTGGTGTGAAGAAGATGTCAGAGACGGTGCCTGTGGGGCCGACAGGAGGAGTCGTTTGGCCAAGGTTAAATTTTCTGGCGCTCGTGTCGAGGGGTTTCAGGCCTGTTCTCGAGCTGACACTGTAGCAGGTAACGCCGTCTGTTGCGCCGGCATTAACGGTGCAGGCTGTCTTCAGTTTCTTGGAGTATGCAACAGCCACTGGGAAGTCGCCCAGGGTAGAAGCGGGCTCGCCAATCATCGTCAGACAAGTAGGGTTGTTTCGGTCAATCTTGAACAGCGTAACGGTGTTTGACCCAGCATTTGTTGCGAATAATAACTGAGACGAAAGGTCAGTATTGAACTTCAAAGGACTTTTTATGCATATAAATATAAACTTACGTTGCCATTGACGATAACGGCATCTTGTGAGAACAAGGAGTCTGGTCCTGCAGGGGCGCCCTTGGAATCCACACCAGCTCTTCCAGTGCCTCCTGTGGCATGGGTGCTATATCTGTGGGTGTCCAGGCCACCATTGGGCAAAATTGGGATGGCTACGATGGAGTTCCCGGATGGCAAGTTGTTCTGGAAGTAGACGGCCTTAGCGGTTCGTCCGGGAGGGCATTGACCTGGCGGGCCGGTGTTATGTGGGGCGGCCAAGGCATATTGCGTCAACGAGAGCGCTGTTACAGCGATTGAGACGAATGAATGCATTCTAGTGATTTATAGATAACGGTAGAGTAACGTAGAGGGTATCTTAGGAGTCTTTGAGCAATGCTGAAATTCCAGCTATCATATAAATACGGGAGTGAGTGAATACCGTGACGTGATTAAAGCTGCGCAGGCTAAAATGGATCCTTTCTCTAGACGAAGACCACAGACGTGATTCCGAAATTCAAAATCCTGAGAGAAAGAGGGTTGAATATATATGCTCCACAACTTCAACAAGAAAAAACAAATATATCAGACGTCTGACTGATTGTCGGGGAACGGCGCAAAGCTGGTAAAACTGGACACAGCGAGGATAATCCCGCACCCTATTATCAACGAATTAATAATGGCGAAAAATAGAATAAATAAATTAATATGAAGCGAAGACCTACCGGAACTCTAAGGAATAACCAAAGAATGACTAAAATTGACTTAATGAACGAATAGGCAAATATGACTTCGTTTTCGCAAAGTAAGAAACTGCGAGGTTTGTTGGAAAAATAACCTTGCAATCAATGCAAGCTAACAAAACTACGCCCCAGTCGTTTTAGCCGCACAGCAGCGTAGAAGTGAAAAAGATCTGCTAAAAGGAACGGAAATGTCTTGCTTGGTGGCTTGATCAAGTTGGATATGATCTCGTTGGACGGCCAGGGTCGTTCCTCTGGTATTTATATGTGATTACATTCGAATTATGGCACATGACAAAGTTACCAAGCGGGTCTAGGAATATGTACCGGTAGAATCAATACTTGCAACAATACGCGATAAAATCTCATGCTTAGTTACACAAAAGCGGTTCCTCCACTCAGAGCTCAGAGTGTAAGTTTCTTGAAAACCCGCGAGTATTCGAAACTGGACGGCCTTCATCATTTCAAATAAAGGAAACATCCTTGGCACAGCTGGGAAACATGAGAACCCTTGCCTGAGGCCACTATTGGCAAACGGGATGAACTTCGTACTGTGTCGTTCAAACTTGCTTGCTTGAACTTGCAGGGTTGAGCCGTCACTCTTTTCTTGGAAAAAGAAAAAGATGCTAGGCTCTCATGCAATGGCAGGATCAAGCTCTGCCAAGAGATCGAATTTACCCCGCAGGAACGGCAGATGAAAAAAGAAATATTTTAAAAAGCACACGCCGCATTGGCCAGGTTTACTCCATACTCGAGTCCAACCATGTTTCAAATTGATGGATCGTAAGGTTTTGAATTTTATAAGGCTCGAGCTTAAATCGAGGTGTCGAAAGGAGAAATCGCTTTTAGTTCCACATCCGATCGCCAAGTACTGACTATCCTTCTGCTCGCGCCACGCGAGACGTCAAAGAGACACTGGGCGCTATGCAGTTGTGCCCTGATTGGTCGCAGCGGGTTTTCCTGCGTCAAGGCTCACAATCGATTGATCGCCACCGATGGTGGTAGACCCAACACAGGGGAAATCTGATACAGCATTGTTCTAGGCCATCAACCGCAATGTACAGAGAGTGGAAAACATGCCCATTTAACCCCATGTGCATGTCACAGTAATTCCAAATTCCAAATACTAGACCGGTGATCGGAACAATAAAGATCCATGTAGACTGTGTGACGAGAAAGTCGCTTTGACAGGATCGCTCGCATATTAACTAACTGCTGCGCTGTTTTGGATAAAATTTCCGGGTAATTTTTCTGAAGAGTGAGCGTAAGCACAGTTTTAACCGACCGCAGCGCTAAGTCAACTAGGACGATAAGATTACAAACGAAAGGGCCGAAAGACATCTAGAATTTCAAAAATCAGTACCAGAGGTTTCCACAGAGCAGAGTTGTCTCGTAACCCAGTCGCTCGACACGAAGGAGTAGAGTCTCATGTCTTAAAGCGACCGGATGGGCTCACTCCTCCTATATAATGACTAGTTAGCTTTGGTAAAGACAGTCAAATGATCAATTCTTCAGACTGAAGGTCAAAGTTAACGAATACAAAATCGTGGTTTTAAGGTTGCCATACTAAATATTAGACCATACACCTGGATAAGCATCCGGCGCTAACGACACGGCGCTGGAAAAGACCAATATAGAAATATCGGAGATTTGGCCAAGCTCACACACTATACCGCCTGTGCCGTGCTGAGCTATTTTCTCGTCCAAATTTGATCGAGTCCAGCCAGTTTTTATGCAACATGCAATATAGACACAACCTATAACCCGTTGCCTGATCCACTACACCTGTAATATATCGAGAGTACAAGGCAACCTAGATCTGCGGATATATGGGCGAAACCGCATAGAATTATAAGAGACCTTAAACTTTTATTTAACCAATAGAATTAGATCCTAACCAGTATTGGGCCTCTCTTAAGCCTTAGGTAGAATATAGAGCAAACCAGTCTCGAGTTATAACGAACGAGTGGTATGAGTAACACAGTAAATACCACATTTTGTCCAAAAAGATGACCTCACCGACTAAGCTAATTAAGGCAATACGTGAATTTAATGTTCTAAAGTGGATGATATTTTTATTTTTATTGATCTGCTGGTCTCCCTTAAGAGTATTTATGCAATGGCTATGATAATTGAATCGAGTTAGCAAAGACTATGGCTACATGAGCGTTTAACCTTTGTACTCCATCGGCAGATCTGCTTGTTGCACTGTTACACCGTCGTGTACTAGCTAGCGCCTTAGCTCATTCCTGTTCGGGCTGCCAAGCTGCGGACCTCCTCAAAGTCAAGTGTCAACCACGCACACGACTACCAGTGCAAACGTTCATCTTCGTATCGTCAACGTAAATCGACCATCGTAGAAATCTTCAAACCGCACAGCAAAAATGTCTAAATCTAATGGCAATCGTGGAGAAGGCAACTGTCAAGGCATTGACAGCCCCGCAGAAATCAAACCGAACACCGGTTGCTGTGTTGATTGTGGCGGTGGACAGACCGCATGTGATGGTCCGCTTTCCCACCTCCTTACCAGTTTGAAATTTCGCAAGTAGATTTTCCAAGTTAACAGAGATATAGAAAGCTGTATTCGCAAAATCGCAGCGGCGAAGTGTCGTTCCGCCTGCCATCCAGAAAAAACTGCGCCAACCCAAGCAGCTATCTCGAACGCAAGCATCAGTGATAATCCTGCTGTTCCACCTGTTAACGAGGCTGCTGGAACCCCTAGCTCTCCCGTGACCCAGTCTAGTAGCTGTTGTGCTAGTAGCAACAAGGAGGCACCAAAGCAACCCAATTGTTCCACGGAAAATAGAAGTCACTGCAGTAACACAGCCCAAAAAAGCGATTGCTGTTCTGACGAAGAACGCACTGCCGCTCAACGACCAACAGGGTGCTGTGGAAATGAGAAACGCAGCGAGAGTATCTCTAAGTGCGGTGCTGGATTGCAAGACGCCTGTTGCACTCCAAAGAAGGTCCAGGAAGATCCTAAGACCAAAAAAGTCGCCCCTGAAAAGCAGAATTGCTGTTCCAACGAAACTCCTGGTTGCTGTGCCCCGCTAATGTCTAAAACTTTGACATCGTCCACTTACGCCACAGAAGCGTCAACACCGAAGACGATGACTGAAGCTTGTACAGATCATCTAAAACAGGCGTTTGCCGAATATTCCACTTATCTCGAGAAAGGACTGTGTATTTGTAGCAGTGTTCTGGATCGTCTTGACACTTGCTGCGGTCAACCAGTTTCCGGGAAGCAGAGATCCGAAAACGCAGCAACTTATGGAGTCTCCACCGCCCTTGGGACTACCCAGAAGCCCGGTCAACGGCGCTCGGCTGCAAAACAATGCGGTAAATCGTGCTGCTCCAGAGAAAACACCGAGCCGGTGGTTACCAAGACCGACATTACTCGTCCAGTTTCGCGAAAGACATCCGACTTGAGGACTAAAGAGGTTGACCTTGAAATTTCAGCAGCTCGTCAGCATGTCACTCTAAAGGTTGTGGGAATGACATGCACAGGATGTAGTCGAAAAGCATCGAATGTTCTTGATAACATCCATGGTGTATCTTTTGTCAATGTTACATTTGTTACCGGAACTGCCGAGTTTGACCTTGACCCGGCGGTCTCAAGTCTCCAAAACATACTCCCACAAATTGAAAAAGAAACCGGGTTTAAGTTCTCACAGGTCGTGAGTGACTACCAAACTCTGGAATTGCGCTTTGATCCTTCAAAGACTATGAACATATACGAACAGCTACGAAGCGTTGCGGAATCCATCGAAAAAGTCGACAAAACTACATATCGCATTAGCTATGACCCATGCATCATTGGTGCGAGAACGCTTTTATCTTCAATCGAAGGAGTCAGTTTGGCACCACCTGGAAACGATGCAGTGCTCGTCGATGGCAGAAAAAGATTGCTCAAAATGTCTTGGAGTACCGCCATCGCAGCAGTCTTGACTATCCCAATCCTAGTTCTGAATTGGTCTAAGAACCCAGTTCCGTATTTGAGACGGTCCATAATATCTCTCGTGCTCGCTACCCTCGTGCAAGCTCTTGCTGTTCCGGAGTTCTATGTTGGCGCTCTGAAATCTCTCATATATAGCAGGGTCCTTGAAATGGATATGCTTATAATTATCAGCATTACTGCTGCATACGGTTACTCTGTCGTGGCCTTCGCGTTAACTCATGCCGGCTACAGTTTGGAAATTGGGGAATTTTTTGAAACTAGCTCTCTTCTGATCACCCTTGTCCTCCTCGGGCGGCTTTTTGCTGCTCTGGCTAAGGTGAAAGCCGTCTCTGCGGTTTCTTTACTGTCCCTCCAAGCGGAAAAGGCCATGTTGGTTATGCCATCTGGAGACTCGATTGAAATAGACTGTCGTTTACTGGAGATGGGTGACTCTTTCGTTGTGCCTGCTCATAGTCGGATTGTGACAGACGGTGTCATCACGAGCGGGAACGGTTCTATCGACGAATCTATGATTACCGGTGAAATTATACCTGTAGCGAAAACTATCGGAGACGAAGTTATCGCAGGAACTATAAATGGTCCCAGTCCTCTTACAATCCGCATGATTCGTCTACCGGGTAAAAATAGTATCACCGATATTGCCAAGCTGGTTGAAAACGCCTTAGCTTCAAAACTGCAAATCCAAGATCTTGCGGATAGAGTAGCAAGTTACTTCATCCCTGTTGTTATCGGGATTGCTCTCATCGTTTTAAGTATCTGGATAGCAGTGGGACTCAAGGTCAGAAAGGAGAATGGCGGCGGCGCTGTTGGTGTAGCAATCACCTATGCTATTGCCGTTCTGGCCGTATCGTGCCCTTGTGCGTTAGGACTTGCTGTACCCATGGTCCTCGTCATCGCGGGAGGCACGGCTGCTCGCTTCGGAGTTATTATCAAACAGGCGAATAGTCTTGAGAAAGCGTATCGTATCACAGATGTGGTCTTCGATAAGACCGGTACGATAACCAACGGAGATCTTACAGTGGTCCACGAGCAGGTGTTCGACCGGCGTTTCCAACGCTCAGATATACTCACTCTCGTCAAGTCAGTTACCAAAGATAGTCAACATCCGGTATCGATGGCAGTCGGGACGCATTTGCAAAGAACTATTAGTGAGTTGACTTACCTGGAAAACTTGGAGTCGGTTCCTGGATCTGGTGTTCAATGTACCTGGAAGGGATCGACCGTGAGGGCTGGTAACCCGTATTGGGTGAGCTTGGAAACTGCACCGGAAATCTCGGTCTTATTGGAAGAAGGAATGACCCTTTTCTGTATCACTGTGGACTCTGATCTCGTAGCAGTATTGGGGTTAAAATCCAGAATCCGCGACGAGGCTCGGCAGGTTATCGCAAATCTGCAACGGCGGAAGATTAACTGCCATATTGTCAGCGGCGATGCACCCCGGGTGGTTGAAGACATTGCAGCATCCGTCGATATTCCATCTTCAAACGTCGCATCACGCCACTCACCTATCGAGAAACAACAGTATGTTACCAAGTTGATGGCTTCTGGTAGAAAGGTACTCTTCTGCGGAGACGGAACCAACGATGCCGTCGCGGTGGCTCAAGCCAATATCGGAGTGCAGATTGGAACGACATCGGACGTTACAAGAGCCGTAGCAGAAGTTGTCCTGTTAGGAGGACTTGATGGGGTCGAAGTACTGCTGGATATCTCCCAACGATCGTTCAGGCGTATCATCTTCAATTTCGTTTGGTCTGCTTTTTATAATACTTTTGCTATACTGCTTGCTGGAGGTGCATTTGTCAAAGCGCGGATCCCTCCAGGATATGCCGGCTTGGGCGAGATTGTGAGCGTGTTACCGGTTATTGTTGTTGCAATGACTTTGGCGAGAACAAAGCGCTCTTGAATCCATCGAATCGTGTGTTGGAGGACTGGTTATATTTTTGCATGATTAGTGGCCGAATTTTGTGCTTGAATCCGTGACTCTGTCTCGAGATGTAGTCTAATGGCAGAGCCAAGAGGCTCACTTTCGAAATTTCCCAGATAGGTGGCCCTGAGGTCAGGAAAATATCATTGGTGCTGTTAATCCTAGAATCAATCAATCTCATTCAATAATAACTTTTACTACCCAGCCACATGACTACAGAATTAACTATTGCACTAACCGTACACATTCTCTCGACCATATGCTGTTATTGATCCCGAGACTGGTTATTGATGGTCCGGTTCGCGGCGGTGACGGTTTCGTACAGAGACAGTATGCCAAGACATAGGAGCTCAACAGAAAGCGCCACTGTATTTAAAAAAGCAATGCATTCGCATTCACGAGCTCCTGCGCAGATACTGAATCTTGTTTGCCTTCTAAGAGGTGAAATATCTAGGCCTTATTCCCTAGCACGAGCTACAGTTTCTATCACGCCTTGATACTGAGTTGGTGGCAAATTGAGTGCTGTGTCCCATATATTTCAGATAAGGGATTGCAGGTGGGCATTTCAGGGAAGTTTAAGCTTTCCAGTTATTTTCTGGGCGGCTGAGCACATATCCTGGGCGGGATAACTAGAGAAGCATATTTCCAGGGCGCTGTGACCTTGGCCACGGGTTTAGATAGGTCAAGCTATCGATATCGCTATCATCAATCCAAGCAGGATTAAAAAATGCTCTGTGTTTTTGAATTTGCATCCATGGAAGCCCACGAGACAAATGGAAGCAGAAATTCTCAAAATCCGACATTCAAAATGAAATCAACATTTGCGACCCTCACTCGGCACACAGGTATCAGGTAAAAAATAAAAAAACAAAAAAAACAAAAATAAAGCGCCGATATCAAATCATGTGGGTAAATCGGTTCTTTTTAGGACCCGCCAGCCAGTTCTTGCTTTTCTGCTGGTGCGGCTGAAGGATTTCGCTCCATTTTCACCGCTGGCCAGCGCCTCGCCAACCAAGAATCCCGACTAAAAGCTTGACTAGCCAAGCAGACGTGCAGCGGGCTTGAACCGGTGGAGCCGACAAGAAGGCTTCGCTGCACGTCGAAGTATTGCAATATTGTGTACGGCGTTAAAGGATCAAATGCTAAAAAATTAATTTTGTAGAGCCGCAGATATTGTGTTATATAAATGCTATTGATTGGAACCTTTGCCATCTAGTCCGTATTCTGCATGATTATCAATTCTCGCGAATCGATCTGGAACAAGAATCGGCTCAGGACTCGAAAGTGGTATCTTTCTTTGCGAGGGTCAACAAGACCGAAATGGACGCCAGGTACACCACTTCTAATGCCATGACCGGGGCTCCGCAATCAGGCTTTGGTGGAATACAGGACCACACATGGCCAACCCTCGGGGGGCATGAGCACTATGAAGAGAAAGAGAAGAAAAAACCAGCTACAATTTGTGGAATTTCGAAAAAGTTGTTTTTTGTCATTATTGCAGTGTTGCTGCTAGTTATCGTCGGGTTGGGAGCAGGACTTGGGGTCGCTCTAACCAGAAAGAGCAGTTCTTCCTCTTCGAGCAACCAACAATTGGGATCGCAAGGTATTTGATACGCTTCACCGAGATATAATGCATAGAGACACAAATACTGAATAACGGTCTGCGCAATTGTTAACATTATAGGAGACCCGACCGGGAAATCACAATCAACTAACAACCCTGGAGTACTACCGGGCTCTAAAACCACAGGGAGTGGCGCCAGTCGGACAATCTCTGAAGTTTCTTCTACCACGGAGTCCAAAAACATAGTATCGGAAGCTTCGAAACCTACGAGTGTTCCTACTCAAACAGTAAATACTCAGCCACCAGAGCAAACGACTTTGGCAACAGGTACAACAGCTAGTCCTGTTGGTCCCGCCGCTGCAGGAGCATTCGAACTTAAAACCGGAATACACACCATCTCGTTCACAGACACATCGACGGCAGGAAACGAACTATTATGCGACTACTTTACTAGCTACCTCGCTCAGCCTACCGTCGTCTTTGCGACTATTTCCGGCAACGTTGAAAGCCATTACACGGTCTACTATAATCTGGATGGCTTAAGTACAAAGCTCACGGCTACAGGGACTCCGACAGCTGCCGCCCCTGCTACGGCCACCGAGTGGTATTTCACGCAACCGGAGTACGAGTGGTCCTTTGATATCCAGGGAGCAGATGAGGGCGACTCTAGCTGCAGTCTGGGGGCGGTTAGCTTTTTTGTAGTGGCAGAGGATGGATCTGCAGGGTATCAATCGTAAGTCTATCTTGATTGAAGGTGAATAATACAGTTTCATGAATTATTGCTAACATTAAGATACCTGGCTGTTCCGTAACGGAAAAGACTCTCTACAATGAAGAAACCTTGTAGTATATACGACATAGAAAAGTTTGTAGCAGGGGATTCTTGTCAGCTTTGTAAGGCGATTTCCCTTCTATTGCTACTAGCTAACTGCATCGACTACCGCATTTTTCCTCCTTCGTCGCCCATACATTTCTCCTCTCCGTTTACATAGTATTATAGTGTTAAAACAATTACTAATGCCTCAATTTTCTTACTTCTAGATTTTACTGGAACTGATACGGATCCCGGGTCGCTACCTCTAAGGGTATGAGTTTTGCATAGGGAAGATATCGAAAAATTATGTTTTGCAAATATTGAGAATATCACCACATTATTTAAGATCGGAGCAGGAATAATAGCCCAGCCAGGAGAATATAAACAGGGAGAGCTACCGGCATAAGCTGGATGTTTTATTGATATAATATAGTATTGAAAGGGAAAGATTAAATCAAACTACTGTTCCGAAGTATGCCAGTTGATCACTGTGCCACTTTTTTAAATCCAACTGCAGCGGCACTAAGACAAATTTTTAAGTATACAAAAAAGTAGCCTCGAGTCCAGTTGGTCTATATTCGATTAAACTTATTACTCTGGCTGGGAGGTGAATTTATATCTGGTTGATACGGGGACTCCGCGGTTGGTATACGAGATAAATAGACTCTGTAGCTCGATCTGACCCCTGTTTCGCGTGACTAATCTTCATCCGAAATAACAATAACCGACGGCGGTTTCTTTCGTCGCTTTGTCGGAATTTCCGTTGAACCTTTACTGCTTTTCGAGTCCCCATCTTCTTTCTCTGCTGCAATCTCAGGAGTCATATTGCCATCACTGTCAATATCCGGGAAGGCGTCAGTAGATGGCTCAGTTTCCTGTGCTCTACCACAAGCAAAAGCACTCATTTCGTCCAGCATGGCCTTCATGTCAATCTCATCGTCCTCCAGCTTTACCATCTCACCCTCTTCCTCGCTATAACTTTCAGTCGCACCCTCGTTCTTTACTTCTTCTTTCTCCTCCTTCTGTTGGGCCCCAAATCGCTTCAATGCGGCTTCTGCTCGAAGATCTCTACCTCTGGCGCTTCCTGCAACCCGTGGTTTGCCTTTCGGTTTCTTCCCTTTTTCTAGCTCTTGTCTGACTTCTTCGTCTCCACCTACCGTGTTACCTTCCAAATTTCCAAATTTTTTGATTATTCTCCTTCTCTTCTGTTCTTGGTAGTCAATCTTCTTTTTAGGATTTTTCTTCTTCCTCTTCTCACGTTTATAAACCCCGCCACAAAGTTCCTCGGGAAGTTCCTCCTTCGGTATCTGACGGTCCGCTATGAGGTCTTCCGAGACGTACAACGATCGCCCCTTGCCCCAGAAGCCCTCGCCTGAGTAGCCTTTGGACTTTAATTCCGAGAGTTCAGAGACGTATCCCAGTCGGTGTTTGTGGAAACGGCGAGAGTGGTTCTGGAAAGTGTTAGAGTCTGCGTTTCGTCCTGTTACTTATTCTAATCAGTTAAGATTATCCCATACCATTTCCTTGCTATAACATCCTAGTTAGCAAGTTCAGATCCAAATACCAAAATGGCTCAGATATTAATGCTTCTTACTTATGCGCCAGTTCGTGCAACATAACCGATTGAATCATCGGCATCGGTAACCACATACCATTGTGTGGATTTTTAAGAACCAACTGTATAACCTCGCCACCATTGAAATTTCGTCCCCAAAACTCTCGATTTGGGCGGAATTCTTCCAATCTACCCTACCATTAGCTCGGGAACATTTTAGCCACATAAGTCAATCAGAAAATACGCCATGACGAAGAGAAAGTGCTTCTTCATAATCTACACGAGTATTAGCGCAAAGTCGCCAAGTTGCTGCGTTGGTGGGACAAACAGGATAAACGACGGCAGCGACTCGTTCCAAGATATCTTTTGCAATCTAGGTATTGTTAAAATCAGTAGCCTATTGCTTTGTATAAGAAAACGTCAATTTAGGGATCGAGGTAAAGCCTACCGCTTTATCCGGTCCTTCTAAGGGCTTAATAAAGTTGATATTCTTGTTTGGGCGTTGCACCCTCTCGTTGAGACCTATGGCAACATCCAGATGTGAGCACCAAAAGAACCATCCGATCTCGAGATTGCTTGAGTATCTTACGCTCAAAACCTAAAGGCATCGCGATGGAGATAGCGACCCATGCAAGAGTCTGGATATTGTCGAAATGAACAAGTTCAAATATGAGCAAGCGCAAGACGTTGGTAGAATGGAGCTTGAAGGTCAAGGAAGACGCGTTGCCAAAGATGACAAACAAAAACTCGCACGTAGTCACGCAGTCTCGAGACACCTCGAAAGACGGAAGGTTCATGGTGTTTAGCTAAGCTAAGCAGCAGTCATCGGAGAAATGCGTCGCCAATGATGAATCTAAGCTGACTTCAAGTAGCTCACTTGATATCGATTGTTCTACAAGAATTGATATGTTTCTAGCCAAAACGCGGTGCCAGATAGCAACCACCGCGCACCGTTGTGTACGCTCCCGAATAGCATAGAATAGAACAGCGAATTCTGGCTCAATTGCTAATCTGGTAACAGGAATTCGAAAATGCCAAACCGCTTCCTAGTTCCGGAAGGCGAGTTTTCCGCTCTACTCTCACAAATACAGGATGCGATAACACAGTATTACATCTCAAATCCGCCTTCAACAATCCGCCCTTCCGCTGCCATTCTACAGTCTTCAATTCAAGCAGAGCCAGCGAATACGCTTAGAAAAGAACCACTTGGCACCACAGAAACAATCCAGTTTCTCCTCAACGATCTCCTTCCAGGCATTTTTGTCCAGTCGTCACCGCATTTCTATGGCTTTGTTACTGGTGGCGCCCTCCCGGCGGCTCTTCTGGCAGACTTTTTGGTAACTATGCTAGATCTAGATGTGATGGTTCATTTGCCCAAAGATAGCATTCACACAATAATAGAGCGACATACTGTCTATCTGCTCTGTGATTTATTCGATCTACCTCGGTCGTTCGCTCCGGGAAGTACGATAACCACAGGTGCGACAGGAAGCAATATTATCGGTCTAGCTTGCGGTCGGGAATGGCTGTTCTCCAGAGACAATGAAAGCTGTAGCGTTACAAAAATCGGATACTTGCAAGCCGTTATCAAATCTGGGGTCCACAATGGTATCAGAATTGTAGTCGCAAAACCGCACTCGTCTATCGCGAAAGCCGCCTCAATTTTAGGACTGGGTTCCGAAAATTTGATCAATCTACCAGCATCCGAAGCAGAACCGTGGAATATAGGCTTCGAAGCTTTAGAGACACTTCTTGCGCGGCAAGAAGTGGATAAAGTGAGGTATATTGTTGTTGGCCAGCTTGGAGAGGTCAACACTGGTCGTTTTATGAGTGATGTACCGCGTTTAAGAGAACTGTGCACCAAGTACGGGGTATGGCTGCATATTGACGCGGCTTTTGGATTACCCGCTCGTTGCGTGAACATCTACGACGAGGCAACCGAAGGTCTGGCGGATTGGAATAAGATCTATAATTGGTGTACAGGCGTTGAATTGGCAGATAGTATCACTTCGGATGGACACAAACTGCTAAATGTGTAAGTATAGCATCCCATGGTCCCCAGATGCAGTTAGGATCTAACAAGGATAACAGACCCTACGATGCTGGGTTATTCTTCTCTCAACATCCTCAGATTTTGCAAACGGTCTTTGAGAATCCAGGTGCTGCATATCTCGCAACTTCGGGGGCGGATATCGTTGCTCCTTGCGTGAGTAGCTGTCTGTTTCGCTTTATGACGTTTGAATACTGATTCAATTTAGAACATCAACATCGAAAACTCTCGCCGATTTCGTGCGCTTCCGATATACGCCGCCCTGACAGCTCTTGGTGCATCTGGATACAGCGCTTTGATCAGAAGATTGATCTTGCATGCGAGAAAGATCGCTGAAATATTAAATTCTGCAGAACTTTGTCAACATTATGAGGTCTTGCTTCCAGATATCGACGATATGTTCATGGTGGTAATATTCAGGGCTAAAAGCTCGGAGCTGAATGAAGTACTTGCAGAAAGGATAAATGCAACTGGCAAGATGTGGGTCAGCGGAACAACGTGGGGAGGCTCAAAGGCTGTCCGTATCGCGGCTGCTAACTGGCGGGTAAATCTCGAAGAAGACGGGTTCGGAGGGGTAGGCCTCGCTCGAGATATTTTGAAACAGGTTACTAGTAACGAGAATTGACGGAACGAATCGGCGTATATATTTTTATATTTGCAGCATATTATGTGATTTAGCGGCCGCCTTCAATCTTGCCAGCAAAATCGAGCAAGCGAATCCTCATAGCATCTTTCGGATGAAGCGTGGCGACGAAAGATCTGACCAGGAAACGAGATGCGGCCGAGTCTCTTGTTAACTTTGTGTAAGCGTGAGTATCATCTTCGAGCATTTTATTCATCATCGCCTAGAAGACTGTTGTTAATTTCAATTTTACAAATGGTATAACATTGATCCTTACCTCGACTAATTCGATCAACTCCTCTCCAGCTCTGTTTTCCGGATCCAACGAGGTAGTCTCCTCGTCTCCACCCCCCCATATTTCATCCAAGCGTTTCTGACCTCTCTCACGAAGTTTCGTGGCCTTGGTCTTCCTTTCACCAGGATCTGAATCCACGCTTAGGTACTCCTTCAAGATACGGTTGTCGAGCTCACTTCCAACCACTGGCCCGCCGGCTTCCTCAACAGCAAGCATTACTCCAAGCCTGTCTTTTATAAAATTTCCGAGCTCTTTCATAAGTCTTACACTTGCATTTGTCAACTCCTTCCTCACCTTCTCGTACTCGGCCAGCTTTCTCTTATCTCGCTGGTCTTCTCGTTCGTTAAGGCTATCCATCTTCTCAAGCTCCTCTATTTTCCTCTGCAGTTCCTTTCCCATCTCTCGCGCCGTAGAAACCCATCCCTTTTCCCTTTTAATATCCCTCCTCATACCTTCCAGTCTTCTTTCCGTGTCCGTGACGCCCCTTCTATTCCCTTCAACGATTTTCAGAACGCTCCTAACTGCCACGAGGGTGTTTATTCCGCTCTCTTCCTCTGGAATCCATGGCAGCTCCGTAAAGTACTTTTCGGACCCATTTTTCAACCCCGTGGCTTTTGCGACGGCGACTTTTTGCGGTGTGGCTTCATCCTGGAGATGTAGCGCCTCAATCCGGGACCTGAGATTTCGAATGGCGTCTTCTTGTTTCTTTATGAGCTCGTCTAGTGCTTTGATATCCTGCGTGACGGACGTGTGGTGTTGCGTTTCTGCTGCGGCAACAGTGTCGAGGTGTGTCTCGGAGGGAACTGGGTAGTTGTTTACAAGCGCGGAATGGTGGTAGGATGATGCAGCCAGGTTTTGCAGGCGGTTGATGACAGCGGGGGAGAAAGGAGAATCGAGCTCCATGGTTGTGAGTAACGAGGCACGGAGAATGGTATTTCGCAGTTTGTAGTATTATCGTCTGCACGCGAGGTCTTGACGAGGAAGACGCGACTTTCAATAGATCGTTGGACTATTATGAGACAACACACATTCCGATGTCGACTAAGCATCGATCCCGATTAAAATGTGTAGCCGAAACCATCTCCGCCATCTTACTACTGCGTAGTATCTACTTGTTATGTAAGGGCTTATCTCCTAGGTAGGAAGATAAACGTGGCTTCACGGAGCTTCGTTTCATTTCGTTTTTCGTTTCATCTTTCCCGCCGTAAGTCGCGGTTGCATATTAATTTCTACATATATATATAGTCTATAAATCAAATTTCAAACGAATCACTGGGCGATTAGAATTCGAAAATTCAACGAAATTAAGCTTAAGGAAATGTCGGAACTGTTCCTATACGAGACAATGGGATTCATGCAAGATTCTATTTCAATCATCCACATGTAAATTACTGATCCAACGACGCAATAGACCTACAAGAAAGCTGTACTGAATATCAAGAGAATAAAAAGTTACTGGTTAGGTATATTCTCGCCGATGATAAAACAGGTCTGCTAAGATGATATATTTCAATAGATATATCCTTAAAAAGTTATAATCTCAGCAAGTGACAACCCAATGGCGTGGAAAACTGGAAGCTCGCAGCCATGGCGCCAATTTATCCAAAGTTCGCTGGGTGGGTGGCCGGGTCATTCTCTCCGTGCTCAATATAGTTGTTTATTCTCGAGTGTATACCCGTCATGATTTTCATAAAATCCTTTATCTGTCGTCCTGCAACGTTAGTCTGAGCTTTCGCACTTGCATCTCGCATTACCGGCACGGGGATAAAATAATAGTCGTTAAAACCATGTGATAACCTGAGGAATGCCGTGCATTGCTGCGTGAACGATCGGACTTATATATAATTCTCGACACCCACATCTGAACAATTTCTCCACATTCTTCGAATCCTGAATCTGAACTAATCTCGCATGGATTATATCTAATGCGGACAGAGAGTTAAATTCAATTGCTGTAATAAGCGCTTGTAGCAATAGACTTTCTTCTGTGTTGATAGACGTAATTAAATACTGGAGGATATCATCATGGTCTCCTGCAACAGCTGCGGAGAAAGGGTCGAAAGAGACGACGATGTGCTGCCTATAACCTGCCATTTGTATTTCATTATTGTATAGGTCTTTGGTCGACGTGTATTCGATAGGCTTGGAGCGAACGTGTGGAATATTTGCAGTCAAGCACGGAGATGCTATGCGTTTATCGTAAACGTTTCTCGAAAGAAAGTACTGAACGATCTCCATTTCTCCTTGCCTGCAAGCCCGCTCTAAGCAGCCTCCTAGATATATAACTCTCGTCATAGGCCCCAGAAGGTCTTTAATCACCGCGAAATCTCCAATGTCTATCGCGGTATGTATCCCTTCAACGACTACCAAGTCGAGGGTTCCGATCTGATTTAGTTCTTCGTGAAGAGCACTTATAAGCAATTCGACGATGTTTCTGTCCCCAGCTGCTACCGCAAATGCTAATAAATTCATTTCCCCAATTTTATTATGCGACAGCAGATTTGTTTTCTTGCTATACTTTCGCTGCTACATCAGGATGTACTCAAATATTGATCGGCTTCTGTGTTTTATAGCGAGGATTACTAGTGGCGTTATTGTGAGGGATGAGCCACCTGGTATTTCTTCCGGGCAATAAAGAGAATCGAGTCTTTGGTAGTTAGGAGTTTAAAGACGAATAAATGATCGTTGGGGTATGCCCAATCTAACACCGCTTTCTTGGTTATTTCCTCAGCATTGATTGACGATGGCAAATGAGGAAATGGTGGATTGAAGGCAAATATGAGTTTCCGGACAGTTGAAGCTTGCCCCGAATCCAGTGGGTCGTCCAGAGATAGGTGTTTAAAGTATTCCAACCAATGTGTCCTGGTGTACTCTAGAAATGGGTAGCTTGACTGGAGCATTCGTCGATACCGTCCAATACGATATAAAGTAAACCTTGCGATATCGCTAGTTCACCGACGAATTTTTTGATCTCGGTGATTGCAAGAGGCATTTGCACATCAAGATACAAAGCCTCCAGCTTCTGCTGAAACGACTCTTTCAACGGTTGACTCAAAATAACTAGTTGCTTGAGTAAGCTGGATAAAATCGTCCGGCATGCTAAGGATGCTGGAGCTTGAGTATGCAAGTATTCTATCAAATATGTTGCTAATATTGATTTCCCAGAACCGGTTATAATATAAAGCAATGAGAGTTTAAATTATATTAGTTACCTAGATCATTGGAAATGCCATCGGGTTATTCGAAGACAGCTACCAAACGTACGTATTCCGTGATACCAAAGTGAACACGAATTGGGAGAATTCTTCCACGCCTTAAACGACGGCATGTCTTGTAGCCATTTCCCTGTCTCTGGGTGTCGCTTGTCCCTTGCATTTGCAAAAAACTGGGTATGATTATGAGTGCATATTTCTTTGAGAAGACGTTTCATTTTGTTCTCTAAGCCATGTAAGCAAACGACCTTTTTAGTCAATTATTAGCAGCAAGACTTTTACTCCTCACCCTTGGATGTGGCATCTTGCTGTAACTGCCACTTTCTATTATTTATCCACTCATCTTCCTGGAATTTTCGGTGCGTATATCCATCTTTCTGATATATTAAAGCTGACTGGGCTGCTTGGCGGGCTGCAATCTCAGATGCGATCAAAACTTCATCGTCGATGACTCGCCGTTGGCTCTCCAGCTGCCCTTCTATATCTTTGAATTCAGCTTTAAATGGTTTCCAAAGGGACTTGGCGAATTGTTTCAACCCTTTCAAGAATATTTATTAGCCACTAAGCACATCACCGAGATTACAATAACTAGAATTCAACGGGTAAATAAATACATGATTAGGAACGAACTTACCAGGCTGGGGCAAGAAGCGGAACCCTCTCTGGCAAAATTCGATAATGATGGCGTAAAATTTGAATATTGCGTCTTGTAGCTTTGTTGAATTCTCAAACAGTTTACCGATTCTCTCAATTGTTGGACACAGGTGCTCAAACTTTTTGAACATATTAGATATCTTGACCAAATACTCAAAGTAGTTTGAAGCGACCTGACTTAGTACGTCATTGTTAGAATCAATATTGGCAAGACGTCCAGTAAGTTTTCCTGCAAAGAAAATAACGCACCTGTACTACTAACTTCACACTTCCCCATACCAGAGCTGCGACCCTCGGGTCACTTTGGAGATATATCCCCATTATATCCCCAAACTTTGGACGAAGAGAAAAAGGGTTGAAGTTTGTCTCCAATCTTCTTCTTACGCGGGTTTGTTTTGTTGTTGAGTTGAGTCGAAAATGCTGTGACTTCAGAGACATCGGGCTGAGTGGTTTGACCGAGGCTCGTCTGCTCAAGCGGGGTTAGAGAATTGCGAAAACCATCAAGAGCATCTGTGAGTCGCTGTTTCCCAACGGCAGGTTGGCTCGAAGTCATGATGGCGATTGTTATTATTTATAAAGATTCTCGGACATCAATCGATTAATCCAGTCGCGGATTTATGGCCGTGTAGCCAGAAAAGTCGCAAGAGCATTGCCTTGCGGGGGCCGGCCGGGTGCCATCCTGCCAAATATAAATACGTCCTTGATATGCACGCATGCACGCATTTGCATCTTCAGTACGGCTTACAAGTTTGGCGCAAAGAGGTTGCCCCACATGAACTCTGTCACCTCTCAGATGCTATTCAGTTACGTTAATAGGTGGCTTGAGCCCAGCAAGGTCCGCAGTTGCGTCTTAGCGAGCTACTGCTCAGCAGCGTTCGAGGCAGGGACGCGATAATTGGGTTAATAAATTAGATCCTTCATTTTGTTTAAATTGGGAAATATTTCCCGTGTCTAGAATTCGAATACTGCACTAACTTAAGGGCTGGTGTTGTCTCGTAAACCAGCCACGACACACGAAGGGCTGGTGGGACTTTATAATAAGCTTAATTCAATCTTCTCTGTTTCTACTTACCTAGCTACCTACCGAAGGCAGATTAAATTCCTTGCCTCTTACTGCTGCTCCTGCTAAGTCTGACACCGAGAAATCCCAGTTCTCTCTATTTGCACATTTCTGAAACATTTCCGAAAATTTCTGTGCTCGACTCCTTCAAGAGTAAGGATTCACAATTCGAATTGATAGTTTGCCAACAATTCTGGGGTCTTATCTGTTAATTCTGCGACATATCCAGCAATTGGAATGTATATAACAAAAGGTTTTGCCTGGATTTAATACTACTACGGCTCAATTCAATGTTTATTACTACTTTAATTTTGAGATTAAAATACAATGATTGCTTTAGAAGAATGGATTATTGATCCATCTCGGTTTCTTGGTGTATTTCGAACGCCCTTATAATTGATTTGATTTTGCTGTATCATTAAAGTTCCTCAAACAAATCCGCCAATATAAATTCTTCCAGGCTTTCTTCATCGACTTTACCCATCCCGTACGCATTTTCGAAATTCCATATACTTAGATATCGCAAAAAACGGGTAATAACCTTCTTAACCTCCGCAGAGCCATTCACACCCCCGTTCAACAGAAGGGAATCCCGTTCTTTGATCATTAATCGTCTTGTACCACCACCTCCCCCGATTTCTGCTCCAACAATATCGATACTATCACTTCTCTTCGCTCGGGTTTTCGTCTCCGAAAGTTCCCTGCTAACATAGTCTGCCAATGCGATTGATGGAACATGGACAGTGTAATCCGGTTTGTAGACCGCCTCAACCGTATCGGTAATGAACAGCCACTCGTTCAGTTGCCATTCGTCGGGTTGGACAACTAGTAATGTGTCGAGGAGTTTGCAACCTTCGAGTAAGCTGCCATCCGTGTAGCTTTCTTGGGCGCCTTCTTTCAAACTTGGACTACTCGATAAAGACATCAACAAGTTCTGAAGCTCAGAAACAATGATTGGCCAGAAACTTGTTAAATGGATACTGGTCGTTCTCAAAATTAAGGCCCGGAGAAAAAGATAGACTTCGCATCTGGTGGCTGCGCTTGGGCTCGTTATAGCATTCGCACTGAGAACTTCCAAAATTTTACTCTCAAACTCCTGCAGATAGATCACAAAGTAATCTTTGTCGCCTGCAAGAAGTAAGAGAGCCATTCTGCGCAGTACTGATCCAATGCGTTTATCAGCTTCTGCTCTTGCACTGGCGGCACCCACACCGAAAACGCCCGCAGTCGCCGGCGGTGTGATTTTAGCGAACAGTTCCAACATTCGTTCCTTGTCGCTAATGATCAACTGGCGGAGCAAAGACTTCCAGTAATTTTTCACGCTTGGGATACTGGCGCTGAAAAACTTGCTGTCATTGAAGGCATCAGATACCTCTTTCCTCCATAGCTTCTGCGTGTTTGGAATTTTGGTAATATGATATAGCATCTCCAGAAGGGCTCTGGGGAGAGCTGTGGGGAATGCTTTCGATCGCAAGGCTGGAGATACCAATGATGTGACGATAGTCGTGACGACTACGATGGTTCGATCCTGTTCTACAAGGATTTTACGAAGCTTTGGGACAATATTGTCGAGAATAGCAATGATATCATCAGGAGCGGTTTCGATCTCTGATAACCTTCGGTCACCGTAGATGGAAAGGTCCGGCAGAAGTCCGGCAGCTGGCCGAAGAGTAAACACTGAAGATAGAATTCGTATAAAAATATCCTAACCAATATTGGTATCAGAAATTCAAGTATTCCATATGATCGGAGAAAACATACCCCAAGGTCTTTTCGCATCTTCTTTTGCTCGCCAAATATTGTGTTGTCAACTTTCTCACCTATAATTGCGGTAAAGTGTAGTAACAAGGGTATTGTCTGCCGGTGTGGGAAGGGGTTTTTCAGAACATCCGACAAGAAAAGTAGGCAGTCCGACCAGATTTCTTCCATTGCATCATCTTCTAAAGATTGAACATAATCAACCAAGAATGAAGCAACATCAAGATCAGTTAGCTCAGAAGTGAGAGATGAACGCCGAGTCTGCTCCAACGCGGCAGCATTCGTTCGGCTGAATATACTATTGAAAATAGCACCGATTGTGTGTTTCGGTCTTGATGCGTCTAAAACGTGGACCAGTTTGAATATGGAGGTGCTCTTCCCTAGAGGTTTCGTTCTCCACATCTCGATTAATGTTTCTAAGCACTCTAATGTTTCGACCTGGTAGAGATGTTCTAAGATTCGCCTGGCCCTTGCCCTCATTCTCGACGAAGTATATGTATAAGAGGCGGAGCAGCTGTCCTCACTTGTGAACCCAGAGCTTGCATCGCCCCAAGACCAGATCGAATAGCATATCCGAACGGTATCTTGGAAGCATAGTAGCACCGTGAGTCTGTTATTCGCTTTGGCGCTTTTGACAATCGGGGTTTCAGCAGAGAAAACGCCTGATACCATGTTGCCGAAAAAACCAGTGGTCTCATGGGGCGTTTTTGGGATCGCTGATCTGACTTCAGCAACCATTATCTGATCGTGAGCAGCTGCAATTAGATGCTCCAAGCCGTTCAACATTGCAACAAGGGTGGTTTCTGGGGTATTGATAGGCATACTTGACTCCTGGAATTGTTGTTTGAGAGTTTCGAATGTCTGGCGAACTTGTTTGCATATGCACTCAACAAGGGGAAGGAGAACTTGGAATATGACGGGAGAGAGTAATGGCAAGCACTCGGTGAGGAAGTTAATCCAGCTATCCAGTACCGGTCGGGTGGTCGGGGAAGATAGTCCATCAATTAGGACCTGGATAAGCTCAGTAGGGGGGGTAGGTTGAGCAATTGCAATTTCTTTCTCGAGTTCTGCGGTACTCCCAATTCTCAGGCTACCCTTGCTATCTCTCGAAGGAGGAGGTTTGAGTTGAGAAAGTAAGGCGAGTTGGGATTCCGGACGTCGAAGGCTTAGCTTTAAAGATGCAAAGAGAACGTCGAGAATAGCAACCTGAACAAATGTATCTTCGGCTTTCAAGGCATCTTGTAGCCGCTTCGTTAACTTGATTTCCAGCTCCAGTTCTGCAAGAGAACCGGAGAAGGGGCTGAGAATTAATTGATGCAGGACTGATAAAGCGGATCGGTGCAAACGTGTGACGGAGCGGATGATGGGTGCTTCCAAGGAACTCGGTGGATATCTTGTGATCGCTAGATACGAGAGTTCCGCAATTATCAGTTGCAAAGTAATGTTGTCTTCGGTTATCGCTAAATTGTATAGAATGTGAGTGAGATAAATTTTCAGCGTCGATATAGTTGATTACATACCGTCATCAAGATACTCGTGTAACCAAGCAAAAGTAGAAGAAGGGTGTTCCCCAAGAAATTGCAAAACTGATTCTGTCGAATATCTCAACACGTTGTTCAATGTCTGAAAGTAATAAATGCAAGCATCAATATCAGTGTCATCCGTGATTCCTTGATCCTTCGCGGCAACCTTGAATCCCGCCGGGGAAGGCAGCCCAAGAAATTGGAACTGTAGTATTTTAGATATTATAATATCAAACAATCTGAAAACATTAGCTGACGAGGGTACCCTCCAGATAAAAGATAATATTAGCTTACCTCTCTGTAGAAGATAGATTTTGTAGCCAACCACGAGTGTGTACATTTCTCTCTTCGTCGTCTTCTCCTAAAGCATCTAATAATAGGAACAAAGGGCGGGAAAGCAACATCCTGTAGTCCGGAAATGCATTGCTGTGATTCCATAGAACGGCAAATCGGCGACCTGGTTCAGCGGATGACTTAACATCGGATTTGACCATGAGGCTACCAATGGCAGCTTCTATTCTTTGGTCTCTAAAAGACGCCTGGAGAGTCCAAATAGCTCTTGTGGCTTCTACATGGTGTCTGGGGGTGTCTGGTGATAGCTCAGCCCAGAAAGCAGTCACAAAGGGGATTGCTAGACGCTTGGTCGCTGATGGGCTTGTATAACCTCTTTCTATCAGCACGGCTAGTACGTCGGCAGCGCCGGCAACGCTCTCGAAATGCGTCCCGGGATTTTCTAATATAGCTTGTACGCTGTCTAAGAGTGCCCCCGAGTCGAAACTTTCATCAAAGGAGACCTTCTTCAAGACCTTGACTAGAAATCTCGATGCGGATGATACGTTTGCTTCGTTGTGTTTCATGGACTTAGCTGTTAGCTGAGCAAACTGGTGCAAAATTAAATGGCCACTAAGTTTCGTGGAAAACGGCGGGAAAGCTGCCCTTTTTTTGGAATCCAAAGAGAAGAAATGAGTGACCTGGGCCAATATCGAGGTCGTGTCCAAGTCTACGCTGCATTCATCCTTCACCATAGTGGACGTGAATGCTCTTTCGGGAATTAAATCAATCAGATCACTAGCAACTCTCCATATAAGTTGGTTCCCTTTCGCGATTACACTCTTTGTTTCTTTCGCTTCTGCGATAATGGCAAGTAGTACTAGAGGTGCGTAGATGATCACCATTTCTTCCTCCTGAACGTTAAACGTTTTTAAGACGTAGCGAGCCACAGTAAGTCTTTCCAAAGCCGCGTCCGGTTGCAAGAGTGGGTATTGTTTTGAGCCTAAGGACGTGAGCAGCATTTCGAGAAGTTCGGACCATATCAAACCAGGTTCTACTCCATCAAAGAATTGGGCGGCTGATCGTAAGACCTCATGGTATTTTTCAGGAGACGGTGCAGACTTCTCATAATGCTGGGCTGACTGCATGGCAGGAAAAAAGAGCTTGGGAACAACAGCACCGCCGATTTCCCAGCGATCCATAAGGGAAAGAAGTATTCTGTAGGGTCTCGCCATCTCTACCGGATCCGATTTTTGAAGTAATATTCGTTCCGCAAGTCCTTGGGAAAGGCTATCAAGACCATGAAGGCTAAAATACGAAGTAGATTCGATGGCGGTATTGATGGGGGACGTTATCGCTTCGGGTTGCTCAGGTCCTAACAGCCACACCCATAACCTTCGGTTAAGTGACATATCACGTCGAAGCACGACGGTACATGCTGAAACCAAAAGCTTCTCTCGATCCCTTGCTGTAACAAGACTAGTTTTCAGACACTTTAGCAAAAGTCTTAGTTTGGGCAGAATAAAGAATGACTGAAATACTTTTGTAACACTGGTGAAGATAAAGGTAAATTCTGCACCAGAATATCAAGAAACCCTCGCTGCACAAGTAGCTGATCGTCGAGAAGTCCGGTGGCGAAGCATCTGATCAGAAGCCCAGGCTCCGGTGTTACCATGGGCGATTGTAGAGCATCCTCATCTGCTAGCTTAGGCATCTTTCGCGAAAGATAAGCGAGAGCACCTTGTCTGCGTCCTGGGGAGGACATAGATGCCAATAAGAAACACTGCCAAAAATACGCATCTTCATCGATGTTTGTTCGAATGGACTCCAGAAGTGCAAACGTTCTGTCGAAAAATTCGCCACCTTCTTCATCAATTCCGGGAAGGATACAGAGGATTAGACTTCGAAGAGCTGGCCGCAGTGATTTTCCGAGTGGGAGATAGTGAGTTTCGAGAACTGTGAGGAGATAAGGCTTCACACTGATCGCGGCATAAGAAAGCAACGGCGCGAGTCCCGGCGTCCAGGTCGCAAGGTCTCGTGAGAGTCCTTCTTGCTACTCAACAGATCTTAGCTTTCGCATCCGGCTATTCCAGTAATACCATAGTACACATACTCCGATTATCGAGAAAATGCTAGCATAGACCTCGAGGGCTTTTTGATGAACTCCAGAGGGCAATCGTGAGTTAAGGCATTGGGCCAACCGCTTGGATACTACGGATTTGGAGGGTATGACGGCGACTGAGTGGTTTGCTTGTATGGCCTATTTCAAATCCAATTAACTTTAGCATTTCCCTTAGTAGTTATTCCATAGCTCCTGATTTACTTTGTGTAGCCGGCCCAAGAAAGAAATGTAGTCGGCCCATTCTTGGAGGGTGTTTTCAAAGAGAGCCAGAGCCCGTTCGACACCTGCTGCATATTTCTTGAATTGTCTCGGATCCTTCTGTATTAAAGTTTCTATGCTTTATAATCAGCAATTAGCTTATAATCTCCAAGTTCTCTATGCTAGAAGCCATGTCTGCGTGGGGTTCTGCCGTACCGTCATATTCGTTCGTCCATCTAGGAGCTGGCGACGACCTGCCAGAACTCACCGGCGAGTTGTCTATCTTGCCAGGATCGAGGGACATCGTAGGATATAGCGCGCTACACTGAAGCTGGTAGGATTTCGATTTTGCCTGGAGATTGTATTCGCAGCTTCCAGAGCTGTTGGGAGGCGATTTTGGTTGTTTTCTTGGTTCGGCGGGTTCGCGTAGTGTCGCTGGGAAATTGGACACGAATCCCCAGCGCCTCGCATCCCACAGATGAGACGACGCCAAGCCCGCTACATGATATCATGTGCGGCTCAACACCAAAATGGCTCCACTTCCTTCCTCCTCACAGTATCTTTCCGTCGTCGCGCGATCAGACGCATCCTCACCGCCTTTCGAGTTACAAGTTTGCCAGCCGGGGAAAGCCATCTGAAACCGCATTTTAATGGATTCGACATTTTTCCGGCTATGAACCTGGGGCTCACTACTGGTTGTCACGAAGTGGACGGGCTCTCAACCCTGCAATCATGATAGGAAGCTATGGATCTTTACTCCAAGACCATCAACATGGTCGTTACGCCTCTCAAAGATATATCCGATAGCGTGAACTCGACAATATCAATTTCTGCCGAAAGAACATGGAAGCTGGTGAAACAAGATGGCGGAGGACCCTCGAACTCTGTAGAAGAGGGTCTTTCTGGTGACACAGCAGACACCGAAGCAGCCCCGGGGGCTACACAGACCCCACCGTCCGAAGCCCAAGATGAAGCAGAAACTAGCCTGGATGAGAATCCAATTACACAAGCTGAAAATTCGATATCGGATACGATTGAGCCAATAGCCAGCGAAACGAATGATTCCGCACACACCCAATTAGCAACAGATGTAAACGCCGAAATAGAGCAGGAGCTAGATGGCCCCCCAACACCCAGACCCAGACCGCCTCCAGATGTCTCCGAGATTGAGTCAACAAACCCTATAAACCAGCACATCCAGATAAACGAAGACTATTTCACGAGACCTGCTCATTTAGACTTATCGGGGGCTAGTACATTACGGGGAACTGATAATGGAACAATGGCGCCAGGATCATGTCCCGTTACCCCTTCTCTTGAACGGCTACAAAGCAAACCTACGACCGCTCTATCACTATCTCAAGTACACGCAAATAGCGGAATCGCCTCTTCTGGTGCAAGCGTGATACTCCCGTACACAGAGTCTAGCAGTATCCGGAGCCTTGTCCCAACCATAGACTCGGGCGACAATGATGTTGCCGGCATGCTAGGAGAGATTCTTAATGAAGACAACGTCGCATTCGCATCCAGTTACGGTCAAGCTTGGGCTCTTTCAAAACAGATCGAAGAGGAAGAAGAACTCGTCGAAGACTCTGATGATGACTGGGACGAAAGTGACAACGATGAAGAGTTATCCGAGGACGAGAGGATTATGAAATGGAGGTCGCGGAAAAAACACTTTTTTATCCTATCCTCAGCTGGAAAGCCTGTGTATAGCCGGTACGGAGATGAGGCGGTCGTTTCTCAGTTCATGGGCGTCATCCAAACCATCATATCCTTCTTTCAAGAAGGCAACGATCCTTTGAAATCCTTCGCTGCCGGAAAGCACAAATTCACAATTCTGCAAGAGGGTCATTTGTACCTCGTTGGAGTGTCCTCCCTTGGGGAAACGGACGCCCAATTAAGAACTCAGCTCGACATGCTTTACACACAAGTACTCTCAACCTTAACACTAACTACCGTCGCTAAAGTCTTCAGTGAACGAGAAAATTTCGACCTGCGAAGATTATTGGGAGGAACAGAGGTTTTCCTAGACGGTCTTTCCGATGCGATGGTGAGAGGCGAACCCAATATTCTGCTGGGCTCCCTCGAGTGTGTCAAGATGCGAAAACATGTGCGAGAGAAGATCAACAACATTCTTCTAAAATGCCGCACGAGCAATCTCCTATACGGGTTGATAATTGCGGATGGTCGTTTGGTCTCAGTAATACGACCCAAACGACACTCTTTACACCCCCCCGATCTCCAGCTTTTCATTTCTATGCTTTTCAGTGCTAGCACATTCAAAGGTGGTGGCGAGCACTGGACACCGATATGTCTCCCAAAGTTCAACGCAAAGGGTTTCTTGCACGCATATATCTGTTTCTTCCAGCCAGAAATAGCTTTGGTTCTTATATCACCAACCAGGGAATCTTTCTTTGAGATGAGGGAAGTGAAAGACAACATCATCGAGCAACTGGACAGAGCCGGCAGTATCCCCATAATAGAGAGTGCTGTGAAGCGAGGACGGTATCTTGCCTCCGATTTGATCGATGGGACAGTCATCCAACATTTTCTGTACAAATCAAAGGCAAACGTGCAATTTACAATGCCATCTTTTGATGCACATTTTTCAAGCCCACATGCGCGACGGAGGTAGGCGTCCTGATAAATCTCACAAAAGATTTGCTAGCTAACTCTATGTTTAGATTGATGGTATTATACCAACGACTCCATGCAGCAGTTCACGCTCGGAATGCACATCTGAAGGTTCACCACAGTATACGCCGTCGATCAGTATCGCTCGCTTGGGTTACTCCGACCTTTGAGTTATATTGCGTGGCTGGAGCAGGCACACCACGAAATGTCTTAGCTAAGCATGCGAATTCAATAGTAGGATGGGTCAAAAGAGAGGAAGAGCGGCTTTTCATTGTCGGTGGTGCGGTATGTACATTTGACTAAAGACTGTCCCAAATTTCTCCTTTCTAATTACAATATAGACATTTTAATCAACTTGCAAACCACCACCTGTTTTTCTGCACACACAGTCTTATCATGATGGTAGGGCGCTTTCAATTTTTTCATCAAGCGAACCCATCAATGTTCTCTGTGAATATCAAATTCTGTCAGCAGAGGCAATATCATACCACTGTTCTCCGAAGTCCTTCCAAATATTGCTACCCAAGGCAATCGAAAGCTTAAAATCACTTTGAAATCATCATTGTTCTTCAACCTACCCAATATCTTCTCTAGAGCCTCGAGAGCTTTCCAAGTTGAGAGATTAAGTCTTATCCTCCGCAAGAAGTATCTACCATTTGCTGAATATCACACTATCAAGCCCCAGAAAGCTCTTTCAAACCTAAAAGCACCCTCTCAAAGTTCACAACACTTATGTTTGCAATCTTGCCCCGCACATGCCCTTGTTAATTTTTGAATCAATTCGAACCCTAATCCTGACGGTCAACATTAAATGATCACCAATACAGGGTGGGAGCAGGCGAAACAATGAAGCACGTACTAAGGGCTCTTAAGAACAAACACGTCCGGACCTCTGCCCAAGTTAGTCTAGATGCCTCAGCGGCACTACCAACCTCTGGCAGCACTGCTCTGGACAACTCGACCGGGGCTTCTCAAGCAACCTCCGAGTTATCTCGTCGCTTAGTTGATAGTCTAGATAAAATTGATGTTGACGGTTTGCACTCTTCCAGAATTGATCTTGCATCTTGCTGTCCAATCTGCGATATTGATCACTAAGTTCATGTTTATACGTTCAAACACGGTGGCCCTCGTTGCAACAAGTAGAGGATTTACGCACCCAGTTAACTCTTGAGCTCGACCGCCTCGACTCCAAGGCTACTGCCTACGTCAACTCATCCCTATCATTCTTCGGCCTGACCAGTCGGTGGGCATGGTACGTGAACCTATGTAAACCAACCACGAAATTTCCCGACATTGCTCACCGCGTGCTTCAAGCAACACCACCGAAGCAGATCTTATAATTTTGGCATGACAATACGCTTTGAAAGTTTATGGGCCACTTACCCACTCCATACCAGGAACTGCATTTTAATCACCCCTTCAACCACAGGCGCAATAAAAGCAACCACATGTACAATTTTCAGTCAACAAGCGCAGGGAGAAAGACTTATCATAGCCAAATACTTGGTCGTTGCAATTCGTGGTACTCTTGGAACGCTGGATAATATCGTAAATCTTCACAGCAAACCAACGGATGCTGGTGCACTATTTGTGGGTTATCATCTATTGTACTTTCAAATCTCTTTAGATTGATACTTTGATTGTCTGTATCTAATACTTTATTCTCAGAAAAAAAATCCAATGTTTCACAAAGTTCAGACGTTCCTGGTATCTCAATTCGCGCGCTTGACGGGTTTGTCAACTCGGCTCTAAAACTACTTAACACTTTATCTTCGCACATAGAGAACGCCTTAAAGCAGGACCCTAAGCTAGAAATATTATTTACTGGCCCCTCTACTGGTGGGGCTGTGACTTCTCTTCTATACCTTGCACTTCGAAGGAGACTTGCTTTAAATTGTAAGTAACCGGTAACCATCTTGTTCAGAAAGGTGAATTTACAACTAAGCTGATATAAATATATCTGAAATGCTCTAGTTAGCGACTCAAATTTCTCATGCATCACGTTTGGTAGCCCACCTATAGTAACATACGATCCCGAAGAGGAGAAATCCGCAACGGAAAAATTCTTATCGGGGGCATTTGTCCTAAATATCGTAAACAAATACGATCTCAATACGCGTGCCGACCGAAGGTTCATGAATTTGATGATAGAGCTTTATGGGTCAGCCAAGTTACTAACTGATTCACATAATCCAGATGAGAAGCCGTCAAATGAGGATATACGGCCAATTTGGAAGTTACCGGAACCAGAATTACGACACGTCGGTCGCATTGTCATTCTCAAAGTTGAACCCCGAACCCGGCAGCTATCCGCACTACCTCTAGCAACTAAGGACTCGCCCTTACCTCCTGGTCTCGAATTATCTTTTGCAGACAGTCGGTTCACAGCAGAGTTGTCTATGATAATAGAATCAAGGAGTTTCCAACAGATTGCGACAAGGCAACAGATTGACGACTAGCAACTACATATTGGGAGAAGTCCATAGATACAGGGGAATCTGGTGTGTATTTTCGATAAATATGGAAAAGTCAAAGCCTATTAGCTCGGTCTTGGATCATAATCTCTAAGCTGCTTTCGGCGCGCGAACTGGGAGAAGAGTTTCATAGTTTCGCCTCGCAACTTCGACCGCACGATGATATGCCAGTTCCTCATGGACAATGGTCGCTATCTGATCTGGGTCTGGAGTAGAACTATATTCCGAGGCTGTTACCGCAAAGAACAACATTGCACAATCCCAGCAGTTGCAAATATTATACTCTTCACCGAATCGAACCCTCCACAAATCCCGTGTTATCGTAAACCCCGTATTCAAGTCGCCCTTTCCAATCTTATCATTATGATTGACCACCCGCCCTGTCATCCTCATCATTGCCGAGTTATATCGAGAATGCGAACACTGATGCGTATGCCATACAAGATCAATATCCAATGTTGGCACTAGTTGTTTTCCCGGGTATAGCTTGAAGAGTTTGACGAATTTTATATACATGTCAACGGCGCGCATAAGAATTCCTTCGATAGCCGGGCTACGGATCCACAGTTGGTCCTCCATCTTTGTAACGAACAAACCCTGTCTTTGGACCGCTTCATATAGCTTTCTTATAACGCTGTCGCCACTAGCAGCAATGCGGCAACATTCAAGAAACGTAACGGTTGCGGTACTATCGGTCTTTTGGACGTCATTTGATAGACATGCATCTACATCTTCAATAAAGATCCCTCGATGTTAATCTACTTTTTGGTCCGGCCTGGGTTCACTGTATTTTTGCAATAAGAGCTCAACATTGTCTCTTTTGTTTGCAAGGAGGTACTCGAGGAGGTCGGGTACTACACCTATGTCTCATAACCAGCAACTTGTGGCTGCTGGAATAATGTCTGGCCAGTTCGCTTTTTCGCGATCAACTGCCTTGTGCTATTACATTAGAACACAAAGATTAGCATCAATTATATAGCATATTTCAAAGGAGCGATAAAAGGAGTTTTCACTCACTATTTCACACCACGGGAACGGGAGAGTAACCAGTCTTGTTAAATTCATTTCCCTCAATTGTTGAGCGCACCAGATGGGGTTAAGAAGTAGGGCATGCCAAGCCATTAAAATGTCTACAATTTGATCGATGTTTTTCTTTAGCCTATCACCTTGTATACAAGCACTTAAGTAAACATTATTGATTTTGAATACCTAAGGTGGTAGAAATGCGGAGCTATTGCGCAGTAGTTCATCCGGTGCGCTCTCAATAGCTTTAACCCAAAAGACAAACCGACTTGCTGCCAGCGCCAGATAAAATGACCATTTCGCCTTCCTTCGCACTTCGAATGTTGGATCTTTGAGGTTGGTAGGTGTCCAGCGGAACTGTCTACTTTCATTTCCTTTCCCATAAACTTTCCGAGAAACATTTTTCTTCTCTGGTTTAATACCAAGAATATCCTCTAGAGCATTCAAGGAAAGAACCTGCGTACTGAGGTGGTAGAATGCCTGAAGAAGCTCTAGGTGGGTAGCACACTCCCCAATAGTTAGGAATCTCGTGTCATCAGACTCAAGCTCTTCCACTGCGAAGTTGAATATAATCGGGCTGGATATCTTCGGGTTGTCGCTAGCGTCGGTAGCTATGGTGAAGTCGGGGATTTCGAACTTAGAATTCTGTTTTCTTTGAATGCTGTAATATGGAGAATCTACTGATACTCTACTGCCGTACTACTCTACTTGTGTATATTATCTACTCCTCCCTCATTTGATAGAGCTATAGCTTATCGTAGATGAATTTATTAAGTTTACTATTAGGAAGAGATAATATATATACCGTATTATAGTTCACGTAGAGAGAGTATACCTCTTCTCCTATTAATAAAAGAGAACCAGCATCAAAAAGCCGATAAGCCAGGAATTACCGAATGCGGTTTATTAAAGTTGGGTTATATCGTCGCCGAGGCGAAATACGATAGAATGCGAACAGTTACGACCAGAAAGTATAAAAAGAAGAAATATAGGACTTTAGACGACGAGAAAAAGGAAGAGCTCGTTAAAACTACCAAAGATAAGACTACTAAGCGGCTAAAAGTTATCACTCAGCAAAGTCAAAGTGTACCAGATAGAAACGCGGCTAAAGGAACAGTAGTAGTAATAGAAGAGTATAAAGCAGATAATAATATCCCGATTTTCTTACGACGCTATACGGAAAAATATCTATTTAGAAACGTTCATATAGCCCTTCGAGGTTATCCCCTCCTAATTAAAAAGGCGTTGCCTAGGAAGCTTTCCGCCTAAATTTTTACTAAATTTTTAATTACAAGTACTATAGTTCTAAGAGAAAATCAGCACAAAGGGTAGAATATCAATTACTCTTAGAGACGAGATTATTTTTTAAACACTAAGGCCCGTCAAAATACGAAGTCGACTTGCCCTAAGCAAAATAAGATAAGTATAGCTGTAGAACCAGCTAGAACAGGTACTAAAACGATTCAAGTGTATTATAAAATAGGTCGTAGGATCTCTATTCAACGGTAATCTAGATAATTCTCTTAAGTTGAAGATTGTTAACCGGTTAGTTACTACTAGTAAGGAGCTATTTGATGACCTAGATCTCAGTCAGCACGATCGAGTTACATTACTTAAGCGTCTTTTGAAAACTATAATAGTAGATATTAGGCTACCTCTCGAAGATATTTTATCAATTTATCTCAATAGCTTAGTCTTACGCTTACTAGACCCGAAGGTGAAGTTAAAATCGTCACCCATAGATAACAATTATTAAAACTTTTGTAATGCACTGCTCGACGAAAAAGTCTTTAGACCCCTTGTCGCTTACTAATAGGGATACTAGGCCTAAAACTAGGAGCGAAATTAGAATAAAAGCAGAGGAAATCGGTCGTAACTCAAAATTATATCTCATAAGCTTTATATACCGTCTAAGCGGCTATACCTTAGCAAAAGTTAAATAAAATTCGACGTTCCCGGTAGATTAACCGAAGAATATCTTCTTCGTTTTCGATTCGGAAGACACTATGACGCTAATATTATAGATATTCTCTAAGAATACTGGAACGATTGGGGAGTATTTAATAAACATCCTTACAAGTATTAAGATTTATTCCCTTAGGATTATACAGAGGCTTTCGGAAGATACTCTATAACTTATGGAGACTGCAACCTAGCTAAATATATTTGGGCTTTTCCTTTCGATGCATAGTCTATTATATCACTCTATTTATTACGGAATCGATATAACTATCTACCCGGAAGTGACGGGAAAATAATGGATAATATAGGATGGATATAGAACAGACTTCTAGTTCTTTCCGCCTTCGAGAAACTAAGTTTAGTAGCCGCGACTATAGGAAAAAATACATCGTTTCAAGTCAGAACAGGCTGGTTATATAAATAGGGAGATCCAGTCAACGACAGGATAAAATTAGGAGGTATTCACAGGTATAACCTTTTAGCTATATATACTATTAAGATAAGTATCACTATTATTTCGTTACTCCTTAGGTATATCTTAGATTAGAAGATTAAATTAAAGAATATAAAGTACTCCGAGATAGTAGAGTTCGATCTCCCGACGCTGAAGATGCTCCTAGGTTATATAGAGGAGAAATCAAATCTCCAGATCATGCTTAAGTTATACCTGAGACGTATAGTTCTAGACTTAGCGGGAGATCTAGAGGACTGACGGTAGGCTATACTATACCTATAAGCTTACTTCTAAACTGTGCGACTGGGTATAGAAATACTACTTGCGGAGGAGCCGGTGAAGAAGATAGTAGTAGTAGTTATAGAGAAGGTAATAGAGGTGGCTATATAGGAGATAGAGAGGGAGACGGGAGAGGCGATAGGGAAGGCGACGGCGGTAGTAATATAAGTTATAGTGACGGAGGCGGATGCTCCATATAACTTAATTGAACTATAAACAACGGCCCTAAAATTATATATATAAGATTGATTTCAAATCCTTACAAAAGTATTCTCGAGGATACCATCTATTAATTTAGTTTTCCTGGGCTGAATATTCATTTGATAGCATAAAATAGCTAAGCATCCAATTTTCTTCTCCAATCCGGATGAGCTTAACTGCGACACTCGTAAGAGTATCTGCTACACATCTACTACAAAGGACCTTTCCAGAGTAACGCTTCTAAGTAACTAGTATACGCCAGCGGTTATTTCGTTAAGCGAAGATAAGTTCTTCGATCTCACTTCTCTCTTAAATTTAAACACACTATAGCGTTAAGATTTATACAATCTCTACAAAAAGACCTGGGGACTTCGTCTAATACTAATTGGTGCGTAATATTAGAGAAGGATTGATTTACTATACTATAACACCTGCAAGGACGATAGGAGTCCGTTATTATTTTATACTTGTAGAAGCACCTAGAACAATATACCTAATGGTGTTTCAGGTAGAGAGAAATAATAGTGTCGTAGCGTCTTTCACTCGCACGACATCCCTAAATCTAGTGATCAGCAACTATATTATATATCGGTAAATATATAAAGTTTCTACTTACATTACATATTTGAATTCCATACGCCCAGTATTCGTGCTTTTCAAATCCACAGCTATAAAACCTTAATAGTATATTCTATTTTAGTTTCTCTACCAATAGGAAAAGTATTCCTCTAATACATTTTAATGCTAAACTTAAATTGATAAGGTCGACGTAGTGTAGTTATTAGCCTAAGCGTATTATAACGTTTTTAATAAGAATTTTAGTAAGAATAGTGTCTAACCTATAATCTTTTACAAGTTTTATACTTATCAAATGTATATATCGAGACAATCCTTTAGAATTTCTACCAACGGATGGTTCCTAACTCTTTCGGCGGCTCCATTTAATAAGCTAGAGATATAAGAACTGGAGAAATCCTATAATAAATAGCGGTAGTGAAAGATTGAATCTAATATATTTAAATCAGACTATAATACTCTTCCGCCGCGGAAAACTTTAAGAAGATATAATATTATTATCACGAAGTAAAGTATGCTATCGAGTATTTTAGCGTATTGAATTTATATATATAGAGCACCTCGAAATAGAAGACTTTAAATAAGCCAAGAAACCTAAGGTAGATATATATTACAGACTTTCCTGTTAAATCTAAGCATAAAGTCCGATTCTTAAAATAATTAATAGAAAAATATAAAGTAGGACTCAAAACAGGCCTTAGATAGGTCTTAGCAAAACTCTTATTATACAAATAAGTCGGGCAGATCCGCGGAACCAATAAGTCCTCCTTTCAGTCAGGCATATTACTACTATATTACTAGGACCGTTGATTTTATTAGCGCTACGTAACCGAGGTACTTATACCGATATGACGCGGAAACCGTTAGGTGAAACTCGAAACAAAAGTAGATATCATCAGTAGGCTAGAGTATATAAAAGCTAAGAGGAGAGACGAAGATATCTTTAACGGAGACTAGAAATTTATATCTACGCATTCTTAGTTTACTTATTACAGTATCCCGCTAGGGATATACGTATACACGGGTATAGATATTTAGTGTACATTTATGCGAATTAAATTATCCTGATCGAGCGAAATATACTATACTTATAATTAACGACATTCTTAGAAATATCATCATTCCAGTAAGATCACTAGTAAGATCTTTGTCCTCGCTCAATCTAATAGTCTATATAAGTCACTAAATTAACTAACGTAGGTACATTTGCAAGCGCAATTTCCGAAGGCTGTGCCCTTAATAGGTTTGCACTAATGCAAGTACCGTAATTTCAGCATATTATAATCTTACGTCTCTAAGAGGACGACAACTAAAGTATTTCGCAAACTTACAGTTGAAGCTTTGCAATTAAGGTAGACGCTACCACCAGCACACTTAACGTTATAATTAGGATCGTTAACGAAGTAGATATATGCTCTGCGCTAGAGCTCCGCTAGCTTATCTGCAGGAGTAGCGAAAGCCGTTGAGAGGATCGAGGTAATAAAGAGAAGGGAGGTGGTTCGCATTTTGAAGGACACCGTACGTCTTGAAATTAAAAATATTTATAATAAAGATAAGTCTGTAACGAGGTTAAGAGATTATCTGAGTTACCTATAAAATACTTTTAAAGAAGATTCGATATTCTTAGTTTTTAGAAATTTAGTATAGTTAGGTTGAGTCCACATACTAACTTTTTATACTTCCAGTTTCAATATCCGGTAATTATCTACGAGGGGAGTATATTAAGCTATTAGTTAAAGATCGGGAAGGCGTTCCGAATAGTAATCGTCGAATATTTCCCCGTATTATAATACACATTAGTTGGAACGGATTTTAAAGTTCGGACGCTAATATTTCCTTAAGATTCCTAGGATAAATAAGTAACGGGGATATATATCCGGGGTAAGGGCAAAAGCGGTTAAAATTGTAGTAAAAATATATGCAGAGATTTGTACGTCGGGCTTTATAATAATAAAACATAACCTGGATAAAAGTAACGTTATTCCCTTTATAATTTAGTAAATACCGAAAACAGGGATCCCGATCATATCACGGCTCTTTTCCAATAAAATTCTCGATAGTTTAAAATTTGAAGCTTCGAAATATACGACCTATTAAGATTAGATAAGGCTAATCGGACGAATAGAAAAGGATTATCTTCTAGATACTATCTACTAGATATACCTCATACGATACTTTATTATCTAGTTTTCGAGAATATTATCAGCGACTGCTATAGCTAAAGTTTACCATTTATTTAAGTCCTCTTCTAAGAGTAAAGATGTAGATACGGCCGCTTAAATACCTATAACGTTAAGCGAAATACTAAGCCGTCATCTAGCTTAGTATTATTAAGCGAAACTCTCTTCCAGTCTAATATCCGTTCAACCGTATCTATTTAATATACTTCTGGTTCCTCTACTCTAGATTGTTTAATCCGGCTATATATTTAATTAGTTTATTCTTCGAAAAAAGCTCTAGGATCTTCTGTATAACCGTTATTTAAGAGTGCCGTACTAGCATCCTTAGAAATTAAGCGCGTGAGCATTTTCTCCCCAGATTTTATATAGAAAAAGGCCTTAACTTAGTAAGCTAGGTACCGGAAAACTGCTTAAATACGTAGGCAGGAACTAAATTATCTCTTTCCTTATTTTATCGCTATATTAACTCTATTGTGGTATACTAAGGGTTCGAGGTATACTTCGGTAGAGATATCCGGGTATCCGAGATATACCACTAAGTAGCCAATCTTCACATTATATAGGTCTATAATAAAACGGACGTCCTTAAAGCTAACTACTACGTACGTGGGTCGACGAAAGCTTCTATTTCTAATAATAATGAAATTTACCCGTTCTTATATATAAAATATCTACGCTTTCCAACCTATTCGTAACGCTATACATATACAGCTCCTAAAAGTATTTCCCCAAAAGTATAACGCCACTCTATTAGAAATCAAAATAAATAAAACAACCTCAGAATTAATGCTATCTATACATTTTCCCCTCTATTGTTATCTATATAGTAGCACTCGTATCTTCTCTAGCATAGAACTTTGAGTAGGATTCCTAACTAGGTCAATAATTACGCTAATAAGCCTTGCTCACTTTAGTCGCGGTAATCTTCACATCCTTAGTTATATTTATCGTCTATTTAATAAGATAAGTCGATTTTCGCTTTATACGAGTTGTATAGTTTGATTTTGTGCTAGTAGGTTTATAATTTTTCGTACACGTAGTTGTCTTTAGTTTAGTACTGGTAGGCTTAGATTTAGCGTATATAGTAGTTCCCCTCGGTGCATCTTACTCCGTAAGCTTTATACCGTATTGCTTACCGCGGTAAGTGTATAACTTTGTGGAAGGCTGTTAACTATATAGCTTCCCGGTATATATATGAGGTCTTCCGCTATAACTCGTAGTAGCCTTTTGCGTCCAACGAGATTTGAAGCTTTTGATCGAATATTTCTTAGTCGTCTTCTTTTTACGGGCCTTGTATATAAAGTGGATGGCTTCTTACTAGTGCACGGAGAAGTCGCCTTAGGTTTGGAAAGAAAGCCAATTTTACTTCGAGGACTAGGATTGAGGTTAAGGGTCGTCGGAGCGATGGTCCGGCCTTCACCCGCGGGAGTAGGTATAGCCTTATAAATCAAATGGTGGATACGAAGAATAAGAGGACTACCGCGACCACCACATTTATGATCAAAGCCGTTTCGAATAGCCGCAGTATCTTTCCGATTTGCGGCTCTGCAAGCCCTCGCCTGATTGTCGCAAAGTTTCTTTAAGATATCAATGCTACACACTTTGCCTTGAAAGGCAGGGGTAGAGCACGTGTTTGCAACCGCAAATTTTACGTAGCAAGCCTTTTGCTGGTCAATACAACTGTTCATGCAGGCGTTCTCTAGTTCGGCGATGCTGCAGTCATAATCGATTTGAAAGTTGGAACGAATGCCCTTGAGAGGAGAAAGTTTGATTCTTCCGTTGATATACTGAACGACCGGTCCAGCATCTGCGCCAAGTGGATAATATACTCTAGGGAAAGTCTTCTTATCTGTGACGGTGCAAGTTGGCGTCACGCAAAGGCTGTGACATTCGGGTGAATCTAGATTTGATATTGCGCTTTGTGAAGACTTGATAGGTTCAACAGCGATGGCTTCGTAAAAAGCCCTTACCATAGAAGATTGTGTTAGAATTAAGTCATCTCCCACATGATTAGGGTGGATTCAGACATACCCAAAGATTGAAAGACCCGCGAGGGTGTGACCGAGTCTCATCGTTGCGGCTTCTCGCGCTCGGTACAAAACATCAAGGGGAAACGAGTGGTATAAATTTCAATTATGATGAAAGAAGACGTAAGATCGAATGGCTGGCATCAATGTGCACAAAAAAAATAAAAGAGAGATGTCAGACCAAAAACAAACAGCGAAACTAGAAGATAATTATATTGCCTGAGAATTTCATGTGAAGTTAATTGATGAAGTCGTGATCAGCAGATGTGAGATTGAATTAACTTATAATTATAGGAACTCGAGATCCATTCAACCGTGAATGGATCAGTATGGGCAATAATATATATTCAGGAGGCTTTAGCTTTCATATGCAAACCTTGATATCGCTCGTCATCTCGATAGATAAACGATAAAGGTGTGCCATCGGGCGATATGCCTGTGTTAGGCTAAACCTTACACCTAATAGACAAGATAGAGGCTCTTGGACTCTTTTTAGGTGAGGCCACGCGTACTGCATTATTCCTAGATAAAAAACTTAAAAAATGAAAGGAATAACAAGATATAATATCAAAATCCAATCGCCTTAGGTTTGACAGAAAGCTGCACATTTCCCCGGTCTAGTATAACATCGACCGTGTTTCGGGTCGTCCTGTCGGGTTTGTGTTGTCTAGCCGAAAAGAACACAAGACACTATTGTCACCGGCTCGATTGTCTATGTTGGATTACAGACAATATACTAGGTACCTATGCTAGTAGCATATCTTACGAACCTCCAATGGATCATTCTGAAAACTCGAGATCGCGGGTATCTAGGGGTACTTGATGAGTGTTTTGAGTACAAAAACTCTCGAGGCTAACGCACGTATTGTGAGGTATATATACCAGGTAATCATACGCCCGTATGTCTGTGTTCGGCTAAAGAATGCCGTCAAAACAGGACTGACAATTGTATGGGTTTGCCAAGATAAGTGGCCTCATTCAATCCTCATCGCGAATACCGAGCAGTAGAAAAACTGAAAACCTGAATATCCCGGTTTGACAGGAATTGAAAGTTACTATGTAAAAACCTACCATTGGGGCCTGGACGTAGGTTTTTTTTTTATCCTGTAATAATTTCAGCGGTTACGTCAGACTGTCTTTGCATTTTATCGAATTTTTTTAGTTAAACATCGCATTGAACCTCTGCTGACTTGATGTCTTCGTAGCCCTGCAAGCCCTGCAACACCTTTACGGATGTTTGCAACCCAATACTTCCTTTTTAGGACCAGGAGATGTTTACAAATACCAGTCAACCTAGAGAAATTCACTTCAGGTTAGTTAATACTTAGGTATATGGCGAAGGACTGTGTAAAAGACAGAACATCGATGACTTCACAACCCCGTTCCATGACACCCACATTACAGCCCAGTCTCGAGTCACTGTAGCCTAACAAGCGTAGTTTTAAGAATTTGAACTCATCGAATTTGGAGTAGTTGACTCGAGGACGCGGACGATAGTGTTGTTTTCGGCTCTAAAACTCAGCCAATCGACTTACCGTCATGCGCATGCACGATTGATCATGTAATCTAACCGGAGATTGTTCCTGCGCTATATTCTCTGTTTTTATATTTTATTTTTATGATTTCCCTACATATCAAAATCAAAAGGGGTACCAATCCCGAGAGCTAGATCAGGAGATGTCTAGCCGGAGAATAAGCGACGCAAGGACGCAGCGGGGTAAACACTCAGAAATTGTTTGCTGCGGCTGAACAGCAACTCTGAACCTGCACTAAAAAAATTATACAATTCAATTTGCAAATGCCGCTAAAAGTGCCAAAAATTCGAATCCAACATCAGCCAGGATTAGATCAGACCCACTTCCGAGGTGAATTTTGGGCGAGAATTTGCGCTAAGCCAGAGGTAGCTTAGGTAGTCCGAGTGGAATGCGGAGATTTACTTCCTGATCTTTGCATGTTAAAAAGCGGCTGGGTTTTTTCAGTTCGAAATCTCTGAGACCATTCACAGTCGCTGGTTAGCTTTGAGAGACTCGATCACCGTATTACTTGGAAGAGTGCGCTCGTGCAATCGGGAAATCAAATTTAAATTTCAACTTGCTATTTGATACCGACGCTGTACAGCAGGCACTTTCGCGGCTCCAAAACATCACTAAAATAGGAGAAACGGTCCATGTTACAACCATTGACCTCATTGGCGTCGCTCGAGGGATAATTATTCGATGCAAGCTTTCTGCATGCATCAAACCGAGCTGGGGCTGACCGTTGAAATAGCACATCCTATATCGCCCCTTTGGCTCTCTTGGCTCTCCGAGCATGGTTGCAAGTCTCGAGCCGCTTAATTTGGGCGTCCGAGAATTCAAATGTATGGGCCTTTTCCCCCAGACTATACCTTTATTTCCCCTTGAGAGATCGGTGTAACGAGAAATTTAGAGATCTGAATCCGGCACAGCTGAAATTGTATAAATTGCCCCTGCCCCCATTAGATTGACGGTGGAGTCTTGTACCAGCAATCTCCAGCGATATCAGGCCCGCAGGACGTAATTCATCTAAAGAATTTAGACTGAGGCAACTGCAATTCACGACGATGCAAATTTTTCGTTACACTTTTCTGCTGGCAGCAGCCCAAGGGGCGCTCAGCGCTGTCATCGAGGCACGCGGATGCATCGCCAATAACTGCGCAAGAGCAGTGACCGGAACTCGAACTGGAAAAATACCTGATGTGACCTCTCGCCGGGGAGATTGCTCCAGTTTCATGATTACAACAGCCGGACCGTAAGACGAATCCTTATGTCGTTCTTTAATTCCTTCGATCAATATCTGACAACTTTGATAAACCTTAGGTCCACAACTATCGTCCCAAGTCAAATTCCTGCGTATGCCAGCGCCTGCCCCGGTCCAGCTCAATTTAGTAGCGCGTGCTCCTGCTGGGGCATCCTTCCTACCACTGTGCCTGCCATCGTTACGTATAAGGGCGTGATCCAAGTCTTTGCTGGCGACTCAAGCCTTGGCTACGTCCAAGCCGATCCCAATTACTGGACCCCGGCGATCAACAGTGATATCACTTTGGCTCTCTCTATTTCATTTGAGTTGCCTACGGGTGCGACCAGCGGAAGCCAGTTGAACTTCAACCTTTTGAACGACAACCGGGGTGCCTTCTTGGGTCTGGTTCAAGGCCGCGACTCCACCAGTGACGATATTGCCCCTGGTTCATTTAATTATCTATACGTCGACCCAGTTAGCAGCCCGGGTACCCCACCGGGCTCGACACCTCAGTCTATACCCAGCTACTTTTCCACTACAGCCAATCTGAACAAGAAGGCCGAGACTGCGGTCTGGTCAGTTGATCTCGGGACTGGTCTTATTAAATCCCAATGGATCAATACTGACGGCAGTGAGTTTGCTCTTTTAAATCAATGGGTGGATTTACCTTCCAGTTTGCTAATAGAAAAACTATAGGTTCCCCGGCTACAGTTGAATTCGCGCAGAGTAACCATTTATATGGAGGTGGAGACTCTGGTGCTTTCCACTCCCATTTCCCTGCACCCGTCACAGATCTTATTCTCAAATTTGTCCCCACTTAAAAAGGCCCGACGATTGGACGGAATCTCCTTGGTAACTGCGCTGTTAGATTTATATCGACTTGAATTTATTAGCTGGAATTTGGTTTCTCCAATGTTATACACATCCTTTGGTTCTTATACCTAAAAACCGTATAGTTGATATAATACGAATTAAAAATATATCATGATATCAAATAAACCGTGGAAGATCCGATGCATTCACTATTGATATATGCCTAGACTAGCACCTGTAGCAGTACACTCTATCTAGCAGGCCATAAAAGTAAAAGCAAGTATTAACCATCCAATGTCGTAGAGACATTTTGGAACTCTCCCTTTTCCAACTTTTGCTTCCAGAATATCGGGTTGGTGTCCTAGATACTGGTGTTAGCAATTCCACTGTCCCGCATAGCAAATAAGAAATCTCTTACATCAAATCCGTGGTGGACCCATCCCTCCTTCTTGATGTGATACAGGTTGATGTAACCACCAGAGTAAGCGTCACGATGCGTCGCCGCCAGGATACTTCTCCTGCCGAGCTCCAATGCCTCTTCATCTGTCAAGTCGAATTTGTAGCCTCTGTCGAGGACACCATACGCGAAAGTTTGACCTGATCCGACGCAGAACATGTTACCTTCGACGCGGTTACCGTCACTGTCGACGTAGTAGAGACCAAAGACGCCACCGTGGCCGACCCCAGTCAACATTGTTCCCATGGATAGGCCCATGCCCTTATATGAGTAGACGAGCTAGTAGTACCATTAGTTAAATGCCCTAAGCATCACGTGTGTGGCTGAAATAGAAAGAGCGGCTTACATTCGCCAAAATCTTGCTAGCAGCAGCTACAGATATTAATCTCTTGTGTCGAAGTTGGTGAAGGCGGCACTCCATTCCGAGATATGTGAGCCAATATTGACAGTCCTATAAAGTGTATATCAGCAACAGCTTTCTCACAGTACTATCATCGATCCGATATAAAAACCGACCGCTGCACCACCGGCCATAGTTCCTAGCAGATATGGACTACAACAAGCATCAATCAGCATCCCGTAATTTTGGATGAATATTCCAATCGCCACAGTGATGACGCGTACTTGATCTCGATAACCTTCTTCACCGTTTGCGAAGCAATCCACGAGCCCTGCGTAGCTCTGGAATCCGTGCACACGATAACACCTCCCTGGAACTTGAAAGCCAATGTCGTGGTACCGTGCTTGAGCTTTATCGGTGCGCTGGGGTTGCTATGATCGTCCGTCATTGCTCGAAGGAATTTGGCCGGCTGGAGAGCCCATGTGTTCCGTCAGTGAGAAGAATCAGGGATGGCTACAGTGGGTATCATGAATTCGTACGTGGTCTATCGGGGGCAGTACGAAGGAAGCAGATTGTGGAAGGCCAGAGGAAACCTCGTCGTCATCCTCTTCGATTAGGTGGAGCTCGTCAAGGTCGGAGCCTCCGTACTTGGAGACGAGAGCATCCATGTTTGCTAGGTTAGAGGTGCGATGGCGACTTTTGACAACGCTGAGGCGGGTGAGATGGATATACTCCAATGTTGAGGTTGATGATGACGGGGTGGTATCGGAGACGAGAGATGAGATCGTGAAGCTTGAGTGCTGTGCGCGGCGTGCTTTCGTAACGAAGTGGTGTTGGAGCTTCCCGCACTAAACCGCTTTCGGAAATCCAGAATACAACATCTACAACACAATTATTTCTTCTACTTGCTGCGTACTAGTCTCGTTACCAAGCAGCACACTGTCTAGTAATGAGACTATGTATCTTCATATTCTAGGTCTTGGGTCAAGCAGGAAGCATGTGCGTGTGATAATGCGTCTGCAGAGTGAGGAAAAATATATTGTGCTGTCCGTTCAGACATTCCTTTATCTTTGTATTCTCGCATTAGAGTTCTCGTTAAGTAACTAGGCGCTCGAAGCCCAGTATGATTGACATCCATCCAAATTGGAACCAAAACCCTCCCAAAATTAAATATACCCCAGATCATTCCAAAATCGCAAAGACGCCTTGTCTTCTAAACTAAACGAATGGCTCGAAAAAGAACCCATAACGCCAATAACCGAAGCTCCGCTTCCGTCTTTAAATGCAAATATGATATGACAACCAAAAACCGCGTCGTAGAATATTAAACCCCGCAAGAATAAACCAAAAGCACAAATGAAATATTTTTAACTCTATCTTCTCAACGGTAGTCTCACCGCGCTGCTATTATTGCTTAGTGTCTGCTCGGTAGTTATCCTTAGACCGTAACTCTCGAGATCGATAGAAGCAGCAGATACCGCAGAAATTGGTGGTGTGTTCCACCCATCGCTGATGTCCTGCATCGAGCTATCATAACCAGCAACGAGCTTCAGAGTCCTCAATCCTTTTGTATTTGCCTTTTTCTCAGCACGCTTTCGCTGCCGTCTTACGAAGAAGGCGATCCCGAATCCGACGAGTAAGATGAACACGAAGGCACCGATTGCTATTCCGACGGCTGCTCCAACACTGATTCCTGATCTTGGTGGGGCAGATGATGTAGTATCCAGTGAAGGAGAGCCGGTTGGAGATAGGGGAGTTGCGAGTGGGCTGACGCCTGTTGATGGCTTGTATGGTACCATGACCGGTGGAGTGGCAGAGGGTTCCGACATTTTTGACGAGAATTCGGCAAGTCTCGAGCTTTCGGCGTCTTTGCTGGCGATGATAGAGGCAAGGAGACTGCTGAATGGATCAGACCTTGAGAAGGTGGTTCTAGTGAGGAATTTTAGCGATCGATTTGTCGAATATGTAGTTGGGTTTTCAACTTACGGTTGCGGTGTAGAAGTTATTTTTGATATTGATGTTTGGACTTTTGACAATCTGGTTACAGTAGAGGTAGACGAAAAAGTAGACGACGCTTTGCTGCTGGTCTCCGTTACTGTTGGAAAATCTATTGTCGAGAAACCGGACCCAAATTCGAACGACTGAGACGACTGCGCTGTGCTGACGATCTCGATTCCAAAAGCCATTTTTATTCTTCAAGAAACTGCGGAAATATATATATTATGCGGTTGGATGTTGTGAGAGGTTGGGTCGAACAGAATTGAAGCTCCCAAGTGGTTATTTTGGAAGACACAAACAGAGAAGAAAAAGGTATATTAAAAAGCCGTTATTAAAATTTCGGAAATTAGGTATAACGAGTTATCAAAACTCTAACAAGCTGCCAGAGCGGGAGAAGCTAACACAAGATGACACAAGAAAAGATGATTGACATTCAACGTTTATATTTCCAATAAAGAAATTTCAGCAAGGTAGTTGCACAACGGCTTTTACTTATAACTTACGGGTAGTCTGGCCGTAAACACCAAAGCAAGCAAATATTTTGAGTCAACTCAGCCTCAGTGATTCATGCTTGATAGCGCTTCGATATAAAAAGAGACATGCTAAACTCGTTTGGCTATAAGATCCTTCGCCTCAGGCGCTTGATAACGAACCCAGAGAAAGAAGACAGGGCGTGCAGTGCAAACCGTGACAGAACCTGGTTACCTGTTGTACAGCGTGGTCGTTCTCGAGCGAAAGGCTGATGGATTCATATTTTCTACGGTGCTTTTTTCTCACGGGTGCTTGCATATATTAATAGCGCACAGGAGCGGGACAGCCATTTGGCAGCCAAATATGGTGAGATTCCGGTGGAGCAGCACAAAAGTCCAATAGTATCCGTGGTTTCCTTTTTTCCGACCTGGTTGTTGTTTCACCTACCGACGAGTGAGAATGGGGTTTGCTGGTTTTGACATGGTTGTTCTTGTGCAGTTTTGGGCAGCGGGCGGTTAATCCGATCTGCTTCAATGGTCGTGATTCGTCTGCAGCTGCGGGCAAAATGTGTTGCGATCAAGAACGCCTCACTTGAATTCAAAGTTATGATCAGTACTCCATGACCTGGACCCGAGACTACTCCATAACTCCATATTTCGACAAAATTATAGGACGAAAACCCAGAAGAAGACTTAAATTTTTTGTAACATGGATTTCTCCTAGGTTTACTTTCGGCTCTATACACGTGTTCATTAATTCTGGATTCTAAGCAGCGAGGTCGCGATCGAGGTCGCAGTCGACTCACCAGTCGGAAAATTGCTACAAATTTATTAGAAACAAGAGCAATGCAGAGTTTCTATCCTGTATATATCGACAGCCTTTGAACAAACACAATACAAAACACCTTTTATATGCCAGATTTTTGGCGACTATACGAATTCAAGACCTAAAGGTGCATTTATGTATAGCTGTAGAGTGGCTGGATGGTGGCTCAAGCTATGAAAGAACAAACGAATATATAGCATATTAGATGTAAAATAATTATAAAAGAGGCTGAAATATAATAGATGTAGATGTGACTTTGCTGTAGAAGACTGGTACTGGTACGAAGTTGGAATCTATCTGTAGTGCATGAATATAGAATTGAAGCTGGCTGGTCGAAGATCGAATATCTCTTGATATGGATATCGTGGATACGACGAGGGCAGTAAATGCGTGAAAAATCATATTTATGCATATTAATACCGAATGTAAGAGCGTGACATTTAATACCTTTGATTCTAGTCCCAATTCCTTTCTGACTCAGTTAAGCCGATGGGTGCGGTTGAGATATAGATAAAGTAATACTGAATAGCCAGCGGTCTGGCTATCTTAGAGGTATTTAGGCAATTGTTTATCTCTACAGCGTAACCGTCCTTACTACTGGCATGCTCCTTGTAAATATAACTACTAAGTCGTTTGTGGAACTGCATTGTGAGAGTACCATTTTGTAGATTTATGCATAATTATGGTGCATTAATTGTATCAAAAAAAAATTATTTTAGCACGTTTCTTAGATAAAAAAGGGTAGCTTTTCAGGGACTGTCTTTGAGATCGAAGAACTTAGATCTCGTGATTGCTCAACATAGTTTAGTCTCGCTTTATCGCTACAGGTCCATATGTATGCAGTTGTATAAAATTATATCATCCACAACGCGCTCCAACGACAGACACGGTCGATCGACGAACATTCGCAACGAAAACCTTAAAGCTTATCAGATCGATCCCGTCGCGGCAAAAATGTATTCCACCGTCGAACTCCTTCCAAACTCCTCCGGCAAAACCGGCACCACAGGCTCCTCCTCATGGTACTACTCCAACGCGCCGCCCTCGCAATCCGTCTCCGCGATGCCCAAACCCGAAGACCTTCGCGCCCGTAAAGCCAAAACGGCCGCCGTAGCCAACCTAACCACCCCTCTACTCGCGTCTGCATCTGACGGCACTACCGGTGGCGGCCCTCAAACCGATACACCGTTAAAGCTCGATCCGGCCACGGTCCGCCGCATCAACGAGCTCGAGAAAGTAAACTGGCACGATGTAACGATCAAGCTCGAATCCTCTGCGACAGCAGGACCCAAGAAACCCGGCAAGACACAAAACTCACGACGGATTCTCGCGTCGCAGAAGACGTTCCAGAATCATCTTTCGGACGATATCGCGAATCATGAACTCCAGTTGCAGAATCCGCTGTATAAACCTGATCCGTACGACACTGCTACCACGCCGCTGGGTTATGTTCGTAGTGTAGCTGAGCCACCGGCGACGAATGCGACACGGTACAGACGGTTTTGCGAGATTTGTGGGTATTGGGGGAATATTGGGTGTTTAAGGTGCGGCGTTAGGTTGTGCTCTGGGGAGTGTGAGGTTACACATCGAGAGGCGAGGTGTACGAGGAGGTTCTAGTTGTGCATGGCTGTATAGACGCTCTCTGAGGTGTGGATATACACTCATTGGGAAGCATCCCATATTAGACCAATTTACATCATAGAGACCGAAACGACGGCGTTATTATCTGTTCTTCTTTTGTTTTGCTTTCTACTGTATAAAGATACCCTGGGACGAACCGTTATATCACTTATGAGACTGATTGATGCAAAGAATTTCCAATTAAGATACTTATATGTTAATACATCTATGCATAGAAACGAATGAAGCTCGCTTTATCCTCTCGAGCTGCCCATCGCCCATTATTTATCATTAACTGAACCCGTCGATAACCACCACTACCTTTCTCGTGATTTCGTGGACTCATGTGTAGGATTTTGGCCCTCCAATCTCGGACCGTGCTCCAAAACTAATGCAGTTTATGAAGGCCAATCGATGTAGGGAGCAAAACGAATGACTCTACCGCTGGAAAAACAAAAACAAAACAAATATATGGCAATAAAGATGCAGCCGAAAGAACTCAGAGCTGGCTAGCTGGCTCTCTGTGCTGTGGACAGTAATCACAAGAGTATTATTAAAACAAAGGAATACTTTCTACTCGAACTCCGGAAACTGGTTGTAAGGGTCAAGCTTAGGACCGGTCCATTTCTCGCCGTACATATTGACCCGGTTGCCGTTCAGGAAACCGTCGTGGGTTTTCCGGACCATGTCCAGCCAGGAGTTGGGTTCGGGGTGTTTCGCCCACTGGAACAATTATGTTAGTATCTCATCGTAAACAAGGGGTATTGGAATGGTGGAACATACTTGATTGTGAATGTGGTAAGCATAGGCCCCCTTGAAGAAATTCTCCAGTGTACGGTTGTTTGGAGGATAGGGATCCTTATCGATATCGTATCCCGGCTGGAATCCAGCTGGTGCTCGCTTCTCAATCTGAGATTCGACAGTGGTTCCTGTACCGCGCCGTCGGTTCTTTCGCTTATCAAACCAGCTGTTTCGTTCCTTGTTTTCGCTTACTGCGGAGTTTCGGCCAGCTTCATCTCCACTAACACCGCCGTCCAGTTCTTCAGATCGCGGCCCATCGTATGCCATCCAATCCTTGGGAATAACATCCTTCTTGCCTAAGAACGCTTGTCCGTAGGTTTCCAAGCATGGGACAGTGCATCTTGTTACTCCAGGGGTATTGAACTGTCCCCAAATAGGATCGAAAAAGCCGTCCTCGAACATGGTAAATTCCTCGCCTCGGCCGTCCTTGTAGACTAATCGACCGATGATGTACGGGTGGAAGTTGATGCCCATCTTGACGGCACCTTTCAAGAAATGCTGTGAAAGCGAGGAGTTTGGATGTAACGACATGATTGCGGTGTTGTAGTCCCAGGGTCCTTCATACCAGGCCCATCGTTCGGCGAAGCCGTGATTCGGAGGTATAAGGAGAGGTCGAAGATCTATTCAGATGTGTTAACTTCTTACAAATTCTTTTATCCCCGTAAATATTTGCGAAGAAATTACCTCGAAGTAAGACGTTGTCCATGTCGCAATAAACACCACCTTCATAATGCAAAACGACGAAGCGAACGGCATCAGAGACAGCAACGGGCAAGAAAGTCATCTTTCTGGTAGAAAATTCCAACCACTCATTCCCCATTTCGTCAATATAAACACCATCGTCCAGGTGGATGATCTTTCCATCGCCCTCTCCGTCATTCCCCTGTTTCAACAAAACTCTAGCAGGGAAAGACCATGCTCTGAGTCTTATATCCCCACGACGAACGAGCGGGATGAACCTCCTAAACCCAGGGTCCACCATCATATCCTCTAGGGCGTTCGGGTTGACGTCAACATCCAACCATAGATTGAGCCTCGAGCACGGTAGATTCTGTGAATGAAAATAGCTCTTGATAAATAACTCCACACGCCAGGTACATTTCCCGCTCCACCAGATATGATACGGCACAATAGGCCCATTGCACGTTCCGATATTTTGTTCCGACGAGGCTACGAAGGACGGGTGGCCTGACGAGGCTGGGTTTTCGGACGGGATGTAGTAGTAATCTTCCTTCTGCTCGACCAGGTATTTCATGCAATCGTAAACGTATTTCATCTTTTCCAGGCCACCCATAGTGCCCCTGCAAACCTCGACAAGGCGAGTAAAGTTCGCGTAGGTGTCCGGGTGCGGACGATTGCCCATGTATGCATCATTGGCGACAACAAGGGAGTCAGGGCGCAGCTTAGAGTAGCCGTTCGATGATTTGGAGCCGCTACCCGGAGAGGGATTGCTGGGTGTCGGAGGGAGGCCGCCGGGAGGCAGAGGGCGGATGGGACTTGTTGACGTCAAGCTGCCGTAGAGGAAGAACTGGAGGGTTACGGTGATGATAATGTAGATGGAGACAGCGAGGAGGACATTTCGAATCGTCTGCAGCGCTCGAGCTGCGGGTCGCTGGGAATCAAGCTTGTCCATCGTCAGTTGGCCGCAGAGGTGAGAAGGAGCCCTTGGGGAGCCTCCTTTTGGCGTCAATGGCCGCAGCTAGCTGCCAGGCCGGAAGCTGGGAACAGGAGGCGAAAGTGTTGTCCTGTGGTGTTGAAGCGAAGATCTCAGCGTCGCGCAAAAACACACTTTTTTTTCCAACTTCAAGCGGCCATCAAATAGCTTGAGTTGGGTCTGGTGGAAAGGTTAAGATGGAATGTTGGATCAGGAAGTATTTAGGATGAAAATGGATTTCTATTGAGGAATAAAGGGCTAATGGCGGAGTGTTAAAGGTTTCTGCAAAGGGAGAAAGCTTCCGTGAGAGAGAGACCAAAGGAACAGCCCCTGTCTGGGCGATGGAACAGGCCTCGGAATGCAGGCAATTCGAAACAGACCCAGCAAGCGGCTGTCCCATAACGGGATAAGCTTTTCAATATTTCAGCCTCAGCCGCCGCGTCAGCTGCCTTCGAGAGCTTACATCGAATTCTGTCAGCCACTGGTCGACGAAGTCGGTTGCTCTTGTATCTGTCCAGACAATGTTGTCCGAAGTGCTGCGATTTATACGAAGTTGTGGTTTATGGTATAGGTATCCACTTGCGGCTTCGCTTGACAAAAGTTGGCGTTGGAGGGCAACAACTAAGTCTCTCAGTTATCAGGGAGGATACTATTATACGTAAACTGCAGCATCTAAGTACTACTTAAGTACTTACTTACAAGGTAAGTTGAATATTTTCTGATCTCATAGACGTCTGGTTTGAGTTTACGAGACAAAATCTCGCGGAATATTGCAATAATTGGCGGGATCGAAGGATTAAAAAACAAGGCTCGTTTATCCGCTCAGGTCAAGACTTGCCTTGCCATGCATAGCACAGCCCGAAATTAAAAGTTTGCCTCCTGTCAACCTACCATTGTTGCATTTTGGACGCATACTCGCGTTGTCGCTTTTTTATACTGCTTTCGAGCTCTCATTAGGTATAAACCCTTCGTATAATTATTGGGTATATACCTACTTACTTAGGTACTTACTTACAGAATATCGGGGCTAGCTGGACCAAAAAATTAATTGGCGGCATCGAACAATTTCCCCCAAACATAAAATAAAAAATAAAAAATAACAATAGCGATTGTTTCCCGATTTACACAGTTGGATGGATTCTAGATCAGGCATACACAAACACATGATGACTGTTATTTCTTCCGGTCATGGAGGAGGGGCTCTGTCGACCTCATGATCCCATCGACCATCGTATATGGAGACTTCAGGTCTTCTAGCGCCGGCCTCGAAACATCGCTCTTACTCACCGGCTGACTCCAGTATCTTGTCTCAGCATCATCGCCTAAGATATATGGCCGTAGTCACTCCCACTGCCCGTATGGGACGGTTGGGATGTATAGTGGAGGGACTACCGGGTCGTCTCGATCTCCAGCTACCATGGATTCCGGTTGGTTATTCATTCCTTTCAGGGTATCTTCTCGAAATATGAATGGCCCCGCGCGATAAAATATCCGGATCGTCTTCAAAGCTTGTTGAACTGGCCAATCTGGAAGACTAAGGTTTGATGGCGTCAGGACGCTGTTTGTGCCTTGACCGGGTGGAATAGGTCAACCAGCAGGGCGAACGGGGAGATATGTTCGAATCGCTTGTTGATCATTTCCTTCGCCGACTTCAAGTCAGGACCGTCGAATGGCTCCACGTGATATGCCTGTAAAGTTGGAAGACTGGACGTGTGGATCCTATTGCAGTTGAGGCAGTCATTCCCGTCGACTGCATCAACCCCACTTGGCCAAAAGGTATAGATGTTACGGAAATCTGGCTTCATCTTGTTTTTCTTCGAAACGGGGAAATAAGCTGCCAGCCCGTCATTTGAGTGTTCCTTTAGACCGATGTGCAGCGGGAACTTATAATCAGAGGGTCGAATAAGTGCGACCTGTTACAATCTTTTTTGTTGTTTGAGGTTTCAGTTGTTCATGGGAGAGTTCGATCGACCATCCAGCAACAGCCAAAGCGAATAGCCGGCCAAAAGCGGCATTGACTATACTGGAGTACGACTCTGCTGGTGGACCAGAACAACTTGTTGCGTCTGCAAGCACTTGAATCATACGTATTGCATATTCCGGATGCTTGAGACATTCGACAAAGCTGTTTAGAATAACAACTTTCCATTGATCAGATTCGGGAACTGGTGCTGGGATCTCGGGCTTCTGTGATATCGGCGGGGCATTCCATTGAGCAGTCCTCGAATCAAGGATACCTTCCGTCGTCAGAATCTCTGAATAGAGCTCGCCTACAGGATTAAAGACTTGTATCGAAAGATCGGCGCTGTTATACATTATATAACGGCAAATAGGATCATCCCACTCTGTACAAGGACCCAAGAATTCTGACTATTCGCCACAGACGGCTTGGGATAAGAATTGAACAAGCGAGCGGGTTAGTTAATAGATGGCGGAATCTGGAAGAACTGGCAATTGTCTCCTGTGGGTTCTACCACATTGGAAACATCGTTTCAGCCCACTTTGTGGGCTGATGGCTTAAAAGCCGACGTGATACATGGCGAAAGGCCGTCTTTTCCAACAATCTCGGCTCCTCTTCCAAATTTATCAATAAGGTTTAGCTTTTTGAATCTTAGCTGGCCGTGGGTGACGGGAATGAGAACCGCTTCGTGGTCGATATTATCGTCGTATGGAATCGGATCACATTGATCTTTTACCAATGCAATACTATCCTTGGTAAACTCAATTTCTGTGGCAGCAGCAAGAGCTTCCGGCATGACAGTACCATCTGGGAGCGTAGGCCGAAGATGTGATGTCCCACTAAGAAGGGTCACTAATTGATCGCAAAATCCGTCTAAACGGCAGCTTAACGAAGGAGCCTCTTTCAAATTCGCATAGAGATTGGCTCTTTGGTCAGGAGGGAGAATCTCCTCTATCTCGCTTTCCGGCAGCCTTGATACTAAATTCTCGAACAAATTCGCTAGCGAATGACCGGGCCTGGATGAAGCACTGCTCTTCCGCCAAGAGAGTGGCGTAGAAATCAGGACTCCGGTCGCTTTGTAAAAAAATTTCCCTTGATGCCAGTGAAATTTAAATATGACTGTAACTGATATTCGCTGATGATATCTCTGTAGATTATCCGAACCAAGACCCGAGCAGCTCGTCAAGCGACAAGTCTGCCTTGCTTAACGGCTCTTCTTTAACAGTTTCTTTGATGTATGGCATTAGTGTACAAGTGCCCGAGCCGTGCCTATGCAAAGATCAAATCAAGAAATTCAAAGTTAGGAGAATGGTTGGTGACATTAGTCTGTCTGATGGTGGGGACAACAAAGGCAAGAATCCGCCTCCATCAGTACCATCGCCAGCTCAGGGAGAACCTGCGTGGGAAGATGTAGCAGCTAGTGGTGATACCGTCGCGGCTAAGAGACAGACGATTTGTAATATGTGGGAAAATCCGCCACTGTCTCGAGGCGATTTTGCGAACGAGTGGATTAAAGCATTACCACGGGAAGGTTTTGCGCCTAGTACGGGTGCACCAAGCAAACTGCTGAAGCAGTTTGATAGCCTTGTGCGTGGGACACCATTTGTGACTGTTGCCTGGCGGACACTGGATGTAAGTAAGCTTGAGTGGTACCAAAAATATTTGTGTATTTATCCTACTTCAAAACTCGCCATGGACATGGTAAAGTAGGGCATGAGATCAAAGACCTCATGTTGCATCTTCGTATTAAGGTCCAACTTCGTATTGATGTCTAATATCGAGACACTCTCATGTCACAAATTCCATTGCACACTTTGTATTATATTAGGTTGTTTTGCGAGTATGGCTGGGAAATGTTTCTGTTGGAATGATTAATTAATTTGTTAATGCGTAAGCTGAGGCTTATCGATTCCCCTTATAACTACCTAGGTACCTACTTAGTAATCAGTAAATATGCTACCCTCGTGTGTCCCCCGCACATCACAAACATTACAAACCTTTCAAAATCCAGGCAGATAGAAATTAAATACACTCTCAGAATATAATACAATAACGAAATAGGAAGCCGGGAAGCGGAGAGCTTTAAGAAAGAAAAAATAGATTTCAGGGTATTCGCCAAATATGTAAATAGCAAGATAAAGGCGCCAAACCGTATAATATATATATTGCTTTTCAAACAAAAAATTTAAAAGGTGAAACAAAATTCCACATATCAATGGGAGAGAAGCAAAAGAAGAAATTTATTGAGGTATTTGTAAAATAAAAACTGAGATATTCATACTGGAGCCTCGTAAGAACCGTGTCTGGGTACCGTGGGACTCCCACTCGGAAACTCGTACACGTTATGCCCCGGTAACTCCGCATTGATGATCGTCGGATCACTGTGCAGCTCCATCGGAACAGGGCTGTAATAATCAGATCCGACGAGTTCATTCGGATGATGTTTATCCGACAAGTGTGGTCCCGGTTGTCCAGGAGGGGGCGGGAGGTTCGGCACAAGCTGTTCTTCTGGTACGCGGCGTTTTCGTAGAAAAATCCATATTCCTACGGCTACCAGGGCTATTACTGCGATTACTCCTACGACGATACCTCCTATCGCACCGCCTGATAGCGAGGATCCCTTTGAGGTGGTTGAAGAGCTAGTGGTTGTTTTAGTGGTTGTTGTGGCCGGAGAGCTGGAGGTTGCGGTTGTAGCGAAGGCTGCGAACACGGTGGACATGCCGGCTTGGTTAAAGCCGCCGGGGGGTTGTGTGAGGGTTGCTCCACCTTCGCCACTATATTTTGGAGGAAGTGTTAGTAGGATGTTCTGATCACGAGGGTAATCTTTGACTTGGAATCAAGAACGTACTTTCCACCAATCTGGTTGTAAACGGGCTGCGGGACCATATACTCATCTAGTTCACCACCCGCAATCTGGCCACTCCATTCCAACAGATTTAGATCGAAAAAGTACGCAAGTCGTCCATTCCTATCACAATTTGGGAACGCATAAGTGTACGCATCGAGCACTCTGTTTCCTCCAAACACCACCATATTATGGTTTTTAATCAGACTGCACGACGGCGCGTACCGCGGCTGCGCAGCTACACTGGATGTAACGTCGTCCGAGAGCTGCGTCCATGTGAAAGACGGTATACTCAGCGCCCAAACATCCCCGAATGTGACATCTTTATTCGCACCGCCGTAGATGATTATCTGGTAACTGGATTTATCTTTTGCGGCAACAATAACGCTGCATCCAGACCAAAATCTGTTGGCCGGGGCGACACCGTTGGTCCTCTGGCTGTACCATTGGTCCGATTCCGTGTCGTATACTCGGATGGTATCCACGGTTCCTTCCTGACCGTTCGTAGAACCCAACCCGGCGATCAGTATTGTCTTGTTGCTGATGTTAAACCCTTGCATGAATCCCGATGCACCTTGTAGAAAGGGAGTAGTTGTATTCCTCCATTCCCCCGTAGCAGCGTTGAATGTAACCAATTGGTTAACTGCGAAATCGTATTCCGTGTAATCGAGGTACGAGCCTCCCCATATGTATCCCATTCTCGATTCCTGGTCGAACCAGCTCGAGGCGGTGCCGATGAGATTTGCATTTCTAGTACCGATTCTCATGTCGACTTGTCGCCAATTTGTGAGGACGTCGCCGTCTTCCAGATCTGCAGTCCACATTTTACCTGCGACACCGGGGTTCCAGTCACGGCCGGCGATGTAGGTGGTATTCGCGATATCTATTCTGGCGCCGCCGGCGAGGTATGCTTTCTTGCCGGTTTGGTCGAGCCAGAATACTGGAAGGCGGGTGTCCTGTATTGTTTCGCCATTATAGTTGAAGGGTGCTCTATTGGATTGGACGGTGATTAGATTATCGGGAACATTCTGCAGTCTGATAGTATCAGTGACGTTTAAGACTCGTAGATATGGGTCTGTTTAATTATCAATTCGGAATTATTAGTTAATATCGATATATCGATATAAATGGGGGGTTATGGTAAGAGCAATTCGAATTCAAGCAAGTTGGCTTACTTTGTCCATATCCTCCCCATCCTGCCTGCCAGTCATATATCATTCGACCTCCTTGGACGTATAAAAGATCCCCAACGACCAAAGCTATCAAGAACCATCTCATGAATTAGTCCCCAAAAATCTAGAATGAAGCTAATATTTGCGTTGAATATAGTGACGTACCGCCATGCCCAGTTAGGGAGCACGTCTGGCGGACTGGATCCGCTTCTACCGACATGGCGAACTAGTTCAAACCTTCTTCTGAAACAAATAATTCGAAGTCAATCGAACAAATACCGAACCAGGCGATCGTTGAGTCTTATTTTGAGAGCTGATAGTCGGTAAGAAAGTCTCGCCTCAGGTCCCGGATAGATATCGGTGCGAACCAAGGAACCAGCAGACCAGTTTCTAGCAATTGCTGTACCACCGGAAAAACAATAAAATGGAGGTAGATTGGGGAACAGGAATTCAAATCGGCAGGCACCAACAATATAAGAGGGGAGAAAAATAATATCAACAGAAGAGCGAAGGTGTGTCTGTATCTGTGCGACCATGGGCCACTTTTGGCAGCTGGTTAACCGAAATTACTCTACGGTGCTAGGGTACGGTCCCCCATTCGTTATAGGCTACGCGAAAGCAGGAGGTTTCTGAGACATGCGGATTCCCCAAGAGCGAACAGAGCGAAGGCGAGATCGCGGAGGCTTGAAACAAAATCTTGTTCTTGCTTTAATTACGGCTGACCAGTCAAAACCGCCAACAAACAGGCATATTTAACAGGCCCAGAAAGCAAGGACGGCTGATCTTTTAACCCCCGCCGTCGAACATACAGAGAATACATACTCAGATGCCCTCGTTTCAGCAATTAAATTGTGCGATTGCATCTTGGGCAGTCAAAGTCCAACCAATAATTAGATCTCAGATGTTGGCATGCACATGTCGGTATACGCAGTGGGGCGCTGCCTGGCCTTGTGGATGGTTTGATACGGGTAAGCTACCGGTTATCGACTAAAACGGGCGGCGCAGCTTAGCTTCAGAATTAAGAAATCCGATTCTTTGGCTCGTGCCTGCCAATTCGAGGGAAACAGGGAACGTCGACAACATTACATGGGGGCACCAATAAATCTACTATTATTAACCTCTCACCTTTTAAATTTCGACACCATGGAATTTGTAATCTTCGGGGGGCAAGCTGCAGGCTGTATGTTGTACATACATCACGTAGCTGGGAAGTTTGATCGACAATTAGGTACATTTGCAGGGCATAAACGAGATTTCCTATCTTCCAAACAGTAGTTGGTAAGTATCTGAAGGGGCGATTTCAAACCATCTGGGCAGCCTTCGAATCTAGGCGCATAAGGCAAAACGAAACATTCCCATGGGATTATGCTTTACCTCCGGCTTTACCAACAAGATTTCCATATTTGACTGTATTCATGGTAGCAGCATGCTGCTCCGCCGCTGGTGAAACGGTCAGAATCATGGCTGAAAACCCTTCTTCGCTTCCCAAGAAATGCTCTCTCAGCACCATTGTCAGAGAGGAGGACCGGAACGGAATCCTATGCTGGTCGGAAGACCTGGCCCGAATTACCTCCTTCAAGGCAAAGAGGTCGGAGTTTATCTGCCGACCTTCTTGCTGCTCCTCTGCCGTCTGTTGCGATCCTGCGGCAGATGCCGTTGACTTTTGGTCGTAGTACTCCGAGCCTGCCAAGTCAACAAACACAAATCGACCCCCAAGACATGGATGTTGACTGGTCGCGAATGTTTCCGCTAGTTTGTGTTCGGCGGCTTCAAGGCGTCCTGCGTATTCACTTTCCACGGCTTGGGCGGCATCTATACGCTCTTGATTCACGCTATAATCCGGATTGGGCGTATATTTCCCATCCGGCCCTTGGATAATCGCCTTTGTGTTTTCATCAATATACACGTCTGTTAACCGTTTCGCGTGAGGGACATGCTCGGATTGTCTTTCGACTATGGCATCTCGGGCCTCGATTAGGGTTTTGTTTACGATTTCCAGCTCGAAAATAGCATGAGTGCGAGAACTCTTGTCGTGGACGGTGGAAGATCCGGTTGCTCGAAGCTCAAGACCTCTTTCCAGTTCCTTTCGGAACTCGTCGAATGACCAGCATGGAACGATTTTGATGGATCGAACTCGAACTTTACCGCCTTCGAGCACTTCTGTTTCGCCACGGATGTGGACTAGACCGTCGCTGCCTTCGCGAACGAAACATTCGGTGTGGCCGTTGAGGAGGTCGAAGGCACTTTTCTTACGGACCTCGTACATACGAAGACCCACTGCCAGTTTTTGGTCGTCCGAATCCTTGAATAACGTGTAATTTAGCTCGTCGAGGTTTTCGAACAATTGCTTTGCGGCGGACAGAGATAGGCCCATCTGCTGAGGGTCTTCATGATTGTATCCGACAATAGTGTGAGTTTTCCCACTACCCGTATGGCCGTATGCGAAGAAGTTACAAGTCTTTCCTTTCAGTATTCTGGGAAATGTCTGGGAAACGACGTTCTCAAATATGGCGCGATTGTTGTGCTCTATTTCGAATACGTTGGTGAAGGCGACATCGCTGGTCCACGATTGGGACCCTCGAGAGGGACCGGCACTTTCGGGTGCTTTGGATATGGTGACGGACTGCTTCTCGCCCTCCCTGTTTGTGCTTCTCTTTATTTCAGTGATTCCGGGCTCCTCGGTGAGAGGGCGCCATCGTACGTAGACGTTGAACGGGACAATTTTGCGAACTTGTTTCGGTGGCATTGTCATCTAATAATATTGAATTTTATCCTGTGATAGTATTGAATTGATCAATCCAATCGGCTTGAAAGCTAGCGGTTGTTACTATAGAATTAATACTATACTTGATTCGAAAATATATCTGATTCTTGAGGTTGATATTGAGCAATCAAAAGTTAGAATAGTCGCGCAAGTTGTATCAGCCGTTTGTACCAATTACCTACCGAGGAACCTTGGTATATCAGCTATAAAATACACCACAAAGAAGTTATAGAATAGAAATGAGTGTGTAGAAAATACGCTGGATTTTATACTTTGGTGGAACGATTATAATCAGAATACAGAGTACTTAAAATAAGTATTTTTATGAGAATATTTTGCGAGAACTGGGGAACTCCAGCGGAGGGCTTGAGCTTGAGGTCTTTGTTGTCGAAGCTTGGCCTGGAATGTGCTTCCAAGAGCATCTCCAAAACATTAAACAAACCACCCAATCAGAGATCGCACGGCCCGCAGCACGAGCTTCACGTCAGTACGACATTTTAACTTTTGAGGTTTAATTTCTTTTTTAGCTGTTGAATGAGTCTTTGGATATATTTGCGGGCCCTTGGCTTGCTTGCAGTTTTGTTCAGACAGACATTGCAACGGCTGCATGAGCATGAGCAGGGGAGCTCAAGAGCAGGCGCAGGTAGGTTCAAAGCTCCCTGATTCGATTCTATAGTCCAGGCATCGGGGCTGATACACCGCCAGCTTGAAGCAGTTATAACCAAAATCGCGTCCGATCCTCCGAGTCAATTAAGCTCTATATCCACGTTGCTGCACGGCGTCACGTTGCCTAGTAATTCGTTCGGAAAAAAGTTAAAGCCTGATTCGATATCAATTCGCGTTTCAATCGATCCGTGCCGAGAAATCTCCCACCAACTGGAATTTCCCCGCGATCCTTCTGAACAGAGTTGCCCACATTTACTCCCTCCTGCTTCTAGACAACATAAAACTCCTAAATCTATTTCGTTCCGTTGCCATCATCTATTTTTATCATTGCACACTCAGGAGGAAGTCAAGTCATGTCCAGATCGGATACGGAACCACCAGCCTCGCTGGCAAGTCTGCCGACGGAGATAGCGTGCGTTTGTCCATCGTTAAATCTTGGCAACTGCTCGATGCAGCAGCTCTCGGAACCCAAGCTAACCATTTTAAACAACGTTAGAGATACAATATACAAGTCCCTCGGACCTCCAACTCTAGCATGCCTCGCTAGAGTATCAAAGGATATCTATGCTGCTGTCCAAGGACCTCTCTACAGACGACCGATTTTGAACAGCTATCGAAGACTGCAATTATTCGTCCAAACATTGAATAAAGTTGCCAGTTGGGATAAAAAGAGTGGTGATGCGAGAAGCAAACGAATAGTTCACCTGACCCTGCTCATTGATCCAGCAGGAGAGGAAGTTCGGACTGGGAAACCGTTGATTGCAGTACTGCTCGCTCGGCTTGTAGCTGTTATTGCCAGGTATGGATTATTTCGAGAATCAATGGCAGTGTTTCATCCAAGCCCTGTGGTACTAACGTGACTGAATCAGATACAACCCGGATGTAACCATATCTCTAATCATCTCACATTCCGCATGTGATTCCCAGCCGGTTAGATCCTTCGAGAGTGAAGTATTCCCTCGTATCACCACGCTCATACTCGATCTCGGAAACGATCCAATCAGCCAGCTGTCAGCTGGAGCCTCTCAACCCGCTGGCTCGAGGTCAATTGACTCTGTTATTCCGCGGCGTCGTCACCTGGCTAGTCCGGGTTATAATTTTCATGCGGCGGGGTCAAGATGTTCACCGAACTCGAAGTTTTGGACCCGTTTTTTCAATGGCAGGAATTTTCCTGATTTACAACGGCTGGAGCTGCATCATCGTTCTCGTCGCCAGGCTGGAACTTACGAAGGGTGGGAGGGGATGCCGGTATTTTTTACAGAGATGGATACGCTAGGCTTAGCAAACATCGAGAGATTAGTGGTAAACTCGGTGCCGGAATTTAATGATGCAGTTTTAATGGCGGGCTTGCAGCATGCCCCCTTGCTGACCGATTTGCAGATTGAAGACTGTCATATTACTTATTCCTGTGGGTCTTCTTCTATACCGTTGACATAAAAGCCTACAGCTGACATTGGTGATGGTACAGCTCTTGAAAAACTTCTCGTCCATGCTCTACCGGTGCTTCAACGACTAGTTTTGCGAGTTCCATATGATTCACGCTTTGCTCGACATGCCAGGGGAAACATGAACGTTCGGAATTTGAAGGAGGATAATCCGCATCTGTGTCCGTACTTTCGACGGAGCGGGAAGAATTTGAAGCATTTCGAGTTCGCGGCACCTTATATCTGTCGGGATATCTTTGTTGATGAATACGAGAAGATGAAGTTACGGGAGTCGGGGCATCCGGGAACACTGGTTGGTGATGAGACTGGAGATATCGCACAGGGTGATCTGGATGTAATGCTTGTGACTGGTATTCTAAAGAGATTGAGACAACATCGAGAGACGGATGGCACTACGCAACTACCGGCGGAAAGTCGGAGCTTGGAGGATGATAGAAAGATTTTGGAGAAGGAAAGATTATTGAGGAATCGAAAGTCCAAGATTGAGAAGGAGAAGTGGACGAGAAAGTTGCTTGTGATGCAGGGTATGTGCATTGATGGGGATACTTGTGATGAGTTGGTGGCTCTGGCAGAAGTTGAGGAACCTGGAATTTCATGGGTCGTCGGTCACCGTCCGAGTAAGACGGCAGCCAAAGTTATAGATGGTTTGGTGCATTCACTGGATTATCGAGATGAATTCGAGAGGGATAGACCTCGGGAGCCGGGGGAGCCAAGGCCCGTGGAGCATGATACTAACGATGATCTCACGGGTCAATAGATTCGATCGCTTTGCCGGATTGCACGAGGAATATATTGTGATGGTATGCATTATTATCTTATAGCTGGGTATTCTTAGCAGGTTTATTATCGCATTGCGTGTTTTTGGGATGCGCTGGTATATTATATGACAAGAATTAAAACTATCATTCCTATTCTTGAGAATGCGTCTCGGTAGAGATAAGCTGTCTTATATGCCAAAAACATAGTGGTGGTTCTGTGGCAATTCCTAGCCTCGAAGTTCTTTGGCTTTTCATTCTTTGCTAGCTTGCAAATCCCACAGCGTCATAGTATCCTGGAGATCATGATTGCCGCGTATAGCGCCGAACAAGGAGATCAAGATCCCATGATGATGCGGATGATATCATGAGTCCAAAGTTTGCACTAACTGGGATCTTATGCATAATATTCCTATCCCGACTTCTTCCATATAGCTAACATGTAATTGCCTCAGAGGTAGCTAATCTTCTTTTTCGGGTGGCGGTCCTACGGGCTGTATCATTTTCTGCACGTTTATATATGTTAGCAACTTAACAACATATCAGCCAAGAACGCGAGTAGTCACCTCTATTAGATGCGCCCTTAGCTTCGCAGCCGGTTCATTCAATCCCAGTGCCATATAAGATAGTAACGGCGGGTGGCCGACGTATGAAGCGTAAGAATCACGCTGGATGTTCGACGTCCACTCGAACTTGGTGGTGTCGGCGTGACCGGTACCCACAAAACGGGCTTGGAGCTGCTCGAGCTGCTGTTGGGTACGGAGTTTATCGGCCTACAAGAAAGGTCATATATCGTATCAGCTGAGGAATATCCAAACCAGATGGCTACGAGAGCCGGCTTGAAGGGTGATTTCTTACCATTGTTTTCAAGTGATTTAAGTGGTTCGGATGGGAGAGAAGGCGACCGATGGCAGGGAAGAAGAGATGGATGACTCGGCCGGGCGCAAATTGTTGGATGCCCGAAATTAGTAAGAAGAGCAGGTCGGGCTTGGCGCCCGGACGACACTCAACGCGGGTCACAACTACAAACAAAGGCGCCCGCTGCAGAACGCGTCCCACCAACCGCCCGGCCTCAAAAGTTCCATATCCAGCTCCACGATCTTGTACCTTCGCCTAACTTTCGACGATACTCACCTGAGCTCCTCAACGCCCTCCTACACAGACGCTCGGCGGTACGGACGAAGAGAGAGGATATCTTTAAGATAAAATCTTCGTGTAGATGAAGATTTCGAACAATGTTATCCTTTTAAACTCAAAAAGAAACAAACCAAATTCTCTTCGTTTCGGTCAAACGTCCTTCCCCTAACAACGACCTTGTGATTTCAATCTTGCGAGATATGTCACTTCAACGAGGACGGAAACCAGTCCGAACATGACGACCAAGTCTAAAGGACCGAAGAACAATCTAAGCAGTCATCTTGCTTGGTTGATTCGAGAGAAACCTACGATTCCGCCGCAAAGAACCGAACGCCCGCCGGCTGCACAATCGATATCCCCGGCGACCTTGGCTGCGATTGAATCCCACAGTCGACAGAATCCGGTACCTGTTGCAAAGACTGCTGCTCTGTCAAGAGCGAACTCGGTGATTACGGCTGCTGCTGCACCTTTGCCCGTCGTCCCACCGCCGCAGAACGAACAACAGCCTCCTCCCGTGCTAAATCGCACAGATAGCTTCGGTCGAGATCCTGGCGGTATCGAAAACCGTTCATTCAACGTCGCTCATCAGCCACCACAAAATACGAAACGACAAGTCGTCGCTGCTCCTCCTCCGCCTCCGGTTATTCCTCTGCGGGAACCGCCTGCTGCCCCGATAATGCCCGTCATACAGTTAGCGAAAACGCCGAGCAGCAGGCGCAAACTTACGAGTATACAACCGAAGGACGAATACGATGAAGATTTGGATTCCGATCCTTATGAGCCGGTATCTAAGAAACCTGCGAGTAAAGAGAGCGATGGGACGAAGAAGACTGGTGGCAGTTTGCTGGACAAGTATACGCAGCATTGCGCTGATGGCAAGGGGACAAAGACACCTGCTGGTACACATTCTCATGGATAAATATTGGTTTGACACAAGGGTCGAGGCTAATAATCGATATTATCTACTAGCGACGAAGAAGATAGTACTTCCAACAGGCCCGGTAGAGGCAATCGATCTTACAATGTCCGACGACGACGACGATCCGACGCCTAGTCTGCCCGTATCAAGACTTCGACAAGGAAAATCATCTAGTTCAAGAACGACTACACCCTCGAGGACCGTTCATCCCCAAAAAACTACTCTACCCTTCGGATCCCCAGATCCGCCACCACCGTATTCAAGTCAAGACCTTCGAGGGCTACAAACTGGGGGCAAACTGGTGTTAGGTCGTGTCCGTCCTACTCCCACAAGCTCGCTATCCAGAGAAGCTGAGCATATGGAAGAAGAAATGGAAGAAACACCTACCGCCACGCGAAAACCTACCAAGAAGAAGCGCAAGGCTCCATCCAAAGCCAATAATACTGAACCGGAGCCGGCTATCATCCCGTGTCTTCAGACAACGGCCCAGCAGAAATCAGTTTCTAACGATCAAAATGGCACAACTGCTTCATTTATGGCCGCTGCCGTTTCCACGGCACAACCACCAAAACCGGCTCGCAAACCCCGGACTATCGTCTACGACTCCGGAGACTCCGAGGATGACAACCTTTCAGATACAAGTGCCACAATCGGTCGCGATAGCGTGCCCGCCGACAATAATCCTCTCTTCAACGTTGATTTTTCCATGAGATCGGTGTCAGTACCGAATATTGAAAACACAAGATTACTTACCTCTTTCAAAAGCCCGAGTCCCGGCCGGTCCTTCAGCGGAACTCATCGAGACCAGAGTCCTAAGGTATCATTCGAGGATGCGATAGCCCTCAAGTCAAGCCCATTTCATCGGAGCCCGTCGAGAACAAAGCGGATGCTTATAAGAAATGCAAAACCAGATCCGAAGGATCTTGCCAAAAATCTCGGAAAGATTCTTTCGCCCACGTCTGGAAAAGAAAATATATGCTCCCCGCTCCGAGAAATGTCGTCTGTTCTGCATCTTGATCTCGAGAGGTCGCGCCAACAGAAACAGCAAATTGAGAAGCAAATGGCGGAGATCAATGTCATGATTCACGAGTACACCTCGGGTAAATACGAGGGAACCATGTCGCTCGTTCAAATGGCAATGAAATTTGAGGATCTGAAGAAGAAACTCGCAGAGTTGGAGAAGCCGGGCCAGATTTTCCTTGATACTATGGTAGAAGCCGAGCAGACGCAAGACAGCATTCCTGGGACCCCCGAACATCCTGCCATCGATGTCTACGCAACTCAGGAGGTGGTTAAGAACACACCGATAAGAAAGTCGTTTCCAGCCCGCATAACAGAGGAGCATGACCGGGTCGTCAAGCAAACGCAGTACATTCCGGGTTCTAAACCGTCTCAACTTGACCATGTTAGTGCGACGATACATCCGCCAGATGATGCCGACGGGATGGATGTTGATGATGAGATTGAAGAAGAGGAAGATATTGAGGACGATGAAGAGGATGAAGACGATAAAGACGATGGGGGAAATCCATTTGAAATGGAAATCTCGAGTCCACCTGATGCGGGACGCATATCATCAAAATCCCCGCTAGAGAACCCCCTGGACAAAGGGAAAGGAAGAGCGACGGATCAGGATATCAATGAAATTGATGCATTCGAAACAACGGTCAGCGATGACATTCCAGATGAAGAATTTTTCGACATCGAAGAAGAAATCCTGCAAGAAAACCAGGCTCCTGCGGATAACCCACTTCTGTTGGAGGATGATTTTGAACTGAGTCCGGAAGAATTGGCGGAGATTGAAGGAACGTCAAAACCGCGATCCCCTTCGCCGGATTTCGAAGTCCTAGACCAACCACCCCCGAACATCTTCGAGGCCCGTGCTCGACATATAAGTCAATTCACTAAAAATCGTGGTGAAGACTTGGAGGAAGAGGAAGAGGCAGAACTCGATGAAGACATCATGGAAATTGGTACGCAAAAGGTAGCCGAGGTAGACATGGCTGCCCCGAACATGAAGTTCCCATGGTCTCAAGATTTGTCACGAGCACATAGAAATATCTTCAAGCTCAAGGGATTCAGACCAAACCAACTAGAAGCTATCAATGCGACGCTCTCCGGAAAAGATGTCTTCGTTCTTATGCCAACTGGTGGCGGAAAATCGCTTTGTTACCAGTTGCCCGCAGTGATATCTTCAGGCACCACTCGTGGAATCACATTTGTCATCTCGCCCCTGTTGTCCTTGATGGAAGATCAGGTTGCTCACTTGGAGAAACTTCACGTCAAGGCTTACATGTTCAATTCCTCCGTTCCGGCCGAAGCTAAAAGAGAGCTTATGAAAGAACTCAACGGTCCCACCGCTGCGGATTCGATACAGCTCTTGTACGTTACGCCTGAGATGCTGGCTACTAGCAAACTGATGGAAAGGGCTATGGATAAACTTCACTCTCGCGGGCTGATTGCTCGAGTGGTTATTGATGAAGCGCATTGTGTCAGTCAGTGGGGACATGACTTCCGAAAGGATTACAAAGATCTAGGCAAGCTGCGGGCTAGACTTCCTCGCGTTCCATTTATGGCTCTCACAGCGACGGCAACTCCTCAAGTCCAAAAAGATACTATGTCTAATCTCTCCATCGAGCACTGCAAAATCTTCAAGCAGAGTTTCAATCGTCCAAACCTGACCTACGAAGTACGAAGGAAGGGTAAAGACCAGGAACTCATCGGCGAGATTGTTGGTCTGATCAATTCTCCTAAATACGTCGGCAAATGCGGCATTGTATATTGTCTATCGAGAAACAATTGCGAGAAAGTTTCCTCTCAACTTTGTTCTGCGGGGATTAAAGCTTCCTATTACCACGCGGGTCTGACCAACGAAGAACGGAAGGATATACAAACAAGGTGGCAAGCAGGCCGGGTTAAAGTCATCGTCGCCACAATTGCTTTTGGAATGGGTATTGACAAGCCGGATGTCAGGTTTGTCATTCATCACAGTGTTCCCAAGTCGTTGGAAGGATATTACCAGGAAACCGGAAGAGCTGGCCGAGACGGACGAGTTTCCGGCTGTTATCTCTTTTACAACCCTGCCGATGTCGTTCGCCTTATCAAAATTATCGAAGGGGGCGAGGGCGCCACCGAGGTAACCATCCAGCACGCCAAAGATATGCTCAAGGTTGTCCAGAACTATTGCGAAAATCGTATCGAATGCCGACGAATGGTGGTACTCAATTACTTTGCCGAGAAATTCAACAAGGCCAACTGCAACGAGACCTGTGATAACTGCAGGTCTAAGGTTACCGTTAAGAACCGCCAGGTTACGAATGAGGCCAGGAGTATGATCAGTATTGTAGGCAGTGCTCGTGGCAAAAACCTGTCTACCGGCAATGCTGTTGATATCTTTAGAGGGTCAAAGGCGAGGGCTATTATCGAGAACGGATGGGATCAACTAGAAGGCCATGGGGTTGGAAAGAGCTGGGATAGAGATACCGTCCAGAGACTGATCAATATGATGATTAGTGAAGACGTGCTCGCCCAAGATCACATCACTAATGGAACCGGATGGACTTGCTCATATCTTGTTGTAAGTTGTTTATTCTTCCCGTCATGAAATAAACGGTATGTATTGGCCATTACAGTCGGCTAACAAGAAGAATTAGCTCGGGAAAAAAGCCAGTAAAGTTCTCAACGGATCGACTCAGTTGAGCATGCAATTTGAAAACTCGCCAAATGTGATATCCAAGAAGGTCAAAAAGATAACGGCTGCCAATGACGACGATTTTCAATCAACTTGTATTTCATCCCCAATCGCACCTACGAGGGGCAGAGCCCGTCAGCCCGCCATCGTACCTCACACCCAGCCGGACGACGACGGATTCATGCCTGTCCGTGACGGAAATAACAAAAAGAGGAAGAGTGACGGAATTGTCGATGAGGCTGCTGCGCCGAGGCGAAAGAAGGTTGCGGCTCAACCTATTGGACTAGGAGCTGATGCGATCCGTGCTGGTCTTAATGAGTATGATCTTGACATACTCGAACGGTTCTTGAAGGATGCGAAGTGTGTCCGAGGCGATGTAAGTCCTTCTAAGAATCTTTTGTTTGTGATACATTCTAATGCATTCCTATAGCTCATGAACGAACGGGGGTTACGTGTGGAATCAGTGTTCACAGATACAGAGCTCAGTTGGATGGGGGTTAAGCTTCCGTGTAGTATGTATTAACTTGGATCAACATTGATGTCGCGAGAATCTACTAACCATTTTATTCTAGGTATGAACGAATTGGCGGCAATTCCACAAATCGCCGATAAGGAGAGAATCCGCCTTTATGGTTCTAAGTTTCTTAAAATCACCCAACAATACGCCAATGAGAAACTTGAAAATTACGAGGGCACGCAGTTCACCCCGGCAGCAGCGGCCAGTGCGGAAATTGCCGGACTGGGCTTCCGTGAGGAAGATTTCGATGATGATTTTGAAGACGACGATGATGAAGGGGAGCAGTCTAAATATTTTAGTAACACTGCAGGCAAGAGCCAGGGTGCTTCGGATTTCAGTTCACGCAGTAAGAACCACTATCTTCCCAATAATTTTCTTCGATATTTCTAACGCGAATAACTAGTGGCTGCTGCATCACAGTCTAAACCGGCCGCGAAGAGAGCAACTGGTCGTACCACGAAACGAGCTGCCTCTAGCGGAGGTGCCAGTCGAGGAAGAGGAGATAAGAAGTTTTTCAAGAGAGCATCTGGTGGAGCTGGAAGAGGTGGGGGCGCAAAGACCTCGCGTGGAGGCAAAGGTGCGGGTAGAGGAAGAGGCGGTGGGGGTGGGAGCTCTAGTTTCTCGGTGATTCGACCGATGGTATAAGTTTCACCTTTGAAAGTGCAAAAATGTTTCTTATTCTTTCGCATCATATATGGCGTTTGTGGTTTACGGGGTTCGAGGCGGTTATTTTAGATCTTGACAAAACACGACTTGGGCGAAAGAGGCGTTTATATATCTTTACTTTTACTTTTCCTTGTTTGTTGTTTTTGGATGAATTGCGGATGTATAAGAGATACTGCTATCGCGGCGTTTTCCTATTTACATTGGTTGTAGCATGCATCCAACTGTTGTTATCTTTGAACATACTTATCTTTTATTCTCGGGTTAGCCGTCGGAGAATCAATTTAATCAATATCCTTGAGAAACAAGATGAATATTCGAACCATGGGACTTTATATATACACATGCAATACGCGAGTTTCGACGTGCCTCATAATCAACAACCTAAGAACAACCCTCTCCGAGCTTCCTCCTCTCTGATCTCAATCATAATATTAATACCAACGAACAAAGATCCCACAATCGCACCGAAGAATGCCGCGCCTGCCCACCCAGCGTTAATAATCCCATCATATATCAACTGCTTGACACCGTCAACACCGAGCGCGAATCCAACCAGATTGGCACCACACATGGTCAACACCGTCAGAATACCCCCCAACGCGGTGAGCGGTCTATACCACCAATTCGCCCCGAATTGCTCATAAGGAAGGTACGCTCTGGCCACCAATTCGGGCAGAATAAACAAAACGATCAACCAACCCCAGGTCAATAACTTCAACGAAAGATCGTGCCATAAGGCGACGAAAGTGAACACTACGATCATATTTATCACGGGGCGTTTCCGCGATCCACCGAGCGGGACGTAGATGTAGCGTATATTCCACCTGTTGTAACTTCTGTGCCAGCCGCGCCAGAAACCCACGGCGGAGTAGTTATCGCTCATGCAGCGGAGCATGTTCTCCGGTGGATCGATGGAGTCCACGAGCGACCAGAGCCGGAAAAAACGCCAGGGGATTAGCAGTTTTAGCCAGATTATGTGAAGGTTGAAGTAGCCTATCATCATTAGTTGGAAGGGGGTGTCGTTTATCCAGGCGTTGTAAGGGGCGTGGGAGGCCCTGGAGATGGCTTGGACGTAGCAGTAGTGTAGGACTATTTCCATGCAGAGGAGGGATAGGAGGAAGCGGAAGCCGTAGAGGAGGACGGGTTTAAGGGAGGTTGAGGGGAGGGCTTGTTTTGCCGAGTGGAGGTTTTGGGCGATGAAGTCGTTGCAGGTTATGATCGGGCCGGCGAGGTAGAGGGGGGAGTAGAGGCAGTAGGCGTGGTAAAGGGAGAAGTTGTAGAGGGATAGTGGGTGGGAAGTGGAAACGCGATCTTTGTCCGATTGGTGGGATGGTGGTGCTCGCTTTCTCCTCTGATTGTGTTTAGCATTTGGTTTCAGTATCAAGGTCGATTTCAATTTCTTGGATTATATGGGGGGATTTTGAGAAAGAAGGGAGCTTTACCGTCAGATCGGGACCGTTGGAGCTACTGAGAGCCCAGTAGTAGTCCATGTTGAAGCTTATCACTCGGAGCATGGTGAGGTTGAAGTGGACCTCCCAGCGGGGCATTATACCACCGTATTTTGAATCAATGTATCCGTATTCCGGACCAAAAATTTTACCAAACTTGTACCCGTGTTTCCATTCGTTGAGGAAGAGAATGACGAGGTTGAACCCCCATGTTACATAGGGGGTAGCTGCGGATCGGCCGCATGCTTTAAGAATCGCATAGTTGGTAGCTATTAAGGCGACGACCTTGAAATAACTGATCCCGTGAAGAGCAAGAAGGAATATTGCGGCGAATATGTTGTCGAATATCATTCGACTGTTGATTTCCGCATTTCCGAGTACTTTCGTGGAGAGTTTTCTTAACAAAGTGTGGGCTGCGAGGACAACGAATAGAATGGGGACGTTGTTTCTGAAGCCTTTATATTGCATGTCCGTATTGTCCTAGCACTCTAATTAGCTGTATGCCCAAGATACGGAACTTCTTTAAGTTATGAACGTACGACTTTTCGGCCTGGAATCCATCCTTTTGACAGAATGCTTGAGTATCTTAGGTAATTCGGGTGATCCTCTAGAAGCAATATATCAGTATTTTATTCTATCAATCATAGAGAATTTAGAAACATATATAGCACACCCTTTGATATCTCGTACGCCGCCTTAAACATTTGGGGTATGACGAAAATAACGACGGCATAGTAAATGATGTATTCGATGGTCTGCCATCTCGGTGGAGATGTTCGCTTCGGCGCCGCCTTGCTGGTAGCAGTCGTAGAGCCTTCGTCACGTTTGGATGCTCCGTCCTTTAATTGCACATTGGATATGTCTGATACGAGCCGGCCGTCCAGCAGCTCCGGGGTAAACAGATATCGGATCGAGTCGACGGACATCTTGCGGTATCGGTAGTGGAGGTAGACGTAATTGAATGTCGATGGTAAGTCGGGTAGAACATCAAATTTTCGACGCCGGTGGCATTCCCCTATTCTTCCTCCGTGCTACCCCAGCTATTATTAGCAGAAATGAGGTCGAGAGGAGGACGAGGAAATTGGCAGTGTGTGTGGCAGTGGTAATGGGATTACGCAGGGTCCGATTGGCCTCGGCTGGTTGGAGCTGGGATGTTCGCTCTCGTTTCGTCGCGCGATCGCAAATATTGATTTCACCTCGCACCCCACCATCTACATCGCCATTTCGACGACGACGACGACGACTACTACAGCATCGACGCTTCTCGGCCCTTACAGCTTCGCCAAGTCGTGTCAATTGAAAATTCCGGGTCTTGGCTGCACAATAAGCTATCTTCTTTACTTAAGAAGCTCTCATTCGCTCGTGTATCAACGCGTCGACGTTTTCAATCATGGCGAGCACACCGCAGGCATCCCAAGTTCTACCATCTACGACCAAACCGGCCGAGCTAGAATATGGCGGAGGTTAGACTAATTCAAAATATGTTGGTCAGGTTCGCCAAATTAACTCCTCATACTATCTAGATGAAATATCCGCACTCGTGCTCGATCCTGGTACAAACACCACAAGGTGCGGCTTTGCTGGCGAAGATACACCGAAAACCTGCGTTCCCACATATTACGGCATTGTCCCGGATCCAGAAGAGGCAAAGTATTTCGGAAAGCTCAAGATAGGCGAAAATGCGATCAACTCTGTGGTTGACGGAATGGAGATCAGGAACCCCATGCACGAAGGCATCGGTAGGTTCTTTTCGTTCCAAGAGCAGTTCTCAAATCCGTGCTGACACTCAGATAGTTGAAAATTGGGACTTAGCTACAGAGATATGGCGCCATTGCATCGAATATAGGTTATCATCGCGCGTCGAAGAGCACCCACTTCTCGTTACTGAACCCATTTGGAATCCATTGAAGAAACGTGAAAAGACGACCGAAATCGTTTTTGAGGACTTCAACGTCCCCGCTTATTTCTTGGTTAAGAGCGCGGTTTGCGAGTCTTTCGCCAATAGCAAACCCTCGGCTTTGGTAGTTGATGTTGGACACGCTTATACAAGTGTTACTCCTGTTATCGATGGAATTCCACTGAAGAAAGGTATAGTTCTTCGAGCAGAGAAATGCTCCCAAGATCGTTCTTCTCGCTGACAATTGATATACAGGCTCCGAAAGAACCGTTCTCGCTGGACAGCATTTAACTACCCAGCTCCGTCATCAATTCACAGAACTCGGCATCCGTATGGCTCCGTGGCTTATGATCAAAGCAAAAGCGCCCTACACAGACCTCGCTACCCCAACCCCACTCAGAACTCGAGATTATGGCTTCCAACCTCACCAATCGTTCCTCGAATATCAACAGGACCGCTTCCTCCATGAATATAAGGAGTGCGTTTCCGAAACCTGGCCGGAACCAAGGACCTTCCCGGCCGATTTGAACAACATTCCAGATAACTTCCGTGGCCTCCCCGACAAAGCCTACGAGTTCCCGGACGGCTACCAGCACCGTTTCGGTCTCGATCGCTGCCTCGGCCCAGAATCCCTCTTCAATCCATCCGTTTCTCCAAAACCATTCGCCGGCGACGCACCCAAGGGAATCGCTGAAATGATCAAAGACTCGATTGACCACATCGACGCCGATATTCGAGCTAACATGCTCAGTAATATCGTTGTTGTCGGCGGGACAAGTTTACTTTACCGTTTCAACGAACGCTTAAATCAGGAATTAAGTGCCATGTTCCCTGGACCACGTGTAAAGATATATTCCCCCGGTCAGATACCTGAGAGAAAGTACTCCGCCTGGCTTGGTGGCAGCATTCTTGCCAGCTGCGGTGCTTTCCATCAACTTTGGATCAGCAAACAGGAGTACGACGAGATTGGTGCAAATATCATTGAGCGAAGGGCTAAATAAGTTCTTTGGTGAATGGGAAGCGAACATCATCTCGATAATTTGCAACGAGGCTGTATGTGACGATGGGTGTTTTGCTTTGTCCTATTTACTTTGGCTATAGTACTATATCATATTACTCGACAACGCGTGTACAGATATTATCCATTTTCTCGTCTAGGATCGATCGACAAAAGCCGGCGTTAACTGCAGATTTCGGTGAAAGCGCGGTGGACGTGACTAGTTACGTGCTGTTAGTCCACCCTATAACAATAATAATACGCTTACAGCACGAGTTACTAGACTTTGATAAACCACGGGCGCACTGATAATATGTAGTTCTATTCATGAAGAAAATAATTGACAAAAAACGCCGGTTTAGATGATATAACGCCATAATTATGATGTAAGGAGATCAAAAACTTTTAGGAAAGTTGAGACAAGCAAGCTAAAAGCAACATGAGGCATGATCTTGAAATCATCTTTATTCCATCTGCTGGATCCACGCTTCCAGCAATCCTTCGTGGTACGGTAGTATAGGGCTTTATGGTACGTGCCATAGTGTTGAAGGTCCTAAAGTAAAGGGTCCGAGTGCAGTCCGCTCTTGCAACCGGACAGCACGATAATGAACTTGGGAAGCTGCGGCCTTTTTCTCGTTCTCAGAGGATGGCGAAAATAGCTTCGCCCGATACGGTGCTGATTCGCCGTCTCTCGCTATTCTACCCAGTCTTATCTAATGGGATCAGTCCCATAGAAGTCCTGGGGGAATAGACGCGACGACATAGATTTATCTCTCTTCAATGCCCTTTCAATCTGTGATAATGCTTATATGTCGGAAGGTTCAATTTCGGCTATTTAAGAATCGCAAAATTTGAGGAAATCGACGGTGACCAGAGTCATTAATAGACTCCAGCACGCGGGAAGACTGAGCGTTTGCTTGATTCACCAGCTGTAAGTTGTCGCCGTCGCCAATGCTGGGACGATTTGGCGAGGGAGCCGATCCGACTTTCGTGCTGGTGCGTAACTAAACGTAAAAGGAAATTGGTTAGTGAAACTGTTTGAAAAGAAAGAAAAGGACTGAAACGTGAGATTACCTGGTCGCCGTCTTGGGTGCTGCCTGTGATCGTATGTTCCATGCTCGGTCGATGCAATAAATTTTGTCCGCTTGTGAAGCTGGCTGTTTCCAACTCTGCTAGGAATCGGGATCGAAGAGGAGGCGTGCTCGAAGGGCGAGCTTAGTGTTGGCGAGGGCAACTGTATGCCCGTGTTGTCAAACAGAGATTTTACCGACTTGTATTGTGAACTGGAGAGCATTCCTGCCGCACCCGCTGCGGTTATCAGGTACACCGACGTTCGACTGACTGATGATTTGACGGTCCGAGAAAACATTGCCATGGTGTGCGTTTGATTTGTGTTCAAAAATTTAGTTGGATAAGATTTTTCGTCTGAATTTGCTTGCTAGGTTGCTGGGCTTATGATTACTTGGACCCGAGGTTTATATTATTTTTTATAAGCTTCGAACAGTTGTTTATTCGGGATAAATGCACGTTGGCAATAAATGGTCTGTACCATCGCTAACAAGGAAAGCTGGTTGGAAGAAACAGAAGACCTCAAACGTTAGATCCTGTGAGCACTTCGCTATATTTAAGCAAGTGCTCAAGATTCGAATTCGGAGCTCGAATATTGGTCAAGATCCCCGGTTGGGGTTCCGGCCTGCCTTATCACGATCATGCAACCTTTCTGGTATGTCACATTTTGGCCTCCAAGGTGCCCATGATTCGGTACACAGCGGGTGTGCCAATTAGATTAACTGGCGAGTGTTTCCACAGAGCACTTCGGACATCGAGCTCGACAACCATGCGCCCTGTTTCACTGCCTGCATTTTGCATTTTGCGGGAGGTATTTGATCCCTGTCGGGGCAGGGTACCATCTCCAAAGTAAGCAGTTTTAGCACCACTCTTCAAGAGAGAAAACCACTCTGTGCAAAATTTGCCCTTGGTTTGCACTGAGAGCTTTCTAAATATACGTATTCTCCCAAGCTTTCAAATTGGCAATCGGATGAGTCGACGGGGATAATTTCCTCTCACACCGACAGAGCATGAGCGATTCATCCAGCTTTCGTGTGGTTATTTTTGACTTTCAAGGGCGGCTGGCGCCGTGCTGTGCCATAAGGATTTGCAAGGGTGAGCAGAGCCTCCTCGTGATGCTGAGAAGCCAAGAGAAATGGCCAAGCAGATTATCTGCGGGACGGGAACTCGTTTGCTGATCAGACGGTCGATGGTGGGCCAAAAGATGCTACCGGCCTTGATTCTCCATCCTGATTCCGATGGTTTTTTAGCTGGTTCCTCTTTAGATTCACCTGATCTGACCACCGTCCGGCTCTCGACCCTTGAGAGCTTTGACACACCAAGCTTTCTGCGGATCACTCAATTCTCTTCGTATAGTCATGTAACTCCTTTCAGTCATAGGTCCGCTTGTTATGAGACATTTCAAGCACCCAAACTAACAAGGTGGGCCGGCACCAAAGGAATACGACGGCAGGGCGGCCTGAGGGGCCCGAATATTGCGACTCTGCCATAAATATAACTGAATCATCATCTGGAGGTTTTCATATTACCGGTAAGATATATTAGCCAGAGTTTTTCCAAGGCTCCAGGAATGTTACGTACCAGTTGTAAGCACGAATTGCGGTTCGGCTCGGGTGTCTGCGAGGTGCCGGTTGACGGAATAACTCGAGACACTTTCGATGCACTAACTTTGGAGGGACTGGTGACGAGATTAGCGTCGGCGGGGTTCTGATCAACACATCTCGCTGTCGGGGCTTGTGCAACATACCAACACAGAACTACTTAACTAAACCCTATCTGTATGTGAACTCAGTATGATAGTCTTGAGGGCGCATTCGGTATCTAAGAGCTTAAAGTTTACTGCACATGTGGCCCGCTTAGTTGTACCTATTTGAGTCAATACACAGAGGGCTAAACACTGTCTCGTGGGCCAAAACAATAAGCAAATTTGAGACGATATCGCTGGGCGCAGTAAATCGTATTCGAATATTCTCGTAAACATGGACTCATGAATGATTTCCAGAAACGCATTATGGTGGGCAGTACAGTATTGTACTAGCAACAGCGAGCTCTTGCTGAAGTACAGTCAAATTTTTTTCGCAAAGTAAGACTCGATATACAGTAGTTCTCGAGCTTATGATCAATAATTTTGTCGCACTATATTAATTCCCACGCCTCTCAGGGCTGAGCTTATCATGCGGCACGTGGTTCTCGCTTGCCACGATACTGTCAGCGAGGTTTTCGTACTAATTCTCTGCTTGGCTAATATTTCATCTATCTTTGCGGCACCACTGACAACTTTCAGTTCAACTGATGGCAAAATCGGAATCAATGGCCAGATTTTCAAGAGATCCCCTGTACCTCAAATCCCAGAGGAAATCAAAGACGATGATGAGGGCCTACACCGTAACAAAATTGTAAGCCAGCAAATCGACGGGACTGGGAGTGAGTCTATCTTGTACCTATTGCAAAATATCTTGAGATCTCATAACTAATATAAGAATTACCATAGCTATTGACGCGGGTTTTGGAATCTTGGTGAGCATCGATTATCTTCCTGGCCCAAGTTCCTTAACCACGAAAAATTTCTCTCATTTTCGAAGTGCATACTAATTTGAAACCGGGACTTTCGATATTAGACCGAAATAGAAGAGGTTCCCTTAGTATTCCCTCAAAATATATTCCCGAATCCCGTAGGCACTGGACGAGACGATACCACCTCTCTGGGGAACAATGTCGGCGGTTCGCCCGAACGAGACTCGGAGCTTTTGAGCATTGATGGATCAGTCCCTACGGCCAACTTACAATTCAATCGACTGCATAGCGGTATTATCAGCCAGCCGAGCCCGGCGCAAGCCTTATCCCTCACACAGGTGCCACAAGAGATAGTCTTATCGAATTTCCAAGAACCCTCTTATTCCACGAGCCGCCGAATGTCCTGGTTTGAACCTCCCGCTACGGAAGTCGTCGAAGTCGAAAGGGACCAGGTACAAGAAATACAACCTGAAAGTAGAAGCAGAAGTTCACCGTCTCGCAACGACAGGACTCGCTTTACAAACCTCTTTGAAAATCCTGGTGCACCTTCAAACCGCGAAACTCCGTCACAGAGAAGTCTACATTACGGAGGAAATCCTATCGTGCTTGAGGATGATCCTCCACTAGTTGGAAGCCTTAGAAGTTCCAGAGATAGAGGTATTGGGAACTTCTTCCAAAGTTTCGGGCACGGAAATCCTTATCCTGAAGCACTGAGCGATCGGGAGCTATTTGAACTCTCAAATATGATGCAAACTGAGAAATTGAGTCAAAATCCTGGTGATATCGGTCACCAAGGTGTGGGAATGACTGATACTACGGGTGGTTTGGGCGAATATCGAATCTGGGTAGAAAACGACGATCGCGACGAAATTGACTCTGAGAATTTGGGGACAATGGATGAAAATTTCATATAATAACAGCCTCTCAAACTAGCTGTTGAACTTCCTAATGCTGCATAGAAGAGAAAGTGTTTCCAGGTTTACTGGTGGGACCCATATCTGTTCCACCCAGACCTAGGATTACTCTAAGATGAAATATTCGGATTTTCCGCCATATAGCGGATCTATCTCGCCCCAAAGTACTCCCTATAGCAGCCCGTGTAAGCACTATATCTACAGGTAGTACCCGAAAGCCTTACGCGCTTCTTCACTGAAACCTTCGTGGCCTTTGTACCCTTTCAAAAGTTTCTCATTCACTTTGCCCTGTGTATCTAATGGCTGGCGACCCGCAAGAGAGTCCGTGAGTTGCTGTTTAATATATATCTTCGTCATTTCTGTTGTCGGACATGCGGCTATAAAGACGACAGAGGAGTTTTGGGTGCCCTCATTCTCGGGATCCACGGCGTGGCATAGCTACACCCAATTGAGTTTATCATTAATTTAATTTTTCGATATTTCACTGGGATTAGCTAACTTACGTCACTGTGCCACCAGACGGTATCTCCAGGTTGGATATCTGGAACGTGTACCATGCACTCCTCGAGTCGTAAATGTGGATGTGACGAACGACTGAGGCATTGGCTGAGGTCTTTCTCGGTTCCAGGGAAGAAGCATCCAGTCTCATCGAATGTCCATTTACTCGAATCCATAATATCCGCTTCGTCCTTTGGAGGTTTGAAGAACGGTCGGAGTAGTAGATAGGAGACGACCGCCCGCACGTTCGGGTACAATAATATGGACCCTTCCCTTGCCTTTGACGGAGTTAAAGCCGTCCATCCTTGAAATGCCCGGAAAACACTCGAGTGAGAAGGTGCCTTGAAAAGATCTTGAACGGCATCCTTGCGAACTCCGAGATTCCATGCGTCATGATCTTCGGGGTGTCCGGAGAATATCGAGTCGTAGACTTTACGATACGTCGGCGAGGCCCAGCGACTTAAACTCCCAGCGTCAATGTGCGGACCTAGGCCGAGGAATACCTGTTTCGGTGGGCGATCACGCACACCGTCAAAGTATATTAGTGGATCGGGTGAGGTTTCACCAGTTTTATCGTGCCATAGTCCGTTAAGAAGACGTTGAAGTTTTAAATGTCTAGGGTCGGATCTAATCGCATTTTGCATCGGCGAGTCGTAAATCTCGTACATCGACGGTGTCTCCGCTGGCCAAGCACTGATTGTGCCATGGTTATCCGATATATACCTGTGAACGTCTGTGTATACCGACTTTGCTCGTTCTTCTGGAATCACGCCGCGAACAATCACACATCCTGTCCTCCTGATCGTCTGTTCTTCTTCCGCTGAAAATCCTTTCTCTATCGCATCTGTCGAGCAAACTGGGATGACCCCGCTTCCTCGACTAGCGATATCATCTGCGATTGCGACAAGCTCTTTGCATATTCGGGACCATCCTTCTTTTAGTTTCTCTGATCCATATTCCTCGATAATAGCTCGCTTCGTATCCAGAAAGTCTGGGTCTGCAGACTTATCGCTGTCCGTGCTGTACTCGGGCCACAAGGGCCATTGGTGAATCTGGCCAGGCATTCTTGTTCTTGTGATTCGAGTTTTGAGAATATACCGAAATTTGCAAAAGAATAAATGAAAAAAAAGTCGTTGTGGGTGGCGGCGGCGTCGTTAGTGGTATTCCAGTCGACTTTAGAGTGGGTCCGGGATCTCGATGTAGTTAAAGCATGCGTCCGAGCTTGAAGGTCATGTACATTAACAAATAATATTATATGATAAAGAATTTTACAGGGTCCAAAACACCGAATCGATGAGCCAATAAGATAACTTGAAGATATATAATAGCCAATGGCCTAAGAGAATCTCACATGTCGTTAGAAATTTAGACTAATCCCATGATTCTCCACACTTGTTGCTCTTCCATTATAGGAAAGAGGGAACATCTCGTAGCTTCCCCACCAGGGCTGCAATTGCTGATTGGACTCAATTGTGTCCACTATTTGTTTTCGCTCGCTTTCGCGGGCGGGCCGCCCTTCTGCGGGAACTTTCGACCAATATGAATATAACGTTTCTGCGGAATGTGAAGATCCTCTCTAAGAGAAATTGGTTAGCGCGAAAGATATAACGAAGAGATATACAACGGATGCCAATGTTGCAGTGGCCCACCAGCTAACTAAATAGGCGCTTATGCGACACTAGAAGATACAATATGAGGAGGTGACGAGGAATCGGCAGAGGAGCTCCAAGGATTCTTATCAAGGGAATTGCGAATCTGCAAGCCAGGTTGCGCTTTTCAACCTGCTGATATACCATGGAGCGTTAGTATGTTTTCCTCAGGTGAAGGGTAGTCGCCAGGTTCGCCGTTGAGATTAATATTTGCTCCAGCTGTTTACAGCCTGCGTAGCTAGCTCCGGATCCGTAGATAAATATCGAGCGTCCGGCACGGGAAGAACCCAGCGCCAGTCCAGGAAAGTTTAATTCTCTCTGCGACACCGTTCCCGCTTCTAGATAGAATCCTCCTTATCGCCATGGCATATTTTGAGAGACGACATGTCTCAAAGTTGGTTCCAGGAAACCAGACCGTTCTTAAGACTTTACTTGTCGCAGTCGCGATTGTAAACTCTGCTGTATGTTCTATCCGACCCTAACGTTAACAAAATTGAAGTGGCTTCGAGAGTACCTAAATCTAACGTTCACTAGACTTTAGGTTATGATGCGAGTGTTATGAACGGTCTCTCGATTCTGCCTTCTTATACAGATTATTTTCATCTGAACGATGCGACAACTGGTCTGAACAATGCAGCTGTATGGATGGGCGCCATCCTCGGCATGTACTTTGTTCAGCCAATTCCAGATAAATGGGGACGCAAGAACGGTATCCTATTCGCAACGATAGTGACCTTCATTGGAATCATACTACAAGGGGCTGCGCAGAACATCGCAATGTTTGTGATTGCGCGTATGATTATTGGATTCGGTACAATCTTGAGTAACGTTTCGGCACCCCCACTGCTCGCTGAGCTGCTACCGCCTCGCAGTAGAGCTGCCGTGCTCGGAATATTCTTCTCTTGCTTCTACGTTGGAGGCCTTCTGTCAGCCATCATCAATTATGGAAGTCAGAACATCCAATCCACTTGGTCGTGGAGAATTCCTTCTCTCTTACAGTTCATCCCAAGCTTGATTGCCATTGCCTTCCTTCCATTCATCCCAGAGTCCCCACGATGGCTCATTGCAAACAATAAAGAAGAACATGCGGCAGAGGTCATCGCTATCTTAAGCGGGGATCGCAGCGAGGGCGGTCTTGCTAATGCCACAAATAGCATGCAAGATATTCGAATCACTATCGCCAAAGAAGCTGCTGAAAATCCCGGAAATCCCTGGAAGGCCTTCTTTGCAACAGCAGCTAATAGAAAGCGGTTGAATATCCTCATCATATTCGGTGTTATGACAGAGACTATGGGAAACTTCATTGTTTCGTAAGTTTCTTTTGCTCCCCTTGTTGGATTTACCTTTTCGCTAATGGAGTAAAATTTTAGCTACTACCTCACCCGAATCCTTAACCAGGCCGGAATCACGGATGCGAACCGCCAAAATCAAATCAACGTCATTCTTCAATGCTGGGCTTTCATTGTCGCCATTATTGGAAGTTTCTTGCTTGATATTATTGGCAGACGTATTCAAACTTTGATTGGCATGGTGGGCATGACCGTGTCGCTTTATGTCTTAGGTGCATTGATCAAACGTAAGCATTTTATACTTCCACAGTTCCTTGATGAGTTTCGTCTTTGGTTCAAATGCTAACTTTATCACTAGTCTACGGCGATACCACAGATCGTTCCAAGAACTATGGAATCTTGGCCGTGATATTCCTCTTCCAAGGCTTTTACGCCGTTTCCCTCACCCCAATGACATCTCTGTATCCAACGGAAATTTGCCAATACAAGCTTCGCGCTGCTGGAACGGCTATCTTCAGATTGGTCGACAACAGCTTCGGGTTAGTACTACTATCATAGTCCAGACCGACATATAGATCTGCATGATTCTAACTGTGATTTTACTTTTTAAATAGTCTCGCCGCGTCGTTCGCCTTATCTTTCGCAATGTCCAGCTTAGGGTGGAAGTTCTATCTTATGAATGCCACTTGGAACGCTTTCTTTACTGTTCTCGTCTACTTGTTCTTCGTTGAGACGAAGGGTCTCCAGCTGGAAGAGATCGCTGTCAAGTTTGGAGATGCTGTGAGTATCGATGCTGATAGTGACAGCCCGGTTGATGGACAGTCTAATATGCATGAAATCACGAAGGGGCAACTCCAATGAACTGAGACAGTATTGGAGTGTTCGTCGGCGTAGGTTTGTTTTTAGTATATAAAACATTGCAGGTGAAGCGACAGCGACCTCAGTAATTAGTTGAGTCTAATATTAATATCATGACTGAAAAAATATCTTCTTGAATTCCTCTCTGACACCGGTCGTAATACGAAACTGTCTCCGACATCCGCTTCTCCGTGAATGTTCTCATTTATAATAATTGCTTCTTAGATATAGATCGCTCTGCAGACCAGATCCAGTGGAATTTATTATTATTTTTGTTGTCGTTGCCGCCAGCGCCACGCCTTATAATAGCTTCTCGAACTTCAGGAATAAATTGCCAACTAAATAATTGTTTTTGTTGAACAGATACACGGCCCCATCCAGCTTTTGTTGAAATTGTGTCTCCACCTTCAGGTCCGAGTCCGAGACCAACCACGCATTCGGGCCGCAATGCAATAATCCTCGGCAACACAAGGAACGTGAAACCATCCAACTTGCTTGCGGCAGTAATTGCAAACGTTTGCAAACGTAAACTATATGGCTCATTTTTAAGATTGATGTTATTTCAAGCATCGAGTATCCCATGATGGAAACTCTCTTTTTATAGCGCTATTTTTCTTAACTCCATTAATCGCAAGAGTCTCGAAATGTTTCATAGCATGGTGTGCAGTGTGCCTTCAACTCACGTATCTGGAAGGCGCGATGTTTCGGAAGCTAAATACGGCACTTCGCCCGAATGTATCGAATAACATGTAGAAATTCTCAAGGAACAGGGAAATTTGCAGCGAACTCCTCCAGGCCGACCTTATAAATTGAAGCCTCCTGCAGACTGTGAAGCCTCCTTATAAATTGAATGAAGCCTCTATAAATTGAAGCCTCCCAGTTTTTGCCCAGACATCCATTGGCATGCTCACACAAGCTACAAGCTCAAGCCTCCAATCTAACCATCATGAAGCTAACTAATTTCTTGTGAGTTGCATAATCGACTATCTTGCACTTGTAGCCTCGAGACTACCATATGTCCGCTAACTGTCTGAAACTTAGATCCCTTGGCTACACTTTATCGCTAGCCGCCGCTGCGACTCTACCTTCTAAGAGAGCGGCCACCTACTTTGGGCTAGCTCTCCCTGCGGATGATATCCTCACTGACCTCGAAAATAACTTCACTCCAAATGTACCCCTATTTTTCAAACAATTACAATCTAAAGGCCGGGTGCAGAAATCGTTTCATGTCACACTTATCCATGTCACTGATTCGAAGACACATTCGGATATATGGAAGTACTATAAGGATCTTCTATCGAAGGGATCTACGCCTATCCAAGTTCCAGTTCGGATGAACCATATCGTCTGGGATAATAGACTGATGGCTGTCGATGTAACGATTGACCCGCAAGGAACATCTGGAATTCAATGGCCCTCGACCAACAACGTTACGCATACAACCATAGGTACTGCGGATAAAAGCGTAAAGCCGGTTGAGAGTAATGACCTTTTGGTTGCCTGGAAGTATAACAGGTCCGTTATTGGCATCAATGATTCTGGAATCAGCGCTATCCAGATGCAAAACTCAATTGTCACGGGTACCTTGCAATCGTTTTAATCATTTTAAATTATCCTGAGCTCGCGTGCCCGTTTAATTTTCTTTAGAAATTCTTTAGCCTAATTCTCTCCAATTATAATCTAGTAGAATATAAAGCGGTATATAGATAAATTGGGTGTATATATTGAAGTCGGAGTTGTCATTCCCATAAAATCGTTGAAAGAACCACGATTCGGGTCACAAAAGCTCGAGAAAGTAATATGCATGATTTTGTGTTGCAGGTGTATGATCCTGGTCGTCTCAAGCCAATTAGCTATTAGCCTCGACGCTAGGTGTGAAGCCGATGTCGAAAACCTTGGCCTTGGTTTCAACGAAATCAGGAATGCATGTCGAACGGAATTTAAAAAACCTTAAACCCTTCGAACTACGAATCAGGAAGAAGGTGGCGTAAATACGTTACGCCGCAAATCGTGGATGACTAAAGAAGATGGATTACTAACACATCTGTGGCTTCTCGGCCGAAGCGCTCTCATTTCGGTAGCGATTTCGGACAGGATTCTTGCCTGCTTTTGCCAAATGGAACCGGCCGATAGGATCGGATGTTCCAGCATTTCTTGAAATTGAGTCGGATGAACTCATACATCTGGATTCCATCGAGAGGAGAAATTTAGAAATACAGATCAACGGAGAAGATTGAAGCCGATTGCCGCATTTATCTGACATACTGCTCTGGAATTTTCGAAATCTTGGCAGGCTAGTTAGCTAGCTTCACAATTAAGCATTGGGGTTCTCTCGATATCGAATCATTGCTAAAATTCAAATATTGGTAACTACCTTAACTTTTGGCGGATGCCAATATATAAACCGCATGGATACCTGATTTATGCTACAGTAATTTCGAAATATATCCAAATCATCCGAACACATCTTCCAAATACTTGAAACCTGATCCCAACATATTCGAACTCAAATTTCTACTCGTTAAACTTCTTCACTTAGGTGTATTATTCATAATTCGAATTCGATACATAACGTCGCAAGGGACCCATTGCATCATATCCGACAACTTAGCACGTATCAACGACGACCCATCTCCATCCACCTGCATCTACACATAATTGTGCTACAAAATCTACAAAAATGACTAAAACAGTTCTCATAACAGGTATCACAGGTATGTTTTATCTATCACTGTCCAGCACCTTGTCGTTGTAGGCGATATTAACGTCTCGATTTAGGCCAACAGGGTGGTGCCCTCCTTCGAGCATTACAATCCGATCCGGAATACCCAACCCTCTCGATCCGGGGTGTAGTCCGTGACCCTGCTGCAGCTTCCAAGAAACTAGGTTCAAATAGCATATCTTTCTACAAAGGCAATCTCACAGACTCGGTATCTCTTAAACCCGCAATGGAAGGCGTCGATGTTGCTTTTCTTGTCACGATACCGACACCGAACCCGGAAGCGGAGATTGTCCAGGGAAAAACTTTCATCGACGCTGCCAAAGCTGCCGGTGTGCCATTCATTGTATTCTCGTCTGTTGGCTCGGCTGAACGTAACACCGGCGTCCCGCATTTCGATTCGAAACGAGAGGTTGAGAAATATCTTGCCGAATCTGGTATTTCCCATACAATCATACGACCAGTAGCATTCATGGACAACTTCCCTATGCAAGGTCTTGGCCGTTTCTTCATCATGAGTATGTTCAGGGCAGCTCTGGCGAACAGGAGACTACAGCTTGTCGCCGCGCAAGATATTGGCGTCTTCGCTGCTAAGGCTATACTGGATCCCGAAGGCTGGAAGGGCAAAGAAGTTGAGTTGGCTGGCGACGATAAGAATGTTGATGAGATTCTCGATACGTATCAGAAAGTTCAGGGATCTCGACCGTGGGCGGCTTGGCTTCCGTACTTTCTTCTAAAGTTGATGTTACCATTGGATGTAATTTTGATGTTTAAAGTAAGATTTTCTCTATCGGATTTCACGTAGGACTGCTGGCTAACGAAACTTTCAGTTTTTTTATAACGATGGATATAGGGCAAAGATTTCTGAACTGAAGAAAGTTCATCCGGGGTTGCTCAGTTTGGAGAATTTCATTAGGGAAAAGTCAAAGGTGAAGACGGCTTGATTTTCTTAAGTCATTGTGTCTCTTTTCATATGGGAGGCTTACTTGCCGGCGTATTGTTGGCATTATCTGTATTCCAGAAATATAATGTATAATATCACGAATCACCAAACTACACTGCCTTAATTATACAAATTCGGACAGAAATGGTCTCGAAAATCAGACAGCACAAAGGCGCGACAGAAGAATGATGGTGGGTTCACAAAATAAAAAGTACACAAGGAATCTAGTTAGACATAAAATAACGCTCACACTTGCTACATGGTTGTGGTGGCAATTGAAATAAATTTGGTAACATCTACAGATGGCTATTTCAGAACCCGTAACCAGTTCAGAATATTTCCAATTTCGAGGAGATGGATAAATCCACCCGAAAAATAAAAGTTGCCTTAAATTAAAACATTGAAAAATAATTTTCCCAAAATAAACCCTTCCAAAAACAAAAATAGAAAAAGGCCACAAGCTTAATCGTATTCCAGCAAACGGTTGATGTCGCAAAGATGGAGGCTCGACCCGTAGCAGGCTTCTTTTCTTTCAAGTTGTTGAAGATCTGAGCGGTCAAGCTTCCCAGGTTTGCGGAAAAGATCCAAAGCAACATTTTTTGCGACGTAAAGTTCAATAGCCTTCTTCGTCTTCTCATCAGCTGCGGGGGAAGACATCTTACAGAAGCCAGGATACTCTGGGAGTACTTCGCCGCAATCCCTCCCGCCGAAAAAGTTGAATACTACGGCTTCAGTGTAATGGGCGTAAAGTAGCTCATCAGAGATACCATCTTTGGTATTCCTGTAGTTCAAGAGTTGAATATGCTTTCCGTGCAACTTAGCCTCGCTGTTTTCTTCTTCTTGAGAACCAAACCACATTATTTTATGCCATTTCTGTTTTTTTATGAATGAGTTCAGTTGGATGATCTATGATAGTATAAGTTCCGTTAGGAAGAAATTTTAGGTACCTTTGGGTTCATTGCAATCTTGAAATTGACAAAGGCGGGGACGAGCTCTGTTTTAATTAAAATCCCATTTTGCGGAGAGTTGATCTTGGTATCTCCGATGATTAGGGCGTCTCTGTCATCGTCGGCTACGAATTTTACGTATTTTTTCCTATTCCACTAAAGAAATCTTTCAGTGGGTTGGACCGCCATATATAAGGGAGACGAGTTTGGTGGCTTACCTCCTCAATTAACTCTGGTGGGATGATGTGGCAAACAGAGAGGCCCGAATCATAAAGCAAGTCTAGATCCAAACGATCGGGATACTCTACGGCGTCGAGATCAGTTCCCGTGAAAACACAAGTCCTGTCTCTAGTTTGGATGCATCTCCAGAAATATCGGAACTGTGTGAAAATTGTAGTAGTTAGATACAATAGCAATTTTAATAAAAGAAAACTGTAAATCATGTAGTACCCTGGAATCATTTGGGAGGTGGTAGCATGGAATAACTCTAGGAGATGGAAAAGGATGGGGGGATTCAAACTTCTCATGACTCCCTACGAGAAACGTTAGCTGTATGCATATATCTTACGGAATTATTAGCATTTACCGTCAGATCTCGTTACCAGATACCAGGTATTCTTTTGAACACGCATATGCTGCAATTTATGGACGGGAAAAGCGTGATTCATAGTGTTCAAGGGATCCTTTGGGTCACCAAAAGCAAGCTCCATAGGATAGATGCAGTATGCTCCTGGTTTGAGATCTGGAAAGACAATTTCCAACATTTCCAAGACATCTCCCCAAGTGACCGAACCATGCTGCTCAAGACGTCCAAACTGCCGGTTTTTGGTGTCGATGAAATGGAAGTCATCTGGTCCATTCCCGGGGAAGCGACTTGGCTCATACCAGTCTGAATGATCTGGCAGGTTTTCGTCTTCGTAATCTGTTATTTCGGAGTCGCCATCTGACAGAATTTCGATATTGCTTTCGTTTTCTTTCTCGTTGACTTCTTGAGTATCCTCCATACTAGTACCTTGATGATCTGCCATTTTGTTTGGCCTTACCAATGATGAATTGAACTTTGGTTGAATCTGAGATTGAGATATTTTTGGGAGGTTGTGAGGGGATTGCGTTAATCGTGGGAGTTGGTCGAGGCAGGTTCGATACGAGGTCTGGGCAGAGATATGTTCATATGAATCTGAGAAGAAGCAGCTAGCTGTTTGGTGGGTTATGCCATTTTCCCTTGAAATTACTGAGATATAAAGGACTAATTGAGCTTTAGGGTCATGAATTGAATTGGAGGCATTAGAGTACAGTGACATATGAGAATTTTAATATTCAGGTATAGTTATTATCATATGGTACATGTAAGTCAGGTTTAGTCTTACATACTCAGGTCTATTAAGAGGCTTCAGGAAGATTTCACACTATATTTGATTTGTTTATGCGGATATAAAAATACTGTTCCTGGCCTGGTTCATACCTGCAGTCTCATGGGACTAGACTGACATTGTATAATAACCCTGGTGGTTGGCTCTATAACCAGCTGTTGGAAATTTGGCATTCATACAAAGTGTCTGACTTCAAAGTCCAGTCTTAGATTTCTCACAATATCTCCCTATTCTATAATAATATTTTCTCGGCCTTCACCTCTGAGCCAATATCCAAGCTGAATATAAAAAAAGCTATGGGGAGACGGTTATAACATAGGGCCAACCGCCTTTGTGGTATTTTTTCTCAAAACATGTGTTGGCATCTCAACGTCTTGCGACTGCTCTTTCTATATTCTCTGGGCACGACATCATCAAACCGTTAAACACGGACCGCCAAACTGGGACTTTGGCGCACCTTGTAGATAGAAAATACCCTCCGCGGTGCAGGCCTGTGAGTATGAATATGCCTCCTTCTCTGCTGGCTTTCTCTCCTTTTTTCTTCCTTTCCAAGCTACCAATCCTGTTCTGTGTTTCCTCTGCATTTCTCTCCCAAAACATCATCACCCTGTATCATGATCTGAAATTTATTAAAACTTTATCGATCTTTCATTTATTTCTTACTTTTGGATTCCTTTATCCAGTTGTCTACATTTGCCTCGTTGAATTCAAACCGGCTGTGTGCTTATCGACAAAGGCTTTGACTTACTTTTTGCATCACCAGTTTCGGTCATGGTCATGGATCACACACTCTACTTTCTTCCCCGGAATCAACGTACAACTGTACAATCCGAGATCAACTCTGCAGTCTTTTCTGTCACTTGGACCCTGATGATACCCGACAGACACTCGCCAAACCAACTTGTCCAACCCGGGAAGTATCACACTTGACCCTCAAGAGTTTTGCCCCGGGACCTGCCATTCAAACGAGTCAAGAGGTACGCCTTGAGATCGCTTGCATCGGATCAGAGATCGACTTCCCTCCCGAAGGCTGCTGGCCCTGAGCTACGACTTCGAGATTAACTTGCAACACACACACCAACTTGCTTTCCCTTGGGATATCACTCCTCACTCTTGGATAGTTCCCTGGCCTGGAGGTCAATCCCATGACTTCTGGAACGGACGGGACTGGATGTTAGCTACCGACGAATACCTCTAGAGATACTTCATTCGGACCATCCTTTCTTTGTTCAGCCACCCTTTTCTTTTGTCTTTTTAGTTTTCCCCCTTCTTTTTTGGAGCGTATACCCTTTCTTCTTCTTACGCCGCTGTCACTCACCGAACGTTTTGCGACGACTGTCAAAGTATGTATTCCCGATAAGTCTCCTTACATTGATTTGTGGAACGTACTTACTAATCTTTGATAGATCCTTTCGGTACAGCGGAACCCCGGAGCCACAGTGCCTGGGTCTTTAAACTCGTAGTAGGTAAGACATTTTTTTCTCTTCTTTATTATCTAGCACACTAGCCAGTTCCTTTATACTTCCTTTAGATCTTATGGTTCATTTTTCGTTTTCATCGACTGCTATAATTGTGTGCTCCGCGTTTGCGTCTCAATTTTTCAGTGTGTTTTTGAGATAGAGCTGGTTGTATCTAGCAATGCAATATATACCTTCGGAGAGACTTGGAGGGCCTAGGGAGGCAACACAGGTAGGTTTTCTCACTACCTAGGTTAGTTAGGTACGTTCTCCCTTCCACGATCCTTTGCGAATGAAGGCAGAGACTAATCAAATGCACACAGTAGAAATATCCCTTCCGCAAAAAGCAATCCCGATCAGTCAATAGTATCACAAGCCAAATTGCTTCCATGTATATAGCTCACGAATAACGATGAAGTTTTCTACTTTATCATAGATATATTCTCCTCTGATTCGAATTGTAACTTTGCTTTCTAGAAATTTTGTAATATAAAAAATATATAGAGGTCTAGACGAGACCATGAGACCGGCGACTTCAGTCTCGAGATTTAACTGTTCCTTGTCCAGGTTCCCTCGATCGTCTCTATCAAACTGGACCATGAAGATCCATCCTCTCCTCAATCCATCATGACTGCTTCGTCGCTATCTATAATCTATACTATGCACTTCATCCGCCGCCGCTTCCTACCTACATGCAGTCATCACTCAATCTTTAACTACTCCAATCCCAGTTTTACCAATCACCCAAAGCATAACCTTTAACAACAAACTCTAAATTTTAATCTAATGGCAGATTTATCCTGTGACCTATGTTCACGCTGATGCACTGTGGAACGTCTACCATGATCTTCTTCCCGTGACGTAAGCGGTCCAGGATACGGATTATGCACCCTATTCCTTTCTTGATCTTGCAACCTACTCCGTGATCCCTTGAGTCTGCCGAGAAGATCAAAATACTGGGTTTTCCAGAAATCTTCAGATATCTGCCTTTCGTCATTCTTCATATTCTCGAAGCGTTCTAGATCCACAGATGGTTGAATCTGGTTTCTAGATACAGCGGTAGGTTTATGTGCGGTTTCTTCAGCTCCCCGCAATGGGGCTTCTGATCGCTGTGGTAAACACACGCTGTGCCTGACTGCGAGCAACCAACGGCGGTAGCGCCTGTTCCGGCGAGACGTCATGATATATAGCTATAAGTAATGATTGAGCACAGTCCTAGAATCACTCGGATCTAGGAAATTTAAAGATTGTAGAACGGTTCTATGTGGTTTGATGTTCACAAAATGGTTACTCGAGTACCTAGCACGTGCACACCGAGATCAGGGTGCTATGGGATTCGGATTTAGGATAGAAAAGCACCCTGGTCTAGGAGTATATCAATGAGAGTAAAAGAAAGTTGGGTCTTGGCAGGTGAATTTGTAAACGTGTGGCCGTTTTCTCTTAATTTATAAATTTAAGAATAGTAAGAAAGGGGGGGAATTGTTGACTTGCAGGATGCACATTTCATTCAAAAGCTAGCAAAGAAAATCAAAAACGATGCTATGATCATAAACGTATTTGCGAAAGTAAAGCATATGAAAGGCCAATTCTGGTGGAGCAGGGTGTGTGTATCCAGCAGAGAGAATTTGCAAAGGCAAGAAGGTTAATTTTCGATAGTAAGGTATGCCAGCTAACAGCGAAAATTGCAAAATCAGAAGAAAAAAAATAGAATAATATCAAAGATCGCCCACACAAAGGCCTGCAGGCTTTTTATCGGTAATGTCATAATATGTCGTCCATTTGCCAACGGGTGCGCCTTGGTTGAGCGCAGCAGGTATCGTAACTTGGGCTGCAGCAACGGACACCTTCAAGGTCTTGACGTCCTCCGGGTTGAGAAATCCACCGTCCTTCTATTATCCCATTAGTAAGATTTTTCTCACACGATGAATAAATCCTAGCTTACCATTTGGACCCTCCATGTCAGATTCTCTTTTAGGTACGGTATAACGCTATTTGGTGTCTATGAAACTGGTTAATAATGGTGAACACCCTGGTTGGAACTATCGCCATCTAGCATACCAAGTCTCGTATGTGTCCGTTTTTCGCACATTTGATTAAAACATTGGTTAGAGGAACGGACCCTGCAACCACAGCGTTCTGATGGCAGTTGTTACACGTGCCGTTTTTCGAGAATATGTAATAGCTGCCGACAAAATTCGGGTCATCCGGCCACTCATACCCCTTCATCGGTTCGCCGACAAACATGTTGACCAGATATGAGCCGCCGGCAACATGCTTATTAATTCGGATATTGGTAGTCCATTCGTGGTATTTGCTGTCTTGTACAAGTTGGGGTGTGTTGGCAGAGCGTTCGTCGAGTGACCGTTTTACGGCTGACCAGATAATTAGCAAAGCATACTTTTTATTTTCAGGAGAATTCTTACCGTTATCTCGCAGAGTGGTTTGGGGTGCAGTCGAGCCATATAAATTTTGGATCCGAATTCGCAGACGAGATCTCAGCCTGTAGTCGGGCACTGTACCCGCATCTTGGAGTTCTGGGTAAGTGTATCCGAATACCTTGTGATCTCTGACCTGAGCGGATGTCCAGAACGCAGATGCAGTCCGGCGGAAAGGTGACAAGGGTGTATTAGGTCCTTCTGTGCCTCCCGCCTGATTTGTTCGAGTGCTGAATATCGCAATCTGGTTGGTAGTGAACTCGTTTGGATTCTATGCGGCAGGTTAGCAATAGCAGGAAATATTGAGCTAGGAATGCTTACAAGAGTCTGCCACATGGTAACAATCCGGTCTCTAAGTCTTAATTTAGTTCATACACCGATATATCCTTGGAGAGCGGAAATCTATCGTACACATTCTACTACACTGTTAGCATGGACTAAGAGACAATGGGTAAACTTAGAAGCCAAACATACGCAATGGTGCAGCATAAAGATAGGGTCCATCGCAGACGTATCCACCACGGCCATGTCTTTTGTAACTCGTTAGCTAAATCTGGTTTGTACAGGATGCTCCACCACATCAGAACTTACGGCCAGCACCGCCAACCACACCCTATTACAAGCAGTTAGTACCAGTCAAGCTTCAAATTAGATCATTATTGGCGCCGCTTGATTCGCTTACATGTACTAAATCATGGATCGACTCAATAGAATCTTCATTTCCCGAGTTTCCGCCATTCCAAGCCTTGTTCGAGAACATGTTATATTCTGGCTGATAGTTCAAAATGTTGAAAACTCGATTTCGGAGCCTAAAATGGTATATTAGACTTGGGAGTTTCATATTTCATAGAATTTTCAGAACATACGAGACTTGATTGGCCTGCATTTGGCTGTTAACTACTTGAGGACGAGAATTTCCGTTACTGTCCGGTTGTCGACACGTTCTGGGCCATGTGTTAAACTGGCGAGATGTTAGCTATCACTCAACATGGGAACTTTCAAAAAAATACAAGTTACCGGTGAGTAAGGGAAGAAGCTGCTGCTAAACGGGTGGAAGTTATAGGAATATAGTGGGTTGTTTATTTGAATAAATCCCTGAGGCTTCTCGACTGTGACCCGGGCTTGGTTGCCAATAATATCGGGGACCCGAGCATCACTCGCCCAGTCCCAATATCTGAATCACAGGCATGCATCGTTAACTTAATATCCAATGTACTAGGGTCAGTTCATAACATACGGGAGCCGGAATCTATTTGCGGCGGCTTGATATCTGCTTCTAGTTTGAGCGTTGGTGTATTGATTTGCTAGGTTTCGCATAATACCTCCCAAGATTTGCTAGTACACCGGTTAATGGTTTATTTAGTTGCAGGGTGGCATCTATAAAATACGTACTTCGTAGGTTGCTAGGTAAGGTCTATGCCACGTAGGGAACAAAATCGACGCCTAATATATAACATTAGACCTGGCTTCAAGGCGAAGTTTCGTTTAACTTACATGAGTGCAGTATCCCAGGCCCCCATTTGGACCTTCGGCCCCACTAGATGTCCCATGTCAGCTCTGTCTTTTATTTGGATCACTTAGTGAACATGAACATACTCCCATGCGACATATGGTGCACCGTGTATGCCTAGACAGAAGCGTTAATGGCAAAAGCTTAAAAAATATAGACCTTGTGTTTCCGGGTTGTTGTTACCTGAAATCTGGAAATAAGATTCTCGAGTATTTTGGTTTGTGGCTTGCATAGCCTCAAGCCCACAGAGGAAGAGATTCAGAAGGTCGGCGTCAGCAGCAAAGGTATTCCAGTTCTGTCTCAACTGGATCCCGTTTCCAGCGATCCCCGTGACTATAAAACGGCTGGCTTGGCGTTTTCCCAGTATGTTTTCCTCCTCGTCGTCTGGAATGAACGATTGGTCGGTCGACAGTGGTTCTGGATCCACCTTTGCAGAGTATAGCAGGTCCATAAAATAGCCATTTTCGGGTACAAGTGAAGAAAACGTGAGTTTTCCAAGTCCCACTAGCATGAAAATCATACAGATAGCTGCTAAGGTAGCTGGAATCCAACGCCTTGTAGAGCGCGGTAAGGCTGGTTTCTCGATAAAACCTTTGATGTCCATGTTGAACAACCTTTGATATATACGAAGAGTAACTAAAAGAGATCGCTGTTAAAGAGCTCCAAGCGACTTTACTGCGGTGCTGTCGATGAGCGGAGGGGTGTAGTCTAGATATAGATTCCAAAGAATGAAGAGATAGCGAGCGATGGTTGTTTGGAGACAAGATGTCACACTCGGCTTGGTTATATTGTTAGATATTATAGTCAGATGGTCGCCCGAAAGAAGAGAACTGCATCTATCTGAGGTAATCGTGGGCCTGCGAGTTGTGCAACATGAGAAGTGTGATGGTGTTGATGCAATGATGCGTACCACAGATATGCAGCTCGGGAATTCTATGATGGTACTGCACGCTCAACTCAGTATAAATATATACGTATCGATACAGCTACTTCTACAGCGTGATTTCGGTACCAGCACAGACAAAACGAGGCTGAAACGAGAAGATGTCATCAATCTCCCGTACGACACAGTGGCTGGGTTATAGAGAGCGTCGATAGGTAGGTGTCTCTGACTCGAGATGGCGGTTATACTGCAGTATCGGAGAAGCTAAGAAATCTAACCGTATTACTTACCAGTCATTTAAAGGCTTCTCCAATACACTGAGTGCCCCTAGCAGATATCTTGGAGCCTGACATGCATCGCAAACGCACCGTTACATGCGGCCAGCGTGACTTCATCCAGCAGTTGATCCGTCCTACCACGAACGATTTTTATACCCTGGCAAAGCTAAGCATCTGGGCAAAAATCTGAGGAGATTGTGACAACTGGGTATAAATCCTCGCATTAGGTCGTTGTTACGGTTCTCGGGAGACTATACAGGAAATGAATTTCGCCAACCGGTAATTGAGGCTTGATTGCCCCTGGCTCGGAATTCGGATATCGTCAGCGATTCAATTCCCATACAATCTCATATCTACGGAATGTTTACAGGTTCCGAATCCAACGAACCAGCCCTCAGGAACCCAGGAAACGAGCCTTCCCAAAAATGCAAACCCCCGTTCCCGGTAAACACGTTCAAGAAGCCGCCTTGGGCGAAAGCATGAAGGAAAAAAGTGAGGGTAGACAGCGAAGAATGGAACTCACAGAACGGATACCCGCATGGCTGACGTTGCATGCATCGACTCGGATAGTATACCACATTGCATCGATGACGGAGTTTCAGCTTGCAGCTCTGGAATGAAGACATGGTCCTTTGTTGCATGTTTCACAAGGAAACCATCCAAATGATCGTGTACCCAGCTTCTATTGCAAGGTGTGGTCTGTGTTTCAGACTTATTCGGTGCCTACCTGAAAGCTCGGGTTTCGGCACTCTAGAGTTTGCGAAGAGTAAAATATAAATTAATATTCTCAAACTTGATATGCGCTTGCGTGTGAGCCACCGGCCGCCCAAAGCTGTAGTTTCACAGTGCCATGATATCAACCAACGGTATCAGTTTAATATTTCAATTCGTTGTTGAGTCTATGAGGTCAATGAATCTGAGTTTCTAACGTTAACCTAAAGCTATAAAGCTAACATGAACATGGACTTCATTTTCCTGCGTCAAATCTGATGTTACACAGATATATATTATTTTGACACCGACCAACAATTAAACTTCGATAGCATCAAAAACCGCATTTTCTAGCAGGACTTTTCACAATATTGTAGAATATTTCTTCCAGTCTGGAAAAAAAACTAGAACTTCGTATTCTGAATCTGTGGCTAGCCCATACCTAAGTCATTTAAGAGTCCTTTTATCAAGTAGAATTCAAAGATCAATATATACCGCTTAAACTTATTGGAATACCACAGCAACACAAAATATCTCCAGACCTTCTGTTGCTTGTGCAAGAAAGCCTCTTGGTGTCGAGCAACCAGTTTACGAGACAAAAAGCCTGGTAGCCAGACTGTATATGATGGCGGAACTAAATTCAAAATATATCTCTTACCACTTGATCTTGGGAAGTCTTGACTGGATATAGCACCAAATCCATATAAATGGCCTCTAAGAGTATTTACTGGTGTAATATCATGCTATAGCTCTTGATCAGTCTCGGGTTCTTAATAATTTGTATTATAGCTCTCTTTGAGAGTTTTGAAACTCAGATATCTCCTAGTATGTTTGTTAGGGTTTTAAAACGACAGGACTGCTCAAACGCCGAGTGAACAAAGCTAGCTATTATGATTCTCACAGCTCCGTGATATCAAAATGTAAACCCACACTCGAATTATTTCTTTTCGAGGCACTTTATTTGATATACCACTCATCATCTCACATTTCACTATTCAGAGTATTCAATTCGCACAATCCATCGACCACCAGGTATAATATATCATCTTAGTCATATCCATATAACGATCAAGTTTGCTAACTTTAATTATATCTTTGTAGGGCTCTTCTCTATCGCGACCCCCAAATCCCTAAGCCACTAGATTGACCAGGGAAGCCATGCTCAAAATTCACCGTTGGGCATGCACAGATCTCCACATTGATCCAACTATCACTTGTGAAATCTGCGAAGTTATTCCCAACGGTGTAGTCATCAAACCTTCCGATTGGCCAGCAGACGCACGCGAGGCACTTCGAGTCGCGAATATTATGCGCCACATGGATAAAAATCGAGATATGCAATCAGCTCCAGCCGTTCCGGCAAAGGATATTCCAACCATGTCTGCTTCAAATGCTGATAGCAGCGCGGGTAATAATAATAAAGGTAAGGGAAAAGAGAACAGCGAAAACGTTGGACTTCAATATCGAACTCGGGATATCGATCATGAATTCTGGCGCGGCTATGTCAGCGAGGTCAACGAAAGGGTTCATGGTGGCAGTGATATGACCTCACCAATTGCTTCCAGTTCGCAAGCGCAAGGTAACTCATCTTCGGAGTCTTTGGCATCCATGGAATCGGCTATTATCGAGACAGCCTCTGCTATTACCATCAAGAAAATCGAACTTGACGAAGTCGAGGTATACGAGTATGTACTCATCTATGCTGACGATAAACAAAAAGACGGTATCAAGAATGCAACTGAAATGAGTAACAACCCGAATGAAAGTCATGTCAAGATGACAACCCCGGGACAAAAGGAGCCCGAACAACCAAAGGTAACGACCGAATCCGAAAAGTCTCAAAAATTCAAGGAAGAAGAGGCAGCAAAGAAGAAAGAACCACCCTGGGAACCTTGGAAGTCGAGATCAAAACATCGAAAATCAAGATTCGCACTGGAATCGGACTCCGATGATAGTGACAATAAACCCGTCCCAAGCTGCGCAGATAGCATTGTCGTCACAGATCTCCGAGATCTTACCATGCTCGACCGAATTGTCGATATCAGCAACCCCGCCGTCGAAAGTATGGTCATGAAACGAAAGACACAAACGAAGAAGAAATCCATAAATAGTCTCCTCCCGAACTCTCCAGCTAGGAAGTCAAAGCATCCGTCATCGACTGAACCCAACGGGTTTTCATTCGTCAATTCAGACAACGATCAAGCAGTCATTCGCTTCCACCAACCCAGCGGCAACAATATGGGATCCGAAACCAAGCCTAAATCTGGCACTGTCCGATCTACTACTTATGGAAACCACTTGACAGTTCCTAACCGCCCACGTCATGACATGGTTCGACGCGCACGGTATAAATCCACAGGTGACCTTCGTCCAAAGAGTCCTCCGGTCCCACAAACACCGACATCGGTGACTTCAGCCCCAGCAGAGCCATGGCAGCAGTATGAGGACACCGGAAGCACAAAGGCGGAGTCAGGAAGTTCAAGGACCATGGGCAAGTTGAAAAGATTTTTCAAGAAATTCTAAGCCGCCTGTTTGAGTACTTTCTTATTATCAACCCAACAATTTTTCTATCTACTTAAGTAGTATTCAAGTGTTCAAGTCCCCATGCACCTTCAATTCACTTGAAAAGATTATCCTCCCCATTGAACAACGAGTACTCAATTCCATAAAAGTTTCTGTTGAAAATTTTGCTGCTGCCAGTCATTAACTTTTTATCTTCTACTTTTTCTATCCGTGAATTTATCCCCAGAATGCCTTGATATCCTCTCTTATTGCAACGCCAGAACCAGAAATATTCATATTCATCTGCTCAATTCTCTTTTCTTTTGAGCTCAGATACCTCGAATTTACCAATCCGTTCCATTGTCTCGATTTTGCCGATAAGCGCCAAGCTGTCGACCCAGTCATTAACGTTATTCTCTGCAGGTAGCCAGCCATGCGCGCCGACAGCAATTGAACCTAAAGTCTCGTTCGATCCAACTCAGTTTCTATCAAACCAACTTCATCCTGGCCCGGCAAATGGAACATCTAATTATAATGACCCACCAACCCCGCATTACTTTAAAGCTTAATCGCCTAAGCTTCCTCCAGTGGAGTTCTCGGATCGAAGCTGCATGATATATTATCTACCAGCTAATATTGTTATGCACAGATCCTAAAAGTACCACATAGCCATGAATTAATTGACCTAATGTGCATTCTTACTTCATCCCGGGCAGAATTACAAATTTACAAGCGTTTTTCGACCGAAATAGGCCATGATTGACACCAGTCTTGGCCTAACAGAAACCTTGTCCTACCAAAGTTTTGATATACAACACAGCTAAAGTAGAAGGTACGAACTAGGTAAGAGAGTATCCTGTTCGCTTCCTGTTTGGTGGATGCTAGAACCGTAGCGCAAGAGTATGTCGGATCTGAGCCGGTTACCGTTAGAGTCTCGGACGATATGAAATAGGATTCTTTAGTATATGTATCTCGGATTTAGATAGGCTATATTATAAAAGTCAATGCTGTTTCCTACTCATGCTCAATCGTTCAAGGTATATGATTCGATTCTGCGAACGTGCTTCAAATTCACCTGCAACATCGACAACACGGTACCTTTCGTGCTTCGGATTACCCTTTTGTCTATTCACTTCACAATTACGATTCATCTCGCCCGCAACTATCAAGTATGACGACTCAGTATACCTTATTTGATATCCCGTCCAATAGCTCCCCGCCTGTTTGCTGGTAAAGTGTTACTCCCTTGGCTTCACGCTGTTAGCTCAGTGAATATTAATCCAGTCGCTAACACGCTGCTAGGTCGCCAAACTCCTGGAAAGCCAGAGGCGTTCTGAACTATAAGAATGTACCCTACGAAACCGAATGGATCGAGTATCCTGATATTCGAGTCCGTTTCGCCGCAATGGGGTACATCATTCTCCCTCACCGAGAGATAAACGTTTCATTGCTGATAATCTGAACGGAACAGACTACCCTCGAAAGGCGGGTATATGCCCTACACCGTCCCAATGTTGCGAATCACCACCACGCCGGCCGATGGTTCAGAGCCACAGGTGGAATATCTTACAGACAGCATCGATATTGCCAAATGGGCCAACGTGAACTTCCCCGAACCAGCAATGAATTTTTCCCACCCTGTTACGGAAGAGACGGTTAAATTTATAAATGAGAATATACAAGACTCCTTCTTAGGTCTCGTACTCTGTGATGTTCCTGAGATACTGAACGAGAGGAGCAGTGCGTACTTTAGGGAGACTCGGCCACAGTGGATGATGATGTCTTTGGATAAGTTCAAACAGAAGAAGATAGATGAGGGCGCATGGGAGAAAATGGAGGCTGGGATGACAAAGTTGAAGGAATGTTTGACCAGAAATGGAGGGCCTTTCTTGCTGGGAGAGGAGTTGTCATTTGGAGATGTAAGGTTGGCTGGGGTTATAATCTGGGCGAGGGAGGGGGCACCAGAGAACTGGCCGAGAATCAAGGCCGCGGGTGGGGAAGAATTAGAGGGATTTATGAAGGCTATGGAAGAAAAAGGTGTTATCACCAGAATGAACCATTAGCCCTTTGGTTTTCTTGTTCGTTAGAATATTTGAATCTGATATGAAATCAACTTGCTATCTCTGAATAGACAAATACGCCTTATATCCGGTGGGTTTCGGATGTAGCCGGACATAGCACGGGTAGGTAGGCGATCGCCGACCGAGAAATCGCTTCGGACAACGCTCGTTGTTGTCCGCGGGCAAATGAGAAAATTTTCGATTGTCGGCGAAATGGAGGATCTGATAAGCCAGAGATAATCTCGTCGTCAGAACCAAGAAGACATCATCCGCATGTCACTTTCGACTTTTATCAAACTAGCACTGAATTAAGCATCCTCTTTATTTCTTCTTACCCTCTGTCACACGATCATCTCTCCGTCATCCCTCATACCCCCTTCCTTCAATCGTCGGAATATTTCGATTTTCTACCAACCTGTCCAGTTGAATTGAGAGTTTTCCAGGTCGTTCGACGTTTTCCAGCTGCATTGCAAACTGCAGGGCATCTGCATCGTCCAGCTGATTCGCTCTGCTTCTGGAAACTGGTTGAACAAATTCGAACGGTTTTTCTCCATCGCTGGTCATGAGTGGGGTCACCAATCGCAGCAGCTCGACTATTGATAATCATCATTCTACTGATCGATATCACCATATCCATGATAATTTAGACGACGGATTCCATTTATCTACAGACCATGATCACGATAAAACCAATCATCACATCCACTCCGATTCCGACTCCGATATGCCTGGCCGAAGATCGGGAACTGTGGACGTTCCTGCCACCCAGCGGATGCTAGCTGCCTGTAGTGGCAGTCTCTTAACCTCATTAATAGGTATATTTCTCGCTGTCTATTCTATTTTCACGGAACTATTTTGCTCTACTTTTCTATCTATTCTTTGCCATTTAATTTTGACTTTTTACTGACTTCTACTCCCCTGCAGTAACGCCACTGGACGTCGTCCGAGTTCGCCTCCAAGCCCAAGCCCACCCAACACCCTCAACAACTTCGTCAGTTTCTTCGGGTGCAACTCCCCGCGCCATCCGGCTCCCGTCCCAACCGTTTACTCTGCCAACAGCAGCCCATATCTCCCGCCCAATAGCCGACCTTGGAGTCACAGCTTGTTGCCGTGAAGTCTTCTGGGTATCTTCCACCAACGAACTATGTCTCGCCTATCCCACCATCGGCTCTGCCATTCCAGGCTCTTCTTCTCTTATGAAATCCACTGAAACCTGCTTGGTAGAAACAACCGCCGCCCACCGCTTCACCGGAACCTGGGAAGGCCTCGTGAAAATAGCGCGAAATGAAGGGCTGACAAGCTTATACCGCGGCTTATCCCCGACACTTCTTATGTCCATCCCCGCCAATGTGATTTACTTCACGGGATATGAGACTTTACGGTATTCGGAGAAATCGCCTATTTCGAAACTATCGGATAATATGGCACCTTTAGTAGCAGGTAGTCTGGCTAGAACGATCGCTGCGACAGTCATTGCCCCGTTGGAGCTATTCAAGACAAGACTACAGGCCGCCTCGCACCCAACGAAAGGATCGGTCAATGCTGCTGGAGAAGACACCGTTTCGGCATTCAGACACACCATCATGAGCGTGAGGAGTATGGTGGCACATGAAGGCGTGACGTCATTATGGCGCGGCCTAATGTTGACCTTGTGGCGGGACGTGCCGTTCTCAGGGATATACTGGTGGGGGTATGAGACCGTCAGGACCTTCTTGTCACAGGAAAGATACGGAAGGAAGCACCATCTCGGCCCAATCGAGCGACATCGAGTGGATAATGAGATCATATCGCAGGAGGAAGATAAGGCGACCTTTACGGATTCGTTCGTTGCCGGTGCGATGAGCGGAGCCGTTGCTGCGTTTGTGACTACGCCATTCGATGTTGGGAAGACAAGACGGCAGGTTTGGAGAGCTGCTGCTGACGGTGTTGGAGACGCGAATACGACGGCTTTGATGAAGAGCGAAGGAAGCATGCCGAAAGTTTTGGCGGAGATCTATCAAAGAGAGGGGATGAGTGGACTGTTCAGAGGGTGCGTTCCGAGGATGCTCAAGGTCGCACCAGCCTGTGCTATCATGATATCAAGCTACGAAATCGGAAAGAAGGCAGCAATGAGAATGAGAGAGAAAGAAAGGGAGAAAGGATTGGAGTAAATAAGATTGGTTTTTAAGTTTCACACGACTTGGGGTTTTTATCATCAACGATATTCGCGTTCGATCAATCGGCTTGCGACAGGGCCGACATCAGCATTGCATTTTATACCGGCGAACTCTCTGCCCTTTTTTCTCTTCACAAAAAAAGTTCCGACTTTCGTTCAAGTCGGAAGACTGGCTTTCCTCGAGATTTTGTTTCTTATGGCTTCTTTAATTACTGACTAAATGATTGCGGATTAGACATAGAACGTCCTTTTTGATTTCTCGGGGCGGAGTTCATTCATCACCATGTTATACTATTCTTTTCTTTTGTACATAGGCATCCATAACCATGCGGAGCCGTCTGAAAAGCAGACTAACTCCACGATTGTATTTTAGCATTACTCAAAATTCAAAAAGTCTTTTTGTCGCTTCCATCCATTTATAAACTTTGCGAGATGTCGGTGTTGTCGCGTGCCTATGCCGACGGTTGGCCTCTGGGCCAATCAGCGTGGCGCACGGTGCCCCTCAATTCCTTTTTAGCCATTTTCCCCCACCAGTCTGCACTACATTAACGTCACCGACGTATACCACATCCACCCAACATCCATTCCAACATCACCATCGCATAAACCCCATATCCTTCCTCCATTCGCCATACTGCTCATCGGAACAACTTTCCATCCTCGAGTTCACCTTTCATCGCCACGAACCGAAAAATCTGTCTATCTATCCTCGATTCGAAACGGAAAAATGATATCCCGCACCGCACTCCGTCCGATCTTATCGCAAACACCGATTGCCTCGCGAAGGGTATTCTCCGCCTCCTCGAAACGAATGGCAGAAGCCGTGACCGCGCCGTCTAGTACCGTGACGGTGAGGAAGAGCTCTGGCGGGTTTCGGGGCGGAATTATCGGCTTCTTGGTGGGGAGCAGTCTTGCGTTTGCCACTAGCTTTACGTATCTTCGGAATGAGTGGAAAATTCGGGATGATATTTTGATGGAGGATTTTGCGGTACGTTTTATCTATCTATATACCCAGGAACACTGTCGGTTCTAATGAGGATGTGAATGGGTTGCTAATTCGTGTTGACGTGTAGAGTTTGCGGGCGACCTGTCAGCGTGTCGAGGCTAGGTTCCGGAAACTGGAGGACCAGATCGCGAAGAATCAGAAGAAATAAGAGATTATTCAGAGACTGCGGCATGTATGTGTGATATATCGGTGGATTACCTTGGAATAGGCGATACTTCGAAGATGGGTGGGAAAACTTGTACAGAATCTCCTTTTTTGAAAGCACAAAACTTCTTGTTTCTCCTTTTTCTTTACATTCTACAACTAGCATACCCTTGAGCAAGAACCACGTCTTTTTTTCGTTCTTTTCACCGATTGGAAAATTGTATATTGATGCGTCAAGGTCGGTATTAATCAAGTGCAGCGATACGCCTCTTGACTCAAAATTGTGTATAACTGGTCTCGAGGTATAACCACAATTTCGGAACCAGACAGTCTGGTATAACCAATGCAACCGCCTTCTTGAAACCCAAATAACGCCGGTTTTCATATTGAGATGTGTAAACACAACCTGCAAAGCTCCCAAAAGTCTATGATATATACACAGTTGCCATGCAGCTAAAGTACAGATTTAATATATACAAGGATAGATCCTCAGTCAGGATACACACATACATACCACCACCACTGGTCTCGTTCCCAGCCTCATCACCATGTACGAAGGCCACCACCACCCTCAATCTCGTAAATGTTTATCTAATAAACTGCACAGCCACTCCATCCTCTGTCTCTTCCAGCTCTCGCACCTGCACCCCCGTATGCCCAATCCTATCACCCAATCGCATCAACACCCCTTTCTTCAACCCCAACCGCTTCTCTATCTCATCATCATTCATCTTCCTCTCTCTCTTCCCGCCACCGTTCAGATTCGCACCCTCGCGCATCATCACCACGTCCCGAATCCGGAAGACATCGAGATAATCCTTCGGAGTTTGGGATACCATACGCGTTTGGGCGTCACGGGATCGGAGGATCAATACGCTTGACGGGATTTTGGTGAACGCAGGAGGTTTCGGTGGCTGCTTTTGGCCGGGGAGATGGACACTAGGCGGGAATAACGGTGGCGGGGGTTGATTCGAAGGAGTCGGAGGCTGTGGTGTGTTATCGTGCGCTACGGAGCCGAGGGTCCGCAGCATGGATGAGAAGTGAGGGTCTTGTGCGTCTCTGAGGATATCTGTGTCCGCAGGGCTGTTAGCTAATCCTACATTTCGTGGATTTGCAAGGTCTAAGGGCAACGGGAGATGGAGGAACTAACCATCGGACTTTGTGGATGACGGGAGAGTAGGAGGGTGTACTGATGCCGGAAGCGGGTCAGACGGCAGTCTGACTGCCGTCGGGTGCTGTTGTAACCGTTTCGCGACGTTGTGGACGGGAAGCCGCCTTGAGGACTTGGAGGCCGCGGAGCCCATGGAGGGCACGGTGATACCGTAGATCTTCCGGGCTTTCGATCCCGTTATCGGGGTAGGCTGGTCGTGAATTATGCGATGGGAGTATGTGTAGACTACATCTGTCTATGCGGTATACGAGTGGTCATCGCGACGGTTGGTGTGCTGCGGTTGGAATCGAGACGTTAAGCCATCGGACTGAAATCGTGTGACATTTTGAGATGCTTGGATTGGTTACACAGCTCGGTTCGATTGATGTCACTCCGAACAACGCAAATTATGCAACATCAATATCAGCAACAGTCAGGCAAGATTGGCCAGCAACCAAAAGATTTAATTTTGGTATAGGTAAGGATATCGTAGGGAGGAAGGAAATACAAACGTAAAAAAAAGGATGAATTCACTCCATCTTGAAATCATAACAAATGCATACGTACGGAAATCCAGAAAGACGTGAACATCGCAAACTCCAAAATACCAAGCACAGAAACGTTGATCGACCTTGTAACTCAAACCACTGATCTGGGGACAAGACTGCAAAGAAATTTGTTTCCCCTAATAGTCTGACGTTTCTCATGCATCCTGAAGAATCACAGTATGCGCCTATTTTTCAAAGAAAAGGAAAAGAAACACATAACAAAGAAACGGGGAATGAATTTAGTAAGAAAGTAAGAAAGAAACGGGAAATCGAAGATTTTAAAGCCAAACTGCGAGGATTAACATTGACATCATATCAAACATGAGAAATGGGTACTAAGATAAACCAAAGAGTGCAGTCAACGAATGACTAAGATGCGTCCGAGTTAATTTTCATTGCGATAAAAATTTGCGAAGCAATTCGATCAGATCGAGAACGGGCTGAAAACATATAGCATAGGAAAATAGATGAATAGAGAGCAGAGAATCAAGTGCGGGAGCTAAACTCTCACACCCCTATGAGTGCCTTTGAGAAACAAACAGAACTAAGGGATGCCTTCATTGGGTTTGCGAAATACCACGAAGTGTGCTTTTTCCTTAGGTGAGTTTGCATGCTAGCTGTTCTGTCACTATCAGCCGTAGACCCACAACCAGGAATAGGGCAGATAAGTCTGATATCTTTAGATTTTGGATTTTGAAGAATGACACTTCTTCTGGTGTCGCCCCAGTCCCTGCTTCTTTTGGAAAACCCTAAGTTCGCAACCCAGCTCAAGGCATTTTAATTGTCCCAGTGGAGCATCCAAATCTCTTGGTTTCCGGGATCCTGGGTAATTAGGAGTCTTTCGAGGTTTGGGGCAGCATTCCAGACCTCCTTCGGCAGGTTTGTCCAATGTGGGCTTACTCGAAGCTGTAATTTGTGGTGCGAAAATTCCGAGACGAGTCAGATAACCAGTTTTATACCCTGCCGCGGTTTTGGAAATCAGTTTCCGGAGTGATATAAATTTCCTCCAGTATAGTGGTGGAACAGATCTGCTGGCTCCGCAACAGACATTGCACTGTGGTTCATCACTTGATGACAAGGAACCACCGCAAAAAAGGCAACCTGACCCATTACTCGAGATCCATTCTTCTTCTGCAAACATGACTATATTTGGTGATATTCCGCCCAAAAAGAAGAAAAAGGCTCTGCAGACGCTAAACTCTATATTATCAAGTTAGTTAGTAACTTCTACCCTAGAACAAACGCAAGGGCAAGGGCAAGGGCAGGGGCAGGGGCAGCAGATGGCCTAGTAATCTTACTATTTAAATTTTTAACGACATCTTGACATACTGTAGTATTTTGCAACTCCAGGGAAGATAAAACGGGAAATTGATGTTTGAGGTGCGAGTGAATTGCGAATCATCACTATCCATCCTTAAAACGATGTAAGGATTATTAGCGAGTACCTCCATCCCCGTTGGCGATAATTCCGGTTTCTTGCTCCTTGGTTTGACAACTTTGTTTGCCTTTTGGTTCGAAGTTCTGGTTCGCTTTTTACCTTTGGAAGGAGTGCGGCCTTGCGAGGGATCATCATGATGTTTGTCTCTTTCTCGACCTCCCAGTTTGTCAACCCCTCGATGCAAGGTTTCAACAAGATTGGGCTTGTTTGTCTTGATGTATTTCACGGCTTCTTCGAATTCTTTCCACATCACCTGATGGATTTCGTCAAAGAGATCTTGCGGGCTAGTTGGTCTGGAGATTCGGAACAAGGAAATAAACACCTTCTAAGTACCAAGAGGTCCTGACGGAAAGCTTCGGAAGGTGGATCCCCCAGTTTGTTTTTTATGTCCGCCTGTGACATGGCGTAAGCTACATGGAGGAAACAGTATACTTCTGCTAATTCAGAGGGGATTTGTTCAGATAGAATTGACCGCAAAGACTCGAGACCACGATGAATGATATTATTGAGGCTGCCCAAGGAAGCGACAAACTCTCCGAACCGACTAGAAGCGGACCTCTGAGTGGATGCACGGCGAAGTTTCTTTAAAGCTGCAGCTGCGGCGACGAGGAAGCGCTGGTTGATGTGAGGGTCAACATCAATCTCTTCTTGTAGTAGGTTCGTTCCTGGTAAATCCATGACTTGTACGGTTGGATCGATGGTTGGTTCGTATTCGGATTGCATAAGGTTAGCGTTGCTGGGGTTTGGTGGGACTTCGACGAAAATGTGCCCGACCTGAGTGTCTAAGCTCAAGTCCTCCATTCTTATATCGATGTCGGTGCTAGCGAGCTGACTATAGTCTCCTGCCAGCGAGACCTGTTCACATTTGTCCAAACGTCAGCCATAGATTCAGAACGAAGCATGCATTCGTCTAATAGGTTCCATACCTCGACGGCGGAGTACTGAAACTCATCCAGCGTATACGTGATGTCCTGAGCCGTGCCAAATTCAAAATCCGAGAGTGAAAATGTTTGAAGAAAACTCCCAATCTCTTGGGCCCCATTCATCCCAAGTCCGCTCATATCTGCTCCTTGCGTAACACCTTGGGTGGTGTCTTCCCAAATACGACGGATGTTTAGGCTCGATTCCACATACGTCGAAGGTAAAGAATCGACAAACTCAAAGTCAGCTTCATCATACATGGCATCGTAGTCATGGTAGCCCATTTCTTCGGAGACCTCGGCCTCGTTGACAGGGAGGTTTACATTTAGATCTTCAACAGAAGGGCAAGGAGTTTCTGAGATGCGATCATGCCTCTCCATTTCAACCTGGCTGGCCTTAGAAATCAAGTGTTCACCAGCGTTTTAAGCCCACCGCCGACATTCTTGACCGTATCGCCCACTTTGAACATAGCCTCGGTCGACTTTATGTTAGCTTCATCCTTCAAGTTGTTGAATGCTTTCTCTGCATTCGCATGGATATCCTGTGCGCTCTTCTTCGCCTTCTCAGTCGTCTGCTTAATGGTGGCTCCGGCTTCTTGAGCCTTTCCCTTAACTTTCCCAAATAAATTGCCGACTTTTCTTAGAGGAGCCATTGTAGCTATTTTGACATAGCTAGAGAGCTTTGGGGAGTGGGAGATATTTCGAATGGTTGTTGGTAGGGGAGACTAAGGTGGACTTGTAGCGAGTATTTATACAAATTTTGCTGAATTATATCAGCCTCTCTCGAGGTCGCTAGAGACGAAGCTGAATTTTTCCTTTTTTTGACGCGGAAAGTTGCAAGAACACAAAACTGATATCACATTTTGACAATAGAATTAGGTGTCCTTGAGACTAGAGTGAGATCCAGAAGAGCTCAGACTAAAGTTACTTCAAGACTCTAATCCTTGTCTTGTGGACCAGACGTGCTTGGGTGGCTCAAGACAATAATGGAAATCGAACCCATTACAAGGTTTCCAGAATAGATTGTTTACCAGACTCTACCACTCGTGCCGCTGGCCTGCATCAACCAGCCCCGGTTGACTTCATATATCAATAAAAATAATAACTGGTAGTGAAACGAAAATATTAGGGTTCAGCCGGCAGCCTGTTAGAGACTCTTCTCCCGCAGGCCCCTCAGACTATTTGCGGACGCAGATCTTAAGGCTCAGACAAGGCCCGTTACCTCAAAACGCCAGCTCCGAAATACAGAAAGGTCGGGAACTACAGTACCAGGAGGGCAACCCGACTGTAAAATTATATAAAACAAGGCTTTTATGCATGCACACGTAAGCCGAATTATTCCATCTGTAGTTACTACGGAATCCTTCAATATTTCACTGGATCGGACAACTCGTACGACGGTGGGAGGTTACCGGTGCGGTCGAGGTCAGTTACTCCAGGCGCCCCTTCCCTGGAGAGAAAAATACTCCATAGAAGCTGAGAGTCTTACTATTACTTGTGCCACCCGTCAATATTGCAATGGTACTCTCGAGGATACTACAAAGCCCAGGTCCTTTTTCTCCTTAAATTATTATCGACTATTGGCCCAGCCAAGCACGCCCGGTTTACGGGACAACTTCACAAAGCCATTGTTAAAATAGCTTTACAGATAATTCTGTATGCGGACGCCGCCAGATGGCTACATGATTGAGCAGAACGGGCCAATTAACGGACATTCCACTGGTTGATATCTTATATATGGATCCCGTTCCAAAAAAGGGAGCAAGTCTTAACAATGCAGGACGTTAGGCGGCCCTTGTTTCCAGGGGCTATGAGTTCCATTATTATCACCTGAGCCGTGCCTCTTACCCGCAGAGACCGGCCGGTATGTACAAGAAGCACATGCTATAGCCAGCTCGCGGAGAGTCTGCTAGTTCGCGAACCTGCAACCGACTGCGCAGGTTTCGACGACGAATCAGGGATCCACGTATGCATTGGCCGTGGAGCAACGGTGGATGTGGTCGATTTTACAGACGGGAACAAATTTCAATATCCTAAAACTATTTGATTCTACCACTTACGTACGTAATTCGTGCTTCATGTATTCCCGCCGACGTATAAGACATATATGCCCCAGTACAGTGCAGTTGTGTTGGAATGTGTGGTTGTTACACAATCAGCTACTTCGCGGAGCCGCCTCTAAGCCGCAGCTACCTACCAAAACTGCGGTTAACCGATCCCTGGATCCATGTCATGATATCTTCGAAGAATTCGAATGATGAAAGTAATACCTTTGCAAATTCGAAAAAAGTGGCCCATCCTCCACATCGAAGTTGAGCTCCCGCGTACAATATCGCAACTGCTTGCGAATGAAATCTTTCCCGCAAAATGAAACTCTTTTGCTCTCGTCCTAATGACTGTCCACATGCGGCAACCCTTTCGTATAACGTTTCAAGTGCTTAACTGCAGCGCACGTGACCTTAGCGCATTTCCCGATTTAGCGCGTGGGCGATTAATCCGGGATCCTCCCATGCAAACTGGTGTGATTTCAACCTCTATGAACCAACCTATCGGTATCCATCGAGAAAGGGAGACTCGTTGACCCCCTGTAAAACATGTGATATGCACAAGCATAGCCTCCTACCTCTTAACCATCTCATGACACGATCAAGACCCAGTTTGCTTCCAGCCGCGCTAAATAAAGCATTCACCGCTTTGGAAGCCGACTGATTTTCAGACCAGGATCCAAGAAGCCAACCGAGATGGTTTTTAGTTCATTTTTTTGTGGTAGTCACTGAGGTGAAGATTTATCAATTTTTTTCAAGACAAAAATTTGATTCCCATTTTACGCCGGTAATGCATATTTTATGTACGTGATTGCTGCACTTGTTGAGCAGAAAAGGGGTGAAACAGTAGATGAAACAGGAAAACGGCAACCAAAAAAAAGAAACATTAAGAGCAGCTTGCTGCATCGAATAAGGTGAAGGGGTCCCCAGTGGACAAAGTTGAAATACAATTGAGAGAACGCAGCATTTTGTTGCGGTTCGTTCGAAATCCGCATGGGAAAAGAAATGAGCGTCCGAATTCATTAAAATTAAACATTCTTTTCGTGCCACGCCAGACATTAACATCATCAAGCCATCATCATAAAGAAACAAGGGAAATGAAATAAAAGAAGATCACTGTAAAAGGTATGCTCTCATTCAAATGTTTAGAGCATGAAAGCAAGTCCCAATGCAATGGTCAAAGCAAAGCCAGAAACGCCAAACTTGCCAGCAGCACCGGTTTGCTCTGGAACACCAGTTGTGGTGGTGGCAGTGCCGTTACCAGAGGTACCGTTACCAGATGGGTATGGAACTGGAACAACGATAACTGCAGTAGTGGTCAAAGTGGCAGTCGTCACTTCGGTGTCGGTTGGAGCAGAGGTATCAGTCGAAACCGCGGTATTAGAAGGGGCAGCGGTATCAACAGTGGTAGTATCTCCACCGGCACCGCCAAGAACAGAGGTGGTGGTCGGGACCTCAAGGGTAGCAGTTACAGTGATGGAGACCGAAGTGTCGGTCTCACCGCCAGCTGGAGCTTCAGAGCTGGTTGTATCAGCGGTAACGACGACGGTGGTAGTGGCGGTCAACGAGGAGGTGATAGTGGAGTCGAAGGTAGCTGCGCCACCATCAGTTGGGATGGGGTTGATGGTGTAGACAGTGCTAGCGACAGCACCAACGCAGTATGGGAGACCAGAGCTGGTGCTGCAAATTGGGGCTGCAGAATCGCAGCAAAGGATTCCGTTGTCAACAGTTCCAGGTGTGCAGGCACCGATACCGGCTTGGCAGCCACGAATGCTTCCGCAGACGTATCCTAAATTCCAAAAGTTAGCAAACCATCTTCAAAGAGAACAGATAATGCATATTTATAGGCTTAATGAACTAGACTGTGTATCGATTACATACCTTCGGGGCAGCAACCAGTATTGCCATCTATCTGGGAGCAAATTTCACCAGGTCGGCATGCCATACCGGCATTAACATCGCAACAGGGTCCCTGCGAGCAACCAGTACCACAGGCAGTGTATCCCTGTGGGCAGCTAGTTTGACGCTTGAAGATCAAACCAGCGAAGGATCCATCGACATTGACGGCGCGAGCGGCAAGATGCTTGACGACTGGGTTGGCTTGGACTTCTGCAGATGCAGAGACGGTAGCGGCCAAGCCAGCGAAGAGGACAACAGATCGAAGCTGCATTTTGAAAGTAGAGTGATAAAGTGAGAGTTCCAAATTTGATAAAAGATGAATGTATCCAGGAAGGTTGTTTGATGAAAGAATAAGAAGCGAAGGTATCGGATGGCGATGCTTTCAATAAGTAAAAGAGAAGGTGGAGGCCTTTCTTCTTCTCAGCGGGTTTGTTCGAAACGTGTTGGACAACACGCTTTTGCAACGTCGACACGGCCGAAAAAGGAAACCGCACGTCCCAATTGGTGCAGCTGAGCTTGACTGAATTTCTTCCGTCGACACAATCGTCCTTAACAACAACAGCGGCTTCAGTGGTTGAGATAACGAACGATGGATGGTGTAAGGGGAACAAAGAGACAAGAAGTAGAAGATCAGATTCCACGGCGGGTGGCACACATATCAATTAAATACTTCCCTCGCAGCTCTGCTAATTAATCTCTGCAAGATGACTACGTACTACCAGGACCCGGACGAAAGCAAAAAAGCCTGCGCAAAGACTAAAGGAATGAGCCTTTGACCATGCATCATGCATTGCATGCTGGCCGCCCGCTCGGCTCATCTTGCACATCATGATACCGACTGGAAGAATTGGAATGGCCTGGCCACTTCTTGTACGAGAATGACGGTGGCTCTGCGTATGCTCGTCGCCGTGTTCCTCCATCAAGTTTCCTGGTGCATGGTTATCTCCACCTGGCCAGGCAATCAGTCAGTCCGTTACTGTGCCAGGTTGCACAGTCAGGACCAATTGGCAATGGCCGACGGGAGACACTATCGCTGGCGTCTGGCCAGACGGCTTACTTCAGAAAAGGAAAGCAAAAACATAACGGAAAAAAAAAGCGTACGGCTGGTGTCTTCCATGCTCTCTCTGGAAAAAACACCAATAACCACTCGACCCTCCATCGTGAAAGCCAAAAAGCGGTGTGGCAGGTGCAGAAGACTAATGGGAAACACCAAAAGCCGTGATCCCAGCGACCAATAGAGTGGCGTCAATCCCAGCTGTTCCATGCATACCCATGCAATGCACTGTGCTTAATCGACGTCACTACCACTCGATCCCCCCACCCAAAACCCCAGCCTTCGAATTCCCAGATCTTTTATTCCTCTCTTTCGCAGCGAATCATCGAAGATAGATCTCCCACAGTCTCCAAGCCAACTGGCTCGCAGAAAAAGATTACTGCGACGCATGTTAATATACTTCCTTGATTGTATAGCACGGACCTGCAGGTTAGAAAACACTAACAAAAAAGTTAGATCTACCTTCCTTGCCGCCGATTCAAGTCCCTGGGTGGTCCCTATACTCTTTCTAGTGATCGAATTGTGGCGTCACCCACAATCAACGAGGCTGGAGATTCTTGGAAGCTTTTTTCGGCTCTTCCTGCCGGAAAATCTCTGCCGATATCAGCTGTTGCGAAAGGTCTATTTCTCGCTTCATGGTGAGGCAATAATCCATGCTCGCTTTGGAGCCGGAACGTCATCATCTATCAAAGAGCATTCCAACGTCATTCGAAAGAAAGCAATATGGTTCGAAATACCATTCGCATTCAAAGAATTCACTATACACACCCTTCGGTGAATCATTTTCTATTCATAGAAACAGCAATCCATCCCGTTTCCATAAATGCGAAAGCTCCAAGATCATGCAGTTTGCTTTGCGTTGGTTCCTTCGCGTCGCAGTTAGCCGGATTCAGGCGACAGCTGGACCTGCAGCCATCAAATTCCTTAACTCCGTTTTCGCTCACACAAATCCAAAGTTATCGTGGCTGTGGTGGCGACTTGTAGCTCTGATAATGGGACTCTTAAGTATTATTCGGACATTAATTTTGCTCAAACCATGCATTGTGAATGTCATCGTCACAGTTATAGAAGGGTCGGTCTGTATTATCCGTGAGTATAGTCGACAGAATTGACTAGAGACCTCGGGCGAGCTCCCCAGCGGTCTGTGCAAAGATGAGGGAAAACCTAGCTTCCTATGCATATCAGAAGTATACCCCAGTCAAAGAATAGCATATCTTAAAACCGCGCTCCACTGCTGATACGCTCTCCGGCGAACGCTCGAGGTACTGCACTGTAGTTCTCAAATAGTCTAGTGGACGCGACGAGTTCCTAAGAGAAATATACATCCTTGGCTTCAAAAGACTAACTCCATTTGTATTCTGCGAAGCTGTGCGTGCATCTAGAGTCCCTCAGCCTCACCTATCCCAATCTCGTCCAATAACTGAATAACTCCATGATCTAAAAACTAAAGGAAACCTCTGCAAACCCTGTATCTCAATCTGCACACGCTTTCAAATAGCACATTAAACTAGCGGCTGTGGCGTTCTCGAGACCACTGACTTCCGTCTATTAGACAGCAGCTGTGACAGAATAAAGCTGTTGACATCCTCGTCCGACCAGTAGCTCAAATGCCTTTGTAACAAGCCTAGTTAGCAATCAATTCCTCCAAACTCTAGAAACTGAAGAAAACTAAGTATAGGGAGTACTCACGATGCAATCGAAGCGATCAAACTAATATCAAACGTGCCTTCCTGCACAGCAAAATCAATCCTCCCGGTCCTATTTAACGCCCTAACCTTCCTTTCTTCCACCTTCAACCGTTTCGCCTTCTCCTCCGCTCTCTTCTCCGCCTCTGTCTTCTCCTCCTCGCCTCCCTTGGCGGCCCCATCAGCAGCATCCTTCTCATCAGTTTTACTCGACCTCCTCTTCTGAAATCCCGCATAAAGCGTCTCCAACTCCCCATCTATCTGCGTCGGCCGATGCTCCATCTCCTCCCCTTCATCATACCAAGTATCGATATCCAACGAACTGATACTCTTTCTCTTCTCGCTGATCGCATGTTCTCCCGTAAACCCCAAGCTTCGGTTCAAAATACTACTCGCCACACCCGCCGAAAAATTACTCCACAAACTGGTAATACTCTGCCCGATCCCCGTAAGCCCGGCCAGTTGATTCCCCAGCAGTGTCTTCTTCGTGTAGGGCAAATTCTGCGGCTTGATCTCGCTCATCGCCTTTGTAACCAACGGTTCCATCCGATAACTTATCGGATCCGTCGGGTGAAAGATATTATATAACTGTCCGCACAACGGCGACGATGTGTTAATATCCAGCACGCCAAGGTGTTCCCCAAACCCACCAAAGTAGTCCGCGTTGCTTTCCTGCGGCGTAATATCGTCGCGCGGCTCATTATCAAACATCATCACCTTCGATATCGGCGTCCTGGCAGCGATCGACTTGCCCTCCAGCATCTGGAACAATCCAATCGGACTGCCAAAGGCGAAAAGGCTATCGCATTTGAACTTGAGCCCCCCGCCGACCATCTTGCCCTTGAACCCTTCCCTGCACAGAATGTCAAAGTATATCGCCGACCCGAGCGAGTGTCCGCATAGCGAAACCCTACCATTCCAGCCTGGGTTGCGCTTCTTCCACAATTCGTAGATTCGATTGGACTCGCGGACGACAATTTGAGCTATATGCTCACGATAGGCGCTTTGGTAGAGAAGAATGTCAAGCGCTAAATCGGTTATGAGACTTCGGACCGCGGGAACACCTTCGACCGTAATGTCGTCCAGAGCTGGGTATGAGTCGTAAATACTATCGTCATCCGGGTCTCCCAAATCGTGCTCTGCTTGTGCGGTTGAGTAACCTGAACTTAATCGGTTCGCTCGGAGTGCCTCTTTCGGGAAGTTGAGTAGATGCTATAAACGGACCATTTAGCCTCTAATTCATGCGTGCTCTTCAATGGTATGCGACTTACCCTCCAGCAAACAGGGAGAACCTGTATCCTACAGTTCTTTGGCGCTTTGTCCAGATCCGCGTTAAGCTGTTGTATATCCGGCGAACCTCCGTAAACGCCTTTCAGCGTCTTTCGAAATACGTTGACATCGTGAATGAAATTGACGGCTTCCATTCGTAGTGATAGCCTTTGGCCAATACCGTGCGTCACTAATATCCTAGATCCTGTCAGCATTTCTAGTGTAAAAAGGATAGAGAGTTAAAAATATACAGATGCTCAACCTCTCTATCGTTCTCATTCTCATCACTGTTTTGGTAATCCTCCTTCATTTCTTCCTCCATCACCTTCTCAGGATTCTCATCATCCCCTATTCCCAATAGATTTGACATCTTTCTTTCCAACGCCATCCTCCCCGCTTGGGCGGTAGTCTGTTCTTCTTCTTTAACCGGAGCTTTAGGGCTCGTTCCTTTCTTCTGATCAAGAATCAAAGATGATCTTTTCGACCCCCCGGCCTTCCCAGGAGTCGGCGTAACCGGTCTCGAGCCAGTCAGAGAAGCAGCAGTTTTCGCCGCCACAGTCGCCACAGGTGCTTTATCAACCCATCCTCGGGTTAACTTTATCCCACCGAGGTTTTGCCCAGATGTCATCCGTTGAAAAAGCGTGGAACTGATTTTGCCGTAAATGTCATCCGTCATAAGCCACGCTGTCGTCGCATCGACGTAGATAACGAATGAATTCAACCAAGGACCTAACAACGGCCAACTCTGTTGTGAAAAACTCTGATTAGGTAGCGGATCAGGACTCATCGCCTCTATCGTCGGAACATCGAGTTTCTTCGAGGCATCCGTAGTTGCCGTCGTCCCCGTTGGAACCGATGTTGCTGGGGCTGCCTTTTGTCGATACGGTTTAAATTTGATATAACCTCTCTCGACTTGATCGCTCAGCTTCTCTTCCAATGGTCGTAAACTGCTCCCCTCTTTCCTACCACAAAACTCCCCTTGTTAGCCCCATCTGCACCTCTCGCAGTCTACTTTACCCTTCCCGCAAAAAAAAAATTGTCCACTAACCATCTTTGAACCACGTCCCCCTCATAACACTATACACCGGTCCCTCCCAATACGCACTCGTCAACTCCCTCTTCTTAATATGCACATCGAACAGGTAGTCCTCGTTAACGGGAACCGTGATATCCTCCTCTTCGTCTCCCTTCGCATTATTCTCATCACTATCCTTCCGTCTAGACGCCCAGGGCTTCTCAGCTTCCAAGGCGGTCCGCACGTCCTCCCGTTCAGATAACTCCCAAAACGCCTCCTCGACTCTCCGTGAATCCTGCTCGCCGAACGGAACGAATTTAATCGCGGGTTTCGGTGGGTTCTTGAGATCGATTTCCTTCTGGAACGGTTTTCTCATCGGGTTCTAGCAGTGAAGAATAATTCAAACCCATTATTAGCTATTAGTCCCAATTCCACAAATCGAAAAAGACGACAAATTTAATTTTTAAAAAAGAGAGAGAAAGAGAGAGAAGGCATACATCAACAGCATAATGCCATCTCGCCAACACAGGCGGGCAGTCCTCCGGGTAATCCTTCGGCGATATACGTTTCGTAGATCCGACAACGTGGTCCGTTACCGCCTTCGCCACGGGATTCGAGTTGGACCGCGTTCCTCGCACGCCAAGTGGAAATGGTGATCTCGACCTCGGCCGACTGTTACTTCGAATGATATTACCGCTGCTGCCGCCGCCGATATCCTCGATATCACCAGAGCCAGAGATCCTATCCATGGTCCCGAATACCTGTCGAATCGACGATGGGAAGCTGTGGTAGAGCTTTACGGCCGGTCCAAGACGGGGTTGTAGACCGACGAACGACCTTAATTGTGTTGGCAGGTTACCTGCTCTCTTTCGAAGAAAGAACAAAACGATGAAGATAGAAAACTCGGTCAGGGAGCCGGTTGGATCATTATAGTTGTTTTTGTGGACAGCGGGTAGTAGCTACTGCTTTGGTTGCTGACGTTGAAAAAAATGGTGTATGTGCCGAAGAATGTTTGAATATGCGACGGAGTTGGTGACCTTTGGCAAAGCTATCCGATGACCAACTTTACGTCACACTGGCGGCGGGGGCGCAAACAAAACCCCGGCTGGTCCCGCCCTGAACAGACAAACCATTTGCAATGTATTCAGGTTTAAAGTTTGACCTCGATTCCATGTGATCATTATCGGTATCAGTCGACTCCGGTCATTACCATTCCAGAAGATAGGTATCATACATGAAGAATATATAATATCAAGCCCGAAACAAACGAGTCCATGCAATGCATAGCAAAAATCCGCTCGCTCATGATGCCACTGGCTGTAAGGAAAATATGTACAAGAAGAGAAAAGAGAGAGAATAGAAGTGGATAAGTAATAAAGACGAAATGAATCTCGAAAACTCTATAGAAATAAAATTTGGGGCTTCCAAAGAAGTAATAAAAAAGAATAAGAGAACTGGGGGTATATAAACATCCGACCCTTCCCGCTTTCCAATTTACATGACCACCCACTCGCTGGCCCTCTTCAAATACTTATCCAGTAGAATGGTAACATCTGCTAGGACAAACCGACAAACGACTAGGCCGAAGAACTCGCTTGCCCGGTTAATCGACAGGTCAAGTCCGATCTGGGTTTTGATGTGGATATTATGCGATTCAATATGCACAGATATTTGATCTAACAATACCAGCAATGTTAGCAGAAAAGTCGCAACGAATAATAAGGCATTGCCAACTTACCTAGCACTTGCGCCGCCTCGAACAACTTGGATAACGCATTCATATACCCCGCAAACGGACCCGTGAATCCTCCATAAGCCATAGGATCGCCATTTTCCATGTCCCCGTTTCCATAACCGATGCCACCGCCTCCTCCATAGATCCCATTTTCGCCATAGCTCTCCAAGCTCCGAGAACTAGGAAGCGCGTTGTACGAACTGCTGCTACTCGAAATGATCGACGAAGTGTTCTTGCTTCTCAGTTTCTTCCAATAGCTTCTACCGCCGCCGGAGCTACCGCTGGTTTTCATACCGCTGCTCGAGTCGATACCGTTGCCCATCGAGTCTCCGTCGACATCGGTACCCTTAAACATGGCGGATGCCCCAGAGGCACCAACATCGCTACCAAGCTTTTTCGCCAGTAAAGTTTCGGTCCTGCTCATAACCGCTTCCAGATCTTGAAGCTCTCTCAGTAACAGATCCGCGTCGGTTTTATCAATTTGTGACAACTTCTTCAGTGCTACGGTCAAGCTATCACTAGCCGCGATCTTCTCTTCAAGACACTTTAGCTTGACTCCTCTCATCAACCAAATCTCTCGAGGAACAAAGAGCTTCTTGGAGAGGTATCCGCCATGCGGGTTCGAAATGGCATTGTTTAGAGACCGCATTAACCAAAATGTTTTCGACAGCTGTTCGGTGGGCATCGGCTCCAAAGGAGCCGGATGTAGTGAATCGGTTTCTGCAGAGCGGGAGCCGGTCGGGGAGTGGATTCGGTTATCGAATAGATGGAATCCCCCAGTTGGGATCCCGGCAGCTGAACCTATATTACCTGACATCGGAGTTCGTGGGGGGAACTTTGCCGATCGCAGGTTTTGGGAGCTCGCGGATGAATGCAATGCAGGGAGGCCCGGTGAATCGCTCTCGGGGAAGCTACCCATTCTCCCAGACTTCAAGTTGACATGAGATTGTGTTTGCCGTAAGATACCGCCAGTTCCCCGTAGCGTATGTCGTGTCCGAGGTGATAGTGTTTCGATGTGGGTATGATCACTCGATCCGTCGTCCGTACCACTGTTTCGCTTCCTTTCGAGCTTAGCAGCTGTGAGGGTTTTCTCGATTGTTCTGGGAGAGAACTCAGAGGCAGCAATTATAGAAGTATTCCAACCCGATGTATCGGAAACCGTCTCTTTCCCTTCTTCTGCAGGTGGCAGCGCAGTGGCAGCAGGCACCTCTTCTTCCTTCTCTTCCGCCGTAGGGACCGCAGCGAGCAAACGTGATTGCCGGGTACTGGTTTCGATTGTCAAAGGTCCGAGTCCGGATAACGGCCGACCTGACATTCTTCGGTCCAGAACACCAGAGTATCGCTGGTTTCGGTTCATTGGTATGGCCGGGGGGTTCATAACGAGGGTGTCGTCGCCCTGAGGTAGCGTATTTTCGTCTTCTTCCCACGCCACGGAGGGATCTTGCGACTCGACAGCAGGTACCGCCTCCGCCTGATAGTCCAAGTCAAACTTGAATTCACCGAGTTGAGCGACGACGTTCATATCCTTGTCCGGGTGCTCCACCTCGTCATACTCATCTTCGTCGTCGCCATCACGGCCGTCAATGCTCAACTCAATCTCTCCCTGGGGCGAAAGACGTCTGATTGGCTGGAAAGCAGAGTCCAAAGTTGGGATGATATTGGAACTTCTCCGTCTCGACTCTCTTGGAGCGGGGGTCGGTTCAGCATCTTCCACAATCGTTTCCCTCGTGATATCTAAGTTCAGAGGCGCGGGTCCTTGGGATCTGGATGTGTCATCAGTCATGTACTCATCATCAAACTCGTGCCCCATCTCTTGATCCAGAAGAGCGGTCTGCTCCACATAAACCGTCCGTCGGGCTTGCTCTCTGGTCAAAGGCGAACTTGACTCGAAGCTATCTTCAAAACTCGGTCCAATATCGATATCCAAACCGAGTTTTGAGAGCCTCTGGCTCGCCAACATGACCGTCTTCCTCACGTCTCTCACATCATAATCCCCATCGTCATCGTCAAATTCTTCCTCTACATCCTCCATTATCGATTTCTGCCGCAGCATAGGCACGCTTTGCGCGTGCATCAATTTGACCGGTTGCTGTGTTATTTGCTTTACTCCATAACTCATAACCACCCCTTGCTCGAAATCACTATCGGCATCCGAACTAAACCCATCCCAGGCAGCATCGACCGCAGCATCGATATCGGCACCGATCATTTCGGACTCGCTGTCGTACATGTGATTGTTGTTCTGAAATGGGATGGGTATCCCCGATTTCCTGGGTGACATTCCACCAAATGACGAAGTAGGGGATTCCGTGCCGTCATCGTCATCAAAGTTGTGTAACCATGAAGTTGACGCTTCGCTAACGTCTCTCGAGTGACCGATTTGCCTTTGCTTTTTTGGAGACGGTGTTTGAAGTACTTTGGGCGGTGGTTCCATTGGCGTCCGTGTCGGTAGAACCTGAGGAGCGATAGCATTTTTCTGAGGAATAATTACCGACGGGCGTGCCGCATTTTCTCGCATCATTTGCTGTTGCTGCAAATCCGTCGGAATCGCTGGAGGGGGCATCTGTGGAGGTGGGGCCTGTGGAGGTAAGGAGAGTTGCAATGAGAGAGGAGGAAAGGAGGCAGGCGGGAAGGAGGGAGGGACTTGCGGCGGCGGTATGGACGGAGGGGGCATCTGAGCAGGTAACTGGGCCTGTGCCTGTGTCGGAGGGAGACGTGAAGGCGACATTTGCAGGGCCTGGTTCTGTTGCGCTATCCGGGATAAGCTGCTATCTCTCTTGTGAGTATATCGCGGCCGCGAATCGATCTGGACGACATTGGGCTGGGCCATCACGGCGACAGACGTCCTAAAACCCGGCTTTTGGACAAACTGCGGTGACTGGGCTCGGCCTATAATGTAGCTCGTTCGAACGTCCTTCTTCGGACTGCCCCTGAAATCATTGTTGCGGTTCTGTCTCATGTCTGGTATGTATTCTTCGTCCTCCATAAGCGCGTCATGGGATAAACCCCTTCGCATGGGCGGGCGTCCACCATTTGAGGAGTTCTGCGGTCTGCCGCCGCCATTGATCGATTCTGGAAGGAGAGATTCTCGGCGGGGAGGAACCTGGACACGTTGAGGGGAAACGGGTGTTGATACCACGGATGCAGCTTCGTCGCTCTCAAAGCTCATAGAATCATCCTGATTAGGTCGCGCGGGTAATTCCTTCTCGTTCGCACGATGCAACGGCGATAGTTCCCTCAGCTCTTCTATCCGGCGGGCGTAGGTTTCTCTCTGTGATCAAAAGCGGCGATGCCTGGAGTGTTAGCTATGCCATCAATCCAACATGTAGTTAGAAAATGAAAAATATTAAAAAAAATTCAAATATATAAAACATCCAACTGAAAAGTAACGAAGCCTGCCAACAAGATTTTTTCCGCCTGCGAAAAATTAGGAATATAAGGAGGAAATGGGTTCCCGTACAATCTGTTGGAGCTTTCTTCGATCCTCGTCGACACCAGCCCGCATCATGACATGGCCCAGCAACGCACAGGCATCCGAGTAAGCCTCCATGGCACCTTCGATATTGTTCGCATTGTCGAGTAAAACGGCCGTATTGGCCTTCTGGAGGGCGGACGACAACATGGCCTTTGATTTCGAGCCACCTCCCGAAGATGCTGGCCGATGGTGTCGGTGTTCGGTCAAGGTTGACATATGTAAGAAAGAGAGAAAGAGGTCGGGGCTGCAAGCTAGTTTTATTAATATTACGGCCTGGTGGAGGTGCTGCAGCCAGGAGGGCGAATCAGCATTCGTGCGCCGCAGCAGTAGCAGCAGCAAATACGGTTCGGTAGTGTCCTTGATAGATTGCGCGAGGAGGTGCCAATAAGCTCGCTCAAACAGCTAGCAGGTCTCCTATCGGCCTCGATGGGGGTAAGCGGTCGGGGTCCGGGTGCTTGGACGGTGAGAAAGTCGTATTAATCTGGCTAAGCTGGTCTCGTTTCAGCAGCAGCACGAGCAGTAGCAGCAGCAGAGCGGACTGTGGGCGAACGCTGCGCACGGGTCAGACAGCAGAAGGATGCTGGTCAATGGAGAACTGAATCCGAGGGCAAGGCAGGAAACGAGTCAGGATGATGCTGGTGATGAACGATAGCAGCAGCAAATAGTAATAATAAGTCGTTAAACCTTCTAGAAGGCGGAGAAGGGGGGGTTCAGGTCACAACGTCTCCGTCGATTTTTATTTTTACTTTTCTATTTTATTTTAATTATTTCTGTTAACCACCGCGGCAGACGGGAGTAATAACCTGCCAGCACAAATCACAGCAGATGATGATAATAATAATAATATAAGAAGAGATAATACTCCTGAGTCCGGCACAGACCGTTCAATTCTCCATCCTGCAAACGTAGGCGGCTATATCGCGGAGGCCATATACCGACAACAAGCAGGGACGAGCCATAAAGAAGCTTCTCCTGTTGGCCAAGCCCTCAAAGGGGGCCATCACGGTTGTATAGAAAGTATAGCCGCTCTGAAACATATCCCTCCTTTTCGAATTTCTCTTGCCCGTCGAATACTCCGTCATACATCTCGCACACGCCACGTCCGCAGTCTGATTTGGAAGCCAGAGGCAATTGTAGTCCCCCTCCTGTACCTCACTCCTCGATCGAGTTAAGGGATGGATGACCACCAAGTTGGCCCTTTCGCAAACCTTCAAAGGCAAACCGTTTCTCGCTATTTTTCGATCAGCTGCCTCTGCACGGGAGCAAAAAAAAAAAAAAAAGAGAAGAAAAAAGTCTCACTACTCCAGACTCGGTGCAGCGTCCAGAAAGGGGACTGACTGGCCGTTTCAAAATACCGAAAAGCCAGCCCTAATCCTTTTTCTTGCAAAAGGTGACCTGAGCAAAGTACCTGAGCAATGGAGTGAGGGAAAAATTAAGACAAATAGAATACAATACAAACCGGAAAAGAAATTGTGTGATGAAAAACGCCCCTGCTGTGTGGATAGGTCGAATCTTCCACGATACACTCTTGGTTTAGAAGTGTTAATCTGTCAACGGGTTAGTCCAGAAGTAGCCTGCTTCTTCTCTCGCGAAAGACCGTCCTTGGGTTGGTACCTGACAGGATACATTTCTGTGCCCCATCGTTGAAGCTAAGACAGAAAAACCGCTCGCTCCGTGGACCCCAGCCAGGAGAAACAATGAAGATGCTGCTGCTGCTGCTGCATGCATGCAAGCAGGCTGCGCGACGGTGTTCCCACTGTTCCTCGATGCAGTGTGTGCAGCAGCTGGTCATCGGTACCTTTCGTCGTCTGCTCGCACGCATGCAGAGACTAGGGCGGGAATTGGGAATCCTTGGACAGCCGACAGGTTTCATTTGCTTGCTTGCTTGCATGTATGTCTCTGGACTATCGATTGCCGCACTTTTCTGAGATCGATAAGCCGCAGTCCATCACAATCATTATTGCCAGCCCGTGCCTGCCAATCCGATGGTGCCCCTGAGTGAGGTTTGTGGGGGTGTGTGGGGAGTGTTGTCTGAGAAGGTGGAACACGAGATGTCGTCGCGTTCCCGTTCCACAAACCGAGCCAACTTCGCGTGCCATCCGCGTGGTCCCAACGTTAACCTCATCGCCCACTACATCATCACCACTCAATCAGATATCAACATCCAGAAAACTATCAAGATGCCGCCAAAACGCACATTCGTCAGCAAATTCCCCAAGAAGCAGTTCACCAAGCGGTCTTACAATAATGACGACGACGAATCCTCGTCCAAACGCTTCAAGACTTCGACAGCAGCCTCATCCTCCTCCTCCAAACCGCCAGATGGCGCGAGGCATGTCGACGAAGAAGGCAATTTCTACTGGGAATTGGGTGGGAAATCCCGCCGCGTTACCGTTTCCGAGTTCAAAGGGAATGTGCTGGTGTCCGTAAGGGAATATTACGAGAAGGATGGCAAATATTTTCCTAGCAAGAAGGTACGCATACTACATATTTATATATATATATATATCACACAGACAGGTTATTCTAGAAATCTAAGCTAATTCTATATGGAAAAAACAGGGAATCTCAATGAGCCTCGACCAGTTCAACCAACTCATCAGAGTCCTCCCGTCTCTCGAAGAGGCCATTGGACAGAAATCCTCAGCTGGTGTGGTCAGACCCATATACACTACCTCTGCAAAGCACGATGCACCCAAAGAGAAGGCAAAACCGGAGCCTGAGAGCGAAGATGAAGAGGTGAAGGAAGATAAGGAGGAAGAGGAGGAAGAGGTGGCAGCTGAAGAAACCAAAGAGGAAGAAGAGGAAACGAGCGATGTTGATGAGAAACCTGCCAAAAATTCCAAAGCCAAAGCATCCAAAGAAAAGCCAACTAAGCAGAAGAAAGAGAAGCCATCCAAGAAAGCAAGGTCGAAAGAAATCATCGACACAGAAGATGAGGAAGAAGAAGAAGAGCTATCCCTCGAGGACTCCGAAGAAGATTGAAACCTCTTCCGTTACCCCTCTTCTTCACTACCCCTCATCTCAATGCTTTACAGCAAGCCAGCTCCCCCTCCTCACCTTCTATCACATTTTTCCTCCTTTGCCACCAACATCTGTCACTTTTTTTTCTCCCCGTCTCGGAGTTCCTGGAATAAAAAGTATATAGGTTACACGGTTGGCATATTAATATTCGTTCAACCGCATTATCATTACATCTGGAAAGCGCAAAACGCATCCGTTTGGCTGCATTTCCCCTCTATCTCTATTACCCTATACCCCTCTAACCCTGAAGCCTCGGATTCGACTAGTCTTATTCCCAGACACGCAGTAGCCAGAGTGGATCGATATCATCATGGTCCCATCCTTCGATTGGTAGAGTTCTCACACGTCGCCCGTTTATCGTTGGTAAAAAACAATAAGCACTCCCAATATGAGCGAGAAAGAAAAAAAACCAGGGCCTTACCCTCTTCCACTCCCCGGCGCGGGCCGCTCTGTCACTCTACTTGACACCCTTCGCCCCCGGCTTTGTGCATTAATCCAACCTCTCTCGCTTCCCCCCCCCCCTTTTTTTTCGTCGCCGAATGAAACCCGCCAGTACGATTACGAGAGAAACACCAGGAACCCGCTGAACTCTTTCAATTGCGAACGCCTGTAGATTTGTCTCGTTCGGACGTGCATGCGAAAAATATGTATGTACGCCTACGTGGTCAGCAGCGGACCGCCTTCTTCCCTTCTTACTCGCCTTGATCTGCTGTCTCAAACGAAAAACACATCGCGGCGGGAAGAGAAGCGGAAGGAAAGAACGAAGCAACTAGACAAGTGAGGGGTGGTGTGTGCGTGTCTATAGCGGGGTTTTCCTGTATACTACCATTACAACTACTTAGTAACTAATACTCTTTTTCACCTACAAATCCCGGCTAAACCACTTCTACCACGAGTAAAGAAAGAACATCGTTCTTCGAGTAATTAATTCGGGCCCATACACGCATAAACCGAGACAAATACTTGACCTCTTATTCCAAAAAGGTACCAAGTATAATCATCTTAACCGATTAATATTCATCATTCGGGTTTCACAAAATGGATATCATCACAGAAAATATAATCCAAAGGAACGAGTTTTAATTTAAAATCTTCATATTTGATTTCATATATTTCATTACACTATCACGATCATTCATTTGACTCAAAAAGAAAAAACCTGAGAGAGAGAAACATATATGCCACAAACAGAACACACATTCTGATCGCAAAAACCTCATGATCAATCCCCAGCTTTTAATTAATAGTCAAAAAAAACAAATAGTACAGACAATCAAAATTTCGCATGCATGATAAATAATAACCAAAAAAACATCATAATCAAAAAAACTTATTTCGTTCGTTATATCATCATCAAAAGATGTTCGTTATAATAAACCACACGAAGCGGGGTTTCCAAGATACCAAGAAAAAAAAAAGCACATTCATTCATCAGCACGTACGCCCCCGGTGCATGGGGCAAAGATAGATAAAGATCGTAGTAGGAAGGAACATGACAAGCTTAAGAAGAGCTAGGCAGGGTCGATAGACCGCAATGCAATGCAGACCGGGAAACAAAAATCATATCATAAAGAGAGGGAGAAAAAAAGTAAAAACTCATAAATGCAGCTTAAGACGGGTACCAGAAACCGAGCTCGAGAAGGAGGAGGAGGAGGGCTTCTGCCATTCGAACGAGAGTAGTGTGTCTGTCTGACGTGGTCTCGAAGTCCTCGGAGGCACATATCATCATGTTGTTTTTTCCCATATAGTACGCGGCACATGAGAGAGATAGAGGAGGAGATAGAAGGGGATAAAAGATTTTTGCAAGGATAAATTTTTTTGCAAAAAAACCCCCGATATGAAAAAAAAGATTCGTTAGATTTTTTTTGGTTGTGCTGGCAAAAGAAGAAGCCCGTAGGCGTTTTTCTTTTTTGCCAGTTCATGCATCAGATTAACTGCATTGGCCATGCATCGTAGCAATATAACAAACAAACAGCAGCAATAGCAGCAGAGGGTAGCTAAATAGACAACAAGCATGTCGCTAAAACAGTCGCATGAAAAGTTAAAAAAAAAAANAGAGGGTAGCTAAATAGACAACAAGCATGTCGCTAAAACAGTCGCATGAAAAGTTAAAAAAAAAAAAAAAAAGGAACATGTCCGAAAGGAAGAAGGGGAGAGGGAGAGAGAGAGAAAGAGAGAGAGAGAGAGACAGCGGGGGATTCATCTTCGCTACCTTTTTTCCCTGCTCATTTCCTTTCCGCGGGTAAGAATATACGTTAGAAAAAAGATAACAAATCGCAAAGCAAAAGCAAAGCAAAGCAAACAAGCACAGGTCATCATCATGGCGCTCCTTTAAATCCTTCCAAAGGAGAAGGAAGGGAAGAAAAAGGGAAACGCAGGGGAGGCTAGGAGGAGAGGTAAACAGAAAGAATTCATACAATCGCGAGGAGGAGTGGAAGCAAAAACATAAATAACTTTTCCGCTTCGTAGGCGGGGTATGGGTAGCGAGTGACCTGTGGCGTAGGCTTTTTGGTATCATATCGAAGATAATCCCGAAATGGAAGACCGTTAAGAACGCCTGTATGATAAAAAGGAAAAAGATATGAAGATTAACAAGAGAAAAGTGAAGGAACTGCAGACACCACGTTAAGCGTGTCGTCCTATGTCCAAAAAAATGCAGAGACAATTCCGCTGCGTAAATCAAATCAAAATCAAAAGCATATACAAAAAGCAAATCCGTTAATTCCCATGATCCACCGAATATAAGAAAAACCATTATGATTCCAGAGATAGAACAAGGAAAGATATATTTCATCTAAAACGCTGTTGGAGTGAAAACGTTGCAGATGTGTATTAAGATTCTAAGGAAATGATCGTTAAAAAGGCATGTCGCCATGACAATCTATCAAGAATTGAGACTCTTGACAAAATGAGGGATAGAGACGACGGATTGGATGATTTCTCATCGTCGACGTTGCTGAACTCCAGTTGGGATGGCAGTTCGTCGCGGCTGCATGTTGTTGGTGCCATTGAAAGAGCTAGCCGGGGATGGCATGCCAGTCCTTCGCCTCTTGATACCAAGGCCGTCAGCATCTGCGCTGTCTCCAGCACGGCTTGATGGACGGGATGGACCGTCATCATCCTCGCGACTGCGCTTGGTACCAGCTAGGGAGCTTGGCATGCCGGATGTTTGATCTCCGTAGCTGCTAGACATTGGCAGGATTCCGGACTGAACCTGGTAGGAGCTGCCAGCGGAATGTGGCTCCGAAGCTCGGTCACTGTTGGAACCGTAAGAGTCATAGCGAGTGAGATTGGGAGAAGTGGTGTAAGTAGAACCGGAGTTCCAGTGGCTGTTAGCATCCGGGGCAGCTCTACCACTGGAAGTGTCGACGGTGCGTGGAACCGCGACGCTAGAAGCATCGTAGGTGGACCGTGGGACATCGGTGCCGCTGATCGCTGCGCCGCCATTGATTTCGGGCGAGTGGTGGGCGGCTTGGTCGCTGGGCAGGATGGTGGAGGAAGGATAATACGACCCGCGAGAGGTGTTATAGCTCTGCAGGTTGTTGTCGTGGGTATATTCCTCTTCGTGGTCGGCTTCTTCTTCGCCATGTTCAGCACTATTGCCGCCATCATGACTGAGAGAGGATGATTCACCTAAATTGGATATTCTGCCATCATTTTGGCTCGAAGATGGACGGGACGATGCTGCCGTCGGTCCTGCCCTCGCCGTCTGCGGCGGTCCCATATCCGTCGCTGCTCTTCCGTTAGCGAGATACTGCGGTTGCTGCGAAACCGATCCGTAACGTCCCATGCTGGATTGCGAGTTCACATTTCGATAAGCATCGGAGTATGTGCCGGCGGATGAAGAGGAATAAGATTGAAGCTGCCCACCACCGGGTGGTGTAGTGGCTGGCGTAGCGGGCATGGATCTACTCGAGGCCATGGTAGCAGTGTCAATTGCCAATGGCTGGTTAGCAGACACCAAATTTGAGGACGACCAGCCGAACTGCGAGTCCGCGCTGGGCATCATGATGCTTGATGCGCTCGACGGCGGAGTTGGGAACGTGATACTGCGCTCCAGACTCGGGCGATGAGTCTGGAGAGGGTGGGAGGACACGAGCGAAGAACTGGTCTGGTTAGCCATAGATGTGGCAGAGCTGGACACGGAAGCCGGAGAGATAAGGCTGTCTGTGGACCGTCTCTGTGGCGTAGGCGCATTGGGAGCACCGGACTGTTGACCGCCAGATGCAGGGGCTCCGCCCTGTGTGGGCAAAGACCCGGGCATTGGCTGAGGGACATTTGCCCAGGGGCCTTCTCTCCTGGCAGCATGAATCACAGCGGAGGTTCGAGTGGAGTTGGTGGGATGATAGAGCAAGGCACCAATGTTATGCACAAACAGCGGATAGAGGAGCTCAGTAATCTTCTCCTTGTTGGCGAAGTCAAGCGCACGCTGGAACGGAATCCTGTTCAGTGCGATGTAGGTAAGCAGCCACTCACAAATCTCCACAGTTTGTACCACCAGCACATGAGACGAACTTACCACACTCCTTTCAGATGCATCGGTCCAATCTTGACAACGTGCCTGACCTTCTCGGACTTGAGAATGCCGTCTCGTCGGCCACGAGTCATCCCCGCGACGTTCAGCAGCTTGGTGCCGTTGATCATGTGATTGTCTATGGTCGTGCAAGGAGTCAGTAAAGTTTCCCAACCTCACAGAGCGTGCAGTAACAACAACATACCTTCTCGGCGTGCAACACAAACACCCTTTGCCTCGACTTGAAAGCAGAGGCTGCCCTCATCTTCCCAGAGAGTAGCAGTCACTCTAGGCTTTGCCCCAGGTGGGCATACCTGACCCGTAGTGTCCGGGGTCGAAGGATAAATCGCCTTGTTGTACGTATCAAGCATATTCGATTCGCCGCGCGAGCTGACGAGCGAACCGGCGCCGCCTGGAGTCATTACACCTCGGAATGGACCCTGCGTGGAGACACTGGAAGACAGTGTGGAGGGCATGCTCGAGGTCGGGTAGGAGAACTGTGGGTATGCGCTCTGCGTGGTATGCTGCGGCTCATAGGGCGGCGGCATATGCGACGAACTGTAAGGCATAGCACCGGCAGATGTTGGGGTGTGTCCGCTATTCGCAGACTGAGGCTGCGAGTACCCTTGGTGGGCACTATAGGACTCCATCCCGATGTATTGTGGTGCCACAGATGTGTCATGAGAGTAGTACGGCTGCGTGGATGCAAGGCCTGTAGATGACACCGGATGCGCCGAATAATGTGATCCCGATGGTTGTGTGGTAGAATAAGCTGGTAAATAAATTGCGTTTAGATAATTCCTCTTAGATGAATGTTTTTCTAGGGCAAGATCGAACTTACCGCTCACTGATCCAGGTGCGGATTGGGCACCATGGCCCGGAACAGGAAGAGGAAGTTTGCTGCTCGTCGACATTGTGGTTTTTATCGGTGGGGGCTGAAAATCTCGATCGTTCCAGGGAAATCGGTTGGAATTCGTCGAGTTGGAAATCCTTGCCTTTGGAGATTCCAGTATGAATGATTGAGAACCCGTAGGTAAGGCGGAAACTGTATATTTCGGAGCCACAAAGGATATGCTGAAACTTTTAGAGGATCAGATATTCCATAAAACCCGAAATATTTGAGTTTCTGATGCCTGGATTAGAGGTTTCTTTCTTTCCTTTGGGAAGGCGAAGTGGTTGGATTTGGAACAGAAGAGAAAAGATCTCTCTCTCTGATTCTTTGAAGGTAAAGATACCCCTGTGTCGAAGATATGTCGTATGAAAGGGATGTCTTGTGTCGTCTCAAGCCGCGAATGTCTTGATACGCGAGCTGAGGAGATATCAAGAAGTTATCGTAGAGGAGAGGGAAAAAATAGGAACCGGTGACAAAGGCCGGCGTAAAAAAGAGGAGGGAGGAGGGAAAAAATAAAACGATAAAACGCTCGCTTTGCTGAACAATAAATGACCGAGTAAAATGGTGATCAAACAAAAATTGCTGCGTAAAAAGATTTCCGAAAGATGTCTAAATAATTTGGCGCGGCAAGCTGCAGCTGAGAGAACTGGCCTTTCGAAAAAACCGAAAGACAAATTTCTCCAGATCGAATATGTTACAGAATCCGCAAGGCCTTGTCAGATGCCTGCGATTGACGGTCGTAAGAAACTGCTGAAAACGGGATATCGTTCAACAGAGTACTGTACTAAGGTTAAATTTTGCTGGCAGACAACTGTGTGGCTTTTTTTATTATTATTCAGCTGTCGACCCCTGTGTAAATAACCACCAGAAAATCAGCGCACTGCACCAAATAAAATTGGAAAATTGGAATAAAATAAAAATGGCGAAGCTTCAGTATCGTGTAAATACAAAAAGGTAAAGAGTAGCTAGGGGTTGGGTCAAGTGATCCTTGCTCAATACCTCCTATCTTTAGACCTTTTGCATTCCTCGTGCAGCTGAAAGAAAGAAAGGGAGATATTTTCTGTCAAAAGAACGCACCTATTTTTCTCGTTTCCTTCGTGTATCGTTAAAGTAATAAAAATATCAATGAACCAGGGTATAACTGAATCCGTAATCCTTTTTTGTTCGTCAAGAAATATGCCAAGTGATAAAACAATTGGGCTAAAAAATAAAAATTCGAAATTCGAAAGATAGAGATTACTGTATTGCAAAAAAAAGAATAATCCAGTCCACCAGGCAAAATGCTGCAAATCGCTCAGAGAAATGAAGAGACCTATTTGTAGTTCCAGATATGCTGACACGTCGATTCCGAGCTAAAGAGTCTGTCCCAAGTAAAATCGAAGCGCAGTGTTCCGAGCCGAAGAAATCGTCGGGGTCCAGGAATAGAAGACGTCGTTAACAAAAAAGAATTGTTGTGCAATGTGGCGAACGCGGGCTGCCGGAAAGAACCTCTTTTTCTCACAGAAAAAGATCTTTGCCAGATACACTGCGGTAACGGACCGAGAGAGACAGGTCGATCTTGGTGTTTTGTGATTATGGACAAAGAAGAGCGGGACTGTTTCAACAGCTACCCTAGCCAATTAATAGCACAACGGCTTCTTCTGCGAGTTCTCGAAAACTGTAGGGGAAGAACAAGTTTGACAGGTTAGTATTGAAGCTGCATGCAACGCGCTAGGGTTCCCAGCTTTCCTCAAACATGAGAGGCTAGGTGAGAAAGAAAGACGCACATACCCGCCTTCGGGAATAAAAAAAATAATTGGGCCTTTTTACAGATTCAAATCCGTCTCGCTTCCCAAGAGAATCGCGCGATAGGAATGCGTCGGTAGGAGGGAGGAAAGGAATTCGTGGGGTCCAAGAGAGTCCGCAGCGCATAAAAATGGCCGAGCGGTTCCGAGTCTTTTCGGCGTTGGTTGGGAATCCGGGTCCAAAAAAAAAAACTACAGCTCGGGCTGAGCGATGTTGGACAAGGCGCAAAACGTGAGCCACAAGCTACTATGCACAGAACGGATGACCACGACTATGATAGGACGACGGAGTGTCGCTGAATGGATAGTGAGGGAGGGGAGAGGGTGGGAGGAAATGTATCGAGATACAGGATTAAAAAATAAATGAATCAATAACATAGAAAAATAAAAAGATGGCGGGGAGGGGGGAAGATGAAGTAGAAAAGACAGCACAAGAGGAAAGGACTGTCAGTCAGCCAGCTAAAGAGGACTGTTCTGTTGTCAGGAAAAGTGTACAGCTGGGGCGAATCTACAGGGATGATTTGTCCAAGAGGTAACAACAGCAGCGGGAATAAAAAATAAAAAAGGACACTACAGGTAAAAAAGGAAACAAAGCTGGATCGAACAAGTAAGAGGGAAAGGTCGAATGGACTGACTTTCCGTCGACTTGACGATAGTTCCTAGCAGTGGAGTATGGTGGAGGTTGAAGGGAGAAGATGGCCCAAAGAGAAGAGGTTCGTGAAAAAGAGAAAAAGAGGAAAGGTTCCAAAGAGTGTTAAACAGAGCGGCATGCATGCCGTAAAATAAAAAAACACCACAGCAGCAGCAACAGCAGGTAAAAGGTAAGGTAAGGTAAGGTGGAGGGGACAGGTCCCATGCAGGCGCAGGGAAAACTCGCTGGGTAGGGAATATAATACAAAAAAGTAATGGCGGTGGGAAAAAAAGGGAATTCGTTTTTGACTTACATTTGAGATATGCGTGCGTGCGTGTGTGTGTATGGCGTGTGGTGTTCGCTTCCGCCCAGAAAAAAAAATAAAAGAAAATAAAAGAAAAAAAAAAATAGAAAAGATAGTATAATTTGTATATATATATATATATAAAGTGGTGTGTGTGGCCGTGGTTCGTGTTCGAGGAAGACTCGAGCCAGGCAGTCACGTCGTCGGAGGAGGGGTCTTGGAAAGAGGAGGAGGAGGAGTAGGAGGGAGGAGGAGCATGGAGGGTCAATTAAGGGTACGGGTGCTAGCAATATGTATGATGCAGCACGTCCGCTTCTCGTCTATGTATGTCTATATGTAGTGTAGTGCTGCCCACTTCCCATTCGATTACACGGAGTCTCTCTTGGTAAGAAGTATTTTGCTTCTTTGCGAACGGAGCTAAACTGCCAACAGAAATAAACGACGATGGGAAAGAAAAAAAAAAACAATCGGAATAAGAAAAGAATCCGGTGAAAGAGATAGAAAAGTATACTCACTAATAGCCTCCTAAACAGAAAGAAGAAGAAGAAAAAGAGCTAATTGATCGAGCAACTGAGACCTGCCAGTTCCTCTTCTCTCTCTCTTTCAATATTATATTTTCCCTTCAATCTTTCGTATAAAATAAAAATAAAATAAAATAAACACCCCCAGTGCTGTTTGTACAGAGGTGCTCTGAGCACTCTAGGTCAATTATAAACTCTGTTCTGGACTGTTCAAAAAGGCTCACTCTTCCTGAGCAGCATGGTACATTATTCAAAAGCCTCCGTGTGATTGGGGACCCCAAATTTGATACGGCTGGTTGGAGCCGCTCCACGGTTAGAGGATGATACCTGGGGTTGATTACCTATCTTTATTTTTCGCCTCCTCGCGATCTCATCTGCAGCAGGAAATAATAATAATTAATATCACTGCCTCCTCGACGACAAGTTCCAAAATATTCTATTCCTGTAATAATAAAAACGCAATTCCTTCTCGATCATCTCGCTGTGGTACCTTTTTTTGTTTCGGTGGCCCCATGCCTGGCAAGATCTTAAAAAAAAAATCTTAGCCCCAAAACATGGTGCAAGTCATCATCCTGCCGGCCAACTGTTCCAGCGCAGTGTGTAAAGTTAGTTCATAAAGTGTGGGTTCGTGAAAGTGACATGCTCCCCTCGAAATTCGTCAATGGCGGCCAGCCTCTTTTCTTTTTCATGCTCTCTCTCAGCCATTCAACCTCCGAAAGCTCCAAGGCCTCAGCCTTCCTGCGACCTGGGATTGGATCTTGAGGTGAGAGACAAGACACAAGAAGACTAAAGGAAAAAGCAACAACTGGCACATTAGCGCAAGTAGCCGAATTGCTTTTTTGCGGCCGGCTTCAACGATTTTGCGAAGGACGGCGCGCTCCATTGAGCGAAGGGGAGGCTGGTCGAAAATATTTTATTTTATTTTTCTTCCCTTGCTCTTGGACTTTTTTTGGTATTCTTGTATTTTTTTTTTTTTATTTTTTTCGAAGAGACGCCATCGTAACGAGCTTCACATGGAGCCAAGTTGAGAGAAAATCTATGTAGTATCGTCCACCCCCAAACCTATAAACGCGAGCTTGGGGGTGTAATAATGTATTTGCCTCGAATATGCCATCCCGTGAGAAGCCTAGAGCTCCAGAACAGCTCCCCGAAATTGAATTTTTATACGTCCGGAAATTCTCCAGATGTGTTCGTTATCAGACAATAATCACGAAGCATCACATATGTTAGCGTCGAGGCCTGAGCGGATCGGGGCGGCATGCATTTCCCAAAAATGAACCTCACCTCTGGGTACCTTTCCTTGGGAAAACCAACCCTTGGGAAGCTGATGCATGCATGATGAAAAACCGGGCGAGGGGAGAATTAAAAAGTATCTGGAGAAAATTCGAAGTGGGTGTTTCTCTGTCTGTCTGTCTGACTGCTTACTGGCAGCGGCACAGCTTTTCTTGGCTCTGGGGTTGTTGAAAATAACCACTTTCGAAACATTATTCTAATGCCTCCTTGCTCGCTTCTGTGATCACTCAACACTCTATCATCCATCAATCAATTGAACGGGAAGGGTAGGATTCGATAGAGATGTAGGAGTGGCTCGCTTGGGAGACTGTCTCGTCTCTCTTTCTCTTTCTCTCTCTCAGACTTTGAGCACTCCGGACCCTTCGGACAGAAATGGCAGGCGGTCGACCTTGATTTCTCTCTCGTCCCAATTAAATCGAGAGGGTTAAAAAGCTGGGGAGAATTCTCGGAAGAGGCCAGTAACACCGTGCACAGCTGCCCGAGTTCCCATCATTGACATGGATGTGCTCGATAGCAATTATCGATAATAAACGAGAGAAAGAAAAGAGGTTGCCCAATCCAAAACAATCTGTCAAACCCCGATTCGAATTCAATTGGGTTTTGGTTGGCCAGCCCTCCCATCGCAAAGAGGAGCCTTTGGGGTGCTTCCCCACGCTTATGACACACTCGATCCATCCTCTAGAGCCGGAGGAGCCCACGCGCCAAAAAAAGTTAAGATGACTTGCTATGATAATCACAACGGTTGGCTTTTTAGTTCACGCGTCTTCTAAGGGGGCCCAATCAGGTAAAAGCTTCCTTAGGGGGACGGGTTTCTATTCTTACCGAGATGCATTCTCTATAGCCGCTCTGCTTATTGTTTCCCGCAGGTTGGGAAGAAAAAAAAAGAAGAGAACGGCCCTCCGGCGAAGGAGGAACAAGAGCAAGGAAGCCAGAGGCGGGTAGTACCAGCCCCTCCCTTCATTCCCGTCAACCGTGACGCAGAATCATAGGATGAAAGAGTTTGTGTGGAAGAAAAAGTTACATTTGTGCGCGCGTTTAAAACACTCTGTTGCAGACGTTTCACACCGTCCGACAGCTCGCAAGCCCACAGAAACGTGCGTTTTAAACGTCTGGCGACGCATCAAGCAACAGCAGCAGCGGACAGGATTCTGGTTGTTTCGTTTTGATCTTAGCCTTTGTTTTCCCTTCCAAAGAACCGCGGCGGTCATGCAATCTGCAGACAAGCAGCGGGTAGGTCCACATTCGACCGAACCCGTTCATGGTGTGAACACAAGAAGGATGGGCGTTGATGACATTCCTCCCGAGACTCCATTATTAAGAGTTTCTCTTAATATGTAGGTAAGATGTACCTTTTTCTGCGAGTTATCGTGCATAGCTCGGTAAAAAACAACAAGGTCTAAGCTTGTTAGTTCGACTCGACAACTTAGTTCTCATCGAGGATGAAAAGACCCGGAGACAGGGTTGGCTTGTTTGAGGAAACGAAGAAAGAAAAGGCTCGACGAAAAAGCAACAGAAGCCCGAAATGTCTTTGAGATCTGCAAATGCGACAAACCACCAGCAGGCAAGCTTAAGCATGAAAGGGAGCTGCAAGGCAGGGGCGGATAAGACCAGGGCGAGGATCAGAAGCCCCATCCTGCCAGCGCACTGCTGCAGCTGTGCCCGCCAATGACGAAAGAGATAGTTTGCGGATGTCTTGGACCTTTGCACCAGGCTATTCTATTTTTTGACTCGGGACGTGGGACTTCAGCATCAGTCCAAAGAGCATTCTTTAGCTCTCATGTAGCTTGGGTTGGGGTGCTTTGACTGGCAGATGGTATCAGACGTAAGTAAATGATCGAGCATGGCATGCGGAGAATTATTATTTTTTTTTTATTTTTTATTTTTTATTTTTTTTTCCCTGCGTCGTGTTTCTTTGGTTTTAATTGTTTAATTGTTTTTTTTTTTTTTTTAGTTTTTAATTCTTAATTTTTGTTTTGTTTTTGTTCAACATCTCGTATCTTTTTTTTTTTCCGATAGCAGACATTGTCTCTTCACCAGGTTCAAGGTTATCCGGGCGCGAGACGAGAGGAAGAAGGGCAGACCTCGTTTGTTGAAACCAATCGGCGAGCTTTTAGCCATCTTATCCCATTATCTTTGAACCAACCCACCGGGAAACTTTGATAGATTGATCATGATCTAACATAAACCCAGCAAGGTCACAGGCGACAGACTTCTTCATTTTCATTCGTTTCTGTGAAGTGTGGACGAGCAATTCTTCCTTTACTGGGAGATGTTTTCTGGGGTTAATGGTACTATGAACGAGCAAGGAAATTCTTCCATGTTTTGCCGCCTGCCAGAATAGGTGCTATTCTTATCTCTTCCCCTCACTTTGCACGCTCAAGAGGGTTTAGTCTCCCTCGAGAGTTCCAAGTCGGCCTTCTTGCCCCCATGCTCTCATCTTTTTTGCTTCTCTGTCTCAACGATCCGATAGAAATGGGTGGGCAATTCGGCTGGTGCATCCAATAGGCTGCGACCACGTCTATGCACCTCATGGAACTCGCAAGGTTGTTACTTTTTCCTGGTTCCTCATCCATCCTCTTTCGCACATTTTACGCTCGTTTTTTATGATTCTTTTTTCTACGAACCTTGCACGACAAACGACAAAGAGCAAAGAACGAAGCTTCCCATTAAGAGATCTTCCAGAAGGAACAGTCACCTGAGTGGTGTTTTTTCGGTGGCACCTTTTAAGGGGTCGTTATGCGTTTCAGAATCGACCAGCTGGAATTTCCTTGTCGTCTTGGAGGAAGGGCTGACGCGATTGCTTATCCTTGAGAACCCACATCCCGGGAGTTCTTGCTGAAGCTTAGTTAGCTAGCCAATATTCTGTACAGAAATGATCGTAAAAGCTAGAGCAATACGATAAAACGGAAGGCAGAGAGAAGAAAACACGAACGAAAAGAAGAAAATAAGAAAAGAAAGAAAACGACGAACGAAAAAAAGCTAGCTGCGGCAACCAGTGACACAAGCTCTCCGGGTAGCGTGTGATCGAATGATTGATTGCGAAGTTGAGCGATTTCAAGAAGCTCCATTCATTTGTCATCAGCTTCTCGACACGATCGACCGATAACGACAAGGCAGGTAAAGCAAGCGGACAAGAGGTGCCACAAAGCGAAAAGGCTCACCAAAGCGTGTGAACTGTTGCATCTTTGTCTCTCCACTTGTTCGTCCTTCCTTCTCGTCTTTTTTGTCTTATTTCATTTTTTCTTCTTCCTTGATTCTCATGTTTGCTTCCGTCGCTTGGACACACGTTGTGCTGTATCGTGCAAGCAACCTTATTACCATAATCAGGTGGAAGCTGCAAGCAACATTTAAAAAAAATAAAATAAAATAAAATAAGAAAGCACTAAAATCTTAGATCTAAAAAGAATTAAAAATTAAGAATTAAATAATCGGACCTTTTTAACACACGTCTGATTTAATGTAGGGAGGCGGATAGATTAGGTGGATTTGGGCCACATGTACATGTACATTCGTGTGAAGGTGCAATGTTATGTACAGCGCCCATCAAGCTTATGCAGTGGGAAGGGGGCAGAGGTACCTGGCTGCATACGCGAACAGAGACTTATGCATAGCGGACCGCTCAGAGACTTGCATCCTGCAAATCAAATGGCGAAAAAGATGCACCAGAAAAAAAATAAAGTAAAATAAGGCGGATGTTAACAGATCGGAAGATCCCTACGCATAAGCCCCCAGTTTGACAATTATTTTTTCGCTCTTCTTGACACAGCGTGAAGAAAACGACATTTTCATGCCCGTCATCCTGTCATCGAAGATTCTCTGATAACCAGTCGTTCTGAGAGAGATAAAGGCGCTCGAGGCGTTATAGCGGAATGATTGGTCCGGGTGTGTAAAGGTGTCTTGGTTAGCCAGCTGAGGGTGTCCAGACCAGAGACGGCTCGGCAATAGCTTCATTTAGGCAACAGATGGCGAACGTCGCCAATTGGCCCAACTCTGCGTTAGCTTGTATCAGAGGAGCAAATGCTCCGTGGAAACGAGTATTTCACGATCCGGCTTTTAGCGACGCAGTTTTACTCAGACACGGAGGAATCTGCCGTTTTGTTTTTCAATCCGGTTGACTTTCGGTAAGGCTTGAGGGCCGGAGTGGCCATCAGTCCGTTCCGCGCCGGAAAGTCATTTTGTGTTTGAGCTTTTTGCACTACCGTTTAGCGGAAGATTCTCAAACGTCGAGGTCTGCCCAGTCGTATGGTGGATGTACAGTCCATGTGTGCAGCTGAATGTTGAACGTTCATTACATACCCAGTTCAAGCGGGAAAGATACTATGTGGTGAGCGTATCGCCCAGGAGGCCCGAGATGCGACCGTCAAGAGTCGCGAACAATGCGCAATGTCTCAGGGCATCGGGAACAGCCAGCATAGCACAAGCTCCCCCATGAGAGCGGATGTGTTGCAGCAGGCGGGCAAGCAATTTTTTTCTCTGAAGCCGTCTGCGCAAGAGATTAAATTGTCCATGATCCAATCCCGCATTCCCGCCCTTGCATGAACTGGGTCCAGATGGTCCAGATGGTCACCGGATAGCTTGTACCCTTGCCATGGGCTAATTTCGAGCAGCAGTGTGGATGGATGGTTCGCACTTCTCTTTTGCTTCGCGATATGAAATCAAATCCAACAAGGAAAAGAGTCGCATGGGTCAGGCCGGCCCGTGGCTGTTGTCTGTGTTTTCTCGAAATTTAATCTGGAAGGAGGTATTGGTGTGAGAGAAGGTTATTTTGTTAAGTGTTTTTCCCGTCTCCTGCTACTCCACATCGTCACCAAAATGTCGTCAATCTCCTTTTCAGCGGTTCAACAAATTAATGAGAGATTAAAATGTCCTCTTCGCTGGGGTTGACGCAGGTACCGGAAAAGATATCACATCGTGGATCCAGGGACAACTTGAGACCGCAGGGACGGCCCAATCTCCATCCGCGGATTCAGCATGCACTTCAGTTTTAACCGAATTTTGATAATATTTGATATCACCACAAAGTCGCCGCCTGGGCCCTTCAATCACGTAAGAGCAAACACGAGGGTCTAGGCGCCGCTTGATATCCGGAGACAATGTCGTAAGCACTCTTCCAGATGGAATGTTTTCCAGGGTGCACGGTGCACAAGAGGACGGCAAAAGTTGGATGTCCACGTGCCAGGGTGAAAAGGAAGTAAAAGGAAGGAAGGAAGAAGAAAAGATGTGATAGAAAATTTCGAAAATAAGAAGGCTGGAGGTAACATAATTCGTTATGCTATAGATAGCCTTGTCAAACATCAATATTGTGCTCTGTGTAATCAGTGGGTTCATACCAACAGCTAAAATTGTTCGGAACTCCCTGAATTCAATTCCAGAAGGCGCGCGTTGATCGGAATCTCGAGGACTATCCCGAATAAGCACTGCATCACCAGCGTTTCGTTTTAACATGCGAGTAAGCCGCAGCCAGAACATCGTTTACTGATCGGTTGTGGTTGTGGTTGCGCTGCTACATCCCGGTGTCAGCACTTGGACTGAATCCATTTGGAACCGCATAGGCGAGCGGCCATCTACTGCAATGCAGCGGCCGAAACAGACGCGGTCAGCTTGCTGCGATTGATGCATTATCGATATCGGTACCAGGATTTAAAGTTTGGCACACTTATCGTCTACTTCGCTCTTGTCGCGCTATTTTTGTCTTGGAGGGCTGTTTCATGACGGAAGACACACTCGTCAGCCAGGGTCGTACAGTTTGGTATCATATCGTCAATTCGGCATGGCGCAGATGGTCTGTCTACATAATTAGCTATTGTTCGGGTGAAGATCCAATATTGCGATGCATGAAGGTTAAAATGGAATTCGACGGGTCGCCGATGGGTTCGAAAAGGGAATCTTACATAAGAAATCCCGTAAGATGCCGATAGCAGATCTGATTAAGTCGGGAGCGCTCTCCACACCTGGAGCTCCATAGAAGCAGCGAAAAAATATCATATCACCAATTGGATGATATATACGTTGGAAATATACAGAATAGTGTAGTTAAAGAACGGATGGGGAAGTAGGAACAGCTATATTTAAATGCTTTGTGGAGTTGTGAGATCTCCAGATCTGCAGGACTGTGACGACGAGACAACACAAGCGACGGAAGGGCGATGTGTTGCAAGTGACGTCGGCAAGGAACACTGCATGATCATTTACTACTTGTGTATTTACTTCTCTGGAACTCCACCGCATCGAGAACAAGCTCAAGAAACTAGAACGAACGCGAAGAAGGCCGACTGCAGGTTCCAACTGGGCCTGAATCGAAAGATGCATGTTAGAATGCAATCCGTCCCAGCACGCCGGGGCAGGGCAGCACAGCACACAGCACGGCATTTGCATTGGGGATGGCTGCAGCGCAGGGCACGTACTGTACGTTAATCAACGCTTAGAGATTGCGCAATTGCTTCGTTTTTCTGTGGGGAAAAAAGAGACTAATTAAGAGAATGACAGACAGGACCACCAAGGTTGGAATATCCGACACTGCTTTTCCCCCAGCGACATGCAGATGCGAATGCAAGATGCATGCATGATCCCAACCTGCTTTCGCCGCCTCAGCGATCGTATTTGCAGGCTGCATATCGCAGAGATAGGGAAGGGTCCAGATACATGATACATGATATCTCCCTTCTGTGACGATATGGTCGGTACATACAAACGGCCAAATACTCCGCCGGAAATGGTAGCTCAAAGTAGACGAAAAATAGGTCTCCCAAGTAACCTCGCGCAAACCGAGCTGCGGCTGCATCAACTGGCAACTTTAACAGCTTTGTCACCGGGAATGCAGTTAATAATTTTAAAAAGAGAAAACAAACTATGCTTGCCAATATTGTTATTCTTGCGCCTTATGCAAGTCATTGTGACGCGTTCTTTGTCACACACTTCGACCCGTCGACGACCTGCAGCCCCAGATGACTTGTGTCGACGGCTAAAACGACTCAGCAACACTCGACTCATTCATAAAACACGCATACACCACGTTGATGCTCACGTTGTTTCGCGGAGACATAAGTAATATAATGGAATACTCAGCCACGAGAGTTTATCTCACGGCGGTCCTTATTTAAGTTTTTAATTTTTCGCTCGATCATCAACCCTACAGACGCGACTCTCACGTCAGCACGTGTGCTCGTGATGCCTCAGCTACCAGCCTCCCTTAAGGGCTCCGAACTCAAGAAACGACTCGTAGAACTCGCATCGACCACTCGGCCCGGAAAACCACTGGACGTCTACGTTACCTCATCCACAGGCCACCAAATCCGAGAAGATGGTGGTGGTGGTGTTGTCGGCTGGCGGGACGACAGGAATCCCAAGCTGAAGTCACAGTTTTCCACCGCTGGCACAGTCCTCGGAACAAATAGAAAAGCTGCAGAGATTACCACTACGAGAAGGGACGAAAAGGAGATATCAAATGGTACGCCAATATAGTAATCAATTCATTGCCTAGGTCATCTTTAAAGCTAAACATCTATTCGAATTTACAGCTCCCACCACATCCACAACACAATCGGTTTCCGCAAAGGAAACCTCGAAGCCAAAGCAGATATTCTCAAACTGCATCGTCTACATTAACGGGAACACCTCTCCTGCCGGGATCTCAGATGTAGAACTTAAACGCCTGCTAACATCTCATGGTGCCACGGTCTCTTACCACCTCGCCCGTCGTCAAGTCACCCACATCATCCTGACAAACCCTACCGCTACTTCCTCGTCTTACGGCTCCTCACAGCCTCATTCGTCATCTACACAGTCAATCACCCAGGTATCAAAGACTACAACCTCCTCAGGTACCGCAATTCTATCGAGTAGGAAAATCGAACTCGAAATGAAAGGTCGGATTAAATCGAAGATTCACTATGTCAGCGTCGAATGGGCTCTAGCCTCTATCAATGAAGGTAGACGCCTAGCAGAGACGAAATTCCCTGTAGTCCCGTTGAGAGAAGCAAGACAGGGTATTTTGATGAACTGCAAGAAGGTTAAACCGTCCAGTCAACGATCCTTGATGGATATGATGAAGTAGTAATGGGGTTTCCTTTGTATTATCGACATGAGTTTCCTTTGAGTCTTATTAATGAATCCCTTGTGTTTTCTGGGTATTTGCATAGCGGATTGGTCGGACAACAATACCGGAGTACTGGAATAAACCAAGTTGGTGATGTACCTCTTCTGTTCCCTTATTTCGTTCTGTATATATTCTCGTAGTAAATAAATCCATAACCTTCCTTTTCAACAGCACTTTTGGTGTCTACCGACAGAGAAACAAGAAAAATCTAAAAAATGATACCCCATAATGCATATTCAGACAGGAATGCGAATCATTAAAATGAAGAAAACCGAAAAGAAAATGCGAACAAGAATAATGCAAGTGCGAAAAAACCCCACCACTCGCAAAGTCTTTCCTAAGACATCTCGAAGAATCTGATAGGCAAGAAATTGAGGGGCGGGCGGCTAGGTGGGGTCCCCTCTAGTCAGCACTAACCCACCCTTCCAAATCAACCTTCCCGATACTCATAATCTCCTTATAATCATCCTCTTCATCGCTATTCAACCCCAGCGAACTACCTCCAGCCTCGTTCCTTTCTCTTTCAGCTGCTGCAAGTTTCGATGCAACTCTTTTATACCAGTCTTGCATCAGACGCTTTTGTCCGCCCTCGACGGTGGCAATATATTTCTGCAAGGTAAGGGGGGGTTACAGGTCAGCATTCCTAGTTCTGCCGAGGAAATCTACCGGCAAAGGGTGTATATAATGGAAGGCTTACCTCGAATATCGCATCCCCTTCATCTACTGCTCTAAACATTGCCAAAAATGCCTGTTCGGCGCTCAACTTGACCGGAATAACCATATCCCTCACGTTTCCGAATACAACCGGGGCCAACACTGCTAAATGGGGTTTCACCATATCGTAATGGAGTCGACTGGCGGTGCGCAAAACGACAAGTGAAAGACGTTTGGTATCCGTCGAGTTACTATTGGGCGCTTTGATCGCGTTTGCTAGATTTTCGAATAGAGTCTTGGAGATCTCGAAAGATTTATGGATTTCGTCAGAGAGGAGGAACTTTCCGGCCGCGACAGCGCTGTTATCCGAAATGAAGGGCTATAATATATAATCAGCACTGAATCCGACGTGGTTACTAGTAAATGGAACGAGCAGAGGATGGGGGGTAGCATACATCGCGATCGCCCAAGCCACGACATATAACCTTCACAGCATCCTCAACCAGTCCGCCTTCGACTATCGCATTACCAGCATCCAGAAGCACTGAATTCAAAGCCAAAACAGAGTACTTGGTGAAATGCGTCGTTATAGCCTGGGCCTTGATGATCTTTCCCATGTGGTCGAATGGGATGGTCATAGCCATGGCGCCGAGCAGCTTGGATTTGGTTGTCAGCAAGCCATGATCGGTCTCTTCGTCCTCTTCTTCTATGAGAGTGATCAAAGAGGCTCGGGATTGGTCTCCCATATTGGCGCCGGCCTTGCTGACGACTTCGTACAAAGCCTTCAACATGGCTATACGGACACCGATGTCGGGAGTCTTGGAGCCACTGACAAGTTCTATATTTTTATATTAGATTAGGGCTTTGGAAGAGCGATTATATTTTACAGCGAACTTACCTGCTATTAATGGATCTATTCTTGGGGTTAGGGTGATAAGAGTTCCCAACGCCTTTGCAGCTCGAGATCTAAGCACCTCACTCGACGTATCGGCCAAGGCCTTTGCAAAGGTACGCTGCAGTTGTGGCAAGAACGGTTTGAGGAAAGTAGGAATCTTCTCCAAAAGAGCATTGAGCGTCAACAATATAGCAGCTATGATTATCGAACCACATTAGCATTGTTCCTCGACAAGGATCACTAGATACCGCAAAGACAGGATAAAGCTTACATTTGACCTCCACGGATTTCTCGGATACAACGCGAATAAGCGGACCGGTAATTTGGGTAACAAATGGTCGCAAAGAATCTACGTTCGTACGGTCGATAATATCTGCTATAGCCAGGGCAGACTGAGTCCGCTGTTCCGGAGTACCATACATGAGACCTTGCAAGAAGATAGGCAGGATAGCGTTGATACCCTTCGGGATAACGAAACCAGGAAGATCGTGGCCAGGAGATCCGACATGTTGTAGCACCTGTCTTGTGGATGTGACAAGCGTTTCCATTTCTTCTTTCCGCATATTCTTGACGAGCGTGTTAAGGGCTTCCCATGCTGCCTTGACGACAGTGGCATCTCTATCTTCGAAAAGCTGCAGGAGGACACGAATACAGTCGGGCGTGTAACGGGAATAGTCAATTTCGCACTTGTCGAAAAAGACAGCTAAATGGCTGGCCATCGTTGCTCTCTTATTTTCGTCATCGTGCTTCAATAAAGCTAGTATAACACTCATGCTGGTGTTGAGACCATCAAACTCGTCGACAGCCAGCAGGACTTGGTCGAAGGCCTCACCAAGTTCCTCCTTGAGGTCTTCATCATCTGCTTCAACCAAGTTATCCATAAATGCATTGATGATTTGTGGCAATCTTCTGTTGACAGCACTGGAAGCGACCTCGGCGAGATTTGCCAACGCGGATGCATTGAAAGCAGACATGGGCGAAGTAAGCAAGTTTGGAATGAGAACTGGTAGAATTTGGTTCGCACGTCCATGATCTCGAAGAAGAGTGAGAAGACCAGCAAGAGCGTTCGTAGCCACGTCGTCATCGCGCAGCTGGTTGAGCAAGAAGGGAAGCACTTGGTCAACAGCTCTCTTTCCAAATACCCGTTGTATGCTATCAAAGGCATCGGCGGCCGTATCTCTGACATCCGAGTCGCCATCCACCAATCCTATTCTGAGTACGGAGATCAAAGTCTTCTCATAGTTCTCGAGAACCTCCTCAGGATTGGACGAAATAAGCTCCTTCAACGCAATGCAGATACCTTGTTTGGCGTCCACATCCGTAGTTGCGAGCAAGCTCTCCTCCATGGTGGGCAGCAACGAAGCCAAAACTCCCTCACCAGCCTTCCTGACAAGCTCACTGAGAGCCTGCCCTGCAATCTCCTTCTGTTCAGGGTTTGGATTCGCGAGACGACGAATGATGAATTGAGTCAGCGTTGGAATCATCTCCTTCAGAATCCGAGGCGATGGAACCAATGCTTTCCAGACATTAATCGCCGCGTTGCGAACGAGACCAGAGGTATCCGCACGACAGATATAGATGGCAGATAAAACTCTATCCCTCTTTTCGGCACCAAGGGCATCGAGCAAGGCGGCACCGATCTCACCACTTGCTTCAACTTGGACTTCGTCAACGCTTCCAGTAATACCTGTAAGATTGAACAGTAGATCTCCGACAAGCTCAACGGAACTGAGACGAATTCTGTAAGCATCATCAGCGAGGCCTCTCTCAAGCTCGGGAAGGAGAAGGTCCACAGCTCTTGTGGCGAAATTCTTGACCAAAAGACGACCCGCCCGAAGAGCAGTCTCTCTGATAGAATCAATATCATCAGCAAGACCTGATAAAATTGGTGGAATGATCTTGGTGAGATAATTGCTGAATGCATTTCCGAAACATGCGGGTAAGAAGATAAACAAAGACATAAAACCTTCTCGAACATGAGGCTTGCTGCTGGATGCATTGGACAATATGGTTGGTAGAACTTCTTCAAGACGTTCGGTACCGAGACCTGCGAGAACTTCAGACAAAGCTTGCGCGGACCCAAGCCGGTCTCCAGCTCCTATCTCTGACTTAAGAGTGTACATGAGGCCGGGAATAAGTTCTGGCATGGCATCTTCTCCAAGCTTTTCGACAAGAATACCGAGGGCTTTCGAAGCCGTAGAACGAGTTTGGGGGACGGGATCCACAACAGCAATTTTCAGACCATTGATCAAGATAGACAAGTGAACCATAAGATCTCTTCTTTCAGTAAGATGTGCCAAACTGCCGATAATTTGGGAAGCCTTCTTCTTTGTCTGAGACCGGTCTCCTAATCCACGTTCGAGAATTCTGACAACCAAGGCCAGAGAAGGCGCATCGAGATAGTGAACGAAGGATACCTTCAGTAAAGCGTCCAAAGCGTCGTTGGTATATTTAGTCGGGTCGCTTAGTGCCTTCAATAACACGCCAACGAGGTCCTTGATCTCAGGATTGGATATTACGTCTCCGAACTTGAGCAAACTTCGGTTCGCAGCAGACCGGACTTCTTTATGAGTATCCGTAAGAACATTAGTCAATGGTGGGATGATCGTTGGTAGGCTGACTGCGAGCTGGCTTGGTGCTAGGTACGCCATGTTACCTAGCATCTCGCATGCCCCCTTCTTTGACCTCCAAGCCGATTCGTCGAGGCCCTCAAGTAGCGTTGGTAAGATGACAGTAACACCGTATGACGATAGGTTTGAGAAGCACGTTTTGGTGGCGTCGGCACATGCCTCACGGACATCGTTGGAGGGATCACCGAAGGATGTGAGCAGTATTGGCAAGATCTGAATAAAGTATGGCTCGAAAAGAGGTCCCAGGAAGAGTGAGAGAAGTTCGTAGGCAAATAAAGAACCTTGCCTAGCATTTTGATCCTTCTTGTTTTCTTGTGCAGCCCTAAGGGTTGTAAGAATTCTGAAATCTTTCAGAGCAGAGATACCGTATCCCCTCACGATACCAGCAAGTCCATAAGCGGCACCGCGACGGATAGCGTATTTCGAAGATTTGAACAATAAATCGCTCATCTTCTCAACATATTCTCCGGTCTTGTCTCTCGACGCGCGAACCAGTGGCGGTAGACATTCCGCGACGGCGTACTGAACACTTTCAGATGGCGTTGAAAGCGTTGTAAAAAGCCGTTGCACAATCGACGGGATCCGCTTGTTGCCCGCCTCTAGATGTTTTGCAAGAGCACCATAGAGGATAATGATTGCCTCGTTGCGGTCATCTTGCTCTTGACTCTTTTGATCTGGTTGTTCAAGGGTGGTTTCAAATACAACCATGAGATCCTCAACGTGGAGCTTGCCGTGAAGACTAATTACAGCAGATGTTGCATCAATCATTTCACGTCGCACCACACCGCTCTTGTCAGAAAGACATCCATCCTTGATAACCGATTCGACGAATGGTTGCACATTCTCGTCTCCAAAGTAAGGAGAGAGCTCGAGGTACGCCAGGGCAACCCCGCTTCTTGCTTCCCAGGGATCAGACTGCTGCAGGGCCTTCTTCATAATACCAAACTCGTCGTAGACAGTCCCAATTGGTTTCGCCTTTTGTGTATATTTCTCTTTGAGTAGAGTCAAAATATTCGAAAAGGTATTTGGGTTATTTTTTACGGCTTCTCCTAGAGATCTCGCAGCAGCGCCTCGAAGTTGACGGTCCTGGCTTTCAAGGTACGGGAGTAAATTGACAACCTTATCCTCAGAGATCGTCATCTCGTGAACTTCCCAAATGGTGTGAGCGAGTTCTGCGTTCTCTTCAACTTCATCATGACTGGCAACCCAGATCAAATCCAAGCTTCCTAGGTCCGTGAGGTCAATTTCAGCTTCGATGGCTTGTAGAACTGCAGTTCTAAGGTTTGCTTCTGGCTGGATCACGGCGGCTACAAGGACTAGAATCTCTTCTTGGGTGATATTGTCCGCAATACACCGACATAAATCGATAAGACAGTCCTTGATAACTTTGTAGTGCTGCGTGTATTTCCGGATACAGAAAATGAGAACCTCGAAGATCCTCTTTCGAGCGATATTGGTGTCGACGCCTAAATCACCAGTGTTAGATATTTCAGGTCTCAAGACAAGGGAATAATATCATAACATACAAGTTCCGGTATGCATAGCAAGGATTTCTAACGCAAGAACCAACTGCTCCTCAGCTGTTTCAGGTGATTTTGCGTCCAACCCACCATTTTCAAGCACCTTTAATATAAGCGGCAGAATGTAATGCAGGGAGATAGCATCAAGCGGCCGCTGCTCCCCCAAGAATCTGATGCGATAGAGAACACGGGTACAGAGTGTCCCCAAATCCTCGCTCATCACCTCACCAGACAAGTTCTCTGCGCCATAAGCTCGCAAAGTAGCAACACCGATAAAATATCGGAAAGCTCCCAGGCGCGAGGATATCAGATTAGAATTATAGAGGTAGACATCATTGGCTTCCGAGCCCACGACTTCCTTGCCGCCAGAGTTGAAAACTTCCAACAAAGATTGAGTAGCGGGTCCTATCCAATGTTCGCTTCCATTGTTAACACCCTTTGCGAGACTCGAGATGATGGCGATACCCCGTAGTAGCTTGCTGTGCACATCCGCTACGTTTGCTCGTATCTCAGCTTCCTTCTTGAGCTGCGCGTTGACCTTGGCTTGTTCGTCTGCTGTTAGCTTTTTCTGCACCGGACCTTTTTTTTTCTCGATCTCCTTCCGAACTTCAGCTTCCCATTTCGCAATGTCGCTGTCCTTCCCGCGCGCAATAGTTGGTGCCGCTTTATTCGCTAGTACGTCGACATAAGGAACATCTGGAGGCGCTCGCCAGATCGCCACGTTGAGGGAGTTGATTCCGGCTACAGTCTCGTGCGAGAGATCCGATGTGAAAAGAGAGATAAGCTTCGTCGTGAAAAAGTCGGGTGCAATGAAGGCAAGCTTGGCTGCAGCTTCCGCGGCGGCCAGTTGTATTGTCTTAAGCGGATATGTGAAGCCTTTTTTGATTTCGTCAAGTAGCCTGTCTGAGTATTTCTCTACTAGCGCTCCGGGGTCCACGGATAATCGTTGACACATTTGAATCCAATCCACACTTCGGTATAGTAATCCGTGGTGCGAGAGAATCAATACGTTGATAAGCTGGTGTTCTCTGACTTCAGTCGGGATATCTAACGAGTTGACCGTGGGTATCAGCGTAGCTTTGAGCGTCCGTCCGATATCGTTGATACCCTTCGAGCCGGCGCTTGCTGAATCCTTTTCGGGTTCTTCGATGGATTTGATCCAATCCAAGAGACCGGATACTATTGCTGGGCCGACTTTTTCGGGGTCTTGAGCAAAGGTTCTAGAAAGTGCGGAAGCGGCATCTCGTCTGAACTGAGCTGTATGGGAGCCGCCGCAGACGAAGTAAATAAACGTTTGTGCCCATGCTTCGCCTGTGAACTTTTCTACAAAAGTGTGCGGCGCCAGCCCAACGAGAGCTCGGAGTGCCCATCGATGGTCGTCTTCAGATGAAAGTTTGGTATACACTCGTGAGGTGAATAACAAAGAGAGTATTGGTGGAACCGCAAGGCTCTGTTTTATTATTTCGGCCTTGCTGAGCGCTTTGCCTGGCAAAATACCAGCAAACAAGAGGGCTGGATAAACGTATGAACCTCCAAGAAGACCGCTCTGAGCGGCTGGCATGGGATTCGTAGAGACTTCGTTATAGATATCAACTAACTGAGGCTCAACAGAAGCTCCAAACTTTGCAAGGTCATCCCTTATTTCCTCTCCTTTGAATTTAAGAAGAAGGCTCCCAACTTTGAACGCTGTGCTCTTCCTGATGTTAGGTTTCTTATCAGATAATCCATCTTGTACTTTCTTGACAATTGTAGGATCAGCTGTGATATGCCCGTTGAAAAGACCATCGAGATAGTATTCAAGCATAACCTCATAGAAAGCCTCGACCGCAAGTTCGTTTTTCTCCTTTGAGATAAGCTGCGCCATATCCTTCGGAAGCTTGGCAGCCAACGACTTAATATTCGGCAAAGTTGCCAACATTTTAGCGTGGATGACCTTCTGGTCTGCCGAAGTTGTCTTGCCTGATACCAGAGGAGCCAATACCTCTTCCGCAATAGAAGAGAGCAGCGCCTCATCTTGGCATCGTCTCGCGGTAACTTGAAACCCTGATAGGGCACCTGCACGAATACCCGCGTTGGTCGATTTAGCGGAGTCCAGGAGTCGCTTGAGCAGTTTATCTTTCAGCGACTGCGCCAAGTCAAGTTTCTTGTCTAACGATTCCACGAGAGGATCATAGACACCTGTCAAGACGACCTCAGGAGACCGTAACAGGCTCTTGTCAACAGCTGGGAGAATCTGGGCCTCAAAGTCCTCAAGGGAGCAGAATTCCGTGAAGAAAGAGGCGAGAGAAGTTGCTTGGTAATGCGGCACTTGGGTTCGAGAATTGATAAATTCTCTGATATAAAAGTTATATACATCAGCTTTCAATTCTGCTTCAACCGACTGTTTGAGAGAAGGCGAGTTTGCAAGCACGTCCAGAAATATTCCCAAGATGATGCCGTTATGTCGGTTCGGAGTGGCGGCTTTGATGGTCAAGGCTTTGACAAAATGTCGGATGTACGCTGGCTTGTGCTCCTCTGGTACGTCGCGCGAACCGGTAATGTACTGGAATCCGATATGTAGCGCGCTTTTCGCGCTTTTCCTCAGGCCCGGTCGTACTTCGGGTTGCGAGAGCTCGTCTATGAGGATTGCGGCAGCTGCCAATAAGACGTCCGAATAACTGAGGAACTGCAACTGGTCCAATGCGACTTTCCGCAGCAGATGGATGCTCCATTCTAGCACCACGAAACGGTTGGAAGCCGCAACACCTTGCTTCAAAGATTCGTTCTTAATGGCAGCTTTGATGAGGTCTTGTGACGGCTTCGAGAGGTCCGCAGTTTTGTAGAAGGAGAGAAGACAGTCTCTGACGGCTTCGCGGGATTTGCGATCAGCGTAGAAGCTGTGGGTTTGGATGAGAAGGTCGATAATTGGTGAGACTTCTTTGGAAGAGATTTCTGGAGAGTAACATTTATATTGTTAGACCTAGCTGCATAAATTTGGCATAAGAGTACTCCGACAGCCGTAGAGCCATTGTACGATTCAGCTAAAGCCATACCCTTATTGTCAACCTTAGCCGTAAGATCGCGCAGAACGGCCAGCCGCGACTTGACAGAGCTACTCGCTAAGGTCGTTGCGAGAGCCTGGATGTCCACCATCTCGAACACTGGTTGTTGTTTGTTGCGAATGTATCGATAGTGGGACTGGGAAGCGAGCAGTATCTTCAAGTTGGAGTAAAGATTGAACGAGGAGGGTTGAGAACCGAGACTGATGCAGAAAGAGTCAGAGTCATAGGGTTGTCCTCCCCGTCTCCCCCACACTCCACTTATGTATACCGGGCTTCTCGATATCTGCGGCTTTATAACCGTCAGCAAAGATATCCAAAAAACAAAGAAAAATTCTAGCGGGGGAATTTGAACTTAACCAGTGGTATCTCTAAATGGAAAAGTTTGACAGTATAATTTCGAACTGAAGCAGGGCAGGGCAGGGCATGTAAGAGGTCCAACGTCCGCCAACACATTTAACCTTCTACAGAGACTGGCCTTGAAGGAAAAATCGGGTGAAGAATGACGAATCGTAATTTCATTTAACAAAAGACAGAAAGAATATATAAAAAGACAAGAAGATAACTGTCATAAGTAAACACGATGAGCTTAACTTCAGTGGTAGTACAAGTAATAACGTAATGAATTGCCTTCGAATCGATAATAAAAGAATATGAGATCAAAAGCATAACCGACGTTAAAACAGCGCGCAACCGTGAAGAACTTCAGAATTGAAACAAGAACCAAAGAGAGAAGTATCTAGACCAAGAATGATAAGTAACCCAGGAAAGAAAAATGCAAAGAAAGGTAGAGTGGGTGAGAAATATGATCCATGCAAGAAAAAGCTAAGCAACAAAGGAAAATGACTAAGCGAGTGACTGTGCAATACCCGACCTCGTCTACAAGGCGAGTATAATACAGGTCAAAGAATAGAGGGATATTTCGATTGGCGAGCGGGTCCATGCTCGATCGAAAAGCTGGCTGGTCCAGTGGTTACACAGGACTTTTTCCTTAAAACTGGTAGCTAATATAAATGTGAGTGTGCTTCACTATATATCATTTATAAGAATTTATTGACTTACCAGACATTTCTTTCGTTTAATTATTGTCGGGATTGCAACGACTGCAGTTTCCGTTTGCATTGTAGGGACGGCCGCAGCCGCTGCACCTGTTGTGGGCATTTCCACCAACTCCGTCACCCTGGTGGACAATTTCCTTGACTTCCAAGGTCTTCTTGATCTATTGGCTTTGTCAGCTATATCTGCTGTCGATTTTAAATACTTTATGCTGCAAAGATATCTGCCTGATGTAACATACGGTTTGAACGGCGGTCTGCTTTTGCTGAGTTGGAGACATGGTGAAAGATGCGAGATAGTAGCTTGCTGATACTAGCAGTTATGCGTATAGAGTTCTGAATGATGAAGGCGAAGGCGATCTGAGCTGAGAGGCTTGAGTGTGTGGTTTCTTGTCCTTTCGATATGCAGACCGACGAGGAGGCGTTCCCCAGATTATATAGTAATTCTTGGCCGTCAGGATGCTATTGGAGAAGCACCTGTCGGAATATGAAGATAATGTCTGTCATAACCCCGGTGTCGCCGGAAAGATAGAACTGTACAGCTACGGAGCGATATCGAAGACCTCTGGTAATTTAATTAAGGATCAGGGCGATTACGTCGCTCACAACCAGTCACTGAACGTTGCTCGAGTTGTCGGAAACTCGAAAGTACGACGCTAGATCGCGGAATATTAAAACGTCGTTGAAAACGTGACGGAGTGGCGCCCTGAAAATCAGTACCGCCTTCCAGGCCTCCCCGAGGATTTAAGGGTAGGCAAATCCGAAGGATAGCATGCGTGGTAACATCAAAAGTGAAATTGCTGCTCTCTCCTGTCTAACCCAGCTGGCCCCGCGGGCAAGCTCTAATGCGCTTCGATTTGCAAATCTAACGCTGGCACACGAATCAGAATTGCCACCACGGCATGCGTAAAGCCTCATCGCTACCTCCGGAGCGTCAGAGTTCATGACAGAGGTCAGCAGAAAGGCGTTGGAAAGAACTATTGTCCTCATTCGTTGGAGGAGCAATGTAACAGGGTAGACACGATGAAGTATCCCTCAGTGTATAGTTGAGTGAGACACTTGCCAATTTATATGTATTTTGATGTAGCAAGAAGTAAATGCTTTCTCTGCTACGAAATAACACTAATTGAAAAGGGGAATGTAGGAGGAGTAGGGAAAAAAAGGATACCCATTTTTCTGTATTAGCAATTATTTTTCCTGGGTGATATGTTCGTGACGAGGATGTGCAGCAGGTCACATGTGAGGCCTCTTTGTTGACGTTGGCGGAATTCCGAAAAGACGCTAACCGGTTTATCCTGCTGTAGATACTTACTTGCTAATTCCTTTTTATAACAGAAGACTCATCATCTGTGGGGCTTTTATTTCGTATTTGTATTTCCTATTTTTTACGTGCCTTTTTTTTTTTTTTTTCCGTGCTGGACCGAGTCAGCGAAACGGCGGAATATACACGCAAAGCACTATCGCGAAAACCGAATTGCGTTGTGCCCTGTTTCATTTCTGACTCGGTTTCTTCGCTGGCCAGTCTTCGAGCAGAATTCAACCAGCTGGGATGCTTCATGCAATGCTACCTAGCTCTCTAGCGCAGCTCCCTATTTTGGTTTTCACTAGCTAAGGAGCGTGTATCTAGAGTTGCATATGGGGCTGTATTGTAATTCCGTGCATGAGGTTCTTCCGCTGGATCCTTTTGGGCAGCTTACATTGAATATAATTCTGGTTCGTCGATTCGGATTTCCAGATCGAATTCCTTTTAAACCCCTGTCAAAACTCTGGCCCAATCCAACGTCGGCAACACAAAGGGTTTTTTCGTCAAACAAAAGGGCAATACGCCCAATGTTCAAAATCCCTCCAATCTTGATTCGTAATTTTGTATATATGAGAGGAATCCTGTATATATCGGGAAAGATATCATCGATTGAGCATGTCAGACAAACGAAATGCGCTGATTGGGCCCCAGGATGTATCGAAAGGAACTCTTTGTGATGAAGTTACGCACGCATTGTCGACTGGGAAATCGCTATTATAGGCCAATATAATTTATATAAATTCATGATTAATGTCAGACGATACACCGAAGAACACCTGCAGGATGAACATAACCCTTAAATTTATAAATCAAAAAGGGGGAGAAGAGGAAGCGTAAAGATAGCTTCAGTAATGCCTCCAAGTCCAAAAGCTTTGCGACGCACATGCTAAAGATGTATCTAGTCGTCGTAGTCTGGTCGCATATCATCATCCGCTGGGTCATACCCTAGATAATCACCCGTGAAGCCACCTGCTTCTGCCGCTGCTACAATGTCCATAATACTACCACGACCTTGTATAGCGTAGTCCTCCATCTCCTCGTATCCCTGATCAGTGTGGTCAGCGGCGCTTGGCCCGCCGCGGGCTTTGTTCTTGGTTGTGAAATTGATCCACTCCTTGCTAATTCCAAGCTTCCTATCAAGCTGACGAGCCTGGTTCGTTATTTGGACGGTGCGGCTTATTTGCGCCTCGAGGTCCTTTAGAATATCCGTTTCGGATGCGGGGAGATCATGGAATGATACCATGCAGGACGTGGTTTGGCTATTGGAGGACGGTGGGAGGTGTGAAAGTGAAGCTTTAATTTCTTTGCGATCAATCTTTTTGAAAAGTAGGTAGGAATTAGCTTTCGGGCTTGCTGCAAGGATCTGGGATCTGACGCTCACCATATCAAGGATGTATCGCTCTAGGTCGTCAAGCGAGCCACTGCTGTTGCGAGAGCCCAGGACATCGAGATCGCGACTCGCAATTGCTTCAACACTTAAAGTTGAGTATGTACTGGTGAGTGCCCTGATACTCAATCTTCTAAAGTTCTCGAGGCATTGTTCGCCAAGACCTAGATTTCCGTCCTGCTGGAAGATTTCTTTGACTAAAGCTGCTTCTCGGCGAAGGAGATCGGGATTGCCGGTAGCGTAAGCGGTAGCAAATGCCTCGTAGGGCCTGCCTAGGATGCGACAGGCCTTCATAGTCGGTCCGGATATCGTCTTTGGGTATTGGAAATTCTACACCGAATAATAAGTTAGACAGGTCATCCTAAAGTGCTAGATTTTTGTGGGAACGGCCCTACCCTCCCTTCGAGCATCAAAGTAACAAGAACAAACTTTTTGAACGCGTCAACTTGCATCTGGCTGACTATTGTTCCAGGGTATGACAAGACGAATTGCAAAAAGTCACTAGCTCTTCGCCACCGCTTCATTGCCATATAGATCATGGCTCCGTAGAGGTAATATTGGAGTACATCGCGGTAGGTAGCATCCTTATCGCCCTTTGGTGGGAATTCTTCAATGTCGACATCGAGAATTGGCAGGGCGGCACGAAAAGAACGGGCATCTAGGCACTTCTTGACGAAACGAGTATGTAGTGATGAGAAGGTCTTCGATCCGGAGGGGAGATTGAGCTGTGAAATCGTGTGCTGCAATGGCTTGATCGCAAGGATTGGCTGTTGGATTTGGCAATGTTAGCTAAAATGTATACGAACACAGTACGAATGTGGACTCTCACCTTATTGCAGACGTCACAAAAGTGTAAAACAGCCTTGAGGACAGGAATTAGTTGATCCTTTGCGTATCGGATCTGGCGACCATCGAATTCCGAGAAAAAATCAATCAACTTTGGCCATAGGCTATGTATTTCGTTCTTGTCTAACGATAGACGTGCGAAACTAGAACAAGGTAATCAGCAGTCACCCGCATTTCCACATGACTCCAAGAAACCGTACAATGAAAACAGAATGCCTAGGCTGTTCGCTCGATTATCAAGAAGGTCCAGAGGATCACTATCCCTGCTACCTGCAAGTGTCTGAGCAGATATTTTCGATAGGAATTCGGTGAGCGCCTTGAGTTCCTTCAGGTACTCCTGACCCGTGAGATCAGGCGAGCTTGGAAAGGCCAAAACATTCCCAATAAACCGATCCATCTCGCAGAGTATCTATTTGAATTTCGAGGCGAGCAAGAGGAGAGGAAGGCGGAGGCGAATTCCGTAAGGCCCGGAGTGCTGTTTCCGTATAAGCAAGATATATCTCGTGGACGGTCCGCGGAATCCTATTTGGCCTGGGTGAGTAATAATATATCTTGCGGTGGACTTTATTATGTATTCGAGAACAGAAGCTGAGAGGAGGCCCCGCAATCCAAAGACGGTCTTGCTACCAAGCCGAAAGTGCCCGTCGTTTTCTAGAATGCTCGAGAGGTTCAGTATCTGCGAAGAGACGCTCTGATGGAATCCCGTGATAGTGATGATAGAAGGTCTGGCTGGCTCGTAAAGTGGGAGAGGTGTGGTGGGGAATTGTCGTTGATGCGCTTTAGGTCCCTCTGGAGCTGAGCTCTGAGCTAGCTGGTCGTGTTTGTTTGACGCAACACAATCTGATTCGACATCAACTCCAACAACCTGCTCTCATCCCACCGCCTGGTTTGATCGCGAACATACATTCAAGCCTCACGATTCGACCCCGATATAAAGTCGCCTGAAGTTTCACACCTGTTTCAAGCCGGATAGCTATGGGTAACGAGCAGTCCCAAGTATCTGGAGGCCAAACTCGATTCGGGTTTCGGGTGAGCACGCTTTTCTTTCCTCCCCGCCACCTCCCCTTCATGAGATATCCTGTAGCTCATCAACTCACAGGTCATCTAATGCTCTTGGCCGTGTCTTCTGTTTGGAATAATTATAGGTCTTACAAAGTACCAGAGACGATATACCTCTCGAGCCGTGGTTTGATTTCATATGCGGCATCAATGGCCGCGAGATCGTACGTAACCTCACACCCGCCCAGCCGCCATCAAGACACCTGTTCGAAACCGCACATCCACTGACCACGGCCGGAACCCTGCTAGGACGACGGCGACGCCCGTCTTTTCCAAGAAGAAGTTCGCAATTGCATCGGAAATGCCGTAACTCTAGGCGTCTGGAGTGCGAAGGGTCAGACTCTTCGCCATGTCACCATTCCGTTGGAACCCGGTAACGATCCGTCGCCGCTTGGAGTGTCGCTACGCTGGATGGGTTTGATGACAGCGGAAGACGTCTGGCATGTGCTGGATATATCACCGGGGAGTCCGGCTGAGACGGGTGGACTGTTGCCATACAGTGATTACATCATTGGGACACCGCACGGAGTTGTTCGTGGTGAGAGTGGACTTGGAGAGTTGGTTGAAGATGTAGGTGGCCCATTTATCTCGCCATTATCCCTAGATATACTCTATGCCTGTGATCTTGGTAGAGAGACTGAGAACGGGACCATCGGTGGCGCTAATAAGTTCATTCGGAAAAATAGCATATCGACCGCCCCCTCTTACTCTACGTATACAACCACGAACTCAATATCGTCCGTGAGGTTACAATCCTTCCACGCAGACATTGGGGAGGAGACGGTGCTCTAGGTTGTGTCTTGGGCTACGGGGCTCTACACCGTCTCCCACCCCCGTTAGACGAACCGTTAGACCAACCGGGCGAGGCTCTGTTCGAATATCCCGCTTCAGATGTAGGCGGTGACCAGGAACCAGCAGCACCTCCAGTTGATCCCGCAACAGCTTTCATCACACCTGCATTCGAATTACAAACCCAAACGAAATCGCCACCTCCACCACGACTTCTTTCACCATCAGTACACGCTACTACGAGGAGCCCGCCGCCTTCCACGCCGACGCCACCAGTGATGATGGATCCTGCCGCTATCGCTGCTCTACAAGCTGGAAGACAAACACCCTCGGCACCACCGCAACCATCACCGATGATGTCCCCGTACGACCAGGGAGGTGCAGCAACAGCAGGAGCTTCTACGGCATCAAGACGAGGTAAAGCCCGAGGTGTGAGAAACAACCGAGTAAATCTGATGGATGCCTACATGATGGAAGAAGAAACCAAGAGCAAACAAGAAGACTACTCGATCGACTCTGTCGGTACAGCGACGAGCCCGCCTCCGCCTCGGAAGAATGGTTGAAAGAGGTTTTGGTTTTACATTTTCCTCTATCAATTTAGTTCACGGGTTATACGAATGACAATTGCAGAAAAATGATGTCTTAACGACTGTTTTCAATAGCTGATCTCCTGTTCTCTGAATGCATGCATGTGATATCATCTGTACCAAGCATTAACGTTATAACGACAGTAACCGCTCCATATTACTCGGATTAACCAAAAGAATGTAAGAGACTCCGAAAAAAATGTTTTACCATATCAAAATATAACGCCACCCATAGTTTTTTCCGATGAGAATTCTAGATATAGAAATATAAGATGGGAGACCATAAGAAATAAAAATCCAAGAATAATGAAAGTATCGTGGCTGGTCGCAGCCGTCTAAAACGCAAATATAGCACTCTGCTTCTTGCCTTTGCCGAATGGATATACTGTAGACACATGTTAGTAATCTCCATGAATAGAACATTTTGGCGAGTAGAATATAAGCTTACCTATGACCGTGCTTAGAAATAACCCAAAACTGATAGCTACACTGATAGCAACCAGCCCGAGCGCCAACTGCCCAGCTCCACCATCAACCACAAACCCTCCCATTGTACCATCTCCGGGCCCGATAGCCGCCGACCCGACAGGTAAAGTCGCCCTGTTACCCTCAACAATTGTCATCGCGACAGTTAACCCGCTCGTCAGAGACCCAGAACTAGCAATACCGCTCTGCACCTGCAACAATATAGCCGGTACCATAGCCGTAAACGCCGCCTGGTGGACAACTCTGCTGTACAGATTCCCCAGGACTCCCACGGTCAACGCTGCGAGTCCGTTCGCGACCTGCGGGGTATGAGGGAACCGATCCGCCGAGAAATAGTTGACAGTATAACCGAGTAAGCTGATCACTAACATGGCGGGCGCCTGTTTCCATCTCGCCTGGTTGGCTAGCAAGACGAAGAAAGTGAATAACGGAACCCAGAAGAATCTGAACTCTCGTAGATTCTGGTCCGGGCACACGGTCGAGTTGGTCGCTTTACCGTCTACAAAACCGTAGAGTGCGGTTCCGATCGAGATACCGAACCATAACAGAACAGAATAGATGACAGCGTAGAACATACGGACCGCGCCAGCAATGAGTTTCTTACTTTGTAATTCCAGTGCCCCGAGGAGGATGGCGTATCCGGGGAGGAGTAGAGGTGCGATTGCACCCTGCGCTATACCGGAGAAACAGAAGAGTTCGGTTCCGTTCATTGTTATGCTGCCGAACGCGCGGGCGAAGAATGAGACTATAATGGTTCCTAAGATTTCAAAGCAGTTTGCGAAGGCCTCGGATTTAGGGTTCACGACGAGACCCATGAGCGCGACCACCAGGCCTAATAAGAAGGCGAAGGGTAAATCTTTGACTCGGGCGTTAAACAGTGGCGCGATTGCTGCCGATGCGCCGCCGTACAAGAGGACTTTGAACCAGACGTTTCGAAGTGGCGGTTTCTTTATCAGTCTTTCGAGTTTTCCTGTACCCGTTTCGACGGATATAACATCGTGCAAGACTTCTTTGTAAACGAGGTGGACGTATTGAAGCTTTCCGAGATCGAGAGAGGTACCGCATTTGACAACCTGGACGTCAGAAGTGTGCGTTTGCGAGTCTTGGAACGATACCACGACCGTGCCGGGCAAATATATGAACGAGGCGTCAACTGCTAAAACACTAGCGGTGATTTGCAGGAAATCTATAGCGAGAATCAATTGAGTATTCGGATTATGACGGATGAGAAGCAGAAATGACTACCTTCAATACGATGCGAAGGAGCACCGAACAGCATCAGCGCTTTGCAAAGCGTTAGGATGTACCTTTGTCGTTGCAAAATTTCTGCGATGTGCACTGTAATCTAAAGATGAAACGTAGTGTTAGTACAAAATATTGTATTATGGAAGAGGTGCTTATTAAAGCAAGATGGTCCATACTATAAGCTCTTCGTTCTGCCTGCTGCCTCTGAACTTCCTTGCGTACGACTTGAGTCTCTCCCTTTTGCCCAACTTTGTCGGCCTCTCTCCCAAGACCGATGCAACGTCACCCATAACCTCCATCTGCATTGTCGGCGTCGCGCTCCTCGACTCTGCGAGTGAGAATCTAGACATCGAAGAATGCTGATACCATCTTGGCTTCGATATAAAACTTTTATAATCATCGTCATCGCTGTCGCTGGCGATATCGCCCTCCATCGCCGTCATTTTCGGTTTGCTTGCACCTTCCGGTCCTTGAGATTTGTCTCTTTCGGTTGTTATAGTCCTATCGCTCATGACACTTTTGCTCCTTGCCCGCGGCGAGCGAGGCACCGACTGCGTTCTGTATGTCTCCGGGCCATTACCAGGTCCGTAGAGCTGTAATAGACTGGACAGGACACCGTTCGCTGGTTCCCGCCGCTTAAAATACCCTTCCAGACTCTCGTCGTCATCTGAAGAAACATCGGTCTCGCCGTCGCTGTCATATCCTTCCGGTTTTGGTTGCAACGGCTGTTGCGGTTGCTGGGCTGGGAATGTATTGGCATGTCGCTGAACTAACTGTGCTGCTTCCGGGGCGGCAGAATATCTCGAGTTTTGGAACAGAGGAGGAGGAGGATCAATGTCATCTTCGACAGCAGCGGGGCGTGGGTTGGGGGATACGGGGTAAGGGAGGGCTACACGGGGTTCAGTGTTGCGCCTTTCATGACGCTGACCGGATTGTGCTGAACAGATAAATGAATAAACACGTTAATATAATGGTACAATAATATGCATGATGGGAAGAAGGGAGAACTAACCTGGGGGGTCCACGAAGGGATTCAAGACTGGGTTTTGTGGCGTGTTACTTGCACCACCTGTGCTGCTACCGCCTGGATTTGAGGCCATATCGGCCAGCTTACGCTTCGGACTGGCAGTAGAGCTACAAAAAGAACCTCGCGTGTCGGATCTCGGGTGCCTTTAGTGGTACTTTGTTGTTCGAGTCTAGTATATCGAAATGTCTCTGTCGCAGGTCGTTAATGTGGTAAGACGAGCTCAAGGCATTTTAAAGAAGTTGCTTTCAAACGGGATCGGAGATATTCATAAGCAACAGGTAATAAATGCGGGCGTGTACGGGTTTTATTGAAATCCCGCCAGCTACCAGAATTTTTTTGTGCAAAGCTCGATATGAATGGACGGCTGTGCTCACTCGAGCGGACTCTGTGCTGGGGGACGAGGGCCTGTTGTTACCAGGGCCAGCACAAGTCCCTGGTCATTCTAGCTGCCCAGCTGCTTCAAAAGTTGAGACCCTCGAGATCGAGTGAGTTTCACAGAAAGGCGTTAACGCTCGTCCTGCAAGCTAAGCATAATATCGTTTTTGGGTACATCTAGCACCCCAGACACTTTGTCGAAAATGCTGCCGAAAATAAGCACCGCCAATATTAAATGGAAGGATCGATTGTCCCATCTGAGTACCAGCAGCTTAGGCTGTGTGTTCTTTGTGGGTTAAAGGTAGCCAAGCATCAGCTGAAGGTGCGGCTGAGTCGAGCGCGAATATCGAGAATTTGTCAACCGTTTGAGGTGGGGGATTTCACAAAGCTCCATGGATCCACCCTTGGCCAAAACAGGACGAAGGCTATTTTTGAGTATTGTGATGCCAAACTGGGGATTATCGTAGGACACGAGATGGCATCATCCCGTTGGTTCGTTACAGTCGATAGTCTCGCAGATTTCAAAAATCGGATCCAGGCCAGGGCCTTCAAATATCTTCATGGAAGCGGCCTCAGGCTTGGGAACATTCATCCGGAGTGGTACTAATCGGTCGTCGCACAACCTCGTACCTGTGGATAAAAAAGTATATAATGTCAGACTGGCGCCTTTGTCTATTTGATATCAGATACACAAAGAGAGCAGCGGTGGACTTGCCATTGCATTGGATCCAAGGATGTGCCCCGGAGTATGTAAAATAGAATTCGCCAGCGAAAGGCGAGAGGCTGCTGCCGAAGTTAGACCGGCATGTGTACAATCTGAAATGCTGGCAGGGTAAGCTTCAACAAATACTCCGACAAAACGACCTTCCGGCTTGAGTCGGGAATTTTTTAATAGAAAGCCAAGCTAGCAGTCGATATCTGTCTGATCTCATCTTTTCTTGGATCGTGATGGATTTAGATGAAGTTGCTAGAGCCACAACACAAATCCTGCGCTCTCAAATTTCGAAATTTCAGAGGAATTTAAAGTGGTCTCGAGAATAAGTACATACCGGTAACATTTGCGTTATCATGTAGACTAATCTAACGCCCAGATACAATATTATAAGACCAGGAGGTTGAAAACGGTCTACCGCTGCGAGATTACTTGCAATTATTCAATGTTTCCGAGGCTAATCTAAGATTATCGTTTCGATCGATATTGATAAATCGTCCAATCCTTGAATTTGAATTATATCGTTAATATATAGACGCCAACTCCGTCAACAAATAAATGCATACGCTCATAATAACATTGGAGATACATAGCCTCCTCTTAAACAACGACCAAAGCGGTATACGCATCCCTCACCATCTTCGCCTCTTCTGCTGGCCCATTTTCACCACAGGATACTCCACCGGTGGCTCGAGTATCTTCTGCACAAGCTCGACGGTTTTACGCGATTCAAAACAATGATTGTTGATACAATCCGCAATATGATGAGCCGTAGCAAGACCCGAATAGTAAGCTCCTTGCAAAAAGCCAAAGTACTTTCGGCTTGTGTGCTCCCCGGCAAACCATAATCGGTCTCCTCCACCCCCCTGTTTCGTGCTGCTAATATTGTCATTCTTGGAGCCGAGTGGAGCCCTGACGTTGTCGAATTGCTCCACTGTGACGCCCGCACCCCAGTTGCTGAACGTGCCACGGAAGAGAGGATTCCTTGTCCATCTTGGGATGATGAAATGTATGGGATCCGGGATATCTTGTCCGTACATCGATCGAAGGACTTTCATGAAATCCGCCTTGACTTGTCCGTCTGTCTGGTATTCGGCACGGTAGGCTTGATCTGATGTTAAAGTAGCGAAGAATATCTTGCTCCTAATATTATATTGTTAGCAGCACGTAGAGTTTATGCTAGTAGAGACAGCGTACCCGGGAAGGAACCCTTTAACATCGACATTCTGCCAAACGGTATAATATCCTCGTTCGCTAGGATCTGGGTAGACGCAAAACTGTGTGCTATTCCAGAAAACACGGGGAAATTGGGCGAATATCTTGGTGTAAGTGCCATATAAAGCTGAGATATCGCGGATGCTTTCCAATCTAGAAACGGCGGGATGAAATTGACGTCGTTATGTTGGAGAACACCGGCACTGACAAAATATCTTGATTGTTAGCAACAATCCAATTGTATCAGATTCCAAGTCAGGTTCATCTCTTACGAAAAAGTAACGATGGCATATTCCGCTTCGATCGTGAGTCCGTTTTTCGTCGCGACAGTAACCCCCTTGCAGGAATATTTGACCGTTTTGACCGTGCTGTTGTACAGGACATTTTTCTCAAAGTCACAGACCTCCTTTGCTTGGCCAGAAACAATCCGCTTGAAACCTAACCACCCATTATATCAGACTATTTTGTTCATTTCAGGTGGGAACTGGTTTGATTCGATTCAGACTTACCTCTAGGATCAACAGCAAAGTTATTATCAGAGTTGCCTGTTTCCTCGAAATTTGAATTATAGCTCTGAACGAAATGGTAAAAGCTCGAATACACGGGCGGTTCGGCCTGTTCCCAGTCGAATTCAAAGTACTCAGCAGCCCACTCGGCAGGACCTTCACCTAACCACCCAGCACGTCGAAGCGCAGACTTCATATCCGTATCCGCCAGTCCGGACGCATTACCAGCCTCCTCCATGGCCACAAAGTCGTCAAAGATAGCTCCATCGAAGCGTTCGAGTGCTTTCTCTACGGGTCCTCCAACACCCTGCCATCCCTTGTTGTCAAAATATACGATATCAGACCAATTCGAGTAAATCGTCTTGATATCGTATTTCTGAGCGAGCGCCCAAATCGGATTGGTCCCAAGACCCTGAACCCAGTTCGCACCGATCTCGACGGAATTATTGCCATCGATCAAGACGTTCTGCACCCGGCCTCCTAATTCGTGGCGCGCCTCGACGATAAGAAAATCCGTAATGTTAAGATCGTTGGCTAGGGTTTTGGCCGCGGTTACACCAGCCATACCCCCGCCCAGAATCGCTACCTTGGTTTTGAGAACATTCTTCTTCGCAGGGCTGGCAAGGGTAAGGTACGGATTAACGACTGCGCAAAAGGCCAAAACGTGGAAACAGAACCGCGCCATTGGATCCGTATGTCGATTTTTATTAACCCAACAGTATTTACTGGTATCGATCCACGGCTTCACATTTGGAGAGACCGAAGCTGGGGCTTATATCTATTTGAATTTCACAGCTGCTTATTTTCCTTTCCAATCCATTAGGCCAACATTTTAACAAATTTGCGCCGTCTCCCAACGTTGACCGGGAGTTACCACTGAAGTTCAGCTTTGTCTCCGCCTCAACCTCCCCCTCGTGCTTCGCTTTGACTGCTATCACATAGAGATTTCCTAACGCTAAAGAAGCACGGGATGGATGTGGTGCATTGCAGTAAATGCGCTCTACAGCGTGAATTAAGGATACTTACAGAAATACCATCCGTTTTGTTGGACGCCACCAAGCGTTCGAATCTCTGGAAACCATTCAAGCCAACCAATACAACTTTGATCTAGCCGAGATCGATCTCGATTCGGGTCTTTTACATCTTCAATCTTAATTTATTTTTTCACTCAGCCGCGAGATTTAAATGTCCTTGAATGCGAGTATTCCGTTCGAGACCTTCGCTAGACCGTTGGAGCCAAGAGATCGTGTTGGTCGAACGCACTTGACTTTCGGTTGATGTATTGCGTCTTGCAAAGTTGCGGAGTATTATTTGATACGTACGGTATGGGAATTTTAGATCTCTGGAGTAACCAGAGCTAGTTATCGAGTCTTAATTATTAACTAGCGCTATAACATTGGATGTAAATAAGCCTTAGGACTATAATATCATCGTGAACGTGATACCACGATCTTGATTGCGAGAATCTAGGTCCACCAGATCGGTGCACGAGTTTTGAGTTTAAATTCATATCTCGATCCATTATTGCATTTTACCGAGATGAAACCCTTGAATTCAGCAACCGGCTGAGACAAAGAGTGCACTCATGCAGCCGAACGAGCACCACCAGCTTCCCGTGAAATAAGCGATTCTCTTCAGAACTAGACTTTCCCCATAAAAGCGAACGGACTGGTGACTTTAACCAATCTTGTTGATAGTATAGTATACACTGGGTGAATTCAGAGACAATAAAGTTGAGCTCAAAGTAACCTATCATCTTAGGCTACGAACTAGTTTACTCTATTGGCAATTGAGGTTATCTGGGTCTACCATACGATTGTAAGCGTCGGCTTTAGCATCCATTAGCTTAGTGCTTTAGACCAAATTAAAACTTAACTACTTCACATATGTATCATCTGACAAGCTTAAGTAGATCAGCCCGTCCGGGCAATCATGCATCGACACGGGACTTGTCGGACTCGGGGAGAATCCCTTTTTTATGGTACATGAATACCCTCGCTTCGGAAGCAATAAACAAGATCTCCTATAACGAAGTGTCATTGGTGGTTTCGCAATATATTCGGGGATGACCATGACATATTTTGCAGAGGTGTACGTTGTAACCAATGGGATTTTGGCCGGGAAGGTAAAGGGAGCGGATGAGTATGGGACTCTTTGCTTCAGCAAGCTTGAAACATTGAGGAAACGGCTACAAAATAAATCCGATTAATTCAAGGACATACATACAATAATGAGTTTCATGAATTCAATTGTAAAACTACAAAAAACTGGATTGCCAAGAACGAAGACCACGAAGAGATAAACTCGGAATGTGATAGTACACGTGCATCTGATGCCATGTGCCAGGCCTACCCGGGCTGGAAAAAGGATATTATTGATAAAATAAAAATAAAATAAATAAAACCAAAGAAAATGATATTAAACGCCAGCGCCAGTTCTTTTTTCGCGCAAACGCCAAAAAGATAAAAGAGTCCAGGTTTTGTGTACACATTGCCAAACTGTTTCGTTTTTTTCCGGTGCCGGCCATCTACCTGCCTTAGCAGGCTGCCTGTTCATGATGCTTCTGCCAATAGATATAACGTTATGATTGAACAGACCTTGAATAATATCTACCTCTTACTCTTGCCCTTACCCTTTCCTTTCTCCTTTTGAGCCTCCTCTTCGATCTGATCGGACTTTAGGACTGCTTCGTCCCAATCAACATCGTCCACACCGTATTCATCCTCGACAGTATCTTCCTTCTTACCTTTACCCTTGCCTGTTTCTTTCTTTTGAGCGGGTAACTTGGATTCCTCTGCTTCCTCTGCTTCCCTTAGTGCCTCTTCATCGTCATCGAGAGTGGGGACTTTTTCTTCATCGTTTGTCTTCTTTTCAAATTTCTTAACTACGTTATCCGGTAGCGGTCCTGCTGGAGTAGCTGGTTTTGTGGACGAAGATGCCTCCGTCTTGGATTTGAAGAGCGGGGTGTTGGTAGGATTTACCGAATTCCAATCAATCGGGCCGTCCTCGCCATACTTCTTCTCTAACCAGTCGTTACACTGGGTGAAATGATGACCGTCTCTCTGCAGTAGCAATTAGTAACCCGTCTTATAATATCGGAACGTAGCGGGATAGTCTTACGAAGAACACAGGTCCCTTAAAGGCAGCCAAAGGACTCGGATGGCAGGATTGAAGGATCAAATGGGTCGTTTTCTATACCACCAGCGTTATTAGATCATCACTGCACTTTCTGAGATGGAACTTAAACATACGTTAACCTTAGCCACCCTCCCCTGAGCCGGCTTTCCCCACGCCATAAAAACCACACCTCTAATCCTCTTCTGCGCAACAACCTCGATAACCTTCTGCGTGAACTGTTCCCAGCCCTTATTCGCATGACTGTTCGCATTACTAGGCTGCACGGTCAAGCAAGTATTGAGCATCAGCACCCCGCGTTCAGCCCACGGCGTGAGATGTCCGAGCCCACCGGCTGGCGGACGGAACGACGGGTAATCGGTTTCAAGTGCTGCGAAGATATTCTTGAGAGATGGGGGTGCTTTCGTGGGTGGTTTAACGGAGAAGGATAGACCGTGGGCTTGCTTCGGACCGTGATATGGATCTTGACCCAGGATGACGACTTTGACTTTATCAAAGGGTGTCAGACGGGACCTGTTATCACAGAAATTAGACAAACCTTCTTTGCGGCTATAGAGTTCGTGGAAAATAGGAATTCGAGGAGCACATACCAGGAGTATACCTCGTTAGCAGGTGGGTAGACTTTATTTGCCTCGAATTCGCCTTTCAAGAAACCCTTGAGCCTCAAGAAGGACGGCTCAAGGAGTGCATCCTTGAGAACGGCCAGCCAACTGGCGTCCAAGGTATCGATTTCGAGCTTTAGTAATTCACGCTTTTCGGGTGAAAGAGTGGCAGCCCATTTTGCCTTATCGAAGGGTGCTTTCGTGGAGGAGGTCGATGTGGAAAAGAAGCCGGTAATGGTGCTGTTTGAAGCCTTGGCCTTCTTCTCTGCAGCTGAAGCTGCCTCAGGAGCCTTTCGTTTAGCGGACATGGTGCGAATCTGGTAGCGAGGTGTTAAATCGATAGTGAAGACAGATGATTAATATTTCGATCGAGACTGCGCAGACGGATGATAGATAGGGGAAGATAATGATTGAGTCCAAAATCGGGAGAAGCGGCTCCTTTTGAAAAAAAAATCGATGACTCGACTTGAGAGAAAAAATTGATGGTGGTCAGGAGAGAGCCCAGCTCAGTTCAGCTTGTCAATTGGCTAGCACCGTACTGAAATCTCGCGGCACCGGAAGACGCGTTTTATCAGCGACAACCCTGGTCTAGGCCCACATTCCTGGAGACGAGCCGCCAAAATGGCATTTATGGTCACAGACCACATTTACGGAGTCGCGGGAGAGCGAGCGAAAGATGAACAAGAAGGATACGTCTCTAAGCAATCCATTCGGAAATCGTAAGCTAATGCATAATATACATGAAAAAGGTGTCATCGACAAAAGACATTCTTTTGAAACCCCGAAAGCGCGTAAAACTAAAAAATAATGAGGCATCATCGATGACTAGACTAATTACCCAGCAGTACAAAGGAAATAGATGGACTGAGGATCAGGTGCGGGTGGGATATCATGAGAGAGAAAGGAGGTGAAAGCAGTTAGAATGATACCAAGATCACTACTAATCTATATGATTATCGTTTTTTTTGGTGTTTTTATTTCTCTATTTTATTTTTGTTTACAACTCGTCGTGAGTTGTCTGCTTAGCCGCCTCCGTTGCAGTAGGAGTGGCGGCATCTTCCTCGGATTCGGTGGCAGCAGGAGCGGCCTGGCCGAGGGATTCAGCAGACTCGGCTGGCGCTTCCTTCAAAGCCTTAGCGAGAGCTTCGGTGGCGTCAACCTTGTGGCTACCGTTCTCCTTGATGAACTTGACAAAGTCCTCGACGGTTCGGGCACCTTGGTAATCAATTGGGGAATCCTTCTTGCCGGCTGCGAAGAGCTTGATGGTGGGGAAGCCCTGAATCTCATCAGGAACATCGTTGAGGGTAGCATCGACCTTGGCGATGACGACCTTCTTGGCGAATTCTGGGTTGTCGAAGTAAAGCTTTCCAAGCTCCTCGTACTTGGGAGCGAGAGCCTTGCAGTGACCGCACCAGTGAGCGTAGAACTCAACCAAGACATCCTTGTCGTCGTCCAAGACGATATCCCCGTAGTTGTGGGCGACAATGGTGTGGACTGGGCCTTGTTTCTCTGGGAGAGGCTCTGACTTGATAGATGGCTCGACGGTGCCGGCGGCGAAATCTTTTACGAATTGTTCGATGGCCTCGAGAGTGAGCTCCTTGGTCTGGTCGAGAGGGAACTTGGAGTTCTTGACGGTCTCCTGGATGGCGAAAGCGGGCCACTTCTGCTCAAGGTTGAGGTTCTGTGCGTGAGCGCCGAAAGCGACGGCATCGATGGTGGCAAAGTTGATCTTGCCTTTGTGCGCAGCAGCGAGCTTCTTCAAGCCCTCAACATACTTGGCCTTCTGTTCGGGGCCCTCGACGAAGACGTACGCGAGAGGAATACCAGCGCTCATGTAGCCGGCATATGTCTCTGGACCAACCTCACCGATGAGTGGGATGGCGGTGGTCTTGACGAAAGAGGTGATGGCTTCCTGCTCGAAAGCACCGTCGTAGACGGTCTCGGGCTCATCGAACGATCTGTAGACGATGACACCTGGAGCGGTGACCTTGGCACCCTCGATGGCAGCGGCGTCTGAGACGGAGCCGAAGAGGTAATCATCACGGTGGGCATTGGCAATCTTGGAGAATGTTTCGCTAGAGGTCTTGTCATCGGCGTTGAAGTATCCGATAACGACAACCTTGTCAGCGGTCTTGAATTCTTCGAGAGTGTCCTTAGTGAGAATAGTAACAGCTGGTAACGACTGCTTGGTCATGTAAGAGACGATGCTAATCGAGCACATTAGCTATACTGGGGTTTAAAAGCGAAAAGTGGAGAATTGGGTGTGGGGTATTTACCTGTCCTCTTTCCTTTGTCCGGCATATGGACTGGGGGCAACGTCAGGGCCGCGGAAGACCTTGAGTGTGGGGTATCCCTCAACGCCGTGCTTCTGGCACAGGTCGGCTTCTTCACTGTATATCGAGACCCGTTAGATTCCATTTCATCAGAGAGAGATATTATGGACTGATGAGTACTTACGTGCAGTCAACCTTGACCAGCTGGATGCCCTTCTCCTTCAGTGTGGTGGCGGCCTTCTCGTATTCTGGGGCGAGGGCCTTGCAGTGTCCGCACCATGGTGCATAGCTTCAATGCGAGTCAGCAATCATTCAGACAAAGCACAGGAGTAGTGGCAGGATGCATACAATTCAGCGAGAACGAGCTTGTTCTTCTCGATGAAGGCATCAAAGTCATCGCCCTTGAGCTGTGTGACATCGGAGGCAGAGGCCAGGCCGGCGGCGGCCATCAAAGAGATGAGAACCTGCTTTTTAAGCATCTTGACGGTGTATATGTGTGATTGTATGGGGTGTATGAATGGGGAGATGAGAAACAGGTAGACAGATGTTCAACAGTCAATGTCGTAGAGGAGATATAAAGAGGGAAGAGGATGGAGGAGGATTGGTCAGGAGCAGGAGGAGGGAGAGGGAGATAAATAAATATATTTATTCCACACCCGTTCTTTCTTTTTCTCGCGGTGGTGTTTATCACGCTGAGAGAAAAGGTTTATGTGTTCACATCTAGCTTCGAATTCACCACCACCCACCACCACCACCACTACCAGCATCCCAGCCCATGCAGGAATACCGACGCACAAGTATCGCACCAGCAGACGCACAGCATGGAGGTACACACCCCCCTTGCAGCCGAAAGTTGGCGTGTAGGACAGGGGCCAAGTCCCTGGGCATGGGAATCGAATCCAATTGACTACCGTCGCTGCACTGACATGCTGCTGCTGCTGTTAGCTCCAGCTAGAGCACAGATGGCAGATGGCAAACCAGTTGCCTGCCTCTTGGTTAAATTTGGTTGTCAAACATGTTCCGGATCAATGTCCTCTCCCTTCCGGATTTTCCTCCAGAGATCTAATATTAATCTATTTGTATGCTCTATATTCCCACAGCAACATGACAGTTATGCCAATGCAAGATGCAATTTTTGGATCCATCGTTGGATCTGATGCTCTGCTCTTGAAACACGGCGCTATCTGATATCGAGGGCAATCGGGCACGTTTGCACGCGGCTTTGCCGTTGCGAACTTGACACGGTCGCCTCTTATAAATCAAACGTTACGTTCTCGGCTTCTCAAACCCAAACTTTTTTTATCACACCTCTCTATTAGAGATCGCCTTCGCCTGTCTCTCTGTCAGACGCCGTCTCGTTCTTGCGTCTTACGGCCTGGAGTAGAATAAGCACATCGTTATGGAAGTCGCAACCTGTGAAAAAGACATGTGTCGACGCCCGGTTGAGCTCTGTGGAGTTGAGAAATCATGCAGTATATCTCCATCGCAATTTTAAAAGTAAATCTATAATTTAGCTAGAACTCAAAGCTAAAGAATAATATCTAAGCATCTTAATTATTTTTTTTGCCACCACAGCTTTGATTGTTCATTCCCGCCGCTGTCGCAAGACCAAGTAGCGGGGTATGGTAGCGGGCTCCCAGGAATCAAACTTGCTACTGAACTGTCCAAAACCTCACTAAAACTGTGGAATGTATGCAGGCATTTTATATTCAGCCAAATAGATGCGAGTATAACCGCCGTTTTAGCTAACCAACTACTGTAAATTTCACACTGTGCTTCATCTCCTTCAAGATATCATGCCAGATTTCAACTAGACATTTACCGACAACACCCTTGCCTTGCAGACGCCTGTCCTTTCCGGCTGCCAGCCCTTCCGGAACAGCGGGAATTTCTTTATGCAAGGGTTCCTTCTGCTCTCTGTGTATCATAAATCTTTGAACGCCTTATTACTTGCGCTGAGAATGCGAAGTGGCCACGATTGTACAAAAAGGTTTTTTACCAAGCCTGTGAGCCGAGATTCTAATGCAGCGGACAAAGGATCAGCAGGAGGCTATGTATTAGCGCTAGTCCTTCTAGAACGATAGCTAGAACGAATAGCTATCGCCATGTTTGCGAATTTACCTGATGAAAAATCCTCGCCAAATTTTCTTTCTTGATCACTTGCATTACCTTTATATACCCGGAGGGGCCCTAGCGTTCGCCTCGACTCATGTCGCCTATATGAATTGAGTTAATGCTGTACGATTAATTTGAAATCAAACGACTAATCAATCTACCGCCTCGTGATATATACGAGGTCTAAGTTGCTAGATGCAATTTATCTTTATCGAGACGTACGCTGACCTTAGTTATAGTTAACGTTACCGTATTTAGGTTTGCGACAAGCCTTTATATACTATCGTTGTATATTCGCCCCTTCCCAATAGCTGGACTTTATATTTCAAGCTATCAAGTACCTCGCCTCTTAAATCATGAGGATTTTGTAGATAATCTCCAAAAAACTGAAAGGAGGTAAAACAATAAGCGCACATAACAAAGTTTGCATATAACACTAGTCTCTAAATAGTCAATGTTATACGTTCGAGTATCCGAGGTGGATCATGTCATCCCGTATTCGATATTCCCAAGTCAAACGCTGACTGCGAAGGTGATACGTAGCTTCAACCGGTAAATGATCGTTGCGAGACCTATTTTTTGCAGACCTACGGATTCGAATCTCGACGATTCGTGCATGCGCATGGCAAACGTTAAACGTTGGATGTCAAAGTGCCCTTGCAGAGTCATGTTGGGTAATGCGCGATCGATATATCTCACTGATCCGCAGATACTAGACATCCGTCCAATCCATTACAGATCTGCACGTCGGACCCGAGACTGCTAGATCTGTCCCTTGCATGGTCGCATGCGAACACTAACATATGGAGACTTGTACGAGCATACGTCGCAAAACCGAACCGATTATATATAGTGGCGCGATTGCAGGATGACGTCTGATATCAAATAAAAATATTATTACCAAAGATATTATTGATTTTATAAATTCAAATAATTAATAAATTATGAAATAAAAAAAATAACTAAGCCATGCTTGCTTTTATATTTTAATATGAATATCTAATCTGGCCTCTTGGCTTAGATCTAATAGATTATTATGGTATATCAGTTTATCATCCATATATATCAATATCAGGCTAGTAATACGCACTCGTTCTCAATTAAGGACAGGACAGCTCATTATAACTGCGGGGAGAATCAATTCGCAAATCTACCTATGACCTGCCTCTGAGACCTGCCTGTACTCCTTGTCTTGGTCCAGGACTCGTGTTGCGCAATGCTGAATTCGTAAATGGTCGGCCAAGGGCCGGGGTCTCCAAACTAATGAAATGGCATCTTTATGGCATTTAGGTTCGTTTGAAACGACTCCGCCAGAACCCGTCACACAATTCGATCAACTCGATTACACCATGGGTTCATGCGTCGAGGTATAAAAGGGTAAATTAATCCACCAAAAAGGTATAAATCGATATTATATTATATGTCGTGTAAACATCTTGTCTTTCAGAATTGCGAAAAATTCGAAACCAAACTTTAACCAAAAAAGCTTTCGGAAACCGATCGACTTGGTATCTTGGAAATAATTAAGCTTGCAGGGCTAAAAATCACGCAGGAGGTACTTAGTTTCTCCAAACTTCCACCTTGCAGAAGAGGAAATAAGAAACGAAGAGGGTTGCGAGATGGGCACCGAGGAAAGTGTCAGGTCAGGTCGAAAAAAAGCCACCAGAATTTTTGAAATGGTGGGGTAAACCGCTCTAGAACAAAAAGCTTCTTGCGCATGACAGCATCCGATTGGCTTGCTGCAAGTCCCCCAATCTGCTTATCGATAAACGGCCTGTCCAACCCACATTAGTTTTTTCTCTTTACAGCCGAATAGAAGGTGCAGGAGCCGGCCGACGGACTTCCAATTGAAACGAAATTTCGTGGCAGCTAGATCTAGCTTGAGTCCGAGCTTGCACGGAGACGAAGCTCGCTCGCTTTGATTCGGCATTGCGATTGTCTGGAATTGTTTGCGTGGGGAATATATAAAATCCCTAATATAAGAATTTGCATATATTTTGTTTGCTCGAGCTCGAGCTAAAAGGCCGGTCGCATGTGTAACAACATGCAACAGAGCGAGCCGGCAAAATTTTGATTCCAATTGGCTTGCAAGAAGCCGTCCCCGCTTCTTATCGCTCTTTTTTTGCTCGATAGAAACTTGTAATTCCAATCGAATCACGAACAAACGAAGAAGGCGACTGCTGCCAAATGAATTGCAGCTGCGTGACTTTCCGCCACTGAACGTCCGCATCTTGTTGATGGCGGGGACCCACGTTGGAGCTACTCATCTGCAGCTTGGGGTGAGGTAGTGTGACATCCAGCCGCAGGCCAACCTGGTCGCCCGCAGCGTTCCACAGGCGGCAAACCGGAGTGCTGAGAGGTATGGGGTACATGGGCTTCGTGTACCTTTATCAATATTCATGCACTAGACATCGGTGTCGGAAAATCATCAACAGAGGAGAGCACGGATAGCGTATCGGGATGAGGCCAAATTACATCGAGCTGGTTTGTTTTCTCGTTCGATTCGACTCCCTTTTAAACCCTTTTATCGAAGAACTCCTCCATCGCCGTTCACGCTTAACTTTTTACACGCACACCCACGCACCAATTGGTAGACACTTGCTGCTGCTGCCTTTCCTCTCGAATTAAAATCCCCCGCGCCAGCTAGAAGAGAAAGATCGATCGTAGCTCAATTGACCCTGTTCTACCCGTCCCCAGCCAAATGCAAGACCTGAAGCCAGTGCACGGCGAACCATGGGGCCTTTTCTGTTTGAAACTCTGCCGATGAATCTCGTCGAGGATTCCGAGCGAGTCGGAAATCCTTGGCTTTTCCTATTCTTCTCCTTCGTCGTCGTCGATGTTTTCGCTCCACCTTGACAGCCTGACTTACACTACTACCTATCGAATCAATTGACAATTACTTAGTTAATTGCTGCACCTTCAATTGATCAATATCCGCCAGACCTCATTCCTGCATACCTCTGATTGGATCACCCCAGACCCTGCTTTTTCACAGCCGCCTCTTCCAGTCGATTCTGGCTCCGGCCCCTCTGCTCCCCATTGCCCCGCCGCTACTGCATCGCACTGCATCGTCGTGTGTGTGTGTGTGCGTACCCGTGCTGAGGGGAGCTAAGTAAACAGCTACCTGAGCTGCTTGGGTGATTCTTACTTACTATATAGTGCTAGCTCGAGCTGCTCGATCAAATCAGAATCGGTTCAATCAAAACCAGCCAATTCCTGATTTCCGCCGACTACTCGATTAGTAGATATCCTCACGTGCAGAAGAGTTGAAACATTATTATTTATAAACATCTCTTACCTCCTCTTCTCGGGGACCTCTCGTGTTCGTATACACCTCGAACCTGTCTCAAAGGAATACTTACTTAGGTAAACCTCTCTGTTTCCTGCTGCTGTCCTTTCCACCATATATCCGAGGCCCCACTGCGAATACGATATTGACCTCTCGTACGCTCGTTCGGGTTTCATGTCGAGCGACCTCCAATCGCGGTAAGGTACTTATAGTAGAAATTGCAACCCAACACATTTTCCTCTTCGAATTCCTTCCAATGCACCCCACTCGCTCTTTCCATACATTTGGTCTGCAGCTGCCTTGCAGCTACACACGGCCTGCATATATATCGCTCGACTGGCTCTGAGCTTGTGCGCTGACTTCCAAATCTGCCATGTCTTCCTGCTCTTTAGACATATTCGTCTTCTTTCCCACCTTTCGCTCCCTCTGACGACACTTGACCCGATTTCCAATCATTAGTACCAACCGCACACACTTTACGTCAACGAACCCCGGCAAGCAGCCGGCATTCGAACCCATCCGAACTTTCTATAAAAAGTCTTCCCAGACTCAAACCCAACATTCGAATGGCCAAAGGCATAAGAATCGCTATTGACGTATGATATCACCTCGCATTGTCCCTTGCATACCCGATTTCCTTACGTAATCCACACCAATCCCTTCCTTCTGTATATCGCACGTCTCTTAAGATGAATATATATCTGATTACTATACCATTTATCTCTCTAATTTTTTCCACCCTATAGCGTGGCGGAACTTTCACGGACTGCGTCGGAAACCCTGGGACGGGTAAATTATCCGATGATGTAGTGATCAAGCTACTTTCCGTCGATCCCGGCAACTACGATGATGCGCCGCTGGAAGGTATCAGACGGTTACTCGAGAAGTTTACTGGCGAGGAGATTCCAAGAGGACAACCATTGGATACTTCAGCTATCGAGAGCATTCGCATGGGAACAACAGTAGCTACCAATGCTTTGCTGGAGAGGAAAGGCGAACGGTGTGCGATCTTTGTTACCAAGGGACACGGTGATTGCCTGGTAATCGGTTAGTAGACTGCTATATACACCCTGAACCTAAACTTTTCATTGACGGAATAATTTTTGGGGACTAACAAGCTTCCATTGAAATCTAGGAAACCAATCAAGACCCCGTATCTTCGACCTCGCGATACATAAACCCGAAGTTCTCTACCAAAAGGTCGTCGAAGTTGAGGAAAGAGTAACTCTGGAAGATTACGCCGAAGATCCAGAACAACATGTCACACAACTCTCCCCGGAAAAAAGACAAAACGGCGTTAAGGAAGGGGATCTCGTTCGTGGTATGACCGGCGAGGCCGTCAGAATCCTGCAGAGACTTGACGAAGACGCAGTACGACAGGACCTCCAGGCCGTATACGATGAAGGGTTCAGTAGTATAGCTGTTTGTCTGATGCATTCATATACTTATCCGGACCATGAACAGGCAATTGGCAGGATTGCCGAGGAAGTTGGATTTACACACATCTCCCTCTCTGCCGAACTGATGCCTATGATAAAATATGTCCCAAGAGCTACTTCTGCGACTGCGGATGCTTATCTCACACCTGAGATCAAAAAGTATATCAGCGGGTTTGAGGCAGGATTTGAAGGTGGGTTAGGCTCAGAATCTGCTATGAAGGGCGAAAAGGGAGCCAGATGCGAATTTATGCAGAGTGATGGCGGTTTGGTGGACGTCAAGAGTTTTTCCGGTCTCAGAGCCATTTTGTCCGGTCCTGCCGGTGGTGTCGTTGGTTACGCACTGACGAGCTACGACAAAGATGTGGGAATTCCGGTTATTGGCTTTGATATGGTATGAAATCTCTCTGTACGGTTTAGTATCTCCATCATTAATATTTCGTCTAGGGTGGAACAAGTACCGACGTCTCTCGCTATGGCTCCGGACGCTACGAACATGTTTTCGAAACCACAACCGCAGGAGTTACAATACAATCGCCCCAATTAGATATCAATACCGTGGCAGCAGGTGGTGGATCGAGGCTCTTCTTCAAAAACGGTCTTTTCGTCGTTGGCCCGGAGTCCGCAGGTGCTCATCCAGGCCCCGCTTGTTATCGCAAGGGAGGACCTCTCACAGTGACAGATGCCAATTTGTACCTCGGAAGACTACTTCCAGAATTCTTCCCCAGAATATTTGGTCCCAACGAGAACGAGCCTCTCGATGCCGAGGTATCTGCCAAGCTATTCGAGGAACTCAAAGGTAGCATAAACAAAGAACTTGGACAAAACATGTCAACCGACGAAGTCGCATATGGTTTTCTCAAGATCGCAAATGAAACAATGACACGGCCCATTCGTTCCTTAACAGAAGCTAAAGGCCACGATACCTCGCATCACAGACTAGCAACATTTGGAGGAGCCGGCGGACAGCATGCTGTGGCAATTGCTCAGAGCTTGGGCATCAAGATGATATTGATCCACAGGTACAGCAGTGTTCTCAGCGCTTACGGCATGGCATTAGCCGATGTCGTCCAAGAAGCTCAAGAACCAACATCGGCCAAATGGGGAGATAAGGAAGTTTCAAAAGAAATGGAAGAGCGATTAGAAAAGCTTCGCAACCGAGCAATTGAAGGACTGGAAACACAAGGTTTTCACAACGACGGGAAGGAGATTGTCTTTGAAGAATACCTCAATATGCGATACCGAGGTACCGAATCCGCATTAATGGTCATCAAACCGGACGATGGAGACTTTGGAACCGCTTTTGTCAATCAACACGAACAAGAGTTTGGGTTTACTTTACCTGACCGGGATATTTTCGTAGATGACGTTAGAGTTCGAGGTATCGGCAAGTCGTTCCAGGGAATGGAGAAGACGGTTGATCAACAACTGAAGGACTGGCCGTCAAATATACACAAGGAGGTTGATAAATCAACTGCCCACGATGTTGGAAAAGTATACTTTGAAGAAGGCCGACTGGATACTCCGATATACCGAATCGACAAGCTCGAAGTTGGCTGTAAGATCACAGGTCCGGCTATTCTAGCTGACGATACGCAAACAATTATCGTGCCTCCCAGCAGTTGGGCCTTGATTCTTGATACCCATGTCGTTATCAACGTTGGGGCCGAGGAACAAGAAAGCCACCTACAGGAGGCAAAGAACCGGGAAGTCGATCCTATTCTTCTCAGTATATTCTCTCATCGATTCATGGCTATCGCGGAACAAATGGGTCGAGCTCTTCAAAAAACTAGTGTTTCGACGAATGTCAAAGAGCGTCTGGATTACTCTTGCGCACTCTTCGATGCCGACGGTGGACTGGTAGCCAATGCCCCACATCTACCGGTACATTTGGGAAGTATGAGCACCTGTGTTAAAACTCAAGCAAAGATGTGGGAGGGCAGGCTACACAAAGGCGATGTTATTGTTTCGAACCACCCAGAAGCAGGCGGTACTCATTTGCCCGATATCACCGTTATAACACCAGCATTCAATGGGGACGAAATTATATTCTACGTCGCATCGAGAGCACATCATGCCGATATTGGTGGGATACTACCGGGGTCCATGCCGCCACAGTCTCGCGAGCTGTACGAAGAAGGAGCGGCAATCATGTCTGAGAAGCTAGTATCGGAAGGTATATTCAATGAAAAGAGAATTACCGAGTTACTACTCGACGAACCGGCTCAGTACCCCGGTTGCAGTGGAACACGATGCTTGGCCGACAATATCAACGATCTAAAAGCACAGGTTGCGGCAAACAATAAAGGAATCAACCTGATTCGTGCTCTGATCGAAGATTATACGGAGGAAGTTGTGCAATTTTACATGACCGCTATCCAAAATAATGCCGAGCTCAGCGTTCGAAATCTCTTGAAAGAGGTTGCCGGGAGATTTGGAGGGAAAGATCTGATCGCGGAAGATTTCATGGACGATGGCAGTCCTATCAGACTCAAGATTGAGATCGATGCCGACAAGGGCGAGGCTGTGTTTGATTTCTACGGAACAGGACCAGAGATGTATGGTGAGTATATTTACCACACTAATCTCAAAGTCTCTCTTTGCTAATTAGAACGATAGGAAACATGAATGCTCCGGAGGCCGTAACATTTTCCGCAATCATTTACTGTCTTCGATGTCTAATCTCAGATGATATTCCACTCAACCAAGGTTGCTTGAAGCCCATCCACGTCAAGATACCTAAGGATTCTTTCTTGAGCCCGTCGGAAAATGCAGCAGTCGTTGGAGGAAACGTTCTCACGGTAACTTTTCTCGAATCCATCTAATTGGGGTGCACTGTGCTAATATGACTACCAATCTAGAGTCAAAGAGTCACAGATGTTATATTTAAAGCATTCGAAGCGTGCGCTGCTTCGCAGGGCGATTGTAACAACCTAACTTTCGGATACGGCGGGAATAATGGCGAAGATGGCAAGTACGTCAAAGGATTCGGATACTACGAGACTATAGCAGGTGGTAGCGGTGCCGTACGTCCCCTCCCAACCCAATTACCTTAAGAAACACTCAAAGAAATAAAGTCCAAATATTGGGAATACTAACTGACAGTTTATTCCAACAGGGCCCGGACTGGGAAGGTACCTCAGGAGTACACACCCACATGACCAACACCCGCATCACGGACGCCGAAGTCTTCGAACGCCGCTACCCGGTCATCCTCCGCGAATTCTCCATCCGCAAGAACTCCCGCGGAGACGGCGAACACCCCGGCGGCGACGGCGTGATCCGCGACATCGAATTCCGCATCCCCGTACAAGTCTCCATCCTTTCCGAAAGACGGGTGTTCAAACCCTACGGCATGGCGGGCGGCGAACCGGCGTCCCGCGGCGTAAACTACTGGATGCGCAAGGTCCCCGTTGTCGCAGGGGGGTCGGATAAGGGAGAGCAGCGGTATAAGAAGATCAATATGGGCGGGAAGAATACGGCGAGTATGAAGCCCGGGGATCGGATTATCGTCTGCACGCCTGGTGGGGGTGGGTACGGTGAGAAGAAGGAAGGAGAGGTGAAGGATTTGAATAAGAAGCCGAGGAGGATTGATCCGACGTTGATGTGGCGGGGCAGAGGGACGTTGGCGAACCGGATGGCGACCGAGGAGTCGAGTTATTAAATTTATCTCTCTTTTAAACATCCTTTTCTTTTTTTCTTCATTTTTTTTCGTTCATCTGATTGGGATGCAGTACTCGGCGGGTATAAACAGTACTACGATCGAAACAATAGAGGCATTCTCTCTTACGCATTCGTTCGAATTATATTCCTATATCCATACTTTTTTTTCTTTATTTCTTCACGCATAAGTACTAACGAACCCGTTGCTTGGATTTACGTGTATTCTTTTTCTTTGTTCCTCGTTTTCTTCATTCTTAATTGTTAATGTTAATGTGATAATTAATCTTTCAGACTTCAAACTTGTCAGTAGCACAGCACGATCTCGCGATTGTTGTACATAGCTGTCCCGCAGTATATTACGAGCCATAATCCAAAACCCCGTCAACATGAATTACCAGCTATCTCGTTAACGTCTACTAGGCTACATGAAGAAATGTTGGAGCTGCCTAAATTGAATATTAATATAAATAAATCTCATTACGTTCTTCGATATCTCCCTTCTAAAAGGAGGCAATGTAATATAATATACATCCGGGTATCGTGCTAATATCAGATACAACATACTCTGTATAATCAAAAAAGGAAGAAAAAAAGTACAAACCCACCACAATAACGCCATACACAATGCGAAATGTATAATGATAAAAAAGCCAGACGAAATAATGAAAAAAGCCTACTGCAGCCCCATAAAGCAAATATTCCCCAGAAAATAGCAAGATAAGAAGACTAAGCAGCCGGCGTACCAGGCGTAGTACCACCCTTCCCAGGCGGCAAGGACCCAGGCGTCATGGTCCCATTGAGCATCGGACAGAGCTTCTTGTTCGTCTTGATGTGACCGACCATGCCGCACGTCGCACACTTCCTCGAAGTAGCGCCCTTGACCATCCCTTCCTCATCGATGTTCAGGTGCTTCCTCTTCTTCTCGCTTTGTCGCTCGCGGGCCTCTCGTCTTTCCTTATTCCGGAGTAATCGGGCAAGCTCAGTGTTGAGAACGGCCATGCGCTGCGCGTCGGCTGATGCGTCTCCTGTCGGTTTGAGATTAGTAATATCGCGCCTATCAAGCAAAAATAAATAAAAAATATTAGTATCGTGTATAAAATCAGGGGAAAAGTGGTCAAGATATATGTCGACATACCGCAGGGTCTCCGTTTCCATCTCCTGTTTTCGTGAAATATACATCGCAATCACCTTCTGATCCGTAACGACCTGCGTCCGCATCTCAAACGTCCCATCGTCCTTCTCGTACTTCCTCGTAATCCGAAGAACTTTCCCGCCAGCATTCCGCTGCGAAAATCTCGAGAACTGACTGGCCGCCTCGTCGTCGATATTAGCGCTCGCCATCCCCGTGGCGGGGGTCATACCCTCGCTATAAGGTGTACGTCCATCATCGTAGGGGAAATTAGCGTCCTCCTGTGTAGCATCGATCTCGTCCGGGTCCAATTCTGGCGCTTCCTCAGATTTCAAACTAGCCTCCTGCGACCTCCATATCTTCTCAATCGTCTCCTCGTAGGCTTTCTGCTGTCTCGCGACGTTGTATGAATGACCGCCCAATAACTTCAAAGTTGCCGCGTCGAGTTTCTCATCGACGCTTTCACCAATCGCTTTAAACCCGCCCTTCATACTCGTCTTGATGAAACTGAACGCCTCGCCTCGACCCGTCGGATCACCTTCCCCGTGAAGCTGTAACATGGCTTTCCCCTGCGTCGCGTTGATGAAATTCTTCGTCGCGATCCACGGCGCCAGTTTTTCCTCAGTGCTCATTCCTTCCTTTTCGTCCTCGTCGCCTGCGTCCGCCGCTCTTCCGTACCCGGCATCCTCGAGATACCGTCCTCCCACTTGCATTGCATCAAGCAGACAGACACTCTCAGGCGTCACCATGACACGAATACTTGACTCTTCAGGCATAGGTTCAGTGGTCTTCAAATACCAAAAGTTCCCCTTCGTATCAGACTCCTTCTCGTTATGGTGGGACATGAACTCCTTCATCTTCTGACGCGTTTGGACTTCTGTGTTCTCCGGGAAATGAACAGAAATATCCCTAACTGCAATCCTGTTTCCTTTCTTACGGATAACACGATAAGTAATCATCTTCATCCGGTTCTTGGAAGCAGTCGTGACCTTGCGGGAGTGCGGGCCCGGAACATCGGTTACAGGAAAGGTCTGACCGACGACGAACAGATGCGGGATCGTTCGAAGATAGTAGTACGCTCCTCCGCTATCGGTGTTCCTGACGACGACAAAGTCCGTATTCCGTGGGTTGTGTTTGAAAATCGGGGCGCGGATCATTCTATTGTACAGCGCCGGCACGATCTCGCCGGGGTTGATGCTTCCGAAATTCCAGAATGGAGATTTGTCCTGGCTCATCAACACTTGGAGTTCGCCTAGCTCACACTTAGGTCGCGTTTCATCGGCATCCTCCTTGCGGCGATAGTAGTTGATAACCCGGCTTCCCATACCAAAATTCGACAAAACATAGGGGTGTTCCTCGGAGTGCTCGAACAGGATGAAGTTCGAGTTATCAGCAAGTGACAGGCTCCTGGTATCTGAAAATATTTCCTTGACAGATTTCCCCTTGAAGTGCTTCCTCTTAAGAGTCTTTCCTTTTGTGAATTGTATCTTGGTGTCGACGGGGAAACTAAGGCGTGGTCGATGGAACGACCTCATCTCAGGCTTCGATAGCTGAGTCTTGTAATAAGGTGTCTGCAGACGCACAGCAGGCATGGTGTGTTCGATCTCGAGGTTTCCGATAGTCGACCGAACCTTCGATTGATGGTTTTCCTTCAACAAATCGTATGCCTCGTCGTTGGAGATATTGTAGCGCTGCGTGAGGTCTTTATTGATCTTTTGGCGGATAAATTCTCCGCCTATCCTGCGAGCCTTCCTCATGTCATCCGATTTCCTAACATCGACCAACAGATAAGGATCGTTCAGATCAAGCACAACTTTGACCTTCTTCTGCGGATCACAATCCAGAGGCTCGATAACATCGGGGATATCTTCGGCCATATCGATCTTTGGCAAGGTGAACTTTGTTCGTTTCTTTATATATATATATCCGGTTAAAGGTGATAATTTTTACGCAGGTTAGCTATTGCTTCGTTCTTTTGTTCTTGTCATCTTTCTTGACGCGTCGACGCTTACGAACCTTGGCTGGATTCTCCGTCTCATCTTCCTCGAATGGTGCCTTGCGGCGTGGAGGTCGCGGTCGTTCTCGTTCTAGGGAGTCGATATCCCATGAAGTCACGGCTAGCTCGATCTTACGCCGGAGCTTCTCTTCCTCTTTGTCGTGCTTTTCCTTCTCAGCTTCGGTAATTGGTGGCTCGATCTCCTCTTCTACCTCTTCTTCGATGTACACCAGACCGGGCTTTCTAACAAACTTGTAATCGCTCGAACGCCAGGTAGCCTCCGTGCTAGCCGCCACCTCGAGACTGAGCTTTGTAGGATAGAGAGCTTTCGGCTGCTTGTCAGGCCGCATGGGGTAATAAGCCGGTTTAGGCGGGAACATGGAGAGGTAAGGCAGGATAGCGTGTTCTCTGAAAAGCGGAAAGTAGTCGAACACGGTCTGTTCGGGCTCCTTCTCTCCCGCAACCGCGTCATCCTCTTCTTCCGGCTCCAGAAGCGGAATCGATGGAAGCCCCTGACCCTGAAAGTCGACATCGCGAAACATCGAGTGCACGGCGTCTGAGAGAATTCTATCCTCGACAGCCGGCAGGCCGGACATATCGTCGTTTCTGTTGTTACCAAAAAGATCGTCCAGAGCGCCTTCGCCAAACAAGTCGTCGTCGACATCCATCATTTTATGATCTGATGAGGCGTGAGGAGATCCCGGGGGTAAGCCTTCGGCGGCAAGGTCCATCAAGCTGTTGTCGCTGTCGACTGTATCGGCCCGTTGGTTTCGAGACGTCGCGGGTTCTTCTTCGTCGGGGAGATCGTCGTCGTCATCGCTGATGTCGCCAAAGTCGATGGCATCGTCGGCTTTCTCCTGATTCTCGCCTCCTCCTTCAGCGATGAGGTCGTCGAGCTTGTCGGGGTTCTCCAGGAACTGGGCGATGGCGGCATCCTCGTCCATCGCCTCAGCTGGCGCAGGAGCGGCTGCCATTGATTGTGTTGGTGGCGGCATTTTACGCGTATGTTTAGGGCGATTGGGAACGGAGTAGAGGTGTATTGATGGGTTGAGTGTTGGACGCGTAGGGGGAGGGTCGATGTGACGGATGGGTGGTGTCGACGAGGATCAATGAGCTGGGTCCGCGTCAGGTGTATCCCCGGCCCCTAGCGAACCGGGGTAATTGAACAAGCGACACGTATGGAGAGAGATTATCGCAGTGCGGATATCTTGTAGTTGGGGTTCCGGTGAGGTTGTGGAGATCATCAAGGCGATGGTGATGGAAGAAGGTCGATGGAGAGAGTGAAGGTGAGACATCCTTGAAAGCAGCAGAGCCGCATCACATGATTACAACACATTTTTCATATTCTAGCTCACTACACTTCGTTCATAGATGGTTCAATTCTTTATAGCAGCACAAAAAAGAAGAAAATAGGGAACCAAGAAAAGAATGGACACAGAACCTCGATTGAATGATCCCAGCAGCTGGCAAACCTCAAAAAGACAGAAGGAGAATATAATCAAACATACAAGATGTCCAAGTAATAGCTCCAAGGGCTACAGACAAGAAAATAATAAACACATCAAACTCCATAATATATCCCAGGCTCACAGCTTTTTGTTACTATCGCAATATGAAAAGAAGACAACAGCGGATATCAAACCAAATCATGTGAGAAGAAAGGAAATTCTTAGCAAGTCAAAAAACTTCGTAGAGCAATGCCAAATAGTAAACGAACGCTTCAGTCTAGCGAATAGCTAAAGAGACACAAGTTTATTTCAAGCCCGGTCTCAAATCTACTGAGCCGGCTCTTTTGCTGATGGGTGGTGGCATGGAGAATCTCTTCATAGCGGCAGGCGACCTTGTAGCAGTAATCGGCTCGGGGGTCCCACCACGAAGACTGGGAGAACCACCGTTCTCTACTGCAGCGGCCGGTCCACCGGAGCTCGGCATCGGAATCTTGCTAGGACTGTTCTTTGCCAAGGAGCTCGACGACCTTCCGTACCCGCTGCTCTTGACGTGGGAGTACGCTCTCGCAGTTGATTGAGTCAACTCGTTCCGGCTGAGGCGTCCGGATGCAACACTCGAGATGGAGTCATGCGAAGGCTTATTCTTCATCGACACGGGTGGGTATTTCCTGTTTGCCGATGACGGAGGAATTCTTGAGGCCAACGGCGAGGTATCTGTAGATCGAGGGAGTTGTTTGATTGCAGTTAGCGACGGTGAAGCTATACTATCCCTGCGGTTGGGGGTGGTGGTCCCCGAAAGGCTGGGGATGCTGGTGGTGCTGGAAGACATTGGCATGAAGCCGTGGCCAAAACTTCCACTGGGGTGAGGGGAGGTATTCCAGCGGGGTCTCCCATCCGAAGATCCCGATCCTGAAGGCTTACGTGATAAAGTCGGGCGACTGGGTGGCGTCTGGTAGGATAACCGGCGGGAGGTAAGAGAAGGAGAACTTCCTCGGGAAGTGGTCGGGGTAAGAAGAGACGAATTGGGTTTTGGTGTGTTCAGAGAAGGTAAGCCAGGCAGTCTTTTGACCGCGCCTTTGGGGGAAATCGGTGAGCTGGGAATGTTGGATTTGAGGGTTCCGGAGGCGGATATGGAGCGAAGGCGCGGCAATCGCGAGCCCGCGGGTGGAGGTGTTGCTACGGCCATCGACTGACGCTTCGCCCTCTGCGCAGCGGTCTTGCCGTTGCTAGTGACGGAGCCGGTGGATGATAAATCGTCAGGGAAGTTTGACACCGATGTTGAGGCGGGGGTCGGAAGAGCATCGTGGGACTGTGAAAGATCAATCGAGGCTAGGCGAGTATCGAGCTCTTGCATCTCTTGTTCGATATTCTTCCAGTGTGACTGCAAGTCGGTGTGCAAACGGATAATCTCTCCGTTGACGGTCAACCTGTCCTGCATTCCTTTGTTGACTATGGAGAGCACCCGTCCGATGGCGGATCCTACAAAGCGTATTAGATTTATTCTGCCAAAAAATTATATAAAGGTGAAACCTACCGTAGTGCGTTCGCTTGGTCTCGTAGTTTTCCACGAGTTTGAGGAGGGTACTATCGGTGACAATGTTGGAAGCGTCCTGTGTGCGGACCTTGACCTTGCTGATGGTGCGCTCGACGCTCTCCATCATACTGCTGGCCTGTTTGCCCGCATTTCTAAAGATGGCGACCCATTTGTCCTCGCCGAGTTCTTTCTTCAAGACATCGGCGTCCTTCTCCAGGTTCTTCCATTTTTTCTCCAATTGCTCCCGCCTCATCTCCAAATCCTCACACGCCGTAGGGAAGACCTCTTCGGCACGGTACTGAAACTGTTGTATGCGCATGGGCAAGAAATCGAGACTGGCTCGAAGGGGCTGCATTCGAGCGAAGAGCCCCAGAAGGGAACTGGACATGTCCTCTCTCTCGGGCGAGATCTTGTTGAGTTTGGGCGCCTCTCCTTCGACTATGGAGGCGAGCTTTTCGATATCGACGTTCTCCTGGGCGTGGACTCGGTATCTCTTCTCCTCGCACTCAAAGACGCAATTGATGCAAGCGTCAAGCTCGACCTGAATATCGTTCATGATGCTGTTCCAGAGCTCAGTCCACTCCATGGCGGTCTCGACCTGGGCGCGGACACCGGTGAGCAGCTCCTGGACGTCCTTCCACTGCTTGACGGTGGTGTCCATATGTTCGATGATTGCAGTGAGGGAATCGGGGTCGACGGTGCCAATGTCGGAGCGGTCTTGAATCGACTCGATGCTATCGACGTAGACTTTGACCAGGCCTTCGAAGCGTTTGATGGCGGACTCGACGTCTCCGAGGGATTTCTTGCCTTCGGCGGCCCATTCGACGTCGTCGCTGGCGTCCATTCCTTGCAAGACGGTTTTGGCGGTTTGCATCCATCGCTGCATCTGAGTGTAGGCGCTGTTGAGCTTTTCGACTCCGGCTTTGGCGGAGGGGAGAGAAGCGATTTCGGTTTTCAGGTCGGTGCCGAGGGGCATGGACAGGGAGGTCAGCCGGGACAATTGAGCGGCGAAGGAAGTTCTGGAGAGGGAGTAGATGGAGGCGGCGCGATGGAGGCGGTGTTGATCGCCATTGGTGGATGGTTCGTCAAGTTCTTCGGAGGGTGGTCGGTCGTGGTCGTCATCATGTTGTTCGCGATAAGACTGGGCGAGATAACGCTGAAAGTCATCGCCGTCTTCTTCTTCGTAGTGGGTGACTCGCAGACTGGGGGAGTCGAAGGCGGAGGATGGAGGAGTGAGGGTGTCGGGGACGCCATCTTTGGGAGGGGGCAGCGGCGGCGGCGGCGTGGTGTTACCGTTCCGAAAATAAGAGGGATCGCGGCTGTCCCAAGCGGCGAGTGCATCCGGGGCGTGGACCGACATGATTTAGATCCGTCGCAGCGTCTGCGTCTTTTTGTCTTTGTCTTTGTCTGTGCCTAGTCTTTGTGTGTCCGTCGTCGTCCGGCGATCGAGCTATGATGAAGAAGAAGAAGGTTTGTCCTTTTTTTGTGGAGATGGACTGGGGTCCTTCAAATTGAAAATGTCAAGATAAAAATAAGTGATAAACGAAGAGAATGAGATTGAAAGAAGAGGTTGAAAGAAGGGCTGGGGGGTGGAATGAGTGCGAAGCCGAAAATATTATGCGAAAGCAGCCCCCTTCTTCTCTTCTTGTCTGTCTGTTCTGTTATCAGATGGAGAGCATTGACAGATTAATGTAAATTGGATTGAGTGGACAGGGTTGGCTCAAGAGAAACTCTCAAGCTCTGCATTCGGAAACCAGGCCGGCGACAGTGATTGGCTGGCCAGGGGCACCGGACTGCGCCTGTTTCAGTCCGCACAACAATCGACGAACTCGAATTGAAGGGAGTATCTGTATTCTTGTAGACGACGACGATGTGAAGCGGGGTGTTTGGAGGGCGATGCCTCGCATTGCTTTATTTAATTTAATGCGGTCGTGATTGCAGGGTGTTTGCTGTGCTGTGCTGTGCTGGTTGTGCAGATGCAATGGTGCCGGACAGCTCATGCAGCCACCATCTCATCTATTCTCCTACAAGATCGTTGGTAATAATATCTAGTGAATGGGTAGACGGTGCTTACCGTAGACGATACTTTGTAGACGGATGGTTGATGATGTTAATATTTATTATTATTATTATATTATATTATTATGACAATAAATGGTAAATAAAAGAGTAAATAAAGAAATTGGTGTTGGTGTTGTGTTTGCGCCCTCGAGACGGTCCCATCGCAACCTCACTTCAACTTCTCTCCAACTTCACTTCACTTCACTTCAACATCATCGCCATTATCATCAATCTTCCCCATCGTCATCAATCATCCGTGGGTAAGTCACGTTGCTGTCGCTGTTTGTTCTACTACTCATCCGTATTAATCAATGTCAATGCTCTAGTGTCGTCCCAGCTGATCCTTTGCAAACCTTGTCCCAGTTGGATAGCTTGGCCAAGAAAGACGCGACCTCCAACGGTAAGTGCCATCGCCTCCTGCATCTATCAAAGTCCGCAAATACTAGGTCCTAATCTGAGCCCGACGACAGTAGATAGGATAGCTCCTGCCAAAACTGCTCCTCCTGTGAGCTAAAATCTCCATCTAGCCTGCATCTGGACATCGCCTAGCCCCCTTCCCGTCCAATCACTTCCTCGTATACGACATCCCCCCCAAGTCCGACAAGATCCACCATCGACGTGGGTCACCCTTCCACCCGACAGCAAAAAAAAGAAGAAAATAAAAAGACTAAAAGAAAGACGGAAAAAAGATGATTCCGCAACAAGGAGCCCCGTACTACTCTCAGAGACCACCTCAAATGCACCCTCAACAGTACATGTCCCCCCATCCGCATCCAGCAATGAACCCCGCCATGATGCAAACTCCCACTCGTCCCGGCCCGCAACGTGGTGGCAGCGGACAGCCCACTCCCGGCCACTATGGCATGCCGCCCCAGATGATGCAAACGCCCGCCGGTCCGTCTACCTCCAAACGCCAGCGGACCTCGCAATCGATGCCCACCGCGGGACCCTCCAACCCCGTTCTCGCCGCGATCGACTCGGTCGAAGATGAAGAAGACACGTCGCGAGGTGACGTCCTCGACCATATCAACCCGCGCGAGATTTCCACCCAGCGCTACAAGCAACACCACGAATGGTTCGAAGAGGTCTTCACCAGCCCGTACGCGAACTTCAACATCGAACCAGGCTCGATTGGCATCGAGAAGCTCGGCGTCTGGCTGAAACCTCTCATCGACGGTGCGCTCGACAAGGACGGCAAGCCCATCAACGGCAAATCCTACAAGGAAGCCGTCCAACAGATCACCAAGAACTTTGAAAAGATCATTGCCGACAACAATGCCGATATGGAGAAGCTTGATCGCGAACACCGGAAGAAGATTGAAGAAATCAAGGGCGACCGAGTAACGGAGCTGTACAAGGAGCTCTGCTCCGCCAAACCCTCTCTGGCCGAGATCCAATTCGGACTCGTCCTACCTGTTGATCCAGCCGACGCTCGAGAGACCGATCGGACGGTGGACGAGATCGTTGCCGACTTTGAGCAGGCGACCGGTCGCAGTATCGTTGGTGTGGAGCTGGTCCACTGCCGGAACCCGCAGCCCGAAGTTGCCGTCTACGAAGAAACTCTACGCCAGGAAGCCGCGGCTGCGGCTGCGGCTGCGGCGGCAGCAGCGGCGACAGCTCTAGGGCTCAAGGAACAACAAGAGGCGGATAAGATGACGGGCATCAGCGGCCCATCTGAAAGTACTTCCCCCGATAACGCAAGGTACCTTGTCCCCGTGGTAATCGAAAAAACCGACGTTACAGGATCCTCTTCCACACCCCAAAACCAGCCATTACAGCCACCACAGCAGCAGCAGCCAACTCCCATCGCCAACACAGCAGCCAGCGTCAACGAAGATACACCCATGACCGACGCGGAACCGGCACCCGTTACAACAGCTACCTCTCAACCGGTCGCTCCAGTGCAAGCTACAACCGCAGGCACGCCCGGTGGACTGTCTACTTCAATGTCGCCGTTTGTCATCCCGTCACCTTCGCCGGCGGTGTTTACACCACAGAGCCAATCGCGGAACCCGACGCCCGGTATTCCCACACCTTTACCGCAGACGGCAGAACCAGGATTCCAAGCGCAGATTCCGGCCATTCCTCCCGCGCAGGAGAGCGGTGCACCGATGAAAGCCGAGGAGCCGCCAACGGTACCCGGGGAAGACGATCTGTTGGAGGGTCTTACTGGTGGTGACGATACGTTTGATTTTGGGGGTGGTGCGGCGGAGGCGATGGATTTGCTGGGGGCCGGGGAGAGTTTTGCGGAGAACGAATTCATGTAGACCTTTTTTTCTCATTCGAATCCTGTTTTATATATTTACGAGTGATGATTTTATATACGTATTGTTATAGACAACACTGCTGTATGATACTGCGGTTTCTTTCTTTTGGCTGTATTAATATGACGATTTTAATGTGATTTTACGTTTCAACTTAAGTCCAGAGATAACAAGAATCGTCATTCGTATTCTTTGTTTCATTCAATTCGCGAAGCTACAAATACCAGCTTCCAAAGAACAGCTAGCACAGAGGAACAAGAAAACTCCCACCTACCAGCAGGACGGTTTATCAAGAAATCACGAACGCACGCACGGTAACAAACACAAAGTCGTTAATTTGCAGGATAATAACGAAGGAAAAAAGGAAACGCCAGGTCAAAGCATCATCAAGAGCTCAGCTCCACCAACAAAAAAAAGTACGTGTTTAAATGAACAGTAGAGGAACGATCAAACGACAACCTCCTGCTTAGGCTCATGCTCGACTTCCATCTCATTGCTCCCCGCGCCGTTAGCGATCGGTGAGCCGGAGTGCGCAATCGGCAAGGGCATAGCGCCGGCGTCCAACTGGGCGTTCGTGGGGACCTCTTCGAGTTCTAAAGTCCAGGTTCGCAAATCTTCCTCGGCATCGGAAAGGATCATTCTGGCGTCCCGTTCGAGATCGTAGGTGGGGCGAGTATCACCCGGTACAACGGGAGTATCGTCCAGGAGGGCCAAAAGTCTTCGCGAGTGTTTTGCGAGGATTTCCTGTTTCTGGGAACGTTCGACCACTGCGGCGAAATGGGCAGCGTAGGCTTCCTTGAGTTTTTGACGGGTGACGTTTGATAATTGCGCTTCCGCGACTAGGTTTTCGGCTTCGGCGCGGACGAGTTCCTGTTCCAGCTGGACGAGTTTGGGGGATTGCGGTTCCTTATATTTGAGACGTTGGATTTCGTCGGTGATCTTGTTGCGTTTGTCGCGGGACGGTTGGACGGAGGCTTCGACGTTGCGGATTGATTTGAGGACCGAGCGGAAGTCTTCGAGGTTTTGGGCGTATGTGATTTCGACCTCGCCGAGTTCGGAGAGCATGACGCCGATTTTGTCGGAGATGTCGGAGATTGCGTCGTCGTTCGTGGAGAGGCCCCAGTCGGAGAGTTGGGCGGCGATGGAGATCTGCTCGCGGCCGGCGTTGGTGTAGTTGTTTATCACATGGTTTTCGGATTTGATTCTACATTATATCAGTATACGAACTTGAGTGATTGAGTATTTGATAGATAAGCGTACAAACGGTAGAGCTTCTTGGAGAGCTCGGGCTGGGTGCTGGACCTGAGGGAGGAGAATCCGAATTTACGTGCGGGACCGCCGGTATCGTTGGAGGAGGAGTTCCCTTTCTTAGAACGGAGGGAGAGGGAGCGGTTCCTTTTGGGGGTCTTTGGGTTAGCGTATTTGGCAGTAAAGAAGCCGCCGGGGGTATATCCGGAGGGGTAGTCTGCCGGGAGAGGGTTCGAGGCTGCGCGACGAGAGGAGGAGAAGAAGGATTTGTGGGCAGAGTAGGGAGGGGGGTGGTCACGAGTGGACATTATTATTATATAAATAAGAGATATATTAAAATGATATGAAAGAATAGAACAAGACACCAGGCCCGGTAGACTGTGAAGCTGAAGATCTCGAAGAAGAGAAGAAAACAGAGAACTTACATGGTTGAGGTTTATAAAGAGGACGGTTTCAGGGGAGAATGAAACGAGGCTGGAACAGACGCAGAGATAGTTTGTTAATATCGTGGCGATGGAAGGGATATGGTGATGGAGGACGGTGGTTGGCGGGGCGGTGAGGAAAGAGGGCGACCAGTGAGAGTGCGTTGTGCGCGTGGTTGCGGCGGTAGATGAAACAGCGCGCATCACTCACCGTTGACAGGGGAGATATAAATATATTTACTCACAGGTATCTACTGTCAATAATAAATAATAAACAAAACGAAGATGTGATGATGATGGTCGGAGGTGACGGGGATCTTATCTGTCCTCTGCAAAATAGAATGTTCAAAGAAGAAGGGCGATGCGGACAGGCCTGTGAGTCGACACCAGGCCGCATTCATTCATCTTATACCCCTCCTGCTCAGACGATGACATAGCGACAGCCTCAGAAACTGTAAATAAATAAACCGGTCCAAGATGGCATACCATGACGTATGTCGCTATCGACATCGACCCATCGATTCCCAATACGGGTGTTGCCCCTTCTGTCAATCCAACACACTCAACACATTTACCATCCCTATCGACGGCTTCATGTGTTGGTGATGATGAAGCTTTCTACACATTCTCACCTCCTCCACCTCCATTTCATCTCCATCACTATATCTCTGCATATTACTACCATGAATCCCACCAAGGCCCTCGTCAAGGCTAACGATAACACCAACATTGCCATCCTCAACCTCAGCCCTTCCCTCCTCGAAATAGAGGTCGTCGACTGGCGTCACGGTGATTTCCTCGAGCTCATCCAGACGCACTTTGGTGCAACCCTCATCAGATCCCCCGACGCTGCGAGAGAGTTCCTCAGACTTCACTCTCCGAACATCGTCATCGCCGTCGACAGCGGTATTGCTCTCAAATCCAATCGTCGCCTTCAGGATGAACTCGCCAGCCACATCAAGGCCGGCGCCGCCTTGATCCTCTGCTGTGAGTTCCCTCGAACGGTCTCCACCGCCGACTTCAAGTCCATGATCATGAACGCCTTCAATCTCGGCTGGGAAGCCGGTGTCGTTCGCACCGGCATCTACTCTCTCCACAATGCCTGTGATGACATGCTCGTCGGTCTCGAGAACGCGCCCGGCATCGACGCCCGCCCGGAAATGACCGCCATCGAAATATACGACGTCAGAGACAGCTCCCGTCTCTATATCAACAAGCACCTCGACCTCACCGAGCGCAAAGCTAAAGATTCCGCTGCCGTTGCCGTTGAGAAGTATGAGAACGGCTACGTCTGCTACGTTGGAGACCTTCACAACACCCCCGCCATGAGCAACGTTATCCTCAATCTCATCGCCAGTAAGTTTTCTTCTTCTCCTTTTCTCCCTTGCTTCTCTAATAGCTCGGGGCTTATCTAAATAGGGGTCAATGAGAAACTATCATTGCCGAAGAGACGCCGCTCACCCCACCGTCCCAAGCCTCGCTCCAACAGAAGTGAGAAGATTCGCGGTCCTCCTACCTCCCCCGCTGCTCCCACTACCCCAACCCCCTCACCGTGGAAAAGCCCTCCTCCTAGAGGAGAACGCAATATCGCATCTGCACCACGCGGACCTTGCGATAACTGCGGCAAATTCCAAACCACTCGCACCTGCATCTCCTGCCAAACAGTCTTCTACTGCAACAACGACTGTCAAAATATCGGCTTGAAGAAGCACAAGGCCGTCTGTCCTACCAACCGCATTCACCTCACCCAAGCAATCCAGCTAGCTCGTCAGGGGAATGTCGTCCCATTGGTCAAAGAGCTCATCTTGCTGTCAGACCGTCGAGAGGTACCCACAATCTCGCACTCCTTACATTTCTTACATTTCTCACTAATATTATCAATAAATGCAGGCGATAGAACGTCTCATCGACACTTACCGTCTCCGAGTTGAAGACCTATTCCACGTCTCCAACATTCGCACGGGCTGCTACAAACTTCCCCCGTCGCCAGAACCATTCATGGAAGAATTCATCAACTTCCTCCGCCAACTACAAAGCTCCCGTCAAATCGCACGCCCGGACTGGTGGGACCTCGCCGCTCAAACCGACTGCGAGGATCTCGCCAGAAACCACATCCTACGCTTCTACATTGGCAACTCTGTCACGGATAACGAAATCGCAATGCACTACGAGGAACCGGCCATGCCCGTCGCTCTCAGAATTCTCGGCGACGTCATCTACGGCGAATCGGTGCCGCCACCCGCGAAGCACGAGGTTAGTGATGAGGAACCAATGGAACCGGTCGACGTTAAGATCAGACATTCGATCCATCAGGGTACTAATGGTCCCGCGGAGGTATACGGTAGTAACGGGTTCGATGCTTCGGTTTTGGGGACGGGGAATAAACGCCTATCTCCCAGACGTAGGAGGAGGAAGAGATCCGGTGGTCTTAAAGTTCTGGATACTGTTATTGAATTCGATTGATTTTGAGGCTTTCTACTTTTTATAATAATTTTACTATTCTTCAGTCTTATTAACTCGATGCGGTTGTCACTTTCATTGCACCTGCGATCTTTATATTTAATCTTCGCTTCTTTTTTTTCTCTTTTCTTTTCTTTTTTTTCCGATCCCTCCACGTTTTCATTGCCTTCAGACCGGTAAATTGGTCGGTGTCGTTGCCACAGAAGCTATCATTGATTCTTCTTTGATATTATTCTCGATAACATCCAACGCAAATACCATCCAAAACTGTGAATGTGCTCCTCGTTCGTGACACCCAAATTATAGGCTATTGATGTCTTAGCCGTTTATATAGCTCATCTTCATTGAGGTATAACCTAAATAGGAACAACGGACACTTGCATCATACGATTATCGATACCAACCCTGCGGGGTCATTCATGTACAAAACGGGTAACTCCATATCTCAACCCGCTTGACGGAACGGAATATTCCCGACCAAATTTTATCAAGGTGGGACGTCGGTTGGTACCTGATGTTATCGGGAGGCAAAACACCCCGCCGCTACCAGAAAGCGATATATCTACATAAAAATTGAATCTCAATAAAACATGGAAAGGAAGGCCGGAAGTCAAGATATGTCGATTAATTAAAAGATATATACGGGTGGTAGAGTCGGTGGATCTAGCTACGTACAAGACAGGGGTTAAATATCCTCGTTGTAGGTATATACGTATCCTGACTAGTGCCCGGATAGATACTACTTAAGCTTGGGTATCCGGAGACACCAAGGAATGAATTACCGCTTCTACTGGCGTATATATATTATATGCAACGTGATTTATACGACTGACATATGTATATTCTTGCTTGTTGAATCTCTCGAAATTTTAGGAAAAGAAAGAATAGTATAATATGTATAGTCCAACTGAGTGAAAGAAAAATATTCATTAAATGTAGTAGAGTGTAGTAGTAGTGTAGAGACAAACTTAAAATCAGTGTAATCAAAACGACGTAAGAGCAAAAAAGAAGTGGAAGTTAAGTACTAAAAGTAAGGTATAACTGGTCTCGTGAGAAACAAACGATGGATCGGTGTAAAAGTAGGGGGAATGTAAAATAAAAAGAACTCCTTCGACTGGAATAAGAAAATTTTAAAAAACGGGAAAACATCCTAAAGACACCCTTACCCCCGCCTAGTATACTCGCCGTAAATATATAAAAAAAGAATTTAACCACTAGACGCCGGGTTTATAAAGAAAGGACGGAGAAAGAAGAGTGTATCATCGAAAGACAGAAGAAAACAGTGTAAATATCAGGCCAGCATGAAAAAAAAAAAAAAGAAAAAGGTGGCAGAAACATGCAAATATAATTATAAGCGCTGGCCAGGCCGTTTAATAAATAAAAAGAAAGGAAAAGAAAAATAAAGAAAGTCGAAGAGAGGGAGGTATTAGGTATTACAAGAGTATAGTTAAGTACCGCGTCAGGCGGAGACTGCAAATAAACCACGTAAGAAAAAGAGAAAAGAAAAAAAACTCCTTGTAATCAAACGACGCAACCATGAAAATGTTTAACCGGTGAAAATGCGCACACTGTGAAAAGTAATGAAAAAAAAGTAAAAAGTGAGCAAACAAGTAACCATGATCCGTCAGATTGCAAGAAAAAAGATGAAAGGGGAAAATCCGGCCAATGGGAAAGGGGAACAAAAGATCGTCTTGGACCTTCCCTCTTCCTCCACCAATCCTTCCTGATCGAGTTATTCAACAGAACACTCTCGCAGAGGTAGTTGTGTTGTTTACCCTTATTCTTCTTTTCTTTCTCTACTACGAAGAGATAATCCTCGGGGAGGCACACGGCGAACCGAATCGTCGGCTTCGTCGTTTTTCTTTCCTCTCGGGGGCTGGCATCTGAAGGAGCGCCTGGTCGTCCTTCCACTCGGAGGCAACCTCGGCGAGAACCTTCTCAGACCATTGGAAGACCGCGTTCTCGAAGCTGCGCATGCCTTCTTCGGTGCCCGTGACGGTACCAATGACGTCCATCTTCAGCTTTATCTCCCAGCGGATCTCAGCGGCTTTAAGCCAGTACCGCAGGTTCTCGGCCAGACGGTACGGCTTGTTGAAGTCGGTGTGGAAGTGGGGGATTTGGCCGAATGGGCGGCGGGACCGGCGGACGATAGCGTTATGAATGTTGATCAGACGGTCACCGGTTCGGAGAATTCTGAGGAAAGGGGACTCCGAGGCCGGCCCGTCGTGGGGGTGTTCGGGAAGGGGGGAGTTGGTGGTGAGTCCCTCGTAGGCATCAAAGTAGTTGAGGAAGAGATGGAATCGTTCTGTTAGAAAAATATTGCAAGTTAGCATTCCGTTCGATATAAATGAATTTTATATTGGGTGGTACATACCCCATTCCTTTCCTTTCCAGTTGCCCTCGACCCAAACTTGTCCCTTGCGTCGACCCTCGTCTTCGATGCGCAACTCCTTGGCGAGAAGACTCTCGACATTATCGATCCAACTGACCACAATGTTCTTTTCCTCCGCGAGAACGCTGCCTTGTCTGGCACTGATCCGCTTCAGAACGTCCAGCACGGTCATAAAGTCCTCACGCATCTTCTTCTCGGTTGTGAGCTTTTTGAGGGTCGAGATATCAGACGCGTAGTAGTAGTCCTTTGCGGCCTTGATGGCAAAGGTTGTACTTTGTAAAATCGAGTGCAGGAGCATGTTTTTCAACCCGGGAATCGGTCCTTCATCCTTATCCTGACCAAGACCTTCATCGTCCTCATCCAATTTGATACCCAAGCCCGAGAATTCCTTCTCGAACCCGAGATTGGAGGCGTCGACCCAAACTCTTCTGCAGTCGTCCAAAGCCTCCTTCAGGTCTTCTCTGAGGGATTCTTTGTCTGGTGGTGGAGGAACCACGTTGATATTCTTTGGCTTATAGGTAGAATAGGTCGGTGGGAGGACGGCGTTCGGGTCATCCTCGACATCATCGTTATCATCGATGGGTGACTGAGAGTAATGCTCAGCCGGGAGGACGAGATCCGGCGACGATCTTAGCGAAGAGTATGTGCTATCAATCAGCTGGCGTTCCGTGCTAAGATCATCTGAACCGCTGTACTCGTCGCTATCGGCCTTCTTCTTCTTGTAGCCACTAGAACACGACATATTAGTATAGATTCATTAATCGAATGGTTTTATAAACGGGAAAACATACCCTCCTTTGCCATCTAACAGGCCAGTCTTTGCGAAGAAGTATTGCACATGAGCAATGCTCCCAAGCGCCATAACACTCTCCCTAGATCTCGCAGACTTGGAGAACTCCGTGCCCTGAGGTCTTACGAAACCCCGTTTTCTAGCCTGGGGAGACGTAAACGTCAGACTGGGAGTTCTCTTCCCTGTCGACGAACGAGATAGAGACAAATTCGGCGAGGCCGATGGTGATTCGCTTGGAGGAGAGTCAGTGTCGGATGGGAGAGGGGAGTGTGGGGGCGAGATAAAGGGCTTCTGCTTCCGTTCCACTGACAAAGGCGATGCCTGTGTCATTGTTTCTTGGTCGTCGTCGATACGTTTAACGTCGGTAAGGCTGTAGCTAGTGTCGATTATGAGAGTCGGGGTATTCATCCTTTCTAGTCTCCTTGGGGATGCTCCCGCCTTTATAATAGTAGGCTAAGGAATAATATACTTTTTATTTTCCTGAGGTTGGTTACCGAACGCTTTGATTGAAGGCTGCGAGAGATTGCGGAAGCAATTGGTGATCGTAATTGTTTCTTTTTCTGGAACTCCTTTCCACGTTTCAATTATTCTGTATTTTTAAGAATATTTCTATTTTCGGTCTTGGAGCGTATATCTAGGTCTGAAGTCGCCTAGTAGATGAGGATAAGGGTTGGGGTCTCCTTAGCAAGCCAAAATTAATGCAGTTCGCTGGGTGGCAGACAAGTCTTTGACAAAGACGTATGGCGAGAGAAGACTAGCTTGAGGAGCGCTTGAGAAGAAGGGACCTAGACTTGACCCTGGTGTGAAGTTGGTACATGCAGGAATGCTTGCCGGTGAGGAATTGATAAGGGGGGCTACGGTTTCGGGAGATGAAGCCCAGGATTGAGAATATAAATATAAAATTTATCGAGAACCTTGTCCGTTTGGTGATGTTTGTTTCGTCTATCTATATCGATGTTCGAGGCAGGCGATCTGAACCGACAAGAGCAATACTCGGTGGCTTGTCTTAGATTACTGTTTGGTATAACAGGCGCTAGAAGATGTTTTAGAAGTTGAGGTTTACGACGAGATTTCGATTGCGATTCAATCTGATACAGTGATACCAAGTCGGAGAAGAAACACTAGACGCTCTACACGCTGTTGAGTCGAAAGAAAGTCGATTTAGACAGCGGATGCGAGTGTCTGTGCCTGAGATCGGTATCGAGAGGAAAAAAGGGCCAGGCGATGCTAATACCAGGTGTCTCCGCGAGGCAGTTATGCGGCGACCAGGAAGGAGTCCGTTGAGGCGCGGAACAGAGGGGAAACCGCACAGCAGATGTTGGTGATAGTAAGGAGATGTTGGACAGCACAGGATCGGTGGAAGGAGAAGGAGGAAGTTGGTGATGTGAAGATGGAGAGATATAGTGTGAATATGGTATTCAGGGGAGAGAAAGGAGGACGACGTTCAGGACGACTTCGGCCTCAGATTATTAAATCACCACGCACACACCCAACCACAACCTCACACGCAAACAACATTCGATTGCCACAGTATGTATTATCTTGTACCTGTCCACCAGTCCCCCAGGCTCTCCCTCTTTCTCTAACTTTTTCTGCTTCACCAGCTTCCCCATTCACCAAAAGCGTTCGCTGTCGGCCTCCGAGCCACTGGCTACCGTCCGGTCCGCACTTTTGCAGGCTCGAATCAGGGGTCCCCCGCCCATCAAAACATACTTCCTCAACCTGCAAGTCGGTCCTGCGCGTTCCCGTATTGGGATCCTTCCATGCACTTCCTCTCCACCCGAACGTGGCCGTCCTTTCAGGTTCTTTGAATATTTGCTTTTCGGTCAGCGACATGCGCAAACCGCGCAGCAAGACACGATTTTTTCGCCCTAATTTTTTCATAATTTTTTTCGTCGACATGTGCATATGCGTATATATGCGTCGAACAGCAAATGGAGTTTCTGAATGCTTCGATATCCTCTCCCACTGGAGCAGAAGCCGACGTTCCCACCGCTTTCTGCATTATTTCCTCATAGCAAATCATGTCCGTCCGTGGAAAGCGTTGGGCTAAAATTGCAGGACAGATGGGAAATTAACACCGCGCTACTTACTCCAGACACAGGCCAAACAAATACAATCAAATCAATTGGGAAAGAGACGCTGTTGAGGATCGCAGGTCCGAATGCCAAATACCTCAGTCATATCGTCATTTATTCCTTGTCGTTCCAAGCTGCTGGGTCCTATTAGTGTCGCCATAGCCGTCGTGTAATCCAGCAAGCAGAAGGGCTGACGATCCGTACTACACAGACATGTGCATGTGCTTCTTCGGTTTCTAAAAATTACTGGCGTCTTTTTCTGATCTGACAGAGACCGTTCGGAACACCCTCGAACCGACGAAACGAAACAAAAAGAGACCACAGTTGAATTTACGAGGAGAATACCTTTGGGCTGTGCCAGGGGATCATGACTCCTCCCCCAACATGACCATTCGAGAACATTCAAAATAAAATAGAAATTCCGAATCAAGTAGAGATATCCAGACGAAGCCTAGTGCCAAGGCTTTGTCTCTCGTCGCGCCTCCACGGCTGAAAAAATAGTCTTCCTGCAGGAATTTTGGAGGGGTATACCACACTTTGCCTATGATCTGATATTCATGCAAGAGACACCTTCTGGAAGATGTTTCGAAATTGCAAACCCGTGGTATCTCGTGAGGCTTTGGCCATCGCGCCGGTCCCCGAATCCCCAGATGACCATGGGCACCCTTGGTCGTCCAATCTCCGGGAACCCCGACAATTTTCCTTCGAAAGGGGACATACGGAAGGCGATCGAAGGAGACAGGAGGGATTCTTCAAGGAGACGCAGAGAAAGGATCCTTGAGAAAAGCATGACCAATAATGCATTCTTTGCAAACAAGCCGAGGTCTCCCCTCTCTCTCTTTTAGAAGTTGTCTGAGACGATATGATTTGGGGAACCCAGATCCCGGCAGCCTAACCGAGTGCACATTCCATACCATCCAGATACCGCACGATACCGAGCCCAGAGCCCAGGCCAGGCGAAACTACGCATTCCGTAAAGCTCACCTCACTTTAACTATTTCCAGCTCAACCAGCTCTTCTTGATAATCTCCAAGACGAAGGTTCTGGAGCTATTGTAACAGCTGTAAGGTCCCATCGTCAGCCACTCTCCGCCCTTATTGTCACCTGCAGACGATCCGCTTCCGAACGGACCGGTCATGCCCTTCCTCAGGAACCCGGATCTGTGGCGACGAAACGCGAACCTGCTTTTCGTGTCTGTTCCTGCGTTCATCGGAGAATTAACACGCGATCAGAAAAGATCGATGGCTGGGATGTTTTATGACATAGTGCCTAATTCGCGTTCTTTTCGCGATCACGATTCCTTTTCTTGCATAGTCAGAAAGAATATATGGGGCTCATCGCTTTGATATAAACTTGATAGGTAGATCACATATCACAAAGTAATTTAGCCGGCATATAGCTGTGCTGCACGTTCAATCACATCCCCAATATTGAGCCTTGATCGAGGATTTTAACTTTGCAAGGCGTCGAATATCAAGACCAAGATTGCCAGCCTCGTTGACTCTGATCCAGCTAGCCTCAGCTGAGCTGAGCTGAAGGACGTTTTACCTTACTGTGAAGTACCTATACTTGGTGGCGCATAAATGTGTGAACATCCCGGGATATCTCCAAATCGAGTCCGTGGACTTCTAAATCTCCAGACGCAGGAACGTGCCAGTGTCAAGTTATCCCCGCCGTCTGATGGAGACCTAGTTTCCGTCAATGCGATCCTATAACACGAACTGTTAAAACGCAATTCCAAAAACACCACAAACATTCAAAACATCCACGATTAATGCGAGACATTACCAGGAATGTTCATCCAGTGGTGTTCGAAAGGAAATGATAAACCGAAACATGAAAATTCCCGTCTACAGCGCCTTCGTAGCTCTATCTATTATACAAAGCTTCGAGAATACACTACTCGTACATTCGCATATACTTATGCCATACATCTAAAATCCGCTGCTTGCTTCAGATGTTTTAAAGATAACACCCCGGATATAAACTGTCGCGAAAACTTAAGAAATCGTGAAATAAATGTATCTACGGTGATACATCATACTTCATCTGAATACCCATAGCCAATAGCTCGACGTCAAGATATCTACACAGCAATGTTAGCATATCATCAATTCACCTCATGAAATTGAGAATAGAACTTACTTCAAAACATAAGGAATAACAACGATCGTGGTATCACTTCCTCCCAAATACCTATTCCCATTCCCATCCTCCCAGTAACCCTTCTTCCCCACATCAAACTCCGACGCATGTACGGCACACCTCCTACACCGCACTTCAGCCTTTCTCTCCCCATTGCCAACCGTCGGCGTCGTCGACAAGAAACTCCCACAGCCCCTACACACCCACGTCTGATGATAATCACTGCAATTCAACAGTCGATCCTGCACCAAGAACGCCGTCCCGTGCGCGAGCAATGAATCTCTCTCCATCTCACCGATACGCAAACCACCCATCCTCTTCCTACCCTTCACCGGTTGTCTCGTCCTCGAATCCACAGGACCCGTACTTCTCACCTGATACTTATCGTTAACCATATGCCTCAATCTCTGATAATAAACCACTCCGAGGTATATATCCGCGTGAAACTCCTGTCCCGTAATCCCACTGTACATCGGCTCGTTTCCGTAGTAGTTATACCCAGCCTCCTTCAGCTGGTGTCCAAAGTACTCCACGGCCGTGTGCTCCTCGTTGAACTTGAACGGCGTCGAATCCTGCGCGAATCCGTGCAGCGCACCCGCTTTCCCCGCCATACTCTCGATAAACATACCGATCGTCATACGCGACGGGAAGGCGTGCGGGTTGATAATGACGTCCGGCTGGATCCCGGATTCCGAGAAAGGCATATCCACCGCCGGCCATTTTTGCGAACAGACACCTTTCTGTCCGTGCCTGGATGAGAACTTGTCACCGATAACCGGCGATCTGGTGATGCGGAATTTAACACTGATGGCCTGGCATATCGTGTCCCCGACATCGCTACCCAGTAGTCGTACTTCATCAACGTATGCCCCCTCCGACCCCTTGAATTTGAAGAAAAAGGTCTCCCCGGTTCCCATGTTATGGTATACGGCCACCGGATCTCCGTCCACCACCCTTTGCCCGACCATGGGTAGTCCGTCCATGTCGTCCAGTGTTCCGCTGTATTTATCCTTCATGGCTTTATACCTTGCTAGCGTGTTCACATCCGCACCGATGGGTGCCCACCCCCATCCGAAAGCCAGCACGGGACTCTTGCTCTTCGATTTCTCCGCTAGATCGTACTTTTCGGTTTTATACACCGTTCCGTAACCAAACCCTCTTTCGTGCGCCGACTTGTTGATAATCATAGCGTCGTCCATGTCGTAACCTGTGTAAGCGATGACGGCTACAACAGCGTTCATACCGTTGGGGAAGTTATCCAGTCCGTAAGTATTGTATAGCGGTGCACGGACGATAGGCGATTGTCCGGTTTGTAATCTGTACATCTTGTTGTCTGTTCTATGACGAATGGCCGTTCCCGGTGTACCCATAGTCTGCTTACCCATCTGACATTGGTACATATTTCTCGGCGACTGATTGAAATCAGAGAACGGGGTCATGTTGGCCACTATCGATAGGATATTTGTCGGATCGAATTCGACGTGCGAGTCGCCGTTTTGGATCTCGGGTGGTGTTACGGCAATATTCAAGAACGGTTGTTCGAACGGGCCGACAAAGTCTTCCTTGTCAAGAGGGATGTATTTCACAGGACGGATCATGCGGGCTTCTTGCGAAAAGAGGTAGATGCCGGGATATTGACCGCCGTTGGATACGGGGACGTAGCCGATTTCAAGGTCCTTGGGGACATTGTGGGTACCCTCGACTTTGTAGAAACGAAGACTGTCGGCGACGCGCCGGGCTTCTTTGGGAGAGCACCAGCCTAGAATCCTACCGTCGAGTTGGACGGAGAGCGTAGCATCTGCTGGGACGGGGAGGACTTTGGCGGAGTGGACGCCTAAGGTTAATACTAGCGGAGGGAGATTGCTGCAATCGGAAGATATCGTGGCGATTTGACATTTGTGTGCGAGATGGTTTAGCAGACCACAGGGCGAACCGTCGGGGGTGTGAACCGGACACAGGAATCCTAGTATCAAAAGTTAGCCTATCTGTTGACTATAAAGAAGGATCGATATGTGACATACCCCAACTCTCGGGTAATAGCTTTCTGACTGTCGTTGTCTTCAGTTGTGCGAAGAAACTACCTCTGTGAACCATCCTGAAGTGACTTATATAACGGTAAAAATTCAACTTTTCGGCCACCACGGTGAAACCAGTCGTCTGCTGCAAGTCCAAACCACTAGGACTCGAAAGATTTCCTGTACTAAGGAAATAATGAAGCGACTCGCCGATTCTCTCGTTCACCTTCCCCAGCATCTTACGGATGTACTGTGGCGAGTTGAACTCGATCTTAACACCTGCCATGGCATCCGATCGTACCTGTGATCGGATATTCAACAGGTACTCCTCAATCTTCTCCTTCAAGATCTGCCCGTACAGGAAACCACCAAGTAAGACTTCATGATGCTGTGCGGCGTCCACGTTGTCCGCCGCGCAAGTTCCTGCGACTAGCGAATAGAGCTTCTTGATCATAAACAGAAGCTGTCGGAATTTATCCCCATCGTCCTGTAGGTTCACTAGCACGATCTTCCTCAAGAAGAGTTTGCCCACTTCCACATCCGACACATCAGGGCTGACCTGCATGACAATCCTGAACTTATCGCCCAAGTACGCCAGGGTCTCGCGCCGGGAATACAATGAGTACACCTTGTAGGTTCTCAATAGCAGTTCCATACGATCTGTCAAAAACGTATCATCTCTCTGGTCCAGACCGACGATTCCCTCAAAAATTTCACGGTCATTGGTATCAACCAGCGCCTTGAGAATCATCATGACGGGCACGAGGTACTCTCTTTTCCTCCACGAGAATCTGAATGTGACATTACCGTCGGTGAGGTAATGAATGACGTTCGTCATACAACTCTGATCCGGTCTCACGCATCGTATCTGCACACCCATATTCGTGTAAGAGGGGCCACGTTTCGCGTAGGAGCTTCGGATAACGGCCATGGCGTAGTTTCTTCGGTTAACGATCAGCATTCGGACCAGTTTCTCGTTGCCGGAGACGACAAAGTAGCCACCGAGTTCTTCTGATTCTTCTTTGTGTTCGACGAGGGATTTGGGCGACATGTTTTCGAGGTGGCAGCGGTTGCCCATGACCATCAGAGGTAGTAGGCCGCAGTCGCGGTATTCCTTCTGCCAATCGCCATTGTTGACTTTGTATTGGAGTTCGAGTTGAAGTTGGCCGCGGTAGGATGAATGGCGTTCTCGACACTAGATTATTATCAAACCAGGGTTAGGTGGACTGGCTATTATCGTGGTGTAGGGCGGTTTCGAAGGTACCTCGGCGGGGTATATCTCTCTCTTCATGGCTGTTTTGTCGCGGGAACTCAGCATTGACTTGCCAAGGTAATAATTGGCGATCCGCACTGTCATAACAATATTAGTACTCGATCGCACTTTCAAAACGATGGTGTAACTGGGAACCATACCTGTCAGTTTATTTCCATATCCAGTTTCTGCATTCCCATCGAGCTTGTCAAAGACGGTCTTCTCTCCAATCTCTTGGATTGCCTGGTGTAGACACCCCCCCTCTCTGAAGACCGCATTCCACGAATCTACATGCGGTCTTATAGCTTCCTTTAAAGCTGGAAAGTCGGTTTTGTCTGCCGGTGGATTTCGAAACCGCTTCTCGCGGTTAATTGTATCGAAGACAGCTTTGCCAGCCGATGAGCGGGCGACAACGGATTTTTTAATCGACGGCATTGTTGTAATCTTTGCAAAAAGTATGCTAGGCAAGACTCCGTCTGTGCGATCTTAGTTTCTACAACTTGACAGGCATTTGCGCCTGTTTTGGCCGTGAAAAAGAGTGAAGGTGGAGGTGATGGTTGTGAAAGTCTAGGATGGAACGAGTTCCAAAATTTTTTGCCGGGATGTGCTGCAGGTCCATCGAAGACCGGGTGCCAAGACTTTTGGCTTATTCAACACCAAAACGACGTCGTCTTTTCGCCGGTGAGCGAAATATACTCTCGACATCCTCACGACGCCCCTCGTTATCGTTCGACACCCACACAAGATGGCTGCGCGGCTGCCGCTGAATCCCAGAGCGATGGTATGTTCTATCGGCTTCAATGGATCATCCTAGAAATTGCTAATGAACAGCGTCGAACAGGCTCTCCTTACCGGCTTGGGTGCCACGACCCTCGCCGGATACGCTACCAGATCCACAGTCTACGCCGAGGAACCCGTACGATATATCTACCCTCCCGAAACCCATTGGTCTCCGTCATTGACATATAATTCCACTCACTAGCAAATCGACCCGAAGAAATCCATCTACGACGACTATCCTCCCCCACCGGCTCCCTCCACACCCCCGAAATCCTCCTTCCCGTCCCTCCCTTCGCTCGGCGGCCTCATCTCATCCCCGGAAGAAGAACCCTCAGAACCCAAGCCTTCGCCGACAGACCGACTCGCCTCTCAGATCGGTGTCGGCCGTAAGGCTCTACACACCGAAGTCACAAGGGTCCAAAAACACCTCGACTACCTCTTCGACAAATACCTACACATCGAGCACTCCGTCACAACCACCGTCGCCAACCTCGCGCCTTCGCACCGTTCCAGAGAAACAATCATCCCCGGAGCGATATTTGTCGCTATATCCGCTATGGCCGGCAGCGTGTTGTCGCGTAGACGAATGTTCCCGATCAGATTCTTGACGCCTGTGATCACGGGTGTCGGTGCTTCGTGGTATTTCTTGCCGGAAACATCGAGGAATGTGGGTGATCTGGCTTGGAAGTGGGAGCAGAAGGTGCCGCAGGTTGCAGAGACACACTTAACGATCAGGAATGGTGTGCTGGACGGGTGGAAGACGACTACGGATGGGTACAAGCAGGCTAGATGGTACGTGGAGGATTCGACGGCCAGGGCGAGGAGGACGATTGAGGGATGGGTTAGTAGTAGTAAATAGATGGAGGCCTTAGGGCTGAGTCTTGGGGGTTCGAATGTAGCATATACGGAACTTTTTGGCGTAAAGATTCTAGATATTGACGTTGTATATATTGAGGTTTACCACCCGCATCAAAATACGGTTCCGTTTAGTATACGATACCCAATAGGGAATTACCATTAATTGCACGGCATTTATACTGGCTGCTGGTGGTCGAATAGAAACGTAGACGATATCAAAACCAGTGCGATATCCAGACTGCCCTTGTTACAAGACCACCACAAGCTGTTGGATTTTGGGAGCCAACGCAAATTTTACTCATTTCAAAATATCGATGAATGCATACTTAAGCACTTAACTTAAGTAGGTATTCAATGCCAGTGGCTGCGACCTTGCCTTGCAGTTCTGCGCAAAAACGAAAGGCTTCGACGTTGTGTGGTTTGGTTACGAAACTGAGGCTTCGAATCAAATTTGCAAATCGATAAACAACTCGGTTATCTTGAGTCTCGAAATCTTCATTGGGTAAAGCACAGCAGACAAAGTCATAAAATTCACTCTCACAAACTTCCAAGGCTTCTTGTGTACTTATTCAATAATAAATTATATACTAAATTATTCACAGTAAATGGATATATGGCTATATACAAGAGGATCATTAGGCAGCTAAGTCGTTTTGGTACTTTTCATTTTCTACTGGCACTGCGAGTAGTAGTCGTTCAAGACGACACACTTGCCCTGGGCGCAAGTTGTAGGACCAGTCCATCCAATACCACCGCACTATAGATGCTTACGTTAGTGTTCGGATCTTCTATAAACTAGATGTATATAAACGGTTTCTTACCTGTCCGTAGAGAGTCTGGCCGGTGCCGCCGGTGGTAACCGGTTTGGATGTGGTGGTAGTGGTCCTGGTAGTTGTAACGGGGGTAGTAGTCCTTGTAGTGGTGACTGGGGCGCTGGTCTTCGTGGTAGTGACTGGCGTGGTAGTTTTGGTGGTGGTAACTGGTGTCGTTGTCCTGGTGGCGGGGGTTGTGGTCTTGGTTGTGGTTGTGGTTGTGGTTGGGTTAGATCCGCCGCAAGTGAATGGGCGAGGTCCGGGGATGACGTAGGTTGACAGTGGTGGGTAGTAGCTAAGGGATGCAACGTTAGCAGCCTGATAATATATTTATCTTGATCAGTGAGACGTACATGTTGACGAGGACGCCGGGGTCGCTTCCAGAATAAGCACCTGGGAAATTGACTGTCGGAGGACTGGAAGAGCCCCCACCGACAATGTTGATTTGAGCGCACTCCATCTGTTGGAATATATTAGCGGACGCCAATGAGCTTATAAGATACGAGGTATAAACTTACGTAGAACTGGGCACCTGGGTAGCTGCTGGCACCATGCAGGGCAACCAGTTCACCACGAAGGAGGTAGTTTCCTGGAGGAATGCAGGTTGGGAGCTTAAAGTCGACGAGGCCCTTATTGGCATAAAACTTGTCGACGGCCCAAGTGTTTGTGGCAACATTGAGACCATCCTCGTAAATCTTGAACCATTTCAAGCCGGTGACGGTCGTCGTCAGGGCGTTATCGACCTTGGCGAGGTAGACCATAATGGGTCCCTTGTGAGATGGGTCGACTGGGTCACTGGCATCACTCGGATCTGGTCCGTTTCCACCATGATGCCACTCCATCGTGAGGGTAGCACCAGAAGGAACGCTGATGATATCTTGTGGCAAAGGCGTCACGTAAGGGTTGATGCCTCCATTGCAGATGATGTCGTTAGAAGTGACATCAGTGATCGGGCCGTTGAAGCTAAAAGATATCATCTTAGAAGCTAGATAATGAAGCTGGAAGACTATGCGGAAGGTACTTACGAAGGAACACGGATTCCTTTGTTCTGGCCCTGGGCTACTCCGTTGACCCAGAGTTGCTGGAAGATGGTGTGGGCGGAGGCACTGCCTACGAGAGCGACAGCAGCCGCGATTTTGCTGAATGCAACCATTTTTGTAGAAATGTAATATATAATATATCAACTACGCACTGCGTATTTTGGAGGCTATAATGTATACTTTGGTAAGTACTCACGTACTTGATAAGTATATACTCGAAATGGTATTGATATACTTTTCCAGGAAAGCACGAGCTACTGATTAAGATACACCTTCGAGCTCCGGTGTGGGCGGACGAGACCTACTATATATACATTCTCTTCTTTCCGCTCGAACCATCCCATGCATGCATGTTACAGGATATCGATCACGTTGGCTATAGAATAATGCCCCGTCAACAGTTAGCGAGTCCTCGGATCGATCAAGTCCGGAAATTGCACTACGATTATACTGGGATATTGTAACGAGGCTTCGGGACATTCAAAGCATGCATCCACGGTGGCACTCTTGGGATTATGGCTTGGGACGTTTCGAAAGCCGCAAAGGGGGTGAGTACCTAGGTAGGTACTATCTATATCCAGCTATTCCGGTTGTGTACAGTTGTATATTGGATTAGATAATCGTGGGCGGCTGGCTCGAGCATGCTTCGGACATACGCAAGCCACCGGAGCAATTGCAGGGTTTGGTCTTGCAAAGCATATACACAGATATGTATATGATCACAAATGGTCGGATCCATGAATCATGGCTTGTTCGGCATATCGACAAACCGTGTGCAGATATCAGCTTATAGTGAATTAAGGAATTCATTTAGAAAACGTGGAGATCGACTTCCTGGACGGCTGCTTCGTATCCCTACAAGCTTGGTCCGCGTGATACAGTTTTTCTTTCTCTAATATTTATTCTTTGCATGATGCCTTGTTGAAACCAAGTTTTGAACCGCGATAGAAGCATAAGCGTTGGATTATAATCCCGGGAGTTTGTCGCACAGTATTTCGTAACCATGGGTTGTCTCGTGGGCGAAAACAATTGCCCACCAACCAAAGTGGAGACCCAAGACCCCACAATCGTGCGTCAAGACATCGGACAGTTCTCCCAACGGGCCGGTTTCCGAAGATCTGGAGCGAAGCCCAGGCTAGCCACTGATCTTGGATGTAACAGAATCGTCAATTGCTGTGGCTGTTGAAATTCTCCCGCCGTTTCTGAAACAAGTCTCATGGCGCGAAGAGCTGAAGCGAAATACTTCCAAGCTTCGGGGGCTATTTACGAGTGCTCGCGCGATTCTTTGGTTGTAACTTTTTTGGCTGATATCTTATGACTAGTTACCGTGGGTCTGCGGTTGGGTAAATATGGATAATCGATAAATTTCGAAGTTTTCCTGGTACAGATGAAGTCGAAAGGATGCATGGTGGCGGGCATGTGTGTTGCGACCCCTGTTCCTAGGATGGTTTGATGTTTGACATATATTTATCAGCACGGGAGTCTGGACTGGTGCCGCAGTCTTACACAACCTACAAGTAGACGTATCAGATTCTTGATCTCGGAACGTCTGGCAGCGTGAGCTAATGCTCGAGTGCAGTGGGCCTTAAAATTCTAGGCGTGCTCGGAGGTTCGGACGACGCACGCAGAGCTTTGACCACGGGTCCGTTCTTTGGGTTATTCATGTTGCACAGCCGGTTTGTAGCACTCCTCCTGAAATCTAGACTGGATATCCGGCACAGCCGCACAGACTGGTCGCGACGGTCAGTTATTGGTTGGATATGTATTTGCTAAAGGGGTTTGAAGCCTTGGGCACTGGGCGGTGAGACTGGGCGTAGATAGGAAACGGTGGAAGCTATATTCAGAACACCACCCCACAAGTCGTACCTTGGGAAATAGTTGATATTCGGATATCGAGCCGGATTGTCTCGATCCGGGCGTGTGTATATAATACATAGAGTATGCGTGGAAAACTTTACGAAATTAGCTCGACAATTACTTTTCTATAATATCAATGCGAGATTCTCGGAATTGCCCTTGGTGATGAGGCTGGGAACGAGACCAGAATTGCTCATATATCGGCTGCTCCAATCTCTAGTGGAGCAATAGCGGAAATTGGCCTATTGATTCCATCTGCGAATTCACAAGCAGGATTTTATTAAACCATATTCAGAGTAGCATGGTATCGGCCGAGGAGCAATAGATATTGTGTCAGCTCAAATTTTGGAGCAGACATCCTACTCTCTAAAACTATCTTCCTTCTATTGATACACCCTATATGTGTCAGAGTAGATTTTGGGTAGTCCCTTAACGCCTACTGTAGATTGGGGCCATGAGTATTATATCCAACCTACAAAGAAAGCTATATATCCAGCCCCAGTATCCTATCGAATTTGCGAGACTCGAAGTATCATTTTTCAATCATCAGTCGGTAGTATACAACAGCCAGTGGACCAAGCCTAAATACTTGGCACTGATATCGCGCCATTTACATGATATTTATCAAAGGCTAACTCCGAAATGCATATCAAATGCATTACGAAAGTGCTCTTCTCTACGACGTGAATTGGTTGCAGTACTTTACTGGGGACAAACATTCCTCTGAGTAGTGCTGTACCAGGAAGTGGGGGAGCTTTAACCAAAGGATAATGAATATCTAATTGTTCTTAATCTGGTCCGGGCGAGCTATACGCTGTTTTCTACTTGTTTCCTGTTAACCCGGATACGTTACCCGAGCATAGTGAAGGCTGGTTTACGAGACAAGCGAAGGCGGATTTATCTTATGTCCCCAGTCAGTCTTTTACCACTAAACCCACACATATAGTAGCCTATTCGTTCCACTAAATCCTGTAGAGAAGAGCTTTAATGCTAGTATATCTCCTTGACTGATCATTTAATCCCTAAGCTTCCTTCTTTCTTTCTTAACCCGTTCTTTTCTTCGTTAATTTGGGGAGATGTGGACTATGGATCACTGATAATAATCATTGACGGGAATTTATGACTCTCTGATCACTCTGTGTGCCCCCAATCATGCCTCCTAGATATATGAATTGATCACACGCATTATAAGTCTGACTAGATTTGTTAATTTACGAACTTGAGATATATGATGCATGACGGGAGGTGCCCAAATTTCAGCAAAACCTTCTTGCATTAGAATGATACCTAGCCTATCAGACGACGAAATGTGCTATACACACATACGCATTATAAAGATACTATTGTTTAATCGAACCCCAAAACAATGCAATTCAATTAGTCTAGCGCAGTCATCAAAGTTCTCTTAATTTCGGAATTCATTTTTTCCAATGCAACAAACGTAACTAATCTGTTTTTGTAATCTTGAATAAATACATCAAGTGTAACCTTTTGCTATATACCTCTTTCGATATTTTGATTGTTATACTTAAATATTTGTTCTCACGCTCCCATTGTCTTCCCTGCAGGTTAGCCTGCCAATGTCACGCGCACACAAAAGCTAGTGAGCACTCTGACTCTATCAATTGAATCCTGCAGAATGTGTTGTTCTTCGGAGGCATTTTGCGTTGTGCTCCGGAACGCAACAACGTTTAACGTCCGCCTGCCGCGGGATCGAGTCGCCCTCCTTAACAAAACAACATTATTTTCATCATCCCAATCCATCATCACCAACCCCATCGCACCTCATCGATAAACCCCCCCATCCCGTATCAAACAGGTGCCCGGATCACACACGCGGGCCACACACTACTACGCACTCAACCAGAATACAACTTTCCCGCAGAACCTAACCACCTCCCAGTCGCACCGAGGCTTCTTTTCCAACACGACGAAAAATACTCGAAAAGGATAAATTGATCACCGCGTGCGCGCGACCGAAAACGGTCGTCGAGGAGTCTCCGCTTGAAAGCCTCAACCGGGTAGCGGCGCGGCAACTATGCCAGCTGCAATCGAAATCAACCGCCATGGAAGTCACGACGGCAAAGTCACGAATCCAGGACTCGTCAACGGCAACGGGAAGGGACGCGATAATCTCGATACCCCACAAGGAATGGACGGCTCGCCGATGACCGATGGCGAGGCCAGCACGGCGCTCATCAAACTACCACTCGAAGATGCGCCGGAACTACCCCATATCACACAGGGATTCCAGTCCCTCTCCACGATAATAAACCGAACGGTACAAACGTCGTACGGAAAGCTTCTGGAACTCATGGATGGTTTACAGGAGGGAGGGGATGCGGCTCGCCGGAAACGACTGATGAAGTATCTTTCGGACACGCGACAGCATTTCATCAAGGTGCTTGTCCTTGCACAGTGGGCTAGCAAGAACGCGGATGTCAGCAAGGTCATCGATCTCAAGGTCTGGATGGACCAGCAGAGGTTCAACTATGACAGGGTTGTGTGGGAGGTCATGGAAGTTCAGAGGAGCATGTTCAACGCGAAGATTCCGAACCCAGATCTGGCGACCGCCGTCCGGACGTTATCGACTGGAGACCCGCCGGTCACAGCGGCACATAGGTATTATGTTCCACCGAAGCCACTCACATCGAAAGAGATCCTCAAAACCTTCAACAACATCAATACGCTTCTCCATCTCCGTTTCAATCTCCACCAGATACCACCATCATATTTCAACCAATACAAGATACACTCTGGTCGGGTGACATTCACATCGCCGCACGAGTTCGAGCTGGACATGTCGATAGCGGATGAAGACCACAATTCGCAGCTTTATTTCATAGATCTCCGCCTGATATTCAAACCGGCACTCAAGACGCTGCCGATGGATAGGTTGCGCGGGGAACTGGAAGGAAGAGGCAATGAGATCCTCAAGCACAAGGGTCTGGTCGGCATCTACGACTTTCTACATGATTTCATCATGACGCACAAGATTGCCATCCTCCGACGACAATTCATGGAAATGGCACAGGGAAAGTGGTCGGACACTCTTTATATCACCATGATAAAAAGAACGCTCGTGGTTCAGTACTGGCTTGGGAAGGCAGGTGCTAAAAATTGGATTGAAATCGGCATTCGCAAAGGAAATCCCGAGCAAGGAATTCCAAGTTCGTTGTCGTTGCGATGGATGCGAGAGGCCAGAGAAGCGAGGATTACCGGAATCGTTTTTGTAAGTTTGTATTCTCGGACGTTCATACGACGCTATCTAACTCGAAGATAACCAGGATGTCGAGAATCTGTCTGGAGAATTGCTTTTGAAATCCGTTATATCCAGGCATACGGCCGTCATTCTGAAAACTATCTACAGAAATCTCAACCAGCTGCCCATATTCAATACGAATCACCTCGATCTCCAGTTGACTACGGATACCTCGAGCCTGTCCAAACTGATCGTCCAGCTCACACCGTCCCGAGATCTTACTGTGATCATTGAACCGATCACAGGCCGATTTGCTCTACAACGCCCTTCTCACATGGTGATAAGAGGCGAGAACACTCTAAACCAATACGTTGATGCCGCTGCCAAAGCTCACGAGACCATCAGCCGGATTAGGTTTATGACGATGCAAGAGGAAATCGAGGGAAGAGCGAGAAGCATGGGGTGGGAGATATTGAAGATGTTGAGTCCTCGGCTGTCCGATCTGAAGAAATATTTCGGGTCGAGCACGATGTACATTATGTATCTACGGAAGAAATCGTGGTCGGATAATTGGATCCTAGCGGTGTCTCTTGGGGTCACTGGTGATTACTGGTGGATTGTTGAAGTGTAAGTTTTCAAGAAAACCACGTCTTCATATATATTATATATTGCTAACACGGATTTTAAACAGGAACGATGTAATGCGCGGGTGGTCGATCAACGATGCGCAGAGACTGCCGATTTCGGGGAACCAGCAGGTATCCTACCAGTTCCTCGAGAACTTGGAAAAGATGGTGGCATCGTTCATCACGCTTTACACGAACACTCGAAAGCTCAGCGCCGACGGTATCGACTACCGTCTTCTGCCTACGAACAACACCAACGCGGCGGTCATGATCCCTACCCTGAACATCAATTTCAAGGCACTAACCAAATCCGACTGGGGGGCCAACAATCTGCGGATGAGTTTGCACGATCTGGACCGAAAGGGGAATATAACGGTTTTGGTCGAAGGCAGGATGAAGACACCCATGACTCGCTTACATTCCGCCGATCTCTCCGCCGCCAAGTCAGATGTTGCATTCCATCCGCGTTCCGGAACGTTCATCATGAAGTTTATCGTGTCCGTCGGGTCCGTTGTGACGGACGCTATCACCGAGCGACTACACCGAATTGAGCGACTGATCGGGTTCATCACGACGGTGCAAAAGTACAAGCTGACGGCGAAGACGGTGACGTTGGGCAAGATTGGGTTTATATACAATCGGAAACCGGAGTTATCTGCCGAGGTCAGTTTTGACGGAGAGCACGAAATGGAGCTGGTGTTCGACTCGCCGAACGTGAACCCTCACCGTCGGATTAGTAGTTTCCTGCGATCGCTGTTGAATCAGCGCGGGTTGACGGCCGTGGTCGGGACGCTGTGTCTAACTCTGCCGTTGCTCGCGGCGCTGGATATGATCGAGGATAATTCGCCGGAGGATGAGGTGTTCGTTCTAGCGCGGTCGTCGGATTGGTATAGGATCGAGTACGTGAAGAAGAACTTTGTGATTGATATCAAGTTGCGGACGCGGCGGGACTCGGTGTGGTGGTTTATTCACGACCCGATGCTTAGGAGCCAGTTTCAGGAAACAAATCATCATGATGCAGTGCAGCGGTTACGGCATATTTGGATGCAGTCCGGGCAAGGGTTTGAGGGGCTTAAGAACGGGTTGGTGGCTAATAAGGATGCGGTTGGGAAGATGTTGTGGAAGATACATATGACTATTATGTCTCCTGATCCACCGGAGGGGGTGGAGGTTATGGATTAATAAGTTCGGGGGATTTTATGGGTTCACATTTTTTTTTTTTTTTATATATTTTTTCTGTGACGCTTCTTCGATCCGAGACTATTTTGCGGCTATTCTTTTCTTTTTTTTTGGTTTTTTTATATATATAATAATTGTATGCGTCATGATCTTGTAGCGAACTGAGAGCACGGCGTTCAGGCTGGAGGCAGCGAAAATTCATCAAAACGGAATTTATTTAAGTTTTTTTTATATACTCTTTTCTCTTTCTTTCTATTCAGGGGGATATGCACATGGGCTCTCGTAACCCTGTTTAAACATTACGATCTTGATACTGTTAACGCGTTCAATATTCATCGCATCATATTATGTTATCGAAGACTTCAAAAACCCATTCATATCTGTAAAAGTCGATTGCATTTATATGGTAACATTTAGAATATTGTTTTTTACCGGACTTAAACCGGATGGTTTAAAATGTAATTATTCGCCGATCAAAAAATGAATTGATATCATAAGTATGATCCTTGAAGGGGAAGAAGAAGAAGAAAAGAAACCCGCAAGTTTTACTGTGCATTTTCTTTTCTCATCGGCAGCCACCGAAGTTTGGTGTTTCGTTTCAAACTGAGTTTTTTTTCAATATAATTTCTTTTCGCTGTATACGCTGTGGGTTTCTCTTGTTCTCGCAGAGTGCAAAAGCCGTCCTTTTTTTTCTTCGAGAAGGACGTACGGATTTTATACATACCGATGCAATGCCGCATGGGTGGTTGTTGTGATTTGTGATACCTCGAGAGTATACTGTACTACCACGCGAGAGAGAAGGAAGAAAAAAACTCGGTAACCCGCAGTGCTGGATTAATCTATGGTTTTTTGGTGAGTAAGAGCAGGGTGTACATTTGTGCAAGCTTGAGATATAGTGTGAAGTACTGGTACTTATGGTAGACGGTCAAACCGGTAGAAACAGGTGTACTACACGCGCATTTTATGAGGAAACCAAAAAAAAAAAAAACGACGTCGAAAGTTGAACCGGCGAATGGAATGGATAGCGCCTATCGCTAATGCATGCTGTCTTCTGTAGCTATCACGCACGCTTGATACTGGAATGGGTAAAGAATGGAGTAAGTGAGAAAGCTTTTGGGCCGGTTTTAAGCTGCAGTTAGTAGTACATATGACGAACTAACCCATGGGGGAAAAAAAGGTAGAGAAATGCAAGTCGTCCTAAGACGAAGGTATCCCTGGCAAGGGTTTGGGGATGTCACTTGACCGGAAAGTTGGATGGGGACATGGGTGGGGTTCTTTTGAAGCTAAGACGGTGAGAAAAGAGCTCGTGGCTGTTAGAGGGGTGGTTTTGCGGCGACGAAAAAAGCCGACTTTGCGACGAGAATATGTATTCATTGTATTAATGAGAGGATGGGAAGGACCCATCCGAACCCCACGCGAGATTTATTCGGAATTCTTTTATCTATTTATTTCTATTTTGTGGTAGAAATTGAAACGAGAGCTTGCCCCCAACGGTTTTAGTTGCTCAGACCCGTTTTCGTAACTCTGTGCTACATTGCTCAACATTTCATTTATATTCTTTGTGTACCGTCGTCAGTCATGTTATATACATTGTTTTTTCCACCGCGGTCCCCATGCTCGCTTTTGCTAATCCCAGTATAACATTGCAGTCCGGTTCAAAAAAAGATGCAGAGGCAGGAATGTCTTGCAGTAGTGGATTATGTACTGTACCTTACTCCCTTCTGTGCATGCAGCGTAGCGCAGACGCAAGATGCAATAGGGAGTCTAGGGGTGGCAGATGCAAGTTTAAAAAACCGTATAGAAAGGTTGATTGCATCAATTGTTCGAACCGACGAGGATAAATGCAATGAGGTGACTGGGTTATGGCCTGGTAGACCATGGTGGTCCGTCCGGGGGGGCAGGGCAAGGTAATACAATCATGAGGATATGCAATGCGGAGGTAGCATTATAATATACTTACTAGCAGGACGTGCACATGCGCAGCGGGAGATTTCCTGTCTTTAGAGGGTCCCGAAGCATATTATCATATGTCGTGCAAAGAAGAAGAAAAAGGCGCATTTCGAAGCTTCCCTTTTGGTTCGTGGAGATGGATTCCCAGATCGATATATGTATATCTATCTTCCGCATCGGACAGGTTGATAAGTTTTTATCCCACTTACCTACTTTGCATCTTTTTGATTATTTACCAAGTAATTTTTGAATACACATTTTTGATATAATTTTATAATCGATATAATCTATCATGATGAGTTCAAAGATGTGTTTGGGCTAGAACGGGCGGCGCGGCTGGTTGAGAAGAAGTGAATTCGAACGAGCTTGTTGACTAGCTTGCCCGTTCCCCGAAACAGCGGCGACACCACCACCATCTTCCTCTTGATATATTAATATTCTTACCTACTCCACTACCGTCCCCGCTGCTTTGCGGGTCTTTTACCTGCTTGTTGAATCTCACTTTTATTGGTTTTTTCAACCCTTTTCTTTTTCTGTATCTCTTTTTTTAATATTTTGATCTTTTCGCGCGCTACTCGTATTTTTATTTACGCATATCGGCAAGCTGGTCGTGGTGCCTTCCCGCTGAGGACAAGCGACATTTACCTAATCGCATTATCACAAGCAGGTGAGTTTGATCGGATCGATATCAATCCCCAGTCGACTCGAGTCTCGATCTCGGTCTCAGTTTGAACGTCTTATCATTATTATTATTATTAGAGTTTGAGATGATGATGGCATGTACCTGAGAGAAAAGGAAAAGCATCCGAGTTTATATGGAACAGCAGCCTGCAGCCTAGCATTATATCATCATCGTCAGCTCTCTTTTTTTTTTAACGCAGGACAGGACTGTGCAGCTCGCGAATCGAATGGGAAAAGGTCAAAGCGCCGAAGCTCCAAAAAGAAACAATAAAAAATAAATAAAACAGAAAATTTTTGTCCTCTTCTTCATTATCGACTGATAGATAGCTCAAAAGGTACGGCAAAACCCCCTCGTTCGTACCTGCGTTCCTGAAGCCGTCTCGATCCAGACCCGTCCGTTCGAATTCGATTTCTGGCGGCATTCGTTCCACTTTCGCGCAGCCGCGTCCTGCGATACCTCTCAGCAGTATCTACCAAGCTCTCCTCCTTGATACACCTTTTTTCTTTATATATTTTCTTATTTTTGGGGGACTGCCCCTTGCTCCCTCGCCAGAAGCTACCTTTTCCTTCCTTCCTCCACATTTCGTCTCTTCTTCTGCATTGCTATTCGTTCCAGACTTCGTTCCAGTTTTGATTTATTTTATTTTATCTTATTTTATTTTATTTTATTTTTATTTATTATTTTTATTATTTTTATAATATTCTATTTCTTACTCACAAAGGTTGTAGTCGCATCCTGTCGAATAGAATATCGTCTCGCTGCATTGAATATCCCGGCTTCTCCATGTCGTGCAACCTCTAGCGACGCTACTCCCTCCTCAGCTTTCTACCTTTCTCTTCGTCTTCGTCTTCATCGTCTCCTTCTCGCTCGGCAACCTCCCTTCTTCCCTGCCACGGAAAACCCTCCATCGAACCACAAAACGAACCTTGATTACCTAACCAAACTCACGATCCTACGCCTTGGCTCCTCACACGCCCTCCAACACGTCCGAGCTGCTTCCAAACACACTCACAACCGTCATCGTCATCCCGTTCCCAGGACCGCACTCGAGTACTCTCCGTCATACTCACACAAAGCTTCTCATCCTGCTTCAACACGCCTGCGCAGCTTCCGTGACGTACATACTACACACCCGTTCAACCTTCTGGCCTCCCATCTGCCAGGAACCCTTTCGTTTCTTCTCCCCATCTGCATCTGCATCTGCGGGACGTTATATCCTCCGGTGACCGCTAAACTCGCTGCGATCTACATTCCAAGGCCTTCGACCTCCAAAACAGTCGCATTTCGAGCCATCCCTCCGTACCAGAAACCCCATAACCCGCTGACACCGTCCCTGTACCCTTTTTCCATTTCCCGCCTGGAATACGCCCTTTTTATACTTCCATAGGAACCTAAGGATACATCCATCAGGAGACCCTACCTACCTACCTACCTCCGGACCCTGCTTTTATATTACCTATTTGTCTTTTTTTATACTTTTACTCCACACAATCCTCCGAGACGCACGCTGCCTTTATCCCTGGACGCCTTCTATTGCGCGCATCTTTAGCCAAACAACAAAAAACCAAAAAAATCCCCGTCTGCATAAAATAATATCCCAGCCTTTACACAACCGGCTACCCGCTTTTCCCGGACAGAATTATTATAAGGAACCTGTCAAACAAGAAATCCCTGAGATTGTCAAAAAGTAAATTCTCTTGGATCTACAACTTTTTTCTTCTAGGGCGGGAATCCGGATTGCTCTTTCTCTTCACCTCTCGTCTGGAACATATTGCCATTCCTGCAACCAATAGACGCCCGCAAAACAGGGCCACCGATTGCCCTTGTGTTACAAACGACTAGGGTCCACGAGATCCCTTTTGACTCTCGCTTCCGTCTTTTTATGAATCTGAACACAAGCATACGAAAGTTCTATGGGACGCTAATCTTCTGGGGAAGAGTTCTTTTATAAAAAGACCTTTGACATATTTTACCTATCTGTTTCTTTACAAAGACGTCGAATATCGAAGGTGTTTTTTTTTGTTCTTGCCTGGATTCTTGAATAACCATCAAATTTGCCTGTCTTGAGCTATACCCTGCCGGTATCTCTATCTCATCGACACTGCACTCCCGTTCGCGGCACCGTACCAACAAAAACACAATTGTTCCTGATCTCACAATCCTGTGCGTCAAGTTATATATCGGTAGTTTAAAGGAGAATCACGTCCGTGGTTGCGGTTTTTTCAACCTGTTTCAAACTCTCTTTCCTACATCGACTTCTAGTTTGACGATATATTATATCAATCAGAATGGCGGGATTCTTCCGACGAATATACGATTGGCTCCTTAGCCTATTTTGGTACGGGTGCCGATACAGATAAACGAATATATACAAATCAGTTCTAACAGATATATAGGGCTACGGAGATGGATATCACAATGATCGGTTTACAAAATGCTGGTAAAACGTCATTGTTGAGAGTTTTATCTGTAAGTTCACCCGATGCAACTCTTTCTCTTTTTTTTTATTTTCGATATACTGACGCGCGAAATTGAATTTCATGCAGGGCGGAGAGTTTACTACTGAGTATGGCATTTTCCGGATACGGGGAGCTCTTAGTGTGGGGTGCGTGAGCAAGGTTTACTAATCAAGGTGCTATAGCTCCATTCCTACTGTCGGCTTCAACATGAAACGGGTGCAGAAAGGGCACGTTACGTTAAAATGGTATGTACGATATGTCCGTGCGACGAAAGGTCCTTCGCTGACATATAGATATACAAATACAGTTGGGACCTGGGAGGCCAACCAAGATTTAGAGCCATGTGGGAACGATATTGTCGAGGGGCGAACGCTATCGTGTGAGTAAATAATTAGAAAACTTGGCACGCCTGATTAATCTTTGTTACTAATCCTGTTTCTATAGATTCATCGTTGACGCTGCAGACATTGCAGCTCTGCCAATCGCCCGAGAAGAATTACATACCCTCCTCCTAAAACCGATCCTGGAAGGCATCCCGCTTTTGGTGCTAGGAAACAAGTCCGACTTGCCGGATAAACTGGGTGTTGACGACCTCATCGACGAACTGGAGTTGCGGGAGATCAAGCACCGGGAGGTTTCCTGTTATAGCATCAGCGCGAAGGAGGAAACAAATCTCGACGCTGTGCTGCAGTGGCTTATCAACAAGGCGAAGAAGTAAACCCTACTTTTTTCACTTTATAAACGTTTTTGTGCTTCGTTGAATTTCTCCATTTATCTCCCTTTCGACTCACGGCCGTATTTTTCTTCTTTTAACGCCGTAAAACCCCAATTGATGACTTTGATGTGTCCCGGGACCTTCTTTTTTAACAAAAAGATCACTTTTATTCGATTCAACAATACTCCTTTTCTGTTTGGTTCTTTTTTTTTTCTGCGCGGATTTTTTTGTTAATTTTCTCTAATACCCCAGCGACTTTTTTTTTTTTTTTTTTTTTTTTTTTNCTTTTTTTTTCGTTTTTTTTTTTTTTTGTGCTTTTTTTTTTTTTTTTTTTTTTTTTCTCCCAGCGACTTTTTTTTTTTTTTTTTTTTTTTCCTTTGCCATTTTTGATACTGCCGGTTTACTATTACTACTCACTCTCCCATCATTGATATATCCCGACCATCATTTTGATATTCTATTATGACGGCCTTTTTTATCGATATTCTTCATCATATTCTTTCTTCTTCGTTGGCAACAAACGGCTTCCAAAAAAACCCAAAAAACAACCCAAAAAAAGATATATGAAACTTCTTCTTTAGATTCGAAGGACGCACCAAGCATTACAGATACGAGCGTACGGATACCACAGATCTCGTGATGACGAACGAACAGACTTTTTTTTCTTGCGGAATTCCCCTTTTTTCTTCATTGATTATTTTTTTTGTTTTGTTTTTGCAGGTTTCTTAGACGGTATTCTTTCATTAGTGAGCGGCGAGAGCAAATTTGCGGGCTTTTTTTTTTGATATTATTTGAATTTTTCTTTCTTTCTTCTATTGAAGGGAGTATAGCTTATTGTAGTTGCTACGGGATTGATTCGATTCGAGGAGGTTTTTCGGTTTTGAGCGGGCGGATTTTTTATAACCTTTTCACGGCCGTTCATATAATTTTTAGTCATAGCGTGATTTTATTTTTGTTTTTTATTGTCTTTATATTATATTTTACTCTTTCTGACATTTGGGAATCTGATATAATTTCAATGGGATTCGAATCCGGATATAAGACTTATGAGGCAGAGCTGAGGAGGAAGAATATACAATAAAGTTGGTGTATGTGGCGGATACCGTCGGCGGTATAACGGAAGAACCTCTCACCGGACATCCACACGAGACACTTTGTACTTCGTGCCGAGCGACCGGTCTACAAGACAGATGTGTAGCCTATAATCGTAGCAAGGTAATTCGCTACGTCAGATAGTTAAAGGTGGCGCGGTTCGGTCGAAAACGGAAATCGCGGAAACGAAACGAAAACGCCACACACGTCGGATATTAAAATCAAGTCAGCGGTAACGCATGTAGCTACACACTATCACCTGATTTACCTGCGGTCTCGAAGTGTCAAACTTGCTTGCTAGCTAGCTATGATGATGCGCAGCGTCCGTATATCCGTCGCATCGGCCCGACTGTTCAAGAATAAGGCTGGTAACCAGAACGATATGTAACGTTTTACTGTGTGTGTGCGCTGTTTCAGCACAGCCTCAGTGACGAGTCGATGGGGATGGTGGACTTGTATGGTTCGCGGCGGTAAAAGAGCTTTGCGGCCAAGAGGGAGGCCAAGCTGCGTCGTCATCGTGAGGGGTATTTGACTTTGACTTTGTGTATTCTGTGGTGACTGTGAGATCAGTATCGTCGACGAATTCATTGTTGAAGTTGGAAACTATATGATGTTTAATATGAATTGGCTGAGTTATGTCATCGTACGATCGGGGTAAAAGGCGATGGTCTGGAACGAGATGGAGCAATGCGGCTGTTGCTGTTGTGTGATATAAAATGATAATTAAAATATAAATGAAAATGAAATAAAATAAAATGTTTGAATCGCGGAGTGTAGCACATCGCCAAGTAAGCTTTTTCTCGCACACGCATTTGTAACCATCTTCGTCTTCATCGCCCCCTTCCTCTTCCCTCCGTCCTTCTTTCTCTCTTTCTCTCTTCTATTCCATCTTTCTTACTTATGCTTCTCGACCCGCCGAATACAAAAGAATTCTCTACATTGTAAATAAAGCTTGGCAGACCTGTTTGATTTCTCCAACGACAACAACAACAACTGCTTTCGTCGACGCTAATTCGCACATTGCTACGATTCCCGGTAAGTGCCTGCTAATCACACACCTAACCCCCGTCGAAGCCGCAGCGTAGCAGTAGGTATCATTTTCACGAGACGATACTCCCATTCCCTGCGCTCGCTTTGGCTGCCTTGCTGGGCGGTGGGCGGTGCAGTACTTACTTGCTGTGAGAGGGAAATAAAAACTCAAATGCCTACAAATTCCGCATGAGTACCGACTGTCACTGACTTATTTATCAACCTATTTGTCCGCCATCTCTTTTAGATTCCAAAACGAACCCTCTTTCACACTACTTATTCTTTATATCTATTGCTCGTTTTCTTCTGATTCGACTCTTTTTATCCTTCCCGCTTCGCACTTCGCACTTCTTTCGTCATCGCTTGACGACATTTCAACACATCCGTTTATTTCCCATACAGCGCTACTTCGCAGTAGTTATAACAAAGAAAGATGATTGCTGTTCCGAGAGAGCAGATTGCGAGATCGCTCGTGGCTAGGGATTATTAGTACGCTATTCCTCTGCCTTCGCTTTACATTATAGATCTATGTGCTAATTAATTATCGACAGTAACTGCGACTTTTCCGGCTGCTATTACTCCCCATGGTACTCCTGGCAAAGATGGGTCGTCCTCGGTGCTCTCCTAAGTATATATCCCTCTTCTCACAAAGATATCTACAATACAACGCTAATAGTATAATAGTATTCACCCTCTGCGTCCTCCTCCTCTGCGCCTGTCTCTCCGCCCGTCGCCGCCGGAATCGCGGCCTCTCACCTTTCTACGGCACCGCCTGGGCCGCACCACCAGCCTACAACGTCCACGATATCCCCCACCAACAGCATCACAACAGCACGGGCCCTCAGTATGGCGGACAGACGTACGCTGCAAACGCGTACACGCCGTATAATGCGCCCGGAAGTCCGCCTGTGTACTCGCCTCCTGGGAACGCTGGGTATTACGGTAGCCCGCCGCCGCCGCGGGGGAATACGGGGTACGAGATGGGGAATTATGCCGGAGGTAGTGCTGGTGCGCCGCATATTCCGCCACGACCGGAGGAGGCGCATGTTGCTAAGCGTTGATTGTGGTTCTTTGTTCTTTGTTTTTGTGGCTTTATTTTTTTTCGTTCGTTATAGGTAGGATATTGTGGTCTGACTACTGTGTTATTTTACAATGTTGCTATGCAATGATGGTGCGGTGGTAACGTTCACGGTTTTATGGTATTATGGGCGGGGCGGTTATGTTTTTTTTTTCTACTTCGTTTTTTAAATACGTTTTTAAGATTCGTGGGTTTAATATTTGTTCATGGCGTTCATAATTGGTATTACAGTATAATGGAAAACTGGGTCTTATTCTAACCTTTCTTGGTAACGTAGATCGTATGGTTTAATAATCGAAATGAATCAGGGAGACACACGTGGAGATTTAAGTTTGTGGAAGTCCGTGTGGCGGTGGACTTTATATTAACTTTTTTTATTCTTGGATTGCTTTGATGTTGTATGCGCTACTCTACGAACTGTAGGCGAGCTGGGCTCGAGATTACTATACAGGCTACAAACTGTGCGAAATATTAGTACTGTTTGGTAGGAAATTATAGATTGTAATATTGTAATATTGAAAATTGGGCGAGGGGTATCGTGACTGATTCGTTAAGATATAATAATAAAAATACACGAATGAAAGTATTGAAGAAGAAAGAGTAAGACCGGATGAAACCCGATTAAGAAATTTGTGTGTGTTCCCAGATATAAAATCCAACGCCATAAATATATAAAATATTAAAAAATCAAAAACAACAACGACACTGTCTATTAAATTTAATTTCTTCCCTTCTTATTTAAAAAGCAGTCCATTGACCTTGCTGCTGTTGCGGCTGGTACACAGGCTGCTGGTACGCGCTATACCCGCCGTGATCGAACTCGTTATGGTTGAACCCGCCGTGTTGCACTTGCGGTGCACCACCACCATTAATATTATTAATATGCGGATGGGTAAGCTGCACGGGCGAATGTCCGAGATCATCGTCCATCTGCGCCATGAACGCCGTGTTTGTGTTTGAAGTATTTATGTTCTGCGGCTGTAAATACGACGATGGGGCGGAGTACGATTCTGCCACCGTGGTGCCCGTGTACGTTTGCTGTTGGTACGGCGCGGCAACGTTGTTTGTTACGCCGGTGTACTGCGGCAAGATGTTGGATTGCTGGTAGGTTGGTTCCGGTGGGTAGATTTCAGCGTTAGCGTAGGGCCCTTGGTTGTGAGAGTTGATGTGCGGGCTGAAGTCGAATTCTGGATGGGAGGGCGCAACGGTAGCGACGGTGGGCATGGTGTTCGATTCCGGGTAGGGGGATTGGGTGCGAGCGGGGACTCGGTTGGGTGCGAAGGGGGAGTTCACGCGCTGCGGACCGAAGGGGTTTAGATTCGGTGCACTGTTGTTGTTAAGAGGTAGACGGTAGGAAATTGGCGGCGAGGACGAGATGGCCGCGGGAGGGGGCTGTTGGGGTCTTCTGTTGTTGCTATTGTCGACCTCGCCGAGTTCGATGTCCTCGACTTTGACGGTCACGTCTTCGATTTTTTCGTTTTTGGCACCGTTCCAGGATGGCATGATGGGGAGGTCGTCGGCGTTCTTGCCGTTCGTGGTGCCGGATTCGAAGTATGCGTATTGCGGGGCCGACGAGGTCGGATAGCCGCCGTTCGAGGGAGCCATGTAGGCAGGCACGGGGTCGTTGAAGAAGGTTGATTTCGAGCGGGCGGCTTTGCGGCGTCGACGGCAGCAGCAGCGGTAGCAGCACCAGGCGATGGATATCATGACGAGGGCGCCGACGACGCAGCCTGCGATGACTGGGTATTTGCAGAACGACTTTGCCATGCATCTACAATTATACATATTGTCAGTATTTAATTTATATTTAAATATATAGTAATATATGTTGAAATGTAGACGTACGAATCCCATGATTTGAGGGTGTCGGGCAGCGAGGCGAGGTCTTCCTGGGCACCTCTCCTGGCCAGGCGGACGGCCATTAACTGACTTGCCAGCGTCATATTTATTATATTTTGATCCTGAAGTCGATATTATTTCAGTCAACGGTAATTATATGTCGGTAATACAATGAGCGTGTTGGAAAGCCCAGCTTTCAATTTAAAGACCGTGGCGAATCGAAATTTCAAAGTCGATAATCGATTCGAGATTCGAAATATGTGCTGCTGAACGAGCAGAAGTAGTTATACGGTAGACGTATAAAAACGAGTGTAAGGAGAACCCCCAAAAAAAGAATAACAATAATCCAAACTGCGAGAGAATAAAAGAGAAAGGAAAGAAGGTGTTTTAATAGAAGCCGTGAAAAGGAAAGAGGGTGCACCACTACGACTGTGCCCAGCTTAAAGGGGCTGATTCAGAAAAACCTCAAACAGACAAATGCAGGAACCGAACACTCAGCCATGTCATCCATCCATTCGCCGGCTATGAGTGACCCCGCTGTGTCCTCCTGCGGTAGGTCCAGCAGAAACGATCGGGAACGCTGAAATCCTCCGTCGAGATCGTCTATTAGGACTTTTTCATTTGTCCATTTTTTTATTATTCTTTTCCATGACGATATATCTATCGGTTAGCTGCAAGGATAGCGCCGTGAATGCGAAAGATAAACGGGATTTAAATTGCATTCTCCGTCTATCAATCTCAACCGACGAGTTTCTCTCAAACATTCGGCCAGGGATTAAATAAATACTTTAAACGACGCTCGTTATCGAAAATCTGTCGTCAATGAAACGGGCATTGTCGGGCAGTCATGTCGGTCATACGCTTCACGAAAGGGGATTTCGATTGCAGAGTATAGTATATCTTCTTCTTTTCCTTTCTGACCCGCGCCAACCGATACGCTCGGGGAAACATCTTTGTTCAAGTTCCCCCCAAGTCGTGCAGATGTTTGCCAATTGCAATCGACTTGTGATTCTTCGCTAAAATATCCCTTTCCTCGTTTCTTACTTTAATCGTTTCGCTGTCATGTCGATTGTTATATATAAATACTTACATCCAAGTCGACAATATTATTATCATCACCTACGAAAGTTTTCCCCCCAGTACATAGATACTACGTTGTCTCGTGGATACTATACTACCAACTGTATAAATTTAGAGAGTTCTCTATATCCGTATACGAGGAAATTGTAAGCCCAGGAAATCCATGGAGGCTGACATACATCCAGCAACTCATTCCGGGGTGGGCTCAAGTTAGTTATCTTTTAGAAACAATCCAGAAGGTCGGACTGCACCGGACCATTCCCCTTCGGAATCATGAAACTCGCCTCGTTCGTTTATCGTTCATCGTTCACCGTATTTTGTCGTGCCGTTTCTCAAACAAGCAAGAGGGGCTCGGTCTGTTCTAATTTAATTTCCAGAGAAAAAATGATTATCACGGGAAATCTTTTGCAGCCCTTTGTGAATGGACAAACTTGTTGCACGTAATATTGCGCACTTTGTACTGCCACGGATGAAAAACAAGTAAGATTACACAGAGAAGAGTGGCGGGGCTTACGTTGTTTACGCTCTCACCCCACGTCCCGTTAAATTGCCATTGGTCGCACCGCAGAAGCGTTCAATTCTATTCGTATTCTTTTGTTCGTGAAAGAAAACATTCGAATTAAACGGATGAAGTGAAGCTCGGTCGAAAGAATATCATTTTGTCAAGGCGCACACAGGGGCCCTCGCACGACAGCACAATTTAAACCCCCCGTGCACCGCGGGAAAAGCCACCATTCCTTATCTCGTATTTTTGTGCTAGGAGAATACGATATTCTGTCAGTATACGTAGCAAGAGGGAAATAAATTCCTAAAGCCGGTCGATATAATATCAAAAGAGTTAACTGCTTAGGACTTAGTATACAGCCGTAGCTGAAAGGCGAGCCCGGATCATTAAATACCACGAGGTTTCGTTTCTGTATTCTCCGTCGCGTCGGTGGAGGGTGCTGCAGGGATACCTCCGCTAGCGTGGGCTTTTATGCACAGTTGCATCATTCGTTCTTGAAACAGTCTTTGGGGTTTTTTGTTAAACTAGCTTGATCGGGGACACTTACCCTTGGTTCATTGATCGAACACATCGTGTGCTTGAGTTCTGTTCTATTTATTCGATTGTGAAGAAGAAGGTAAAAAAAAAAAAAAAAAAAAAAAAAAACCTGTTTCTGCATTGCATTGCATTACATTATCGATATCAGTACCGTCGGCATCGTTTGACTGCTCTCGCTTGGGAACAATCAATCAAGGTACAGTAGCGTGACATTTTTATCCGCCAGCTCGACAAGATTTCAGTTCGAATTCGGTACTTTGGGTTTTACAAAGTCCAATCGTAATCGCTCCATCAGCATGCAGAGCGCAGTACCTACATACCTCAGTACTCACAACGTACCAGCACTCCCTTCCCCGCGAAATACAAGGGAAAAATCCAGGTTACAACCCAGTTGTGCATTACGCTGTAAGTGATGCCATTGGAAGGATCTAATCAGCCCTTCCTCCGGATCGAGGATGCGCCGGCCGGTATCTACATGCATGGTTCGCATAACAATATATACGTCGACGGTCAGGTGCTCCAATGAATCATCGTTTCGCGCAGGGCGGAGTAGATATCAATTCCTACACGTACACACGCATACTTCTGACTTAGACACAAAGCTAAGTAGCCTTAAGAACAGAATACTTCTGGCTTGGTAATATAGCCTTCGTTCGCCTATCTGATTACAGAATATAAGGCGGGCACTAACTGAGCTGGGCCTGATTAATATTCATAAGTTACATGCGCCCTGCGTTTTTCTGCAGGTTTGGTAGAAGGATTTATGGAGTCGGGCCGAGAAGCTTTTTTTTCTTCCGTTGAAATTTATTTTTGGGATCTCTACGTATTTCGATATAGCCGACATGGTATTGAGGATATGGGCCTACGCACACTAATATACAACAGTGGCATGCTCCGTTGATAATGACTGTGCTATGATGCTGTTACTATAAATACATGAATTGGCACTCTGAATGGAACTTTTCGTTTTTTAATTCATCTTTTCGATCTTCGAATCTATAATATCAATATATCCTATATATCACACCGAGACCATAATTCGTGGACGGCTTCGAGTATATCGATTCGCCTGGTCATCCTACAAATTCAAAACCCCTACACCTTAAATTACAAAACCAAACTTATAACATTCTCAAAACTACGAAAATTCCACAATTATAAAAACCCAATAACATGTGTTTAATGTAAGTCGCACCAACCATCATCACACAACGTCCATTTCACGAGCCGCCTACACGCATTCGTACCACCCAATCAACCCACTAAAGCTAACTCCCCATAACCTCAAACACAGCGCCCCCAAAGAACGCCAAACAGCATACCCCGTCGCCCGCCGGGTATCCTACATCCCCCCCTCACGCTCAACCAGACAAGAAACCGTCATCGTCGAACGTCCTCGCTCCAGTTACCGCTCCACAGGAGGTGGCAGCAGCAGCACACACCGCACCAGCGGCAGCCATTCGCGACGAGGCTCGAAGGCTGGTGTGGTGTATACTACTCCAAGGGGGTCGTATGTTTCTACCAAGAGTCGGAGGGAGTCTGCGCCAGTTATTGTGGAGAGGACGTATCGTTGATCGTTGATATCGGACGGATTTGATATGAATACTGGCGGTGAGTAGACGTCATGGTTTGGTTCCCGAATGTTTTATCGTTTTACCGTTTATAAGTGCTTTATTGGAGATAATTGGATGGCGTTTTTCTTGGCTTCTTTTCCTTTCTTTGTATTTTTTTTATAGCGTTCTTTCGTTGACGATTTAATTGTGTAGTTGCGAGTGAATTGTTATAGCAGTATACATACCATTAGGATTTAGCAAGACAATGAAGCTGGACTTTTGAATCTTTCGAATTCTCTTTGAACGTAGCATCAGGGATCCATCCGAGGATACTTTATGAATATATAAATTGACTAAAAGTACATTATATGCCCAACCGTCGCAATCATTAATAGTACACGATATCAATACACACAAAATGCCTGCTAAACAGCAAAAATTACCCATATATAAACTATAACCCCCACAAGAAGCAATCCCAAAGACACCTAATATCGATATATCAATCTCTACAGAGGACCATCGTACTCCCCATCCTCACCACTCATAGCTTCCCGATCCTCCTTCGCTCTAGCAAATTCCTCCGCCGCCTCCTTCCCTCTATCCACATCGACAAAATACAAGAACGGCAGCGGCACCAGTAAAAGTCCTAGGATAAACCAGAAGGCGAGCCGGATATCACCCCATCTGTCGGTGATCACACCCACAACCGTCGGACCGAACACGCTGCTTCCCTACGATTCATATCATATCAGCATCATCGCTAGTAAGAGTGCATGTGAGAACGAACAAACCTTATCGGTGATAGCATAAAGAGCGAAGAACGCCGCCTCAGAACCTCGAGGTAACAGTTCTGAAAATAAACTCCTACAGTATCCGCCCTGTCCGCCGAGTACGAACCCGAACCAGACGGCGAGACCGTACATCTCTCCAGGTCTGATCACCAAATATTAACCTGCATTGCACTTCATTAAAATGTAAGGGATAAGAAGAAGAAAAAAATACCTGGTCAACCCGAACCCCGCATTCTTCACCGACTGCAACAAACCCGTCAACCCGTACAGCGGAATCAAAGCGAACAGCGATATGCAAACCAGAATAGTCTGACTGACGCTCCACCCGGCCCAGTTACTAATCTTCGGCCAGCTGAACGCCCCGATAACCCCACTAATCGGCATAATCACCCCGATAGCAGCCAACTGCGGCGGCGACATTCCTAGATTCGTCTTTGCAAACACGATTGCGGACGATGCGATCGTGGCTACCCCGTCAGAAACCATAAACCACGCCACGAGAAACAACGTCACGTCGCGCAGCTTGCTCGCCTGTCGGATCGTTTTGAACAGCCCCCGCCAGGAGTAGGAGATGTATGTTATCCAGGTGAATTTCTCGCCGTCGGCCAGTGGTAGCGGTGGACCGGGCCGCGGGCGTAGCGTCATCGCCGAGGGGATGGTGAATAGTAGCCACCAGAGGCCGACGCAGAAGACGGAGACTTGCAGGGAGTTAGTCGTCGATCCGCTGGATACTACGATCATTATGCAGAGGATTTGGAGGAGCACGCCGCCGCAGTAACCGATCGCGATGCCGTTGGAGGATATTCGGGTCGAGAGACGCATCGCGGGGGTCATGTTTGCTCCGGGCTCCGGTTTCAGTGAAGGTGCGCCGCCGAGGAGGGTGGCGTCTTCGGCACCTATATCGTCGTCGTCAAGGGATACGTTTGAGGCGGATGCGGGGAGACGGCGTCGAGCTAGTAGGGGTTTTATCGTCGGGTGGTTGCGGACCATGACGGGTAGGAAGGCGTTCAGGAGGACGTAGGAAGCTCCAAAGGTCACCTGTGTACCACGTTAGCTGAGAAAGTATGTATTCAGTGACGGGGAGCTTACGTTTCCTATCTGCGAAAGAATCGAGGCGGTCAGGACCCACTGGGCGTTTATGAATATCATGAGGATACACGCCACTGAACCGATGCATGCGAATATCAAGAGTAGCTGTTTTCGATAGCGACCTAGCATATCGTTAGTACATTACGACCGTTGTAGACCTGTAGAGCTACTCACCGTGATCTGCTGCTCCAGACATCGAAATGATGACAAAAGCTAACCCCCATGAGACTATTAGCCAAATCCAACCAGCAACCTCGAGCATCTCAGTTCGAACCTTGAAACATCACACTCAGCGAGAACGTATACATGACAAAACTCGCAGTGTTCACATCAAACCCCAAAATATCCACCACGCAAATCGCCACCTTTTCAGCGTCCGGCGAAGCGTCAGATCCACCGCTGACGCCTCCGGATCCCATCGCTTCCGAGCTCTTACACCGCAACGACGGATCCCCGAGGATATGCCCCTTCTCGCGCGCCAACTGCTCCAGCAGAACGGGGATGAAGCTCCCCATCGCGCATATCGCAAACACCTCGGACGCCCAAGCGTAGCTGTACCAGCCGTATATCTCTTTCTTCGACGTCGGCCGGGTATCTTCGTCCGGGTATGATGGCGGAGCCCCGAAAACACCTTCCTCACCATCACCGCCGTCGCCGTCATCGTCACGGTCGGAAAACACAGGTGTATAATCCTCGTCGTTGTCGTCCATTATATTGTTGTTTACCGCTGTGCTGCCGTTAAGCCCGCTGGGATTCGAATGTCGCGCCCGCTGGACGCCGCCGGAAACTGTCATCCTCGATAGCGGGTATGATGCTTCCGTCATCCAAGACCGAAGGGCAGGGGACGGGGCGAAGTAAAAGAAAAGAGAAAAGGTTCCGGCCTTATTTAAACGGGGTTTGCGTGCTGCCTGGGACGCGGTGTGTTCAGGAGCGCAGGTGGTCCGCGGAACGATCCCGATTGGTGTGGACACTCGGGCTTTCCAGGCCTTACGAGGAACCCTTCGACGCTGGGTGGAATGTGACCTGTCGGGAAGACGCTCCTTTGCGAGTAAAGGTCCACTCTCGTTTCTGCGTGACCAGCTCTAGCTTGAGCATGCCAGATGCTAATCTAGCGGGTATAATAGAATATAAGTAGCGATCGTTTGTTAATTCTGCCCCTGGAGAACGAAACGTTAACGTGTGATGAGCGACGGGTGACTTGCGGAGTAGCGGGAAGATCGATCACGCCGGCGTAAAAGTATAAAAACTGTAAAACTCGTAGACGACGAGGTAGGAATGAGGAGAGAACAGAATGTCACGAGAGCCAGCCAGCCAGTTACGGTTGTCTTCTCAAACAGGGTTGCGTCTTATGCTGCCACATAAACGCCTAAATGCGACTGGTCGCGATCCCATCGACATGCACGTTGCATTTCTGCCCCAACACAATCACTCCAATTACATGTTGTCGAAATTATACTTCGATAGTACTATTATAAGGATTGATTTATTAGTCTAGTCAATATATTTATCTCTTTCGACAACTTGATGTTCATGCCCAACTGATACTAATCAGAGGATATCGCCATCCGCAAGTTACAGCTTCGAGTATCATTTTTTATCCGGCTGCACCCCTGTATATATCGGCAGATCTAGTTCCAATATCCGACCGTCCTGCTGTTCACGGTTAGAAGCAATTTTGTGTCTATCAAAGTTCATTCTCACGACTAATGTTTAAACCCTCAAGGTTAGCGGATACTTCCGTAATAGCCCATGGTTTCGACGCTTCAATTCTAGCCATCTCTACTAAATTATAGCTCCGGAGACTTTTTTTTTAAAAGCTTACATACGATTAAATCAGATTAACGTGATATATATAATAAACTTCACATCGGCTCCGAATTAGCCCCCGAGCCTCGTCTTTGGTCTTCGGGATGTTCACTCGGTTGTGATTAATACTACCCGGGGTATCCGAATATACATCGAAACTTCTAGAATTTATTCATCGTCATATTGTTGTATATTGATCTTATCTGGCGAGTTAGTTGAAAGAAAAAAATTGTGGTGATGAGATTATATACAGAATTTGACGGTTTCTGCTGTCGGATGGCAAGGAGATTTTGATTCGACATGTATCCATATGCCCAAAAGTAAGGTGAATTCAAAAATAAAGGCACATACGAGTAGGCCGGAGGTATATTACATCATTCATATCGTGGGTCTCAAGACAGCTTCAAATATCCGCCGTGTTTTCGCAGTATATGACGCTTGTATTTACAAGAAATATCATTAGGCGAATGATACTCGAAAAGGAAGGTCCTCAACTACGTTAACTACAGTTATGACGCGCGTATTCCTATATCGGCTTCCGTTAAGATAACCGCCAATTTCAAATGTACATAAAAAGGAACATTGTTACGAGACCATTCTTCGGCGACTCGAAGAAATTTCGAAAAAAGAAATGGGGAAACGAACCTATAGCTACTCGATTCGGTAAATGAGCTTGACCATCAATACTCACTAGCGAGTGTTATTTGCCATGTTCACTTTGGAAATCGGTGAGGATCGGCTATCTTGTTGCATAACAGGTCATTTCACATTTGTCTAAAGTTGACTTATCCCAATTTGATACCAATATCTACAATTTAATATTATAGTCTCATTTTGTGAGGAATTTCGTACCTATGAAAAGGTGGAGGATTATGATTACGCATGGCGAAATATCAAATTTCGAGTCGAGTTCCGAGCTCGGGATACTTTCATATCAAGAGTTTCAACTGCAAGTAGACTTCACGTCGGGCTTAACTCACAAGTGAGAAACGCAAATAACTCAGCATACAATAGAACAATAGACACTTATCTTTGCGCTTGAATTAATATCTCGAGACAAAAATATGTATGGAAGCCGATATTTGCCGGCATACGACAACCTCTAAGCAATATGCAATAAGACATTCAAACTTCATTCAACCCCGCAATAGACGGAACTACATAAACCCTCCAAAAATACCCACTGAGTACATGTACATACATGAAAATCTAAAATTCTCAGAACTCCACCTCAGAAACGATCTGATCAACGAGACACAAAAACAGTTCATGCGAGCTCCCCCTCGCTGTCAGAATTCCGAGGGGTTGCGGGTTTCGTTTCAAATTATGCGAATAATCCACATCAAAAGGGGGAGTGAAGAAACGTTAAAACACAACCGGCAACCGGTAGTGTCGCGTCGTTTGGATTGTTTTCGCAAGGATAGATACACATATAGATCGAAATGGAAGAATATAACGGTTGGGATTGTTAGATACGGAGTATAACAAAGTTGGTATTTCCGTGAAAGAACATCAACCGGCAACCGCCAATGCAACTACAGCGAAGATGCAGGAAGAGATATGCAGAGAGTCCTGCAACACATAAAATATAAATGCTATTGTAGCGAAGAAAATACACGTCTTTCGTAATCTTATCAGAGGAAATTCTGCAACATCAAAACCGCGAGATTATTTCATACCGCCCATCGAAGCAAAGCCAAACTCACTGAACATATTACATACGAGTTTAACTGGGAAGTAATGTGTCGAGTGAATGTTTCGCAGCGACGAACGTGATAAACGAAATGCACGAGGCGACCAGACAAAACCAACTACGAAAAGTCTGAAAAGAGAGTGGTTATCGACAAGTTTGACATTATGAATTTACATGTACATAGGCATCGTGTACAAAGTTGACGTAGGTTAGACCACATTAGATGAAAACCCATTAAGGAGAAGTTACAAGAGTGAAAAAAGGCGCTTAAATTAAAACCATCTCTATTATATTATTCCTCCACAAATATCTCTACTCCCAACTCAACTACTAATACATTATGAAATTTTTTACAAGAGCATAGCAGCGGCACCGAAGACGGCGACCAAGGCACCGGAAGCCATCTTCATGGAAGATGCGGCACCAGTAGCAACTGGTGGTGGTGGGACTGTGGTGTTGTAGACTGGTGGTGGGACGTAGGTGGCAGTCTCGACTGGTGGTGGGGCGTACGAGGTTGGTGGGACATAGACTGGGGTGCTGGTGGGTGGGCACGAGGTGGAGGTGCTGGTGGAGCAGGTCAAGGTGCGAGTGCATGGGCAGTTGGTGACAGTGAGGGTGGTGGCCTCAGTGACGGTGTAGGTCTGGGTACCCTCAACGACTGTCGGCTGTTAGTATCAAAATCGATACAAGAATTAACATTGTGAAACTTACTCTCGGTGGCGTATGGGCAGTAGGTGACGTAGGAGGAGACAACGGTGGTGGTGGTCGAGACGGTACCGTTACCATAACCGTAGTAACCATCGGCCATGACGGCGGCGACAGAGGCGGCGGTAGCGAGGACAGCGGAGAACTTCATTTTGTCGGTTTGGGTTGGGTTATTAAAAATAACGGTTGATTAGATTTTTAATATTAAAGGGTTTAAGGATTGGACAGTAAGTCGCGATTTGCAAATCTGAACGAGTGAATGCGCTGAAGAGCGAGCGTGGTACTTTGTCAAAAGCGAGTGAGTGTGGTGATAGAAGGGAAAGAAAGAGGAGAAGTAGAAAGTAAGGGAGGGTGCACCTCTTATAGCCGGGAGGGCAGAGCGGTTAATCATACGAAAAGGTAGTCGTACGATCGCAATTAGCCCAAAAAATGAGAGTAATCAATCAATCATCACCTTTGGGCAAGGGGAAAAGAAAGAAAAGAAAGGAAAAGAAAAAAAAAAATTTTAAAAAAATTGGAGTGCAATCAAAACGAGCAGCTCTCCTTTCCCGCTTGATTTCGTCCCCTTTGCGAAGTTTCTTTTTCGTTTTTAGTTTTCTTTGTCTTATTTTCTTATTCTGGCATGTTTTCTTTTCTGGCGATGTTTATTTGGGACGTAGGGCGAGAAATTGGTGCGATATGAGTGGCCAGGAACAAGGGTCGGGGTACAGGGTACGTGTCAGTCGCAGAGATTTTTGCGGACGGCGGAAAGAACCAGGCACAAACACCAAGCCCAATTGGTGATAGCCAGCCAAGAACAGCCAGCATGAAAAGGGATGAGAGAGCGGCAGGCACAGAACCGCGTAGCAAGCAAGCCAGCACCAGCAAGGGCGAATCGAAGAATACGTCCGTCCGTTTTGCTTTTGGTTCCTATCGCCAACTTGTTTAATTTTAAAATTCGTTTTTCCTGATCCATCCGTTCTGGGGGAGGACCTTGTTTGGAGATAGGGGATCTCTGGATTTAGATGATAACGGCCGGATGCTTTTATCTGTCTTGCGGGCTTTCTGCAATACGAGCCGGTCTGATATGAAAATGATATGAGATGGGCTGAAAGTCGTGTGCTCTTCTCAATTCCCTTTTGCTCACAGAATACAATATTCTGTATTCTGTAGTAAGGTTGCAATTCGGACTGGGGGAACTCCTCAGGATAGCGTGCATCTCCTGAAGTGCGTATATTTTGCATATCTGCATCTCGCGGTCACAGCCAATACTCGGTACTACTGTGAAAGTGGTTCGCGTGTCTCATGCAAAATGCACACGTCTGGGCACACAGCAAGGACAGTTAATAGTTGGATCGAACGAGTTAGAACGGACCAGTAAAGGGGCTGCTGAACCAATCTCGATCCCATTGGCAGGCTCACGGTCCACTCTGATCTCTCTCTCACTTTCTCTCACTTTCACTCTCATTCTTTCACGGCCTTCGGTTCCGGTTCCACTAGACATTACGGTGCTTGCCAACGCTCGCAAGGAGATTCCTCCCTTCAGCGCATTCCTTGCTTAAGCGAAATTGCACCTCCTAACAATCCTTCTCGTCATTTTTCCAATCAAATCTCAGTTGCCAAATCTGGGTTCTAGATCTGGCCTCACAACTCCGTTCGATCATCCGCCGGGCGACGGATCGATACCGTCTCGTTCGTGCCGTCGATGGAGACGAGCTCAGAAATAGCATCAAAGTACTATCTGTACACTTCCACGTAACATCCCGGCCCCTTTCTTGAAGCTTTTTAATTGCCATGTTTGGGGCAACGTTTCACTCGCGACATCGGCTTAGAAGAAAGAGAAGAGAGGCGAACAAGCTTTCCGGGCCTGCCAGGATGTCATGCATTGTCGACACCCACTTCTTCGTCTGGGCGCGTCTCTCTGCATTTCGTGTTTGTCCACACCTCGAATCTCTCCGTCGATGCTATAAAATAAATAAAATAATACTTCTGATGCTGAAATTGGAGAATCTCGAATATCAAAATTCAAATTCTGCCCTGAAACGCGGAACTACCAAGAAAATTAATTCCCAAAACCACGGGCTTCAATTGTAAGCTTTTCGGGGAGGCTTGCCAATTGATAAAACGAAACCTGTTAATCTCAACTGTCAGTAACATGACTCTGGCTTGCGAATTTCGACTACCAAACGAGGAATGGTTCAGGAACGAAATGAAAAGGCATTTACATTTTCCTCGATATTTGGAAATATTTTAATTTTCCTGGATACGTAAAATACTTTTACGTTCATATTACCTCCTGCTATTTCGTTCACGCGCGCCGAACGGAAAAACAGTGTGGAAAGCAGGCCCCCCATACCGTCTCCAAAATTACATCCCACGCGACGCGGTTGCTTTCGAACATTCCGTAATGCTTGGAAGAGGAAACTTTCGAACGAAAAGAAAAAAGGAAATCTCTTTCGGGCTGGAGGATTTTCTTTCGTATTTTCGGCGCAAGGGGGAGGCAAGTGTTATTCAGCTGCTCAAATTACGAGCTAGCAAGAACAGAATGAATCCATAACCCATTAGCCGATTTGTTCATTCCCTCGGTCGAGTGGACTGATTCAAGTTCTGCTTCTTTTCTTCTTCCCCCCATCTGCCTTTTTCGTATTTGGAGTTTTAACGAGTGTGATTCCAGCGTGCATACCAAGGTTCATATGTAACTTCACAATTTCATGCACGGGACCTGGGCTCCGCAATAAAACATCTCACCAAAGCGCTGGGTCGGCATGTCTTGCTCCTCGCCAACTGGCTGTCATTAATTGGGCACCTCGGAGTTGATTCGAGATAGAATCAGCTTGTGGTGCTAATTGACCCGAGCTAGCCCTGCGCCAAAATGTCAGGTCTTCCAATTGCAAATCCCCTGACCTTCTGGCGGGAGCCGAGTCGGGCTTTTCCCCTTCGGAAGGCACCTCGCGGAGGCCGAGGACCTCAGTTCAAGGGGAGTGCCGCTTGTACAATTGTGAGCTGGCTCATAAGGCAGCTAAACTAGCTGGCAAAGGGATGGAATAGCCGTATTCAGGTTGTCTCGAAATTTCACAAAACCGCAAAACTTCATCAAAGCGAACGTGCTCACACTAACTATCGTACAAGTTGCATTTTCAATTTTCACACCAACTTTGCATTTCTTTTACTAAAAAAGTTGCTCCTTTTTTGTACCTCCTTTTTTGTTTTCACCTCAATGCGTCCAGGGGACAGGGAAATCTCTCACCCAGCTCCTGACATCCTCTCTCAGCTTGACTAAACTCTCGGTCGAGCTACCGTCCCCAAGCTCCTCTGTGAACTCCTTGATCTTCGTCTTCCCGCTCGATGACTCGAACTCCTTCGCAATCGTCACAGCAGAGTCCACAATCTCAGCCACTCGTTCGAAATCGGCCTCATCAAACCCACGAGTGGTCATGGCGGGCGATCCCAGCCGCAACCCGCCAGGTTTCATCTAGAGCGCGGCGGAAAAAAAACTTTCGTTAGCTTCTTTCTCATCTCCAAAAGTCAAATCTTATCCAAAACACCCGAAGCATCAATTGCAACTGTCACGGTCCTCCCATCGCCAGAGCAGAGCAGACTAGAGGTCCAGAACTTACCGCCGACTTATCTCCCGGCACGGTATTCTTGTTCGACGCAACATTGCACAACTCCAACACCCGCTCGACCTTGGCCCCATCGATCCCCTTGGGCTTCAGATCGATCAGTACCAGATGGTTTTCCACCGCCCCGCCGACAATCTTATACCCCAGCCCGTTCAGTTTCCCGCCTAGCGCCTTCGCGTTCTTGACCACCTGCTCCTGGTATTCACGAAACTCCTTCGTCTGTGCTTGCTTCAACGCCACGGCTAGAGCTGTGATCGTGTGGTTGTGCGGTCCGCCCTGGTGACCTGGGAAGACGGAGGCGTTGATCGGGTCTTCGAGGTTGTAGAGGGTTTGCTGGCCCGTCTTCTTGTTCGTCGATCGGACGCCCTTGCGGTAGAATATCATGGCTCCTCGAGGGCCTCTCTACAGCTCATTGTTAACACATCCATATTTAGGAACCATGAGGAACCGAAAACAACGAAAAGATAACGGATGGGACTCATGAGAGGAGGATGATAGAAAGAAGGGAGATGACGTACCAAACTCTTATGCGTCGTAGTAGTGACGATATCGCTCGTATCAAACGGACTGCGCACCACACCTGCAGCCACAAGACCACTGATATGCGCCATATCGCTGAGTAAATACGCCCCGCACGCCGTAGCAATCTTCCTCATACGGTCGTAGTCGATCGTGCGGCTGTACGCGGACGTTCCCGCGATGATAACTTTAGGACGGAATACCATCGCCGTATTCTCCAAGCCGTCGTAATCGATGATTCCCGTTTCCGGGTCGAGATGGTAGGGCATCGTCGTGAAGTATTTGGAGATGAAGGAGACGAATTTCGAGGGTACCTGGTAGCCGTGTGAGAGGTGGCCGCCGTGCGGGAGATCGAGGCCCATCAGACGATCGTGGGTTTGCAGGATCGCGCTGTAGGCGTATAAGTTTGCCGGGGAGCCAGAGAGAGCTACATTCGTCAATTATCCGTTAGACGTAGACTTGTGAAAGTGACCATGATAGAACGTACGCTGCACATTGACGCCCCATTCCTCCGGTTTGAGCTTGAACGTCTCTAATGCCCTCTGCTGGCACAACCGTTCCGCCTGATCGATGAATTCGTTACCGCCGTAGTATCGTGCCCCTGGGTATCCCTCAGAGTACTTGTCTGTCCCGGTGAATCAGTCTCGTTTTTTTTATAACGAAGAAATAGCTGACATACTCTGCATCGGCGACCCGAGGGTATCGAGGACTGCCTGCGACGTAAAGTTCTCCGACGGGATCAAATTGATAAACTCCCGCTGTCGCAGTTTCTCCTTCTTGACGATTTCTGCGACTGTGGGGTCCGCTTCCGCCAGGTGAGCTGTGAGGAGCTATTCGTATCCATATGTTAGCTCCGGACTCGTTCTTATCGGATTATAGCATAGCCAGATCAGTATGGTCGCACCTTATCATGGCTCTCCGGGAGCGAAGCGTAGGATCTCGTGACGGGCCATTGCCTTGCTGCTAACGGCCGTGCAGCCGATCTGATGGGCGCACTCTTGGTCAAGAGTCTGCTGCATAGTGTTCGCTGCATGGTTTGCATATTTTAAATGTCGTCGTCGTCAATGGATCTATCAAACTGCGCATGCGATCGTTATCAGTCGGACTCAATGCACAGTTAGAGCTTATAGCAGAGAAGTGCAGAAAGAACAGCACTCACAATTACGGATATAAACCCAAAGACTCATAGACGTACCTTGCAACCGTGTAATCAGGGGTCGGCAGCGTGTGTATTTATCCAAAGCCCAGCGTGGTCGCAACAGAGCTCAATCGTTCGGATTCTTCGTTCGGTTCAGGCTATCGACGGTATTCTTCCGACGTAGCACCCAGCCTGCCAAGACCCCACAACAACCCCCAACCACTAGAAATCAAATTTTTCTTCTCGTTCTCTCTTCTTCTCTTCTTTTCTTCTTCATACAACTAATTCAACGAAATGATGACAGGCAAACCACCAAACGGAATCCGCCCAGTTCTCGCCCTATGTTCCTTCCCATTCGCAAGAAAAGCGGACTTGAACGTCAGTGTGCGGGCGCTGTGGAAACCCCCACTTGCCGCTTTCTCACCACCTTTGTTGATGGGGGGATATATCTATCTTCTGATCGTTTATGCTTCGCTGGACCGGTGCAGCAGAGACGACAACGGACGCACTTGGAATCGGACTAGTATACCGTCGATGGAGTATACGAGGGATTTTTCAGTGCGTCCGTCGAGTCTGGCTGGCGAGGTTCATTGCAGGTTGAACTGGTTGTTGTCTACATGCGTGATGATATCGATTCTAATTTTTGATAGAAGTGTCTTTCCTGTATATTTATATATAAATTCATATTTATATCGTGGAGTGGCAGTTTGTGTATATACCGTCATCCACTATCTTTCTATATATCTAAATACATGCCCAATAAATATCATATTCACTGCACCTTCCGTCTCGCAGAACGGCAGCTGGTACTAATACACGCATACATCATCGCCATATTGATTCGGCCGTCACAGGATGAAAAGAAGAGAAACGAGAAGAGAAACAAAAGCACAAAGTATCTGCTTAGATATCACAAGGGAACAAAAAGACAAGATGCCAGTACTCAATCATTAGGAATAGTATGCTATGTGAAAAAAGAAAACAGTGTACAAGAAAGAGCCATCACGAGGGTATCAATGCCATTTTAAAAAGAAAAAAATGCATGATGATACACAAGGAAACGAAAGACTTGCAAAAAAAACGCTTCAAATCAAAAACGGGAAAAACAACAAAGTAATGATTGTAAACTTTTCGAGAGAAAAAGAGCGCTCATGACTGCTTGTCTCCCTTCTCCTCCTGTTGTCCTAACTGCGGTATACTATGCGTACTATTCCTCGCGGACCCAACCGGCCTCCTCGCGATATTAATCTGCGGTGAAGTCACAATCGGCGACGGCGAAGGAGATTGTCCCGGCGTTCGCATCTTCTCGTCGTAATACGTCGAGCCAGGCTGGGACTCCACGTCCGAGTTCCCGTCTTCGTAAGCGCTAGGAGCGTCGCCGGTCACCAAGCCGAGTCGTTCTTCTTCAGTTTGCACTCGGGTCAGCGAACTCTGTTTCGACGATTCCCTAGACGGCTTGTTAGGTCGCTGTTGCTGCTGCTGCTGCTGCTGTTGTGGTTGTGGCGTTCCAGCACCCCCCGAGGCTATGTGCCCCGGCGACTCGGTCGTCGATTCTTCATCAACGCCGTCGTCTTGCTGCACGGGCTGATGATGGTGTTCGCGACCGAGTCTGCTAAAGATACCCTGGAAGGAGAATTGACGTCTGGCCCTTTGCGTTTGTGAGCTGTCCGGGCGCAAGGTGCCGTCGTCTACGTGCGGTTTTTCATCTGTGAGAGTGAGTTCCGGTGGGTCGGCTGCAGAGTTACCTCTTGACCTGCTACCGAAGAACCAAGGACGGTGTTCTGGGCTCGAGGGGACGACCGTTATCGTCTTTTTCGGCGTGACCTCGGGCGTTCTCGGTTCTTCTCTCCTCTTGCCTCTGCGCTGCGTTACCGAGTCCGGCAGGGCCAATTGATCGAGCGGTACAGGCTCACCATGTCGCAGATCTCCTTGAGAACGGCTTTGATGGGTAGCAAGTCGCATCATATCATTCGAGGCCCTCCCTTCTTCCATCTCCTGCAGGCTGGTCAGCGTGGGTCCTATGTTCGGCCGCTGACTCGCCGAAGTGTGCCGTCTGGGTCTTCCTTCCACGTCCTTTTGTGCAAAGCTCACTCGCCGCCTCAACCCGTCCCACTCGACTACTACGTCCGGACTAAGGTGATCCTTCTCTCTGATATCCCTCAATTGATCTTCTTGAATCTGTTGGAGCTCTCTCGTTTCGGCTTGCTTGCGAATCGTGCTCATCCGTCGGATGATCGCTGCGGCTCCACGGATGGCGTCGGCCTTGGGTTCAGATTCCGGTTCTTCTTGTTCGGCTACAATCTTGACTTGATCCAGATCTCCTCGGAAGACAGCAGTATCTGGAACTTCCTTTGCGGATTTGGAAAGCTGCAGGAGTACCACACCGGCGCAAATTTCGAGGAAACCCATGACCAACGTCGCGATTGAGGTACCGGTGCCCCGGAAACCCTGGAAGAGAACGGCGGATGTGGTGATGGTTGCAGAGGTAAAGAATACGTAGTAGGTCGGCGTGACGAGTGCGGCGTTGAAAATGTTTAGCGCTTTCTACATTGCTGTTAGCAAAGTTCGTTATCCAGATAATTTTGGAGGATGACGTACATTGAGGTAGTAGATTTCTGTCAGCAATGTTATTATGACAAAAACGAGCAGGACGTAGAGAAACCAGTTGTTGAATTGCGGCTTCCCTGCAGCTTGCGCGACTACCGCGGCTCCTAAACCTTGGGTTGCGACGACACTGCGCAAGTTAGCAGACTGATATATATGTAAGTGAACTAGAGATCTTACCTCAAACCACCAATCATAGAGCACACGCTCAAGTAAACCAGCATACTCTTCTCGCCGTATCGCGGTGCGACCCAGAATATAACAAACAAGCAGCCCAAAATAATCACACCGGCGTAGGACAAAAACCCCGGAGCGAGAATGTAATGCTTCATATCCTGAATATCACTAACGGCACTCTGTTCCGGCGCATTGATAGCAATAACAATACTGCCGACCACGCAAACAAAACACCCAGCTTTCCCAACGAACGACAACCGCTCTTTCAAAAAGATTGACGACAGAATAGCGGTGATGACGACAGAGAGAGCACCGAGCGGGGTAACCAGGATAGCATCGACGAAAGCGTAGGCGCAGAAATTGCAAATTTCACCAATGATCATGAGAATCATCCCCGTCCACCACCAGGCGTTCTTGAGGTATCCGACGCCCTCGCCGGGTTTGGAATTGTCTTTGAGATTGGATTGGAGAAGACCCTTTTTCTTCAATACGTAAGAGACACCGATGAAGACGCCTGATGCGATAGCGAGGGTTACACCGACGGCTTTGTATCTGCATGCGTTTCATATTAGCTTCCAATTCTCCAACCGAAACATACTATCTAAATAATGGGTAGACGTACGCTGGAGGCCGTCCATCATGCGGATTAGCGGGTGAAGTTGTCGCCGCAGCTGCAGAGGACGTCGCGGAAGCAATGGCTTCCATTGTTGACGATGCTATGCTGGATATACTCCTAGATGTCGATATACTCGACAAGCTGGACGATATGGACGACGATATACTAGATATACTACTACTCCCACCACCGCCACCACTACTACTCGATCCCGCTGACGCTGACATTATGACAGCGGTTCTAGAACTCTAACCGGGTCCCCCTTTTTTCCGTCGTGTGGCTCGTTCCCGTTTGTTTCGTGCCGGGATATATTTATATGTTATAAAAGCGAGAAACTAGTGATAGTTCGGATCGGAAAATGTTTCTCGCTCAATTGAGGGAAAGAGCTATCGATCTGGAGAGACAGTGGTCGGACGCCAAAATATCTGGCCGTCGGTAGGAGATGAGATTTCGGGAAAAACGGGACGGACAGGGGAGGTTCGTTTCGGTGAGATTTTCGTCGTTAAAAGGAAGGGAATTTCTGGATTTAGCGAATGATCGGTATTCTCATTGTTGGTATACGATTGAGAGGTAGAGAGGAGGGAGAGGAGAAGGAGGAGTATTTTGCAGGCTTGGGAAGCCTTCGGAGTTTGTAGACTGCTGAAGAGCTAGTCGAATGTGTGTGTGGGTAGCTACTTAGTTGTGGGTGTCAGCGTTGTTGGTTGATGTTATCAAACACAGATATATACGATAAATTAAACCAAATAAATGAGAAAAAATAACAATTCAGATACTTGAGTTAAGAAAGTAGAAGTAGAAGGAGGAAAGGCACTTACGATTCGAATGGAATAGAGCCGTTTGAAAGTGGCCCGTCCAGCCTTCGCCTTCGAAGCCTGCCTTCGAATCGGTTGTTGAAGTGACAGTGGCTCAGCAGCGCTAACCTGAACACAGAACCCAGCACTTGCTACAATAACAAGAGCCTAAAAAGCCTGGTCCGACGATATTTCGACTGGAGATAAAAATAAAAAATAAAAAATAAAAAATACAAAAGAAAAGATGCCAGCTGTAAACGTCGTAGATTCGAATTCGTCGTCGTCGTAAGTCAAAAAAGAAGTAACAACTTTTTTCTATCCGAAGGTCTTAAACTTCTTTCCTCTTTATTTCCCCTCTCAAGGGATAATAGGGAGATGGAGAGAGCGAGAGTGGGAATTAATTGTCAAAAGATGTGCTCCAAAACATTCAACCTGGTTAAAGTCCCCTTCTTGGCTTTTACTTTACTACTGGCGTAATCGAAAACCCCAGTCCGCGCTTCCCAATACTGACCACTGTTTCCGAGAGGAGCGATGGCTATTTAATTGCTGCTGCTGCTGCTGTATGTATGGGTACATGTATGTATGTATGTATGTATATAGGTCTTTGCAGGTGGGAAAGGAAAACGGGACTAAATATCTGGACCTAGACAGGGATGCGAGGTTGTGTTTCTCCTGTCGACGTCTGCTACCTTCCTTCTGTTTCGGAGTTACCGTTCAGATTTTGCCGTTATCGATATGAGTATTTGTGTAATCCCGCGGGATGAATGTCGAATGGGTATATGCTATCGTAGGGGATGTAGAAACAGAAATAAATTGATAGAAAATGATGAATGTGAGAGGGAGAAGTACGGTGAGAAAATGCTGAAAGGGAGAATACTTCGATGTTATTTGGTCGCACGAATATCCAAACAAGTATAGTGAACAAGGCGCAAGTTTGCAAGTTCACCCCGCCGGCAATATCAACTTGCGACAAAAGATAATTCTGCGAAAAAAGGATGGCGAGAGGTCGGTGATGAGGATCAATTACTGCATTAAGCGCTGGATGATGACCTCTTTCTGCTTCGTCGCTTCGTAAGTCGTCCAGAGTCGATCACGCAAAACCCCGTACTGTTTGCTGCGGATGAAAAGCAAAAGATGGAGAATTTGGGAAATCGGTATCAGGAATATGCCCTCGTCGGTATGATGAAATCTCGGTATGATGAAATCGCAAATGCGCACCAGTTAGGCTGCTGCTTTTTTTTTGCCTCCCGGTTCTATTATCGTTGAAAGAATAAAAAGTATCCACAGGTGAATTCAACCGAGAGAAGGTTCGTTATCTGCAGACCAAAAATAAAATAAAAACCAGTTACAGACGAATGCAAAAGAGAGAGATCGATCACAAATAAATGGGACGACAGATGCTAAGTGACATAATGATCTGATCTTGGCCGGTCACATCTGGTAATCTGTTTGGATTTGGATGTAGTACTCCACCACGGCCTCCGATACTCCATAGAAGCTTCCCCTTGGCCCCCGTGCTGAGCAGCTGCTCCGTCCCAATCATTTCAGTTTTTTTGTCTCTTGTACGACTAAAAAACAAAGGGACTGCTTTCTCTTGGCTGTCTGTGTTTGTGTTCACCACAGCAACCAGCACGAATCGGGCAGGCAATGTCAGCAAACCGCCTGCTCATTGGCTCACCCAACAGCGTACCCCTAACTTGTGCTTGACCTTTGACAGGTGTTAGTTGGTGGCCTTGGGGCGAACAACGGTCCATAGGCCGAGGGATTACTGAATCGTCTCCATATAATCCACGTCTATCTCTTTAGATATACCAAATGTCTTTCTCCTTTGGTAGCTTCTACAATTAGATATGATATAGATTGTTGAATATCCCAAATGTTAAACATCCTGACTTTTCGCCTTCCACTAATATATGCGTCTCATCCAACTTGAACTCCAAGGTCTCCTGATACAAGACCAAAAATATTCCACAAAATGTAAAAGAAGAACGATCTCGAGTGTATTAAGGAAAGGTATATAAAAGAGAAGTCTGTTATTGTAATAATATAAAGGAAATAGTTAATTTTTCTGTCAACGATATCTGCGTCCTTCATCAAAAGTGGCTTTTTGGGCAAAAAAGGAAATCAAGAAATAAAATCCACCTGATCCAATCATGAATTTACCATGAGGTAGAAAAAAAAGCTGAAAAGCAAAAACTCCCGCACACCGTGCAAGCTTTTTGTTGTGTAACATAGAAGTGAAGATCCGATGACTCCTGACAATAGTATACCGATGTATCGGAAGAAAAACATAAAAGTAAAAGAATAAGAATAAAATAAAAACTCTGAACGCCATGATAAACTTGGAAAAAGAGGTGGTATATACCGTGAGAGATTCATTCAAAAGAACAACTCCAAATAATAAGAGGAACAAAATAACAATTACAACGGATATCCTCATCAAGCAGAACCCGATATCCTATCCATCATGGCCAATAAAATATATGAATTTTTCTTCTAAAACCCAGCGAACAAATCTCCCCGGCGGTGGTACGTCGAAGCATCGTCGTCCTCGCTGTACCGTCCCCGACTCACGCTATACGGATCATCCGGAACCCCATAGAAATCCAAAAATCCGTTTCGAGGCCCCATAACCCTCGAGTTCCGATTACTGCTCCGTCCGCCCTGGAACGCCCTCGACAGATCCGGAAAGAAATCATCATCCTCGTACCCGCCGATCTTCGGCGTCGTATCGATAAACGCCTCCATACGCATCGTCCCCGTCGGGATCGCATCGAAGAAATTACCCCCATTAGCACTGACAGCGCCATCTCTGATACTCTGATTATAAGATATCATGCTGTTTCTGTTGTTATTGCTGCTACTGCCGTTGTTGTTCTCGTACATGGGCACGTTGCAGTTGAAATCCGAGGTGATCGATTCCGACGGCCTGTGGTGACCGGAGAACCCACTGAACGTCGGTGATGTGAAGTTCCGCGATGGCGGCATGCGCGGGATGCTCGGGTACGCGGTATTCGACCGCTTGCGTGCGTGTCTTCGGACCGTGGGGAAATCTGCCACGCTGTCGTCGGATACTATGCTGCCGTACCGGCTCGTTCGGCGCGGGTTAATACCCCCGCTGTGGCTGCCGATGAACGATTCGTTTTCGTTGGCGTAGCCGTTCGAATACCCGTTGGAGTATGGATTAGAGTACGCGTAGCTGTGGTTTGTGGTAAAGCTTCCTTGTGCGGAGAAGGGGTTCTGGAAGGTAGGTCTTGCGTCGTAGTATTCACTCTCACCGCCAGACATGAAGGATGGAGCCGTGGCCTTTTCTTTGCCCTTGCTCTCCATTATCTCGGAGCGGTTGGCGAGTTGTTCGTATTCGAAGGGGAGCGCAGGTGGGAGTGTCAGACCATTTCCAGGTGGGGATTGGGAGTGTGCGAGGAACGAGAGGGCCATAAGCCAGATGTAATGTCTTTCTTGAGTACCCGCTGTGAATTTGAGGGCGCGAGCAGGAGTTAGAATGAGAATGGAGCGGTTGAACAGCGTTACACCCTTTGGCGGCTGGGTGTCGTCCTTGACATCGAGAACGGATTGGATGAGTACTATAAGAAAATTCATATTAATGATTAGACTCTTCTTAATCTGAATTGTTGGATACAAAACTTACGCTTCCGCCCAGACTTGCCCATCAGGGCCGTCCCGCTCGTAGGCTGGCGAGTCGACCACATGACGGCACGTTCGTATGGAGCCACCCAAACCCATCGTTTGTGTCTAACACCCGATCCACCGTCGTCCTTCTCCCATCCCTGCGCGCCATCCTGCTGTCCGAATCTCTTCCTCACATACTTGTACAAGAACTCACCGACCATCGTCTGGGCGATCGCATCAACAACGCTCGTTTGCTGCTGCGCGCTATCGATGGAAGCTGTACCCGTCACGCTCGAGTCCTGGTATCTATGACTGTAATTTGACCTGTTCATAGAGTTTGGCAGGATCGCATCTCGGGGCAGAGGTGGAATCCCCGTCGGGCTCTCCGGCGCTACGGAAGATAGCGACATCGGAGGCGGTGATCTAGTTCGGGACCCTTCGGTTTGTAATCCCAACGCGGATCTGGACTTTCGTATCGAGTTACGAGTTCGTCTGATACCACCAGGCATTGGCGACGGGCTGCTCGCGCGGGAGCTAGTAATCGACGGAGGTAGTTTTCGAGAGCTATGTCGCAAGGGAACGGGGTAGGGTGGGCCGATTTGGATACCGCTCATCCGACGGTTACCAACTGGTACGGTATTATTCCATGCGCGAGAAGGTAATATTGGTTTTGTAGCGATATTACGTTTGATGCTCGGGTGCCTCTTCGGTAACATCACACTATCGCGGTTCGAAGCCGAAGCGATCGAAGCAAGCGTGGACTCACTCGGTCGCGGCCTTGGAGGTCTAGGTGCGGACAAGGCAGTCTTGAATTCGTCTTCTTGCTCTTCGAGATCAACATCGTCGTCATCCTCGTCGGATGGGATGTCGTTGAACTTCCAAAGAGAAGTTGTTCGTGGTGGTCTGTATATTCCATTGGAAGATACAACAGGCAGAGGTGGGAGTGTGGTTTCAGACATGGTTCTCTGAGGTGGCGATGACTGGGGCGAACCTTCAGGAACTTCCCTAGTTACCGGGACCGGTGCAGTGTTTAGACGTGAAAGAGGGACTCTGGTTGCTCTCCTTGTGCTCTTCTCTGGAGGCGGAGGCGGCGGCGTGCTTATCGTTGTCGTAGGACTGAGTACCGGTGGTGGACTGACCGGAGCTGCCGGTTCAACAGGAGGCGGAGGCGGAGCACGCTTAGGAACTGGTTTAGCTGGAGCTAGAACTGGAACTGCTGGAGCTGCGGCTTGAACTGGTGGCTTAGGTGCCTCTCTCTGAGGCGCCGGAGGGGCGTTGATATGTTTAAGAAGGATACGTGCATCAACCTTGATGGTCTCGGTTTGCATCGCCATAGACTTCATATGGGGAGGTTCGGAAGCCTGGCAACCTGCATCCTTCGTAGGCTTTGGTAGATAGCTAACAATCGAAGGACCAGGCGGGTGGATATTGATCGATGGAATAATAAACGTCGGCGAGTGTGGAGGGGTTGGCGGGTTATCAGTCTGACACGCAGCATCCACTCCAGTCTCCGCAAATTTCACATCAGACGTCTGACATTCAGATGATACATATATGACTGCTGAAGACCGGCGGGTGGCGGTGGACGGCGGACTCAGTGGTGGGGAAACTGGGACTGGCCCCATTATCGAAATTCGCTTTCGGCTCTGGTTCGCCGAAATTTCGCGGGGAGATTGCGGAACGTCATCGTAGTCCATGCTATTTCGTGGTGTCTCGAATGTTTTCGTGAGATCGAGCTCGGTGATGGCATCGTCGTCTTCTTCTTGCTCGACGATTGGTGGTAGAATCTCGATGGGGAGGCTTTCGTCTACCAGTTCTTCGATGATATCTTTGACGAGATTCTCGATCATAGGCATGTTCTCTTCGTCTAATTCGTCCTGCTTTACTCGGAAGGACTCTTCCACTGACCGCTTGAGTTCTGCCTTCTCGCAAGCAAGGAGCTCCAACTGGTGCTGTGTATCCGCAGCAATTGATTCGAGAAGCTCCAACTGGTCCTGATGCTCCCGCTGAAGAACTTCTCGTTCCTGCAGTTCTTGGTACTCGCGGAGCTGGTAATCTTGAGTTTGCCGTCTGTACTTATCCTGCCATTCGGACAGTTCAATTGTCATAGCAGTCCGGAAATTCTCTCGCTCTTGTTTCTCGAGCCTGATGCATTCCTCCAGCTGCTCAACCATCTCCATCATTCGTTTGTTTTCCCTCCGTAGGTCCTGAAGCTCTTCCTCGTCAGCTGCCATAACTGTACCCTCGGTGATTTCAGATTTATCGTCTCCGAGTAAAGGAGATAAAGCGCCGGATGATCTTCTAGATGGTATCGTTATCAGATGCTCATTAATCGGTTCCGGCTCGTACTCCTCCTCAGCTCCGGGAATATTATCTTCATGATGAATTTCTGTAACAGACTCAGGATATACCGAGCCCTCAGTTTCGGCTTCAGAAGCCTCACTGGTCTCGTGAATAAAATTGAGCTCATCAGCAAGACGCAATCCGGACTGCGAAGCCTCGACATTAATCATGGAGAACCGTATTCCGCTCTTCTCAGCACCGAACCCGTCGGACGATCCTGAGGAAGATACAGAACGCATGCTATTCCGGCTCACAGGTCGCGCTATGCTTTCCGGTCTCATAAAGTTATTATCGAGCGTTTCATCACTGTGCGCCTCGTTCGCGGTTGCGATCTCCTGAAGCAGCGTTTTCAGTCTCCCCTCAGAGACGTGTACCCGGTGCTCGAGCGACCGTTTGCCCAAGTCCCATTCGGACCGCTCTCGATCAAAAATTTGCCGATTTCGTTCCAAATCGTCTTCCGTTTTCCGTCGTGCTTTGGTTAACCGTTCGACTTGCCGTTTCAGCTCCGCTACCGTTTCTAACGCCTGGTCTCGCTCGTAGGAGAGGGATTCGAGTTCCTCGTCGTTTTCTTTCAGCTTGAGTTGTTCTCTGACATCCCTTGCTTCTCGGCGCGCAGACGCCACCGTTGTCGCAGTGTTCTCCGTTTCGGCCCGCGCGATCGACAGGTCGTTTTCGAGACTTTCGATCAGTCCACCTTTGGCTTCTAAGTCCCGTCGCAGACTTAAAATCTCGGACACCAAACTAGCGTGCAGGGTGGGCGTGAACCGTCGCGGATCGAGTATCGATATCGGTTCGTCGTTCATGTGGCCGCCATTCTTCATCGGTGAGGTTCGACCGTTCGTAAGGGGAGGCGTGTACCTCCCCATTTTCTGGGGAGATGCGGATCCATTTCTACTGCGCGATCTCGATTTGTGTCGCTTGAAGTTTCTCGATCCCATACGCTGGATTGGCATAAAATTATCGCTGTGTGCGCCATCTTCACTTTCCGATTCTCGGGGTCTGATGAAGTGTTCGTCCATAGTATCGTTCGAGAGGAAATATCTCGTTTTTCTTCCACGTCTATAAATCTATCCGTTTCGTAACGCTTCTTTAAAACTGATATAGAGAGGCTCTGCAAACGAGTGTCATCATAAGACCGTAATCCGGGGCAAAACAAAAAACAAAAACAAAAAAGGAAACTCGCAATTGTCGACCGGCAAGCTACTGCATATATGTCGATTCAGTTGAAGATGTCGATTGATTCGGATCACCGCGTACGAAAATAGTACTTTGGGGTATAGTTTTCCTGATAAGGATAACCTCAGATAGTACTGAGTTCAAGAAGGATAAGGAATGCTAGACAGAAAATGCACAATCAAGGCATATCTTGTGAATTATGTTTCGATCAAGGCAGGTCGTTCCGTAGGATACTGCCGACCGCTTTTGAGGAACGGGGCGATAGGGCTTTCGCGCGGTAAGGTACGTAAAAGATAATGAAACCCGATAAACGAGAACAAAAAGGCCGACCCCGTCTACCTGAAAGAATGGAATGCAATGCAATATCGCAACATGGACGAAGGGACAGGAGGGCGCAGAATGGTGAGGATGTGCCAAAAGGATGATGAACAGTTGCCGTAAGTAAAGGCGTATTCCAGAGGGAAAATGGAAGTGCACGCAGGAAAGGAAGGTAGAAGGCCTTGAGGATTTCGCTTCTTGTGTTTTCAAAATATGTTTTCTTCTTGCGAATATCTCTCTTACACTCACTCTTCATGTCAAATTTTCTTTTATTTTCTTTTAGAGCTTGACCTCCACGAGTGTTTGAAGGCCTGTATCCTTAATGGCTCGTCCCTTTTCAAGAGTCTCGCCGATAGGTTGCATGAACACTGATTAAAAGGCTATCCGAACATGGGTCAGGGGTATGGGATCACATCCGTTCATCCCTGTCTGACCAGCATCAACCAATTAATGACAAGTTGAGCGGTTTCAAGTACCTTTTGCTTGGGGCCAAGAGTTAAGGTGATCCGATTCTGTGGGTGAGTGGGTGCGCCCCGAAAAAGATTCCCAATCCAGTTCAGAACTTTTTTTCGAACCAGACATAAAAACCTCAAGGACTCTCTCGTCCTGTCCGACACGAGTTTAAAAGCTCTGCCGCTCAGGAACAACCCCATTCGGTGGTCGCAGGAATGCGGATGGCCAACTGCAAGCCGGTTCGCTAGGCGATTCGTGGTGAGACTCCGGGCGAGCCAGGCACCCAATTGCTTCGAAGCATGAAGAATGTTGAAACACGCCCTCCCACCCTTCTGGTTCGTTGGGTCGGTTAACCTTCTGCAGGTCCCCTTTCGTTCCTTTCGTTCGTTCGCCCCCCATCCCATTCCTTCTCGCGAGAGTGTCGTGTAATCGTGTGCTCAGTGCTTGATAATCAAATGGGAGAAATTTGAACGGGGTCCAGCGAATCTCTTCTTGTGAGAGGGCTGGTGGGGAACGGAAGGCCTCGATCAGCGAATCGAAAACATCGGGGCAGTTAAAATCGGCCAACCAAGATAAAGGACTCTAGAAGCAGCCGGCAGAATGAGGTAACCACACTGTTGATCAGGAAATATAGGAAATATGGGCTGACACCTTTTTGCGCATAAAACGTGATGCTATTGAGTGGGCTCATTTCGTGGATTGAAGAAAAATGTGTTGGTCCAGGCGCCAGGGCTGGTACCGTGGTCCCCACATACCATGCCGATAATACGAAGGTATTAAGCTTAACATCTTGGCTTTGGGCTCGTGTTAACGGTTTTTCCCTGCTAATTCAATCTCGTTTTATATTGACATGATATATGGGAGATGATTTTCGAGGTGGAAGGCAACGATGAGCGAGATATGGGGTGGGTTTCGAAGACCCAACGGGTGGCCCAGATGGGGTCAAAACCCACAGTTGACCGTGCCGGCTTTTCGGGCTTCGACGAATGGGACATCGTGGGGAAGAAAATTTTTTTGCGAGAAGGCGTTCGACGTCCCTGCAGGTTGTTTCTGCTGGATAGGGGTTCGTCGTCGATTCGATTGAGCTCGGGCAGATATCCAACAACGTCGACAGGCCAAATGACCGGAGCTCGTCAAGTTCATCAACTTGGAATATTCGAATATCGAATGACTGCCATTCGCATCTCCCGGTATCGACAATTGACATTGATTGATCGTATTCGCATTCGAAAAGGATTGTGCGTTATACCGTCAAAGGCAGACCCACCAGGATCTCGCTTGTCATATTTTGCCGTCGAAATTTCGAAATTAACTGCTCATACCACGGGCAGCCGAGGATAGACCTGCAATAGTTACAGGCCGCCACACAAGCGGCCGGCGAGGATTAATCAGGCATCCTCCTTAAGATCTGTTTACTAAATTTCCGTGGAGGGAGAGAAGCGGCACGGTTTGTTTCAAGATTTCGATATAGAATGCCGGGGTTAGCAAGCATTGAATCCATGCAAAAATATCTGTTCTGGAAGATGTCGACGCGAACTGGCAAGTGTCGACGTACACCAGCGGTCGATAGTCTGGATTGTTGCAGGCCAGAGGCGGAAATATATCGAGAAATCCGCGGATGTTACAGGATTGTGCACAGATGCTTTGATATTCCCTGCGTGAACATGGGTGGTTGTACCGCGGCTTTGAATTTTGACCCTGAATCGATTTTGTGCCTTTGAGGAGGCCGTAGATGGTTTGAAACGACAGTACCACAGTGGGTGTTGTATACCGAGCTGTTGCAACATCTATTGTTGATAGAGTCTGTAGTCTGTATTTCGTTTTGCGTTTTGAGAACCTCGCCGGTGCCGCGTCGACCACTCCGTTGAACGACGGATATTCGTGACATCATGCCGTTGACTGCATAGAGGATCCGGCGCATGTAGGAGTCCGTCGCGAGATGCACGTTGTGGTGTTGAGGACTGGACCGCAACGTGGCCCCCACGCTTCCAACGGGCGCGGGAACCCCCAAACAAAAACCGCCTCCAGCAGATACTATTAACAACAGTTATGTTTCACACAAACAGAATGCTCACTATTTTCTTCAGTTATAACTGAACGTGGGCATTGAGCCGATAAAACAAACGAGACCCGGCCAAAATAAATACGTATTCCGCTGTGTCAGGCATGGTAAAGAGGACATATAAGTTACATATCCGGATATCGGATATTTCCCAAGCGCTGGGCATCCCCATTGGAAAAAGAGTACATGTACTCTGAGGCAGCTGCAGGCATTCGGCATATGTTTCACGGAAGCGCGTTCAAGGGTCTTGCAGATGAAATGGATAAGTATTCTGTCATATCAGTTGACTGGATGGATCCGAAGGCCTCGAATGCCGGCTCATCGTCATTGTGATTGAAGTATATATATTTAACTTTTATGTATAAAATTTACCAAGTATAAATATATTTACTCGAGTGGTCCTTTCAGTCAAGGAGCAGGATATATAGGTTCGGCGGTTGGTGAAAATCTGGATTGGGCTTATCGGTTAAGTTGAAACATCGAAACAATGCTACACCGTGATGCAATAGCATGTTGAAATATAATCCATGGTGGCGGGTTTATTTTTGTTCGTTACCCCGCTCCCGGAAACCTAGTGCAGACACCTGAGAGGATCATGCGACCTCAGAGGCTTGAGAGACGGCCACGATTCAGTGTTCAACTACTCCGACGGTCGAAACAGCGTCGGTGATACATGTAACTCGGATAGACTAATATATAGAATATCATGTATCATGATATGTATGAAGCTTCGTGTCCAAGCTCCGACCCTCTAACTTATACGTTGGCTGGGATTTTAGACGCTAGCTTTGTCTCGTAAACCAGCCGCGACGCAGAAAGCTGATGGTAGACTTAATAGCAGCTAATATTTATTCGTCGGTTTTATTATGATGCTTAGAATCTATTGTTTCAACATTCGAATATTCGCTACTAATGTGCGGTTATCGCGATAATACGCTCTCATAAATATAAATAGATCCTGCCAACTGCGAATTTTCCCAAGCTTTCCCATCCACGAATGAAAAGAACAGCGCAGGTAGAATCCGAAGTCATGAGCGTCTCGACCAAGACGGAGGATAGTTACGTAAGCCACACTCCAACATAGTTCGACATTCGAGTTTTTTCTGCCTCGCGGAATGTCATATCGTGCGGTGCCACTTGTTTGTTTCTGCCCACTCGCCTGTCTTCCCGTCCTTTCCTTCGAGCTCCACCCGGCTGGATACCAAGCTGAATCCTGACTAGTCGGTCTTGCGGTTGTGTTCACCAAAGTGGCTCCGAAAGAAAGAAAGAAAAATCCTTTTCGAATTTGTCCTGGGTTCCAATGAGTCCCAGAAATCAATCCTGCGCAAGCAGGAGTGGGTCGAGTCAACGTTTCGTTTACGGCAAAAAGTCAGCTCTCTGCACGTCTGGATGTAACTACTGATCGGTAGAGATGCAGCTTGTCTCGCCTATATTCTTGGTAAAAGGGGGGTCCAGCACGCAGGACTTGCAGCTCGGAGCTACCTACAGACGGATAGAATATTTGCATTGGATTGAGACCCGTGTGTCCAAAAAATAAGTCACTCGGAATATAAGAATTTTTCCCATCACGAACCTGTTTTTGTCTTTCTTTTCTTTTCTTTTCTTCGGAGTACGGAATACTCAACTATTCCTTCTGGCTGTTTCTCCGGTGGCTAGTCGTCGTCGCCGATGGAAGTCTTTTATCCCGCGACTAGCGAATATAGGCATTTCCGGAGTGCGAGATACAGTTCTGGCGGTCTAGAATTTAGAAAATAATACGGGATCTTTGACCTCTCAGCAAGTATCCACCGCCTCCTTATTGATTTGTATTGCACTTTGTCACGGCCAGCCAGGCAGCATCACAGGCGCAGAGACGAAGAGAGAGAGAAAGCGGTGCAGCCCCCATTCGAACTCGAATTCGGTTCCCGCGTGGTTGGCGGGCCAAGCTGGGCCGCCAATTAATTGCCAGCATTTTTCCAAGGTCTCAACCGCGCCCCCGTCCAGTCCAACCGGGGCAGACTAGACAAGAAGAAGAAGACCCTTCTCAGACTACTTTCTTCTTTCTTGTGATCCCTTTCGTGCTTTGTTCTCTCCTTCACGACTCCATCCATAATAATCTAGCTTCGGACGTCTGGAATAGATCTGCTGCTCCAAGTACTATCGGCGCAGGTAAACTCGTCCCCGAGCTCAAAAGTAGAATAGCGGGCCAGTTTAGAATCCCACCGGTAAGGTTCTTTCTTTTTTCCCGCCTTCTCCTCTTTCGCATCATATCATTTAGTTGTTCGTTCGCTCGCACGTTCGATTATATCCTGCCTGTCGAAGTACAATAAACGGAAATTCGGAAAACAATTAAACAAAAGGTAGACATACGGCGCTTGAAAGCAAGACGAGCTTTTACGAGGCCCGTCGTCGTCGTCCACTTACCTGATAGTATACCTCTGAGATCTTGTTTGAGATTCTCAGCAAGCTCGGGAGGTTTTTAATTTTCATTCCTCTGGTCGGACTCAGCCTCCTGCCAAACTGCAGCCAGCGCCCGGGGACCAGCGGAGTAACTTGACTTCTTTTCTTGACTTTGAACTGACTTGACTCCGAGACCCAGTAATAGTCGCACAGAGATTCTATTCGATTCAGAAACGCCGACAAGGAATAAATTATAAACAATTCACTAGTATCCTAGAAGACTCGTCCAGCGATCTTATTTACTTGTTTATTTCTTTCTGCCATTTCTCTCTCTCCCCGCCATCGACAGACACCGTCCGTCCCTTTCTACGAAGTCACGTCCTGTCTCCGATCATAACGAACAGTCCGGCTCTCGTTCCCCGAAGGACATTCTCCTCGACCCGTCTGGCATTCTTCCATATACCCATCCCCAAGAAGGATATCCCCGTTGACTTGGTCCGCAGATATCTCACCTGCCCTTTTGTCGTCGTCTGGAATTTCCGATTGATATACTTTTTATTTTTTTATATTTTTTCTACACCTCCCTTTCTCCCTTCTCTCTCTCGCTCACTTCCGTCTTTTCTCCCTCTCTTTCGCTTCCTTCCCTGTGTCGCGAAACTCGAAGAAAGGAAAACTAGCGCACGACTCTCCTAACCACCTCGCAGTCTTTTCTCTCCCACTCTACTCTCTCTTTGCTACCTAAACCGACTCGGAACAGGATACTCGACTGGCGAAATTCGTAGGCAATAAAAGTCGCTTCGGCTTTATTATATTTTATCGACTGGTTTTCATTTTTCTATCGAGCGGAGGATCCTGTGTGTACCGCCCGCCCAAATCATCTCTCAACCCCCCTTAGAGTTTTAACGTCCCTTCCAAACGTCTTTCCCGACTCACACAACAACCTCGGATCCCTACACCCCACATATCGCAGAAATGGCCGGAAAGGGGGGAATGACGATGTACAAGCTGGTAGTGCTCGGAGACGGTGGTGTCGGTAAAACCGCATTGACCATACAGGTATGACCCGCCGCGCCGAACAAAGTTCTCTCCATCTCCTCAAGGAGCGTGACATCATCGCATACTAACCAGAAGCTACCCGCAGCTGTGCCTCAACCATTTCGTCGAAACCTACGATCCCACCATCGAGGACTCCTACCGCAAGCAGGTCGTCATAGACCAGCAATCGTGCATGCTCGAGGTCCTGGACACCGCTGGTCAAGAAGAATACACCGCCTTGAGAGACCAATGGATACGCGACGGCGAAGGTTTCTTGCTCGTCTACAGCATCTCCTCCCGCTCCTCGTTCACTAGAATCAAGCAATTCCACAAGCAGATCCAGCGGGTCAAGGAATCCATCCCCGGACCTTACGGCGGAAGTTCAACCCTCAGCTCTCCCGTTCTGTCGGGCGGCCGCGACATCACAACACCGATACCCATAATGCTCGTCGGCAACAAGAGCGATCGTGCCATGGAGCGAGAGGTATCGCCCCAGGAAGGACGGGAGCTGGCTCGGGAGCTGGAGTGCGAATTCGTGGAAGCATCCGCGAAGAACTGCGTCAACGTCGAGAAGGCCTTCTACGACGTTGTCAGAATATTAAGGAAACAGCGACAGAGCAGCGCTCGCAAAACACCCTTCGGCCCACGCAAAGACGACGTCCCAGCCAGAGACAAGAATGTCGACAAGGATCGCTACCCACCGAAGAGAAAATGCGTGATCTTGTGAACGGTATATAACTGAAAAGAAAAAGATAAAAAAGCGGATACCATTTGGGGGAGGACTGCTTCTTTTTTTCTTCTGGCGATTATTCAGAAGAGCGAAAGAAAGACAAAAAGAGAGCCAATATATATATATATATACTTTGATGCAGATACGGGAGCCCTGGTTACCTATGGATTTGCGAATTCAACCCCCAAAGACCTTTTCATGTTATATTCTGTTTTGACTGCTCTTTCGATATAAAGTCAAAGTATTGAAGATACCTTTTTCTCTTTCTCTATTACTAGACTTTTTTGGATATTCAGGCGAACTTATGCCCACGAAGCTCTACAAATCTGTCACGCGGCGCATTTATTATCACCCTCGCGGTTTTTCTTTACGTTTCCTTTGTTTTTTTTAGTTTCTTCTCTTCTTTTCTATTCTCTTCTCTTTTGTTTCTTCTCGAAGCTAAACTTTTTTCTTTCTCCTGTTTTGCTCATGCAAACCAATTCTTCTTCTTTCTATTTCGCCTTTCTTGTCAACCTTGTTATACCTTTATACGACAGTTCTCCATTCTGGTGGCAGCCATACCGGCGGCCTATTCCCACGGCTTAGCCTATTTGTTATAATGAGCCATTTTTTGATCGATCGAGTTGTCGAATTCCCTTTACTCCTATACCTCCACCTCCTCCTCCTCCGCCTTTTTCCAAATGTAGCTCTTTTGAAAATATAGCGTTTTAGGCTCTTTTTTCCCCCTTCCTCTTTTTGTAGCGGATTCCTTTTCTCGTTTATCTTTCTGCTGGAGTTCCGCTTTCCATCCTATCCCACTCCTCTTATTCTTCGAATTCTCTTACTTTTTTTTTTATATTTTTTTCGATATTCGATTTCCTTCTACTTTTTACTCTGTCTGTGTTTGGTTTTTTCTCTCTCTCGTGTTTTCAGTTTTTTATTTTATTTTATCGTTTTCCTTTTTGTGTCCAACGATATCCCTATTCAAATTAAGATTCATTGATTGTATCCTGATCCCCACCCGTGTCATCTTATGTTGATAAAAAATAAATAAATTGTGAGAATGATGAACGGATTTTGAACTAGTGTAAGCTTCCGCATATCTCCTATGCACGGGTAGATTTTTACTACACTACCTGCCCAGTATTGCACTATCGCGTCGGTAGGTCTAGCATCGGAACCTACTTTAGCAACTACACATCGCAGATCGGTATCCGAGAGACCTATGATATGAACGCACCCTCACACTCACACACTACACTAGATCCGATTAATCAAAAGATTTATTGAGCCCTTTTTTGCCCAAGTACTACGATCGATCGATTGTCTTTCCGCGAACACTTGAAGTACGCACGTATGCTAGAACGGCCTAAGAAGCGCACTAGAAGGACTCCGCACTGACCGTTTGTAGAAGAAGTTAAGACAATTATCTAACCCGCTAGCTGGGTGTTTTAGCTCGGTACTCGGATCTCAGGTTAAGTTTATTTTTTCGCAATATGAAATTTGGTCGGACTGGTAATATTTCGCGTGCGCTAGTGGTTTGGAGTCATCCCATACACAGTTGCGATTGCCTTATGGTATCATAGTGTTGGTTATAGTCAATGCGATTGGGAATAGTGATGTATATCATCTACGGCAGGTTGACTAGTTTTACCTAGGAGGAGAATGGAGGTATTATAGAACGGCCTGCCGCGCGATTAGCCTAACCTGCTCTTTTATTTCTTTCTGTCGGATGAGTATGTCCCCGCTTTTTTCCCTTTCGTTTTTCTTATCCGACTATGGGCTTTTTTTCTTTGCATCTTTGACGTCCGGTTCAAACATGGCTCAACCGTGCGCTTCACTTTTGTGGAGTTATATTGTATCTGAAACTGCAAAATTACCCTTTGCTCCATTCTCAGAACTGGTGCAATGGAGGGGGTGGGCGTGGATACACATCGATATTCATTAACTCAGGATTGAATACCCACCAGCAAAATCGCTGTAGTTAAAACCAACACCCCCCGTATCAATTCTCTCTCCATAATAACGCGATACATGAATATGTCTGTGTGCTAACTAATCGTTAGTTTCGATCTGAAAAAGCTAACAAGTTACGATCCCTGACAGGTGTAAACTAAGCTAGGGATTTCATTTTGATTCATTCCAGATAGACTAGTTGGATTTCAATTCGATTTTTTTTTCTTTTTTCTTGACGTCCGTGAATGACGGGTTTGTGTTACCGGGGTACAGATGCTACCCTTGCGGCTCTTACACGGCAGTTCAGTTAGGTTCCCTTAGAGGATTATTATGTATACGTGTAGAACAAATTGTAAGAAACAGAGTGCGGGGTGTAGTTAGATGGCAACGCTATGGAAGGTATTCCCTGCCTGCCCATTCTGCAGTAGGTATACCCTGCTCCGGGGAAGAGGTACCCTGCGAATATCATGGACCCGGATACGGATGCTTCTCGTACTCGCTTTGGGTTTTTTTTTCTTTGAATTGACTTTTTCAAGAGCAGACGCTTATTCGATATTCCAAGCGGTCTTGTACAAAGTGTACCAAGTGAAAAAAAATAAAAATTATATCCCACCCTTAACTTAGCAAGTCAGGGCCTTCGATCGAACTTCTGGTGGTGGTACGTATTACAGCCAGCTGAGCCTCCTCGGCTCGCAGTGGACGCATATTACGTATACCACCGTCCAGTGGGATATTTTGGTGTAACGCGCGCGACGGGGAGATGTGATTTGTCGGGCGAGCGGTGGGGACCAGAGCTCTAGTTGCAGCTATGTAGGTATCCGCGGACAATCTGGGAGTGGTGTTTTAGCTCATCTTTTGGATTTATTTACAGCCTTGCGCTGGAAAAGCTGGTTCACGTTCATGATATATTTTATTGAGTGGTAGGCAGGTTTGGGGTACGCAAGCTGTTCGAGGCAAACAGTTGATTGTACGTTGCCCGGATAGCTGCCTGCGCCTGCTGGGGTTTTCTATTGAACAGATTGGTATACGTACCTGCGCTGGACTTTATATATAGAATGGATGCTGGACTTATAAACACTTGATATAGTATATTGATATCTTTCCATTCTTATTTTGAAGCTTGAGCTGAGGTGACATCACCTTGCGAATTTCATTGATTGTGGCTCAGCTGACAAACCGGCAGCCCCAAAAAAGGCCCCGCGATTGCACTCATCCAACGTTAAATAACCTCAACTCAACTCACCCCACTCATCCCATCTCTCCTTCACACATCTTTTACCGCACATCATCTGAACACAACAAGCTACGAAGAAAAGAACGAACACCGCCTACCATCCGAGAAGATGAATATTCTCAAGCTCTCAAGAAAGTACCCGCAGCTGCGGCAGGATGAGATAATGAAGCTCCAGAATGATTTCAACCAGCTGGACAGCGAGGACAAGGGATACCTGGACGAAGCGACGGCAATCAAATCGGTAGTCGCTTCCGAGAGGAAGCCGTACGATGTCGTCCGTGCTGCTCTCAAGGAAGTCGAACTGGACAGCTCACGAAGAGTTGAGCTCGATGATTTCGTTGACGTGAGTGATATATTATATTCTCTTGCTTACATGGAAGCTGGAAAGCTGACCTGCGAAAACGCTGGTTGTAGCTTATCTCCAAGCTGCGAGTCTCCGGTCCTGCTATAGGCTCCGCATTGCCCGCTATGGCTTCCGGCGTGGTTAGAAGCCGCGCTGGTTCGGCGGTCGGGTCGGGCGCTGGAGCATCCGCTCCTTCGTCGCCTGGTAAGAAGGCTCAAACCGGACAGATCCGGATAGGAGGCTCGACGTCGACAACGCAGCATACGATCAACGAGGACGAACGGACCGAGTTTACACGCCATATCAACGCCGCTTTGGCCGGCGATGCGGATATCGGCGACAGATTACCTTTCCCCACGGACACCTTTGAGATGTTTGACCAGTGCAAGGGTGCGTACACTCAGATATGAATCCAATGATTGGAATGAAGCTAACAGGGAGTAGACGGTCTCGTGCTGGCGAAACTGATCAATGACAGCGTACCGGATACCATCGACGAGCGTGTGCTCAATCGTCAGAAGAACAAGAAGAACCTCAACGCCTTCCATATGACCGAGAACAACAACATCGTGATCAACTCGGCCAAGGCTATCGGGTGCTCCGTGGTCAATATCGGCGCGGGTGACATCATGGAAGTCCGAGAACATCTCATCCTCGGGTTAATATGGCAGATTATCCGACGCGGTCTTTTGTCCAAGATTGATATCAGACTCCATCCGGAATTGTACAGATTACTGGAGGACGACGAGACTCTCGAGCAGTTTCTCAGACTCCCACCCGAGAATATCCTTCTCAGGTGGTTCAACTACCACCTCAAAGCGGCAAACTGGGGCCGACGTGTGACCAACTTTTCCGGTGACGTCAAGGATGCGGAGAACTACACGGTGCTGTTGAGCCAGCTCGCACCGGACCTGTGCTCCCGAGCTCCGCTGCAGACTCACGACTTGCACCAGCGTGCGGAACAGGTGCTCGAGAACGCGGATAAGCTCAAATGCCGAAAGTTCCTGACAGCCAAGTCGCTCGTTGCGGGTAATTCGAAGCTGAATCTTGCTTTCGTGGCCCATCTGTTCAACACCCATCCGTGCTTGGACCCGCTCACCGAAGAAGAGAAGGTTGAGATTGACGATTTCGATGCGGAAGGCGAGCGTGAAGCCCGTGTATTCACTCTGTGGCTCAACTCGCTTGACGTTACCCCGTCCGTCAACTCGCTCTTTGACGATCTCGGCGACGGTACGATCATCCTGCAGGCCTACGATAAGGTTATCCCCGGCAGTGTCAACTGGCGGCATGTGAATAAACGACCCCTGGGGGGTGCGGAGCTCCAACGCTTCAAGGCTGTCGAGAATACGAATCACGCGATCGAGTTGGGGAAGATGAACGGGTTCTCGTTGGTGGGGATCCAGGGTGCGGATATCACGGATGGACAGAAGAAGTTGACGTTGGCGCTGGTGTGGCAGTTGATGAGGCGGGATATTTTGAATACGTTGAGCGGGTTGGCGCAGAGGTTGGGTAAGAAGGAGTTGTCGGATAGCGATATGATCAGGTGGGCGAACGATACGGTGAGGAAGGGAGGGAAGACGAGTTCGATTAGGAGCTTTAAGGATAGTTCGTTGGCGACGGGAGTGTTTATGCTGGATGTTTTGAACGGGTTGAAGAGTACGTTTTTCTTGAAATCGATATTTCTAGTCTTTTTGGTTTGATGCTGATATATGGTGGCAGGCAACTATGTGGATTACAGCCTTGTGACGGACGGAAGGTCGGATGAGGATGCGCATTTGAATGCCAAGCTCAGTATTTCCATTGCGAGAAAGTTGGGAGCTACCATTTGGTAAGTTTATATTGATTGTGAGTGTGTGTGGGATTTTTGCTAATATTGTGGGAATAGGTTATTGCCTGAGGATATTGTTTCGGTGAGAGCCAGACTTATCACGACCTTTGTGGGCAGCCTGATGGCCGTTGAAGCTACACTTTAGGTTGTTTTCTGGATCGGTGGTGTTTAATTTTCCTTGTTATTGTTTTAAAAACGTTTTCTTTTGAAAAGGCGGTGTGCTGTTACGGTGGATGAAGCTCTTTTTGTGATAGCTATTGATAGGTGGTTGTGTGGAGCTTTGAGGAATATTTCCAATTAAATTATATCCATGCATTTTCGTATATATAATCGCCCTAGACCCTGGCAACCCAGACGACAGATGGGACCGGGTCGATAAAGAGCCGCCGTGATCCGAAGCATTCGTCAAAAACCAAAATGTAGCTAACCGCGCCCCTGCCATGACCGTGACCGTGACCTATATACAAAGAAAGAAAGAAAGAAACCAAAGAATGTCTATCGCAATGCAAAGAAACGATTCATCCAAGAAGCCAAAAGAAGAATAACGATGGAAAAAAAAAACTACTCGTGAAGAAACTCCTGAATGTCTTTATCCTCCTCGTCCTCATCAGCTTGAATGCGATCTTCAATCTCCTTCTTCCTGCGTGAAGCTTCCTTCCGCTTCTGCGATCTCTTCTTGCGACCCCATCCGTCGCCGTCGCTCTCGCCACCGTCACTGTCGAGATCGTGACCCTCGCCGGCTATAACCCTGGCTTTCACACCCGTGGCGAACATGGATTCCTGTTCGTCGGCGTCGACGGCACGGGCGTGGTCGCGTTCTTGGAATTTTGCGCCGAGTTTTTGGATGTATGGTCGTAGGAGGAGGTATCCGCCGAGGATGGCGATGAGGCGGATGTAGTCTGTTTTTGTGGAGGCGGCGAAGGTCTGGGAGAGGTTTTGGGAGATGCGGGAGGTGAGGCGGGAGAGCATGAGGGAGGGGGAGAGCGGGGGCGGTTGTTCGTCAGACATGGTTGATTGATTATTGGCAATGCTGGTGGATGCAATATGCAATGGAGAAGAGGATGAGAAAGAATAAAGAATAAATAGCGCGACGGGAAGAGGACAGGCAGGGCGAGGCGGCGATTAATTGGTCTGAGACGCCGACGAGCTGAAACGGGCAGCGAGCACGACCACGTCAATTATATTTATTTAAGATTTTAATTGATCTAATTGATCGATATTTATTTCCGCACTGGCATGGAGGAGCATCGTATCAGAATTTATAATATTATTGTTTACCATTTGCTGGTGTGTTCTGGTCGAGCTCTGTCTGCAGCTAAGAGAAGCTAATCAACTAACAACCTTCTTTGCATTCTTTCATTCCATCGACCGTCTTCTTCTCCCTCTTCTACTCTCCTTCCTCTCTCTTCTACTTCTTCTTCTTCTTCTTCTTCTTCTTCTTCTTCTTCTCTTCTCTCTTCCTCCTTCTCATCTCCACCCTCCTCATCTTGGCCTTGTTTCTCAAATAAACCAATCGCCTAAACCGTCCGAATTACACTCACCTGCCTGGAAGTAGCCTTCTCGCTTGTTCTTACTGCTCTCTCTCTCTCTCTCTCCACTTGGTCGAACAAACAAACAAACAGAAAACTAAGCTTCCAACTGCAACTACAACTGCAGGATCATGGATTCGCGGTTCAAGCCAAAGACCGTCCTCGGAGGACGCTCCGGCTACTACTCCTACCAACCCCAGCCCATGCCCGATCCAAAGCCTGCCGACAAGTCTGACCCCGTCAGCACCGACCTCGAGAAGGAATTGACCTGCTCTGTATGCCTCCTTCCTGTGGTTTCCAGTTCATAAGGGAAATGTCTAACGTATAGACACGTAGATCTGCACATCAATCTTCCACCACCCCGTCACCCTCCTCGACTGCCTGCACTCCTACTGTGGCGCCTGTGCCAAAGAATGGTTCACCTCCCAACCGGCCACCTCCCATCCTTCCGCCTACCCTGTCCCCAAGGGCTGCCCGACATGTCGTCAGTCCGTCCGAGCTATCAAACCTTCCCCGCATCTCGCCGGAATCACAGAGATGTTTCTCAAACACAACCCTCAGCACGCCAGAGACAAGGAGGAAATCGCCAGGCTCGCAAAGATATACTCCCCCGGGGACAGGATCGTCACAGACCGCTCGCCGGGCGATAGCCGAAACCGCAGTCTTTCGAACATGTCCAGTCGTCGAGCAGGTGACGGCTGGTGGGACGGTTGGGTGGACGACACGGACGAGAACGAAGACCAGTTCTACGCTGCCATCAGCGCCAGCTTGCGAGATTTGATCCCACGAGCCACCACCGGGATCCCCTCGCCGTCCTCTTCGATCAGCGTTCATACCGGCAGCTCCTCCGGTGCCACGAACGCGACCATGAGCTCCCGGCGGCCTAGCATGCTGTCGACTGCCACTCTTCTGGCCACCGAGAACCCGCAGGTCAACTGTGACGCCTGTCGTTCCCCGCACATCCAGTCCGGCGTGCACTACCATTGCAGCGTTTGCTCGAACGACGACTTTGATATATGTCAAAACTGCTTTCTGGGTGCCAATGAGAGATGCCCCGGTGGGCATGAGATGATCGCTCGGAGGTACAATCCGGACACCCACACCATGGAGAAGGGAATATTCTGCGACACGCCCGCTTGCAGAAAAAACTGCAATGACATGTTTTGGTCTTGTTCGGTGAGTTCTTCATCTGTTGCTATATAACCTATATATAGACTAACGTGTATCTCCGTAGACATGCACGTCGAACACCGGCACGTTCAAATACTGCCCCGACTGTGTCAATAACGCGACGTCTTGCACCCACGACCTCGTGGCCTTCAGCACCAATCCGGACATACTTCGTCGCTGCGGTCTGGCTTCTAACCGTATCGGCCATTTGCAGCGTGCGACCGACCTCGTCCAGCCGGCTCCCGTATCGGTTACTACCCGATGCGACCTGTGCTCTCAGCCGATCGCACCTTCCACCACATACTTCCACTGTCGAGCTTGCCACAGCGCCGACTGGGACTGTCACACCGACTGTCTATCTCTCTACCTCGGACGGACAAATGGCGGCGTGGCCAAATGTCTTCTGCAGCATCCTTTGCAAACATTGATCCAAGTGCAGATGCCAAACGCTCAGAACCCTACGCATTTCGTGCGCAGGGTATTACCCACCGGTGCTCCCAACGGGATGATTTAGCATTTCATTTTTTCATTATCTCATTCCGGAGAAATAGTCACTACCGTCTCGGCTACTCTTCCATCAGGAATTCATATAAACCGTGCTGGATATCTATCACGAACCTTTCACAATTCGACCGAGAACTCACGATTACGAATCTTAACTTTTTCTTTCATCGATTATTTGCCGATTCAGTGTAGCGGAAGCGAAAACAAAACTTTGCTCATGAATACGAACTCCTTTCTCTTATCAACGACTCTTAGCACTCATGGATCTTGTGTACTTTTTCTTCTTTCTTTCTGGGATTAAACTTGTCACGAAATATATATTAGGGGGAGGGGAAGACCCAGAACGGACGGGAGGGGATAGGAATTTGCATCGATATCCCAGCTCGGTAACAACCCCTCTCGATGAAAGAAACAATCATATATAAAGATACCCAAAACATCTAGCGACTCAGTATTGTTTGCGTTCCTTCTTGCACCTTTTGTTCCAACCTGCTTTTCCTTTTATCTGAGGTACTGTCCTTTTTGCCAAGCAAGCGCACGCATAGCGAGTAGTTGTTTTTCTTTTGTTTTCTTCTCTCTATTTTGAAATTTATGGAACGAATTTCCTTACGGGTTTGGGAGAGGGGTTAATACAAAAACTGGTTTCTTTCTTATGCTCTTATCTGCAATGGGGATATATCGGGTGGAATCTTCTCTCTCTCTCTTTGTTTTCTGTCGAAGCTGTAATTCTAGCAAGCGAGCATGCAAGTAAGCAATTGAGATTTGTTTATCGGGTTGGAATTCTGCTACTTTTTTGTGATATCCACTTCGTACAGGCATTTGCATTCGTGAGGTTGTAGGCCCGCACAGCCGAACGAACGCGTGAAGTGAACGTTTACACCTCAATTTGGATTCGATGACATCAACACCCTCAACACATGGTGTTGTACATGTTTGACAACAATAACCTTCCAGTTTAGTATACCTTTGGCATGCCCTAAAAGACAGTCCCATAGACAGAACTGCACAGTTATACCAATTCGACGGGGGGACGAACGGTGCAAAAAGACGAACTTGGTGTGCCGGGGTAGACTATGATTGGACGATACTCCTATTAGCCAGAGTATATATCGGTGTTACTAGGTGCTATGATTCATTGTTTAAGGTAGCTTACTACTAAGTAGCTGGGAACTATTGTGTGTTCGAAAATTGTGTGCGTGTGGTTTGTTACCTCCTCTTTTCTCAACAACTCTTTTCTTTCTCTCTTCTTTCATCACCAACACCCATCGACGACCTACCCTCCTCCTTCTTCCTACTTTTCATCGACATTACGATACTAACGATTATTAGATACAATGTAAGCCTTTTTGCATTTCTTTATTCCTGTTTCCTTGTGTTCTTGTTGGTTCGGTGGAGGATTGGAGTTATGAGGTGTGATATTCTTCGATTTGGGAGGGGATGGATGGAACATTTGGTACTGGACGATAACTTTCGAACGGCGGATACGGCGGTATATTTATCACGAACTCGGACGTCGATGATGCCTTTTCTCGAAGATAACAAATATACGACAACCGACGACTTGGGGAGAGATATAGGAGGGATTTTACGGATATCACACTGAACACCTCGATTGAACAACCGGACAAGCTCGGCATGAATTATTTTATTATTATTATTAGAACGAAAATATCTAATGGGTTTTATTTTCCGATATAGGGTTGATTTGAAGACTCAGAAGCGTCTCGCCGCGTCCGTCATGGGCTGCGGCAAGCGCAAGATCTGGCTCGACCCCAACGAGATGAGCGAAATCAGCAACGCCAACTCCCGTACGTCCAATCCAAATCTCTATCTACATCCCGCCTCTATATATCCATCGGTGGAAAATACATTAATAATCATATAGGCCAAACCGTGCGTAAGCTCGTCGCCGACGGCCTGATCATCAAGAAACCCGTGACGATGCACTCCCGCTCCCGAACCCGCGCTCTCGCCGACGCCCGCCGCAAAGGTCGCCACATGGGGTTCGGTAAGAGGAAGGGTACCAAGGACGCCCGAATGCCCAGCCAGGTCCTGTGGATGCGTCGTCTGCGGGTTCTCCGTCGTTTGTTGGTCAAGTACCGTGCTTCGGGAAAGATCGATAAGCATCTTTACCATGAGCTGTATCATTTGAGCAAGGGTAATACTTTCAAGCATAAGAGGGCGCTTGTTGAGCATGTACGTTGAAAACCTTTCTATTTTTTCCTTCTCTTTTGGATATATATATCCGATTCCCTATTCTTTGTTTGTGGGTTATAATGGTACTAATTGTGTTTTATAGATCCACAAGGCTAAGGCTGAGAAGGCCCGCGAACGCCAGATCAAGGAGGAGATGGACGCTAAGCGTGCGAAGACCAAGGCTGCCAGAGAGAGGAGACAGCAACGTGTGCAGGAGAAGAGAAACGCTCTTGTCGCCGATACTCCAGCCGAGTAGATGCGATGATTGAACATGATGATTTTTGTTCTTTTACAACCCCTTTTTTTATACCACAAAAACCGAATCCTCATCACGTTTTCTCTCACAAACTCTCCATAAATATTTGTCGGTTCTTTGGGACGGCAAATTTTTTTTTACTCAATTCGATTTCTTCTTTCGATGTATCTTATTGAGCTGTACACACTGTTCTGGTTTTTTTGATGGACGGATGGGAACTTCACATAGGATGACGGTCCCGGGATCTACTACCTCCTCCTCCTACATCTCTCTCTCTCTGTCGCTGTCATGCCTTCGGCGTTCGGGTTACTCTTTTTTCTTTCTTTTCGTTTTTTATCTATTAATCTCGTCCTCTTTTTTTAACTACTTAGTATTATACACTATATTCGAAGCAAGACTGCCTTTGAGCTCGTCGTGTTTTTTCAACTTGTCTTTCTTTTCGTAAAAGGCGTAGACTTGGAATGTGATATGATATAAGAAACCAAGTACTCTTCTGAATACGGCGAAATGTAGTACCAATCGCCACAAATGGATATGGGGTTCCTAGATTACTTTATGCTACCGAGTATACCAAGGTACATATGGTACTTGTGCGGCTATGATGCGATGAGTGCCGATTGTGTTATCATCCCATGTAACGATTCCTGCTGGGTTTAAATCGGCAAGTAGGCGGGTTTATATGTAGATGATGTCCATTGCGGAGAAACGAAGCCAGATGGTGTATAACCGAGGTAGAGCAGCACACGTCGGTAACCTTTTTTTATATTTGTAAGCTTTCGTGAAGTAGCTTAATCTTGGGTATACCTGGCGAGCTTGTATTGTTTCCGAGTTTGCTCATAGTAATCCAGCTGGTTGCATTCGTGGGGATCATTTGATCGTGGGTGGTTGAGTGACGTTGTTGAAGTTAATGGTCATCGCATCACTGGGTAGACCACTCCAGTTCACTGAACTTTCAATCGAAACTCCTCCCTCGTCATCATCATTCACTACCAATTAACTTACCATATTAACCACAGTGAAGTGATCCACACCTCATATACGGTAGATAATAACTAACTCCAACAGAACCCACAGCATTCTACACATCATCCCGTCCCATCAGTCATCGAAAGAATATCAAATCGAGGAAATGGACACAAGTATATACCAGCGCCACCGCTCCAAATCCTTCAAAACCATCCCGGAAGCCTTCCTCTTCGATGTCTTCGGCACGGTATTCGACTGGCGTACCCCGGTATCAGCGCACCTGGAACAAGTCATCTCCCGGAAACTCAGTTCAAACACGACCAGTATTTCATCTACAGATCTATCCTCCCCGGAAGCGATAAAACGGTTTAGTCAAAAACTCGCAACCGAATGGCGGGGTTCATACGTTCAATTCGTCGGGATGATGGGTACCACTTCCCCGAACGATACCGAAGAAGAGTCATCAGAGTACACGACGATAGATACCCACCACCACCGCTCGTTAATATCGCTGTTAAAAGTATATAATCTGCACACTCTGTTCAACCCGGCGGAACTCTACGATATCTCGCGTATCTGGCACGATTTGACGCCCTGGGAGGATAGTGTGGACGGTATACGACACTTACGCGAGATAGGTCTCGTGTCGACGCTGTCGAACGGGAATGTACGCTTGCTCGCGGACTTGGCGAAGAGGACCGGTGTTAGGTTCGATGTGCTGTTGAGCGCGCAGTTGTGGGGTGGGTATAAACCTGCGCCGAAGGTATACGTGGGTGCGTGTGAGGTGTTGGGAGTTGGGGATCATGGGGCTTGGGAGGTTTGGAGAGAGAGTTTGGAGGGGGGGATTGGGGGGATGGAGGAAGAGTGGAGGAGGAGCGAGAGGGGAAAGGTTGCTATGGTTGCGTATGTAATCCCTTCCCTTTTTTCCCTTCTACTTTCTTTTTTAAATTGGGGAGGTGGGGATGTTTTTCTGTTAATTCCGTCTGTGGATCGGTTCGATACCGTTTTTGTGAGTGATGGTTTATGATTGAAAGACGGGAAGGAGATGGATGTGATGTTTTGAGCTATAGTGGTTTGGTTTTATGTGCTGACTTGTATTGACCCTCTCTCGGTAACCGCCGCTTTTCTTTCCCTTTCAGAACGCACATTAGAGATCTCAGAGCTGCTAAAGAATGCGGGTTGGCGACAATCTATATTGAACGACCGGGGGAGGATAGCGCTGAGGATGCGGTGAAGTATCTGCGGGACGGGGAGGACTGGATTGACATGTGGGTGAGCCATGAGGAGGGCGGTATAGAGGAAGTCGCGCGGCGGCTGAGAAAGGTAATTTGAGTTATTTCGAACGATTACAGAAGTTTAATGCAGGGCCGTTACACAGTCCGAATAGACTTCAACAACTCTTCTAATTCGAAGCCGTGATATATATTCAAGTTTGGAATCAGCATGATTATAATATAATATAAAATATATAGGATAACGCATGAGCGGCACAGTCGCCCGGTTCATAGCCGCCCGTGCCTTAACCAATATAATATATTTATTTAGTCGACGAGCTGTTGTTAATTCAGAACTCCACTTTTCCACGTTGACTCCTCTCTCGGTGATGGGTCGCACCACTCAGTCGTTCCCCCTCTTCCTCCACCCTCGCTCGCACACTCTGCCCTCTACTTATATCACCATATCTCTCTCCTCTTTTTATCGTCCGAGACATCATATAATTGTATCGCTGCTATCGATTGATGCAATCGAGTTGATGATATTCCAACGTCCCAACAACGCAGTCCGCTTCCGCAAGTTCTCCAACATGAGCATGTCCTCATCCGCCAATTGACATCCTATATACACATCTCGATATCAATCAGACAACCACCATGTTTGGCAACTGGAGCCTCCTCATCCATCAGGACAGAGACAGCCGTCCCGGCCGCAGCCCTACCATCAAGAAGGCCCGCGTCTCCTCCATCACCTTCCCGCGCTGTCTCTCCCTCTCCAGCACCGTCCCTCCAACCGAACCCCCACAACCTCCCGAGCTCGACGTCCTCACCCAGCTCTTCTCCACCATCAAAAAGGCCACAGACATCAAACCTTCCCACCTCCAGCTCCTAAACGTCACCTACTCCTACGACCTCCCTCTCTCGTCAATCATACCCGCAAAATACCACCCGGACGAAACCAGCGAAACCTCCCTCTTCAACCAGCGCAAAGCCGAAATCTCCGTCGAAAATGGCGACGCCTACGAGTTCATCGGTCGACGGCGACGGGATATCAAAATTGGCAATTTCTATAAATTCTTCCAGGCCACGGAAATGGTCGAGATGTTCTTATCCTCGGACAGCGAAAGTTCTTCTTCTTCTACTATAACCGCCACACCGTCAACGGGCAGCGGGAGCATGTCGGCTTCCTCACCTGTAACGTTCATCGGAGGCGGCGGTGCTGCAAAGGAAATGTTCGGCGAGATGAGTCCCATGGCCAGAAGCGGTGCTCGGTACCGCGAGGAGCTGTTAAGAAGTTTCGTCGACCCGATCGCTTGGGGGTTCGATATGCGCATATCGTATGTATAAGTATTCACCATCTTCCTTTCGAACGAATAAACGAGTTAAAGTTAAGAAAACGTGGAATAACTAATTGTATTGTGTATATTTAGCCCGCCACGTTACCCACCACGCTTACTATCTCGCCGATCACTCTTCTCCGTCAAAGCCGATCTCTACCTCCACCTCCAACCCCCCACCAACCAGGAACGCAAAGAAGGTGTGGTCATCGGTCCCGCGTTGATGCTACAAACCCGCAACGACGAAAAGTACACGGAAACAGACGATGTAGTCGATGCCGTGCACGAATTAACCGCCCTGATACTCCTCGGTCAAGAAAGACAGCGGAAAGGAATATTTAAAAAGACATCCTACAGGGCTATCGGGAAGGATAAAGATATCGGTGGGGATGATGTATGTTTTCCATCACACCACTCTATTCACAAAAAGAAGAAACGCAAGAAGAGGAATTCAAGATTAACAATAATTATAATTAGCTCTTCCTAATATCCTCCGTCCACCACCATCTCGCCATCTCCCACGTCTTCCTAACAGACGCCTACCTCAAATTCATCCGGACGGGCGCCCTCCCACCGGACGAACACATCAAATTAAACCCGCAGTGGTGTTCCTGCAGAATCGGCCGGACAAAATGGTACAATCTGATCGAACCCGACGGGCGGGTGGACGCCTTACGCGCCGTCATGGCCGTACTCGAGTGGTTGAAGCGGACGGATTAAAATGTTCACCAGTTGCGGGACATCAAACTTAGCGAATACGCTTAAAAAACCCCCCCCCCATTATATTTATATGGTTGTTTGGCGATGGTGATTGTGTAGGGGGGTTTTTTTTGGAGGGATTTAACACTGTTATAGGTGACGGGGCAGGGGTTACGGTATGAATACATTATATCTGGAAGTGTTAGAATAATGACACTTCTTATTGAAAGAGAAAGGGGGAAAGAATTTAAGCTACACTACACATTCTTCGTGTCCAAAAGTTTGGTTTACGAGACAATGGAAAAAAGGCTACACCATATCCAAGGGAAAGACTGGCGGGGAGGGAAAACTGAAGAAGATTCCAGATTAAAGAGCTGGAGTTTTAATAATATTTTTTTCCGATGAAGAGACTCGGAAACTTAACGAGGTACATTTGAGTAGGAGGAGCATAGAACTTAAACTGCTTTTAATATCAAGTCGGAGAGAGAAGTGTTCACATATATGTATGTCCGTACGCACAGGCCAGGAGCTCAAGCTGAGTCTATAGACAAAAAAAGCATAGATTCCATTTTGTCTACCACTATACTACTAGTATAGTATTTTCACATGCACGAAATATAAAACACATCGTTCATTCCGATATCCTATTACTGGATCTGTACTCGAGGCTGTATTGAATTCGAACAGGACGGCTAAAAAGCAAAAAAGGAATCCCAATATGTATACAGTACCCCCAAAACTCCAGCTTTCTTCAATACAATCTTCTGTCTTTTGCAGCCGACAAAAAAAATAAAATAAAATAAAAACAACTGCACACAATATGTACATTATTATGTGATATCAACCCCCTCCCATTGCACTCGCAAGACGAAAACGACAGGTTCGGTACCAGTTCTATATCCCAACAATAACCCGATTCAATCAGAGCATAAGAAAAACGCCACCGCCCAGAACAAACCTCAAGACTCTCTCAATAAAAGCAGAGAGACCGAGCATACCCATGTGTAAGAGAGAAAGAAAAAACCATATAATACAACCTCACTGACAAGCAGCCTGCATCGTCCCCGAAATAATCGCAGTCCACAACCCCCGCGCGATATCCCTCTCCTGTAGCGCATCAAACAACTGATACATCGCCTCCTTCGTCTGATTCACCCCAAGCAAAGCCGTCAGACCCTGCGGCAAGCTCTCCGACAACAATACTCGAGCCTTCCGCCTCAACTCCTCCTTCTCCCCCTCCGTTCGTACCTTCTGGGCCTTCTCCCACTCTGCCGTCTCCGCTGCCGTCGGGAGCGCGTTCTTGCGGATCTGTCGGATGTAATCCGCGATTACTTCCGGGGTGGTATTCGCTTGCAGCACGTCGGATTGGATCATGCTCCGCAAGCTGGTCAGTTGCGAGTTACCCGGGCGGAGCATGACGGATTTCGCAATGTTGAGGAAGGAGCGCCGGATCATCCAGGCCGTTGAGAGGCTGTACAGCTCGTTGATTATCGAGAACATGCTTTCGATGACGTATTGCGTTTCTTGTTCGGTTATACCCTCGTAGTTGGATGCCGGGGCAGCATGCGATTTGTATTCTATAAGAAGACGTGTTAGATATAGCTCTTTGAAGATAGTTGGAAAGGAAATTTACCTGATCCGCCGAATTCTGAGGCCACTTCGAGATGGTCAATCTCGCTCGGTGGAGGGGGAAGAGAAAGTCCGTCCGTATCCGCAGAATCTTCAAACGTCATTGTGATCTCGCCGTTTTCTCCCACGACTTCTCGCTCTAGAAGAGATGGGGTGGACTGTGCCAGATCGTCGTCTGCACCGTTGATTGTCTGGAGTGTAGAAGTTCCAGATGCTGCCACGCTTGCCGATCTCCGGGGAGGCAATGGCGGGTTCGGGCCACTGGTTGTCGGACGACGTGCCAGCTGAAAGCTGAATCTTCCACGGAAAGGCTCCGATGTAGTATCAACCGGGGAATTCGACGCGGAGGTCTCCTCTTTGCACACTGTTGCGGTTTTTTCAGAAGTATCCGAATCGTCGACTTCATTCTGCCGAGACTGGGAACCAGCACGGGAAGTATTATTAGTTATGAATGAGAATGGTGATCGACCGGTATCGCGACCCCTTTCCACAGCGGGTGTCTGCAACGGCGACTGCGTCAAGACTTTCTTGATACCACCAAAGAACGCCTTCCCACCCTCGCTAGCCGACTGTGGAGCTTTCGTAATAGTACCGAGAATATTCTTGCCGACGTTTTCAAGCGATGTAGTACTGTTGCGCCAGGGCGTGCTGACTTCCTGTTTCTCCTGCTTTTCGCGTTCGCGCTTTTCTTCATCCTTCTCGAAGAATTTAGTCAGAGCATCGGTTTTAACGAGGTGTTCTTCGCTCAATGCGATTCGCAGATACAATTCCAATAAGGCCACGACTTCATCAATATACCGCTCCCTCCATGTAGGCAGACCATCTCCGTAAGCCATGACATACTTGTCCGATCCGGTGATTCTTGCCACACTCAGCATAGTATTGTGGAGAACCTCGAAGTCCTGATAGTTTCTCATAACAATCCGACCAGCTGTGTCGAGAGGTTCGATCTGAATCATGAATGGCTGCCTGGGTCGCGACCGTAGCATTCTCGGGGGGTTGGCGGGTGGGCCGGTGTCCACAACTGTAACTCTCGCGTTTAACAACCCCACGCTAGGACGCTTAGGCTGCTCAACAGAAGGCGGGGAGTAGACTTCGCTGCGACTCGATTCGGAACTTGTCTTTGGTGGTGTCATGGAAAGCTCGGAGATACTAGCACTGCAGCTTACATTGGAGGAAGTTCTCTTCATCGCATCGCCATTGACGGAGCGTGGTGGGCTATCCATCATATTCAGGTTTTGATCTTCGGAGAGAACGTCCAAACTTCGCCTGTCTTCGCTGCTATCTCGACCGAGTGGCACGTAACTGTTTCGAGCATTGTTGACCGGCTGAGACCTGACCACTGGCCTCGCAGGCGAACGAGTTCGGGTATTCTCGTTAAACCCGTTGACGGTGTTGGTGTATCCGCCGTTCGTCATGCCGTTCATCCCATTATGCTGCATCGATAACGGACGTGCATTCTCCTTGCGCGACGTAGGAGACTGGTTTGCAGATTTCGACTCTGGTAGTTCCGCCGTTGAGACCTTTGGTATATTCCCCTTGGCAGCGCCTGCCACACTTCTATCGAAAGCTTGGAGAACTGCACCGACTCCCTCCGTGCTTGTACCGGTGCTATCCTTTTGCTCGAGAAGATAGATTATCCACTCATTTATGAATTCGGGATCGCTGAACTTCTCAATCATATTCATCAAAATGACGCTTCGGAGGATGTTTCGCAAAAAGGTAACCACGGGTTCGCAGTTCTTGAGATCCCGTGGCGCGAACTGGTTGATCAGTTCGGTGGACAAATCGCGAAGTTTCTTGTTCTGTTCCCCTCTGTTCAACATTGTTGCCAGTGACGAGTTTGAGTTGGTAGAGAGATAGGTTCGGACGCCGGCTCTGATATCTCTTGTTCCGTTCAGAGCTTGGGAGAGCTCTCGCATGAAAACCATCATTGTGCCGGACATGTTGAAAACGGACATGAGGAAGATGTCGGCGGGCCTTTTGCTTCTCATATGTCTCGAGAAGCGCGTAAACGTTTGGGTGAGATGCTGGTGACATGTTGCTGGGAAGGAAATGTCGTCCGGTATGATATTCAGATACCAGTAACTAAGCAGAAGTGTTAGCACCAGAAGCTGCTAAAAGCAAAATAACGGGTACGAACTTGATATAATCTTTGATTACGGAATTACACAGTTCATCTAAGGCACTGGCGACCTTTGGATTGAGAGATGAAAAGTCTGCGATAGCGTCTTCTGGTAGGGGCTGTCCAGATGCATTAGCCTACGCACACTCGAATTCCTGTGATCCCAAAGGAATAACGAACCTTCTCCTTTGTTATCTCGCTCGCTTCATCAGCAGCCTCTCTCCGCTGGATTAGAACCTTCACCGCGTCGGGGAAACCGTTGTTGTTCTGGAGAGCAGCATGGAGCATAGCTCCGAGAATCGTCCCAACCAAAATCAAGCCAATCTTTCCGAGCACTAAGCTCATCAGGAGAGCTACGACCAATAATCCGGCCATCAAAGTCGATTCGGAGGCACCGCTGACCGTCGTCATGATCCTATCTAGCAACGGCGGTGCCTGTTCTCCAGTTTTTGGCTTAATCTGGGAGCTCGGATCTGAGCTCGGGTTCGAGGTGCTGTGTATGGAAGTTTCAGGGAGAATGTTGTTGGTGTTGTTGAGAGAACTGGACAGCTCAGCGTCCGGTCGGGAAATCGATTCTGATTCTTGATCTTGAGGTATTGAAGAGTATTCGGAAGCTCTAAGGGGCGTAGTAGAGTGCGCTTGCTGCAGGCCAGCAGCTTCGGAGGTTGCTGTCGACATGTTGAACCAGTTAATTAGGGAGAGTGCCTGCCAGCAGGAGAGATTAAGAGCGTTTGTTATATCGGGAAGGCTATCTGTCAGTCTGCTGTCCAGTCGTCCCCACTACACACCATCTCCCTTCAACGGTCCAGCAAGTGAATGGTCAGAATGATAACAATGGCTCTTCAAGCTAAAAATATGAACTCGAGTGTCAGAGATGCGATGAAGACGGGAGGGTTGTAAGAGTAAGGTTTCGGGAGGGAGATTAATTAAGGTTGTTGCTGTGATCTGTTAATTGGCGAGCTTTGTCGCTTTTGTCGCATCTGTCGCAGGGCAAAGGCGTCCAACCGGGCCGGGTGACGTAGAACGTTGTCAATCGAAGGAAATCGGGAAAAAGTCAAAACAGTCGAACAGGAAAGTCGAAAATATAAGTAATATATAATGTTATTTCGTACCCCAAAGAAAACGTCTCCGAACCATACGACGAGGTCTATGCACAGAAGACAGCCTGGGGAAAATGGCTATATTTGATGGCCAAGTAGATGCGACTCGATGCTAGTTAAGCAATTCCGGGGCAGAATGCTGAGACCTTAGTTCGGAACTACTGCAACGTCAGTGTATATTTCCGCCCTACGTCGGTAAGTATATATATCTCTCTAGTTAAGACCGGTCGATAATAGCATATATAACACCGCACTGGCCACCTAAGGGGAATTTGAAGAAGGTCGGTGTTAAACGTCGAGATGGTCAGACAGGGGCAAAGAAATTGATCCAATTCGAAATGAAGAGAGTATCGACAGTTTATAATTCCATGAGAGGAATGTTCTTTTTAAAATCGCTGAAATCGGCAGGGCTCGCCTCTCAGGAAAACATCTGCAAGGTGAAACCGGCCATCCAATTTCCAAAACCTAAGATGTTTTTAACTCTGTTACTTAGCCGGCGGTGCCAGTCCAGCATCGACGCCGAAAACTATTAAAAGATATTCCGCTGAATACGATAGATGCAATGTATTCTTTTTCGTTTAATTGAATACAAACCTCCTAGTCTCAATCCAAATGTTTTCTTTTTGTTTTCCGCAGTGCATGCATGCAGGTTCGTCGCAATCAAGTATAACGAACTATTACCCCAACTTTAAGGTGTTCATGATTCCGATAAGAATACCCTGGATGCATATACATATATGGGCATTCAAATATACGACTTAGCCCTCAAAACTCGTAAGCTTGATATTTCAATATCATTCGTTCCTTACTTTCCAATGATTATACAACTTTGCCTTCAAATACAAATAGGCGTGTCAGTTTCCTCCGCATACATGAAAATAGGTAACAATACGTCTACAGTAGCATCCGCTCTCGACCGAACCATCCATTAGGAGCCTACATTTCCCTTCGGCATCAAAATACTCCGCAAGGCCGGTCGCACTAATTCTAGATCGATTCATACGAGGCGGCGATGCAAGCCAGGCGACGAATCAACCTACTGTGCTCGTTCAAAGGTCCGGTTACTCTTTTTGGGACTATTCTTCGTGCCCAACTGCTCGCGCTAGCTTGTATAGCATCCGATTTCTTTCTTTGATCGCTGACGGGTCTCCGCTGCTTCCCTGCATGCGAGTCGCTGATACAAGGTAGACTATGCGTGTTTATGGCGCCAGAACTTGATCGAATGTGTTTTTTTGGACAATATAAGTATTTATATCGGTGTTCGGGAGTTAAATTTCCACGTTGAATATCGATATTGAGGTGATTATAAGTTGAGAGGCATTGCTACCCACAACACAGCTGCAGAATTAAACCCTCGATCGTACGTAGTATCTGATAGATTTGGGAAAAGCTTTGACTCGAGCTTGAACTTATGAAGCTAGACTCTGCCTCGTCCATTCGAATTCGTGAAATATCGTTCGGGATTAGTCTGGTGTTCACATTGATAATGGACTCCCTCACCGTACCCACCGAGCTTCCTGCAAATGTCAACGCGGGAGACAATGATGGCAAGGAAAACTTGGAACCGGAAACCAAGATCAAGCAGTACCTTAAAGCTCAAAATATCAAGAAAAATACAAGCAGCGGTCCCATTCAAATCTGCAGGTGCACTTTCCCCCCGATATCATGACTGGGACCTGCATCTATACTGTTTTGAGTCATGATCGAATTTGTTAATATCTGATGTGATGGCGCTAGCTATGCAGTTGGCCCAGAAAAATGGCATGCTTCGCATATTACTGCCCATCCGGAGTTTTGCTTCGAATGCCCCACCCCCCAACTGTGCTTATAAACTCAAACATTTGTCGGCTCTTATCGCTTTCGGACCAAACTAAATTTATCAATCGATAACACATGTAGATTCAATCAATTCGGATCTAGGAAATAGGTATGTATGTGGCAAACCGAAGATTTTATGACCGGTAGACTAACATTGTACTCGATCGGGATTAAATATCTCAGCTTTTACAAAGACGCAGGCCAAGTAGTCACTCAGCTCAGTCGCAATCGCGGAATATTCGCACCGCATCACCATTTGAGCCGAACCGAATCTACTGCCAACCTAACACGCGCAACACAATTACCATGTCGGATCAGACAATCGAATTGAAGCCGGCGTCCGGGGAGCTCGAGAACGAGCTCGAGTCCTTCCGGCGCCGGTGGAAGGAAGATCTGAAAACGCAAAAGCAGCCAGCGAGAGCATCCCAGCAAACGGCCGGGACATCAGCCAGCGCTGCTGCTGGTCCTGCTTCCAAACCAGCCGCGTCCACTGATGCCGGTGCTGGACCATCGGTACCTGCACCTGCTGCAACGACTACCCATAAGCGTCGCTCGTCGCACGCAGCGGGCTTCCGATCTGCCGCTCAAGTTGCTCGGGACCGGACGGGAAATGCGTCATATGAGGATGGGTTCCAGAGCTTGAATCTGGAAGTTAAGCCATCATTGAGTCTTGAACCGGGGGAGCGGACATTGACGAGCAAACCACTCGCTACCGCCTTGGAACATTATGAAGCAGCTGCTGAGAAAGAAGAGGAGGGAAAGCTCAATGAAAGTGTGGCGCTGTATAGGACGGCTTTCAAGGTACGCAGTGTATACTGCAACATTAACTGGTCAATGATCTAACCTGTTTAATGCGACTGCTAGCTTGACCCTTCCGTTGATAAGCAATATAAAGAGAAGCATTTCCCTCGGCAACCCGTAGTAGAGAAAGAGAAGGCGGAGGAAGAAAAGGTATCCGTAGCGGAGTAGGTCTTCTTTTGCTCCCTATAAATCGAATCGATCCTAGACTAACATATTCGAAGAAATGATGACCCACCGGTCCTTCTTCCAACTGTAGAGTTGATTCCCACTCTCTCGTCCGCTCCGATAATACCTTCGACAGAGGTCAACCTCGCTTTGCTAAAGGGCAAAGAGTCCTACCGCAAGCTGCCACCATGTCCGATTTCTCTAGTTCCAAGAGAAATCCTCATCCAGATTCTTTCCAGACTAGCTGAAATCGACGTATCATCCTTCGCGCAAGCTGCACCCGTCTGCAAAGCATTTTGCTATCTAATATACACCGAACGGCAGATATGGAAGAATCTCTGCGGACCAGCTTACGAGAACCTGATATGGGGCCCTCTATGGGCTTGCGATATCAAAGGCAAACCACTGCCACGCCGTCTGGGCTCAGGCGCGGATGGCTTTGGCGGGTCGGTTGATTTGACTTCTCGATTCTCCGACTTGGCCATTCACGAGGGAGAAGATGATGGTACGGAAGGTGAATGTGAAAAAGTCGAAAACTTACCCGTTCGTCCGTACGATGAAATTGAGGCATTGAAGTATAACTCTTCGTACCGAACCATGTTTATCGAACGACCGCGCATTCGCTACAACGGGATCTATATCTCGACGTGTACGTACCTACGTGCAGGACACATGGTAACCAACAACTTTACACTTGCTAATCCTGTGCATTTGGTGACGTATTACCGCTATCGTAAGTTTTCTCTTCTTTTTTGTGGCGCTAGATAGTGCAATATCCGAAATTACCTTTGATTAAGTTTTTACAAAGATGCCGACTAACCCGACCCGTTCTTGAAAACAACAGTCCGATTCTTCCCCTCCGGATTCGTGCTCACGCTCCTCACACCCGCCGAACCAACCGACGTGGTCCATTCGATCACCCACGAAAACCACAAGCATATCAGCTCCTCCTCTTCAAGCCATGGCTATAACAACCCCGCCACAGCCGCACCGAACAACATCAAACAACTCCTTCCCGGCCGCTGGCGTATTAAGTTTAATCCGATGACGTACCCTTCTCCAAATCCTGCCGAGGAGCTGGGTAGCAGAATTCAAATCGAAGCCGAGGGACCGGGCAACAATAGCAGATATATCAATACTCTTGACCTGACGTTGAAGATGCGACCGAAGGGTGTAGGCGGTAAGAGAGGTTACGGCGATCGGTTATCGTGGAATAGTTATACTAGCTGGAATGTACTCACGGACGATAGAGGGGTGTATACGTTGAAACACGATAAGCCGTTTTATTTTAGTCGGGTGAAAGCGTATGAGAAAGAAGTTGAGGGAAGTATTTGAGGCGACGAAGTGAGGACGATTCTGTCGATAGTACGGTGTATCCTTGCAATATATTTCGAGAGAGAGGTATATTTTTAAGCTTTCTACGGTTTCACTTCTATTATTAGTGTTCAAGGGTCGAGTGCCTGTGCTCGCATAGAACTGCCCTGTTGATAGCTGGAGATTCACGGAGCTTGGTTAACTAAAAGTTTAGCTATGCTCGAGGCCTACAAAAGCCCCGAATACGATAGCTGACGTGTGCTTGTTTGATTTCTTTGATCGAGACATCTTTAGAGTTTTCTTTTCTCAAGTGCAGGTCGTGTTCTTATTGCCTTTAGTTTTATTCTTCTGTTTCGCGCGATCTCGATTCGATCTCAGCCTTGAAAGTGGGCCGCAAATTTATTTCCAGTAATAAAGTCTCACATACCACAGTGCCTACGCAAAGTTCTTCTGTCGATGGCCGAGATCTAAATATTTTCTTCTGAGTTTTCGAAGCTGGAAGTCACTGGAGTCTATTTGTGTGTGTGTGGGTCGGTGGGGCTTTTGACGACGCGAGTGCATGCTGAATATTTACAATCGAATCTTAATATCAAAAAGTGGTCATGCATGGATGCCACGTCTGGACATACCCGGATTGAGCTATCCTCCGCAGGGTCTGTCTTCATCTTCGGGATACGAGTCAATCGCAATTTTTTAGAGCTGGGTCAATAATATTATTAATATATTCTCTCTCGTACCGGTATGCCGTATCTTTTTGCCTTCGACTCGAACTATCGTCGCGCCGTTGAATTTAACACAGGTGGTTCCTCGAGAAATAATAGTTTCCCCCTATTATAAAATACAACAAAGGACAAGAATTTTCAGCCGAACACGCGAATACGCTGAATGCGTGGCGAGCAACATGCCTCCGTTGGGATCCGAAGCTGCGAAAGTCGCCGGGTTCGAAATTATCGTGCTATCGCACATAAAAATCCGAGAAACCATGGGCTGAGCGGGTCTATTCCGAAGAGCGCAAAGCGCTGAGTGGCAGCATCGATTTTCTCATTTCCAGTTGACACAGGGGCTCACAGAAAACGGCGGAAAAAACCACAGCATGTGGAAGCTACCCTCAACAGGGGCCTCGTCCGAGTTCTGCACTCTGCAAGAGTGGGCCGTTTAAAAGTGCCATGGTGCGCCACCAAAACTGCATAGTACGTTATACACCGACTCATGTCCCAAGACCTGAGAAAAAGTCGAGTTTTCCGCCCGTTGAGCGGCAAGCCAAATTTCGGGGGCAATTGTATATTTTAAAATTTTTAAGCCAATTTCAGTATATATATAATGAAGGAGAATGCGGTGTGCATCCATAGCTTTTTAGGAGATTTCCAGTTATAGCGTATTCCCGTTCAAAATATCGAATTTCGACAAGATGTTGGTTAAGACTTTAATTGTCGCTCTTGGAGCGGCCTCAACGATTTCCGCGGCAGTCTGTGTAAGAGCGGCCTGCAATGCGGATAACTGCCTACGAGGTATGTTCCATAATTAAACACCGTCAAATAGTTATCTAATAAGTTAACCGACTGACAATTATTTTCTTCTCACAGCCCTAAGAGCATCTCAATATCCAACCCGTCTTCCCCAGGCGTCGATAGATTGTGCAAGCCTCCTCGATGTTACAGTCACCCCACCCACTGCGTATGTATAATTGCTAGGCACCCGGGAACTTTGGGAAGAATAATTGCTAATTTAGTGCACAGAACCATCACCGAATACTCTACCGTCTCGGAAACCGACACCGTCACGGTATCAGCGACACTTGTCGAAACATTCTACGACACATATACCGCAGTAGAACATCAGACAGCCACCGTTGAACAAGTAGTGACAGTAACAGCACAACCACCAGCGAAGAGAGAAGTCGAGCCCAGTCCCGGCTTTCCAGTCTACGCATCATGGTGTTCCGGCATCGTCAGATTCTCAAGCGCGTGCTCCTGCATCGGTGTCACCGCTAAGACCGTCACCGCGGAAATCCCATCGACGACCATTACTCTCCCCGTAACGGAAACAAACTTCGCAAGCGTTACGGAGACCGAAACCACATCAGTCACCCTAACCGATGCCACAATTACCCAAACCACCACGGACACCACGGAGACCGTCCAGGTCCCCACCACCGTTCAACCCCCAGCGAACACTCTCATCGCCAATGCGCAGATATATATCAATGGCAATCCACAACAAGCTTACCTTACACCCTACCTCTCAACCGGCCTCACCTACGTTGCCGTAACTACTGACCCCACCGCTAGCCTCCTACAAGTCACGCTCACTCCAAGTGGTTCTCTTATGTACGGCACCCGGGTGGCGAAGGGAGACGGTGGCAACACTCTCAATCTGCAGCTTTTCTTCATCGATCCTGAGCTTTCAACCATCCGCGTGCCGTACGTCTGCTCTGTGGATGCCAATGGGTTTTTGTCCTGCTACACGAGTGATCCGAGCATACCTGTTCAGTTCATGTGGAGATCTAATAACTTTATATATGCTGCGCCGCTTAGTGTTGCTCTGAACACGGGCTACACGCTCGTATCTTTGAAACTTTTGATTTAGACTAATGTTTATTTATATATAACTACTCAACGAATGCTCGCTTTCCTTAGATGCATTGTGGTCAAGTCATACATTTGTTTATTCACTTTTAATATTTTGAAGGGCTGAAACTGCATGTTTAAATGATCCAGCCAATCAAGAATTCCAGTGTAATTATTTTACAATGTCAGATATAGAAATGGTTCCAGATATTTTATAACGTTATATAAGTAGAAAAGAAGTACTTGTAGTATTGTAGGATACGATCAAGTTCTATCTTAAGTACCTATTACTTGAAAACCTGTTGCCGCAGAATTGGAAGTCCGACTGCCTTGGGACCGGTACCCAGACCAGCCTGGCGGGCATAAGTTTAGATATGATTGCTTTAATATAAGCTCGGCATTGTCCACTTTTTTTTAAAAATCATATTTTTTATTATGGAAACAACCCATTTTTGAGATTTTTTATACGGAAACCAGAGTCGCCCGTTCAAATTAGACCCTCCGCATTCGGGCACTTAGCAGTCGGGCATATCTCACCAGGGAAAACTTTGAGACATATGTGTTAAAGGGGGTTTGTGTTGCTGGATGTTGTGTACTCCGGCCTGCTTGTCAATATATACCCTGACCTTTGCATTGTTAGCCAGCTAGCAGGTGGAGATTTTAGATAAGATTGCATTAGCGCTGCAACAAACTTGGCGAGCCTATCTCTACCTCGGATCCCAGATATGGATTTGTATCACGAGACGGGTCCTATCTCATAAATCAGACCTGTGGCACGAATTCGTACGAAGGGACAGAATATCCCAGGCCCAGCTAACTTCTAAAGACGAGAGCTATAAATCCTACCCTAGGCTCGAGCCAACACTCAGCCCAGTTAATTCGGTCAGTCGCCCTTGCTTTTCCAACCTGGTCTCTGATAAAGCTTAACAAGGACAGTATAACACGATATGTCCTCGATATCGACAAGAATACAAGACAAGTTGGGAACCTTTGATATCTCTCTAAACCTATCACAAAGCGTCTTGTTGCTCTTTGTGGTATATTGTGTTGGGCTTGTGGTCTATCGACTCTTTATATCGCCTCTATCAACTATCCCAGGGCCAAAACTTGCGGCTATAACAAGGTGGTGGATTCTGTACCATGATTTCCGGGACCAAAGAACGCAAACTATAACAGAACTTCACCGAAAATATGGCCCGGTCGTGCGAATCGCTCCTAATGAAATATCGTTCACATCTGCTAGCGCGGTAAAGGATATATACACAGGTGCATCTCGTGAAAGCGGATTTCCCAAGGGTAAGGATAGTACTATATATGAAGAAATTTCATACATATTCGATCTCATGGCCGCATTAGTGGAACAACTTTAACTTTTAGAACGCAAATTAGGATATCTGTATGCTATGTTCACCCATTATGGGAAATATAATATGTTCTCGTCGCTCTCTACCGAAGAGCACTCTTGGAGGCGTCGAATGTTCGCAAGTTCTTATTCTTTGTCGAATATTCTGAACCTGGAAGCACAGAGAGGCCATATTTGGAGGATAGCTGGAGAGTATACGAACTATATACGAAGGGATGGATGCAAATGCGGAAACAAGGCCGGTTATGCCATCGACATATATCCCGCCAACATTTACTTTGCTTGCGATAACATAACGGCACATTTGTTTGGCAAGGAATTGGGAACGAAGACGTTAGGGTCGCTGGTCGCCAACGCCGATATTCGCCAACAGAGGGATTGCCTGGACCACTGGTATATTCCGACAAGACGAGAATTGGTAAAACTTCCAAGCTTGTTCCTTTCAGTCTCTTCAACGATCTTAATCATTCTCATAGGTATATTTATGGACCGACTTCAACTTCGCACTAAAATGCATCGAGGCATTCGAGACAATCGTAGGAAAAGTTTCCCGCATCATTCGAAATCAAGTAGATCCTGGTTCGAAATATACAGGCGGCACGTTCATCCATCATTATGTATATACAAACATGCTGTGTCTGAAGAAATCACCAGCGGCGGAACATACCGTCGCAGAAAAGCTTCTTTCAGACAGACTGTCTGAAAAGACCCCCATGGATTTTGATGAACTTGGCGCAGCGAGCGAAGCCATGGTGAGTAAAATTTCCTCGATCTTGCACTTGTGGCTTCTCGATCAATATAATTGCTAAGAATCTGCACAAAAATGCTAGGACCACATCCTCGCGGGTGAGATATCGAATTCCAAAGTTTTACATCAATTTATGGGTAAACTGATAACAGGCAGGGATGGATACTACGGGCGATACACTATCGTTTCTTCTGTATCTGCTATCGCTACCGATGAACCACGAATACCAGGAGCGAGTCAGAGGTAGCTTACCCGATTTGCCATCCTTCGATCAACCCCTAAGCGTGGGATTGATTACGCACATCATGAATAATCCCTATGTGAACAGCGTGATCAAGGAAACACTTCTAATATTTCCCGCAATCCCCATCACACTACCTCGAGTTGTGCCAGAGGGAGGCAGGGTGGTAGATGGATTCAGGCTCCCCGAAGGCACTTTAGCCTCTTCTTCGGTTTTTGCAGTAAATCAAAGTCTTCTTCCGGATTTCGAGAAGGCTACTGAAAAAATACAGTGGACACCCAGTCGATGGGTTATCGAATCAGATGGAGATAGAGACAGGGTGCATGAGCTTGAAAGAAGACTCTGGAGCTTTGGATCCGGCGGTAGAGGTAACCTTACAGCGAAAGATCCCATGGAAATTCTCAAGCTAACCGCTACATGAAGGTTGCATCGGAAAGCAGTAGGTTACCAACTTTTTGAACCCGTATACGCCACCTAGAGCGCAAATATATATTAATAAATCATCGGCATATCAACATAGCCTTGCCTTGGTTGAGATGTCCTTGTTGGTGGCGGCGATTCTTTCGCAGTACATGCTTCGACAAACCGAAGATAGCCCTATAGCTGTACATCACAGGTAACAGGCCCATATATCCAGGTTCGATTAAATGCAATGTATACTGATGGATGCGCGATTGCGTGATTGCGCTATTTAGTCACTGGACTGCGAGAAGAGGGTTCAGGGACATTGCTTATATGCACGACTTCAATGGCATTGTTCGGTTTGAGCCACTGGAGGGGTAGGTTATCTACTGGTGTTTTTTCGATTGCATGATGCACTATCTATATGCTTCTCTGTGGGTTTTCGAATTCCCCTGTGTTATTGGTATTTCTATTAAGGGGCCCGAAAAAACTCATTCGTAGCCAGATAGTATCAGCATGGGCTAATTGTTGTCGTTTGACTGAAAATATTTGTGATACTTTGAGTTTCATGTCGTCCCGCAATGCATATCATGACGGTATTTGTCGCCAATCGAGATCCTGCTCTTGTTTTCTGGGCAGATTAGGATAACAGTCGGCTAGCTCGCAAAAATAAGTTCTTTTTTCCTGGAATGGACATTTACATAAGATCACACACTTGACCGGGGAGTTCGGACCGCTACACCCTGTCCGTGCATTGGCAAATGCTTCGAGATGCATAACTACAGCGAGGGTTAGATTTCCTTGTAAACTTTAAGAAAGAACCATGGACTGTTCTAAGCCTCTTCCCGTTCGTTAACCATTCGAAAGGTGTTGGATCTAGGGACAAGAAGGTGTGATTATGACTGCATCGATCGAAGGCTAAGGGTGGTGATGAATAGTAGAAACTCGCACACTTTTGCTCGAGATCTGAGAGGCGCATAATATAATGTTCAGTTTTACCACAAACCTAGCCGGCTGGCCACCTTCACATTTATATATTCATAAGATTCGGACTCTTTATACCATCAGTGCTAATTCACATCTATATTATTTGCACTCCTCTCGTGTCTAGGCCGTCGAATCAGAGATCAAACTTAAGGATGAAAATAGAGAACTTCAGACGTACATGTATATAGACGGAAAACTTTGCGGGGTGAATTTGGCCCGGCTCCTATGATGTACATCTATTACCCGGCCTCCGGGTAAAATAATTTTTTTACATATCCAGAAATCCCTCCACCATTGGTGCTGCCAAGTCACCCCGCACCAAAACCCCGTTGTAGCTGATTCCTGCTCATGCCTTTGACGTCGAGAGACTAGCAGCGACCTGCATTCAAACGAAGTACCGAAACATGTGGCGTGTCGATCCTTCGACGTGCAACAGGACAGACCACCTTGCGTATGCAACGGTTATCGGGATGTTGTTATACGGAAAGACCTGGATGGGTGCGCTATATCCCAGCTGCCACTTAAAATGTGATTGCTCGGGTTTTCTTTCGCTGGGACAAGAAACGAGAAACAACCAGAAGAAATCCAAATTTAAATTGTAGTATAATATTGCGGTATTAAAATACAACACCAAATGTGGAGATATATCCGATGAAACGTGCTGGCAGCTGCCTGAGAACAATTATGTGTGTGTGTGGGAGAAGCGATGTTGCTAGGCACAAAATATTAGATGAATTGTATTACATTGAGTAGGCTATACATATCGACTTAGGGAGATACGAGATACGATGATAATTGAAACACTTTTAAATTATAAAACTCTTGTTATACGCGAAGCACTCACCAGCACATATTGTATATACATAGATATTATTCCTAGACAGCATGGACATGATGCACGAGTCGAGGACTGGCAGGGAATGCTACCAACGATTGAATATTAACGAGCGAAGAGCAGCGTGTTTTTTAATCGTATATATATTAATATTAAGGAATATAAAGTTATCCAACCCATGATTTCCAGAGCTGGCTAATTTCAGAAATGACATTGTCAAGGCCTTAACCGCTCTTCAGGTTCGAACCGAGATTTCCTACGTACGCGCCGCCTCTAAAATACGACCGAGGGCCTGGGAGCGAGCGCACGGTGATCCGACTGAAGGGTGGTCCGAGTTGAGTTGCCGTTGTTGGGTCCCGTTAGGTTGCACAAGAAACATATCAAATTGCCAAACAGGTAACCGATTGCATGGGATTCGATTAATTCATCTGATACCCTTTTGAATGCCAGGGCTGCCTTTTTATTCCCCGCTTTGGATTTCGTCCTTGTATTCCGCCTATACCTCGAATTAACGCTACATTGCTTCGTATGTATATCGTAAATAATATCCACCACGTCGACGTCGGCGCTAGGATATCCGGATTCGACCGAAACCCGATGTCAATACGTGTACCCGATCGCGCTCGTTTAATCGAACCAGCGACGATCAATCTCTTTCGTAAGATTCTATTTCTTTTGGATTGTGATATATGTTTGGTCACAATTATACAAAAACTAGGGTAGCCTCGAACGTCAAAGCTTGTCCAGATGGATGTTGTGGTGGGCCGCTGGGTGCTTCCGGTTAAAGAGCCAGGGCAGCACCAAGGTTTCAGAACATGGAGAAGTCATGTTCCCAAGAAGCAACGAAGGGTTTGAGAAGAGAGCACGAGACTAGTCTATCGGAGTTGGAAGAATAATTCCCCACACCCCGTCTGGGATATATTGTACGAGATGCTAGGTTGGCCGGCCGAAATTCGCTGTCTTTTGGAAACTGTTCAAGCGGCTTGACCATGATCGCCTATGGGGAACCCTTGTCGTCGAATTGGCACACTCTCGAGAAACGAATTCACACCGCAGAACATGCCTTCTAGAAGACAAGTTCCGTTACGTACAGATGCAAACATGAAGTTTCGCCCAATCTGCAGATGGCGCTTCTAACTCACCCGCAAACTAACCCGTTTCTGACTGTGAAGAAGCAAGCAAAGTACCCCGTGCAGCAGATTTTTTCCCACTCTTTTCACAGCTCGCACGGAGATTTGGCATGGGGCTTTGTTGACGACGCACGGAAGCTCTTGGCGCGTCTAGAACGACCAACAAGCTGCCGACGACAGTCAACGACGTGGAGACCGTTTTTTCTCCTTGATTTGAAGTTTGATTTTAGGGCTATTCCTACACACGCTTGTGTTAAAGACGCAGATGCAATGATTGCCGCATGACCTTCTTTTCTGGTGCCGGGTTTTCGTTTTGCCCAATCTATATAACGGCTATTTATCGCAGGAAGGGATCGAATCTGCTGGACCGGATTACGCTTAGACAACAGCCTGCGCCTGCTGCACCACTTACTTAACCGGAATTCGAGTTTGAGCATCAGGCTCTAAAATTTGTTCAATCCGCGTGAGTTGATATATATAATAATAATAATATCCCGTTCTTTTATTGACTGAAGGAGGATGCAACATAATATTTGACCCATGCCCCCAGAAAGTTAACTCTGTTCATCTCATCTTCGCCCGCGCATTTTATGTACTCGGGCATATCTTGAATTTGTTTGTATGTACCTTCCAATATCAAATTTGGCGCAATTTCGCGAGGCAGTAGACGAGGCCGGTTGATCCAATCCCTTCCACATGCACAAAGGATTAAGGCTTCTCGCTATCCGCACCGGATTTCGTGCCCCTCACCCCATCCCTAGCCCCCATCCCCCGCAATCACGCGCTGTGCTTACATATAATCGCTCGTCCCTTGTAAATGGAGTTCCTCTGTTTTTAACCCCGCAAGTCCTGTCCCATCCCTGTCGTTCAAGTCGCAAATATCACGGTGCCAAAAACCAAGCTGCTATTTCTTTTGCAAAGTTCCTCACCTGACGGGAAGCAATTCCCACAACCTTCAGGAAAACCCCTGGCCTTTTGTTTTCTTCTGACAATATGAGAAGTTAAACCTTTACCCGACATTGCCAAACCTACTTGTTTCTCTGTCGTACGATCTACGGTCATTCGTGTCCCGCAGTTGATGTTTCTCTCAAACACCCCGAAGTATATTCGAAGCTAACCTCAATAGGTATTCAGTAGACGGCTTCGTTCTCAGATTATAGATGAATCCAATCCTTGGATTCGTTTTGTCTTTCCGAAAATAAATAACCAATACCGATTTTAATATCTTCTGAGATATAACCGACGCTCACCCTTGCGGAAAGATGGACTGGCCTAGGAGATAATCGCATTGATTGCAAAGATATTGCATTCTAGAAGACCGCTCTTCGTCCTTCTCATTCGTTCAAAAGCTTCGTCACATCTCGCGCCCACGCCACCGCGCACTCTCAACCAGCCCTGCCCAGTATACCACAAATTTCTTCGATCCTCGCATTATATCCATTACGAAGCCGAAACCTGATTAATCTCTCTGATAGAGCCCTTATCACACACACACACACACACACACACACACACACACACACATTCATATACACACCTGCTAGTTTTAGTTTCTTGTTTCTGTTCCTCACACGCATACAGGTTCTATTTTCAACCATTCGGTATCCATCCTTGTGGAGGTCTAGCTACGAGACAAACATATATTGCTATATTCGACTTTCAACCATCAGAAACAAGATTTTGATTCAGCTACACAATTATTTCGCTGATGCTCTGCAACATACACCCTTTACTTAAGCTTTTGAGACATACCTTTGGTGAATAACTCACCTTTCCCACTACTTTTCATCAAACGCCTTGGTGAAGCCATTTTGAGATCATTCCTATCCTCTTCCGGTCTCTCGAACCCCACCACAACCTTTCCCAAATCACCCCACCAGTCGCAACTCTGGAGCCACTAGTAGTTAACCGAGGGCCGTTTAAGTTGGGGGCAAGTCTCCAGAACAAGCGGCGTGGATTTCGATCCAGATTATTTGGCATTCGAAAACCGACTTCAACATCACAAAATAACGCAAACGCCTTAGTACGGCTAAGCCGTATTCAAAACGCCATGACGTCCTCTCCGGAGGCATCACCGTCCTCTGCAATGTCGGGGACGGGTGTACCACAATTATCTATAAACACATCAGATGCTGTTACCAATGGAAATAATATTTCGAATGGTAACGGAGTAGCAAGGAGAACCTCGCAAGCAGCCAGCGCCGAACCAAGCGGCAACAGATCCGATGTCGAGCGAGCTGACTCTCAAGGTCCAGGGGAAGCACCTATGAGTGCAGTTTCACAGTCAGGGACTAATGGGAGAAAGAGATCAAATACAGATGGTGTTGAATACCCTCGACGAAGAGCTACTATAGCCGTAAGCCTCCTATCCCGTAAATATATGGGACCTCAAACATATCAACATTACTAACTCAGCCGTGCGCTCAGTGCGAAGTCTGCCGTTCGAGGAAATCTCGGTGCGATGGGTCTCGACCAAAATGCCGTCTCTGTATTGAGTTGAATGCGGAGTGCATTTATCGCGAGCCTGGAATCAAACTGGACGCGGGCGATAAGTTGATTCTGGAACACTTGAACCGAATCGAAAGTTTGTTGCAGAATGCTCTGCCTTCTACTCCCCCCGGTAGTGGAATGGCGATGTCCGCATCTCCAGCGATTAGCCATTCGACCAACCTCAGCGGAGATGGACGCCTAGCTCAGTTGAATCTCGGAATGGGAAACAACCTTACGGGTGGAATGGGCGCCTGGTCGAACATCAACAACATATCGAGTATGCCAAAGAATCATTCGACGCCGGCTTTGAATCTCCTGCAATGGCCAAAAATCAATCATTTGGTATCACTACCATACTCGCCTGAGACGCTGCTTCAAGTTGAGCTCGAACGGCCGCCACTTCAGTTTAACACGAGCATGAACCTCGATCTCTCAAACACAAACGCTTACGTCCAGGCGTACTTTGAACGAGTCAATGTATGGTACGCAGTGGTCAATCCATACAACTGGACGAGTCTATACAAGACTGCGCTGTCACAAGGCTTTCGAACTGGACCTGAGAGTTGTGTCGTTCTATTAGTGCTCGCTTTAGGACAAGCTAGTACAAGAGGATCGATCTCACGAGTTCCGCTCCACGAAGATCCACCCGGAATGTCGTATTTCTCAGCTGCGTGGTCTCTGCTTCCTTCACTCATGACTCGCACTACCATGTTGTCGGCGCAATGCATGATCCTAACATCGGCATATCTATTCTATCTTGTACGGCCGCTAGAGGCTTGGACACTGCTCAGCAGTATCAGCATGAAACTACAGCTACTACTCACCACAAACCCTCCTGCTCTGTTACCAACATCGAGCAGAGAGCTGAGCGAGCGGGTGTTCTGGAACGCCCTGCTATTTGAGAGGTAGGCCGCCAATCCCAAGCGTTTTGAACCCCTTTTATACTCATCTAGCTGATACTAGTGTATTCAAATCCAGCGATCTACTGGCCGAACTAGATCTACCACATTCGGGTATCGTGACTTTTGAAGAATCTATAGGTCTCCCCTGTGGCTTCGAAATGGAGGACGAAGATTCACCCGCTGGAGTTCGCGATGACCTGTGGTATTTCCTCGCTGAGATTGCTCTGCGACGACTTCTTAATCGCGTCAGCCACTTGATATATTCCGAGGCCAACAGAGAAAGATCTATATCCTCGCTTGGACCGATTGTTGGCGAGCTGGACTACCAGCTCACTCAATGGTACGAAAGCCTGCCTTTGGCGCTACAATTCCCTCACAACAGGGTCCAGCTCAGCAATCCGATTCAAACGGTCTTGAGGCTTCGCTATTTTGCCTGTCGTACGATTATTTTCCGACCCTATATCCACGCCGTTCTGAAGGATGAGAAACTGGGGATGGATACTGTCGTTCGAGAGAATTGCCGGAAGTGCCTAGAGGCATGCTTGAGACAGTTAGAACATATTACTGAACAGTGAGTTTGCTCCGCGCATTCTAAGTGTTAGAGATATATCGTGACAGAATCGCATTAACACCTGATAGTCACGCTGGCCACATGCCTTATCTATGGCAAGGAGCGCTCTCGTAAGTGATGACCCACTGCGTTTCATTGAAACAACACTGACACCGGCACAGTATGGTCTCCCAAAGTCTTTTGGTGATGGGTGCGACAATGTCTCCTTCGCTTGCTGCTGTACTACCACCAGCGGGTAAGCCATATATTATATTATGTTTGGTTTAATAATACCATTGCAGAATTCTAACGTTTCTATGCAGATAATATCGATAAAATGCTTAAAGATGTCATCACTGAGATGCAACATTATGCTCACTTGGCCCCCAGTTTGAAACTATCGCTTGAACTGATCCAAGAAGCTGAAGAACGTCGCCGGTATTTCTTAAGAGAATCTGGCATGCGCATGTGATTTGCACTCTGTTCCAATTTTAGCCAATGGAAAATAGAAAGTCTGGTTGGTTTCCAACAAATAAGGTCGATTCCGGATATCAACCTCAGATCGATCTACCCTATCGTTGGTTGTTTGACTGGTTCCGCCCGTCAAAATCCGGTGACAATAAGCTTCGGTGTTACGTCTCCAGTTAATGACACCGCGGTAACGGGACATTGACAATTTCTTCTAGTACACAAAATACCAATATTCGACCATTTTTTATTACGACTTAATATTCTAAAAGTTTAACAAAACAAGCGTTATAGATTTCAACGGCTCCCGGGATTTCTCCGCGTGCCCCCTGAGCCGCAAACGTACTGTTTTCCCGTGTACTACGACAATCAACCTGCGGACGCACAGATATGTGTTGGAAATTCTCTCCTTTCGATATTTATATTTAGCATCATTTTAAAAATTCTTTCCCCTCAAGTCTTTAATAACTTTTCTATGTTATGTCATTAACAATCAGGATCTGGTTTCATGTACATGAAACATCATTTTTAGTATATATCTACCAAATTTGCCGCATTTATATCTACATGTTCAGTTTCATTTGACATTAAAGCGAAAGCATGCTAGTAGGGGCCTCGATCGCAAGCTGTCAAGACATCTTCGCCAGGGTTCTGATTGAATGTTGCTACTATTTAAAATAACAGTCATATTGCGCGTCATCTTCTCGTTCGGGAATCACGGAGTGCGTATACCAAGTGTCGCAGTTTACTTTGCCTTCCTTCCACGATGGCGGATTCGATTCCAACCCGACGACTTGCAGGAACGGCCGTACGGGTGGGTTTGTGTTGGTATATGTAACAGCATCAGAGTTTAAAGTTTCACAGTTGGTTCTGAACTTTTTTGCCTGGTTTCAGATCTGTGAGACCCAACTGTTCTTCTCTCGCCTCAGAGCCTTTTTCCCTTTTCTTTGCATACTCATTGCATACTCCAGATTCAATTCATTCCATGGCTTCAGGCTCCAAGCCGGGTGTAAAGAACTGGCCCAAGGATATCAAGTATCTTGTCAAACCAACACTATCGAAGAAACTAGATGGGTCAATACTGGGCCTGTTGGGGTTCGACAAAGGCCCCGGCCCTCGATTCGCAACAAGCCCCTCAGAGAATGTGGCTATAAAAAAAATCATAGACTCGTCACACCCCGCCGTAGGGGAGTACGGATTGTTCGGTATGCATTTTCTGTAGTGCTGATGCAGCCTAAATCCCAGCCATCGAAGTACCGAAGAATACGCGAAAGTAAAAGATAGAACAAAAGAACAATATAATAAAAACGGGAGAGGAGAAAACTCTAAAGTTACTGAATATAATTAATAACAGTTTCCTACAAAAATTAGCTAACCAACGTTATTCTAAAATATATCAAATAGCGGTGAAGAATTTGTCTCCGGGGACCCATATCCTCGACTACCTGGGTCACTATCATGAAACGATCCCGGCAGATACAGATGAAGCTTCAAATTATGACCTGGTGCTCACACGAGACATCGGAGACACAGGCCGAGGCGTAGCAATCGACGCGCGCTACGCAGGCAACGAAGCCCGAATGATCAATGATTACCGCGGTGTTGCTGCCAAGCCAAACGCTGAGTTTAAGGAGCGAGAGGCCGGGATCATGGGAGTATACGTTATGGTGAACAATGGTATCAAGGGATTCAAAGGGATCAGGAAGGGCGAGGAAGTCCTAGTGAGTTACGGGCGTTCTTTCTGGAATGAAAGAAAGGATTGACAGCGTACCAAGAGCGGATCGGTGGATCGATATTCATCCGAAGGTTTTTACGCGACGTTGCAAATTATCCGGGGCTTGGTGAATGCTCAAGAGGGCTTGGAGGTTTGTTATGTTTGAGCTGACCCACGACACGTATATTTTTTGTACGTATCGTGAATTCAAAGTCAGAAAGTTTTCCGCTACGGTCAAGGAATTCGGCTGTTTCAGACTAGTGTCGCTCTAGACTAGACTTTCTCGTACATGTATAGATAGTAGCAGTGTGATATAGCCGCATGTTGATATTTCTTCGCAGACATGCAGACGTTCAGCTCGTGCATAAGCCCCATCGCAAAGGATTACCATGACCTGCAAATGTGGAGAGAAGATTTTTATTCCAAAGGAATCACAAGCCACAAAAGGTGCGTGGAGGTTCCCACTTTGGCGAGAATTCAAGGCATTGCTGCAAACAATATTACCGCCCAGGGCACGTGGTTTGTAGATTATTTGCAATCGGGATTATATTGCTGTGTTGGACTGCAGGCTGGAGGCCTGGTTAAAAGAAAAAGAAGAATCTCGGACATGGCTTATCAGGGCAGTGGTGAGCGGGGAAAGGGGTTTCTCGGTCGACGATATCTGCATCGAGCTTCCGCTTGGGTCACGTTAGAATCGAGAGATCCGCTTGGATATAAATGAATCCTCGGCACGTACGCAATGAACCTCGGCGGACGGAGCCGATTTCAGGAGTAAGGTGACTGGCATCCGGTCGTCAGCAGCTAATAGCTGGCCACCAGTGCAGTGCACCGGGCCATTCTCGATAATTAGCATCTACGAAAACGTTTAAACACGCAGTCTCAATGCAATTGCATTCCAGGAAAACCCAGTTCGACATCGGCGGCGACGCAGGCATTGACAAATCATGGTGGGCGCCACCGTCTCTGCCAATTTGGTCTTTCTGCAGAATCGCTTTTTGGGTGTGCAGATTGTGCAGATTGCGCAGAAGTGGGCCGGAACAGTTTGGTAAAACTAAACACCTGTGAAACAGGAGGAAGAAAACCCGCACAGGCCTGCACGTACGGACGGGCAAACAAGTGTCAAAACATGCGTCCCGCAAGAATTGAGAAGCCAAAGCCAAAGTCGGATATTGACAGGAGGGCGATTTCGCACCTTGTCTGTCGATCCCATTTATGTTCGTCCCGTCTGGGTTTAACGCGCGATTAACACGAAACAATGCTGGGTTTGAAAGATTGTTATATTTCACTTTTAATATTGATATTAAAACTAAGACGGGTCTCTGTAACTATCCCTCCTTTTTATTATAGACTCGTCGGTAAGGGTATCGAGAAACAGGAAAGTGTAAGAAAACCACCCAAAAGAAGTTTCAATAATAAACGAAGAGCCGTATCAATTGAAACGGCCAGCCAACGATAAAAAGAAACAAAAGAGGATAAAGATGGATCGAGAGGCGCCTCAATCAAGGCCGGTAAGGCCAAGTGGTGGTAACTCTGTCAAATGAATGAAAGTATGAAAGTATGAAAGTTTTCCCAAATATGATTAAGGGTAAAAATATAAGTAATTTTGGTTTCAAATAAATAGAAGAAAGAAAAATCAAATGAATGCTTTCAGCTTCGAAGCCAACATCAATTGATAGAGTACCAGACCACTGGTGTAAATGCAAGATGACAAAATCAATGATCGCTAAATATGCAAGACAAACAAAACAAGAAACAAAAACCCAAAAAATATGGATATAGGGATATATACTTCAACGAAACAAAAATGGAACAAGAATTATTAATCTGGGAAGCCTATATCGCTCCAACGTGCATGAGGTTGACATTGCTGTATTCCAACTCCTGCATAATGTCATTGCTGTCGGATCCACCTAATGTCCATACCCATTCCCGCTTAGATCGCTTCCACTTTCCACTCCGAGATAGAGCGGACGCAAACCGGTCAACTGATCGACCTCTTGTATCTTCGTCGTCAATGGGAGTCTTAGGTTCTGAGTCGGAGTCTGATTCTTCGGAATCTGTGGAAGATGTGGTCGATGGTGGTGACATGTTGTCCATGTCCTCGTAGTCGCACCGGCTCGAGATGAATTCATACTCTTCCTCTTCTTCCGAAGGAGGAATGACGATATGTTCCGATTCGAAGGTTACACTACGGCTCATGCTTTCGCATGCTGGCGAGTTTGAGGCCGAATGAGAAGGCGAGCCCTTTAATATAGATCTCTTCCCAGAAACGGCTGTATATGAGTATGTGCGAGTCCAATGGCAGGCAAATTCGGCTTCTCGATAACCAGATCCAATGTGCGTATTAACCATGGTATTTCTCGAGGTGATGTCCTCCTGTGAAGAGGTGCTCTCGTCGTCGCTTGGGCTACAATTCGATAACCTTGAACTGGAATTTCCTGACGGTCTTCCAAAACTTAACGACAACTTTGGTTTTCCACCAAGAATAGGTGTGCCTGAGCTTCTACACGACGGTGAAGGAACATTAAGTGCACTTGAATCTGTCGAGGCAGGTATTAAAAGGGATAGTTTGGTTGGCGCTGGGCGGCTTTGAGGTTTGCAAATTGCAGGAGGGAGAGAAAGCGCTGGACGAAGTGGTCGTACGGTGAGAGCAGTCATCCTGGACTACAATAATATAGTGAATACGAGTAAATGAACTATATTAAGATAGTTGGTTTATGTCTCTTTGTAAAAGAGAGTTGGTTCGAAATAAATTCCCAGCGGCTATATGCTGTACAACGCAGTAGAAGAAAGCCTGTTGATGTCGCAGATCCAACAGTCGAGTCGATGGAAGATAAATAATGGCCTTAGCTCCGTGGTTGGGAAGGTACCTTTTATAAAGTCATGAAATCGTATTCCTTGATCGTTAATTCTATTAAACAAATAGCTAATAGAATTTCTATCAGAGGGGATCAAGAGTATATATATGAGGATATAATCGATTGCGGATAGAAGAAGCAGGAAATAAACGGGAAGAGGGGGTGGGAACCAGATGCCTTTTGTTCTTCCCCAGTGGTCTGCAGCAGTGAAGCAGGTGTGAGGGCAGGCGCACCTACGAAAAGGATGGATGGGGGCGGCAAAAGAAAAGATATGTACCGGGAGGACGTTAACTTCGGTGCAAGTGTGAGGGGGTGGAGCACTGGTCCCAGACAGACCGGCCGGTACCTTTGGCAAATACTAATTAGGTCTATTCATAGAAAAAGGAATGTCAAGGTCGCATGGCAATTTTGAACGAAGGACCCGCTCTGGCCGTGTCGAGGTCAAGGCAAGAGCAAGTACCTGTGACATGTCTACCGTCTTTTGCAAAGATTTTCGCCTGCCAGAGGCAAGCGTCTAGCAGTACGGAATGTGCAGGTCTCAAAGGTAACAGGAACCCACACGGCATATCTTTTTGGGGGGCGCTGTGGTGAAGGGCGCAAAGAGTCAAGTCTGTTTCTAAGTTTAACCCCAGGCCAATTTGCGCTTCCTTGCACACAGGAAATGACAGTATCGGAAAAAGCAACCACTTGCCCGCCAATGTTATTTTATTATTTTATTTTTTCCTTCCTTCCCCTTCTCATCGCAGTCCTAGCACGAGTGCACTAGTACCGACTTGGAGGTGTGGGGCCAGCATCCAAGAAGGGACAAGGGCTTCTATTTGCGGACGGCAGTGCTCCCCAGCAACCCTGCGCGGTGTCAATTTTCCAGCGGAAAAGGAACAGCGACTGGTGGGACAGGTCCTTGCCTCAGTCACGATTGGACAGCACGACGGGCTTCCTCAGCGAGCCAGGGCTCTTTGCCAGCTTCACTGTGCTACGGTGCCCTTCTCGATTTTAGTTCCCCAGCGACTGTAGACACATCGGCAGCTGGGGGGCAAGATCTCACGATCAAAATAGATCCCTCGATGTCATTGCAACTTGAACCGAGACCTTCACTCACACCGATTGGCGATGCCCAATAACATCCTTGCATTTGACGCCTATCGGATCACGAAGAAAGGGTTCCTTTTGCGTTATACGTTATCTCCATCTGCAATACCACCTAGAAAGTTATTACTCTTGGTAGGTACCTTTTTCTTCTTGCTTGCTGATGCATATTTTTTTTCTGTTGGGCACACCTTTGAATATGAATACGGTCTTCTTTGGGAGAAAAAAAATTGGCTGCCATCAATACATCTAGCCGATATTTTCATGCAGGCTCAAGCTCTGCGCCCTTCCAACTGGATCGTTTGTGGATTCCTCCCCGGTGGACTCCGAGACGGCCGCCGGTGTTACCAGCTGCATGTCTGTCGATCTCCAAGAGCTTGGTTTTTTGCACCTGTCAGTTCTCTTACCAACAGGAATTAATGAATTAGCTGCGCAGCTCTAGACGAGCAAACCAGTAACCGGTTTCAAAGCCTTTATTCCAGCTCAGGAAACCAGGCATTAACGAGCATTTCGAGCAACTATGATATCAACAGGTCTATTCCTGGAATCAAACAGTCTGACCTTGAAAAATGCCTGAGTGCAACCAACACCAGCCTTGAGTCGTCTACGTAACTTCGTTCATGCTCTTGAGTTTCGGAACAAGAATAGCACTCCGGGAGGCAAAGCTTGCGAATGTGAGCTCAGAAGGCGGGGTTGAACGCAAATGGGGAAGGAAAAATTTTCATCATGTGGTGGCTTGCTGTGCTATCGTCTTTCGATCTCTTGGCCTGTTGGTCGGCTAGACTCTAGATTCTTCTGGTTGGTGGCTGTTCAATTGTCTCATTATGTATCGCATCCCAGCTTCCACATTCGCAAACCACTCACCGGAGTTAGGCCATTGGTCCCGTCCCCATATCGCTGAACACCAGCCACGAGTCGCAGCCACAGGTCTTTCGTGTTCTGGGCAGCGCAGAACTAGCTGGAAACGTTTTTTGTGGAGCTGTGCGAATTTTCGACAAGCCACAGCCACCAATAATCCTTGTCCGGTCATTTTCTTTCATACGCTTTGACCGAACAAACGGACCATTCCCAAAAGAGTAATTCCATGTTTCTCCGGACAATATCCATAGTTCCTAAATGAGGCACCGATTACCCGATTCATCCGCCCTTGAGTTTAATTTCAGGACTTGATGAATATGGCAAATTCTCTAAGAAATGGCAATTTTCTAGATTTTCTGACAGAACATTCGAACAAATTCGAGGCTTTCGCGCTTGCTCGATCCGACTAGCTGCTATACGAAACTTAAAGAATAGCCACTTCTGGAAGCTGACAGCCCTCAAGGTTTCGTTCCTGCGACCTACTTTCCAGATTTCACATGGGGTAAAACTCGACTATCGTGATCTGGAACAGTGCACGAGTTCCTCACATGTTTATGGTAAACGTCATGCATGTCGCAATTCGCGGCTTAGGATTGCTTGACTCGTGTACGATCCTTCCCGAGAGATAGATCGCGCTCTTGGGATCAATTGCGCTCTTACTTGAGAATCGATGTAAAACCAATGCTACGAGATTCGCTGAGACAAATACCACCTTTCCGGGTCCATCGTTTTGATTCGACCCAGGCTAAACCAACCGCATACGCTTGCAGAGACTCAGCGCAGCGGCATATGCCGGACTTAATGCACAGGTGCACGGAGCCCTGAAGGAATTCGATATTGGAGCTAAATATATTGCTTGTCTGCAGTCTGTTCTGGGGTTAAATGACGGAAAGGCTTGTTTTACGCTGGTACAAACGAACCATTATTTCATTTTCAAGAGAGTTTTCCACGTTTACTAGAAGTTAGAAAAGAGGTATCGAAAGATCACAAGAAAAAGGAATGACAAAGGGGCGAAAGAAAGAAAACAAGAAGATTAAAAGCGATCTTTTCTGAGCCTTGGTTATGTGAGAGAGAGAGAGGCACAGCTTTTTTGTCAACTTTAAGCCTCTGGCTGATGCTACAGAGTGACAATAGATATAGCTCTAGAATATACGGGTTTGCATCTATAGTAGTACTAATGCCACACGTACTAGGTCGATGGCATTGTATATGTATCATTGAGAGAGATTGAAAGCTCTATCTCTACGGGTTGAAAATGTGAACTCCAAGTGACAGAAGTCAGAATAGTCGATCACTTTAGAAATTTGGGTCCGAAATATTAGAAAATAATTGAACCTGATGCACAAGACCAGTAGGCTACTTTGACATATAAACTAACAGTCCTGGAGTTTAAAGCTGCATAGATCTTTAATTAGAGGCCTCATCACGCAACCTCCAGCAGACGTGATAAGAATTACCTTATTGTTGGGCTAATAGGGTTACGAATGATAGTTGCCGAATTCTCGTAAACCAAGTATGGCGTACGAAGGTCATAAAGCTTAAAGATATCATTTATGGGTTGTTCTGATCTGCTCTCACAGCTAACTAGGCGTCACCCAAAGGTTTGAGCTGGTGACTTGGCTGAACCGTGACTTGGCTGAACCTTGACCATTGCAGACTGTCTCGCAGCCTTTTGATAAAGTGACTTGAAAATGACAATCAAATAAAACTTTTGAATAGCATATAAATATGCATATATGATTACTTAAGTAAGTACCTCAACTGCCTTGTGCATTTAATGTTAGGTCTCAAGTTGTAACGTAATATAATATGTTTGAACCTATCTCATGCTACCCCCCCTTCCGTTTCGCCTTGCTTCTTGCATCCTCTCAACTTGCAGCCTCTCAATCACTGTACAGACACGTACACTGACTACTCTGAGTGTCTATCGATATATAGGGTACGGAGTAACAAAAACAATGTACACGTAAACGCGATCTCTGGCTCTGGCATACCCGCAGTCATCAATTAATATGACTGTTCTGGAAATATGCGGTAGACGTGTCAAATTACTCAGACCTCGGGATATGCATATGCGCATATGATCTCTTAAAATGGCGCGCATCTGTATCACCGTGAATACGCAAACTCGATTACAGTGACGGGTTAGTAGCAATCAATCCAGTTTCGTTGAAGTATGACTGTATCGCAAGATGTATTGGAAGTATGGAAGTATAAATCGCATGTACATTATACGGTAAATGTAGTCGCCGCTCGCCGTGTCGGCGTGCATTGCTAGATGTCACACGAAATATGATGCTGATAAGCCTTTCACGCAATCTTTAAACAATCTGAGGCATGCCGATGACTTGTCTCGTAAACCAGCCGCGGCGCACGAAGATGTGCACGTGTACAACAGTTAACCGGGTTTTGGCCTATAGGCGGTCCAGAATATGCGCTCACTCAGGATACGTAGCCTTAAAGCTCTAGTTCTCATATGATTCAGCTGAGATAATTTTCGAGAAGAGATAGATCTTTGTTATTCGAGTACATACGATTCTGTATTGCCGGGTAGGGGCTTTTGTTCGTCAACATCTCCAGACCGTCGTGCATTTGAACGCGACGAGTCGATTTGCGCAGAGAAAGGGCGCTTATGCTTAGTTTTCATTGCGTCGGCTACAGATCTAATTCTGAAAGCATGGTCACCAAGTTTGGAGAAAACAGGACGATCGGTTCCGAAGCCTACTGGTTATGAGACGAAATATGCTTCAACGACTCAGATCAGGGTGGAAAAATTGATTCAATCGAGGTTTAAGACTTGAGGTAACGAGAGGTTTGTCTTTGATACGAACATTAACGAACGTGCATGCATAGAGGAGGATAGATTAAATACATGTGCTTGGGCTTGAGGTTAGCATGTCCTAAAATCTTTTATGGCGTGCAGTCGAGCAGCAAACCCCAGTAGATCTATCAAACTAAGTTGTCCCACCGATTGCGAATTGCGCCCATGTATCATATGTTATTATATCAATCGACCAGCAGAAACACTTTCAACAACAATCGGCGCATCTGCCAGCTCAGCTGTATAGTTGCCAGCCGTGCTATGTATGCAACCAAAGGTTTGGCGTGTGGATCCATATGCGAGACTAACTAAGAAAGGATACACAAATTGTGGTATCAAGTCAAGGTCAGAATCAGAATATCGAAGAAGAACGCGCACGACAAATACGGACTATATAAGCTGAACGGGTGCCGCTGCCTTGGGCGCTCGCCGTCTGCCCTCATCTCAACTTACTCGATTCTTCGTGCCGATCAAATTGTCTTCGTTTCTTGCTTGGGTATTGGACTTTAATTCTGGGGGAATTGTTAGCGCCCAGACTGTCCAATCACAAGTGAGACACCAAACTTACCGAGCTAGGTGAAGGTCTCACCCGATGTGAAGATGTTACGGATAACGGGATCGGAGCTGCTCAAATCGGTATCTTCGCCTCCATGGATCTGACGAGGAACATCTCCATCTACCCATCTCGCGGCGACACGGAATTTTGCAGGACCTTCTTCTTCCCAAGCTTCAACAACGGATTTAATTCTTAAGGGGAGAGGAATATAGCTCTTCCCATGCCACCATGATGCTTGCCAAACAAACGCAAGCATCACACGAGGAACATCCGTTAAGTTTGGGTGACCGGCATGCCAGAGTCGTACGTCTCGAATTATAATGCTGCCTTTCCGGACGACGGCTCGAACTGGTGGCGAAACTCTTTCGCGGTTCTTCTGAATTGAGGGGATGATGGTTCGAGGAGGGAGGTCTCCACATTGACCTTCGTATACGACTTGGTCAGAAAACGTGGTAGATGTATGGGAGCCTGGCCAGACCTCTAGTGCGCCATTTTCTAACGTCATATCGACAAGCGGAATATTAACGACGAACGAAAAAGGAAACAATGGGTGCGGAGATCCATAATCGGAATGGACAGGCTGTCTATTTTTTGCCTTGAGGGCAGTGTTCCCAGTTGCGAGATGCAGGACCGGCAAAGGACCCAGAATCGGAGAGAGAAGCTTCAATACCAATGGATTCGCCCATACCTCAGAGTATAGCAGACTCTCTTCGCAGGGTGGGCTTTGGTTGATATTTCCCGTCTCGAAACCAAAATTAAAGCGTTCTCCTGGAAAACTTGCAAGTTGTTTGGCTTCTGGAGCTAGAACTGAATTCAAAGCATCGAGTTTGGTACCCGCAACTGCATTTTCGAGCACGACAACGCCGGATTGATGAAGATGTTTGATGCCCTCGGCAACAAAACCTGGACTGCAACTCCCTGTCTGTTTGTCGACATCTCTAATGGAGATTCGAGGAAGTGCATATGCGTTGGATGACATGGCCGGCATGTGCATGCGCCGTACAAGCGGGAGCAAAAAAAACCTCTTATGAAATTTGAATTTCATGTTTGATTATAGGTATGTCTTTATCAAGGTGGATATCGGGCTCTCTGCGCTGGCCGTGCTTAGATGAAAATTTTTCTTCAGTTCGCTGGCTTTGCAGCTTGTATTTATTGTCAGGCGCAGGCTTGTTACGCGCAAGGACTGATATATACTGGAAGAGTAACTAATATTAATTTCTCGCTACTAGCTAGACTTGGACTGATCCTATAGCTACTTCCAAGCAGCTCTGCGATACATTTGAACACAACGTTTGAACACTCGAAAATAAAATTGGTATGCAGCTGCCGCCAGCACAGCGCAAATACAACAAGGTCTCGCGTTGAACGAAATACGGCACACCACTCTATGCTGGCACTGCCGTACTCTCTCGAAGTCCGTGGATCCACTTATGGCATGCATGCAAATATCATGAAAAGTGCAAAATGATTCATTTTTATCCTATGGGGAGCATATAATATAAATATTGTGGTAAATTGATTCAGATATCATCGATTGAAATCCTCTGCACTGCTGAGCCTTCATGTGCGCGACAGGACGCCTCTCTGTTTCAAACTGATCAAGCAATCTTCTCACTGTTGAACAGGCCTGAAAGAGTTCTTTTTCTTGCGTTTTATTTTCATTCAATTCTTTCCCCTTTTTATTTATTTTGATCAATTTACTTTTTCGGCCATGGCAGGCAGAATATCTTTCCAAGCCGACATAACGAACATCCCAATTGGAACAGTCAGTCTCTTGGGATCCCTATCGCCAATCCTTCAAGCATTGTCGGCTGACAATATTAGTCCACTTGCTGTCGTTCAATTAGAGGCCATTGGCCGCGGTTTCCCTGTTAGCGGAGCTCTTGCCCAACGTACACCAGATATACTCACCCGATGCAAATCACACCGACTCCTGAGGATTCAGGCGTGCGTGGGATGGATAGCTGGAGATACTGCTAGGACGCTTGCACAAACCGTCGGGGGCCAAACTGCAGCTCTTCTGTCCGTCGCCCTTGTTGAGATGTTTTGTCGGAACTCGGCTGGCGAGATCCTTTACCAGCTTTCGGAGAAGATGCTTCCGCGTGATAGACAGCTATGCACCATGCGACAACTTGCGGACCTCGCTGAAATCTTAGCAAATAAGATGCAACCGGTGGCTTTTGGCGGTCATACTGTGTTTCACATCAATCGCATCAGAGACACGTATCGCTGCTCAGGGATTGATTTACCTTTGCACCTCTACAGATCTCTATTGGATAGAATGACCACCGAGACTACCGTTGACTTGCTCTATGCAGTACAATTAGCAATGCGAGAGGAAAACTCTACTCTCTACATTCAAGGATTTCGAGGAATGGGTGGCATTGTTTCCTTAATTATGGGACTCTGTCCCGATGATGTTACACTATTCGTAGAAAATGGAGTCATTTTCCAAGGAACCAGACGCTCGATCATTATTTCGATCTTGCACGAGAAAGAACTCTCATTCTCTATGGAGAAAAAAATAAGAGGTTGCGAAGAGCTATTAACCTTACGGAACTGTTTTCGACCCGACGAATTTCTGGAGCACCCTGGACGAATCTCAGGCTACCGTTGGGTTACTGTTAAGACGCAGGGATGCCTTGGTGAGATGGCAAGGCTTGTTTTCAATCACACAAGCCTCGAGTCTACAGGTACGGTCATTGGTCACCTAGCAAATTTGGTTGGGACAGTTATCTGCACCTCCACTGCTGAGGATTTTGGTTGGGATTCTCAATTTCCCAGAGATGGATTTTGCTCTATGATGGGCCCTTCTCCGATGGGTCATGTTAGAAAAAGGCTTACAATGCTTTTTGGAACGGATGTGCAACTTGGTTCATCCGGAACCCTCCTAGAGCAATATGATAGCCTAACACAGGCTGTCAATAAACTAGCACCGAGTTCCTCATGTCAGTGTTCACTAATTCCCGGCTTCCATAGCTGGGCAGGCGCACCACCAAGCAACAAGAAATGTTGGCTTCGAAGCATGTGGGGAGGGATACATGCAATATTTGGTTACGCCATCCTAATGACCTTTGTGGACACCAAGTGCGAAACTGTGAGAATCGACCAAGAATCTGACATCAAGGCTGGAAGGCGTTTTTTCAACCAGCTGATCTGTCGTGTCAACTCCGAGCGGTCCACCCCGTTGAACATCCCCTTTGAAACGAACTCCCGATATTCCGTTTCTGATCTTCACATCGATATTTGTCGCATGTTGGGCGTGGTAGAATCCTCCATTCACAACGCTGCGTCGGTCGTAGGAACAAGTACTGGTGCCGTTTCGATTTTCCCCTCCACCTTGGAAACGTTATCCTTTGATGACGAGCATTTCGTACGCTACACTGTCGCGGATGGTCAATATCACGATGGGAAAAATACTTACCAAGCTCTTGTCGAACTGGAACCGCCAAAGGCCCGGCCCTGCGCTGAAGAATCCTTTCAACCGGAGCGAGAAATTGACCTATCGGGAGACGGCGCACACTCAGATTTGACATTGAGCGTAAAAGGCTTCCACAATTCGCTTATACTTAGAACAGTTATTCACTTTCGACGCAACGAAGTCAATATCAGCTTCCATGCCACACATTTGGCATACATGAGTGCTGAGGTTGCGCCACCGTGCAAGCATATCGAAAGTCGACCTAAACTCTTGTCCGAGAAAGATTCTATAATTGCTACAACAGTTGCTGCACCGTGCGCCAGCAATGGCCGAATCGCAGTCGCGCTCACGCATGGGAACAGGGAGGCCCAATTCTTGGCAGGAGTTCCGAATGTACCGACGCTATTTCAGGGCAATTGCTGTTTGGAATGTGTGATCAAGAAAGCACAGAGCGACGGATATAAGCTCCTGATTCAGAGTTAACATTGAAATGTCTTAAAATGACAGGAAAACTGGAGATCTTAGGCGTTTTCTTTAGAGCGACATCAGGCACGATAACAGCGGTCCGGAACTGGTTGGTACTGCCTTCGAGTGGATATGCACATGCAAGAGTGCTGGTTTCGTATGCATGCCATAGCGCTTAATTCGTAATCCCGCTCGACTAGACTATTTGATATGTTTTTATGTTTTTTTTATGTGCTTTCTTATCTGCTATCGGGGTCTGCTACTCGGCTGATTGGACCCCCTGGTATTTTTTTCTTCTTGTTTCCCCATTTACTTCATTTTCAAAATTTCGAAAGCTGGTGTCTGAGAGGCTGGGGCCGCAGTGAAACTTTCTTTGTATAATATAATATTTTCATTCTTGTAGCTAGGTAAAGTGACATTGAGACTGAGTCAGAGTATATTTCTTTTCAAAAATCGGATGAATTTTCTAGTTTTAAAAGCCTAGTCGCACGTGCATGACGTGATCAATCGTATATACGTATATCGCAGCTCTGATACATGCATATGAGCAAATCGATCTAAATCACGAGACCAATTTAAATCGTGATTGATAAAATTGAACGGACTCTACCAGAATTCCCGAATCATTTGAAGGATTCAACGGGACTAGGATACATGACTCGGGAAAAAATTCTCCCCAGCTGCATGGCTGCTGGTAGATTTCTTTCTACCCGAATAAGGTGTTTTTGATTTAAATCGATTTTTGGGTTACTGAAGAGCTTTACGGTCTGCGGAGCTATCTGCACCTGCGGAGTGAAAAACCTGGCCGTTAGAATTCTCATCCGCGCTTCGAAACGCAGGTGAGCTTGAGAAACAAATTGCGTCTCAACTGGCATACTATCCGGAAATTTAATATGACTCTGCACATTTTTGTTGGATTTATTCTATCACTTTGTGTTGACGGTGTCCGGCCACGGTTGCAGACTACGCCGCACTATGCGGCTCTAAGCCTCGAACTTGGTACTGGCTTTCTATATGTGCAGCTTTTTTGCACTGAAATCTAGAACCGTGAGGACGTTCGAATAGCCTAAAATTCTGGCTCATGCGAGGCCGGAGGTTTGCTCGTGCATGTTCCGTGAGGATTTGTCTGAGACGGTCGACGGCGAGACACAAGCCGCAGGTACACGACTGGCCTGGCATCGATCTCGCTTAATTTTTTTTTTTTTACAACTCATGCTCAACAACGTATAACATTTGCTACAGTCCCGATCATGCTATGCATATTTTGACATGCATCAATATTGAAGGGAAGTGTTTTCTGCTGCGAGGCTACTTATAGGAAAGATCAAAGAAAGAAAATTTCCACCCGAAACTTCCTAAATTTTCTATTTTTATATTTTCAACCTTGTATCTTACTTCCTTCGCAGCTCCGTTGCTTTTGTTGTAAGAGCCTATTGATACGCAATGCACGTATAATCGACTGCCACATACACAAAACTAAGCTTAATTTGAGAGAGTAAACTCCGAGAAACACCTTCAATAGGCGTAATGCCTTGTCTTTGGTTGAGAGGGTACACCCGTTGACCAGAATTGAACGTATTTGTACGCCTGATTTCGCAGGCCACGTGGTTAGCTATAGTTGTGCTTTCCATTAATTGAACTTTCTACATTGCAAGGCTGAGATGCTTCTTGTATATGAATGTAATCTTGTGGTATAGAATGGCTGGAGCCTTAGCCAACTATCTGTCCCTGCAGTCGTGGAGGATTTGGTTGCGATATGTGATCGGAAATCCGAGTCGTTGAATCGAGTCTTACCGCAACCCGCGACAAATTGTCTACTGGACTAATTCGGAAAGAAAGCGAAACAGCTGTCTTGTAAAGCGAAGGGGGATTGGATATATATGAATGTTTGAACCTTATTGCCCTATATATACTTACCAAGCAATGCAGATGTGAAAGTCTGCTCGGCTATATGGACTCGAGGCTATCGGCTATACACGAGAAACAAGAATGCGCCATGCACGCGTATCCTATGAAAAATGCGACGATTGGTATAAATTAAAGGTTTCGTTCCAATTGTGCAAAATGCTGTGGAGTCCCGAGAGCGAGGTCCACGAGACCGGTGCGGCCTGATAGACCGAAAAATCGATCGCTAAGTAGAAACATGGCTACAGGATTAATCAGTGGTTTTGGATGCATACCTATACAGAGCCCTGTAGTGCGGCTAACTTGCAAGCTTGATGCCTCCTTGAATTAACTCGCTGTTCCAATAGAATAGCTATATCCAAATTTCTGGAATATGGTTGGTGCATCTGGATCTATAGTCTAGCGGCTTGAAACCTTAGTATTTCCTGCAATCCTAGGGGGTAGTAGTGGGCCTTAAGCCCGTTGAGGACATGCGGCTCCGATCCTGACGGGAAGATAATACAGATATTCGGTTTATTTTGCTAGGTATAAGTCCTGGAGATGCTCTTGACTGCTATATATATCACGGGAATTTGAGAAATATTTGACATCGGCCTTTATTTCACCAGCTTCTTCAACCAACCTTCTCACCCCTAGGCCGCTCCGTTTTCGATCTCTTCCAAGATGTTGTAATTTGAGGGAGGTCGACATTAGTCTCGTCCTCAGTCGCCAGCCTCATTTCCTGTCAATAACCCGTCGTAATATTGACGAGGATTCTGCAAATTTCTGGGATGACTTTGACAAGTAGCTTCAGCTTGCTTTGGTCTCTTACACCAAGCTCTAGGCCCTCCCCATTTGCCATCACTATACGCCGTCTTCAGCAACTATTATAATCCGACCAGGCACTACCGTACTCTGATATCTTACTCGTCCCTCGCCACCAAGCGCGAACTCTTTGCAACCTGTCCTCTTTTATCTTTTATCAATTATAGGCAAACAAAATTGATCAAAATAATAATACCTCGACTTTGTTACATTTTTTCAAATTCAAATCTCTCATTATGGACAACCGCATCCCAAAGAAACAGCTTTCGGAAAAGCTCCTCTCGTTAGCCCTCCCCGAGGTCACCAAGCTATTAGAGCAAGGTTACTATGATTACATTATTGCCGGAACAGGAATGGCCGGTGGAGTGCTTGCTAGAACCATATATGACCTTCACCGCCACCAACAAAAAGGTCCATGTCATATTCTCTTGATTGAAAAAGGCGGAATAGAATTTTACTCTCATTGCGCCGGTAACGCTGGACCTGGATGGTATAAATCCGCCGGACCGTCAACAAACTCCGATCTTTTCTTCAACATCATCAAATCTCCAGTCAACACTGTTTCCTCTCTATCTCACCCATACGTCGGTGGCCCGGTATACTGTCTTGGAGGGCGGAGCACCATATGGGGCATGTACACACCGAAGATAGATGACGAGACGTTGGAAACCTATTTCCCCGAAAATATCATTGACGACCTCACCAACAGGTTGAGGACTTCACAAATCTCTCGCTACGATGCTGTGTACAAACTGCTGTGTAATGATCAAGATGCTTCTATTGATGAGCCGTATCCTGCGCATGTCGTAGGGGTTTCGACCAGTGACCCCGAGAGTGGTGTATCTAAAATAATCACATCTTTGAACAACATCACCGCATCCGCCAAGAATACCGCTGGCATAAAATATAATGAAGGTGGCGAGTCTGAAGTTGACAGTGACTTTTTTCGTTGCGAAAGTTTCACCTGCAGCCCGCTTGCCGCACAGTTTGCGCCTAGGCAACCCGACAAGGCATTATACCAAATACCGATGGGCGGATTCTCGACGGTGAACTGGCTTCTCGAATACCTTTACAAAAAGAGCGAGCAGGTGAATATCCTTGCCAACACCGAAGTCTTGACCGTGAATACTGAAGAAAGCAAAGTTAGCAGCTTCTTTCCAGGCTTTCATCACTTCCTGCCAGGTCAACGCCAAAATCAGCGAAAAGTCACCCATTTAACTGTCCGCGACAACCAAGATAATATCTTCACTATTCCGACGGGTGGTGCGACCGTTATTCTTAGCTGCGGAACAATCGATACGGCAGCCATAGCGCTTCGAAGTGGCATCGGGCATACCAACGAGAAGGTCGGACGAGGACTGACGGACCATGACATTTGGGGGACTAGGTTTGAATGCCTGCTTGGCAAAGAAGTGAAGGCCTTCGGATCGCAAGCACTTCGACTCCAAACCTATGCGACTCTCAAACCGAACACAAAACCGGCCAAATGTCTTGTCAATATCACGATAAACGCTACCTCTTTCCTCGGAAAAAACGAAGACCAGTTCCCTATCGTCCACATCGGTCTCAACGGTGAGAGTTTATCAGAAACAGAGTACAACAAGGCCGGGAGCCTGAACGAAAAGAGAGGCGGTAGCCATTTTACTCTGCAGATAGTCTTTCAGCTAGGGAGCGTGTTGGAAGATGACAACCGGGTTCTGAATCTTCCAGAGCGGACTCCTACTATCGAAATCCCTAAGAGGGCGGACAACTCTGAGTATGAGGACAGCATGATGGCCTTGGCGAAGGCAATCAGCCAAACTCTCGCGAAAGGCGTTTCGATCCTCGACAATGGTAAGGAAACTGGTGTATCTGATGAATTTTCATCGGTAGTATCACAGCTTTTAATACCAAAACCCAAACGGGCGGAGTTTGGTGTTGTAGCCCACGAAGTTGGAACGATGCGCATGGGAGAGAAAGACGACGAGACCAGCGTGGTTGATGATAATTTACAGGTTCGCGGATGGGAAAACTTATACGTTTGCGACCTTTCCGTTTTCCCTTACAGCCCAGCGGCCAACCCATCGTTGACTTTAGTGGCACTCGCCCAAAGGCTCGGGGAGCATTTTGTGAAGAGCAAGGGTGAAGACATAGGTTGGGGGACTTATAAGAGATATATCGACCCTAGCTACCGTTTGGGTTTTGTCAGATTGACCTCTATAGTCTGTCTCGTCTTCGGTATCGTTTGGCTTTATTTGTTTTAGTTTTCGCATATGATAGCTGTTTGTTTTCTCATTTTATTCTCTATTCTTTTCCTATTTTCCTTTTAAAAAAGCTGGTTTCTTATCTTTGATTTGTTAGTACTGCTGCCTAGCTACGTTCAGTTTGATTTTCTTCTAGTTTCGAACGCTAATATTAATTTGTTCTTCGTCTTATTCTTTCTTAGCCTTGTTCTTAATTCTTTACTGATTTTGTTACTAATTTTTGCTGCTGGTTTTCTTTTGATTCTACTCTATCTCATCTTCTTTGAACCAATACTTCGATTCTCTCTTCAACTTCTAAAGATTTTCTCTCATTATAGCTAATTTCTGGATTTTATTTTTGAATTTCTTCGTTTTCTTCGTTGTCTGAATTTCTTTCTTTATAATGATGTTTACGCAAGATACCTACTAAAAGTTTGAACAAAAGTTAAAGTATTTGGTTTCCTTTGCTGCATGCCTGTTGGATATCACGCATTGATGTTGTATTCTATGTTAGTGGCCCGAGCTTAGCTCTGGCGTAGAATTGCTGAAGTTACACTGATCAACTCCTTTTCGAATTTTTATTTATATATTTATTTATTTTCTTCAATTCGCACTTGCAACGTTACCTAACAGCTAAATATACTCAATACGAACGGGAATTTCTGTTCTTTTCAACATCAAAATTAGTTGTGACAACGCTCCACTCTTTCAACTCACTCATCAGACACATCTTCTCTTCCGGCAGCAGTCATCGCTGATCGCGAAAAATGGAAAAGGACATTAAATTAAAACTTGAAGCATTTTACAACAGGTCCACGGATGATGAAATATGTTTTCAGGAATTCATCCTGAAGAAATGGCCTCAATCTTGCAGCATATTGATGAAAATTCCTCGAAAAGTCTCAACTCACCTAAGGTAGGTACTAGCCAGGCACTAAAATAAGAGCGAATTAATAGTAAATATTACAATAGTTTGACATATGATGGGAAACACAAAGAGCTAAGGTTTAAGATTTCAAATGATATCCACCCAGCGACTGCTGGGTGGCTCGCCGCAGAATATTCGGAATGGCGAGTGCTCGGATTACTCCTGCTAGACTGTCTTGGATGACATACACCTGGCATCATCACCGCATATGCTAAACCCCTTCTCTACATTACATTTGGAGCTATTCTAATATCTATTTGGTATCGATCAGGTATCCAGGAATTTGAAAGAAGCTATAGGGACACACAGAAAGATCCCGATTTCTGCGTTATTCCTCGTGGATCCAATATTCCATCTGTTGTCCTTGAATTGGGGTGACCCGAGTCACTTCGAAATGAAAAAGAGATTTGGGAGCATTTGAGGAACAGTGAAACTAAAGTTATCATCATTATCAACTTTAAAAACCCATACGCAATACAGTAACCGGCAAGATACAAGTGTGGACAAAACCGCAGAATATCTGGATATGCCATAGTCAGGTATTTTATATATTATATTATACTCGTAGACAAGATATATACTTGAGTCACTAATACTTTATCTAATTTAGAATATATTCCCTTCTCCATCCCCTCAACAACCAACTTCAAATATCACCCTTGGTGATATTTATGGGCGGCTACCCGTCCCCCAAGGGTTTCTTCCAACAACTCAACTCCCTCTAGACAACTCCCTCTAGATATCCCAAGGCTAAGGACGAGAGCATCGGCTGTTGTGCGAACCGAAGGTTTGGCGCCGGAGCAATAACCCAGCATTCTTCGAATACGCTTGGGTAACAGCCAGCGACTTTCAAAGGCGACTGATGTTATATAAAACCCTGGCTCGAGCCGTGTTTACTTTGCTTATACATGAGATATTAGTATTCTAATCCCAAACCGCCCGAGTTATTAGAATTTCGGGAATCAGCTTTTCGATCTGGTCTATTCATTATGCTCCTGTGTTGCAGTTGTTAAAGCTGCCAAATATAGCCTCGATATGACTGTAAACAGATGATGACCTAGGCGAAAAAAAAAAGGCTGTGGTAACTAGAACGTATGAGCGTTAGGCGGAGCTCGCACCGCGATTCGAAAGTATCGAAAAAAGAACACCAGCCCTAATGTGGCCCGGAGGTCCCTTATTTAGATCAGCTAGGGCGCTCGGTTCTCGGCAAGAATGAGCCAACTAGCTGGAAAGGCCGACGGATATAAAGATAACTTGAGCACTGACTGCACTGTGCATGGCCATGCTACTGATCAAGCGAGCGGTGCATAGGCAGTAGAGTAAAGAGAGAGAGAGTTTGTGTGTCAGCATTAGCCCGGCAAATGACGCAGCGGTTGATTAATACAAAACCTCTGACTTTTGATCTTGAATCCTGACAGTTAATAAATTCACTTCTCTTCGTCTATTATTCTAATCTCAAAACATTAAACGCAGTTGCCGTATTTATCTTTTCCCTGTTGTCGTGAATATTAAATATCTCCGCTTAGTACCAACTTTGCAGGGAAACCCCACCACGAGCTAACCGTTGTGCCCCTCCGACTCTTTTGCGCTTTGCTCCGAATACCCCGGAACCAACAACCATCAAAAACTTTCAAAACCTGGCCATAGACGCCTCATATCCCTTCGAGATCTAGACGTCCCTTCGAATAAATTTCGGTAGTTTATCGGTGTTTTGCCCTGTATCATCCATACATGTCGTACGGTTATCAACCGAATGGTCCCAGCGATTCCTATGCTACGTCGTATGTCGTCGTCGTAGTAGCTGTAGTAGCGAATAGAACCTCTTGCTGACATTCAGATAGACAATTTTATGGCGGGGGTCCGCCTCCTGTTCCTCCACGGCCCGGCTCTGGATACATGAACCAACAGGTATGTAGGTTTCGCGAATACTTTTCGTCCTTTTGTCATGGTTATGTGCTTTTTGGTTGCCCAAGCCTTGCGACGTATTCGCGCTAAAACAACATCATTCCTCGTGATAGCCTCCATACCCTCAGCAGCAACCGCCTTATCCATCCGCATCACCGTATCCCCCATATCAAGCTCCTCCACCGCAAGGTTATGGTCCTCCCGGAGGATATCCGAGTCCTCAACCCCAGTATGGCGCGCCGCAACACACACCCTCGTTCTACGGCGGAAGTCCGCAGCCGCCATATCCCTCACACAGTCCGCAGCCGCCGACTGGATATGGAATGCCACCTCCTCAACCATACCCGTCCAGTTCGCAATGGGGGACGGTTCCGGCTCCAGTACACTCGAATATGCCGCCGCCTCAGTACCCGTCAGGGCCAAATGCAGTCCAATATCCGCAACCTGGGCAGCTTCCAACCTACAGCACCAACCAATGGACCAAAAGCCATAGTGGGCCCAGGCCGCCACCTAATACCATGCAGACGTATAATCCTGGCGGCCAAAATGGTGGAATGCAGTACCAACATAGTACTTGCCAGGGAAAGAGAAAAGCATTGTGTATGTTGAATCATTGTCATTTTGATTAGTATTCCTACTAACTTGTAGTGTAGTGATCGGTATAGTAAGTAAAACGATAGCAGTCTACTATCTAGAAGCTTAGCTAACTGAGATAGAACTATTTCAATACCAAAAAACAGTTAAAGTACGTAGTCATCTATTCTATAATAATTTAATGGAACTAACGAATATGTAGTGGATGCATCAACGACGTAATGAATGTCCGGAACTTCTTGATTCAGTCGTACAAATACCGACCAGAGGATATGGTCATCCTAACCGACGACCAATCGAACGCTCTATCGGTACCCAAACGAGACAACATTCTCAGAGCGATGAAGTGGTTGGTGCAAGACGCGCAGCCAAACGACTCCCTTTTCTTCCACTTTTCCGGTCACGGTGGTCAGGTCAGAGATTTGGACGGCGACGAAGCCGATGGATACGACGAAACCATCTACCCGGTCGACTACGCGACAAAAGGTCACATCGTCGATGATCTTATGCATGACATCATGGTCAAGCCGTTGAAGCCTGGTGTCCGTCTCACGGCCATCTTTGACAGCTGTCACTCCGGTACCGCTTTGGATTTGCCATTCATATATTCCACTGCTGGTACGCTGAAGGAGCAAAATCTGTTCAAGGAAGCTGGTATGGGATTGCTAGGGGCCGTTGCCCAGCCAAGGAGCTTAACGATTGGTGGTGTCATGCAAGGAACATTTGAGTTCCTTAACAAAGCTACCTCGGGTAGAGGAGCCGAGGAACGGGCGAAGAAGTTAAAGTTCAGCCCTGCAGATGTCATCCAGTGGAGTGGTAGTAAAGATTCACAGACTTCGTAAGTTAAACTATGCCGTCGTAAGAGAATATTGTAATAAACTGCTAACATGAAAACAGGGCCGACGATCGCGGAGGTGGAGTCATGTCACGGTTAGTAATTGCCATTATCCCAAGTTCAGAACTTAGTAACTAACATGCATGGAACTCCCAGTGCGTTCATCAAATGTTTGTCTCAGAATCCAGGCCAGAGCTACAAGCAGATGCTCAACAGTTTGCGGGACGAACTTGGTGGTAAATACTCTCAGAAGCCACAACTCAGTTGCAGCCATCCTCTGGATACCGATTTGCTTTGTAAGTTTTTCTGTTCTCTTGGAATTAAAAAAAGCGATAGCTGACAACCTCGAATAGTTATTATGTAATGGATTTTGTATCATGAGTAAAACAGGACATTGGATATCCAGGTGTCAGGACTTCGTTTTATTTTCAGGGAACTTTTCTTTGTGTTTTGTCTTCTGGCAGCAAAATCATGATATGATATGATATGATAGGATGTTTTTTTCTTGATTCGATGCTTTTATTTCCGTATTCTGCCAGCTTGGTTTCCCGCGCTTGCATTTTGGCAATTCATTCTGCGAGTTCGAAGCTCACGCACATCTATCTCGCCCTTCATTTTTTGAAAAGAAATATTAGCTACATAGTCTACCTAAGTATATACCATACATATCCAGTATGCCTATCCGCGACAGGATATTGGTGTGTCGTTTGCTCAACCTGGACTAATGCAACCACCAAAACCCCTCGTGCGTTACACTGACCTTGTCCCACTGAAGTGGATAAATCGATTTGTAACACAACAGCAGAGTGCAGACTAGTCTTTGATAGCACCAGACAAATATCTGTGAATGATTCCACTTGATATCTCTGTCTACACAGGTAAAATTTGATATATAATCATGGCGTTGCAATTGGTCAATTCCGTCAACACTCTTAGCCCCCGTCTTGAATTCATCTGTTTCGCTAGCCGACTCGATCATTTGGTCCATAACCCAGCAAAATGAAGATATCAGAGGTATTATAATATTCCTCACCTCCTAGAAACCAATATCTAGCAAGATAATACCCAGCGAATAGATTTTTTTTTAATATATAAATTAACTTGCACCAACCGCTAACAATACAATGCCACGGCCGACCCACAGCTCCACATATACCCCGTCAAGTCCCTCCGAGGCTGCAGCGTCTCCTCCGCAACACTCACCCCCCAAGGCCTCAAATATGACCGAAAGTACATGCTCGTCCGGGTGACCACCCAACCTGACGGCACGGAAACCTACGCAGGCCAATACGTCGGCAACGTCGACACCCTCTGTCTTTTCGCCGCTTCGTTCCTTCCTAGCAATACGGACCCGGAAACCATCCGGGTGGTGTATAATACCCCCCAGCAGGAATTCGAAACGAAGCCGTTCGTGGATATTCCCGTCGCAGCAGATTATACGCACCTGACACCCTTGCAGTTAGACGTACACGGGTCAAAGTGCGTTGGGTACGATATGGGTTCTCTTTATGAGGATTTCTTCACGACACATCTAGGGTTTAGTACGAAGCTTGTTTATGTTGGCGATAGTACCCGTGAGGTTATGGGAAATGTTGCGCCGAATAGAACACATGTTACAGAGGGGGGCCATAAAATCTCTCCAACAGCAGCGACTAGTTCATGGTCGATTTACGGACTTGCAAATTCGCTGGTAGGGTATGCTGTTGGCAACAATGAAGCAGAAGGATCCGACGAAGATTATCGACTCCATTTCTCGGATTGCGCACCGTTACTCGTTACCTCGCAAGTCAGTCTCGAAGAGCTTAACAGTGCAAAAAAGGCAGCCGACCAGGATTTAGCACTGGATATGTCGAAGACTCGACCGAACGTCGTTATCGGCCCTAGTAAAGATGGCGAAATGATACCTTTCGAGGAAGACTTCTGGGCCGAATTGGCGATTCGAGGTCCGGATCCCGGTGGGGATACGGAAACAGCAGTGCCAAAGATCGTGCTTACCGCGAACTGCGGCAGGTGTAAGAGTTTAAACGTGGACTACGAGACGGGGAAACAGGTACCCGTTAAGGAACAAATGTTGAAACGGCTCTCGGATATGAAGAGACGAGTGGACACCGGACATGGGTATTCGCCGATTTTTGGGAGGTACGGGTTTATCACGAGGGAGAGCGTGGATGTGAGGGTACACGTTGGGGATGAGATTGAGGTTTCGAAGAAAAATGAGGAGAGGACGGTGTTTTGTGAGTATAAATTTGCAAGATTCGGATATCGATATGATGAAGGGGCTAATTTTGGAACCTATTTACAGATTGGCCGGGTCTCTCTGTTGGAACGAAGGTTAGGAAGTAGCTGTTTGGGCTTAAATCCGGACTGGAAGTCTTGATGGTTTTCTTTGGGAGTTTATTGTGCATGTGCTTTTCTTCACGAGAGCGTAGTAATAATGGACAGGGTGGCAAGATTATAATGGATGTAGCTACCGAGGTGAAATGCATGATATTGGATATCGATATCCTGGCAGCTTCATGATGTCTGAAATGCAAAGGTATATACCGGGTAAATGCTACACTGTATTTCGCGCCGTCTTCTCTCCGCCCGTAATGACTTGATGCTTTCTCTAAGATTTCGAAACTCTCTGAACAGCAATTGCACCAATGATCCTCTTTACCGTTTCCGTACTTTTCTCCACCCACTCGGGTTCAGTCTTGCTGGGGATATGGATGAATATCGCTCTCGAAGTCGACGGGGGGTCCGAAGACGGATCAGTAACCGGTTTGGACTCCGAGTACTCCGATTCGTACTCGGCATCGTAAATAGCTTCCGCCATGGAGTTATAAAAGATATATTCGCAAAGATACAGACCCGCGTCCTCTGACAGCCTCGGAGCTTCGAAAACATCCTAAAACCGAAATAACAAAAATTAATCACCGCACTGTCCCATCCAAAAAAAGGCCGTTTACAGAAAAGTGAATTAAGTACTAACCTCCGAATCTCTCTTCACCTTGTCCAAATGTTCGCAAATACCCTTCACGTCCAAACTCGATACAATTTCCTCAACGTCAGCGGGTACCTTCCCCCTCGCTGCACCGTCCGCAGCAAACCCAGGCGGCCATTTGCCTTCCACGTCTTTCTTCCCGTCAGGTTTACCCTCCGGTGGACCGTATCTTCGCCTTCTACCCTTCGTCTCGATCTGATAATGCTCCCACGGAGCAACGCCGATGTGCACGAATAAATCGATGCCTGGCAGGTCCTCGTATAGCGTAGGAATCAGGTCCTGGACTTCAGAGTAGACCACGGGGACGGGTTCGTAGTGCGGTATTATTGAGACCTGGAGGTGCTCGGCCTTGACGGAGCCATCTGCGTGGCTGATATATTTTTCTTCGAGGACGGATGGAAGAGATGAGGCAACAAGATTGGAAGCGTTGACATCGAGGTTTGAAAAGGCCTATATAAACAAATAGAAGTTCGAATTCTTTAGTTAGTTAAGTTCATATTGCGATTATAGGTAGCTACTTTACTTTAAGTAGTTCTCAGATAGAATAATTGGTTTCAAAGGAATCTTGGGAATTTAATGCTTACACCAAACCCGGTCACGTAGACCTTAAAGATCCGATGAGGATGGTGATGGTGACCATGGGTCTTGCTCGAGGATTCGGGGACCTTTGGCTCCTCCGTGCCTGCCTCTGGGACAGCGATATTCGGTGGTGGTGGCATTGCAGTTGAATGCGAATTTCCTTTCAGACCTCCCCCGCAGTTGCAATCGGTGGGATGATCTGAATCACGTCCATCGCGTGGAAATTGATGTCAAACGTAAACAGACGTCGAATAAAGCTAAGCTAAGCCGACCTTGATTCGAACCCGAGCAAACCCGTCTATTACCGACTTTTTGCGAGTGGCAAGTAGCACAGAGAAACACGGCATATCATCATCTAAAGTTTTATAATTTTATAATGATCACCTTCCAATTCCGTAGATATCGATCGTATTGCGGGGAGTGTTGTCCATGTTTGACGTCTTTTAGCCGAAATTCCACCGTCTACAACTCACGAGTTTTGATAGAAGCGTCATGCATTCTTTTCTTTTTATGTAATTGGCGATCATAAAAAAGGTGTATGGTTAATATGTCCCCAATAAAAATTTAGTATACATGCAAGGTCAATAATCAACTTGCAGGTTCTAAAAAGCATGTTGGAAGTACATGAAACATGAAGTTTAACCAAGAAACGACGAAAAGCGATGCAGGGTAGAACTAGGCGAGGGCGTTCAATTCACAATAATATATCGTGAAAAGAGAACACCAGGTCGGATTCAATGCATACAAAACCGCGGCCGCTGTGATATGATAAGTACTAGTATACTGTCTAGGGCGACAATACTATCAATTGAGTCCATGAGTCGCCAGTTCGTCCAATTGATAGAAAGAGTGTGAAAAAGAAGAAATCAAAAACTGCTTGCAACAATACCTCAACTCCGGAGCACCTTGGATATCCGTGAAGCGCAAAATAAGAAAACGAAAAAATTAAGAAAAAAGGTCATTAACAATCATAAAAGTACCAAACTGATTGCACAGTGCTTGCACTCGCCGGTCATCTGGGTATTAATAATATAAGCCTATCTGGTGAGCACTCCGAGCATATCAGCAAAGAGGAGCGTCATCATGGCGTGTGGAGCGATTCTGATAAAGTATGTTCCAAATCCACGGTAGAATCTAAGAACACCTTCCTCCCGCACAACCTTCATCGCACAGTCCATCATATTCTTGTACGGTAGGCGCCCGGCGGCATCGCGGGTCTGTCTTTGCAATCGGGTCTTGATGAAGTCGAATGGCAAGCTGAACGCCGAAGCGGCGAAACCGGCGACGCAGGACGCAGCGAAGAATTGGACCGGTGCCGCGAGCTCGGTCTTCTGGAGCTGGGCTTTAGTCTCAGAGTAGAATGCCAGCTGGCCAAAGTTCAGAGCCATCGCTCGGATGACGGTCGGGGTAGCACCACCCCAGAGAGCCAGAACACCTTCGCTTCTGGAAATACGTTTGAGGGCGTCGAAGACGGATCGGTAGTTTTCACGTTTTTCCAGGGGACGGAGGCCATCACTCTGCATACGGATCAAGCTGAGATCTGCAGGGTTTCTGTTCGTAAAGTTTGAAGCATTAGTTTTCACCACTCGGATATATACAGTCGCAAAAGCTTGTCCGAGAAAAACATGATTCTTACCCGAGCAATGCACCTAACCCGCCTGCCGCTAAAGAAGCACCCGCCCGTTCGCCAAATGTGACTTTTCTACCCTGCTCTTTCGCTTTCGTCTGGAAACTCTCCATAAAGGTACCGAAGAATCCCATTCGTGCGGTGGTATACCTAGATCATGCCCATTAGAATCATATCGTCGGCATAGCTATTATTCGTCAAAGTTTGTAACTTACACAACTTGTCGCAAAACAGCCGCCGAGAGACCGGAGTACAGATCGAGAACTTTCCCTTGCGAAACGATATCCCGTGCGACGGAGATGGGTGTGACTTTTGGAACTCCGGAGACAGACTTCATCCCCTCCCCAGCCAATTGGATTCTGACCTTGATCATATCTGAACCATATTTTCTTAGTAACCGTTCTCGAACTTAAAAAGTCGTAGAGTGTATTCTAGAGTATGACGTACCCACTGGCTGGATAACACAGGACGCCATAACACCCGCAAGCCCTCCATTGACGAAAGGGAGAACCTTGCGAACCGCCGGTTTGTGCAGGAAATCCGGCTGAGACGGGCTGGCGAGGATTGTTTCGGAGTTTGCGTGTGCTACTGGAGCCATTGCTTATAATTTTTTTAAAGGGCTGGTTTCTTATATATATAATCGTCGAGGACTAGTGTAGGCGGGCGGTAGTACGAGAGAGTTTCTTGACGTTGAGATGATGTATCGTAGGATGAAATAAAGAAGGAACTTTTTTTATATATGAGGAGATGAGATGAGATGAGGTGGTATCCGTGGTAATTCTAAATGATATAAAATAGGATATACGTGATAATAAAACAGTCTACGGGTATCCGGAAGCGTCTAGATGTCAGTATACACGGTTTCAAAATTCTACAAAAGCGGTGATGTGCAGTTAAGCGTCAACACATGATATTTTAAAAAGTTCAAGTGATGAAGGAATTCAAATGTTACACCAAGCAGCAGCTCGAATTATTTAAGTATTCGTGAAAAATCGAGAGAGTAAAAAGCGGAGTAGCAGATCTAAAACCCGAGGTAGACGGTATTACAGCCTGAATCCTGGTCTGCAGTGAGAAGAAAGGTGTGGGAGCTGTATATGCGCACGCTAGAATTCCAAGTTGCACGAAAACAGAATATCGGCCTGCTGCAGACTAGACATAGGCCCGGCGCATTTCGCTGCAGGATGGTATAGCTGAGGGGATGGGATGACGGGATGGGGATTTAAAAAGTGTGAAATCACAAGCTTACCGGTACCGGATGAGCTGGCCGTTGATACAATGCAGAGTAATGTCGATAGCGAAATATAGAAATGGATATTAAAATGGCAGAGAGGGTATTATATTTATCGAACTACCAGCCGGGGACCTTAGAGGGTATTGACTGAGGCGGACAACGCAAGTGATATATAACCTTTACCTTTCAGTCGCTTTCGGATGCTGGAACAGCACGGTGGGTCCGCGAGTGAGCAGGATTACTTTTCTTTTGCACGAGAAGATTTCGGATTGTCTGGGATTTGATCCAAGCTGTGCGGTGCGAGAAATCGCTCAGGCTCAACCAATTCGGAAGAGGTTCGAGATACTAGGTTCGAGTCCGAAGGGCAAGTGGGAGGATAATACGATAAGAGCACTCGATCGAGTGTGGGTGCAGACCGTAAGGCGAGCTAGCTACGCAGGCAGTAGATAATAAATACAGGTATGCTAAATATTCCTATGAAACGCGGATAATGCGATATCGGTGAACGGGGCGGGATCGAGCACGAAATCCTAGCTAAAAGGATACAATGCTGCAAGCTTCTCGATATCTTTTGTTTTCGGGAGATGGGAGTGACAGCTTAAAGTGTCTACGAGTATTAACTTAGCTCGAACTGCCAGATCCATATAACCGAGGAAAGCTGCCTTTTCCCCCTCCTCCTCCTCTCCTCCTCTTACATTCCTCCTGCTTGTACCGCGTTAGTAAACAAGTAATATAACCATCCTCGTGCGACCAAAAGCAGTTGTAGAGTTACGTTATCGCTGCAGATAGACCGGTACACATGCGCTGCATTACGAAATGTGTTTGAACGAAGGTACCCGGCAGCTCCATCGAGCCGATAACAAGTGTACCAACAAGGCAGGGTGAACCTGGGTCCATGCCTCTTTATTCCTGCCAGAAGACCCCGGCAGCATTCGCCTTTTTACCCCGCTATTCACTAAACTGTTTCCGTCGCGATACAAAGAGTCGCATGTCATGCTACCTCATTATGGGTGTTTGTTCCTCGAGCAAACGGCCCATTTAGTACTCGACTCTCGCTGCAGCATGTGCAGCTGTGACAAACTTGTTTCTTGCGGATTTTTTTCCGCTAACACTTTTTCGTCAGCTCGTCGGTTTTCTCTTTTGCGTATTAAATTTCGCTACGTACGGTGTCGGCGATTGCCCGACACCTATTAAATTCCCAAGCCTTTTGGTTTGGAAATCGAAATTCGCGAACCAGCTATTTGCCGCAGATAACGAGCATCATGAGCAAAATAGCATATTAGCATGGGTGGATCTCGTTTCCCAACCATAGGGAGGTGTTAATTTTCCGAAGCTCAGGATCCCGGATGCTGCACCGAATTTTCTGGCGGCGCCGAAACCACATACGGAATAATTTTGGGTTTCTCGGAAAAGGGACACCAATCAACCTCGCACCTGACCTGCCGAAACAAACCCCCTTCGGCATCCCGAGCGATTTTTGGCCATTGGGTTTCGGGTATTTTGCATGATTAATTTCGGGACAGGACATGAATCCTACCCATTATCTTTCGGCGGAAGGATAGCCCGCTACATAACCCCTTCTGACGGAGATACAATACTCCGCTACATGAAATGCACGATAAGTGTCTCTTTCTGCCTGCAGAACAGAAAATAAATAAATAATAACACAAAAATAATAGCTAATAGGGAAAACGCCGAAATATCCAATTTTGACAAACCCGAAATATCAACTAAACATGGTGTTTAGGTGTAGATGCTCTCCGTTATCTGTTGAATTTTCTCGCGATTAGTACACATCCCGTTGTTGAGTCCTAACATGCATGCGATAATCCAGTCTAAAGAAACTCACCTCATTAAAGTCCAACCCTCTCTCAGCCATCTCCTCGTTGATCAAAAACTCCATAGGAAACTTGACAATATGCCCCTTAATACCGTCCAGACTCTTCTTTACCTTTTCGAGCGGCATCTCCGGGTTAAATAGATGTCCAGGCTTGATTCCCTCTCTTGGAAGAAACTTATCATAATCCTGGAACGTCTTGACCGAATTATCGGGGATGCAGTGGAATAACTCCTTGAAGATGACCGTATTATCGTGAGCCTGTCGGTTCCATTGATCCCAGAGTTCATCGCTCAGGGCGTCTTCAACAATCTTGGAGTTTTCGCCTTCGTGGAATTCATAGTCCCCTTCTCCGGGTAGTGCTACGTTGGGATCATCCTTTGGATCTAAATCTTGAGGAGGGAGGAGACCAAGATGTTCCCTCCACAGCTGTCGTCTCAGATGTGCGGCAAAAAATGACGCTTGGTATTCTTTTCCATCCATTTTTGTATCAATCGTGTTTTCATCCTCGATTACGATGCTCAACTCGCTATCGTGGTACCCTAGTTGAGACTTTAACAGAATTAGTCTGATGTTTCGCAGTATATTTGCAACATGAGAGTAAGCTTACTCGATCATTAAGGTTAGAGCTGCCAATGATGGCTACTTTGTCGTCCGCAATCAAAACCTGAAGCTAAATTAGTATAGAGCTCAAAAAAAAAACTCAGTGTAAGAATTTCCAACCTTAGCGTGGATATAGCATTGTTCTGTAATGATATTTTCTTTCTCAAGCTCATCATCTCCTTGGAATGCCTCATCCGAAGGCTTCTTGCCATTCTGAAGCGCATCCTGTGCGATCGAATCCTCGGTTGTCTTATCGTGAGGTTTGTCTTCCTTTCTCTCTTCTTCGAAAGCAGCCTTATCTCTCTTCATGTCATCCTCATCTCTCCCCTTTTTATCGTACCCTTTCCCACCAGTAAGACCCTCCTCGTTCATCTATGATATTTATCTGCGTTAGCAATCGTCTCTCGAGTGGAAATGTAGAGTATAGTGTCTCATACCACTTCCTGGGCTTGCGCGTGCTGCACATCCTCGTACTTCACACCCGTCCTCTCCTCTTTCTTTTCGATTCTCTCCGTTCGATTCAAACGATCGTATGACCGCAGACTGAAGAAGGAAATATACTGAGTTGCATCGATTCCCTTACCCTTCAATTGTCCACAAATCGAATGCTCTCCTCTGAACATTGATTTATATTGATAATCCATGATGGCCCTGGTACCGTTGGCTCCTTTATCTCGTAGATCTCCCGCAAAACCGGGAACTAAAGGTATCACAACGATCACTCTGAACTTTCTGTTTTCTTCATGAGCATTGACGATTGCGTCCACTATTGCGGATCCTATAGTGTTGATTATTGGTTTTTGGTGCTCGCCAGTGGCAGTAACTAAGTAGGGCAGCGTTAGCATATAATCCATGCGTACATCTCTGTAAAAACTCACTGAAGAATTGATTCTCAATATAGATGTAGTGTTTAGCATTCCTGATCACCTCCTGGTAAGCATTTTGAATGCTGTGTTCCGTCAAAATACCATGACTCCAATCCGCCGAGCTTCGGACGAGCTGCGCAGATACATTTCCTGCATTTTTCATCTTCTCCTTATCGAGTGGATGTAACGGGTGTTTGATGTAGTTGCCAACTGGGAATCGCGGATGCTGTACTCCCAAGATGTCGTCTTCGCGCCACGCAAGTTGGAGCCAGTCGTACTTGCCATCTCTCTTGTACTTATCCCGTTTTGCGTGATTCCAAGTCTATACCCAAGTTAGCATGCTATAATGCTATACGAACCCGAAATGGGATGCTTACTTCGACAAAGTGCTGTGAGATATCGAGAACACACTCGCCACGTAGTCCTAGCGCAACATCATGCCACGGCATTCTTCCGTACTCTGTTTTTGATAGCTGGTTTTGTTTCCAGTCTTCCACGTTTTGGAAGTCCATACTATAAAGATTCGTTCAAGTTAGTGCACCTGATAATCTTTTGAAACAATAGCAGGAGATGTACATTCGGTTCTAGAAAGTGAGACACGAGTTAGATACGAGTTTGAGCAAGACTTTGTTCTGAAGGCTTACATTATTATAATCCTGCCCGGGCCATATTTCCTCCGTGACAGTCTCGGGGTGCACATCCGCCAGCGAATGCTGCTTCAGATCCCATCGACCAAAGCAAAGGTCCAGCCCACCAATAAAAGCAAATTCATGGTCAACGATGCAATATTTCTCGTGGTGTGCCTGAGCGCTATCGCATCAATAATAATAATAATAAAAAAGCTTTTGTTCGCAAAGGCAATTGGAACGTACCCAATAGAAAGTCATATCTCCTCCTCGCTCAAGGACGTTATGGTCAGGATGCCTCATAACCCTAATGTTGCCGTATCCGGGGGATCCCTTCGGACAGAGTCCTTCCAAGGCATGTTTGGTATGCTCGCTGTTACAAGTCAAAGCTGCTTCGACTTCTTTGTACACAATAACGTAGATTTTGACGCCGGCCTCAGCACGACGTTTGAGGATGCTGTCCAGTCTGTCATCTTCGTTGTATGCTGGCGGTCGTCGCAGAAACTTTATAGAGTATAACAGCATCAATATTCAGATCCAGGTGTAGAAGTTTTCAGAGAATAACGTACGAGTTCCGGTGAGATCCACCAATCCGCTAGATAGATGACTTCTTTAGCACGCTCAAGGGCGGTTGATAGAGCCTAGATATCCAGTTAGTTTCGGGTTTTTTCCAAATTAAATGGGGAATTACTTACCCAAAAGTAATCTCTCCCGTCAATATAAAACTTTGCTAGATTCCCAGCTCGCTTTGGGGCGAAACTCTCGAACCTGTGGGATTGCGCAAGCTCGGTTCTCTTGTGATCGATTTCCTTTTCGTGCGATTCGTCGTGCCGATGGTTGGGGTTTAAGAGATTTCCGAGCTTCCCCACTGAATTCTTGAGATGGACAATTTCGACTTTCGCATGGTGGAGCTTTTGGTGAATCTTTTCGACATGGGGATGTTTGCCGGAGAAGGATGTAGGGTGGTTCAGCTGTTTTTGGGCTTTGACCTGTTCCGCCATTGCTGCGCACGCGGGTGTATGGTATTTCGGGGAACTTGCGATTTATCGATTGGGTAGTTATTTGAGAAGGTTATGAAGTCTTATGTGAATCCTCTTAATTAATATATTAAATTGAATTATATCATCCAAAATCGAATCCTAAACCTCGCGTTGTTAGTGTCCGTCGTGTATGGCTAAGGTAAAGTGAACGTCGAAGAGATCGGCTCGAGCACTTCCAATGAATTAAATAGACCCTTTGCTGAAAGACCGTTCTTTACCTTGCGGGGGATATTTCTTGGAATTCCGGAAACCTGCCTATTCGTTATTCTCCCCGCAGAGCTGCAAACTAAGAGTTGAAAAGAAACCAGATCTTGCATGCATCCTCCTCGATTTATTCCACTGAAACATTACTGACAATCCTTTCGGTAAGTTATCCGGGCAGAAGGCCCAGCTATTGGCGTGCTAGAATAGCCTAGTCATGCGCACGAATTCCTCTTTCTTTGCATCATCAGTTGCCCGAGTGCGCATGCGCCATCGCATGGTTTGGTATGGGTTTGCAGGGAGGGGCATCGAGACATCTTTTGGACGGAATGATGTCATTCGACTTTTGGCGATTTTTCCGGCTGCACTCTGTCACTCTGTCTAGCGACCAACCGGATGCCCAGCAGTACGTTTCCGGTAGGTAGGACTTAGACTCCACGACGGCTATTTTTACACTTGACAGGCTTCGACAAGCTTTGAGAGACGCAAGTGATGCTACAGCTGTATACAGGTATTGTACCGGCACACGTTGACTGGGTAGTTGGTGTCATATCACAAGACTCGCTGTACTGGAGGTAGTCGTAGTCGCGCGTCGACCACGAGCTCGAGTGTAGCGGACGGTATACGGTAACAAGGATTGTGCATCCGCGAGATTGAAGTATGCTACGCAAGTCAGTGGGACAGTCGACAGCACCTTAACCAAAATATTTGACTGTGCCGCTTATATCGAAGGGACGTATCTGCGGCACCGGTATTTATGCGACCCGCTGGCACGGCTGGTCTCGAGACTACAGGCACAGCATTCGCGCCTCTGCAAATTAGAAGCCTCGGTTCGGGCACTAAGCAACACATTTTACACGGTAAAACGAGGACAACGAAATCACGTAAGCTTCAGTAACTCGATACCTTACAGAGACCATAATAGCCTGATCAGTCGAGTACCTTTGAAAATCTGACACTGCGGCTTGCAGATATATCAGCTCAAATCGAATGCGCAACCCTAGACATCACTAGCTGCATACTTGTCGGCCGGCACCTTTCCGGCGCGTAATTGCGGTTTGATTCGACATCCTGTTGACTGGCTGATATCATATAATTATAATTGTATAATTGTATTTCGATACGCATCGATGCATCGCGGATGTTACCATCAGCACGGGTACGACGCAATCTACCTGTATACAATCATCATCCGCCCCGCGAGAATCCATGTTGCAATCTCACCGACCTCGAACCAGGCATCCCCATCGACGGATTGTAGGTAGCCAGCTGCCAAGCATCATATATACGCAGCTAGTGCTGACCATCGGCAGACCTTTGGTTGGCGGGTTCCTTCGCGAACCCTCTTTTGAGTTTTCTGCGTAACCCCACCTTCGACCTTCCTGCACTAGCCGAGAAGCCCGCCTAGCAAGCACAGCTTGCTCGGAGCTATCTCCCCTCATGCAGACCCTTGGACAACTTATCAGAACGAGGATGCTGAGACGCGCCACAATTGCCCGACGAATCAGACGTCGAGTATATGCGAACGGAAGTCCCGAAGAGCATGACCTCAACGTGGGTCGATCCTACGAAATGCGAGTGCGAGGGGCATGGCATATTCCAGCTAGAACCCGCCGGGGCCAGACCAGACCGTTGGTCAGATGTAGTAGTAGGGCTGAGTTAAATTAATTCTGCAAGTGCAGTCTGTCTGCAAGTTCCCCGTCTATTTAACTGGAGTATATCTTCCTTCTGGAACTGCGGCAGATTAACTTAAGCTTTGCTATTACTCGTTCTGCGCAGAGAAGCAATTTCGAATATTCTTTCTTTGGCCTTACACTTACCGTATTTTTTGCATATCAGCCGAATCCGCGAATCCCTGGTTTGCTGGTTCATCTAATAGTACTCGCACTAGTTTTCCGATTAGTTGAATATGTCCGGAAGACTTTCCCAGCAGAGGGAGCAATTGAACCTCAACCAGGCACTTGCGAAATGGAGCCAATATATCACATTCCCTCCAGCTGCTCCTCGCAAGGATGCTCCTGCTGTCAGTACGCTCAGTGTGTTCACCCAGGCGCTGGGCCAGCTATCGAGGCCCAGTAGCCCAACGCAGGAACCGATACCTACAGGACTCCTGCAGGACCTGCAGCAGATTGGCTTGACTGGGGCTTACAGGGACATGAGAACTCTTGTTGATCTTCTCAAATCGAAAGTCCTCGATGGTGGAGTCGTAGATGACAAAACATATCTGGTATGCTGAATTTTATTATGCATTGATGGAGATATATTGATGTTGACAAAATTAAAATACAGATGGAGAGGATCATCCAAGTTGCTAGCGGCTTGCCACCAACTTCTAAGAATGAAAAGGTTCTTACCGGGTCGCTTCTGGATAAGCTGTGGAATCAGCTCCAGCATCCACCATTATCATACCTTGGATTAAAGTGGGCTACCTTTGAGCGGAACCAAACTGCAGAGTGGCTATAACAAATACTTACTTATTACTTTGTTTAAATAGACAACAATACCGTTCTGCAGATGGCTCATACAATGTAAGAATTGATTCATCTTCTTAGTTGCTGCTTTAGAATGGTTGAAGAAATTCTTATTAAATTTGCTGTAGAACATCTTATATCCACATCTCGGAAAGGCTGGTACAGCATACGCCCGAAGCGTCCGCCCTATGAAAAAGATGCCAGGTGCTCGTCCTGACCCAGGATTGATCTTTGATGGTGAGAACTATCCAAATTCTGTACGAAGTACCTTAACCGCCGACAAGTTACTAATTCAATCACTATAAAGTCCTGCTTGCGCGCCAGGCACCAAAACAGCACGACAACAAGATCTCAAGCATGTTGTTTTACCTCGCCACAATTATCATTCATGGTATGCATATGAAATAAAATCCTAGTATTTTATTCAATCGAAATATGCTCATCACAAGTTTAGATCTCTTCCGAACTAACCATGCGGACTACTCTATTTCTGATACATCCTCGTATCTCGACTTGTCTCCTCTGTACGGTAGCAACGAAGCAGAGCAAAAGGCGATGAGAACATTCAAGGATGGAAAGATCAAGCCAGACGCTTTCTCGGAGAAGAGACTTCTTGGGTTCCCGCCCGGTGTCTGCGGTAAGTATTATATGCCTAGAATATCACATATGTATCAATTCTAACGACGATGGTTTTCTAGTCCTGCTCCTGTCGTTTGGAAGATTCCATAACTATATCGTGGAAATGCTCGCAAAAATCAATCAAGACGAGAGATTCACCAAGCGAAAGACGCCAGAAGATCGAGATGAGAAACTCTTCCAGACTGGTAGACTGTAAGTTGTGACACCCTATCGTTACATTTTGGATCTCTTCGCTAAATATAAATCTCTAGGATAACTTGCGGTCTCTACATCAATATCGTCTTGATTGATTACATTCGTGTCATTTTGAATTTGACTCGGACGGAGTCCACCTGGTGTCTAGACCCTAGAGCCGAGATTCATAAAGTCTTTAGTGCCACGGGTACACCACAAGGTGTTGGTAATCAAGTCTCAGGTATATTTGAATCCCCTCGATATATCATGAAGTATTGAGCAAAACTAATCTGTTAATGACAGCCGAATTCAACCTCGTTTATCGCTGGCATTCTGTAATAAGCGAACGAGACGAAAAATGGACTCGAAAGCTGTACAAAGAACTCTTCGGCACTGAGGCACAAGATATCCCACTGTCGGAGTTCATGATGGGTCTAGGTAAATGGGAGCAGCGTATCGATCCAGACCCCGGCAAGCGAACCTTCGAAGGTTTGACCAGAGATCCGGAGACTGGTAAATTCGACGACGCAAAGCTTGTCGAGATTCTTGCGGATAGTATCGAGGATTGTGCCAGTAAGTTTATGCCCTAAACTCACCCAGGCCAGCAACCGTACTGACAGTACGCTCTACCCAGACTCCTATGGCGCCAATGCCGTTCCCACGATCATGCGTGCCGTTGAAATCCTGGGCATCGAGCAATCCAGAGCTTGGGAACTCGCATCTCTCAATGAATTCCGCGCATTCTGCGGCCTCAAGGAGCACACCACATTCGAGGATATTAACCCCGATCCAAAGGTAGCGGATGCTCTCCGTCAACTTTACGGACATCCTGACTACGTTGAGATCTACCCTGGCATTGTCGTTGAAGAAGCCAAAGTACCAATGATTCCCGGGGCCGGTCTATTGCCCGGTTACACGATCAGCACAGCTATCCTCAGCGATGCTGTAGCATTAGTCCGAGGCGACAGGTTCTACACTGTCGACTACACCACTGGCAATCTTACCAACTGGGGGTACAACGAAGTCGCCTCCGATCCGGATATTGCGTATGGTGGTGTAGCTCATAAGCTTTTCCACCGTGCATTCCCAGGTTATTTCCCTGACAACTCCGCGTACGCAATGTTCCCGTTCACCATCCCATCAGAGAACCAGAAGATCTATCAGAACTTCGGCAAGGACTACAAGTACAGCTTTGAACGTCCGGGTACCCAAACCGACGCCACTATCAATACTCGAACCGAATCCCTTTTAGGAGTTAGCACGTTCGAAGCTCCAAAACTCATTAAGAAGATTACCGAATGTCCGGAATGGAAAACTATCGTCACGAAATCCGTAATCGGGATCACAAAGGACGTTCTGGCCAAGAACTCCAGCACTCTCAACATCGGTGCCTGGGTCGACGCTGTTCGCGATGTGAGCAATCTCGCCGCCGTCCGAACTACCGCTGAACTCTTTTCTCTGCCGCTTACCGGTGTCCCCGGCACTCCAGACGCGTACACTGATTACGAACTCCACGGGACTCTTTGCACTATTGCGAACTATGTGTACCGTGTCGTTCCCGTTCCTGATGCCAGGGCGTTTGAGGTTTCCGAAGCGGCGACTAGTTTCTGGGACACCCTTATCGGTGTGACGTTTACGAATAATCAGGATGGGACGTATAATTTCAAGAGAGGGTACGGATCCGGTGATGGCAGCACCGATTTAAGCATTCTTGCGAAGGAGATCAGGGATAGTCTATCTAGTGATCCGCGAGAGGCGATATTGACTGCCGCTAAGTTCTGCTTGGATATTTCTGTCGGAGTATGTTATCCCTTCTAATCCATTGCGTATCGCCACGACTGCTATATCTATAGATATACGCAATGCTAATATTCTTCTGTTTTCCACTGTAGTTCGTCGAAGTTCTTCGCTATGTCCTGAAGGCAGAAAACATAGAGATCCTAAAGACAATCCAAGCTGCCCCGGAGGGCGATTCCCACGATGCCCTCCAAGTCGTCGTCACAGCTCTTCAAGGCTCACAACTTGCGGAGAGAACCGTAAGCCTCTTCCTTCCTATTCAAAATAAACATTTGACTAACCCATCCGTAGACCGCATCAACCGAAGTGCCCCTCAAGACTTTAACCAGCATCTTGCAAGCGTTCGCCTCGTTGTCTAATCTTCGTGCCGCACCGGGGCCGCAGGGTAAAATCCATACTGTGGTCGTGGAGTCTATCGCTCGAGATGGCTCCGTGGATGCCGGTGAGGCGTTTGTCTCTGAGGATTGGGGACAGTTGGTATCCTATCCTTGCTGTAAGTCTATTACCTCTCATCTAGTATTTCCGACGTATATAAATGCTGTGCTAATGATTTGATGATAAATATAGCGCTGAAAGTTATGTTTGACAGCTCTGCAGCCCCTCCGGCTTACACGTAGGAAAGATGTAAAGGGAAGAGTTGTTGTGCTGAGTATCTAGCGTAGAGTAACAAATGTATATCTTTGTGATCTGTATCTCATATGTACATGTACTGTTGATGAGGTCTTGAGGTTTTCAAGATCTGTATTCTTCATTCAGATGTTCTAGCAAATGAATTTGCTGAATTTGACGCTAACTTCGTGATTCTAATGTCAACGGTTAAAATCATCGTAATTGCATATCTTTTCTATTTTTTAAGCTATGCCACTAAAGATATATGATATGTCCAGATTCTAAACGGACTTTATACACGCTCACTCCCACGGACCCTCACCGCCTGTCCGAACTTCTGCAGCTTAGTCAACAACTGATCGCCGTGCTTGATAACCTCCTGGTACTGCTTATTCTTCGTATCCGGCCTGTTTGTCTCAATGGATCCGTTCACGCGATCGATCGTGCAGTTGAGTCCCTGAGACGGAACGAACGAAGACATGTCCCTGTTTCAAACAATTAGCTTTCCTCAATCCCACAACCTCCAAATAGAGGGAATTTCTTCCGCAATCCGACAAAAGGAAGGGAGGTGACCCTACCGATCCACGAAATCTACGCTAACGCCAAAATGATCCGCCACAGTCTGCAGCTCAATAGTCCTATAACTCTCCAACAGCTGCGCGTAACCCCGTCTCCTCATCTCGCGAACATACCACCGTCTGTGCGGCGCCAAAATCCTATCCTTCCTCAAAAACTGTTCCTCGACATCCCCGAGATTGACAAAGTAATCTGAATACTTCGCCTCATAGAAATTATTGACCAAACCTTCCAGAGGGCTGAAACTACCCAAATCGAGATCGTGAGTCTGAATGCCCGTTTCGGTCACGATACCCACCGCATCACTCATATTTGAGTCCTTGCGACTACCAAACACGGCGAGAACCTCGGCGCCATCGATAACACGGGCTTTCAGGTCGCGACGGGAGAGGGAGATGACGCCGGCGAGGACGGCGTACATTACGAGTGTTTCGTAGGTGCAGAGTTCTGTAGATGTGAAGGTGGAGAGGGAATCGAGGAGGAGTGGGGCTGCGGCGTTGTAGGCGCGAAGGGTGAGGAGGTTGATTGCGCGGTAGGTTTTCAGACGGTTTCGACGGTCCCAGTCGCCGCCGGATTCGACGAGTCTGCAGATTAATTAGTTTTTGATTGTAAAGTGGGAGGATTGGTCGTTCGTACTGGGTAGCCTTCTCGATGTTCTTCTGAACGATCGATCTATCGTCGAAGAACATTCCAACGCGTATCGTGGCCAAAACGATGTCAATCTTCGCTCCGAGAGAAGCAGTCTTTTCGAAGACGCCGTCGTAGGCTGCTACGGCTTTCTCCTACAAAATTCACAAATATTTTAGCATCACCGCTGTTTGTCATATGTAAGGCGTAGAAAATAGAATATGATAATGCATACCTTCTCTCCTATTCTGGTCCAAAACTCCGCTTTCCCACCCATCGCTTCTACGACTTCCGTCTCGCCCGCCTTTTCCTCCGCATCCTTCAGTTTCGCCTCCCACTCCTCCAACTCCTTCTCGTTCTTTTCCTTCAACTCTTCGTATAGCCTCTCATCCCATTTTAACGGCGACCCCTTAGGTAATACACCATCCGTGGGACCGACAAGATACTTGAATAAAGGTGCTGCGGATGCGGATTTGATAGAATCGAGGAGGGATGAAGCGGATTTGTCGTGGTAGGAGGTGAGGGACGGTGTGGACAGCTGGTAGATGTGCTGGGCGATGGAGAGATCGGGGTATTTATTGTACTGCGGATCGGATCCCATCTTGACGGTAGAGGGGTGGACAAGGTTCTAGAAGATGAGGTTTGATGATGCAGATGTGGTTATAGAATGGTCTGTCGTCGTAATAACCTATTCGATGGAGGTGGATGCTAGTGGCTTTGAAAGTCAGCCCTGAAGCTTCGAGCTAACGCGTCACCGTACGGTCCGATAGATCTAGTCCCCAAGCGATCCAGAGAGGGAGATATCGATGCTTACTTGAGATGGGGAGGATGTGGGATGTGGGATAGTGAAGCTGGGAGAGTGGCAGATGCAGACAAGGTTAAGGTTGGATTACGCGAACACCAGCTCGTAGTTTCGAGCTCTTAGCTGGGAGCAACGCATCCCTCTACATAACACGCCAATATCAGAAATATTTGAAAGATGAGATATAATTAGGTCCTGACCCAAATGTAATTGTCAAATGCGCGCTCCTGCAATAATCAGGCTGTAATTATAGTACAAGATATGCTATATCTTTCGGAAACAAAATCCCATGTAAATCTTGCAGGCCTCCCACTCTTCATCCCCGACTTGCATGTCCCCACTGCCATCGCGCTTCTTAACACCCATCCTTTCACTCAAGGGTCCTAAAATCCTATCATCTTTCTCGTCGCTCCAGATATCCTCGAAAAGACGCTTGTATTCAAGCTTCAGGTTGAACTCGAAAGCCAACGCTCGGAACGCCTCCCAAGGTACGACATACTCCGGGACATCCTCTACGCTCTCTTCCAAGAAGAACGAATACTTCCAACCCCAAGCGGGCCGCCATGTTCCATCTTCCGGGAGCTTTCGAGCAGCCTCAGTTTTTGGAAATTTGACTCTATATAGGCTGTTTCCGAATTCATGACCTTCCTTCTGAACACCATCAAAGATCTTGTCTGAAGATGGAATTGTACCGATGAACCGACCACCTCGTCGAAGGGATCCGGAAACATTTCGCAGCATTCCTTTAATCTTGTCTTCTGATTCAAATGCGTAGTGCATACAAAACATCAGCGAGACGACGTCGAACCTATCGGTAATGTTAGCATCGTCGAACCTATATAAGTTTGTGAAAGTAAAAAAAAACTCACCCTCCACCGCCCCATCGGTTATTAGTATCCAGATCAAATCCAACATCGTGGATCAGTGGAATCTTGTCCGCCGGCTCACTCCATGCGTCCAATATGAAGAATTCAGCGTGGAATCGATCAGACGAAGGACGGCCCCGGTTCCTCCTTCGGTCTTCATCCTTCATCTTCACAAATCTCTCCTTTGCTTGGCTAATACTGACATCAGCACTATCAGCGCCAACGTACAGCTCTACTGGTTGCGGGGCGCTCTTCCACTTCAGCAAATCACCTCCCTTTCCACATCCAATATCAAGGACTTTGAGTGCGTTGGTCCTGTCGCCAGGCTGATAGTCGTCGTTCGCTGCGAACTTCTGGATCAGGGTCGACTTGATCCAGTTGTTGAATGAACGTAAGCCGCGAATTTTGGAGTCCGTCTTTCTCCATTCCTTCCCCCTCTCCGGGACGGCATTGTAATGCGATCGGACAACATCATCCACGCCCCTCGAAGCTGCGATGTTGGTAGCCTCGCGTTCTCTGTCGGCGGCTATCTGCTGTTGTTTTCGATGTAAAGCATCCCGTTCAGCCTGGGAGTACCGTGCACCGGGTTTCTTGAACTTTCGCGGAGGGGATCTTGGTGGCTCGGGTAGTCTCTCCGGGTCCGGGTCGTCGAATTTACGATCGAGAAGGTGCGGTGGTGGTGGAGGTTCGCGGTATCGGAAGTTCTGTTGGCTTGGACGATGATGAGAGCCGCGACGTTCGGCACGGGGTGATTCATGCTGGTCGTTCCGTGCACCCCCTTCGCGGCGGCCATATGCACCAGCATTGGCTTCCCTTCGCTGGTTTTGTAATTTCCGCTCGCGGTCCCTATTGTCTTCATACCGACGTTGCCGCTTTTGCTCCGATCCTTCTAGTTGTTGATCCTGTCCCTCGCCTCTGTACCGATCAGAGTGGTCTCGGTGAGAAGAGCGCGATTCAGTCTTGATTTCGGGAGCGCGAGATCCGCGGTGGTCTTCACCTAGGGAACTAGGGCGCTTTCGTTTTCTTTCCGAGCTACGGCTATGAGAGGGCTCAAAGTCCTCCTCCCTTGGCTCCCTGTGTGACCTGTCATCGTATGAGCGACCACCTCCACTAGAGGGTCGTTGTCTTCGCTCATCCTCCTCTTCGTAGCCATCGCTGTGTGGTTTTGATGGGGAAGACGGCGGTCTGTCGTCGCTTTGGATGGTAAAACGGTCGTGGATTGGGTCGTACATGACTAGGCAGAAAACCTAGCCGGGACCGAGTCGCGTATGGTCTCTGATTCGGGCGAGAAATAACGTGAATTCGTAGAAGGAGTGCTGATACAGTATAATGCACCTATTCACCAAAATTCCAGAATTGTAGAAAGTATATGAATCAGTCGGACGAAATGGCGGAGATTTAGGGATAATGGAATAAAATTAGATGATGCGTTGACAGAGTTGAGTGTTTTGGGAATGTTGCGATGAGGCAGCCACAATGAGAATACCCAAACCCTTGTCCAAATCAAGAAATTAAACATAATATTGTCTTTATAGTTTAGCGTTGTACTGTTTCCACTTTAGGCAATTTTCGCGCTTTGGTCATCCAAAAAATTTCGAGATATCTCTCTCGCAGCCAAGTTCAACTTCCATCCTTCGTATCTAATCACCACTGCTAACCTACCTTTTCGGCCCTCGCAAACAGAGTCGCATACCAGATTCCTACGATTATATTATATTTGAAAGATAACTTGCTCCAGCATGGGATCGAATTAGGTTGATTCTCGTCACATTCGTACCCAGGCTATCCAGCGTACATATCGATACCAATCCACCTCAGTCACCGTCGCTATAATCGCGATTCAATCCCAACATGAAGCTCACGCAAACCAATGACGTTAAAGTATACACGGTCTCCGGCTCAGACACGGGTCGGTCATTACCAGATTGGCTCGCCAGGAAACGGAAGCGGTCCTTAAAAAACGACCTTGGTTCGTCTTCTCATCTTTCGATAGTCCGTAAAAGCTATAACTAATGAGAGCCCAATCGCATAGCCTACCAAACTCGCATCGAACTAATCCAAGACTTCGGCTTTCCGGAAGCCTCCAACAAAGTCCGAGTAACCGAAGATGGCCAGTGGTGTATGGCAACGGGCACCTACAAGCCCCAAATGCGCCTCTACGACTTCAACTCCCTCTCCATGTCCTTCGACCGTCACACGAATATTGAAAACCTCACTTTCATTCTCCTGGAAGACTCCTGGCGGAAATCGGTACACCTGCAAATCGACCGATACATCGAGTTTCACACTCCCATGGGCATGCACCACCGTCTACGGATACCGCACTACGGCCGAGATTTAGTGTACTGCAAGTGGTCCGCCGAAGTCCTGGTTCCAGCGGAAGGAAGAGACGTGTACAGAGTAAATTTGGAAAGAGGCGGCTTCATGAAGCCGTTCGAGGTGAACGAGGACGTTAAGGAAGTGTTAACGGGCGTTCAGAGTGAGGTGCACGGTTTACTAGCGTTTGGCACAAATCTGGGAACAACAGAACTATGGGATCCCAGGGTGGGATCCCGTGTTGCAGCCGTCGAGCGAGCAGCAATGGACCCGATAACGGCTCTTGCGTTCGATCCTACGGGGTTACAACTGGCTACCGGCTCTTCGGAAGGATTAATCCGACTTTACGATCTACGGTCCCCCATCCCCCTACTCACCAAAGACCAAGGCTACTCTTACCCGATCAAGAATCTACTATACCTCCCACCGGTACACTCCGAGTCCGAAACAAAGCTTCTGTCAGCCGATAAGCGAATCATCAAGATCTGGAGTCCATCCAACGGCTCACCGTGGACGAGTATAGAACCTTCCGTGGACATCAACGATGTAACACATGTAAAGGGCTCCGGTATGCTCTTCACAGCGAATGAAGGGCCCGATATGCACACATTCTTCATTCCGGAGCTGGGACCGGCGCCGAAATGGTGCTCGTTCCTGGATAACGTTACGGAGGAAATGGAGGAGTCTGTTCTGAGCGGTGTTAGCGGCGAGGTCACGGCTACGACGTATGATAATTACAAGTTCTTGACGAAGCCGCAGTTAGAGCAGCTATCGTTGTCGCATTTGGTGGGCAGCAGCGTGCTGAGACCTTATATGCACGGTTACTTTGTTAAGCAAGAGTTGTACGAGCAGGCGAGATTGATTGCCAACCCCTGGGGATGGGAAGAGCAGAGGAAGAAGATGGTGCAAGAGAGAATTGAGAGGGAGAGGGAAGGGAGAATTAGAAGCTCGGGGAAGAAGGTGGTCTCGAAGGTTAAGGTTAATCAGAAACTCGCGGAGAGATTGGCCAAACTGGAGGAGAAACTTGATAGAAGGGCGGCACGGAAGGCAGAGAAGAAAGAAAGAGAGAGAGTCGAGGAGGAAGGAGAAGATGAAGAAGAGGAAGAGGAAGAGGAAGAACAGGTTGGCGGTGAAGAGAAGGTTGAAGACAAGAAGATTATGGACGATCCGCGATTCAAAGATCTTTGGACGAATCCAGATTTCGAAGTGGACGAGACATCATTCCAGTATATGCTGCACAATCCTTCATCCGTCCGCCCGACCGCGAATAGCGTGAATGGTGAATCCAAGAAGCTCCTCACTGCGGTGGAAGAAGAAGCCGCAGAATCTTCAGCTGCGTCATCGGATGAAGAATCTTCATCCTCGGATTCGGAGACTGAGCACCGACCAAAGAAAAATGAGAAGAAAGCGCCGATTATGCGTATCTCAACATCCTCGTACAGGTCGCAGTTCCACAATAAAGACGAGGAACCGGGCAGGAAAGAACAGTCCTTTGGCTCACGAATGGAAGCTGGAGAGCACCAACGGAAGCGTGAAAGATCATTCTCGAGGAATCAAGCATACGGAGACATGGAGTTTTCGTACAAAGTCGAGAAGAAGAAGCCCGGGAATAGGGCGGATGCGCCGTCGCCGGTCACCAATGGTGGAAGGGCAGACCGCAGGAAGGACAGGAGGAGCGCTTCAGGGAATACATTTAGGAGGATGGGTGTATGATACGAGACAAGTGTATGATATTACGAAAAAGTACCCACAACACGTGGTTTGTAGGATTTTCTTTTCTGTGCAGAGTGCGGTTAGATATCTGGCATGGGGATCGTGGATCTGGCGTTCTGTTTGTCTGGGAAAGTCCTTGCAATTGCCTTTGTAGAGTAGAAGCGCTTATAATGCATGATATCAAACCAAATTCCGAGCCACAGAGGAGGGGGTCAACAAGCCCGCAAGAATCTCAAGACTCATTCTGATTGAGTTTAAAAGAAATCGAGTTTCGAAGATGGTGTAGAGCACTCGTTACCCAAGATCTTCCGTAAGGCGTCTACCAATTGCATAAATTGCTGCGAGCTCTGCGGTACTGAACGTATCACAACCATACCCGACCACTATCGTGCCACTCAGGAAAATTTCAGTTGCTCAACCGACAAAGATCAGGGCATTTGAATGCGCCATATATCCCCAACGAAGAACGCACGACCTTACCGCTATCAATTTAAACACCGCCCCTAATTTCATGCACGAGATTCGACCTCGCCCCGAACCACCTTCGAATAAGTTCTTCCCGTGTGCGTACCTACATTATAACACACCTGCATAGAGCCTTCCCGTGTGGAGCCCACAGTGGAGAATTTTGCTTTGTTTGCCAGAACAAAAAAGGGAATTTGGCGAGATGACGCCTGGCCGAATCACGACGTCCAATTAAGCGCCTTTCATTTGGTTCCTCAAAGCTTGAGCAAGCCACTCTGAATCGTGCTACGCCTCGAGACCAGTTATTCTGACTGGACGACGAGTCTAGTCTCGAGTCACGATGGTCAGAGAAATAAGGTACAATCAACAAACCCCAATGAAAGCGCCGGGTGGTCGCAATTGGAGGAACGACGGCACGCTAGCGTGATGTTCTTTGCCATCGTTAAACTATCCCCGAGGAACCATTGGGATCCATCTGGATTTTGAATTTTTCTGGGCCAAGATGGCTTACCCGCTGAGGAAGCCATTATACATGTGGACTGATATCACTCGAGAAGACTGGAATTGATTAATTATTTCTCAAGGGCTGGGTGGTTCAGCGAGCTGGGAAAGAGACCGGCGGCTGATGATATTGTTTGCATGTAGAGGGCTATTTAGTATAAGGAGAATCTTATATCCTGGTTCTTTTTCCCTTTGGCTTTCCCGTTTACTATCATCGAATCTTTCTTTTGAAGTCGGTCGTATTATTCTGAGAGCTTGATCAGGGCGGCAACACATTCGCTTTCTTCGAACAAAATACCACAGGCTCAACTCATACCGACGTAGACAGCTGGTGTCGATATCGATCAGGATCGTATCAAGTCTCCAGAACAAAAAGACAACAGACAGGGTTCATACAACCATATTAACACCGAAAAATCCTCACATATCAAAAATGCCGTCCACAAACCTCCTCCTCATCTCCCTCCTCCAAATATCCCTCTCCTACTCCCTCGCCCTCCCCCAAGCAACGACCACATCTCCACCACAATCCTCCACATCCGTCTACGTCGACCCTACAGGCTCCTCGAACTCCGCATTCGGAAACATCTCTACAGGCGCATCCGTCGGCATAATCTGCGGCGTGGTCGCAATCTCCCTCATCGCCATCGGCACCCTCTTCTACGGATACCGCAAGTACCGCCAACGCCTGACCCGCCGCCGCACACAGATCAAAATGGACCAGATGAGCGCGAACATCAACGCGCGGGTCCAGAACGCGCGGAGGAGCGGGATGCTGGATGGGAACGTGTTGAAGGTTTATGAGGGGAAGGGACACGGGGAGGATAGACAGGTTACCGAAGTCGCAGAGATCACGGTTGGCAGTCCAGTCGATCAGGCTTTGAGTGCGCTTGAGGGCGGGAATCCGTTTAAGGGACCTGCTAAGGGGAGTGTGCCGAGAGTAGGGATCTGGCCGAGCGGATCGAGATGATGAAAATAGCCTCGGAGGGTATACAGTCTAAAATATTTTCTGGGGGTTATTGGTTTCGTTCCTGTCTTTAGTATATAGTTCTGCTAGCAATTGGCTACGGTGTTTGGTTGCTTTTATGGTTGTTTATAGCCCCTTTTTTGTATATCCCGATGCATTTTACGACACGAGGAGAACTGGTATTCGCCTTTCATCTGTATCTAATACTTCCACCTTATGAATATATAGTTTCTGCAAGGAGACATCCGGGTTACACCGTTCATATTGATCATGTGTAATTAAATTGGATTTGGTCTTTCTGAGTTCGAAGTTGTCGAAATGAAAACCGATCGTGAATCTATCTATCCGCTATGGGTATACCGTCATTAAGGAAAAGTTATTTACATTAAAAAGAAGAAAGAAAGAAACCGTCTCAGTTGTGCATATCCCCGCCATACTCTTCAGAAAAGCAAAGAAAATTAAATTCAATCTCTGTACTTGTCCATGAACTCCTTGTGGAATTCAACGATTCTGCCAACCCACTCGGTTCCTGGAGCAAGGAAAGTGGTTCGGAAATGCCAGGTGCCCTCGACCTGACCGAATCCACTGCCAGGAACGACGCAGACACCAGTAGCCTTGAGCAACTCCATACAATAGAACTCATCGGGTTTCTTGCCTTCAGCCTTGGCTGCCTCGGAAGCCTTCTGTGGAAGTTTGATGGTGGGGAACATGTACATGGCACCCTGGGGATCCTGACTTTCAACTCCTTCCATGTTCTTGAAGGCTTCATGGAGAGCATAAGCACGGGTCTTCAAGCCATTGTAGATGTCGTCATACTCCTTCTTGTACCTGCGTTCCAATTTAACACATCAGTATGACTGTTCTGTAGTTGAGCAGGAACACACGGAAAGCGAACGTCAAACTTACAAGTCATAGCTAGGCTCCCCCTCCTTTGGTGGGTTTGTCATCAACTCCACAAGACACTGTCCACCAACCGGTGGGCAGAGCGAAATACTGACAAACTTATAGATCTCTGCAACAACCTTTGGATCGAACCCGACAAGCTCGAAATAACCGCCACGTTGGCCGCACTCTCCGACCATACCTTTGCTCGTAGAGTGGAAGCTAACGAGCTCAACATTGTCGTATTTTCCAGACTCTTGCTTCTGCAAATCTCTCAAAACCTTCTTGAAACTGACAAATTCGCCAATGAATACGTTAGTCTGGTAAACCTCATCAGCCATGATGACCAGCTTCTTCTCGGCTGCGAATTTGATGATCTCAGCGATGGATTTGTACGGCAGAGATGCACCGGTTGGGTTTCCAGGATTAATAACACAGATGCATCGGACATCCGTGCCGTCGGACTCCGCCTTCTCGAGAACATGGTACAGGTCATCGCAGTTGGTGCTCCAAGCGGATGGCTCCTCGAGGAAGTATTCGACCGGTTTGGCGTTCAAGAGGGCGAGAGTGGCGGTGTATAGCGGGTACTGTGGGATGGGGATCATGACACCCGTGTGCGGGCTGGCAGCGATCACATGCAAGAGCGTGTTAACCCCGGATGATGCCCCAGTGGTGAGGTAGATGGATTCGGGGTCTGCTTGGTAACCGTCACGTTCTACACTCCACAACAGCAACTGTCAGAATTCGGCCACTCAAAACACAGTCTAAACGGTATGGTTTACTCACGCTCGATATATCTTGCGACGCTGTCACGAAGTGGTGGGGCTCCCTGGCTGTGCGAGTATGCACCGACGGATTTGATGGATTTGAGCAACCATTTTGCTCGTTCGAGGGCATCCTCCGGATAGAGCTGCTTGACAGCTTCGGCGTTCGATTCCTGGAGGAGATCTGGGTATTGGATCAAAGACAGGACTTGACGGAAGAAGGTGATTGGCTTCTGGTCAAGCTGTTGCGGGTTTCCGATGTTGGCGAAGATGACATGGTCGAATGGGTGAGAGGAAGAGTTTTGTTCGATTTCTCGACGGATGGACTCTGCCTTGACAGCTAGTTCGCCACGAACGGCGTACTTTGCAGCCTTGACATGAGGGTTGATGTTGTCGTAGTTGAGGGAACGAAGTTGAGCGGTCGACGACATTGTTCTCGGGTGTAATGGGACTAGTGGGCGCAATGACGACGGGTTAGATGAGAAAGGAAGTTCGCTATCGTCCAAATTGATTATGGACAGGCTCCTGGCAGAAGGTGGATGGTGGAGAGAAAGTAAAAGAGGTCCTTTGATGGAGAGAAGAATCGATCTTTAAATGCAGGACAGAGATTTGGTGATGAAGATGGGAAAGGTGTGTCAAATATATCTTAAGCTTCATTCAACCACCCCGCATACATGCAGGAGGGGAACAAAGCTTTAGAGTTCAATTTCTCTCCCATCTTCGAACAGGGAACGGCGACCTGCTGACGAAAAAAGGAGCAACCATTTCCAATATCAGAATCGGTCATGTAATGCAAGGCGCCCGACGTGGGATGCCGGCCATGTGCCCGATACCTCAGTCCGTTCACAAAGCAAAACCGACGCCTGCCGCGCAAGCGGAACAGCAACAGCTTTCGAAAGGGATAGAGCTAAAGTGGCCGGACTCCGCATGAACAGAGTCCTCTGCGGTGAAACCGTTACCAAACTATGCGGAACCCGAAAGGACTCGATCGTTATGGGGAAGCTTGTAGTCTGGAGAACTCCGCCAAATTGTCCACTCGGCCCGAGCTGAGGGGTTGACAGAGAAATCGGATGGAAGTTCTGGTCAAACCCGGCTATACGCGAGAAACACCCAAAAGCCAAGGCTGCATGACGAACCACGCCGATTTGGCGTGACTTTTTTTTTTTTCGAACCCACCAATGGCTCGAAAACCGGGCTCTGCACAGCGAGAAAATTTCTTGCGCGGCGACCATGGCCATGGCTTTATAAGGCTGGTTTGAGGCGTGAAAAAGAGCAGCAAAGAAGCAAATTGATGCGCGAAATCTTGTAACTTACATTTTGCAGGCACGATCCGTCTCGACGCTTGCGAGGGGAATCGCAGCCGCGGGAGCTGGTTGAGCATCCTTAGTCGCATTTTGTCGCTTCAATGTTGTCTAGCGGGAAGAATCGGAGACAGATATGCGAGACGGGATCTGAGATGAAGAGGGCCGGAGTCGAACTCAACTCCGCGGATGGAGAAGGGACCGTAAGTAAAATAATAAGCTCGCGTGCCTTTGTTTTTCAGTCTCTGTTTATATCGACGTAGTTTTGTTCCCTACTGTAGGATATCGAGATTTAAGAAAATCAAGAAACGAGGGACGCAGGAGCTGATAAAACAACACGACCGAAGAGGCTAATAAGCTACCGTACCTCAATTTCGGTGTACTCTATCCTTGATCCCAATATTTACTTAGCTTTATATGCTCAGCAAGCTAGCCCTGCATCGAATCGCGACGACCGTAATCGGAGGATGGTAATATAATTGTGGTTGTTGGATATATCGGTACCCGAACCTACCGATCTCGGTCGGCTAGCTATTTGAGGCCGTCCTTAGTGGTCGGTAAGTACTCAAAACTAAGATATCTGTTCGTTTAATGGTTACACTAGTATTCTGCGCTACCTTAATAGATGGGCTACATTCTACTGTCTCGTAATCCTCGAGACTAAGATCCTTGCCCTAGCGCTAGCTAGGCCCTCCAGACCTTGTCAACACTTCATATTACTACCCAGGCCTTGTTTACTGACACGCAAAGTGAATTTACACGACGCAGAGGGTTCTTCGAGTCTTATACAGATATTGCATATATACACTTTGAATTAATGTAAGATAGTTAAAGAAAACTAAGAGTACAGTTAAATAAAAGTGCAGGCTAGCTAAATAGAACCGAATAACTCCTTGATTCGCCAACCCCAAACCCCTTAAACACCCAAAAAATTGCAAAATTAACCCAAATTGAAGAAAAAGGGCATAAATATAGAAACAAAGCTAAAAGTAAGACCGATTACAAAAGACTATAATGACCACGAACAAGCCCTTTAGATTGTTTTCGGGTTAATCCAAACGGTAACCTCGTGCATTCCCCTTCCAATAGTCTTGAATAACTCCACGAAAACCTCGAATATCTTCTTCGGCACATAAATAATCACCCAAACTATAGCGAGACCCAAATAATATATAGCATCACCAACCCACCCGAACAAAGTCGTCAGCACCTTCCTAATAAACACTACCGTGGCCTTCAAACCAGCACCAAGCATAAGAGGTGCCTCGATAAAGATCCACCTAAACACACTGGCGAAACCGTTGGCAACATCCGCCCACGTTATACCGGAAAACCAGCTGACAAGCTTCGTGAGGAGCGTGTGGACAGCGGAGACGATTCGCATAGCGAAATCGGCCAACGTGCCACTAGTGATTTTAACAGCGGACCAAGTCCACTTGGCGATCTGGATTATAGCTTTCGGTATCCGGACTGTTAAAGTCTTCCATATCTGCTTTGAGAGCCAGACGGTAAACTTCCAAAGCGCCTTGGCTGTGGCGACGACGGCGTCTTTAGTCCATATCGCAGCATTCTTGATGAATTTGAGCGTCCCCTTGACAAATTTAACGAACCATTTTGGGAAATCAACTGTCAGGAACTTCCACGATGCTTTGCCGGCTTTGCCGATACCCCTGCCGGTTACCTTTGCGGCTCTGACCGCGGCTCCAGGAATCGCCTTGATGCCTTTTAACGTACCGATGGCAGCCTTTTTCGTGAGATTGACGATACCTTTACCCGTCTTGACGACCCCATTTTTGATTCCGTTCGCGATCTGCCTTTTGTGACTCCAGAGGTAGACCGTTCCCCGTTTTACCGGAAGAACAATCATATGCTTAGGAATAGACCAGACGAAGAATCGCGGGATCTCATAACAAGTGATTTTGAGGAATTCGAAGATATCGAGGATTGCGATCCGTGCGCGACGGATGGATCCTCGATTTTTGTATTTCCATCTTTGCATGCCACCGAGCCGTTGAGCTGGGAGGAAGTCGACGACTTCTCTGTGACCGTTTCTGGCAGCTAGACGTAGTGGCGTCATGCCATCCGGTGGGAGAATGTCATCTTTGGCATGAAATACATCAAACAAGAGCTTGACGAGCGGTAGGTGGCCATTTTCTGCGGCAACCATTAAGGGTGTTCGTCGTAGTCTTTCGTATGGGTTCTTGATCAGATGGCCCCGTCGGTATTCTTGGTAATGGAGTGCTGTAGGATCTCTCTGTTATATTATTAGAAAATTCCACCTTTTAATAAAAGAATTTAGTTCATTGCAGGATGTACCTCATCAGTCATTTCATTGACATCGGCGCCGTAGTCCACCAACTGCTGAACGACTCGAACTTGATTCGACCTAACAGCTGCCACTAACGGTGTCACACCATCAGTGTTTTTCGTGCTAACAGTTACGACCCCTCCTTCGATAAACGCGGATATAAGCTCGCTATTCTCATTGGCAATGCAATCAAAGAAGGATTTAACGATATTTGCAATCGGCGGGGGACTGGATGCCAGTGTATCTAAAGATGCACCTTCCTCCTCAGCGTCTTCTCGGAGCAGACGCCGGATCGTGTCGTCGGTGTCTGGGTCGCCGCTATCTATTACAGGCTCTGTCCCGCTGGCTGTGGTGGATGGTGGGGGCGGGGCGAGTGATACGGTATGTGTTGTTGCTGTGTTATTATTGGAGGCCTCAACGATCCGTCGCAAGTCATCTTGCAGCGAACCGTCCTCCGTGTACTCGGGAACGGGCTCCTCGTAAACCATTATCTGTGAACGTAAATGTATAGTATATCTATAATAAGGAAGATACGGTGGTAATAGTTATGGTGATACGAATCTCGATCGGTTTGCAGATTTTGCTTTGTCTTATACCAGAAAAAAAAAGTTCACGACCAGCCTCGGGAAGGTCGACGGGTTATATAAGCTTGTACAGCTGTGGTGTTTGAGATTTAAATTACGACGGGCGACACACACTCGCACACACGATCAGACGATATGCCAGGCACAATTGCGCGTCGCAGTTGGTGGTGAGTCTTAGTTTAGCAACAAATGAGGACAAGACAGCTATGCAGGATTAAGTTGCCAGCCAAGATATCTTGCCGAGGTCGCTTGTTCGCGATAAACCTTGTGAATGATTGAATTATTACTACAAAAGGGCCGCATTTCCTCGATTTCTTGTGGATGAGTTCGATTCGGTTCCGAGAATTGGTGGTTTGAGGCTGAGTTTAAATGTGCCTTGAAGTTGGGGGGGCTAACTTTGTTTAACCTCGCCCAATCTTGAGAGTGGAGGCTGTGGTTGCGCAGCCAATTACGCCATTTTGGCAGCCCCAACAAAGCTGCACTTTTTTGACCTTTTGTACGAATTTAATTACGTGGGATCTCCTCGGAACTTTAACTTGGCGATTGGGTTTGCAACCAAGTAGCACTCGATTCCGCACGTGAAGATGCTTGTATACCTCACAGAGCACAGAATTCTATGCAGAATTGCCTATTCTGGGAACGGCTCTCGAATATCTTCAAGTATTGATTAGCAACTGAGAATATTAAAGATCCCGAGGTCTGTGCTGATATCAAATGTATTGATGTCATACCCTAATGGCAGAACAGCCCAAGCGCAAACCACTTATCTCGCTGTCGGAACTTTCGCCAAACTTCAGCCGCAAAGAATTATATAAAAGAGGAAGAAAGAGAAATAGAGGGAGAGGTTAAATAGAAAATAGAACATGCCATTGCATATTGGAATCTAGGCATAGATGCTTTGATAACATGCAGCATGTCCCTCCGCATCCCTCTCATCTGATAAAACAAAATCGATGCTTCAAGTTAGCTATCTTAAACTAGCTGCAGCTGTCGTTGTATTTATGTTTATAATACTTCTTCACGGATTTATGTTAAGTTTCACCATTAATGATAATTGATATAACTTAACGAACACACCACTTGCGTCCGTTCCTAGTATTCTCCATACCATCGACGAACCCAAACGCCGTACTCATCCTCCATCCAGCCGCGCAATTTATTCAGACTCTTGATAAGCTTGAATATACTCAGCCAAGTTTCTGTACCGCCAATTATAACGGGTCCGATAATATCCTATTAATGTTAGCGACTGGATACCAGTTAATAAACATACATCACTTACCGTCCCTCCATTATCCCGTCGGTACGCCCAGTATAACATCCATACATTGCCGTGCACAACTATAAATGGGAATGGTAAAAGTTCAAGTTTATCTTTCCCACCACTGTTCTCTTGAGCATCTACATCTTGTTTACTGCTAGACGGCACCTTTTCCATCGACAAGAGGCGGATTTCTAACAAATGGTTCAGGACGGCAGTTGATGCGAGCCTCCCTGAAGTTCTGCCTCCGAGAGATTGCCGGATGGGCTTTTTACTATGATGAAACAACATGGTATTGCATCTGTAGCCGCAGAATCCTCGAATGGTGAGAGATCCAGCGATTTCCCTTCCCTAGCTCTCGCCTTCGTCCAAGACCTGCACAAGCTATCCCATTCGTCGGATTCAGTGTTGAAGAATAAGCCCAAGTCAACTGATTTAGTCTGCCCTATGCCAGGGAAAAGGTGGAATCGAATACTCTTTGTTTTGCTAGTGGAGAGTCAAAGTAATCATTTACTTGTCGAGTTATAGCGATCAGAAAGGTATACTTACGTTTTATCCACAATGATAAATGGTTCCTTCACATTCTCAACCGTTTCTTTACGATTATAGAATCGAAATCTCTGGTGACAAGTGATATTTGGTCCTTCTTGAAATGTTAGTTGAGAATATGGTACGTCTGGGGAATTTCTTTGGCACAGGGTTACTTTTAAATACTGAGGTCCTCCTCTCTGAGAAACGGTGTATAATTTCTCTTAGGTGCTGTGGTGATAGATACTTAGTGTCAGGAAGAAGCGATACGCTCACGAAACGCAGAGCGTCTCTGGTACTGCGACAAAGTTGTTGCTGTAATTGGCGAGAGGTTGAAAACATATCAGAATTCTTACTAGCCGAAGAACTCGTGCTGTAGTTCTTGTCGTTCGCTTCCGCTCCCAAGTCTTTCAACCATATCCTCAAGTTTTGTCGCGGTGGTCGATCATTATCGTCTGTTGAAGCCCCGGGCACAGCAACGAAGCTCTGGGTGAGATTGGTCGCAGTTGCGGGTGGCGGCTCTGGTCAACACGGATACGCTTGGACGGGTTTGTCTCTGTCCGCGCCTCTGTGCAAGTGGACCCCGGAACAGTGTCGTCGATTCGATCTAGGATGCGTTTCGTTGGATTCTCCATCCAGGGCGCTGTGCAATGTAGTCTACCACTGATTTAGATAGGAAACGCAGGTTGGTTGGTAGGAAGGAGCTCGCGAGCAAGGATATAGTTCCAGTCTCGGTATTGTTGATTTCACTCAACACAGATAGGAAATAGCTAATTCTCCTCTTGAAACTCTCCGCAGTCATCCACAAGTTAGTAGGTAACCAAGTCCTCAGGTAAACTTTTTTGGATTCTTTGATAGAACTGGACCAACATCCATATGTTTTAATGTTAGAATTTCTGATTGTTCGCGGTATTTTGGTGTAAGTACATATACATGCAGATCTAGTTACATGCTGAACCATCAGAATCGCAAATTGGATGGGGGCGGGGAAATGGTCGTTGGAAGGTTTTGGATGGAAAGGGAGTTGCCAACAATGATGAAGAACCCCGGCTACCTGGAAACAATAAGCAGGCCTCGCCCGCAAGACGTTTTCACTCACTTACCCACTTCCTCCCCGTCATTCTAACATTATCCCCAGGTAGTAGAGGTCATTGCTCGGATTTCCTTCCAGAACTAGAAAGTTGGGCGAGTGGATGAAGTGGGGATTGGAATATCGATGTTTCCTCCCGATCGTTGCTATTATATTTCAGTTGGTTAGCCACTTTCCCTCTTCATTGAAATAACGATTCTCGAGGGTATTTATTCTCATTAATAGCCCTGTCACTATGATAATGTTTGCAACTTACAATAATGGATGTTTAAGGTCTGCGCGTGTATCTTCCTCGGATGTCTTTTAGATGCCCTTCATCACCAGTTATCAATGTCTAGTATAGGAAATTCGAGCTGCTTAAGATCAGCGTTGCCGGAATGTCAGTATCGCATGAAAACACGGCCCGTATTCTTGTAGTCGGGATGGCTAATGGGGCAAAGTCTAGGTCTCGCAAGCCGTAATAAGTCTCCGAGCAGTGGTAGACATGTGGTTTGCGACTGTTATATCGAGCTAGGTTTTACTGTTTCCAGTGTGTCGGATGCTGGTAGCTAGCTCCGCGTATTAAGATGCGTGATGAAAAGCTGCTTGATGCAACTTGTAGAAGTATGGGGAAGATGAATTTGAGAGGAAGTTTCTCTCCAGAAATCTTTCTTCTGGAATATAAATGCCTTATCCTTTATTTATGCAACCCCCATTGCCAAATCAACCAACACACACACTGGCTACCCACAGCACAAGATGCAACATGCAACATTCCGATGCTGATTTATCTGAATTTCTGCCTCGAATCTGGATTTCGACCCTGGATTACTGCTGGTACTGGCTAGCAGCACTGGTAGCCACTTCGGTAGGAAATGCTATATTTTGATCTCACAGCATCCGTTTGATAATCTAGCTTATTCAGCTTGGTATTTAGCCAAACGAGCGTTCGAACCGGCTTGCCTCAAAGCCTCCCGCAGCCATTGCCGACTGCGGTTCACAATCCAAGGAACCAAGCCAGACTTGGAACATCCAACAGCACAAAATACTTGCTGATTGGGAACGGACTCTCTCCGTCCGTTTGACTTCCGGAGGTCTGAATCCGTGGATATACCAAATAATTTACACCTGGAATATGTCGACATTGCTATCATTTCTTGCGTTTTGAATCTTCGTAAAATAGCTAGGGGGTAGTAATATTTACCACAATTTCTAGAGCGCACCACTAATCACTTCTTTAATACCCTCGAGCAGGAAGTCCTCTCGCCGGCTCTGCGCTCAGAATACCGAATCCACCAACGGCCAATACAACACTAGAAAGTAGCCCAAGCCATGCCAGCCATGAATCCGGATTACAGCAATTTTGAATCTGAATTCGGAAGCTTGAGAATACTCATACTGCCAAATCGATGGATTCTCGGCAGGGCGACCATAGTCGAGCATCGAATATGGGCATGGGGTAGCTCCCTGAAAGTGAAGCGCCCACGGAAGCTTGTAGTCCGACCGAAGAATAGCCTATAACCAAGCCGGGGCTAACCAGGGAAGCCTGTGGAGAAATCGTTCCTGCAGGTAACAATTGCCAGGCTAGGGGCGCCCAATATCTCGCCAATATCTGAAAATATTGCGCACCCAAGGTATTGCATAATTTTTCGTACCTGGAAAGGAAATTTCTTGATCCGCGCCACGGTAACGTTGTAAAAGAAGAAAAAGAAAAACTACGAACTGGCTACTCCGAGCCATATGTAAGTGGTTTAATAGATAATACAGGCCTAATGGGGACTGCGCAGGCATTCCTTCAATATAGCCAGAGATCTGATCCTCGATGGTTTCAGGTGGAACTTCGTCGACGACGGAGAAATTATGGCAGATTTGCAGGTAAGATCCAGGACATGGCTGGAGCTGCATCGTATTGATCCGACGCATACTCCCAACTTTGCGGTTGATCGACCTGGTATTGTGACGGATACTACTTAGGTTCTACTAGAAAGCTATGGGTGAGGTATAGTGGTATATAAAGAGCTATGTATGTCCCCAAGGAACAGAGGCCTGGAGAACAGGTTGTTTTATGTTACTAGGGGGATCTCAATACGTCACGGGAAGCTATATATACCGGGATTTGATACGGACCTGGCGCAAGCATGGTGTCTTTTAGCAAGATCGCATTACTGCCGTTGTTGGCTGCTACGATACATGCCGCAGTCATCCCGAAAGTTTCACCTGCGGGTCTCAAAATCAGACAGACTGGTAACGGTCAAGATGTCGTGAGTATACTGTCTGAATGACGGTGGTTCGAGATATATTCGTGTTTTAACTAGCTGGCAGGTTACCTGGGATAAATATTCCTTCTACGTCAATGGCGAGCGAGTCATGATCTATTCTGGTGAAGTCCACCCTTTCCGAAACCCAGTCCAGGATCTTCACCTCGATGTGCTCCAGAAGATTAAGGCTTTGGGCTTCAATGCTGTATCGATTTATGTGCACTGGGGTATCGTTGAGTACGAGCGCGGAAAATTCAATTGGGATGGTGTTTTCAACTTGCAGCCTTTCTTCGATGCTGCTAAAGCTGCTGGACTGTGGGTTATTGCACGACCCGGACCTTATGTATGTATCTTTTCTCCTTAGAAGTCTAGAAGCTTCGCCATAGTTAACTCACGTCATCCTAGATCAACGGAGAATCTACAGGGTATGGAATATTTTTCCAAGCGTCACTAAATTGGCCTTCTAACATATGTTGGTTATAGTGGCGGACTTCCTGGCTGGGGAGCACGGGTTGAAGGTCAATGGAGAAACTCGAATGAAAACTACACGGCAGCATGGCAGCCGTATATTGCCTCTGTTGGCGAGATCATTGCGAAGAATCAAATCACAAACGGTGGTCCAATTATCCTAGCTCAGGTAATATAGACAGTCAGGGACTGAACAGGAATCACAAGCTAATCACCCAGAGTTCGCTACAGCCCGAAAATGAATATTCCGGTTTCATGAACCCAGATGGATCCCTAAACCCCAACGAGGATACCGTCTACGAAAACATTCTGTTGGAGGCCTTCGATAATGCGGGCATAGTTATTCCTACTGTCTGCAACGACGCCTGGATTGGAGGTCATTTCCTTTCTGTTGATGTATATGGCTATGATAATTATCCTGCAGGTAATTATCGATTCACTTTTTGTGACGGAGGAACGCAAGATTAGGTGCTAAATGTATTTCAACTGTAGGATTTGATTGCGCGAATCCGATATCGAGCTGGTCGGACCCACCAGATTATTTCTATGCTTCTCATAAAGACGTGGCACCGAATACTCCAAACTCGATCTTGGAATTCCAGGGCGGATCGTTCGACTCATGGGGAGGCTTCACCTTTGAGCAATGCTACAAGGATATTGGGCCGGAGATGGTTCGAGGTAAAGCTGCCAGTGCAAATATACTACGGCTGGATGATTCTAATTCCGGTGCTTAGTTTATAACAAGAACACCTATGCATCTGCGACACATTTGTTGAACATCTACATGATTTACGGAGGAACGAACTGGGGCCATCTCACCAATCCAGGTGGATACTCTTCGTCCGTCAAATCCTTGGTAATTATCAACTTATGTTGTATATACTAACTGAAGTCTTTTTAGGTATGATTACGGTGCTGCCATCGCCGAAGACCGTACCCTCCGCGAGAAATACTATGAACTCAAACTCCAAGCGAACTTCCTCGCGGTCAGCCCTGCATACTTGACATCTGCACCAGTAGGCGTTCAGAACTTCCCTACCACCGGCTCAAACATCACTATCACCGAACTCTGGGATGAAGTCGGCGAAAAACAGAGATTCTACATTGTCCGCCAATCCCATCCGAAAGAGACCACCACCAGCACCTTCAAGGTCGACATCACCACCAGCGCCGGACCACTGACCGTCCCACAACTTGGAACTGCCGTCTATGATCTACCAGCTCATGATTCTAAGATCATCGTAACGGACTACCCAGCCGGACCGGTCGATATTCTCTATTCGACGCTTGAAATTTTGACCTGGAAGGTGATTGATGGACGGACAGTGATCCTTTTGTACGCAAATACGGGCGAAGCAGGAGAAATGTCGATTCTCACAAAGTCTTCCTATAAAGTAGACGTACGACGAGGCAAATCCAGCACAGTTTCTTTTAAACAAACCGCTACCAGCTTGACTTTGCAATTCGTCGTTGGACACGAGACCGTTGTCGCTCTTGGGGAGGATATTCTCCTCTATGTTGTCGGTATGATCTACATCGACCCTAGGCTCTCTTTGTAGGTGAATTTTCAGCTAATATGTGGGAAATATAGACAGAGTCAACGCTTATAACTTCTGGGTTCCGAACGTTAACTTGAACCAAGGCCTTCCGGCTATCATCAAAGCTGGCTACTTGGTCCGAACTGCTAAATTCTCCGGTAACACTTTGGCTCTCACCGGGGACACTAACGATACTACCGTTTTCGAGGTTATCGCACCTAAGAGCGCTCAGGCGTACACCTGGAATGGCATGCGCCTTGATACCGATCTTACACGATATGGTACTCAAGAAGGCCGATATAGAACCGAAACACCCAGAGTTGATATTCCTGATCTTGCACGTTTGAAATGGGTGAGTTTCAAATTCAGTTCCTGATGTTTAAACCGAACAGATGTCTTCTAACTTGATTTTTTCGTTAGAAATACATTGACAGCTTGCCAGAAGTTTCTGGTGCCTATGACGACTCGAAATGGGTTACCGCGGATCACACTTCCACCACTAACAAGATCAAACCTAGTACACCTGTTGTTTTGTACGCCAGCGATTACGGTTTCCACTCCGGTAATATCTTGTGGAAAGGTCATTTCACAGCTGCTGGGGGCGAGAGTGTCTTTAATCTTATCATCCAAGGGTATTTCCACAAACTCTGAACAGGAGAAGCAGGACATTATACTGATATGGATCACTAGTGGAAACGCATTTGCATACAGCGTCTGGGATGGCGACCACTATCTCGGTTCCTTTACCGGCGCTCCAGCTCCAAGTGCGCACAACGGAACCTACACCCTTGCCGGCCCGTGGACGAAAGGTAGCAGCCGCGTGATCACCATCTTGCAGGACCACATGGGTCTTGAACAGAACTGGTTCGGCGGTGAGGAAAATTTCAAATCATTCCGCGGTCTCAGCGACTATTCGTTCGGTGGCGCGACGCCGACCCTCCAACACTGGAAAGTCACGGGCAATCTTGGTGGTGAGAAGTTTGTCGACTGGGCTCGCGGTGGGTATAACGAGGGCGGTCTTTATGCTGTCCGTAAGGGGTATCATTTACCTGGATTTGATGACTCGCAGTGGGCTTCCAAGTCGCCTTTGAAGGGACTCAGCAAACCTGGGGTTGAGTTTTATAGGACGACGTTCACTTTGGATATTCCGGATGGTGTGGATTATCCGATTTCGATTGACTTTGGGCATACCGTTTCCAGCTCGTACAGAGCTGAGATTTATGTCAACGTGAGTATTTGGACCTTGTATTCGAGAAGGATTCAAACTAATAATGCTTTAACAATAGGGATGGCAATTCGGCAAGTATATTGACGATATCGGTCCCCAGAGATCTTTCCCAGTTCGTAAGTAGCTATTCACATGCCAGTCAAAACATTAATGTGGATTGCTGTCTAATGCAAAATTTTGTGACATTTAGCCCAAGGTATCTTGAACTACAAGGGAGTGAACACACTCGCTCTCTCGCTGTGGTCGTTGGAGGACGGTGGTGCGGCGCTTGAGTCAATCGATCTCGTTATTCGTAGTGAAATTGAAGGAGGTGTCGGAATCGTTAAGAACAGCCCTGCTCCGAACTATGCGGCGAGACCAGGTTCATACTGATCTTGTTGCGGTTCATCTGCCACGAGTATCAAGTTGGAACAACGGTATTATAGTGTAAAGATAGTGTATTATAACGAGAAAAGTAATAGTATATGATTGTGATATCATTTGGAGAACATCGACGTGGCTCTGTCCAAAGCACCCGCGAATCAGTGAACGCGACTGCCACGCCGCGGAATATTATGGACCTGGCTATGATTCCGGAAGCGGGTTTTGGCCTGTTCCTTCGAACCGAATCGAGGAAGGTCTGGCACGAGCACATATGTCTTGCAGATGCCGGTTTCGCTAGGGCAGCAATACGGTACCACGTTCTCCAGAGTCTGTCCCTGACCAGGATGTATTCTCAGTGGGAAATTTTCGGTCTAAAAAACCCGGGGACAAAAATGTTATGCCTCGGCTGACTTGTGATCGGTCGGTCGGAATTAGCTCTTCCCCCCATTGGCGACAATTCGCAAACATCAGGCGACCGAATTCTTCACATTCATTCTTTTCTCGTCACGACCGCCCTTCTCGATACCATTAAACCAGCCTGTCGTTCTCTGCTCTTTCTCGTCGACCGCATTAGAAGCGGCACTCATCATATCATCGACCGTTAATTAGAATTCTTCCACCGTCTTTGGTTATCAGCTGGTTCCCGCCCCGGATTTCGAATCCCCTCATCACATTACAACACGCCTCAGCCGATTGATCCCAACCGCCGTCACCGTCAAAATGGTCGCAGACGCCCTCACATATCACCCCACAATCTCCCACCTCCTCAAATTTCTCTCGACAACAGGTATGAATGAATGCCATAATCGCGGTTCAGAGTCTGGTTGAATCCCCTTGCTAACGGTGTGGCGGAATTAGTCGGCCGCGACAAGCTTCTCCGACTGATCCAGTACATCTCCCGCTTCCTCTCGTTCTACCTCTACCGGAAAGGCTACAGCGCCGCCGTAATCGCTCCTTTCGATGTCATCAAGAAGCAGTTCGGGATGACCCGAAAGCTCATGCGCATCGGCAAGAACGTGGAGAGCGTCAAGTCCGCCAGCCTCGCCTATGACGAGAAGGCTGTTGACCCAGTGTTGAAGTATGCTGCTGTCGGACGACATTTAGGATACGCCGGATATTTGACGCTGGACAGCATTCACTACGTACGCGACTCCATCCCTCCCCACGTGGGGTTTATACCTATCCTGACGATGAACTGACAAGGGTTTCTTTTCACTAGCTCGATGCCTCGGGTATCATGAAATTCAACAACTCCAAGCGAATCTCCGATACCGCCAACAAGTTCTGGTTCACCGGTCTTGTCTTTTCCATCGCATCTTCCGTATACACCCTCCGGAGAATCGCCGAGCGGCACGCATCCCTGAACAAGCAGGAGGCAGAGCACTCTCTCGAGGAGAAGAAGCTGGTCAGGGACGAGAAGGCCGTGAAGAAGCAATTGTTAAGCGATGTGTGCGATATCACTATTCCGGGGTACGGTCTCGGCGTGTTTGGCTTCAGAGGTCTGGATGATGGATTCGTCGGCCTGGCTGGTACGGTTAGCAGTGTTATCGGATGTTTGGCGGCTTGGGATAAGACCGCTTGAGCAGTACCGAGGGATGGCAGTCCCGATATACGAGATATCACGCGAGACAAAGAGACAGACCGTCTGGTCAAAAACATATTCAGAGGTCCCTTGTTGTGAGGGTCCGGCTGGCAGCATTGTCAGTATTTTCTAGGTTTTGGAGAAGTCGTGAAGGATATTATTTTAACTCTTCTTCTTTTTTCTTTTTTTCAGTTCGTTCAATAGTTGTTCTGCGGATTGGCCATGCTATCTTTTACTGTTTTTATATTGTTACTAGAAAGACGAGATTCTCTCTTCTGCTTGTGAATATACCTAATCCAGATACACCGGATATGTGATGAACAAAGTCGTCTGCTTGTCCATATATATTCACTGAGGTCCACATCCTGATATCTTACCAACTGCTAGCCAGCTAGACGCATGTTTTAGACCAGCATTGTGAAAGTCTTTGTTGCGCGTGTTGCCGCAGAACAAAGAGCCATGCAAAGCGCGTCAACAGCAACTGCAGCGAGCAACTTCCATCTCTTAAACTCTGCCGCTATCAAATTTCCGCATTCTTCTCCATCGAAACATTCTCCTTTTACCTACGACCTCACATAAATCGCGAATGCTATTGTAGTAATGCAGCCAAGCTAATACCGGCTTCTACACACCGATTCGCGCTCACAATCCGTTCAACCCTTAAGAATACTGCCCCGCGATGGCTCCCCGCCGCCTCACAACCCGCCCATCAGGCGGCCCAGCCCGTCGCGTCCAGCAAGTAGAAAGACCAGAACACAAACCCTGCGTCCTCCCCATACACGATACAGCCGTCGGCGAGCTACGAGCCCTTCACGCCAAACACCCGCCAGCGAATGTCCAGCGAATGCTCAAGGATGCCGTCGAATCTCTTCGGGTAGCATCCGGCGATTTTGCGTTCAAACGGCGCACACTGGTCATCGAACCGGAAAAGGAACGTGATGAAGAGACCGAGCAGAAAATCGCCGAGGTGGGTAAAAGAGTTGAGAAGAATCTTCGCGGGTTGATCGATATGGATGATGAACTGCAGTGTTTGAAGCGCACGCTGCAGGAGATCGCTGACGCGGAGAAAAATAGAGAGAACGGTGATGGGGTACAGCCTGTTGAGGAGTATTTGAAACGAACGAGGAAGAATAAGAAGGCTTTTAGGAAGAAGGATTTGAAGGATAGGTAAGCGTTCCATTCGTGCAAATTCTTGTTTTGGTGGGGTTGAAGCTGACTATTGGTTTTTACCACTGGGTAGATATGGAAATTCGGCCGATTATATTGATTTTAGATCTGTCGTGCACGGTCTCACCGATAATACCGCCCCTATGCCCCAGAGAAAAGATTGGTTCAAAAAGCCGATGTTCGTTTGCGATGCAGTTGCCGAAATCACAGACGAGGAACCGGTGTCGTCGGATGGCGAGAACGATGGAGCGGCACGAGAAGACCAGGATGTAGAAATGGTCGATAGAGACGACGATACGGACGACGATATCCAAGAGACCGCGGTGACCAGGAACTTGAAGTGTCCGTTGACCATGCGCCGGTTCGAGGAACCCGTCAAGGCGCCATGTGGACACGTCTTTGAGAAGAGCGCGATAACCAGCATGTTTAAAGATTACAAAAAGTTGAAAAAGCCTACCGTTTGTCCTACAACTGGTTGCGGTAGGGATATCAAAGCAGGCGATTTGAAGGACGATTTGGTTGTAAAGTCACTCGTCCAGGCGGAGATAAGAAAGGAGCAACAGGAAGCTGAGAGGGCAGCTATGATGGATAGCGACGATGAAGCGGAAAATGGAGACGAAGAAGTACAGGCCGTTCGATCGAAATCGAAATCGAAAGGGAAGTCGAAGGCAACACCGAGACAATCTATCAAACTGAAGATGGAAGCGGAAGAAATCCCTTATGGTAGTGATGGTGCAGCCGATGAAGATGGATCCGAGGATGAAGATGAAGATGAGGAACGGCCTAGTCGAGCAGTTGAAGAGGAGGAGATTCCCTATGGTAGTGACGTAAATGGATCTCACGAGGGAGGCTCCGATGGTGAGGAGGAGGAGGAAGAAGAAGAAGAAGAAGAAGAAGAAGAAGAAGAGAGTGAAGATGAAGACATGGATGACTCGGATTGATACATCTTCTATGTTTGGGTATCATGATTTCAACGATATTAATTTTAGGATTGGCGCATTTCTTTATTAAACTAGCGATTCATGCCCTTGCCAGAGTTTGTGTCTCCGAAAAATATGTTGTTTCCAGACTGCCCATCTATACTTCTAGTTCGGCCATATTGCTCGACTGGAAGGGAAACCAGTGCAATAAAGCTACGACTGCGACACTTGATCTTTGAAGGTCTCCAAGCAACCCAGTTTTTGAAGAAGACCTATGCACAGATCGGCAGTGCGAGGAGCGAGGAGCAAGCATTGCAAATGCAACAAAAGCAACACTCTTCCAAGCTTTAAGTCAAAATCCGTGTTGTCTTTGCAGGATAGCTTACAGCATTCACGATGATTATAAAGACGTCAAAGTTAGCGGAATTCAATGAATTGTATTCCTTTTTTCCCTCCTCTAGTTTATCGATGATCTAGCAAGCATATAAAAGAAAACAAAAAAAGAAACCAGACCCAGTTGGTCTCCCTTCCTCAATCACAAATACAAAAAGACCATTCTAAAAGCAAAATCATGCAAACTTTGAATCCCGGAATTCCTTCCTGAAAATCTTTTATAAGTACTCGTTGCCTTTCTATGTCATGTTGTCGTTAAATTGTCGTTAAATCATTCCGTGTCGCAAATCTCGTAAGCACCAGGTTATCGGCCAGATCCACTGTTCACTCATACTTTAGTATACTGCTAGCTGTATAAAAGCAGTGAGTGAAAATATAGCTTACATTTAAGTGGACTCGGAGGTCTCAGCGGCGGCAGCCTCAGAGGTGGAAGTAGCAGCAGCTTCACTGGTGGAAGAGGCAGCAGCAGACTCAGAGCCGCTTGGCTTTGGGCCCTTTGGACCCTTTGGACCCTTGCCCTTGTGCGGGAAGCCAGTTGGGCGGCCAGTGGGGCGAGTCCAGGAACCGGTGTGAGACCAGGTACCAGTGTGAGTCCAGGAGCCGGTGTGAGTCCAGGAACCAGTGTGGGTTCCGTGGTGCTTGAAGCCACGGTGGGAGCCGGTGAAGGTGCGGGTGCCGGTGTGGGTGCGGTGCTCCTTGGAGGATTCGGAGCTAGAGGCGGAGGCGGATTCGCTGCTGCTGATTTGAGGAGCGGCAGAGACCGTCAAGGCGGCGGCGAGAACGACGAAGATGGATGAGATCTGCATTTTTGGTACTGGTAGTTTTTTTGGAGGGGAGTGAAAAGATCGAGTTATCCTTTTTTTGGTTGATTGGGTCTGGTTAGACTTTGAAGGAGTGTCGTGAACGTAAGTAAGATCAGAGAGTGACTCGAAGTTCTAGAAGGAAGGACTGAGAAGCTGAGATGCTTGCTTGATGATTTTGAAAGAAAGTTACTGATGTCCTGGCGGGATCCGTCCATATTTATAGAAGGAACTACGGATCTAATTGTCGATCTGTAATATTAGAGTTTAGAAATGTCTGTGAGACTGCATACTTCTGTCGAGGAGATTCGGACCGACCTGGTGGAACCACACATCTCCGTAGCTAACTAACTGGTGGTGGAGCCAGTGGTATCGAAAGCAGTACTATCGTATACATTCAAGCTTCTTTGGCCGTTCAAGCCGGATCTGATAATACAAGGGAGGCTCAGGGTGTATGTCGAAGCGATAGGTTCCGGGTATTCTGCCTCCCAAAACATGGGTTAGGAAGCTCCAAATCTAAAGCTTGGCTCCTCCACATGCGTAAGCCTGGTGCAAATCGTTTAGGCTTCTCTTCCTACTGTGGACATGATACCAAGCAATAAGGAAAGGCGAGCCCTGGTCGTTTCAATTTGACATGTTCAAACTGTGCCTGGGGTACGTAATCTAGCTAACATATTGCAACACTGCTGCTAGTTGCCCACTTGAGGTCGGATATTGCTTGATTCTGCTTGGCGAAACCCTCGCTATAGAGGAGATTACTCGGTTGGTTGTTATGGGGGACCCAAAAAAGCCACTGCTTCGCAACGTGGGTTATGCTTTCCCGTTCCAAGTTGGGCGGAATGCGTCGAATGGCGTTTGGTCCCTATGAAGCTAAGTGGGTGGGGAGCAGTTACGCAAGCTGATCTATGCCAAGCCCGGAACAACGGCACACACCATAACGATCTCAGAAATTCAGTGCAGTTATTTTTCGAATGGTATTCCCCATTCGCTCCGACGAGCGATTTGTTATTGCGTAGGGCGACAGGTTCGGGACGTGTCTCGGGTTGGAGCACCGTTCGCGTGCAAAAGTTGGATCGAAAGTGCGGTCTCGCTAACATTCGAGATGTAGTCGAAGCTTGTTATAGCTTAGCTCTTCGTGTTCAAACCAAGAGAGTTGGCCGGGAAGATTATTTTTACGATTTTTCGTCTGATTTAAACGGCATGCGTAAATATTCCACTGATAGTCCTTGTGGGAATACTTTTCTTCTTCGTCGTTTTACATCCCTCGCTTCAAGGCTAAGCATTACGACGCTGGGGAATGTGGAGAAGCCAAGTCGGCTTCAGAAAAGTCTATTCTACAGGTCCCTTGGTACCACGGTCTCCGTAAATCGGAAGTTTTATATTTATTAGAGGGCGAGTATATGCAGCTAATATCGAACAAGGCTATTTTCGATGATCTATGAGCTTGTACTTGACTGGAAAGGAGTTCAAAATTTATCAATGAGTTTAGTCGCGTCGCCAGCTTCTTCACTCGAACTCGAACATACGTATTATATTGGGTCGGCTCCAGGACATATCGCCGCCTCTCGGATTCATCAAATGATTATGGTAACTCAGCAACGTTAGATAAGTCGCAGATATATTATCAGTTACCTGCCTGGCACTTACGTACACTCTTCTAGTGCATTGCATTGTAGCTACGCAATTCGCAGCTCAATCCATGAAGAAGCGGACAACAACATCACCACTTTCACCATTGTCCACGCTTATTCTGAGAATTTTGTTTTCCTATTTGAATATTCGAAGGCAAATTGAAAATACATTTGACTTCACAGGACCCTAGGATGCGTCTTCGCTGATAGATATCTGGATAACCGGCAACTTCGAAGCTTCTTGTTTTGCTTTTCTGGTGAATTTATGAACTGAAATTAAGAAACGCAGTAAATCACAAACTTTCAACATCGATCTCTCCCATTTATTGGCGGGCGACTGAGAAAGTATTGGGCGTAAACACTCCTTCAGGATCAGCTTTGGATCTGATCTTGCCCAACCTCTCGTATTTGTCTCTATTGTCGTAGTAAACGTTCCAAACTTTGTTCAAATCATAGTCCCCAAAGGAACCCCAATGCACACGTCTATCAGTCTTGCAAAATTTACCATTGGGGCCGATTCCTTCTTCTTCATTCTTTGCGTGCCAATCTAATGCAGTCTGTTTGTTGTCTGGGCCATAGAAGGCGTCGGCTGTGACACAAACGCTCGAGTCTCTCCAGTTGAAGGATGTTCCATTGTCAGCGTTGGTCGTAAATTGGGAGAATCTGCCACCGAAACATTGAAGCTGTGCGGAAAGCCAGACGCTGTTACAGATCAATGTTAGTGACGCCGCATCGACGGTGATCTGCTTCTATCAATAGACGACTTACCGGTTTGCTTCCGGAGCGACAACGGCATCGATTCTCTTCGTCATCCATGCTGCCCATCCGTCCTTCCCGAGAGTCCTCGAGTCCGTAAGGTGAGTGCTCTTAACATATGGTTTATCAAACTCTCTGATATTGTCGAAAATCCACTGTTTGGTCAATTCAGACATTGGCTTGACCTCAGGTGGAACATTGAATATAGACCCATCTCGGATGCGATCAAACCACCGCAAATCAGGAACATCACCTGGAGAGAAGGGTACCCATTGCGCATATACGACAATAACTCGAGGCCAGAACGGAGTGCCGTCGTCCCCGTATATCTCAGGGTGTTCTTCTCTCATCTTCTCGTCTAAACCACCTTCCGTGAACCAATCGAGCAGCTTATTTGACGAACTCAAGACGCTGACACAGTAATCGTAGTTGCGCGAGAAATTATCATCATCCCCCATTTCTACTAGAATATTCAAAAGTCGCTCCAATGTTTCTGGATTGTAGAAATATAGGGATTTAAGACCTCGAGCACCGATATAATCCTGGTCACGGTGGACCTTCAGGGTAAAATGGGTGATGACACCAAAATTACCAGGACTCCCGCCGATGATACCGAAGAATAGATCTGCGTCGGTTTTTCGGGTTATCTCCCTGATGTTGCCTTCGTGGTCTATAATTTCGAGGGATACGACATGATCTCCGAAGAGGCCGAAGCTTCGTCCGAGTTGGCCATAGCCACCCTAGCCGTAATTATATGGTTAACGTTAACCATTGTATCTTTGTAGGAAGATGAACAGCTTACAGTTTGGACATGGCCGCCCAGGTGCACGTTGGTACATTGTCCGTGTGGAACAAAGAGTCCCTGTTTTCCAAGGTAGTCGTTGAATTCTCCCAAACCCCAACTCACACTCGTACGAACGAAAGTCTCAGCATCTTGCACGAAGACACGACGATCATCAGGTCCTTGGAATGCTTTCTTGAGGTCTATCTGGATATTTGGCGCAAGGGTAGACGAAGCACCAGAATACTGGTGACCACCCGTTCTAATAGCAACGGCAATCTTTTGACTTCTCGCGTACTGGATAACTTTTACAATATCGTCCTTAGTCTTTGGGTACACGACCAAAGCTGGATTCATCTGATGTTCGGTTCCATAGCTGCTTGTTGCGTATTGATATTTCGCATTCGCGTAGTCGGTTGACGTTTGTGGAAGCTGGTCACCCAGGACTCCGCTGATAACGACCGAGGTGTTCAACGGCCCTCGGGGTCTGAAAATTGACAGGGCCGTTTTCTGGATCCAAGATATCACACCCCCCATTGCTTCAAAGATCAATTCAAATCAGGTTTGAAATAAAGAATAATAATATCAAATATTGATATGAGAATACCGATAAATTTGGTGACGGCCTTAAAACGTAATTCACCCGATGGCAGCGGTTCGGATTTTCTTGGCTTTTGAAAGGTACCACTTCATATTATATTATCTGAATGCTTCCCGTCGGCCGGAATTTCTCTTTATATAATACCTTGCGACGCGTAATTATAGGATTCGATTCTTTTCTGTCAGTGTAGGTCCCGCGTGCGGCTGAGCGCCTGCAAAAGCAAGAGCGATCTATGTGCGAACCAACCTCTCAATGTGGAACTCGGCACCTGCCGTGCGTCATATCACGCGAGATCAAGAGAGGATCTCTAGTAATAACGTATTTCGTAGAGCATTACACAGGGTAATCTGTTGGGTCGTGGACAGTCTATGAACATGCCTCACAGGTCTTCTTCTAAACTAGCGATAATATATCCCGAAACAACGATGCCAGATTATTTAATGTATTAATATTGCCTTTAAACGGAATGCTTTCCCGTTTCGGAGCTTAGATGATTCCCAGTGCATATTGGCACAATACGGCTTGCGGCCATGGCCAAGCGGGTTATATGGGTGCGTCACGTCAGTGGATTCAAATATTATTTCCAGAATACCGGCCTAATTGTGCTATTCTGTAGATAGGGACAAGTCTCGGCTTATCTAACCAAAGAGTGCCGTTGAATCTTTCGACTCGAATATGCAGTACTTGCGCAGGGCGGTGGGTGCAGCTGCACAGTTGAAACGCAAGTATTGGCCAAAATTGTGAAAGCCTTCAGCCTTTGAATTCAATTCGAGATGATATCACCTATCGGAAGGATTAAAACTCCCACACTTATATATTTCATTCCGGACAAAATCAAATCTACAGATTTACATTTTTTTTTCCTTGATTCCCGTAAGCAATTTCGTCTTACCCTTTGGCGATATCTCGTCCTTCTAGGCGGTGCGAGTGCCGAGTTGCAACGTTGCGAAGTGATAACATAAATGACTGATCCATGCACAGCACGGCCGAGTAACGTAACACAAGAGTCCTGGGTATGTTGGATCTTCAGCCGTAACAACGCACGGGCTTGCCTAGAATCCGCATGGGTACCTATGGGGTCTGTTTGTGGAGAGGCAACTCCGCAATGGATTACTAAGTCCCAAGGTGTGCTGAATGCTTGGGTGCAGTGGCGCTGAGGCCAACTGTATGATTCAATTGATAATGAGGTGTAGAACGTTTTTGAATTATGCCACTCTGAGTTGTACTCGTATTCTCAGGTGGCGTGTAAATATAGCCCGCATTTTTTTACTTTGGCTGTGGATATATATACATTTTCCAAATTTTCTTGCCCAAATTTTACGATCCGTATCTGAGGTCAAAACCTATCCCGAATATTTACAATTTCCTAGATTCTCTAGATTTTAAGTTCGAATGCTGGTACCGTTTTCCGCCCATGGGATCTCACGAGTACCATCAAGCCTGACAGGATAGGTAATATCCTCGACCTGTTTGATACCACCAGGAACATCCTGCGTGACATTGAGATGGAAATAATAGTCAGAGGTATAGTAAGGCAAAACATCTGGCTTGCCATCATCGTAAACATCACGAGAGTAGACTGCGATCTTGGCAGTGTACAAATCCTGGAAGTAGCAAGGTTTGCCATTCTATTGATAAAGAGTTAGATATCTAGTCGCATTTTCGATTTGTGGGATATTTCAAACTTACGGCAATGATGGTGTAATAGAGGTCTTTGCTAAGATAGCTGGTGATCTTGTATGGATCTGTGTTGTAATATCCGTACTCCTTTAAGTAGGAATCAAGAGAGACATCCACGAATCTGATGCGAGACTGCTTGTATTTGTCGACAGCACCTGGGGTCATGGAGCTCAAACTACCCAGGTAGCCTTTGCCGTATGGATCAGAGTATGGGTCGGAGGGACGAGTGCCACCATAAACATAGATGTCAAAGCCGCCTGAGATCTCGGCTTGATCGATGAGTAGACGGACGTTCCAGATACGGCTTCCTACGGGGATTGGTGTGCGTCCTTTACCGTAAAGGGTGTTGATTTGACCGGTGGTAAAGTAATCAAGGTCCTTGGGACTTTTACCTTGGTAGCTGCAAGGAACTTCGGCGTAGCCGTATTTTGATGCCCAGATCGTGCTGACCGGGTTAAGATGGGTCGATCGCCACCATGAACCGTCGGCACGACGGAAAGGATATAGCTCAGTGTTTTGGTCATCGATGGTATTTGGTGGGACGGGGCGAGCATAGGTTCCGACGGCTGACGCTGGCGTGACAAAAAGACTTGGCTGAATAGCTTGGTACATGGCCATGAGACGGTCGACATTGCAATGGTGGAGCCAGAACAATGGATCAAATGCAGATGTGGAGACACCGCCCATGTTTCCGCCACCACCGGTGGATCCGTGGACACCATCATGAATACCCTCAACATTGTTGGAGAAACTGTTGTAGGTGTTACTCAGGAAGGCGTTGAATGTAGAGGTAACACGGCCAGCGAAGCCCGACTGCATAGCACTCGAAGCAAGGTAGGATCTATCATTCCAAAAAGCATCTGGCCACCTACGTGTACTCAGATGCGCATCGAATGGAGAACCTAGATCAGACACAGATGCGGAAGAAAGGAAATTATAAGCAAACAAGGGGTTAGTGATGGATGCGCTAACTGGATTGCCGAAGCTATCTGGTCGGATAACTGTGACCGTGGTCGCCATTGTAATAGCTGGAAGGTAGCTCTGGGTACCTGGGTCTGACCAATCCCAATATGGAAGTCTGACACGGCCCGCAGCGGCTAGGTATTGGGCTTGTGCGGTACCGGTGAAGGTCGCTGCGATAGAGAGAGCGGCATTGTACAGCGCTTGTTCAAGAGCCAGGAGATATGGCCTATGCCATGTCGTGAACAATACACTGCCATGTGTACAGTAGCCAGTGTCTGGCAAGTATGTCCAGGCCCCCATCTGCCATGGAACATATCTGATACCAAGAATTAAACATTAGTTCAGATACTGCGTGGAATAGCATTTTGGAAGTTTGCTTACGGTGCCCCATGGATACCAGCAAGTTGGAAATGCCCAAATGGGTCCGAGTCTGGTGAGGCTTGGACCTTCTGCCAAGCCAAAATGAACATGTTAAACTGATCGGGGTCACTCTTTTGAAGAACCTCGATCTTCAAGCGGTTATAGCATGTATTGTTGGCACCGACTACTGGGGTATATGATGGAGTTGCCGAAGACTTCGTGCTACTCGTGGTTCCGGTTCTCGTTGAAGAGGTCCTCGGGGTTGTATACCCGTACCCTGGGGTCGTGTACCCGTATGGAGGAGTTGTGTACCCATAGGGAGGAGTCGTGGGAGGAGTGTATACAGGAGGGGTAGATGTTCTCCCAGTAGTGGGAGGAGTGTATACAGGAGGGGTAGATGTTCTCCCAGTAGTAGGGATGGTGTATACAGGTAGAGTGGTGGATGTCTTTGACGATGTAATGGGAATTCGAGTAGGTCCTAATGTGAAGAGAGTGAGACCAGTACGAGGAGGCCCAAGGGTCCTAAATGTTGAGACGGGAGCGGTGAAAGGGGGAAGAGTGGCGAATGTTATTGGTGCAAGCTTCTGTCTACGCTGGAGTTTGATTGGATCTGTATATCAAAAAATGGTTAAATCACATAATCTAGGAAAACTGTCTATATGGTGCACAGATTTTATATTGAAGACAAACGAAAGAATAATAAAGCGAGAGAGAACTAACCTGGGTCTCGTTTGTACTTTGCGGGAACAGCTTGGACTCCGGTCGACGAGACCGAGAGCAAAGTAAGGACAGTTAATGCCCAACTACAGGAGACCATCTTGCAACTGTTAAGCCTTGCAAACTGTGGGCCCGAGGAGGAAGAATTGATAATTGGTGGTCTTGACGTTGGAAGCTCAAGTAAACGGGATCATCGAGGGGTGGTATCCGGCCCTTTTATCATATAATCACAGAGCCCCATATCCCGCCATGAATTCATCCATGGCCATGCCTCGTTTACCATTGCAAGGTAGCTGGAATAGTAAATCCTGCACGCGACAGAGCCCAGACATCGTTGGCCATCTACATTTCGAGATATCTGTGACAAGCCGGCGCGACGGGATAGTTGTGCATACAACGGAGTCTTTTAGCTGCTAGGGTAATGAGTCGCGACACTCGAGGTTGATATTGCATACTTTTAGGGCTAAAAATCGTGATTTGACGGCATTTATGCTGCAGTCGGCGACTAATACTACCAAGAATGCACCAATCAGCGAGCTTACACTGTTCAAGTGTCTTGCATGGACGCTGCGATAGGGGCATCGTGAAGCGGCATTTAGGAAGCTTCAACCGTCAAGGGCTTTGTCTATAACTAGCACTGTGAAGCTTCTGTCGTCGACTCGCCTAACCTAGTCTTACTTTCGATCTTGGCGAGAACTGTGCTATGTATTTCATCTCGGGTGCAGGTTAATATAATATTTGCTGAGGCGTGAGCTAAGCTCCAAGCGAGTATTAACGCTCAGCTCGAAGGAGCTTGCAGGGTTACAATGCGCATGCTAGCAGGGTAAACTATTTCCAAAGTACTCTGTACTTAAAAACTCTTACAAGGAGTACTGGAGGCGGGAGGGCCAAAAATTCCAAAACAATTTATGCTGCGGAAATTTTGAGCTAAAGCCCGAGCAACTGATAGCGAGTAAACGCCAAGGCGGTACGAATATGTAGGATATCGGATTAAAAGAGTAACTTTATTGGCTAGAAGTACGCGAGTCAGAGCCGTCTGAGATTATTTCATTAGCTTCAATTCGAATTCGGTATTAGAAGCTGGGTATGTTTAGGCGCTGCAGTTCGATGCATGAGCACTGCGAAGTTGAGCTAGGAAATTTCGTCGGGTTGCTGTGTGTTGTTGAGTGATATTATACCACAATCCTTGTGTGACATGGGCCTTCTCTCTTTTGCCGTCATCCCCTTCTGGTAGCGCTTCATGCAAAGCGCAGGGACTTCCTTTCGTTTTTCGCAGTTGAAGAGGTACCCCGGAAAATAGCCTGGCCGGATCGACGGGACTAATTTACCTTCGACTTTACTCTGTAAAGATATCAGTTTCAAGCAGCAGGGGGTGCACGGTGTTGTGAATATGCAGATGCACAGATATTAATTATAATAGTCGAAGGATTGGACGTTTCCATATACCATAGCTTAAAGAGGCTAGACTGAGCCCTAGTTAGCTCGCGATAATTTGGATTGTGCAACAGGATATATAAATTTCGAATTCCGAGTCGCTACAGTAGAAACTCGTTGACAATGCGGCGATTCGTGGACGCAGGTCCCTGTTTGTAAACATTAACTACTTAGTAGTTTCTACCCATTCCATCTATATCTGCGCGCTCGGCAGGGTGATAATACTTCCAATTAATTCGCGGGTTGCAAGTTGCGGCCAATGCTGAGCTAGTCCACTCTGCGAAATTGAAAAGTCTTGGTCTATCCCAAAATCGTTAAAATAGGCGAAAATTTAAGTGGATTCGAGGTTCGGAAGCTTACAGTGGAAACTAGCTTGCTACAATTATATTAGCCGTCTGGTCAAAATAGAAATCCAACACACAACATAGAATCTGAAGAGGATTCACTGAAATAACAAAGTAGCCCATCGATATCGCCATGGCGTTGTATACTACTGATGACTCGATGGTATCAGGACAACAAAAGTAATAGTGTTGCTAGAATCTAATACCAACAATATTAGTCTGTTGACCTACCTACCTACCTTACGAGGCACTTATAAGACTGGGCCTTGAGCTGCACCAATTGCACAATTGGCCATATAATATCTGACCGAAAGATAATCGTGTAATAAATGATATACATGGTGGTACTAGGTAGGCACCTAAGAGGCATGTAGTAATTTCTCTGTGAACCCCAAGAGAGATCTTCGAGACAGAAAATACTGCTTACTAAGGGGTACTAAAATAGATCCAATTCCGAAATTCGATCGACTTGAGTACTTTCGCCTATATAGTGGTAATTATGAATAATCGGCCTTTATTCGTTGGAGGAGAAGCTTTTGCGCGGAGAACCTATTACGGACATCGGAGTTTTGTTTCATAAGACTTCGAACAACCACGCCCGGAGAATTTGCGAAGAACTGAAGCCACTACGACCCAAACATCAACCTCAAGACGTCTACCTCATCGTTCGAATAATTAATGATAAGCAGAACGGATATAAACGGGTACCCGAGTCCTTCGAGTTTTTGGGTATCCAAAGTCTTCCAACATCACAGGCATCGGGCCGAGGTGATGTGGATGATCTATATATATAGAGCACCATCGGATCGGGACAATAATTAGGATCCGATACCTAAATTAATTTACCTTTGGCCAGCTTATATATGGCCCTTGGCAAGTAATTGGGTATGATGGGGACATCACCCCGTTTTTGGGACGCTTTGGTTCTCCATAACAGACTTAAATAGACTTGTCCTCTCATAATATAAGTCGGTTTAACGGGCGCATGCAAGTCCATTTTGAGTCTGTCTCTGATGATTAGAGCGTTCCAAGAACCGTGTGATTGTTCCTGCCGTACCCAACAGGTAATTAGGATATAACTCGAGCTAATGTAGAACAACTTTGGGATCTGAGTATCTGAAACTCCTTTTTAGAAGTCCGGCTTGGCGTTAAACTTGTCGTAAATACACTGTAAAAGAGTAGAGTACAAACCGAAGGGATATTTACGAGCCAAGAATCGAATCTGTTCGGGATATGAACTAGTTTAAGCTTCCTACGACGTAACACATCTTTTCGGACCCAGTCTATATTTTTGAACCGGTTAAGCACACCATTGTAGTTTTTCGATACGTAGACCAGTGAGCTATCAGCAATATCATATATAAACACACTAAGAATAGCCGCCCCTGGAGCTCCAATTGCAGTGCCCAGTTACGTGTACCAGCGTTCCGAGGCCGGTGACTGTCACGCCTACAAGAATACCGGTGTAGTTCAAATACTACACTAATATACCAGCAAAACTGACTTTACCGGGCTCGAATTTTCTATACCAGACCCTCGTAACTGGCGACGCAGGGCATCTAAAAGTCATATGAGTAAGATATACGCAGGCCGGTTATGAAGTTATTATTGCGAGAAGCTGAAATAACCATAATTGTAGGTTATTGAAACTTTCACATTGTTCATAATTCTACTCTGGCTCTAGAACTCAATTCTGTCTCCATTCCTTCAATTTCGAATGGCGTTTGACATGATGAGAGCTCGTTACAAATTAGCCAGCGTCCGCATAGCTCTTTGACGCCCAATCTTGAATGTCAGATTGTATGTTACGCATGCGTGGCAGCAGTGCTGTTGAATACAGTTTCAAACAAAAGTTTTCAAAATTTCTCGAGGATAGTTATTCCAACACGGAAAGAAAAATGGCTGACTGATTGGAACACCGTTATAGCAGCGATCCAGGGGAAACATCGAGATTCCAATCTCCATCCCAACGTATCATATCCGAAGGAGCCGGGCAGGTAATAACCTCCTGCACCTGGAGATCAGAATGACAGGGAGAAAGTGGGCAAAATGGGTTGGCCTAGTTCTCAGTTGGCTGTTAGGAGTTTGCAGTCTGTTATCTCTTCGCGAAAAACACATAGCCTTGAAAATCGTCCCGGCGGCGTTTGGCTTAGTAGTAGGGTCAGGGATTATGGCACTTGTGCTCTGGTGGGGTTTATGGGCGATATCCTCTATATTTGGCTTCTAAAAAGTCGCGGCTTGCACTTGCAAAGTCCCACCGCGCGGGCAATCCTTTAGCTTTTTCGACAACCATCGCAACTGTCTAGTATACCTTTTCTGATCTCAAAACTTTCCCGCACCCGCCCTACCCTTCCTTCAAACAACAGTTTTAAATCATATAACCCCTCTCCTTCCCTATCTTTTTCTTTTCCCTTTTTTTTTATATTTTACATTTTATATTTTACATTTTATATTATATATTTTATATTTTATATTTTATTTTTTCGCTCGCGGCTCTTTTTCTTCTTTCCTAATTATCCCCAGCTATAATCTCATAAGAGAGGGATAGAGAATGTGTTGCGAGTGTGGTGTTTTCTCAGCCCGATCGAGTGGAGAGCGCAGGAATTCGGCGCTCCTCGACAACCTAGACGCCTTCCCGCATGCTCATCATGCCATGCATGGCCTGGTCTTCGTGATCATGCACTAGTTCGGCCTTCCAGTCAAACTTTCCTCTCACCAATCGATCGGGATTCCTAAGCAAGTACGGAATACGTCTATCGAGCCACAGCCGCCGCGCTGTCCCGATTTTGTTGGAGTCTCAGCATCCGCCGTATCCTCGGTTCCGTCTATCAGATCACTCTTCTCCGACTTGTCCTCAAATCGCGGGCTTGATCCTTCGCCCGCCGGCCGTTCCATAATACTCCTCCTTCTGAGCATCCTCTTTCGCTCGTTTCCTCGAATCCAATTTTGACAGGCCTTCGGCTACAATGCTAGTCGGCCGGGGTGGATAGCGTAATATAATCAATCAGCGCCTGCCTACTTGCTTGCCGAAAACTTACCTGTTCGCTCGCACACCAACGACACCAAGATCCCTCGCGTCCGTCCAAATACCCCCGCGACAGTCTCAAACTCGACTTCACCATAACGTATCTCCGCATCCGACCCCTGTATTATTATCTGGCGTTGCATTTTTCAAACCTGGAACGGTCCTCGTCGTCTGTGGCCTTCGGATTGGCCCGTCGCACACCTCCGTCTCGCTGTTCTGTGATTCGTTTTTTCCACTCGTGGTTTTTCTCTGCGGACTTGCTCAACGTTCTTGTCATCCCATTTCCAGCATCCTCACCCGTCATCACCCTTTAGCGCTTGGAATACGCAAATTTGTTCTTTTGGTCTCCCTTGCTTTCGAAACTCACGTATGTCCGAAGGATCCCGAACCGATGCAATCTGTATGGAGTCCCTGTCGTCACTCGATTAGTCATTATCACTTGGCCCAGACAAATCTCAGCATCTTCCCGTATACGATTGCACTCCCGAGGTCTCGGACCGTTGCGCGGTGACCGTGAATCTCCCTTCCTTTACGCGCTTCTTCGCCTGTTGCCCTTCTGCTTAGGTGCATGTCTCAAGCATGGAACTACCGGAAACCTGCCTCACAAACGTTTTCAAGATAGTGAGTTTGCCCTCTTGCACCGCAAATTTCGCATTTAACCTAACCCTAGCTCTAACCTGACTAATACATCACGAAAAGGACAACTTATCCGAAATTTCCTACTCCGTATACCGTGTATCGTCAGCCCTCGGTTCTGCTCCTGCCTGGAGAGTGCTATCTAAAGCGGAGACCAACCTACGCCGCTTGGGGAAATGTGTTACAATCTGTTCCGAGACGTCAGAGTTATGGTTATTCCAGTTCGACAACAACGAGACGGATATCGCGCTTGCTTCGGATTCTGGCTATAACAGTTATGATGGGTCTGGAGCAAGCGAGAAAGGCTGGGAGCCTATGGTGTGGGGTTTGGAGGGTAAGTTCGCAAAGGTCCACTACATTGTTGAGCACGATGCTGATAAATTCTGTCACAGAGAAAGCCAAGGATATCCTTAACATCCACGACCTGTATGACATACTAAAACCTCCTGTGACGGAAAAAAGCGGTGATCTACTGTCCTTACAGCCGTTCCATTCCCTCGACCCAACTGTATCGCCTGGCACCCAATTGGATCCCATCGATTTGAGTGGCACCCATAGAGATGTGTTCATGCTGCAACAACTATCAAAACAAAGAGTCCCGGGTATGTCTATCTCTGCTGTCGGGTCTCCAATCGCGGAAAGCAAAGCGGGGAGCTCTACAACAAGCACTGCTCGCCCAATCACTACGAAACCGGTCTCAAAGCAGGAACTTGTCGCCCAAAAATATCTTCTTGCTATGCTATCTTTGATATCGTATCGCTTAGCGAGCTCATTCTCTTGGATTCCATTGAATCTCAGCACTTTCCTTGCAAGAGCAAATATTGATAACGTCGGAACCTCTCCTAGTGGTCGTATATCAACTCCCAACACTAATTTAGAATCAGCTCCGGATGATGGATCCGATATTCTATCGCATTCACCGGCCCTCTCTGGACCACCCTTGCTTACAACGATATCCCTTAACCTTTTGGATGATGGCAGTCTATACATTGTCCCAAAGACAGCAACACAATATGCGCTTCAACGATTCTCTGATGTCAGCATCTCGGAAACAGTGGAGGAAGATGTCTGGTTGGCACCAAGTGGGATAATTGGTCGGCATATGCCTAAAACCAGTGGAGACGGTCTTACGCAAACTACTTCGGAATGGAAAGCCTTTGTTTTGAAATCTCTTACGGATAGAGGCGTTGAGGTGGACAGCCCGAATTCAGTGACATGGGTGAAAGTCAGTGTCTGGTCTGATATTGAAGGACTCATCGACATTTACTGGCCGGCATCCTTACTTTTTGTGAGGAGATATGCGGAGAAAGAATCTTCATTAACAACTTCTGCGCCAGCTCCCAACCCTGTTCCAAATATAATCTCGAATGGCGGGCTAGAGGAAATGGGAGATCTTGCCCGGCAGTTAACATGGTACAATGTCGGGGACAGCTTAGAGTTTGCGGAAACCTGGCTCTCTGGTTCAGCATCGCGAGAGTTAGAGAAGAAACTCAAGCGGGATGTTAAAAGCAAGGCCATACCACCAGTAGAGCCGGTAAAAAAGCCGGTTTTTGTTCAACCAACAACAGATCGCTCCGGTACAGTTTATCCAACACCCCCAGATGGAATTTCTGGGAACGATGGGCACCCAACGCCCGGTGGTCCCACAACTGCGCCAACACCCGGTCAAACCAAAGTTTTGGAAGAACCTGCCACAACCATTGTGGAACCTCCCACTGCACCTCCAACAGCAGAGGCGACAGTGAACAGTACCGAAATGGACTTAGACGATACTTGGATGAAAGAGGCCGATGCATCGAAAACTGGAGATGACATCTTCGGAGGAGTGCAAGATGTGGGAATGGAGGATGACTTGTTCGATGTCACTGAAGACGATTTTGGCTTTTTTGATAAGATTGGAGGCGATGATGATTTTACCGACATCACACTAGAAAAAGCTCAAATATCTTCAGATCTCCAAGTCAGACCAACAACATCCGCACTCTCCGAGAACATGAACGAACTAAACCTCGGGTTCAACGCACTCGGTTCTTATGCCGAAGACAAACTTGCTCTCGTAGATATGGATCTTGATTTGGACGAGATAGGCGCGGCGATGGACATGCAAGCCGAGATGCAGTCGTTTACAGGAGGGTCGACCATGAAGGATTCTATGACGACCCAAACTGAGAACGAAAAAGTCGCTTCACAACAGAATGGCCAAGGAAAGAAACTTGTTCGACCTGGTACACAGACGGATGGTCTACAAACTGCGGTTTTCCAGGTAGAAACACCGCCACTGAGCCCGCAGAGGGCGATGAAGCTACTGCTACTCGCGCCTGAATCTCCAAAAGGAACTCTAGCTCCAGAAATACGGAATCGACATTTGCTACAGCTCAGCAGACGAAAGAGCCTCTACAGCCCTGTTGATTTCCCCTCTTTTATGGAGAGATCTGATGAGAAATATATGGCTGGAGGGCGTTTTTTCTGCGCTGATGATGATTCTACACCGACTACCAAGTCTCTAGAGAGTCGAAAGTTCAGCGCCACGTTTCCAAGAATCAAAAAGTACCGTAATACGGGTCGTCCTCTCAGTCGCGACATTATGTTTCTCGAAGACGACGAGGAACGCAGCGATTTGATCCCAGATACAGGCAGCTCGGATGAAGAAAGCATAAGTACAGATGAATATGAGAGTGGAGATGAAGAAATGTTCGAGGTTTCTAACGACGGTCGTGCTGATAACTCATATTCGAACTCCCTCTCGCCTGAAGGTCTACGCCAGGGCCTGAAAAGGAAGAGGAACGCCTCCGAACGAGATTATTGGGGTGGAGGTAATAAGGTCCAGGGGGTCGAGGCGCATGGGAGCTCAGATAAACGGGATAATTTAGATGCCGCGCCTGAGTGGTCAGCTGATATCGCAATTCTCAACGACAAAGATATTGATAGTCTAAGTGCGACCCAGCGAAGTATCTGCGACTTCATTCAAACGGATTTTTCTTTGGACGGAATTTTCAAGTTTGTTCCCGACAATAACGAAATTTCAACACGCCTTTCATTGCAAGATTTCAGCCACATTGTCAACATATTACAAGAACAGGTCGTATGGAATACATACCTTATCTCCACTTTGAATCCCGGGGGTCCAATTTCCGTCCGTGTTTCTAGTGTGGAGGTGGATGCGAACGGGATCCAGGATCCCGCTGACCCTGCCTTTCTTTTTCGAAAGCAATCTATGCGGCATCAAGACGATCTTGAGGATTTATTGATGGATATTTTTGGTCCACTTGCATCTCGATGTTCGCTAGAGATGCTGATATACGGCGTCCTCGGCCGACCTAAGAGCTCAATGTACGGTGTTAGCCCAGGTGTTATGGACACACATAATCTCTCAACTGGTTTAACTCCAATTAACCGACCGAAATCCTCATCAGACGCCAATACTCCGACGCAACTTTTTAAGATTGGGGCGCCTCATGTTCACGTTCATAGAAATGCGACATTACCCAACAGCGCGATCGAGTTATTACCGCCAGCTTTGCATTTCTGGGATACCTTCGGGCTTGCACCCCACAGCGGCCCGAAGGACTTGCTTGCAGCTTGCATTTTCCCTACCGAAGCCGGGTTGGCCAATGCAGCGAAGGCATACCTCGACGTTATAACCACCACTTACGAAAGCTGTAGATTGGGCGAGACATTACCCGTCAAAACAAAACACATTTTAGATGGGTTATATGAGATATCTGTAAATCTTCAAGAGAAGGGACATAACTTAAATGAGCAGGCAGCATTGCGAAAGTATTGCGAAGGTATTTCGAAATTAGGTAAGTTTAATGCTTAATATAACTTTCTGTATCGCTCGTTAACGGCCCTTCTCAGGCGAAACATTGGTCGAAATTGAGGATGAGCTGCAGAATGTGGTTCTATTCATCGTGAATCCATTCGATGCGCCGTCCTCTCTACTAGACATTTGCATTGCATTCCATGGACTCAAAAAAACATATGTCAATGCATTCAACTCATCCCTTCGAGTATACCCTAACAACATCATCCTTCAAATCGTGCCGATCAGAAATGTTGCAACATACGACGGTTTGGCCGCGCAGAGTCATAACCAGTCAGTTCGATGCGCCCTCGAAGTTTACGAGAGATGCACGCAAACAGTACAAGACCATCTATCGCAAGTGAGTAAAAGCCCAATGACAGATTTCAGAGGAGCCCTGTCTAACAATTAAAACAGACATTCCCCCAGGAATCATATTCGCCTTCGATAACGCTAGCCAAGGTCCCGCCAAAATCTATAGCTTTCAAAGTCTCATCCGACCCTTCTCCCGCCATCCTGCAAGAAAACATGTGCCTTCATATTGCCTACGCTCAGAGTTTAGACGAACGTTGGATCTCAGTGGCGTGGAGCGATGACTGTGGCGATATCAAAGAAGTTTCGAACTTTTGTCTTGGCATTCCTGGCACCGTGGTTCTAAGAGCCTTCGAAGATATCTATAAAGAAATATGGGCTGCTACAAATAAGATAATAACAAAGAAGAGAGTTCACTGGCGGATTTCCCTTGTCAAAGTCGGGCCAGTTGACGATGATGAGATTGAAGGTATGTTGTATTGAGATGTATTCTCAACCTGCCGTCACCCTTACTAAGCAATGATTACTTTAGTCTGGTCGAAACTCTCAAATGATTGTGCAGTGCCAAATACTCTTACGATATTCTCCTCCGACCCATCGCCACCACTTACATTTAGATACGCCGTTCCGTCAATATCACCTCACATATTTAACGGTCAAGCTCAATTGGTCGGAACGCCTGGCGCAACCCCTCAATCATCCGGAGTATCGCCGGACCAGTTTGGAGCATCGTCGCAAGGAGGTGCTCTTACACCGGGTGATACCCCAGGTCCTGAGGTAGATACCGAATTCGCCCTCGTTGACTTTACCGACGAAACATGGGGTGCTTTACTGCAACACCCTCTGAACAACTCGGACTCCACAATCAAAACCCGACCTGCTTTGGCTAGCGGGTATCTTATCAAACGAACCGGACCGAACGAAGGTGATGGCCCTGCGATATTGGCGGTCTCACTTATCCGTGCGGAACAGCGCAGTCTCGGGTCCCCAATGCCGGCACCCGCTGTTCCCGAAGCGAATGAAGATGTACTGAAAGAAGTTTTGACTCAGTACAGAGGGCTTGTGACTCTCGCACAACACTTTGGAGTCATTGATATGATGAAGGAAGTTTTACCGTGGCATATTGCTGCGGTTATGAAATGCAGAGATACGTTTTCTTGTGTTCTATGAACAAAAGCGTCAGATTAATGTTTTTTTATGATCCTGGGGACAGCTTTGTCCCTTTCACATTTGATTCCGATAGTATAAAGAGGCGTATCTCTCTATTGCTTTTCTCTCTTTTTACTCTTTGGCGATTCTCTTTTTTGGTTTCTCTTTGATACGAACATATTCTGGATGAAGAGAAAAGGGTGTTCTTTGGCGTTTCTCCTCTTTTTTCGTCCTTTTGTAGCCTTTTTGTATATGCCTCTTTGGTAGTGGAATTTGTGCAGACGTACGACGCAAGCAATACATGATGACTAGCGTAATGTTTTATTTTTCGAATTTCTCACAATATTCTTGGATTTTATTCTTTTCTCATTACTGTAGCCTCTGTCTGGGTATTTAAATTTAATATTACTTTGGAACTGGCTGGTCTCGCTGGCCAGACAACACAAAGGCACGAACTGGCTGATTTCGAAGCTCCTGATATCCACGTCTTCGGAACGAAATACCACATAGCAACACATCTAATAACGGGAACTGAAGTTATGGCAATCACTAGCGTGTACCCTTTGTGTTGTCTGGTTTTTGAGACCACACTAGCTTTATTATTGCAAGATTGACTCTATTAACGGCTTAAAAAAAAAAAAAAAATTCTGAACAAAATCAAGAATTGAAAGCTCTACTAAGGAAGAAGAACTGCACGGCCGAAAAAACCCCACCTGGTAAGCTATGGGTAAAAAACCAAATCAATTAAAGGAATGTCCGAAGTCTATTTGTCTAAAACACGTGCACACTTCCAGTGGAGACCGAACAACAGAAGTTTAAGATGCAGCGATCTAGTAATTAAATAAAAAAAGACAGTTTCAAGGACAGTTCAAAAAAATTCGACCAAATTTCAATAAATAAAAGCTTAAGATTTAGTTCTCAGGGTGCTTCTTTCTACTACAGCCTTAGCTAAGGCAGTAAGACTGGGTGCACCTAGTATGGTGAACGTAGGCAGATCCGACCTGAAGTATCGCAAGAACCAACTTCGCAGTTCCATTGTCTGTAGAGAATCGACGCCATACGCTTGAATCGGCTTGCTTTGGTCCATTTCCTCTGGATCCATACCGGCTATAGTAGATGATAATCTGGTTGTCAAAGCTGACATGACGACCTCAGCTGCTTCTTCGGCAGTCTTTGCAGCTGCAATCAAGGACGCAACATCCTTTTTGCCCGAGTCTTTGGAACCTTTGGTGTTGTCTGATTCCGTCAGTCGTCTCAAGGCTTGAAACATGGGACTTCGTCCCCAGATTGTGCCGAGGGGGTCTAAATCTGGATCCGTGTAAAGTAGCTTCATGCCCAGGGTCACTTGTGCATCTTCCACAGGCAACAAAGGCATGTTGGAGTCACAATAATAATCCAGTAAGGCGTGGAAATCGGGTGTTTCCACTCCGTAATAGGTATTTTGTGCCAACAAGAGATCTCTTTCATCTTGGTGCTCTGCTTCGGCGAGGTATCCATCGGTGGTAACCACTCCAAGCATTATTGAGACCGCTTTTAGACCACATGAGACGCGGTGTAGAGCCAAAGCGTCCATATAAGTGTTCGCGGCATTGTAGTTGGACTGTGTCCTAGCCCCAAATACAGCCTGAACGGATGATAATAGAATAAAAAAATCAAGGTCTGTTGGAAGAAGTTCGTGAAGGTTCCAGCTGCCAGCTACCTTGGCTGCTGTCGCCTCTGTCCATTCTGCGTGTTTCATATCAGCAAAAAGTGCGCTCTAAGATCACCATGTTAGCTTCTCAATTGGTTATTCGAGGTCGATTTTTATCATCTGTAGGTTGAGGTTGGTACTTACTCTAAGAACCATGCTTGATTGGACACATCCTCTGATAGGTGGAGCGTCCAGTGATTGGAGAGTCTTCTCTAGCAAGTTTCGGTCCGAGATATCGCATGCAGGGGTCAAACAATTCACGCCCATCCCCGTGAGCTCGGCTAAGAACGACCTGGCATCTTCACTCTGTGGTCCAGAGCGTGAAAGTAAAATGAGATGCTTTGCACCCCTATCCGCCATCCAGCGAGCAGCTACTCGCCCCAATCCACCCAACCCGCCAGCAATAACATACGAAGCATTCGATAGAAATTGTGACTTCTCCTTTTGCGGTAAGATGACGGGTACCTGACTCTCCGGTTTCATCTCTAGCACGATCTTTCCAGTAGACTTCCCGCTAGCGATTAACCGGAACGCTTCAACTATGTCAGACACGTCAAAAGTATGGACTTCGTGTACTGTTCGGAGACCACCAGACCTTTCAAAGAGCTCTAGCACCTCATTGACGAGACGCGCAACATATTTTGGACGCAGCATGTGAAGGTGTCCGAGATCCACAGCACTGAATGATATATTTTTCTCGAACTGGGCCATTGGTAGTCTGTTCTGAGACTGAATATCCTTTTTCCCGATTTCAACGAACCGACCAAACGGCGCCATACATTCCCAAGAACTGAATAGCACGTCACCAGATAGTGAATTCAAGACAACGTCCACACCACCAACCATGCGTTTGATCTCGTCAGCGAACTTCGCATCTCGGCTGTTGAAAATGTGGGTAGACGGTATCCCATAGCGACCGGTAAGCAAGTCGCGCTTTTCTTGCGTGCTCACTGTTGTAAAAATTGTCGCTCCAAGATATTTTGCAATCTGAATAGCCGCTTGTCCCGTACCACCAGCTCCAGAATGGATCAATACTTTTTCACCGGCTTCAAGACGAGCAACGTGCCGTAAAGCGTGCCACGCTGTCGCAAAATTAACTGGGATTGAAGCAGCTTCCGCATACGACAACGAAGTTGATTCTGGGATTCGAGACAGGCTTGATCCTTGGGTACGGTACAGGGTCCGATATCCATCTGCAGCGAAGCCGCAAACCTTGTCTTCGGGTACAAATCCATGACCCTCTGCATCATGTCCTACCCGAGTCACAATACCTGCTATTTCACTACCAATTTTGTTCTCGTTCAGCGCGCCGAGTGCGATTAAGCAGTCTTTGAAGTTGACTCCTGCTGCCTTAACCTCGACCTCGACCTCGTTCTCATCTAGAAGCGAGCCACTGTCATACCCCACATCCTCAACATCCTCAACAAAATGAATGGTATCAAGCACGCCAGGTGACCCAACGGCAATCCTCAGAGATTTGCAGTCACCCCAAGCTGCAGGTGTAGGCGTAGGAGCTGCACGGGCAGATTGTAATTTTTTTGTGAGCTCAGTTGCCTCAGCCAATTGACAGAACTCAATATCACCAAAATCCGTCTCTCTGAAGGTTTGCGGGATATTAAGACTATCAGTTTTAGAGAGGAGAATTTGCGAGACCCAGGAGATGGCTGCGACACGATTTGCCACTACTTTACGAGAGCTCGATAGTGATAGAGTTGCAAAGCTGGCCATGCTATGTTCCTGGCGCACAACTCTAGATAAGCCGTCAACCAAATGCTGAGAGGCGTATTCGGAAGAAATGCGATCCGAAGTTTGTATCCATAATACGTGGTTTGATGTATTAAGGGTTTGCTGCACCATTGTAAGATCCTTCTCGTTAATATCCGCTAGAATAGACTGTCTATCAAGATCCCAGAGTATTATTTTCAAGTCGGCCATGCTTGAATCGCTCACAATGGTTATAGTTGAGATGATAATATTACATTTTAAGCTTGCATTGGTTTCGAGCCCCGCTTTTAGAGAGTTGGCCAGCTCGATAGCTCGCGAACCCGGATTGTGGAGATAAATGTCGACGAGACATTGGCTAGTGCTGGCGCCAAAGCCCTCTGGTGGCGAGATTGGTTTCCATTTGAAATTCCAACAATGGTGGAGGTCGTTCGGAGATATTTCGTCCAAGGAACCTTCTCCTCCTGATACTCGAGCCATTTCGTAACTGCTGACTTCAACCTTGATTCTTCCCAGAGTGTCTCTGGCGGAGAGAGTATGCTCGCTACCTCGATAGCCCGAGAAATTATGCCAAGCAGTTGTAATTAGAGGTGAGGAACTGTTATTTAATCCACTTCTTGAGAGCCATAAGCGCTTTATCTTTGAGGGTATTATGGTAGGTATACTTTTATGCTCGCGGATAATATTTGCTAGAGGAAGCTGGAATAGAGCATCCAGCGTCGCCGGATGGATGATATGGGAGGTGTCTATGACTCGTGTACCATGCCCACGATGCGAATCTGACTTTGCATGCTCGTAAGCATTTACTAGTGCCTGAACCTCGCTAGGAGCAGAGTATTGTATTTGGTGGATTCTCTGAAACGAAGAGCCGTAGCTGTACCCGGCTTCTTTGATTCTGGCAAAGAAATCCTTTGATGATAGCTTCTTGAAATTTGACGACTTGGATGGAAAATACTGTTCTGAGGATATGTCATTAAAATTTTTTTTGAGTATCGCAGGGGGCGATCCTGGGGTCGATGGAGCAGTCACAATTTCTGCCTCATCCTCACTAAATGTAGAAGGAGAGCCGGGAGTAGTTGGAGTAAAACTGAAATCTCCTTCGTCCCCAGATACAGATCTGATCGCAGACCTCTTATCTAGTTTTGGCGCAAGAATTTCTCTCTGCGAATCAGGTTCCGAGGTTTCCGCCTTGATCAAACCTTTGCAGTTCTTTTTCCACTGTCCGCTGTCACTCGAAAAGACCTCAAATTCAAACCACCCAAGCTTTATGGAACCTTCATCCAGAGGTTTCAGAAGAATCTGAACCTCCAGGTCTGCTGGGGCGTCAGGGATTTGGATTGCTGAAATGAAATCGATGTGTTTCATACAGAAAGCTGTCGGGATCGTACTTAAAGTCTGCCGAGCATATTGATCCATGGCTTCGATTGCCATAGTAAGCATTCCAGCACCTGGGTATATCACAGAGCCGTTGATATTGTGATCTTCAATCCACTCGGATCTGGAGCGGTTCAAGAAGTTACGCCAGGTCGCAGAAAGGGGGTGCCAGTCTGGTGAAGGGTTACCGAGAAGCTCATTAGGTCGACAGGATCGAAGACGCTCGGTCTTACTCCTTCTGCTTTCGCTCCAATAGCTGCGAGTATGAGCAAATGGATAAGATGGAAGGTCAACGAGAGGCGATATTGTGTCGTTGTCGTCATTCAAGTATGGGAGGTTTGGGCTGAACCCAGCGCAGTACAGGCTGCCAGCGGCCCGAAGGAAGGAATCTAACCCCGATGAGCCTCTTACCAAGGTTGAATCATATTCAATTTCTCGTGCAAATTTAAATCCCTTCATAATCTCTCTAAGAGGTCCTTTAAGAGCGCTATGTGGTCCAATCTCCAGTATATTGGTGATTATTACACCTTTCCGATGGCTGAGATCCAGCCTTTTCCGCCCATTAGCTGCGACTGAAGCTAAGCGGTCGATACCAGCGACGTTGTCGGGAAATCGAACAGCAGAGCACATGTTCGTTATCCAATATTCGAGGTCTTGAAGCCTCTCGTTAGAAACTTCTTTGCCATCAAGATACGATATCATGGGTATCGATTTTGTGGCCGCATTGTAATTGTGATATCGTGCTTCAAGTATTCCCGCCCGCGAAAAGTACTCTTTGGCAATTGCTATCATATGAGGAGAATGATATGCACAGGAAACCTTGAGCTTCCGGGCGAAAGTTCCATTTCTGTCTAGCAAGACTTTCAGAGCATTAAGGTGGGTTTCATCGCCTGCAACAGTGATGTTACTCGGGCTATTGATGCAAGCAATGTGGATGTTATTATAGGTTGCTGATAGGCCTTGCAAGATATCCATGGCTTCGGCTTCAGAAAGCCCAACGGACATCATAGTCCGTTTTGTTTCGTCTTTGGAAGCTGCCGCTCCACCCATACCTCTAAAATAGGCAATCTTTATAGCACTTTTATGGGATATCGCTCCTTTGCAATAACTGAAGCATGTTTCGTTAGCCAAAATTCGATTCTGCATGCATAAAGTATGGATGCTTAAAAACTACAACCGCAGCTCCGCAAATGCAAGGTCGATTCAAGGGTGTGAACTTACGCGGCGGCAACCTCGCCCGAAGAATGTCCGAGGACAAGAGAAGGTTGGATATCAATTTTCTCTAGGAGATCTACAAGAGCAATTTGCAGCGCACAGCTCACTGGTTGGCTTATATCTGGACTATTCATGCGAGAAGTAGAAGAATCTTTGCTCATTTCTTCCTCCAAGTCCCAAGGACAGCCCAGGTCCTGGAGATACCCTGCAGACCGCCAAATGCTATCTTTAAATGCTGAAAACTGCATTAATTCGATCCCCATCCGAGCCCATTGGGCACCTTGACCAGTGAAAACGAATGCGACCTTCGGATTTTTGCTGCCGGTAGGACGCTTTGGCACTGACAGCTCGCCACTAATGGATCTAAGTGATTCTGGCGAACTCAGAATTGTATAAGACTTCCAAGGCAGAGAAGTGCGATGGTTGTTCAAAGTAAAGGCCAGTCGACGACATATTTCAGAACCACTTTGATTCTTAAGATTAGTAAAGTAGGTGCTGTAAGAGTTTCCTATTCTTTGAATACCGTTGCGATCTGCTGCCGACAGTGTAATGAGATATGGCCTTTTTTGAATACCCTCAGATGAATGGAATTTTCCAGGATGCTTGTCCTGGGTATTATACTTGGCCTGTTTTTCAAGACCGTTTTCGATTATGTATCCACGAGCATCATCAAGAACAACATGAGCGTTTGTGCCGCCGAAACCGAATGAGTTGACGGAAGCTCGCCGTAAGCCGTCTCCAGGCCACGGCACTGCCTTCATGGGAAACTAAATTGTGAAATTTAGCTCAACTGAACCCGCAAAAGATTACCATCTCATGATGCGTGATTTCTGAATAGCCCTTAAGGTGAAAATATAGTTTTGTATACAATTAGAAGGGAACAATTTCATACCTTGAGCCTGTAGTAAACATCATCGATATTGGGATTGAGTTCGACAAGATCTGCAATTGGAGGTATTATACCGCGCTCTAGCACAAGAATCGACTTAATGATACCAGCGATTCCGCTAGCGGCTTCAAGATGTCCGATATTGGCCTTGCTAGCGCCACTACGGAAGGAGTACTGTTAGTAATGTGATGTTTCAAGAAATAAGGTTACACTGCTTACATATAGAGAGGGTCATCGGCTTCCCGCGATGCTCTAAAAGCTGTACCAATTGCGTTTGATTCAATAGGGTCTCCTAGTAAGGTACCAGTTCCGTGAGATTCGCAAAACCGTGTTGGGTGCATTGAAAGGCCAGCCTTCTCATATGTGTCTCGGATTAACGCTATTTGGGAGTTTGAGCTTGGTTGAGTGAGACCATGCGTATACCCGTCAGAATTACATCCTGTTGAACGTATTATAGCACGGATGGTGTTTTTGTCCCTTATGGCGTCGGATACTCGTTTAACGAGTAAGACACCAAGGCCTTCCGAACGAGCGTATCCATTTGCACGGGAATCAAAACTGTGGCATCGACTTTCAGGGGATAGAAATCCCATATTGTCAAGATATAGAAAAAGATCCGGCATTAGGGTCAGACTAGTACCAGCGACAACAGCCTATTTTATTGATGATATTAGTATCAAGGATAGCTCGAAACTAGAGGTCGTGTTGCTAGCCTCGAGGGAAAATAGTTTTCCAGCTGCAGAATATGACATGGAATTGAAGGGCGTGGTATATATCTCGATCTTAACTTACCATATTTGTGTCTCTACTCCTTAGGAGTTGACTTGCTAAATCTAGTGCGACAAGGCTGCTCGAACAGGCAGTTTCCACAGCGATACTAGGACCTTTCAAATTGAAAAACCAACTTAATCTATTTGCGAGAATACTGACTTCAGTTCCCGTAGCAGAATACTTGGTGGCCGCTTCAGCATCACGAGAAATGGCAAGTCTGTAATCATAAGATAAACAGCCGACATGAACTGAAGTCTTGGTACCCTGTACTTGATTTAATGAGATACCCGCTGATCGTGCGACACTAGAGGTTAGCATTTGATATAAACAATACCTTTAAAATATAAAAGAAAGGAGTAGAGCAGCTGTTAGCTTAAGAATAGCTTGAAGGTATCCTGCAATTACCATTTTCCAGTGCGTGGTACGTAGTTTCGAGAAGTAACCGTTGTTGAGGATCCATTGCCATAGCTTCTTCGGCTGTTATCAAGAAGAAAGGAGCATCGAAGGCAGAAATATCACCATCCATGAAGTAGCCCTTCGGCTTTTCGCCCTAATTCCTCGGTGTCAACAAGGTTGTCCGTGCGCACGTGGTTAAGCAAGTTCAAGCTATAACCAACGTCTTTTTGTCAAGCGCTTGGTTTCATTACGACATAAGCTAGCATTTTATGCCCGAAGAATCGCACAACTTGTAAATGTATGATATCTTTCTGGACATCCATCAGAAACAAAAAGTTACTTACTTTACTATTTTCGGAGCATTCTCCAGAGATATCTAAAAATGCTTGAAGATTGAGTCTATCATCTGGTACTTCAGCGAGGCCAGTATCTCCGTTTAGCATCATTTCCCAGAAGGATTCTGGGCTTTCAATCCCGGAGGGAAATCGAAATGAAAAGCCAACGATGGCTAGCGGCTCCAAAGACATCTTTCGTGTAACAGATATTGTGATAATATGCAAAACTATAAAAACTTTAAAGAACAATGGTATATTAGCAGAGAAATAAGACTAAAAATGGATGTGGTTTCCGATAGCAGACTTACTTTTCTCTTTAGAATGAGATTTTAAGAGAATTCAATGTACTGCCGTCGTCCATTACACATGCAGAATATTGTTTGGTTTAATTTAGCAATTATATCTGCCAACTAATTATCTATATGTTAGAAAGTTAGTTGGCCTAGGGATCTTAGCTTTGCTCTAAGAATTTGTTGGACTCTACTTTGCTTAGTTAGCTCGAACTAGCCTAGCCCATAAGTCGTTCTAGCCTTGTTATCTCTATTCGAAGGATTCATTGGTATCCGAAGCGCATACAAACCTAGGTCCTTTTTTCGATCAACAAGCGCAGGGGGAGCAAACACCGAATGTAATCTGATTACCTACCCACCCTCAAACCCCTTGTTTCTAGATATCTGCTGAGTATCTATCTTTTTATCGTATCGACCGGAGGTTAGTTGATTTCATAAAAATATCGCCTGGGATAGTGTCAATGAAATTGTAATACATATGCGCACGCAAGTCGGGGCCCGCTGGGTCAATGGCAACCTCCGAATCCGAATATTCAAGCCGGCCGGTTCAGCAGTAAGAGATTGGGGTTATCTGATAGCATGCATATTACGCATTCGCTCCGGTCTCCCCGAAAACCTGCAGTTAAACCAGTTTGGATATGTGTTTAAAGGCAAGGATATCTGGATACACTTTGCGCGATTACATGTGCTGTAAATGTAGCCACCAATCAGCTAGCAGTAGGTTTGAACCTTTCTCGGATACGCTAAGCTAGCTGGTTTTTGTTTAATTGATTGTGTGCCATTTGATATCTGCAATCGACGAGCCTCTAGATCGAGTGCTTGTACATCCTTCTCATAATATATCTGGCTAGGCTTAGTTGAGCACTATTAGCCCGATTTTTTTAGTCAAGCATCACAGAATTCTGCACGCCAGATGCTAGATTCTCAATGTAACTTGATCAGCTCAGCCTGTCGACTAGCTACACGGCCCTCGCATGTTTTGCTAAAAAAACAAAAACACGACACGAGGATTTGGATCGATATGGATCGCACTCGCAACACCTTAGCAGAATATCGAAAGAACATCCTGAAAAAGCTAGTGCTGGTGGTCCAAGATCACCGCCTTTTGCTGGGAGTACTCGGATAGCCGTCGATCCACTAGTATCAGATTTCCTCAAATTCGCTTCCTTGCATATCAGCTGCGGCTACCATTACTCTAGTACTCTAAACTAGCACACACACATATTGAAGCTATAGTGCATGTATACATTAATATCGGATTGTATGTAAGTGTATCGTAATATGCGCAAATCTTATCAAGATATAAATTATATATTGCATCCCGAATCGTAAAGCTTCCTATCTTTAGTTACAGCTTATACTTTTGGATTTGCTTGAACAACCGTTTCATGTCGCCCGACTGCGCCGAATTAGGAGTTGGCCCCCGCAGTCTAGCAGAGAATATCGAGACTGCAACACCTCGAGTTTTTGGAGTCGGTTGCATGCCTCTAAAATACAGGGTTTATTGTATTTACACTAGCGATCACAATATAGACTTTATAGGAAATATTCTACACATGGCATTCAAGATTTTTATGTCATAATATAGCAGTTCTACTAAAATATCTGGTTGTCTTATGCAACCTCAACTTCTTGAATAGTCCGTCGGATAGCCTTCATAGCTGCCCTCAATGTTTCCGGCGACCTTCTCCCGGGGACAGTATGGCCTTCGTTGTGAACATGTCCATGTCGTACTTGCGGTATACAAAGTTGCTCCAAAACGGCACTCATAGATGGTCCCCATTTATCATTTAGTGCCCAGATATGGGCTGTGGGAATAGATATCTGCGATTGATTGTAGGATTCCTCCAACCAAATTACTTGGTCGTTTTTCAGTGCATCCCAACTGACCGGTCCTCCTGCTGCCAGGAAGACAGCGCATTTGAAGGGATTTTGCCATTGACCCTTCTCTGAAGCCTTGCCAAGTAGCAAGGTGGAAGAAAGTGCGCACCCATGAGAAAAGCCCATAATACCATCATATGGACCCTCCTCTCTGATGTATTCCTCGAGCTGTTGTAGGGCCTTTAACATGCTTTGGGCGTTGTAAGGGTCGTAGTATGCGAGATATTCGTCTTCGTCTGAGAACATGTCTCCGAGTTCTGTTCATGAGAAGGTCATATGTGGTAATTAGCTAAATGTTCTGAGATCTCAAGCTATGAATTTCAAAGTTACCTGGTGCCTTCGGCCATGAGACGGTCCCATCTACGAAATCATATGTATGTTCGTCTCCGAGCTCTGCACGTATGGCGGCTATTTAGCCTGTCAGCGAATTGATGCCGTTGTACGTATTATGTTGCCAATCTCTGAACCTCACCTGTCTGCGTCTCAAGAACCTAGATTATATGTATACGGTGCATTAATTCCATGAATTTGATCTAGGATTAGTTCCTTACACATTTAATTGATTCTACATACTTTGCCATTGGTGCCAAGACCATGAAGGCATAAAAAATGCATTTCTTTGTTGATTTTCAAGTCGGTACTAACCACTATAGCTAATGAGGCGGATGATGGATTCGAAGTGCGTTATCATAGAAAGACCAACCCAGCTATTAGAAATTAAATTAAAATCGGGAAGAAAAGGCATTCACTTCAGTGTACTCAGTCCATGATTAAGTTTACTTCTGCTATTTATCTCAATATCTCTTGATATATCTATTTTTGATAGAACTATATCTTTAATTAGGTATTGACACAACGTTACCTATGAATAACCGGGCTATGTGGCCATCCACGGACGCAACTGTAACCCGTGACATCCGCACGGGGAGGTGCAGGCAGTGTTTTCTGATCTTTGTTTTTTTGTTTTTGTTTCGATTGCGTTCAAAATTTAGAATCGATAATGGTCGATGATTATCGGAGCCGGTGCAGGGCTAACTTCAGCTAGCTAGCGCAGCAAGGATTGGCTATCTCTTGCATCATTGACTACCACTCGGCTGGTCGTAATCGCAAATATGTGCTTGCTTTGCAATTTGTTAACAATGGTATATATTTTTGTTTGTAGATAATCAGCTTACTAAATCGATCTCGGGGATCGCCATCGCATTTCACTGCATTCATTATCAAATAAAACTGCAGATTCGGGGTCTTATGAAGGAACCACCGATATAATAGGACAATTATAAGGCTGCAGTGCAAAATTTAATTGGAGGTTGAGAATCGAATCAAACAGCAACACAATTTCCCTCGAACCAGGGATCAGGGCTAGTCAAGAACCCCTGCACACAATTGTCCAAGCTCCCTACAGGCCCATGTGCGCATACGCCATGCCGCTAGGCGTGAATAATATAATTTCTGAACGGCAGAACTGCTGTAGCTGATATTTCGATCTTAGGATGCTGTAGATTTATAAATAATTTGCGCATACTTGTCGCAACTATGAGGGGCTATATAAAGACGTTCTCAAGTATAACGTAAAAAGATCAATATAAACCCCCAGGATCCTCAATTCAACTCTCAACCTAAATTATCTACTAGCTTCCAAATCGCAAGCATCAATTCGAGAATAAAATATATATTTCATTAAAGTTTACACCCTTTAAATTCATTGACAATGAGCACTGAAAAGTTCATTCGTGTCACTGTCTGTTTCAGAAAGAACCAGAAACTCACTGATGAAGAATTCAACGCATATTGGGCAAACAACCATGGCCCCCTTTGTCACGAGTGGATGAAGAAGTTTGGACTCCTCAAATACGTTCAAGTAAAATCAGGTTCTCAGGTTAGACTTTCAAATTTCAGCAGAAAAGAAAATGTTAACCAAGTCTTCGCACAGATGCATGTCGATAAGACTTACGTTAAGAATCTTTCCGATACTATCGGCTGGAGAACGGCGGATTTCGATGGTATTGCAGACTTCCATGTTCGCAAAATGCAGGATTTTTTCGACGCCTTTGCGGATGAGTACTATCAAAAGACACTTTGGGTGGACGAGCAGGTATTCGTGGACCATTCTACTGCGCAAATGACAATTGGGTATGATCATATTGTCATCGAAGAGGACGAAGTTGTGAAAAAGCATTTCCGAGAGTACAAATCATCAGTCAGTTCAGAAATTATTTGAATTCAGAGTTTGGGTTAGGGAATGTCATTATAGAATAATTAATATATTTTTCTTTACCAATTTTCGGGCCATCATCTCACTCTGTGACACCATGAATTTAACAGGTTCTGAAGCTACTTACAATAATATGATTATAAATGCTAACTAGCTATCAAGAAATCGTTGCTCTTGTTTCATTCGGAGTTATAAGTCTGTGCAAGGCGGAGAAAAAAGAAAACCCTTGAAGGGTTAGTGATAGAGATTTAATTATGAAGTACGATATTCTCAGAAGGGAAAAACACTTAGTGAAGCATCGAATCTTGAGATATAGATCATGATGACAAATTTGCATAGTTTCCCGTACGTTATTTCAGAAACCCAATATATAATCAAGTAAATCGAGTAATGAGAGTTGAACATTTAGAAGTATAATTTCCTCGCTTCTTTTCAAACTTCAATTTTGGGGTAAAGCTTTACTGTACATGTACTTTATAAGTGTCAAATATTTGCTCCCTCTGGCTTACGATTATATAGCATTTGATTCACAAGATAAGACCCTCCGGTATCGGCCAGATATCTTCACCTTCAGGTACAGGAACCGCAGAGCCGTTCAAAAGAACACATGTGTAAGCATAAAACCCGGCATAATGGATAAGTGCGCCAGCACCAATCTTACCAAAAGCACCTTCAGCTTTTGACCATAGGTTATGCGAAAGTGGACCCTTACTTGCAACCAACGCTCGCGCAACCTCCCAGGAAATAATCTCTTGCTCTGTTCCTGTTGATGGTGGCTTGCCACTGATAATATCCTCGATTTGGTTATCTGATAGTCCAACCTTTTTCCCAACACGTACGTGGCTATAGAGCTCGTATGCAGCACCATAGTACTCGCCAACCGCTAAGATTGCCACCTCGCGGCATCTCAATGGAAAATCTGGAATTTTTGACAGCGATGAGCCATTAGTGAAGTAGCCGGATGCTACGGCTTGTGGGAGGTATAGAAAATGTGTATAAGGGCCGACCAATGCTTGGGTTTTAGCATCTTGTATTGTAAAACTGTCTCAATTCTGTAAGCTACAGCCTTACTCGAAGCTATATGATGAGTACATAGAATCTGATGACTGAGCTTGCGCTCGTGGGGCTTCTATGTGGAAAACTCACATGCCTTGGAAATATTGCCCTATTTTATGTACCAAATAGTCATGGATGGATTTTTGAGAAGAACCCAACACTTCTGGGATAATCTCAGGATACCGCTTCGACATGTCTTAATACTTTGTCAACTACTTTAAGTATTTTACTCGCGGGCAGACTTTGTAGTACCAATACTAAGCGGAGGCTTTCCTAAATGAATTTGTGATTCAAAATATTTCCGCTTTATTAAAACTTAGAATATATTAATATATTAGACTGTCAGACAATTAATTCTCTCTTCTATTTGTATCGCGTTTCTTCGAAAAGCCTTCAGAAACGAAAATAATTGCTAATACAAACTTCCTGGCTTTACTGGTGCTAAGAAAACTGCTAGCGTTCCGCAAATGTGAGAAAGTTAAGAAAACCAGGGAAGGATAATTAATTGCGCCCGAAAGAGACTCGGAGGGGCTGTTTACAGAAATGGCCCAATCTTTCTGTAATGAAATACCGAATGCGCAGCGGGCTGAAGAATCGCATAAACCTAAGTTATGGACAGGGTTTGGGAGAAATTCCTTGTCCAGTAGCAACCACCGAAGGCAGGTGCCAAACGCTTAGGAACCACCGAACAAACAAGAAGAACGCTGGCACGTTGTACAAGCTGACAACTTAGCTGAGCAGACAATTTTGCTCCTTTTGTCTCAATTAATAAAATTTTCTGCTCAACGAATAGGAACACAAATAGATAAACCCTGTGGATTCCGAACTTCACAAACTGGCCAAATCTGGATGATTCTAGCGAGCTTTTAGTTGAAGATCAATCTGAAATTAATACAAATTGCTGATTCGCATACCTCCTCATTGCAATATTAGATTATATTTTATCTCGAAGCAAAAATCTAAACAATGGAGGCTCTAATGTTACCTGCACAGAAAGACTGTGTCTTTCAACACAATAATACAAATACCCCTGCCAAAGAAACCAAAGTTTTCCCATTACTGTCTTTGAAAGGCAGAACTGCTATAATTACGGGAGCCGGAGCTGGTATTTTACACTTTCTTGATTTTGTACTATACCTCCCGTAAGCCATTTTGAGGATTTAGATTTAACCAGGCAATTTTTGTATCAGGCATCGGATATGCTGTTGCCGAAGCTTTTGCAGAGGCAGGGGCTAATGTGGCAATATGGTACAACTCGAGCAAATCGGCGGTCGAAAAGGCAGCCAACATAACCAAAGCCTATGGCGTGACATGCAAAGCATACCAGGTCAATATTACAGACGAAGAGTCCGTTATCGCAGCGATTAAAGAAGCCGTCAACGATCTCAACGGACGCCTAGATATATTTGTCGCCAACGCTGGTATCCCATGGCTTAACGGATCAATAATTGATAGTAGCACCGAACTTTTCCGATATATTTTTGACATCAACTTCACTAGTGTCTATTTCGCAGCGAAGGCAGCTGGAAGTCATTTTCGACGCCAGAAAGAGGAAGGAACACTTGAGAATTACAATCAAGGTTCCTTCATAATTACAACAAGTATCTCAGGAATGCGGCAGTTAATGCCACAAGCTGGAACACCGTATGGCGTTTCAAAGGCAGCCCTCATACACTTTGCAAAATGTCTAGCCGTTGAGTGGGTCCAGTTTGCTCGTGTTAACTGTGTTAGTCCTGCGTATGTTACAACAGAGATGCTCGACCAGGCTCCGGATGTGATGAGAAATCCCTGGAAATCGAGAACACCAATGGGGTAAGCACGTGTAGTCTGGAAACTATCATTTAAATCATAGATCTAGGATATCTTTTCACACAAATTTTCCGAAACGAGGCTAACAAACATACAGGCGCGAAGGTAGTGTTGCTGAAGTCAAGGGTGCTTATTTATACCTCGCTAGCGACGCTGCTAGCTACACAACAGGATCAAACCTTGTAATTGATGGTGGTGTAAGTGGATTCCAGATCAATAACTTGAAAATTTTACCATATACTAAAAATAATTTCGCTTATAGTATACATGTATGTGAGGATAGTAAAATATATACATTTATGTTCGCAGCCACCTGAAAGCTTCTTTCCATGGATCAAGCTGCAGGTTTCTCTTGGTCTTTCTAAGCGAAGATACTCAGATGCGCAAAGGCACCATCTGTCTTTGACAAGTATGATGAGGACTACAGTTCGTTAACTTTGAGATTTATACCAAACGAAGCGTTCAAACCGAGAGAGACTTAAAATTTAGAATTATTTACAATGCTGGCATTTTGACGAATTCCCAATTCATAACGCTACTTTATCTATATGCAGATATGCTGATACGCAATTAATTAAGAACTGGAAGCAAATAACTGTCAATCTTAGCCTTGATGACAAGACAGGCAGCGATACCAATCCTAACTATTCTTATCATATTCTCTATTCATTAATTTGATCATGCATAAGCTTCGTCCCATCAATTCCTAACGAAACCTGACCCAGTCAGATCAAAGATTTGATCCTCCTTATGGTAAGTAATATCTCAATCTCAAGGCTTCTGACCGCCCTCAGTGTAATATCCGCGATATTATCGGCTAACATCCCTTTAGAAGCATCATAGGGACTTCTCGATCTGCCACTCCCTTCAGTGTGAATATCCTCTTGCAAATTGTTTAGAAAGTATTCCATAGTTTGAAGAGTAATTGTTGCTTGCAACTTTGGAGAAGATTTTAAAAACGCTCCCATATTCAGGGAGTGGACATGAGTCTGGTTGGATAAGTGGGTAATTCCACCACGAAGTTTGTTTTGAATATGCGATAAGAGATTCTGGTAGATGTAAAGTAACCTAACTCGACACGAGAGGAGAAGTAACCGCGAGCCAGAATCCTGAAGAATTGGGAGACGCCGTGGAGTCTCTTCGAGTTCGCTGGATACTTGGAAACCTACAGACTTGGTCTTCTTGCTCGAATACTCACTACCACCATCGACCTTCTTCTTGCTATGGAATTCATCTTTTCTAGCACTAGGCTGGACCTGGTTGTAAATATCGAGCAACTCCTGGGATAACGCAAATGTCTCATCTACTGGGAAGATTCTCTTGGGCTTCTCTCTGGGTTTGCTAAGGCCTCCCAATTGCTCATCTGCAAGTTGCTCAGGTTGACTAGCTTTATAGTGACAATATAGTTTGGTGTTAAGCTTCGTTACAGTTTCAATCCATTCGCAGGGAATAAGCGTCAAGTCGTCACCGTTCTTTTGGCGGCGTGAGGATGCCTGTGTACCCTCTGCCCGCTTGTTTGACTTCCTAGAGCGAGGAGACCGAGGGAGGCTTCGAATTGCGTCGTCGGGGTCCAAGAGAAATGGTATATTTGATGAGCTGGGTGAAGGATCATATGCGCCCGAGCTGCCGAAGCATACACTATCAACAGATCCCGTCACACCAGGCGAATATAGAGGCTTGGGGTCAAATAGTGATGTCTGGGGATGAGGTATATCATCCCAACTATATCCTAGCACCCCACTCCAATCCGGCATACTGGACATCACATCTTCAGTAGTCTGAGAATTCTGAGATTCTTCGTCGTGAAAGTTTTCCATAATCTCAACCGAAGGGCTACGAGTCTCCTAAGGATATATGAGCCACTAGTTTCGGTCAATTATAAGCCATTTACGAACTCACATAGACTATCCCGTCCAAAAGCTGTACGCTAGTACTTCCCCGAGATGTAATTATGTTGTCATATGCAATACCGGTGGGACCGGCTATCGAATTTCGCTTCAAGGTTATCGACTTTTTCAACTTCGGCGTAATGCAGCATCTGGTATTGGCTTTAGAACAGCGAGTGCAAGGACCATGAGTTGTATCGCGTTTGCATGATAGCTTGTGCATCTGGCATCGGTCGCAGGCATGCCTATTCTTCTGTATCGTAAACATCGTGGGCCTTGAAGAGTCAGGTGAAGTGAATTCAATAGTTTCGAAGAAGTGAAACACCGATAGTAGTTTCCGGGCAAGTTTGTAGTCTTTCCGTCCCTTTTAAAATGTCAAAGCAATATAAACAGAAACCTGTAACTGCACTTCTGGTGACACTTACAATACACAAGAAAAGTATCGGATTCGGAACTTACTGATCCCTGTATAAATAACGTATTCCTGAGCCAAGGTTATATTAATATTGTATCTGCCATGTAGATAGCTCGGGTACCCGGTGGATCCTCAACTGGACTCAATCTTGATCAATCGTATTTTTAATCACAACGTGGTATAAGGGAGAGTTGATGTACTTTCGGCTCAAAAAATCCGTATGAGTGAGGCCGGATGGCGCTTTTCCCGTTCTCGCTCTTTCACACACTGAGTGAAAGGGACCAAAAATCGCTTACACAGACCGCTTCGACATACCCACGTTGCAAGTTTCATATTGCGATAGAAAGCGGTCACAGGCATTTTGGTAAGAACTTTGTACTGGACAAGAATGATCAAAAGTTCCATAAGCTCTGCGGTACTGTGATTTAGCCCAATTAAGAAAACAAGCGCTGGATTCTTTTGCTTCCTGGCTGAGAAAACTGACGGCCAATCTTTTCTGACCATTTGATGGATTATCACAGTGTTGCAGTTGTTTTCCAAGTCTTGCAAGGATTCTTCGTGCAAGGCAGTATTGCGAAGCCGGCTGGCATGCATGTACGAGCGTTAAGACAAGAGATTGATATGCATGTGCATTTAAATTACGTGTATGCCAGCTCGCTAAATAGTCAACAGCCCCCACCTATCAAAGTTAGACTTAACAAATTACTTGCAAAATGCTCTGGTTAGTGTACGGACTGGGGGCTAAACGAACATTACGGGCAATTAAGTCACGGAACACAGTAACGGCGAGTGTAACAAGGCTATATTAGCCTCCACAAAGCTTCGGACCTAAAAGAAAATCAGACCTGCAACAATATCAACACAGATGTGCATATGGTGGTAATTTAGAAGGAAAAGCCTTGTACATGCTTGTCACCAGCATGAGTGATTTAACAGGAATGCTTGGTTCTTGGCCGTCGGTATCGGAGTATATATTCAAGAGTTCCCACGCGCGAGAGTACTCTCTACTCTCTCCTCTCGGAATACCGATTCCGACCTATTCGCTTATCAAGGTTCCCGAATGCGATTCTATCACCTTGCTACAGCAATAGAGCTGCATTCCAGAAAATCTACAGGTGCCTGCATTGAGCCGGTGCCTTAACCACGGTATTAACAACAGATTAACAATCATCAAAGTGCTGAGCAGGTGAATTTTCATGAGGCAACTATGAAGATGCCTGGGGTTCGACGGCATTCCCGAACGCAGGAGCAAATGAGAAATGGTTGGTCAGTGTTAAGAAGTGAATAAAACTCCGTTATATGTTGACCGGAATTGAATTCCGCCAAAAAGAAAACACTGCCAATAAATAACGTTTCATCCATGCATATTATTTGTCCTAAGGATCTCAAGAGCAAAGGATAATTCCAGGTAAGAAATGACTGCATTGTTTGATCGACTGAGAATAGTTGCAATTCTAAAATTAAACGGTCTCGATCGAGCCCGATTCATTTGGAAAGGAATTATATCGACCTACTAGCTCATGTTTAGCATTGTTATTTATACGTCCCACCCAGGTTTAGAAGCGGACAGTAGCCTCTTAATATGTCTACCACTATTCAATCTTGCTTTTCGTTGTTGTTTTCCGTGGGTTCGTCTGATATGCGGATTGGTGTGTGCGTGTGGATATCTCATCAGATCGAAAGGTTCTCACGTCCCACATGCATAGCTCAGACGACTGCGGTGTGTCGATATCATAACAAGAACAGTGCAGACCCGGTCTTTGCGAGACAGTGTTAGGTTTTAGAAAGTTTGTCGGTAGCTTTGTGTACAATTTTTCTATTAGCCTGGATATCGTGAACGTTCTGCTTAATTAAGAGCTCCACTATGCACCAGATCGGCTTTCTACATGTGCTACAGTGCACAATTGCAACGTAGGGTTCCGGTAGCCCGAGACGAGAGTCAACACACAAGAGATGCTGCCAGTGTGTAACATATATCAATCACATGATCACATCAGATCGCCCAAAGATCTTTGACATTCCAGTTTGCTAATTCCAATTCAATTTTTTTAAGACGTACATTAACTATAATTCCGAATTTTATAACCCGCTCAATCGAACATCCTGTACATAATGTAGCAATCTATTATCCCAAGAACAAATCAAGTCTTTCCCGCCTTTACTGAAAACCAATGAGAAAACTTTAAACTCAGAAGAGCCACATACAGACCAACTTTCCAAAATAAATATCTCAATCTGTTTAAATATTTTTATGGGCAAACATTATTTCCCTTACAAGTCTAACTCGCGGCTACTCGCTTAATGGCAAGGAAATATATGGCAGTGAACACATTTATACAGCTATACAATATATATATCTAAGAGATAACTAGAGAGGTACAAAGGGAAAAAACGTCCAAAGTTGCAAATACCACTACACTCAGCCTGGAGTACAGTGCCAGCAGTCAAGCTTAAGAATTATCTGCTTTGGTTCACCATATGACGGTATATATAGCTCAAGACACTCTTATCTACCGTGATATCAGTTAGCTTAGGTGTTGTCAACATGAGGTTTCAAGTATACAAAATTACTGGAAACATTGCAAATAATACTATGTATCGGTGTGATCTCGAGATCTCGACCACACAAAGGCAGTACAGTATCAGTATAATCATATAAAGCTACAAGATATAGCGCAGTCGTAGCTAATTTATTAGTTTATAATTATGCTTATATTTTTTCCCCTATCAGTTAGTTTAAAATACGACACAAACTTATGCGGCATACGTTTACGGTGTGAGATCATAAATTTTCTCATGTAAATTAAGGATATTATCACACCTCCGGGTCACAGGAAATCAGGCATCGATTCAGGTCGATATCGCAATATAGATTTCTAGCCTTGTCTCGTAAACCGAGCTGCACGAACCTCAGCAGTCACAGCCCTGGTAATGAGCTCTTCATAGCAATCTTCCAACATTTGAAAGAATCAGATGAATGTTATCATACACGGGATGCCAATATCCTAATTAAGAAGTATCAAATGGCCTATATTTCACAGATGAAACTGTTTTGGTGATAATACTAATCACAGGATTCGAGATGCCATGCACGTCCCACTTTTTCCAGCTGAGTTTGAGATCATTTTGATTGCTGCATGTATGCTATAGTCCAATATTTGTCTTTGTCTGTGATGAGATCGAGAAGGATCCAGAAAACCCCTCGCAATGCTAGCATGCTGTACACGGCAGGCATATACAGCGCAGTAGGTCAAATATTTACACTGGAGACTGAGTGAATTCAAGGAACGGTTTCAAAAATAGCTGTTAAATTTACAGATCACAAGCAAATAACGGTCTCCAATTTACGAGATCAAGCCCCACCCATGATTTGCAGGTTCCCCAACTGGAAAATGTGATATGCATGCCGGGGGAACCTTCTATATCACATTTGATAATTCAATCAATTTATCATATCTTGTCTCTGGTCTTAAGCTAGCTAAATGAGACAAAATCAGATCCGGACTGTGAACCTCCGAGACTATCGTAAAACTAGAGAGAAGGCAGGCACATGATACCTCCAGGTATTTCAGGCTACACATATATCAAAGGAATACGTTTCCTCCCCGTCGGGTGATGGAGGGACCGCAACGAGCTGAAAATGTCAAGGACATGAAAGAGGGGGTGCCGGTGGCAACGTGATACCATCACTCATAGACCACATCTCCAGTATAGTATACCGTGAGGACGGGATGGCATGAACGCCGTGATCCGGACACTAAGAGTGCTTGAGCCACTAACATCATGTCACCCCGCTTTTGATCCGGGTCATGAACTCACTCACCTTTGCCCCTCATGTTCCTTCGCGTTCAAGACCGCGGTATACGAGATCACCCTCCTAGATTGAAGGATTGTCCGCGAATCCATTCAAAAGCTCTAGACCAGCTGAGGGGATAATGAAACTTCTGATATCAGGCTAGCAATGTTAAGCGTCAGCCGGAGCATAGTTGGAAGCCTAGGTATATGTAGCAAAGCATCCTAATTTCAGGCTCGATAAAATAATTATTTACCGCTGAGTCAAAAAAAGTTGATTTCGTATCATCGTGTGCGGTCACGGAGGGGGCGCAGAATAAACACAGCACCTACTTCGACGTGTTTCCATAACCTGGCGAAGGTATCCTAATTAATACATTTGCCTCTTATAGCAGAAGAACCAAATTAACATAACGGGGGGAATAGACTCCGATAAATCAAAGCGGTAGAGAGAGAGAGAAAATAGAACGGAAAAAAAGTAGAAAAAGAAACTGGTGAAGGATCTAAGCCATCTAGATCTGCCGAGGGATTCCTCAGTATTATTTCCTCAGGGGAATATAATTATGAGCGAGAGAAGAAAAAACTCTATAGGAATGAATGGGCCATGCTAAATGAGCGCCATCGTGCTTCCTGCCTAATGTGATTTTTGTCTCTGGCCTCATGTAGACGTGAGCTGAAGCGTATCCCCAAGTGCTCAAGTTTGACGCGCGGGGGTGAGATATAACGCAACAGGTAAAAGATCAGGCAAGTTGACTCTACTGCTCCCGGAAGAGGGGGAGAATGTGACCTGGGTGAATATCTATTCTCGCAGCTGCTGGTAGTGGCGATATCGCTACTTTGAAGCGAATGTACCTTCGAGGTAACTCTTCACTGCCATGCCCGGAATATGGCACAAACAAACATATGGTGATGGAACCCCACCAAAGGATTCGATATGTTCATTCAACTATTAATTCGTTTTCATGAACCGCGGGATAAAAGAAACATGCACTTTACAGGACACCCCTTTGTTTCGATTCAAGAGTACTAAGCCACGGGATCGGGAGCGCTGTCTGAAAATTGAGGCACATGTTCTATTCGGTTTCTTTCTTTAGGTTCGAATAGGGAAACAGACAAGAATAGTCGAATACGTAAGCCTGTTTTTTTTTCTTTTGGTTTTGTTTGGCTTGTGAAGGAATGTACTAACATGGTGTATGAGAAATGTAAGAGAAGAAGGGTAACAACTACAAGACGAGAGTTATGATTCGTTGGGGTCAAGCGGTTTCTCTGTAAAGGAATGGCACAGCATGAAAAGATGGGACGGGATAAATTTGGTAACAACCTGATTAAAGCAAGCGAGCGAACGAGAACGAAAAATGTGTTGGAGGTGTGGTTATCGCCGGTGCAAAACTATTCCGGTGTGTATGCCAGTTATAGAATTATTCGGGCCCATTCAACGGGGAATTTCGGAATAGCGAACTGTGGCGAATGTATTAATGGCAGTACTATGGCTATTCGGTGGAGTGTGGCGACAGATCTTAGGAAGGATCTGTGTGGATTGCCCAGTTGGGCCGAATCTCACCCATTCATGCGCCTCAAATATAGCAGTCCTGGTCCACAGTTTCAGGCCATCAGAATATTTCGTGCGCGACCCGGTTGGGGCTGAAAAAAAAAGGATCATAGGGATGGAAAAAAAATTCTTCCACCGCCAAAAGTTCAAGATTAGATACGAGTCAAACACGGTGTGAGAAGTTAAAAACCTGTTGGGGCTCTGCTCTACAAAGTGTGTGTGCATGTGTGTGTCGGAAGCATCCGCTCTGTCTGAGGCGGCGGATCGAAACTGGGATGTCGTCGGTTCCGATATATTTTTCTGACAAATCTTCAGAAAAGGTGCGCACGAGCCCATAGAAAGTATGCCTGGTGGGTATCTGCACCAGAAAACATCCTGGTTCAGCTGAATAGATTGACAGAATTTTTCAGCACGGGTGGTATTATATGTGGGGTCGTTAATACAGTGGCCGTTTGAGGCTCTTTTTGATTCTTAGGCAGAAGAGACCCCAGCCAGGCCTGTCCACCGAGAGAAGGCTACGCGTATACGCAAACCCTGATCATGAATGATAATGCGGCTATTTTCGTCTGAAGAGCTGAATGAACTTTTTTTTGTTGGGGTAGATTTATCTGACAAACGTAAGCACGAGACGTTTCGATCGCTGCAGGATCCTTTGGCAAGAGTTTTGTTCGGTTTAATTAGAAATTGCGTCGTTGCAGGTGCTTCGATGCAATGTTTGCAAGCCAAACGGACGTTGCGTCCTCGAGACTACAAACGGACCATCACTACGTAATCCTAATATTCATTAGCGTGAACAAAATGTGGATTGATAGTGTGCTGAAGAATTAGGTCGCTTGCATTGGTACATGTAGCGATAGTTCGAGTTCCTCGTCTGCACGAGGCGGGTAGTTGCAGTAGGGCTCAAAGATCCAATGCCTGGAAGACCAGGGAAAAGGCATCATGACATCAAAGGCTATTGGCTCTTTCATCACATGCGGAGGTTAGGGGCAAGGTGAGACGAGCATCTGGAAAGCGTTTGTGGCTGGTGCTAGTATCGAATCAGGGCTGGTGGGCATCGGGTATGAAGAAATTTTTTGTATTACAGTGCATGCGATAGCGTGATGGACATCTCTGTTAATTTCGCGAAGAAACAGTTGCATTGATGATGGCATTGGAGAGGCTCAATTCGAGGCATAGAGGCGGTGCTTGAAGGTTGCCAGAAAGAGAACTGGGGTAAGCAAGCTTCTTGCCCAATTTGGATACTACGGGTGTGCACTGCCACCCCTTCTCGGTTCAGCACGCACAGGCCCCGAGGTCACATCCCGAACCCCAAAATTCCAGTGAGTAGGATTCCCGGGTTGAAGTACTTGCTAGGCCTGATTAAGTGGCTTGAGTTTCCGTCCGAAGTATCGGCTTCTCAAGGTCTAACGAAATTCGCTTGAGGGAGTCATAGACGGTACGTGATCATGTTCGTCGAAGCGTACATGCCGACAAGAGAAAGAAGATCGCGACATACGCTAACCCGGATCGAAATACGCCAAGGTCAGCGTCGGCAGATTGCTCTATCGATACCAATGGTCGATGAGATGAAGGAAGAGGACACGATTGGGGAAGAGACGCGCGTGAGGTGTCTTTGGGATGTCGAGCATCGATATCGAATAATGGGGAAAATGAACTTCAGCTCATGCGTCGAGATGACTCACGTCTCTGCTCTACTTCCCCAATCTCGATTCTTCCACTGCATGAAAGAAACCAAACATGCCAAGGCTGCCACGGGTAGGCCGCCGTCTCCTCGAATACGTTCGTCTTGCGCAGCTTGGGACAAAAGTGCAAAGTCAAACCCCACAGAAAATGGTGAAGTCATCGATAGAGGAAATGGAGGGGAGCTCTGGGGGCGAAAAAGGTCAGAGACCAGTCATTAACCCAGAGTTTTCCAATCTTCCCGTCCAGAACTCCGGTACACGGAGTGTACCTGCACCATACCTTTGTTCCAGCGACGAAGATGACAGGTGTGAATCAGCGATGGAGGTCCCGAGAAAGTATTAATGGATATTGTATTTTCCCCACTGTTATCGATACACAAGGTTAACCGAGCGGGACAACGGCATTGCCCAACTTTGTTTTTTGAAGCCGCAAGCGGATGATCATTGACTCCTACATGCTCACACAAGTTCCCGTGTTTTCTACCTGTTCTTCAGCTGAACAGGGACCACCGACTAGACATGTCAAATATACTGATTAATATTAGGATCCTGCCGAGGGTTTGCATGTATTTGAAGTTTATCCAGACCTCGGAGTTTAGCGATTATAGCCTCAAGCTTCCCCGCAGAATTTCATAATTAAATTAAACTAGTAATTATAATAGACGGGCTGATCTTCCCGTGGTGAGATTATTTGTTGAGTGATATACGATGGGCGGCCGCGTAGACGTCGAGAGATTCCTAAATACAGGCCAGACGGCGACGAATCAGGCGTGTGGCTGTAGAGGTGCCTTAGGCCTGCAAGAAAACTTCGCTTACGAGGCCAGTTCTAGGCACGAAAACAAAGAATGGGAAAAAACCGAGGCCGTCGGACAGGGATATGGGACACACCCCAACCTAAAAAAGTATCTGCGACAGGAAATCGCGAAAGGTCGTCTACGAGGATAGGTGCGGTATGCGAAAACGTCTTTCGTAATTCGATTGAATTCTAACGAACCTGTCGGGTCGCACATCGAGCGACCATCCTGTGCATTTCCGTCGATGCGCATGCGCATGTGTCCCTAGCGGGATTTCTTTTACGTAGTGTTCGCCAACGTGATCAATCAAATTTGCAAAGACTTAAGTGTGCCGATAAAAGTATTGTCGAATCGGAGAGAAAGTTCATTTTCCTTGTTCTTGCGAAGAGGGGTGGAGGGGTGCGACAGAAGTTCTGTTCGAGAAGCAACGATGACTCGATCCTTCACACTAGTAAGGTTGTACCCCACGGATCGTTCGCAAGGACGAACCGACGAGCCAGACCCTTTTTTGGGGGGTAGGCTACATGCAAATGTACAAACGGGGAAGAACAGTGCATGAGAAAGGTACATGTTTCGGTTGGTGGGAAGAGCAGAGTCACCTTTAGACGGGTACTTTGGAACGACATTATGCGACAGCCGACAAGTGACCACCGGACCCAGACAGACGCAGAGACGGGCTATCGATAACAAGAGTCATCGTCATCGCATCAATGAAACTTGGAAGGAAAAAAAATAATTAATACTCAGCTGTACAATTTCTCTCTGTTTTTTTTTACCAACAGAGAGGCAGCCACATTTAGATACATTTATTTGGAAAACTTTTGGTAGTTAGCAAAGTTAATATCGTATAAGTGAGATACCTGATATAACGCATGCAAGCCACAGATATAGTCGTGGCGGTGCGTATCAGAACAAGCAGGAGAAGTAGGAATACCACCGGGGGTGTTTGATATGCTAGTTCCCTGAGCGCAGCGGGCGGTGCACCGAAATAACCGTCTGGGCGACCATTCTCGGATTGGCGAAAGCAGGTGCTAAGTGAAGCAGATGCTGACAGTGGAAAGTAGACACACTCTACGCCCCGTTTGCTTTTTTCCATTCATGGCAAGGTAAGTGAACTAAGTACCGGCAAGGTACCTGTGGTAGGCAAGCAGGGGCACTTGACGAAGTGCGATACTTTTGTCCGCACGATTCCTACTCTTCAATAATATTCCTGTGACAGGGCTGCTCCCCCCGAAACAGAACAGAGAATTGACTGAGGCCCTCCACCACCTGGTCTTCGCAAGCACGCTAAGAGTAGGAGCGGTGCGCCTTGAGACTGCCCAGTTTGAGGCCAGCCTGAGGTCAGTAAAAGCGTTCCGTTGGATCCTGTGACGAACTCGGGCAGTGCGCCCATATACATACAATCAGAAGAAGAAAAGAAAAAAAAGTTGATTTTCCACTCAATGAACGAACAGAACCAGTCATTCGAATCCTGGTCGGTCGGCCGGTACGTACGGGCAGCAGCAGCAGCTTTTTAGGTTAATTTAATATACTTGTGCGCCTGCACTGCAGAACATAGTTAACTGCTGCAGGTGAAGAGGGAAACTATCGCAGATTGGCTTAAATAAGTCCTGTTCCCGCCCTTCCATCGACAGCCTTATTTACTTACCTTACTCGATCCATCAAACAACATCATAGTTTGGCTCCTTCTGTATTCAGCGACCGACTCTCCCGCTCGTGCATGCATTCGAATACCTTCAACAGTCCAGAATCTACCAATAACTATTATATCAAGCCTGCCACCGCCCGTCGCAGTCTTCGAGCCGCCTCCTTTCCAACAACTCCAACACACCAACGCAAGCAGAACAAGCACTCCCGTTTCGAGATCAAGCCGCAGCAGGATCCAATAACAATATCACCATTCGCATTGACGTCTTATAACAACCACCGTCGCCCGTCTCCATCCTCTTCTTCCACTCCTCCTTCTTCTCTCCTACGTCGCTCAGCAGCAGTCGCAGCAATTCCCTCCCACACAAAGCTTTCTCCTTCTGCCCCTCTAGACGTTCCTGACTACTATCAATACTATTATAACTACTATCTCAAGCATCCCAACATGTCTGTCTATCCTAGAGAAATCCCTTCCTGGACCAGCCAGTCCGCCGCCTACTACTACGCTGGCGCTCCGGCTGGACCCCACTACACCGCTCCGGCTCCTCACCTTGCTTCTCCTCCCAGAGGTGCACTCGTTCCTTCCGGTTACGAACATCTTCCGACAATGGTCCCCCAGCCCGCCATTCCAGAGTCTTACATGCATCACACTTTCCGCGACTTCGCTTCGCACGCCTACAAGTGCGAGACCTGCTACGATCCTCTCCAGGTCCACCTGAACCGCGGCCAACTCTGCCCAAGAGGACACAAGCTGGCCAGGAAAGTCTCCAAGGCTCTGTACGAAGAAGCCAATGAGAAATACCGCCGACAAAAGGCCAGCCGACGCCGCGCAGATGGCTGGCAGCCAATCGAAGTCGACATCCCAAAGGGTTGTGAGGTTGTACGATCCCTCATCACCGCTATGGAACGTGGTCTCAACATTAACGCTCGCCCGGAACCCACTCCAGCCGTCGTTCCAACCACTCCAGTCACTCCAACTGGTAACCGGGCTTACGTCGACGACTCCATGTACGTCTATCAGCGACGTCCCGGTCCATCATCCGATGAGGAACTCTATTCCCGCTCTCGCTCCCGCCACCGCGACGAGCCAGAGACCGGTCGTTCCCGTTCCACCAAGCGTAGTTCATCAGTTGGAAACGCCGGACGCAAACCAGTCGTCATCGGCATCCAAGAACGAGAGCGCAGACCATATGGTGGCTCTCACTCTAGCAACGGCTCCGTCGACAGCGGTTACGACACCGCTCCTGGTTCTCCCGACACCTTCCGTCGAGGATCTCAATACGCCCTGGACATGAAACGCAGAAAAGAGCGACCAAAGTCCATCCTCAAGAAATCCATCTCCTTCGAACGTGAGCATCTGCTCGAGAAGGATACCCAAGCCGTCCCACGCTCTCCAACAAAGGGTACCAACCAGGAGAAATACGTCTTCTTCAACATCTCCGGTGAATGCCTCGCACCCGGTTACGACTAAATGAAAAGCGACTCAAAGTTTCACAGCTTATATTACAGCAAAACTATATACATTACTTCTCTCAGCATTGTATAAAGGGATGGTCTGGCACAATATTGTCGCTCTACGAAAGTACCGGTTACTCCGCATCCTCATCCGATCCAAAAAGCGACGAGGAATATGAAACCAATACACCGTATGAATAACCAGCGCAACAGGTTGCCCATAGAATGACCTGGGTCTCGATCGATCCGCTTTTGGAAGCGCGAAAACGCCGACCTATAGCTTGCAGCAAACAGTTCTGCAACCAGGTCCGCCTTTTTCGGGGTCCTCGTCGACCACACTTCCACAACTCCCCTAAGAAACTTTTTCCCCTCCAGCCGCACTACAGTTTAGAAAAGCAAGGCCTAGGTTTCCTACGTAAGCTGCGTTTTTTTCAACACTACACAAAAAAAAAAAAGCAAGCGAATATTACGAGGTCTCTCTACCTATCGCTTTCATGATCTATGTGCTGCCGGAAAAATAATTCTGGGGTATCCTTACAGAAAGAGAAGGGAATAACAGATATCTGCAGTGAGAGAGAAGAAAAGGAGCATGATTTCAGCTTTTCAGCAAGCAACACTGCTTTCCTTCCCTCAAGTTTCTTTCATCAAAGTAAAACGGGCGTATTTTTGAAGCACCATCTGCTTTGGGATCTCACTTGCGAGGGGTTTTCGCTTTCTTTTTCCTTTTTTTTCCTTCCTTATATTCAACAAAAAAAATTAAAAATTAAAAAGGGCGTCGTCTCCGCGACGACCAAAATATGCAACAAATGGGAGGGTTGATTCGATTTCTAATTCACAGAGAGCAAATGGCTAGAGAAAAGTTAGTACGAGCGACAGATGATTGGACGAGTCCATGTTTCGGTTGCATATGATTATTTGCAAGCGGGATGGTGCCTGCTTCCTTCCTTTTCGCATTTCCTTTTTACTGTTCGTCGTTTTTTTACATGTTCACGCTCTGGATTTTTTGTACTTCTACACATCTTTGCTTGCGTTTAGCGGGATGGTCTGTGTGTGGCATCCTCGTCCATTTTTTCAGTTTTCTCACACACCCTCTTTTTTTTATTCTGCTTTGCCTGTTCTCTCGCTTGTTCCCGTTTAGCTGAAGAATTTTTGATCGCCAATTCTTCCTGAAGCGGACCTGTGGTTTGGTTTTCTACCTTCCGAAATATATTATAAAACATTATACTTTTCGAACCTGTTTAATATCTGTTTTCGCATATATGTATAAAAAAAACACAAATCAAATCTACAAAAAAAGTTGAAAAGCTTCAAAATCAAATTCCAGTTTCCCGTGAACAGTAGATTTCGCAGTGTTCCGTCACCACCTGCAGGCTAACCCATTCTCCGGTTCGTCCTCATTTTCGCCGAAAAAACAAAAAACGAAAATGACTGCGACAAATTCGGGTATCCTTGGCATGACAAGTCTGAAGTAGAGGTACGAAAGCGCCGAAAAATATTGCTCGCTGCTTGTCCTCAAAGCCGAAATATTAAATGCATGTGCGCGCGCACAGGTTATGTATGGGGAGAGTGGAAAAGTAATAGTTGGGGATCTTAGATTATATTATTATCTATCTCTCCGACCTTTCTCGCCCACTTCAAGTCGACGACAACCCTCCGAGTTTTGTCCTTTCTTCTCTCTCAAGAGAATAAAAAATAGAAAAATTCCCAACTAGCCGAAGGCAATAGTGGGATGATGGTGGGGTCCCACAATTAAAATTCTTAATAGCTGCAAAAGGAAGAAGGGTGTTCCCGTCTTTCAGTTGACAGGGGGCAAGGGACCGTGGCCGTTCTTTTCTTTCTTTTCGATTTCCCTTTCGCTGGGAAGAAGTGGCATCATTGAGCATGGGGTCCGTCCCGTCTTTTTACTTTTTCGAATTCCCTCTTCGACGGGCCTTGCGAAAAAAGAAGAGGAAAGAGAAACGATACAAAAATACCGACGGGGAATGTGAAAGTTGTACTCTGTACAGTCGAAGTTTTTCCCTTTGCTTCGTAAACCTCCTCGTTCTCGTTCTCGTTCTTTCTTCTTTTTGTTTCTTTGATAAATTAATACCACACAAGGGTGGGCTATAATTGTCAAAGCTTACAAGTAAAACATATCGGAAAAACAAGGTCTCTAACTGAACGTTTCGGTGTTCGAGAGCAGATCGGCCAGTCCGGGGTCTTCCCATCTGCTGGAGTCTTTCCGTTACGTCGCAGTCTCATATCCCCATTCTTCTCGCACGTTTTCGTGCGCAACACGATTTTGGTTTCCGGTTAAGCAACCCTCGAAATCTAAATGACCATTGCGACCACTCGTTCGATTCTCCTCGAGCCAACCAAATTGTCTATCGCATATGTAGGAACGATTTTAGCAACAAAGAAGGGGTGGGGGACGATAGGGGAAAAATCATTGAAAGGGAATAGAATAAGGATCTTGCGTCCAAAACCAAGCCTGAGATTCGTCCGGAGGCAACGTATCTCATGGCAGCAGGCAGTGAAAGTGCTGCATTTGCATATACATGAAGCGGATCCGCTCTCGGAATCGAATCAGAAGCTAGAGAAATTTCACTTGCTTGGTCAAGGGGGGGGGAAAAAGCTTTAAGAGAGCGAATTTAAAGGAAACAAACAAAAACATGTAGAGGTACCGCCGCCCTTCCGTCGACCGTCCAATCGCCTGCCCTACTCAGCAAGATGGTCAGACGACCCCCCTTGAGTGGATACCCGGTGCTCTCAAGCAAGCCCAAAAGAAAAAGGAATGCAGCTTCTGTCGACTCGCTCCATTTAATTGTGACATTTCTCTCCTGCGACAGATATGGTCCGGACTACTGCGACAATACCTATTTATTGCCCTTCATTTCGCAGCTAAAACTGTACTAAACCTACATATTCCCACCTCCAATGCAAAAAGTGCGCCCTTTGGCGCCTGAGTAGAGAGGTTTTTGGTATTGCGCCTGTTCGAATTCGGGATCGCACACGAGAAGGGTCGGATGCGAATACCCCAATCGATCAACCTCCCCACCGCGCCCTCGCGCTAGAATAGACTAGTATGTGTTGTACCTGACGTCAAGGCGCTGGAAAATGTCTGCGACATATTGGCAAAGCCAAGGTGTGCTAGTTATATTATAAGTAACCACGACAGCTAGTCTGGCTCGCACAAATACAACGAGCGGCCGCTGTTGCCGCAGATCTAAGGAAATTCGAAAGATTAAATACAACGGCGAATTGGAGATTACCCTGCGCACCAACTTTCGAGGCAACATCCCCACATCAGGTGAGACTAGACTCGGACTTTTTGTTCGAATTGGATTTAATCCCCTTTCTTTTCCTTTTTAATTTTGCTTCCGCCTTATATAGTCTGTTTCATGAGTTGTCCTCGCGACGTCTAATTTATATATAATCTACCTAAGGGGCGCTCACGGAGCTTCCTGCTTGTTCCTCCCCCACCCCCGTGGCGCTTTTTTCCATCCCCTTCGTTGCATTGTATATTTATAAAGGGGTCACCGTGGTTGCGTAGTAGCAGTATGACCACCAGGAAAGGAACGGTTTGCATCAGATTACGTCGCTGCTTTCGATCAACATAACTTTAGCCCTGCAGCCTGGTCTTACCGTACTTTTTCGACCGCAATAATATTCCGAGCGCTGGAAGGAAACAATCCACGGCTGAATCTAATATAATTATAAGCAAAGTATCTAGCATTAGATAGAGGCTCTCAAGGGCAAGAAGGCCTGCAATGTCGTGGTCGCTCCAATGCAAACGCAAACTGGCAAAAGAGAAAACTATTCCGTAACGCAAGGGTAATCTATTTGAAAACCCGATAATTCAAGAAACATGTGCCCTTCCCTTCTTTTCTTCCTTCGGTACATCCAATTGATAGACCGATCGACGACAAGGGTTCCAATGCAAAACATGCAGTATCGATCCCTGATCACAAGATCGATACAGGCATTATCGCGGCTTGAACAATATATTTCATAGTGGTTAGATTTCGACAAAGAGCTATTTCGTATGTAGCAGCTAGACAATGAAAGAAAAAAGTATTGCGGAACATGTTCCTTCTGTAGGCATGTAGATTTTGTTCTTTTCGAGTTCTGCCACCGGGTAAGTAGGTGTAGATATAGGCTGCCGGCTGGGCAGTACCGTAGATGGAAATATGGCTAGATTGGTCCGGAAGGTGTTCACCCACGCCCAAAGTAGGCAAGGGGGGTTGGGGCCGACGTGGGAAAGAAAGCGTGGCCGGGAGTCGGCGGGCCCAGGGGTAGATAGTCCGCCTGTCTTTCCCCTTTTTTTATCGATATCGGTATCCCTCGAGGAGAGAGTACCGGCCACGAGGTGAAGTTGGAAGGTGTTGCGGGTGGTGATACAAGGTTAAAGACATCCGTCCCAAAGCGGAAGTTGTTGCACCGCCACATAAATAAGCTTTCCAATATCGCCACACATTTGCCACACCTTGAAAATTACCCGTCCGAAACCTTCAACGACACCCGTTCCAACAATCTCAATTCCAAAACCAACTTCAACCGCGACAATGGCGAAGAAAGGTACGCTACATCTACGACATCCCCAATTGACGCGTTTGGCGTAGAGTGCTCTTATCTAACTACTCTCCTACCGCCGGTAGCGAAATCCCGAACCATCGCCGTCCGCCTGATCTCCATGGCGTTGACCGGGTTTTTCAAAACACGTATACGACCGAGAACACACCGACCCCTGAGCATGCTTAGCTACGATCCCATCGGTATGCACAAACGCTATGCTTCTCTCCCGAGTAACGGATACCCGTATCGATTTTGGATCCAGCTGACAGCGTTCTTCGGGAATATAGTGCAAAAGCGAGTTCTCTTCCTGGAACAAAAGCGGAAGAAGTGAATACGTCCCTTCTCACCTCCTCAAATCCGATACCGCCGTTAGCAATTATCAAGAACATACGATATATACCCTCTTCTTTTCCTTCGTTCACGAGAAACCTCCGCTGTATATACTACTTCACCATATCACGCTCGCATGCCCATGTCTTGAACCGGTAGCTCGAGCTGATGAATACAGCTGTACATAGACTCTGATAGATCTCAATCATTGAAAATTTGATTGCTCAAGCCCCGTTCAATCTATAGGGTAGTCATCTTGTCTATCTTTTTCATCTCCAAAAACAAGAATTCATCTGAAATGAAAAAAAAGCCGAATGAAGTCTGGATCGTAGTAAAAAGCCAAAAACCACAAAGCAACACGCAGAAAGTAAAACGAGGGATCATCAGAAGTAACATGATGAAGAGACGAAACACCAACTTCTATATAATTATTTTATACTTCCCGCCCGCTCTACAAGAAAGAAAAGAAAGAACGAAAGAACGAAGGAAATGACAGACGGAGAAAGAAAGCAGGGGAGAAAGAGAGGGAGGGAGGAAGAGAAGAGATGGCCCTGTCCAACGTAAAAGAATTAGCATTGGTACTTGCGTATTTAAACAGAAAGTAAAAATAAAATACAACAAACTGTTGCTCTAGACATCTGACGTACCTCACTGTCGGCGGCGCCTCTTGGACCCGTCATCTCCTCTTCCCCCACGTGATCGCCTCTTGATCCCGCCCCGCTGAGGAGCACTAGACTCCCCGGAGGGCTCCCCAGCAAGCCCCCCGGCAGGCTGACTTACGACCTGCCTGCTCCTGGCAGCATCGTAAGTCAAGCTCTGGGGGGGAGACGAGCTTGACTCTTCCGGCTGCTGTTGATCCTAGGAGTTAGCATCTGAATTGGCCGTAGGTTTACTGGTAGAGAATTGAACTTACCTGGACTTCCTTCGGTCCAGCAGCGCCCAACCTTTCGATCTCCGCCGTCTCGGCGGCATTAGCAGACTCGAGCTGCTGAATTTTACCGTTGGCGGCGGCCAAGGCCCTTTCGAAGGCCGCAGACTTGGTCTGCAGCTCCTTCTCGAGGGCCTCGAACCGCTCGACCCAGCTGGCGACCTCCGACTGTGCACTTTGCACAGCCGTTTGGAGAGTCCTGATAGTCGATGACTTATTTTCTAAGTCGGACTCCAGGTCGCCAATCCGAGAACGGCCGCTATCGGCGCGCTCTTTCTCGGAGAGGGCTTCTTTAGCCCTCTTCTGGGCCTCGCCTTTGGCAGCAGCAAGGTGCCTCTGCAGCTCCGTCTGTTTGGCAACCTCCTATGGTAAGTTTAGCGTATAAACTCGTAGATTTCAGAATCTGGGGTAACCTACTGCTTCCCAGCGCGAGGCCGCCTGCCCAAGTTGCTCATCCTACACAAATTAGCTAAATATATTCGATAGGAAGCATTTAGTGATTGACTAACTCTAATACGCAATTGGTCAACCATCTGTCGAACTTTCTCCACCGCCTCCGTCCCCTTGGCTTTCTCTTCAAGAATCTGTTTTTCCAGCTCTGGAATGCGCCTGGTAGCTTCTTCAAGCTGCTTCTGAAGAGTCCCCACATGTTTGAGGCCCTCTCTAGCGGTATTATATTCCTTCCGCAACTACAAGATGATTAATATCAAACTTAGACTTATCCCACCAAGAAGTAACTTACATTGTTAACTTCGTCACGATGCTTGGCAGTTGCAACGGCTAAAAACTCCTTTGTGGGTGGTTAGACCTGTGGCTTACTAAAGAAACCCGAAGCTGGTAAAGAAGACATACTTTCTCTGCATCAACTTTCTTCTTCTCCACCTCGAGTTTTGCCTCAAGGGATTGGAGTTTTGCCTCGAGAAGGGAGTTCTTCACAAGAATATCACTTTGGGTGCTCTCAGACACCTCGATCTTTTGCTTGGCTTCGATCATCCTATCACGTTTTATTAGAATACTGGGAAACCCCGGGATTATCGATTGAGAATATACTTTGATTCAAAAGCTCCTCTTTCCTTGTTGGTCGTCTCTAGGAGATATCTATTAAGATCTCTTTGTTTTTTGAGCTCTCCTGTCAAACCGCTTTTCTCTTGGGTAAGGTTCTTGACCATTTCTTTTTGACCATCAAGCTGGAGAGACAAGTCATCAAGTCTCTCGTTCAATGCAGCTTTTAGAACTTTCCAGTTTCGGACTTTCTCAGATAGATCATTGCCCGTCTTTTCTTGCTCCTTCACGAGACATGATAGAACTTGGTTCACACTACAGATTATTAGTTTTACCACTTCAAGTTTTGTAGATTATTCGACAATACGGTACCTGGACCACTTCAAGTCCATACTCCTGGACAAAGAGCCAAGAGCTTTGAAAAGCTCTGACTCTGGGTCTTCACAACTGGATTGCATCTTTCGAAGAGATAATCGGCACCTAATAACATGTTAGCGACTTTGTTGTTTTCTGTCTGGTGAATCCTACTCACTGTTCGTAATTTTGTTCCTGAGTCGTCATGAACTTCTGACAAGTTTCCATCGTTGTATTGAACTGACCAGTTATAGAACCATGGTTTTCTTTAAGAGTGGCTTGGAGCTGTGTAAGTTCTTCCTTCACCTCCTTTAGTGCCATCTGCTGAGCATCAAAAGCGGCTCTTTCAACCTCAAGGTCCTTTCGAACTCTATCCGCTTCGGCTCTCAATTCTCGATTAACCACAGCAACTGTTTCCCATTAAGTTTGAATTCCTATATCTTGAAACTTTGATCTTCTAATTTTAGACTTACTTTCATCTGCTTTAATGCATTTATCAGATATTTCTCTATACTTGACACGTTGTTCTTCATATTTCTTCTGGCAAGTCAGAACCTCATTTTTCACGGTCTCGAGAACTTGGTCCCGGTCCCGGATTTTGGCCTTCAGTTTATCCCGTTCACTAAGAAGCTCTACTAGATTTAGTCTGAGCTTTTTATGACCATCTCCAAGTTCGAGCAACTGTTCTTTGTGAGCTTCATGAGTAGTGCGGAGCTGTCGGATTATCTGTGAGCTAATCTCCTGCTTGTCATTTGCTCGAGCAAGTCGATGCTCTGTATCAATACGGCTTCGCTCAGCTTCATCAGTCGTAGCTTGGAGTTGGAATTTTAACCTCTCAACTTCTTTATTCATGCTTGCTTGCTTGTCACGATATTTGTTGATCGAATCTTGGAACATTTGGCATCGTTCGCGGAGCTGGGCTGCTTCTTGCTCAGTTTCAACGATTGAACCAAGTTTTTCATCAATGTCCAGGATAGCGTTCTGCATCAGGGATAATTCTTCTTCAAGCATCATTTCACGTCGGAATTTTCCGGTTAAGATCTGTTGGACAAACTCAGTCTCTTTGGCTTGCAGCTCACGGTCTCCACAGGAGCCGGATGCGCCTGCTGTATGGCGTCTTGATGTATTTGATAAGCGAAAACGATTACTGTCGATGATGGGGCGGTTGGGAAAGGTTTCCGCGAAGCTTGGTCTTTTAGTTCTTTGTTGAGGAGTAGCATATCCCATTGAATCGTCATCTTCGTTGGGAGGGATTTGTTCACGAGCTCGTTTCTTTGTAAAGGTTTGGGTCATTGACGAGGGAGGAGCAGCTTGACTTTGCTGTCTGGTACTTTCCATAGCTGGATGAACTGATACGATTTCGGTACTCGGAGACAACTCCATTGGGTCTGGAACGCCTGAACTGGTGCTTGCATCTTCTGCAGAAATAAATTGTCGTGGCTTTGATTTTTCGATCAAGTCAGGGTTGCTAATGGTTTGGAGGACTGGTTGGACTGGTGCCTTGGACAGGACTTGGGAATTTTGGCTTTCGTGAGGAGGTACGTCAGAGACTCGAGCAACTCTGTAGGGCTCTCTGGTCAAATCGAGATATTCCATAGGAAGCTTGATAATTGGTTCTTCAGATTGGTCCTCTTTTTTCATCGAAGTTTCAGGCATAGGAATATCTGGGCTCGGATTTCTGTTTTGGATCATAGGAGTAACTGCATCACAAGCAGGTGGTATGCTTGTTTGTCTGATTCTAAATATCTACATTAGTCTTAGAGTCAGAGAGGGATGCTTGGTTCCAATTAGTTACTTACGGGGTAGGTGAACTGGGAATACTCTGAGCAATGGAACCTTGAGTTTCGGTACTAGTGAAGGTTTGGGAGATTTCTTTTTGGGTAGGTGGTTGAGCTTGGACAACATCTCGAGGTCCTATTTGAGTTCCAACAAAGCTCGCAGGGGGTAGTTGCATAGCTACACAAAATTAGGTCAGCATCAGAATAAAAACTAGAGCCAAGGCAATCAGGGAAGTTACTTACAGGCAGAGTCTGGTAAATTAATGATAGCATTTGACAGAGATTGACTATCTCTTACAGGCTGCTGTTGCCTCGATGGTGCCGGAGAATAAGAAAAGCCAACATTAATGCCACGAAGATCGCTCGCCTCGCGTGCCAAACGCATGCTCTTGGAAGACTCAAAACTTGAAGTAGTAACCTCATCTCTCTGGATTTCGCGGACTCGCTGGTGTATTTGCTTTTCTCGCTTGACATTCGGAATGGTATTGGGAAGGTGTGTGATTGGGACAGGAATTCTACCAGTCTCAAGAGACATCGCATCTGACAGGGGGGGATAATCATTGAGCTCCGAAGACAGCGGTGCATCAATCCTTGAGACAGAGTCATCGCTGTAGTAATGTGGATCCATGGTACAAACTGAAGGGAGATGATTTAGATAGGGTTGCAAGGAATATCAAGTTTGAGGCATCTGGAGGATGGGGAGTAAAGAAAATACTTACCTTTCGATTGACTGTCGATATCAACTTGAGGAGAGATATATAAGCGTATTGCTTAATAGAATTACATAGGTATATATTATATAAAGAGACTTTGGAGAAAGATGTCAAGGGGATTGATGACAGAGAAGAAGGAGTTATGAGAGCTGGGGGAAAGAAGTTGAAGGGAAAGTGAAGTGGGAGAGGGAAGAAGGAAGAAGGAGAAGAGGGGATGGGAAGGAAACTGGGGTGTTGAACGTTCGAGGTGTGCACGCTTCTGACGTTCACTTTCTGTGTTGTGTTGTGTTATTTTATACTGTGGCCCTTCATATTGAATCCTGGAATCAAGGCTCGTCAAGAAACCTTTCATATCAGATAAATTTGCTCACCACTGTTACTCTAGATTTTGGCATGAGGCTTATCAATTCTTAATGTACGATTTCCGGAATTCAATCTTTGTTGCAGACCTTCCCCAAAATTTAACATATATGCTTATGATCTTTTCGTTACGAGACTGTCATCAGTTGGAACGGGAAAGAGCATTATGACCCGATCGAGCTTCTCTTTTAATGGCCTCTCCATCCGTCCTGGTCCAGAGACCATCTCTACCTAGGAATCCATGACTACAATTGACCAATTTAGGAAACAGAGCTAGTGAGGAAAAGAATTCTGATAAATTATGGGTATCATTGAAGTGCTCCTCTAAGTGGATATATGACACGAAAGTAATCAACAAGTACAGTGAAGCAAAAGACTAACAACGAAAACAATGAACCGAGTTTTCAAACCAGGAAAATGCCACACTATAATAAACCAGAACTCGCTCAAGAAGCTCGGACGTTATAAAAATGCTATGTGATCGGCCATTATTCACAGAAGGAAGGTGTGGCGAATTGAAGCTTAAAAGTTAGAAGAGTAGAAAAGAAAAAGAAAATAGAAAGAACAGTAGAAAGAACAGTAGAAAACTGCAACTGATACCCCGTAGACCATGCTCCGTTCCAATGATAATGATGATAGGAAGTTAAACCAAAAGAAAAGGAAAGGGACGAACAAAGGAAAAGAAAGGACGGTTGAAGTAAGGGAATTATTGTAAGCAGGAAGTTGGAAGTAGAACGAAAGAAAAGTGATTAGTCTGGTGTGGACCCGTCTAGTCTAATGTAAGTGAATATGAAAAGGATAAGGCTCGGCAAACGAGTTTGAAGGAGGAAATATAGTGACAGTAAGGAAATTCGTAGCTGGCATGATGTTATAACAAGGTTGCAAATATAAATAGAGAAGGACGAAGCGAAAAATGGTAGAAAAGGTGTTGGTGATCTGGACCGAGTTATGATCGAATATGTGGCTAGAGAGATCGAGCCAAGACTGGGGCTAGTAAAAGATCCCGTGATCAGGATTAGGCGTCGACTTCTATGCGAACGACGAGGTCGCCAACGTCCTTGATGGTTTTAAGCCCGATGACAGCTTCGTCGGCCATCTTGCCCACGATCTCCATGAAGTCCCGTTCTTCAGCGGAGATGGAATCATCCGGGAGAGGTTGGGGCATGGGTGCTAGATAGGGAGGAGAGGTTCGTTGCAGCAGCATTCTGTTGGGTGACACGATTAGCATTATAGCCGGAGACCTGAGTATGGTTGCGAGTAGACATACTTGAACATCTCGACTCTGGACTTATCGACGTAAGGACCGGGGGGCTGTAGCGCAAATATATCTATCAGGTTTCTGCGAAATGGCGATTACACGTTAGACTAGTTTCCTTCCAACCTCCAATTGACAAATTTTTTTATATGTATTCTTCGTGGGAGAATTGGAGATTGGTATGTCCTCGTGTGTAGTGTACATACTCGTTGGTTTGTGCTACAATTCTCAGCAATTGCTCTCGTTCCCGTTCCAGATCGCCAGGATCCGTCATCTGCGGTTGGTAACCAGGGACATGCTGGCTCTGCGAACCGTACGTAGCCTCATCGGCGTTCAACAGTCGAGATCGCTCTTCCTAATTGGTTTAAAATATCGTTAGCAGCCAGGGTCTTCCAATACTAGGTTTGCCGGAGTAGTGGTTCTGGTCGAGCAATTGGTCGCACCTCATCATAACTGTTCCAGCCCAGACAGCTCGAACAGGCACCCATGACGTAGTAGAAGATGCGGGGGTTGAGTCGATGTTGTCGTGACTTTTTGTATCGTGGAAACCGTTACGTCGCTTGAAGGGTTTGATCGCACGAGGTGGTTTGTTGCGCGGTAGTTAGAGAAAAGAACTGGACGATTGCGACTCGGAAGAACGACGGATGAAAGCTTCGACGGTAGGAAAACAGTCCTCTCTTTAAGAGTTTGGAGTTCGAGTCGGCGAAAGCGTCCGTGAGCGGCCGACAGTGAATCCGGGATAAAGCGGCCGTGAATCGTCGAGTTCGAATATGTTGGAAGGTGGTGGTCGGGCCTGGCGGTGGGTGGTGTTTGTTTTGGGTCGGCTTTCCTGTTGGGCTTCTGCTCTATTCCCCTATTCAGCGTTGGAGTGTGCACCAACAAACCAACACAACACACGGACTGGCTCCAGCGAGGTTTGATTTCCCTCCAACTTCAACAAAGAAATGGAGGGAAAGAAGATATTATGATGATGATGATGATGATGTTGTTGGAGGTGAAGGAGGAAAGGGTGACGGAGAAATGAGGGACAACAGGCACGGGATTGCAGAGGTAAGGCGGAGGGAAAGGGAAGCAACCAAGGTTGGAGGGGAGACAAGTGGTTAAGAAGCACCCCGGCCTGGAGGAACAGAATTGGGAGGAGCGGTGACCCGGAATGGGAGGAAGTCACCGTAACCGAGAGGACGATGATATATATTAGCAGCGCTTGGGGCAGCGAAAACGTAAATTCGGAATGCGGTGGATGTCAAGGTACGATCCCAAAGAACTGCTCTGGCTGCTCGCTTGTCAAGGTCCTGGCAGACACCTGCAAGCAAGGCAAGGGGGGCGCTCCTTCTTCGATGTCGAAGTACAGATACACCGACGAGGAATTCAATCTGACCCTTTTTTTCTTCCCATAGGTTTCATTCAACCCACCCTCCCAGGCAGCTTTGCCAGCGAAGCAGTCACGGTCACAAGGGCCGCTGCCGTGTTTTAAAAGCGATCTGATACCTTAAATTCAAGAATAGGTTTTCTTGCGCTGCGATAACATGAGGGCACGTACCACGAACCAACCTTCTGCCCCCCCAGCAGAAGTCGTCCTTTCGCGTGGTGGAGGGCGTCCACGATGGCGGATTGGACGAGAAGGCTTTCTCAGTGGATACGGCTCAGCGAGATGATGGGCTTGGAGGGATGTTTCGTCCCAAAGAGCACACACGATGATCTGCCTTCAAGGAAATCAGAAGACAGCCCTCCTGCAGTCAGAAAAGCCACCCAAATGACGAAAAACGAGATAGGAAGCCTTTATTTCTTTTCTTTTTTCTGCTTTCTCCTCGACTGACAAAATGAAATTTGCGATTTTTGTTCGTGCGACCGGGAACAACGAAAACAACGGGGACGAGAATGTAATGATGGGACAGAAATCAACAAGACGAAGATGTGGTGTAATTACATGATAACAGCTGAGGCAGAAAGCGACTGTACGACTGTTATTCTTGCGACTTACCTGAACAGATATCCCGTCTCGTGATCGTTTGCTTTGCTAGCCGTTCCCAGCTCTCACGAGGAAGATTATACGAGGTTTTCCCACTATCTGAAGCGCCTTGAAACCGTAACTCGGCGAGATGCGCTCCTTCGGCTGAAATGGTCAAACCCTGGAAAAACAAACAAGACCCTCGATCAAGAAACCGGTGAGAGGTATCGTGCTGCGATCCAGTGACGACGTTCGATCGAGGTCCACCAGAACCTTGACCGTTACAATGTATCGATATCCAGGCGGGTAAGCAATAATATCTCGAGATGTGAATGCGAGTATCAGATTTTTGAAAAGGGAAAAATCGCAGGTTTTACCGTTCACGAGGAGAGAGGGGACCGTTATTATAAGCGGGGTTTTCACAAGGCACTCGCACTCGTTACCTCAACCGACCTAAACGAATACGGCTTCCCACATTCCTCATCGAACTGTATTGTCTCGTGTAAGATCTGCCCGCTTCGCCTCGACTCGAGTCTACGAAAAAGGCACCGTTTTTCCCGCTTATTTCGGATCGTCCTGGCAGGCCATTCGGCATCCTCCAGCGATACAATGCGACCGCTTGTCCCCAACATGTATCCAATAGCATGAAACATCACGGTTGAGGAGAACTCTAATCCGGCCGTTTACAACCGCCTCACATTTAAAAAAAAAAAATTGATCAACGCCCACGCTTGTAAAGTGCCTTATCGCCCCTGTCTAACGGTTTCCAAGGGACATTGGTATACCTGTTAATAAGTGTTGGAGAGACGATCACGAACGGTTGACATGAGGTATTGGGATTGGACTGACGAGTCGACGCACTCGTCCACCAAGCTGGGGTTTTTGCCCATATATTTTTTTCCCATACGCCGATAAACAGTGGGAAAAACAAACACTGAAACGAATGGTGAGTACCGCAAAAACATCTGTGCCGTGATATCATGGCCAACCTCGTCGTTCGAGTTCTCCACCAACTCGAGCAAACAATGTGGATCGCAACAACTATCGTACCCTCCAGTATCTACGCGCTGATAACAAAACTGACTATTTCCGAATAGACTCGGACAGCCGGACCGACAATCGACTGCAACTACTTGGTGAACAAACATTAGATAATAGAATGGCTATGATATACGATTTTGAGTTTCCCATTAGATTCTTGGTTGAATATGCCTCTAAATTCAATCAACGATTCCAACACCGGATACGTAATACCGTATCTCTGGTAATTAAAGAGGCTTCGAATTAATTCCAAAACTCGGTTATTTGAGAGCAGCCTGTCAATGTTCAACAACCTGCCAAAAAGAACGCCCTTGTGATTAGGCCGTTAGGAAATAAAAATAAATGAAAACCGACCAAGCTCCACCAAGGATTCCTTCTGATCACTTGCATGCTATCTACGATGGGTCTAAACCCTCTCCAGCTAGCCAACTCGCCCATCGAAACGAGCTTTTCTTGCTTCGAGCTGGTGCTTTTGCATGTAAGGTGGAGACGAAGCATACTATCTGCGAGCTAGCTGTCCTGCCTGTATGTCGCAATGCCCATGTCTTTCATGCAACCTGCAAGGTGATACAGCACAGCATCTCACTAGGATACATCCAGCTCTCTTTCTCAAAAAAAAAAAAATTTTGGTACAAAAAAAATTATTGATAGAGAAAAATGAAAGAAAAAACAAAAAAAGGGAAAGAAACACATCATCACCATCGTATTTTCTCTTTTACATGAACATTGCATGCGTGTCTACAAGGACATCGGCGAGCCAAAATAAATACCGAAATTACTTATTCCGGAATCCCTATCCGAAAAGCGTAAATACGTAAACATCCAAAGGAAGAGGGCTTCACGGTGGCCATATGGGCCGAAGGAACGAGGGTCGACGGAGCTAGAAAGTCAAGTTAACTTCACAAAACACAAGGATACCCAAAATCCACCCAAAATGTGAAGGTAAAAAACCGGATCCGTGGAGGTTTTTTTTTACATTCCAAAGCCAAGGCCACTCTATCTCCAAAAAAAATACTGCAATAGGCTCGTAAGATGAAACATATCTTTTCTGTTGGCTGAATTTGCCGGCTGGAACCGAGACGAACATGCTGGTATTAAGTGGCTGATAAGGTGGTAGGCGTAAAACCGTCTGCATGTGTTAGTAATATGCCAATGAAACGGCTGCTCAACATTTCGATTTTTTCCTTGGGATTCGAAGTCGGCGGTACGGCGGTACCTTCCATGGAATGGCCCACACACTCGCATGCAACCTGTCAACCGCTCAACCCTGTAGCCTCGCTGCACTCCAACAACCACCCTTGGTAATTCTTTAAGGATCTTCCGCAAATGCAAATGCGGTCAGAACGTCGTATTTCCGCAGTCGAGCTCAGGTATTTCTGTGGAATACCACACATTCAACACATTTCTAGTTTTGTACTTACAGGCGTAAATATTTCTGTCCCAGAGACGTTACCACAAGCGCTGGAAAGGATCTTTAGGTGCTTGTATATTAATTATTATACTAGAACAATATTAAAACTCTTCTCCTACTGGCAATTGCTGGTTAAAAGTTGTTTGATGATCAATTTAATATGTACAGTTCACTGGTCGAACTTGGACTGTTTAAAGACAGGAGACCTACGAGACTGAGGATCGAATCAGCCTCGGAGGCTAGATAGTTTTCCAACTCTTACTATACAAAGCCAAAAAACACATTACAAAGGTGAAAAACCAATCACACCATGTACTCCAGACTTAGGTAAAACATATTATGTGCAAATTAAAACGTAACTATAACGTTACCTCGAATTCCCCTCTATATTGTAGCCCGCAATTTGGCAATAGTCTTTCAAAAAATATCGCGACGCCTTTTTGACGTCAATTAAGGCCAGCAATTAAGACTTCTATAAGACGCATGAATCGTCCAAGTACCCGTAAACTGTCGGGTAGCTTGATTTGTACACCCAGCGCCCCAATACGCTATACAATGATTGTAGCCCGCCTCGATTGAACTAACCGTGCCAACATTGAAACTCGAGCATTGGCTGTTTTCGGTGAATGTGATGCCTATGCCACTATCGATCGAGCATTGTTAGTAACTAGAATAGTCTGTGTCGCCGTGTAAAAATATGTATCTTGCAGAGGTATCTTACACTGAGCTTACGCCCCGGACGGCTACAAAAATTGACCACCTCTTGTCCAGTGCTGGGTTCTGAATCAATTTTACGTATTTTTAGTATATATTACTTTATTAAAAGGCAAAAATCCATCGCAGTTAACCGAGAGCAAATCAGGTTCTTACGGAGGATTGGCTATCCCTCACTGCTGGTGCGGGCGCAGCTAGAACTGTGCTGGAAAGCACGCTGATAATTACGGCGGTAGATAAGGAAAATTTCATTCCCTGTGATATTTAAATTTCAAAAATTTTGAGCCGAATGTGGATATTTCGACAAAAGCCTGTTTGAAAAATTACTTGAGAGAAAGAGAATTAAAGATAAACCATGAACTTGACAACAAAGACTATTTCGGCCTTTGAGACAGGCATTTATAGTCCAAATATATAATCAAAATATATATGGAGCTCAAAAACTAAGAACCTCAATTCGCTCTTTGGTCGTCATATTGCCATTTTGAGAAGTTCTGCTTCTTCGCACTTCGCACTTGGCTAACACTATCACATGTCTTCTGGTCTAAATCAGATAAAAATTCGTTTCGCTGTCAGCGGACCAATCCTATGAGTGAAACAGAGTTTATATTTATTATTCCTGTATAAAAGCATTGCATATTAGTGACAGTTTTATTTTAGGATTGTAATAGCCTCGAATCCAGGCTAGGATTGTAAGATCGTAGGTACCTACTGTGTTGCCCGCGGTGGCAAGGGTTAATCGGCTCAATTCAAAGAAGGATATCAGTGCAAAAATTCAGTTCAGAATAGTATCATGATAATATTAATATGGCGGCTGAAACTAGCGTTCTCGTCCCCAACCTCTTTGAAAATCAAAAGGATTATCCGTAACAATACAATTTGAATCCAGTCCTTCAATTGCGAGTGCGATTGACTCTCGGCCATTTCGCGGCGAGATTTCTAGTGGCATGTTGGAATAATAATGTGAAGTCCGAGCGAACTAACCCAGCGCCAGCTAAATTGGCTCAATTCCTCAGACCTCACCCATCAATGACCCATCTCATCCGTCACATGGCTTCCTAGGATTCAGGGCAAAAACAGCCGTTCCGAACAACAAAAAAACATTTGACCAGGGTGGACTCAGGTCCGCTTCGGAAGAGAAAAGTTGGGTGTCGTAATATACTTGTACACTTTGCATTGCTTCACAGTTTTGGAGGCTGCACATCCAAATGCAATGATCCCGCAACACGGACCTCCTGTTGGACTCTGGACGCGACCATCCCGAACACCGAATGGAAAGGGAAAAAAAAAAGTGAGGCGGAAAAACTCAATCCCACACCTCGGCCGTCGATTTTGACATATATGGCTCAGATATATTAACGGGCAAAAGGGGACCCACATGTACAATCCCTAAAACGGAGGGCTTGATACGATATCGATCATTGATCGGGAAGTCAATCGACTATTTCTTTCCTTGCAGCCGTTATGCTGTACGGGGCATGTTTGCAGTACGTATGCTGCCTATGGACCGTTATCTTTCTTTCGCACTCGGAGATGGACGGTACTGAAGGAATTCACCCCGGCAAGAGCAGGCGAGCTCGTGGGGACATGCATGCCGGGCCGTCCATGTTTATGTATATGATACTTTTCACTCAGCTCGACGAACTACTAAGTAACCCATAGATTTTTTTCTTTTCCCCTCCATACAGTCTCTCTATGCTAGACTTCCAATCATAATTATGTACACACCATTGCTACCATCAATGATGAAAGAAGGTTGCCAGTCTCCTATAGACCTCGAGGATATGAAGCTACAGCTGCTGTCATAGCTTCAAACGCGAATGACAGAAAGGATATCATGAGAAAAAAAATAAAAATAAAAAAAATCATCACAGCAACAACCATAGACCAGGCCATCCTATTTGAAACCAAAACCGACAGGTCGTAGATAAGCCAAGAAAAACGAATTCCGAAATAAAATAGTAATCACACACTTGAAAAGAATCCCCAGTGTTTCGACCCTATGAAAAAAAATCTCAAGCGGTAACGCCGGCAGACCTCTTTTTAGCCCAGTCACACCTTAACGAACGAAGAAAAAGAAAAAAAAAATCATCAAAGAGAATTCCAAAAACAGCCCTGTAAAAGCGAACGCCTTGTAGTTTTTGTGACCTTAAAGAAGGTACCCGTGCTCAATTCAGAAAGAAAAATTATAGAAACAGAAGGAAGTGAGGGGAGAAACGAAAGGCAATCGCTGGACAAACTAAGGTACGACCAAAGCGCTACATAAAAGCTCTTTTCCCCGAACCGAAGGGGACGTTTTAACCCGATAATAGGGCCTATTTATCGAAATCAAAGTATTTCAAAGACCTCATATTTCCTTTTCTTCCTTGGATAACGGACAATCGTCAAACCAACCCCCGTGTTCCCACTCTCCTGGCGTGTAGAGACAGCTTGATCGTGCTTTCGGGTTCACTATACCATCCATTAAGACGTTTAGCCGTTTGAAGTCGACAGGTTTTAAAATCCACGCATCGAAACCACAGTCGATGTAAGTCTGGCGTTCTTTTTCGAGGAGAGAGGCCGAGACGGCAACGATTGGTATCCGTCCATTCAATTTATGTGTGTCGGGAACTCTCTCACTGTCACCATTGTCCTCTGTTTCGGTTTTACGAATTGTCTTGGTTGAAGCATAGCCGTCCATGATGGGCATCTGTGGTGAAATGTTAGTGACTGGCCTCATTAAATGTGATCGTACGGCCAGGCTCACCTGAATGTCCATGAGGACGGCGTCGAAGTCACTACCTCTTTCTGCAAAGACAGCTGCACATTCTTCCCCGTTAACCGTCAGAGTAATTCGGTGTCCCAATTTCTCCAGTCTCTTCTTAATTATCTTGCTGTTTACTAGATCGTCTTCCGCAACCAAAACATGAAATCCCTTCTCGTTCTGGATTTCGTGTTTGATCTTTGGGCTCCTCTTGCCCTTCCCCTTACTTGATGACGTAGGTTTGCTCTTTGTTGGGTCTGAGGCGGCTTCGGACGTTGATATATGAGAGCTAGCGGGTTCGCGTTCGTCTGTGAGGCCTTCCACAAAACCAGGTTGGGGTTCCCCTTCCTCAATTTTGACGGCTCTGACTGGTGTCTTCGTATCCGTAACAGGTTCTGAACCGGGTTTGTGAATCGGACTCGCGAGAACTTGGTAGGGGGAAGCCTCTAGTCCGCTACCTGCAGATAGTCTTCCCGATCTACCAGGGCTCTGTATCAACTTTTTGTCTTCAGTTATAGGAGTTTGAGCAGCGGGTGAGCCCGAAAAGCTTTCGAGCAGCCTGTCAACTTCACTTCGGTTGCTGTTGCCGCTCTTTAAGCTTGTCATGCTGTTACTTGAATGCATGCTGTCATCGCTTAATCGTCTCATTAGCGAGGGATTCACCGTTGGTGATGGTCGGCTTCGTGATCGGCCTCTTCTGACGAGGGTACGCTCGGAGGGATCGTGGTCGCCCCATGGGTTTCTCTGTGGATCAGGTGATGACGCTGAAGTTCCGGAGGGCGGCGCCCCTGGAGTAAGGGGCGTCGCCTCTGGTATTGTGAAGGGTATTTGAATAGAAAATCGAGATCCTTTGCCTTCTTCTGATTTTAGACGTAATTGCCCATTCATGTTTCGTATTATGCGGGCGACAACAGCAAGGCCAAGGCCTAGAATATTTCGTTCTTTTCGGACAATTTGCCCGTCTCCTGAACCCGTACCACCTGTGTTCAAGAAACTTGTTTCCCCATCTTCAAAGTCCATGTCCGTCTGAACTTGTTCTAATTCCCTGAACAAAGTGTCAAGCTTCCTTGGTGACATCCCGACCCCAGAGTCCTGAACGGCAATCTCAATATCATATCTATTTTCAACAGCACTGGATAACCAAAGTTCAACCTTGACACCGCCGGCGCTCGTATGGGAAATGGCATTTGCTGCTAGATTTGCTACTGCCTGTCGCACCTTGGACTGGTCTCCCTTAACAAATTGGGGAACTCCAGGATATTCGATGACTTCAAATTCAATTCTTTTCCTCGCAGCATCACTCTTGAATGAGTCTGTCGCTTCACGAACAGTTGCGGAAAGGTTGAAAACTTCGTCTTTGATGAGATTGTGCCCCTCCTCTGTTCTTGTCAGATCTAGAAGGTCGTTGATTACGTATATCAAAGACTTGGATGCGGAATGCGATCTGGATAGGTTCTCGCGGGTTTCTTGATCAAGGGGACCTTCCAAGGCAATCTCAAGATAGTTTATAATCGCATTCAGAGGAGTTCGAACTGGAAAATTAGGTTAGTATATATATAAATTTGGCGTAAAGGGTATCAAACCTTCATGTGAGGCGTTAGCAAGCAATATTCTTGTTAGTTGACTGGTTTGTAAAGCTGCCTCTTTCTGCCTCCAAACTTCGATAAATTTGCCGTATACTAGACATAATACCGCTGCCGTCTCGACTATTAAGAATATATTTGTTAATGAAGTTAACTCTGGGTTTTGAAGATCCGGGGGACTTTACCTTCTTCGTCTGTCCATTCCCTGCTTTTACCTGCTACCGTTTCACTCCATATTTTGAAGCTTTTCCTGGGCTCCAAAAGTCCCACTGTCCCGGCTTTGAGTGTTTTCTCGTAAGGGTTTCCTGCCCAGTGTACGTGACGCAGCTGACCCTTTCGAAAAAATGCGATAAAGTCCTTTCCAGAGCTACTTAATGGAACAAGCAGCGCTCCAGCAATGGTCTTAAACCCTGGTGGGTATTTAAGATCGGGAAACGTGAAAGGCAGCTGTTGGCTGGTTATAACAGAGGTGAAGCGTTTTATTCTGAAATACTCGACCAAAGCCAATGCTTCTTGTGTATCTTCTAAGTGACCGAGAACTTTTGTTTCGTCCCGGATTGAGAGTAAACCAAAGTCTGCGTCAAAAAGCTTTAAGAGATCATCTGAAGACGCAACGATATAGCCGGAGGGGTTGGTCTCAGTTGGTACGGTGTTGATAAGTTTTCGTGCTTGGAGTCGAGACGCATATGAGAGGCGTTCGATATTTCGACTAGCGGTCTCCCCGATCAGACGACAGAGCTTTCTTATAGGAAATGCCACGCGCATGCCTTTGTTTCCGTACGTATGGCATGATATCAAGCCCCATAGCTCGTTGAATGCGGTAATGCTAACAGACATTGAAGCTCTTACAGCCATGTTGGCCAGGTATTTTATGTGAATCGGAGACATTGCCCGAAGGTAAGCATGTGTCATATCTAGCGGAACCTCTAGATCCTCGGCTGTCCGACAGACAAGTCTGGCCGTGACTTGATCTCGATCGTAGAGAAGTCTGACTTTGTTCATCCGGTAAAGATCTCTCGCTTGTTTTGGGATGTCGCTTGCTGGAAAATTCAGCCCTTTGTAGAGATCTTTTGTCGCTCGGTAATCCACAAGCTCCGTAACTACTTTGCCGTTCCATGCTTCATCGAATTGGTAAATCATAACTCGGTGAAACCCAGTCAACTCCTTGACAACTCCCACCAGAACCTTTAAAAACTTTGCCAGATCAGGGGCAGAAGCTAGCTGCTCCTGGATCTGTGAAAGAATATTGAAGACTTCCATGGCAGCAGCTTGACCCCGACGGCGCCTTGCATGACGAAGCACCCTCAGTGGCTTACTCAGACTTGTTGTTGATTCTAGTAAATCCTCTTCAGTTGGAGAAGAATCAAGAGTGTTTTCAGGGGGCGGAGGTTGTTCATCATCACCGGCAGCGATGGGGAAAAGCTGGTCATCTTCGAGCTCGAATTCGCAAATAACCAAGGTCGAGTCATTGGTGACTATGTGGGCAGCGCACCAAAGCTTTATTTGGAGAGCGTCTGGCCCTGTGATAATGAGAGAAAACACCTCAGGGCCGTTTTGAGCCAGATCATCGGCGCCCTCTCTAGTAAAATCTATATGGTCTAATAGATTCTCTGCTTGTTCGTCGGATAAAATTCTTGTGAACGAAGGTAAGGCAAATAACGTCTTTGGCGAATATCCAATGATAGAATGTGAATTCTGCAATCTCGGTGTGTTTAGCAGGCGTGTGGTAACTTGATCATTAATCTTGGAAGAAGTAAACTGACCTCGCTGGCTATACGGACTTGCAATCTGGAATGGTCGGTAGGATCTTGTTTGACTACGATTAGGGCACCAAAACCTTGGACAGCGCCTGGACAGTGTATGGGCTCATCCTCGCATCTTTGCATAGCCTCGGATCCCGCAATACCTGTAACAACCATGTGCCCGTCCGACGTATTCTGGTAGGAAAATCTTTGTGTCATAAAGCCTTCATCTGTGCCGCTAGTCTGTGCCGAAGGGCCCTGCCCTGCGGATAGAATTGACGCGATACTCTCACGAGCACTCCGTACGCTTCCAGCATCACTACTCAGAATAGCCGACGGATCTGGCGGCGGCAAGACACCGAAACTCCTTTCTGAGCTCAGAGGAGACTCGGATCGCCCAGGCGCTTGGCGGGTTGGGTCGACACCTACTACCGATCTGATAGGAAAGACCCTATCTGCTGCATCAGGAGAGAGAGGTTCAAGTTCGGCGGATAAGGTGGGGGAGCCCAAATTCGAATGGTGGCGAAAGTACCCTGATGCTGAGGCACTAGGTGTTTCTATCGTTGGTTTCGGGGTGTGTTCATCACCGCTTGCCTCTATCTCACGGGAAGGAGACGCCATCTTCTGAAGTCTGACGTGTGAAAAGGCCGAAATGAGTTCATTCAGTTATCTTTTTTTCCGGAAGTCCATTCTTCGCCGTGCCGATTTATGCTTTAGGAACCTCCCTAGCGATCTTCCGCGTGCGCGTGTAGATATGTCGTTCTCCAGTACTGTTGTGATATAGGATGAAGAGAAACACCAGGATCGTGTCTCGGTACAGCTCAGGCGAGTGATCGAGCGGCTCCGTTAACGGCTCTTAAAGCCACAGACAATTGAATACGGTTGGTCGTAGGGCCTTTCTCATCTAACGATCTCAGACTGGTCAAAAGTGGTAGGGTAATATGGTCTGTATATTTGCGAGCAGGTCGACAGCCACGCAGCGTTGATCAATGCTTCCTTCGGCAGATCTACTGTCAACTAGTCACAACCCTCAATATTAGCAGCTGATCGAAGCAATTGGGGATACAAGTGCCTGCGGGACGTCGGAGCAAGATTTTTCTGGCGATAGACATCCTGCTCCTTAATGAGCGTAGAGCGGATATGTATTTGATATGTGGCGTTGGTGGACCAGCACGGTGTGAACCGTGCGACTCTCCAAGCTGCCTATAGATAACACAGCGATCCTACACTCATAAGCTCGTTCGGCGCCGATATCTTTTTATTTTTCTTTCTAGCACCTTTCCCACTTTTTTAAAAACATCATCATTGTTCACTTACTGGGTGACTGCGCGGGGTGCTGCCGTTTACAGGTCGGGTATCGCTAGCTTAGGCTATAGCGGGGCGCCACAGCTTAGGTCCGCAGGCTTGGACTTGGTCGTATCGATCTCGGATACTTTCTTGAAAGTAGATTCGAATAAACAGGGAATGTATAAGTCGGTGCGAGAAGTGTATCGAGGGTTCGAATATTTGTCTGAAGGTGTAGCGGCTCTGTACTCACGGAGAAGGTTGAGGTTGAAAGGTGCTCTTGGGCCTTCGAAATCGAATTTTTGGATTCTCAAGGCTAAACCCATTAGACTTTCTGTGTGCTTTTGGATTTGGGTACTCATGTTTTTTTTCTTCTCTTCCCGTTCCCACGCCCACCAAGATAGACTTTACGACAAGAAAATTCAAAAACCGGCACCCTATTCGCCAACAGCCTTATCCTCATCTGAACGTCTTAGCGGTATGGATCGACGATGGAGGGCAGGGACGGTAGGCAGCTTTGGACTCCAGATCTTGCCCGATAGAGCTGATCGCTTGTCTCTGATGAATTTTGAACTGACCTTGCTTAGAGCGCACACGTATGCGTCGATACCAGTCAGCTAGGAGACTGGCATCAGGTCAGGATATTGTCCGTCAGATCACTTTCTTAAAATCAACAGAATTATCAATAAACCAGATTTATTAAATCGTCTAAAACCTAAAAATTTTTTAGCATCGAGGCATGTCCTGTTTATCGGGAACCCTTCGCCCCGAAGTTAAAGTGCTCCGCTATGACATAATTGATTTGGGAAGCCACATTGACCAGGGATGGGAGATTGAACATTTCGCATCTGCAGGACATGGGAATCTGCAACCTCAGTTACCAACGCCTAGATATCAGGGCTGGTACCATTCGCGCACAAAGCAAGAACAACCCACCGCAGGTTTAAACGCTTTTTTTGGTATCGATTTAACAATCCGTCTTCTGTTTCTAACACGAGTCCTATGTAAAACCCTTTGTATTGTGAATTTGTATGAGAAAAAAAAGACCTCAATGCTTCGGGTCTCAAGCCACAAAATGCAAATAAAACCTGCTTCGACATCCGCATGATCAATCAGGGCTTGCTAGTGGGAAGATGTCCTGTGGCAATGCCAAATTTGTTGCCGTGAATCGTCGTTTGCGGGTGGGATCGCACTGTCCCGGAGCTTTCCATGTTACTACTAGCTTGGCCTTGGCCATGGACCCTGTTGGGCGCGAGATCTGGGAATGCGGTGAAAAAATGAAAAAGACAAGATTTCACCTGCAGGTTAAGAAGCAGGATCCTAGAAACTGAAGAAAGACTTGCAGAATAGGCGACTCAAGAGATCTTACAACTGGAGAGTCGAGATATTTTTTATGTGTTGTGGCGTAGTTGCTTCGTTGTGGCTGGAAACCGACGTTGCCCATGACAATCGGTCTCAGTTAGACAAACACTGCTGCCCGACACCAAGCTTCGCGTCTCCATTAACGCGCATCCTCCCTGCTTTCGCTGGATACCTTAACGTGCGAGAACTTCGTTTCGTAAACTCTCCTCTTCTATCTCCATTCTCACCGAACCATCTTAGTTGTCATTATTCGCAATCATGTCTGGAATTCCAGATGGACGCCACAACCCCAGAAACAATCTTGGGTCTCGCGATGCTCCAAAGTTCGGAGAGACCACACCCCTGAAGGGTCTTGGTAACATCTCAGCTGGTCTGGGAAGAGGTCGTGGAGGGATTGGTGGGTTTCGACTACGTTCCTCGCCAATATAACCTCTGCTAATGTAGCTATCTGTGTCTGTAGTGCCCGCTTTGATGCTGCCGAACGACAAAAGATGGGGGAACGGCAGTGCTCAGGCACCTATAAACCTCGATTCATCCCCCACTGGCCCAATTAATTTAGACTCTTCGCCCGATATTCAAAGTCCGTTTACACGGCCACTACCGTCCAGCCATTTCCAAAACTCCAAGTCAAGTTCGAGTGGTTTCAATAGCGTCAAGGAGCGACAGCCGACGGCTTATGATCCATATGCTCGCCTCGTCCAATCGTCAGCCCCAAGTTCCTCTCGTCCAATGGACGATCTCTCTCGTTGGGCTGCGCCTATGAGGGGCACGACAGGCATGATCAAAAGCTCGTGGGCTAAGGCCGGCAAGGGTACTACGTTTACATCAGACGGATACATGTACGATGCCGAAGATTATCTGGATTCAAAAGCTGCTATGGATAGTATCAAGTCCTTGCTCGAAAATATCAACGACGAACCCCCGAGCAGAAGGACGAGGGCGAAAAAAAAGGCCGCGGAAGAGGCCGCAAATGCTGAAAACAAAGAGGAGGAGGAAGAAGAGGAGGAAGATGGCACTGTTGACGGTTTGAAAGTCACCCTCCTGCCTCATCAAATCCGTGGACTGGCTTGGCTCTTGAAGCAGGAAGATAGTAAAATCAAAGGTGGCATCCTCGCAGATGACGTGAGTTTTCTTTGCTCCGACTTGGTTGAGGTCCCAAACCCTGACGAATTGGCGAATATAGATGGGCTTAGGCAAAACAATTCAATCCATATCTCTCCTTCTATCCAACCCGATGCCGGCTGTAAAGAAGCATACTCCAGCAGAACGAGAAAAATTTCTCAAGGAACACAAAATACCATCCGACACACATCGCGGTTCCTTGATAGTAGCCCCTCTAGCTCTCATCAAACAGTGGGAGAAAGAGATCAAAGAAAAGACCGATAACCGCTATAGGGTTCTCGTGCACCACGGTCCGGGACGGACGAGAGCCGGGAAAGACCTAATGACATATGATATTGTTGTTACCACCCCTCAGGTTCTAGTGAGCGAACATAAGGACAGCGTTCCAGATGCAATGATCGGATGTTTTGATGTCAGATGGTGGAGAGTCATCGTTGACGAGGCTCATACGATCAAGAATCACCTGGCTAAGAGTACTATCGCTTGTTGCGCCCTTAGATCCCATTTTCGTTGGTGTCTGACAGGCACACCGCTTCAAAATAATGTGGACGAGCTTCAGAGTCTTATACACTTCCTACGAGTTGATCCGTATGCTGATAAAGGCAAATGGAAACAAGACATAACCCGACTTTTAAATAGTAACAAGGCCGGGTTGGCCCTTAAACGTATCAGGGCTTTGCTAGGTTCGATCATGTTGAGGCGAACAAAAGCTGTTCTTCAAGCTGCTTCGGATGAAAAGAAGGACTCAAACAAGGCCAGAGAGGTTCCCAAACCCGGTGAGAAGAGCGATAAGAGCGAGAAGACTCTCAAACTGGATATGGTGAAGCGGAGTGTTAAGACTGTATCCTGTGAATTCGACAATGACGAAGAGAAATTTTACAGTCGCTTGGAATCTCGTATGGATGATCGCTTGAACGACCTCTTATTCGGCAAGAAAAAGCACGGCATGGCCGGAGTCTTGGTCATCATGACTCGCCTCCGACAGGCTTGTAACCATCCCCATCTGATCGCCGGAAAGCTGACGGAGGATAGAGAGCGCGTCTTCACAAGTACAAAGACCCCAAAGAAGTCTTCCGGGGGCTCCCGAGCTTCAAGGATGGTCGACGACAATTCTCTCGGCGAAATTGACAGTCTTGCCGATATAATGAATGGCATGAAGCTTGACAACAAACCGTGTGAAGTCTGCCAGATTGAACTATCCAAGGCTGAGATGAAAGAAGGATACACTCGTTGCAAGCCATGCCGGGAAGACATTGGAAATCTGAACAAAAAATTCAAAGAGAAGCGGTTCTCATTGCACCGGCAAAGTCTTGGTAAGACTACCGCTGACGACGATCTCGATGATTTAATAAGCGGACTAGGTGGTATAACCGTCGAGGATAAAGATGAGGGGGAGGGGGGGGAGGAAGAAGAGGGGGCAAGACAGTTGAAACCCAAACCCCAAACGCGGCGAAATCGTCGAATAGTTCTTGATTCGGATGAAGAGGACGACGATGAGGATGCACCTGCGCCGATCAAGCGAAAACCACATTCAGATGACTCTGAGGGGGCAGAGGAAGATAAAGAAGACGAAGAGACTGATGATGACGAGGAGGAAGATAGTAGAGACTATCCCCAAAGCGACCTTGTCGATGATGAGGCCATTGAGTCCGAAGGCGAGGAATCCGATGGCCCGTTTGACACAACCGCTGAAAATATCACTGGAATCACACTATCTGAGTCTGACGGCGAATACGATTCAGATATCGACGAACCCGATCCCGCCAACTCTTTCGCGTCAGCTAAAATTCGAAATTTAATGAAGATTTTGAAGAAAGAGGTGGCCGAGGACAACAAGACAATCGTATTTTCCGCCTTTACTTCCATGTTGGACATAATCGAACCATTCTTGAAGCATAGGGGTATCAAGTTCGTGCGATACGACGGGAAGATGAAGAACGACGACCGAGAAAGGAGTCTAGATACTCTCCGGACCTCACCCACTTGTCAGGTCTTGCTTTGCAGCTTGAAGTGTGGGGCTCTCGGATTAAATTTGACAGCCGCGAACCGCGTCATTATTCTAGAGCCTTTTTGGAACCCGGTAAAGCATTCTCCCTCAACCAGGGTACTGGATATCATGCTAACATTTGCGTTTAATATAGTTTGTGGAAGAACAGGCCATCGACAGGGTCCACCGAATCGGTCAGACCTCCGACGTTGTTGTTTACCGAATGTCGATCAGCAATACAATTGAATCGAGGATCCAAGAACTACAAGACCGTAAAAGAAAGATTGCCGAAGCAGCATTTGGCTCCGGAGACCTTCTGAAAGACGGAGGAGCAGGCAAACTGACGAAAGGCGACCTCCTCTTTCTTTTCAAGAAAGATGCCGAACAGCTTCATAACGACGACGAGGAGCTCGCGTTTACTTTGGGAAGCAAGCTCAATCTCATGGATAATTCAATGTCGACTCGTGACCAGGATACTTATTCAATGGCAGCCTTGCGGTCGAAGGCAAGTTCTCGATCTGCGAACAGTCCGAAGCCCCGCGTACCACGCAAGCCAGAATCCCAGTTGTATGGGAGAAGGTAATTATTTGTCCGAAATTGGACAGGATCTTCAAGATAATTTTGAAACTCTTGGTCATTGAATAACCGACATTACCAATTAGCTGCATCAATAGCCGTCTGCTGTTTACGGTTGGGTGGTACGACATTTACAATATTCTGTATATATGTTGTTTTTTGGCCTTTCTTTCTTTTTCATCCAATAAATGGCGTCAGGGCTGTTCCATTTTAAATAGGCAATTCATATATATCATTCTTCTTTTTTTCCCTTTCCCCCCAAGTTTCCCGTTGGCGCATCTAGTTCTTTTCTTGGTTTTGGTTCAACTTGGGTTTTGTACCCCAGTTGATGTCGCATGGCATCCGCCACGACGCCGCCAAGCGAGATTTATCCGGCGACACAGCATCCAACGTCATATTTCCGCCAGACCCACCTTGCAAACATGGGACTTCAATCTGTTTAAATGCAAACGAGTAACATCTGTGTGTTATTCCGTCTTGGTCGACCAATTTTCCTCCGTCTTGGAAAGTTCTTGACCACCACAAACTTAGGTCTGCGCCCGTCTTGGAGACAGCTATTTCCACCACTGGGCTTTTTCCCTCAAGCTCATGCCCACTCTTGAGAACTTGCTTATATTGTCTTGTCAGCTCTTATGGTGTCTTGTCAGCTCTTATGGATTCTTGTGTAAAAGCTCGGCGACTCCATTGTCTTAGTCCTCAGCATGTCTTTCTTTGTCAAATTTATCTTGGAAGAACTCGAGCAAGCAACGATTGACGGTCTTGGGAGGCTTCTTGGATGGAATGGCAACAAACGGTCGACTAAAACTTTTATTCTGGTGCATTCAAGCGGGTCTTCGTTTTGCTCTCTCGCGCGCGCCCAGAAATACGGCTGAACTCCACGATTGCGAAAGATAGCGACATTCGGACATATCCTCCTGCAGCGGCAGCAGATGTTCCTGCCTGACGCATGGCCACGGCAAGTATGCACTGAAGCTAGGTGCAACACACTTGACGGAATGCCTGCTGCTCCGGTCCTTCGGTGTGGCTAGTTCCTGGATTCTCAATCTGTCGGTGCATTCGTGGCGATGGATATCCCTGCGGAGAAAATGCGGAGGCAGGGCAGATCAATTGCGGAGAACCAGTTGGAGTTTCATTTTGAGGACCTCTTGCGCGAATGCGAAGGAAGCCTAGAAGAAAGTAGGGCTCATCGCCCGTCAGATTGGAAGTATAAATACATGGGAGGGAGGACCCCGAAGTAAAGAGAAGATCTGTCTGGGATCGCTACAGCGAATTCGCCCTTGCCTATCTTTCTACAAGATCCGCATTTCTTGTCCTTCATTCTACCGATCAAGAGACGTCTCTTCGAATCTTCCCAAGATGAAGTTCTCTACGCTTTTGTCTATTGGCGTCTTCGCTGCCGCCACATCTGCTACCACTCCTAAGGGTTTGGACGATTTCGCCTGGGATGTTGAAGGATACGCAAAGGACAATCCGGTTGGCGGTGCTGCTGTTGGTGGAAAAGGTGGTCCAACGGTCACGGTCACGGACTATCCCACTCTAGCTACTGCCCTTGCAGGCAATGCTCCACGCATCGTGAAGATCATTGGCGCGATCAAGCCGGAGGCTCGTGTCATTGTTGGTTCCAATAAGTCTTTGATCGGATGCAAGAACTCTGGCAGCATCTATGATAAGGGTATGTTACTAAAATTTTAGAACTGCATATATTCCCGTGTCCAATTGCTAATGTACTACTGTATTGCAGGTATCACGGTAGCCAATGCCACCAATGTCATCATCCAGAACTTGAAAGTTAGCAATGTTCTTGGAAATGATGCTATCACTATCAGCAATTCGACTCGTGTGTGGATTGACCACAATGAATTGACTTCTGATAACAACCACGGCCCGGATCACTATGTATGGAATGACTCCAAATGTTCTTGAAACCCAGTGGGCGGAATTAACGCTAACATTACTTACAGGACGGGCTGCTCGATATAATTAGAGGATCTGACTATGTTACTGTCTCCTGGAACTACTTCCACGACCATTGGAAGACCTCTCTCGTCGGAAACGAGCCAACGTTCACCCATGAGCTTGGAAAGTACCATATTACCTATCACCACAACTACTGGCAGCGTCTCGGAACACGTGGTCCTGCCGGTCGTTTCGGTTTCCACCACATCTACAACAACTACTACGAAGATTTCTACTACCAGGCCATCCACTCTCGCTCAGACAATCAGGCTCTCATCGAAGGAAACGTCTTCCGAGGAGATACTGGTGAAGCGGTCAGCACCCATGGTTTGGTCGTTCCTGAAGACTCTCCAAACTTCTGCGTCTGTGGTGATGACGAGAAGGATGGATTTGCAAATCTTGGGTACAGGAACGACTGGGGTAGCGCCACGCTCAACATTACCCGAGTTGGGACATTCAACAAGGCCGAATACAGATACAAGCTTACACCTTTGAAGTTTGTTGAGAACTTGGTTAAGCTCGGTGCTGGTATCGGAAAGGTCGATATCGATGTTATCGAGTAAATTGGACAATGAATTAAGGCACAGCGGCCAAACAGAGAGACTGAAGTTTAACATTAATTCTTGTACAATAAAACCCACATATGTTGAATGTGCTGGGACTTATATATATCGGCTATTTTTACTTTAAATTTAAATGTCTAATACCTTTTCGAACTTCGAATCGGACACATTAGCGATTGATAGATCTCGATCTCGATCTCGATCACCGTCTCTGTCCCTGAACCTGTAAATGCCATGTTCTAAAATCCACGTTAATTCCCACGTGCTGGGCGGGTAGCAGCTCTTATCGATAAGAACTGCTCGGTGGGGCAGCTCCAAGACAAACAAGGCTAGATGTTTTTTTGCACCGCAACAACCTTGTCCTGAGAAAAAAAAAGTTTCTGCAGCGCTCTCTAAGACAAAAAAAAAATCTTAAAGCTTTTTCTTTTCAATATTTTCTCTTTCTTCCCTCATCTACCATTTCCTTCACACTTTCTGTTCCTTTCCTGGAGATTCCAGGTCGCTGATTACCATCGAGTCTTGGTATCAAGTTTCGAAGGTACTACACCTGCCATCTTCGAGTTCCGCTGCTCATCTCTCCCCTCATCGCGATCGTATTAACAAATCGTCCTTCAAGCAGGACAAATCACTGCTTCTACAGCGAAAACTCCTCTTCAGGAACCCAAAAATCATCATTCTTCCATATCAAGGGCCATACCATATCAAAAATGGCCGAATTTGATAAACAGCAGTTCCTTTCCCTCCTGGAGGCTATTCTCCAACGTAAGTTCTCTGCTTCCTTCCGTGTTGATTGTTGGATAATGAATAGAAGAGTTAACATCTTCAAGCAAACACCGAAATCGTCAAACAAGCAACGACCTTGTTACAGAAGGATTTCTTCTCTAAGGCTCAGTCGTTACCGGTATTGATCGAAATCCTCTCTAGCCATCCAGAGCAATCTATTCGACAAATCGCAGCCGTTCAAGCCTCTAGACTCGTCAGTGTCTTTTGGCAAGGTGGTGATGGGAAACCATCTGAACTCGAGTCACAGAAAGAGCATATCAGAGCCGGACTGCTTCAAGCTGCCGTCAAGGAGCCCGCTGCTATTGTCAAGCATGCCACCGCTCGCATCATATCAGCTATCGCGAAGATCGATCTTCCTGAAGGACGCTGGGAATCTCTTCCAGGACAGCTTCACCAAGCCGCAACCTCTGCCAATGTCACGGATCGTGAGCTCGGTGTTTTTGTCCTGTTCACCCTTATCGAGACCTTTGAGGACCAGTTCTCGGATAAGTGGTCGGATTTCTTCATCCTGTTTGGACAGACACTGAACGACCCAGAGAGCTTGCAGGTTCGAGTATCCACTCTGATGGCCTTGGGGAAGATGGGCGAGACATTCGAAGCCGATGAGGACTCTGACAGCATTAAGAAGTTCAAGACACTCCTCCCGACTATGGTCGAGGTATTGAAGCAGGTCATCAGCAGCGGTGATCCAAAGCTCCTGGATCAATCTTTTGAAGTCTTCATTAACGCCGTGGCATCTGAAGGAGCCCTCATCGGAAATTATCTTAGGGATCTAATCGAGTTCATGAAGGGATTGGCTGAAAATACCGAGAATGAGGAAGATGTCAGATCCAAAGCTCTCAACTTCCTTTTGACTTGTGTTAGACTGCGTAAGATGAAGGTTCAGTCTATGAAGATGGGAGAGCCTCTCACTTTGATGGCAATTAAAATTGCGGCGGAACCACAGGACGACGACGAAGGTGGTGACGATTCTGCACCAAGCAGAATCGCAATTTTGATGATTAACTTCCTTGCCGAAGCTCTTCCACCGTCCCAAGTCGTTGTTCCTCTCATGAGAACCCTCGGACCCTATATCAGCAGTCAAAACTTCAACGAGCGACGAGCCGCTTTACTCGCCATCGGGTCTTGCGTTGAAGGCGCCCCGGATTTTGTCGCAACACAGATCGAACAGGTTATCCCCGTTATCTACGGCGCCCTCTCGGATCCTCATGTCAATGTCCGCAAGGCCGCTCTCCACGCTCTTGCCAATCTCGCTGACGAACTCGGAGAGGATATTGGTGCCTTCCACGCCCAGATCGTTCCTACTCTCATTCAGATGCTTGATAACGTGAATGATGGAATTGATATCAAGCGTAGTTGCTGTTACGCAATCGATGCAGTTCTAGGCGAAGTCGATTCTAAGGAAATGAGCGCATATGTACAAGAGATCATGCCTCGATTGGGCAACATGTTCACTCAGGATGATATCCCATTGAAGACTGCGGCTGTCGGAGCTATCGCGTCTACTGCCCGCGGATCCGGAGACAAGTTCCTGCAGTTCTTCCCAGACACGATGCAAGCGTTGAGCACCTGTTTAACTATCAAAGACGGCGAAGATGAGCTCAGTTTGAGATCTGTCACCTTGGATTGTATGGGTGCCATCGCGGAGGCTGTTGGACCAAAGGCCTTCACTCCATATGTTGAGAACTTGATGAAGGATGCTCACGAATCCATCAGGCTCGACCACACTCGCTTGAAGGAGGGTGTTTTCTCTTTCTGGGCCATCCTTGCTCGAGTTTACAAGAATGACTTCGCACCGTTCTTGGGACCAGTTATCGGGACCCTTATTGATAGCATTCTCCAGACGGAGGCTGAAGTGGATTTTGGAAACGACGACGAGGCGCCACTGGTTGTTTCCGAAATTGGGGGGACCAAACTCGATACCCCGGTTATCATTAGTGATATGATTGGAGATGACGATGATGACGACGAAGATAGCTGGGAGGATCTTGCTGCTGTGACTGCGGTCTCCTTGGAGAAAGAAGTTGCTATCGATGCCATCGGAGAGATTATCTCCCACTGCACAGAATCCCTCCCGCAGGAACTATTTAATAAATCCGTTGACACTTTGGTCGAAAAACTCGGTCATATGTATGAAGGAGTTCGCAGAGCTGCTATCGATACGTTATGGCGGACATATGCTGCCTACTGGTCGGCACAGACTAAGGCTGGTGTCAACCCACGCTGGGAGCCTGGTCTCCCGTTAAAGACGCAGCCCACTGCAGAACTCCGACGACTTGGAAATCTTTTGATGCCTCGCACTTTAGCTCTCTGTCTCCAAGAAACGGAAAGAGAGGTCGTAACTGCCGTCGCCCACAATCTCGGAGAGACTTTGAAGATCTGTGGCCCTTCCCTATTCTCAAACGAGGAGGGTGGGGTTCTAGAGGATGTTATCACCGAAACCCTGACCCAAATCAGCTTGATCCTTTCTAAGAAGCATCTCTCCCAACTCGAGATGGACGACGATGGAGAGCTCCTCGATGGCTTGGAAGAGAGTTCCGAGTACGACTGGGTTCTTATCGAGTCTGCCTTCGATTGGCTGCAGGGATTAGCTGCTGCCCTTGGACCTACTTTCGCCACCGCATGGACTCAACTTAGCACCGAGGTTCTCAAGTACGCTTCCTCCACAGAGAGCATTGAGCGTTCGCACGCTGTTGGTGTTACAGCCGATTGTATCCGTTACATGCAGGGAGGTGTTACCCAACACACCGCTTCTCTCATGCAAGTATTGTTGCGCAGACTCGGCGACGAAAATTTTGAAGTCAAATCCAATGCCGCGTACGGAATGGGTCTTTTGTGCTTCTATAGTGAAGATAAGGTTGAGGTCACGAAGCATTATAATGAAATCTTCCAGAAACTCGAGGTCTTGTTCGCAACCCAGAAGCACAGAGGCCGGGATAACGCCTGCGGATGTGTCGCCAGAATGGTCATGGCCAACATTAGTGCTATCTCCGATCTCAGTCAAGCTCTCGATGTCTTGCTAGGTGTTTTGCCACTCGAGGAAGATTTTGAGGAGAACGATCCTATCTACACCATGTTTGTTCAACTCTGTAAGTGTCACTTGCCTTTCACAGCGCCATCTATTTCTTGCCACACGTTACAATTTGACGATACTTACGCGGTAAACATAAAACAGACAAGGAACAAAACCAGATTGTCTTTTCTAAGACCGACAGGATCCTCCCGCTGCTAGAGAAGGTTCTCAACACTCCGTACGGGGAAAACAAGAACCCGCTCCTCGACACTACTCGCTCCCAGCTCCAAGAACTCCTTACTTTCATTCACCAGAACAAATAGACAATAGACTTGGAATTTCTTTGATTCCTTGTGACGAACTTAGCGATACGTATTTCCTCAAGCATGAGTGAATTAACGGACCAATTTCTTCTTTCTTTGATTTTACCCCTGAGTGAATTACCCCATGATCTTTATTTACCCGCAGGCGTTTTGAATTTTATATCTTTTCACAACCCTTGCTTGCAATCTCCTGTATTTTAATTATTCCATAGACTGTGTGGTTTTTTTGCATTCTGCTAAAAGTCAATTGATCCTGCGCCTTAAAGCAAGACCCTGAATTCATAAACAATAAATACAGAAAATAATCGTGAATGAACCAAAGTAGTTAGACATGGCATCATTGGCTTTTACATGCTCGACCAATCGAAATCCCACGGAGTTTTAGCCTCCTCAAATGCATCCATGATATTCTGCAAAGGAGACGGAAGCTCAACATACTCCTCCGGCCGGACAATTTTCTTTAACAGCCCTTCACTCAATTTATTATCTTCCTGCCATTTCTTTATCGCACTGAAATCCCTACATTTCTTATTCACACTAAAGTCAGGAAACGGATTGGCCTGTGTGTTGACCCAGTTCAACGTGATAGTGTCAAGATTTGCCTGACACATCAGATTCTGGAGTATGATCCCAGCACAATGGCTCAAATGGATCCAATGGAGCCTATTCAATTTCTTCTTCTTCGTGTCAAAATAATAATCGAAGAAAACCGCCTTTCGAAGTGCGTTCAAACAGTGGATTTGGTGTATTGAATCGAACTGGGCGAGGTGGGTGTCTGGCGGGAACCCAAGGGATTCGGGCAGTCTGACCGTTTTGGAAGGATCTTTGCCTAGTTTTATCACGTCGGATGTTTTGATTGCGAACATTGCGACATGAGATATTGACTCCCAGGCCTCGTCGACTTGTGGGGATGGTGGGAGTCGGTAGATTGACGGATTAGGACCCGGGAACAGAGAGCCGTTGATTTGTTCGGCTCTTATGGGGACGTCAACCACGTTTTGTAGGGGTGCTATAAAGCTTTATTAACCATACTGCTTCCAACATGATCAAATGACGGCCAGCTGCTTGTTCCGACCTTATTGCATACAGTCTCGTAGGTATACCCGACTACCGAACCATGGTATCCGCCAATGACTTACAATAGTAAGAAAACTCCTTTATTTCCTGATTTACGGGCCTGTTGTAGAATGTCTGGTAATAACAGAACACGGAGCCGAGGAATAGGGATATGTTTAGGAGGGTGATGCAGGCGTGGACGCTGAGAAATCTCCACTGGTTATAAGGAGAATCGATATTGGGAATATTGCAATCAGTTCCCGCAACCACAACGGAAGTATCAATCTCTTCTTTTGGATAATTTAGAAGAGTCTTGTCACTTTCATTATCGGTTTCATAGGGGTTATAATTGTTAAGCCGCGACAACGATCTCGATCGGGAGGAGACAGCGTTGTATTTTGGGAGCTCTTGCGTTGCGAAGAGGCTCATTATCGAGGAGACAACTTTGGATGGCTTCATGACGGAAGTTAGCGGAGGTCAATTGGATCCTGAAACTTAGGTCTGATGGGGAGGGAATGGTAAGACCTTCAAACACGTTTAGGCTCGTCGGTGGTATATAATATTTGGGTATCTCTTATGATGTTGCATGTTGGAAGTTCGAATTACAATTGAATGGCGATGGCTGGCCGCGAAGTCCCAGAATGGACTTTTCATGCGAGCTTTCCTTTGGACGCTAATTTCTGGCTGCGTGCGGTTACCACCTGTCCGACAATCAGGAAGTATGCTATGCATTGGAAATGTTACCCAACATGTTCTCTTGTCGAAGGAAATTTTGGCCGCCCGTTAAGCCGACAAAACTAACGTTATAGCGCGTTCCTGCGTGTAGATAGTGTCACAAAGTTTCACATATACTTAACTTAGTAATTATATTCCGAATCACTCCGCTGGAGATAGGCGTTGATACCGGTACCAGCTAGATGTCTGAAAGTTCTCCCAACCCTATCCGCCTCGATGTTATCCAACTGAGTCCAGTTGAGATACCAATCTAATACGTACTACTGGACAAAACTGCGTTCTCGGAAGCCTAGAAGAAATTACCAAAATGAAGGTCACCCCAGCTTTGCATCAAACAGTCTCGTTTTCCGACTAAATGGTATAAATGCACGGGCATTTGCATATAGAAATGGCCACTGTATAGCATAATTTGATGAAATGCAGCTAACAGCATGCGTTGGGCCAGAGCTTTCGCTAAGGACACATTGGGAAGCTACATTTTGTTTGAATATTGTGTATCGAGATTAAAAGGTTGTGCACCATGAAATGCAAGCAATTTGTCAGCCTTATAGCGTACTAGGGATTTTTTATATCAAGTGTCTGAGCGGTAACACCTTCCAAGATCTCTTATGGCTAGGCTAGATCTCTTATAAGATTTCACCGTAGGTAATAGCCTGCATGTAACTCGCCTATCTATATTGGCTTTTATTGTGGACACACCTTTGAGATTTTGCCATGCATCACAAACTCAATCTCACCATTGGAGATGTTCCAGATATCCATATGGAAATCTGATCATATGACCGAATGCATGGCCGTGCCGGGGTTCCATGTTTACAGTTCTCCAAATCCCTAGTTCGAGTAATCAGATATCTTCCCAGGGCTAACGGATTGCAGATCGGTCGAGAAAGTTGGCCCTGAATATCAGATCTAGAATTCGTATCTTCAAATACAGATCCAATAGCCCTCTATCATGTCATAGTTAAGTTTTCCGTGTGTCTGCTTAAATTTAACCAAAAATATTTTCCAAAATGCAACATTCAATGAATGAACGGATATCAAAGTTGCCGAAACATACGTGTATACACTTCTGAAGGAATCGAGAAAACCTGCAGCTGGTGATATTTCTGCATCTAAAAGTATCCGAAAGAATTTGTCAACTCTGTACTACTGTTCATGAGGAAGGTGCTTTCGGGAATACCTCCATGTCACTCACTGAGGAATCGATTCCAGATCTCCATGTCAATACGAGCTCGAGTCGAATCCAGATCTATAGAAATGCGGCCAACCGTGAAGTTATATGCGGATTCTTATACTAGATATCCCTTCTTTCTAAATCCTTGATTTTGTATCACTTTATTGCTTTAATCTGTCTCTAAATTCCCAAATCAAACCGTCCAGGATCCATATCAATACACAAAGCAAATATATTCTGCGCACTGAGCACTCTGCGACGTGTATATATATTCGACTAGCATCCATCCATCTGGAAGTCATCGAATTTGCAAAACATCAATCTCGAGCTCGTCTACAAATTCTTCAATCAAATCTCATCCGCACTATTCAACGCAATACCTTCTATATCTCTATCGCAATGTACTTTTCAAAACTGCTTACGGTTCTGGCTTTGGCCCTCCCAATGGCACTTGGAGCCGCAATCCCACCGCAGAAGAGAGGCCACGGTGCCACGACCAACAAGTTTGCAGAATTATACGAGTAAGAAAACGGCAGTTAGCCAATTATAGTGGATACCTCTCTGTTATGAATAACGCAGTTTGGAATTTATGATCTAATTTTGGGACAGTGTCGGCAGCTCGCCGCCTCCCGCTGCTTTGAAACGTGACCATAGCGCGTCGAATGCACTTGCCACGCCAGAACTTTATGGGTAAGGAGATAAATCTTTTAGTAATGCTGCATTAGTTAGCAATCGAATGACTAATAATGACACTAGGACCGACCATGTCAATGTGGGCAAGAGATCACACACGCACGGCTCTGTGATCAACGGGGCTACTCCAGAATTATATGGGTATGGAGAATGAAGTCTTTCTTGAAGGTGATATTTCATTAAAGCTGATCACGGAGATAGAACCGACCATGTCAATGTTGGAAAGCGAGAGCCTGCTATCACTGGAAAAGAAATTTCTAAGTAAGTGCTACATCGTTATGTATGTACGGCGCAGACGTATATATTCCGAGATGTCTAATTGGCCTATAGCTTAGATAGTTAGATCTATATATGGCAAGAGTGTACTAGTATACTCTCTGAAGATCAGATTAGATGGAAGTGGAAAAGGAATGTACCCCGGTACAGTATTATGTTGTAGTTATGCAAGATTGGTTTAAATGTATTGTTCTCCGCTTTTATTTTGTAGTTTAAAACCAAGATACTATTATCGTAGCTACGAGAAAGGTCATTTTGATTTTAACTGGCCTGAGCTCACCACAAACTCGTGTACGAACACTTAATAAATTTGGAGATACAATCCTATTTTTCCCACAAGGAAGATTTTTCAGCTCGAACTCATGGGACTATGCATTATTCCTTACAAATATATTTTTCGCGCCTTTTTCTTCTCTTTTTGAGCTCGGTAAACTTCTTCAGAACGTGCTAGAGACCTCTACGGGAAGAGATAAGATAATTGGGGATTTAATTCGTCGATAGTGTGGCAATATACACCCACTTGCTTCGAACGTATGCCCTAACCTTGACGGCTTTAAAACAATTATGTCCAAATATTCAAGTCCCCAGTTCTAAGCAGCCTCTGTAAGCAAATTTATAAGATTTGACACATCAGGTAGTCTTGACCGATCAAGGGCCACATTTTGTGATTGCTCAGATGATAGGTTAAGAGACCAAGTATTTAGTTTTCCGCGAAAGAGTTTTCAGGTTATAACAACGTTAACAACTCACGCAACGTAATCTAGCAACTGGTCCAAGCGGGAGTCGAGTCGAACCCGCGGGGATATTTAGCGCCCCGAGAAGAATAACCACCTATTGGCGTTCTTAAATTTCTCATCTATATAGCCAACTATGTATGATTCATTATTCATGAAATTCATGATGATATTTTTTTGGAATTTTTCCGAAGGATGCTCTTCAGTTCATCCGTTATATTTGTCGAAAGCCAGGGTTATATAAGGCTATATCCTCATAGCTGTCTGCTCCAGCTGCAGAACTGCCAAATCACCCCATTCACACCACCTCTCACAAACGTTAACGCTGCAAACCATTCTTTCACAAATCTTTTCCTCAAAACCCTCCTCTTCGACCAACCGTTCTCCCCAGCACATCCTCCTCGAAAGCATCTTCTTCGAATCATTTCCCTTGGCGGCAACTACTCACAAAAACACTGTGTATTCTCTCCACAATTAAGCGTAGTTGGCCTCGCGTCTCTTAAGCTGGTTTCATCACTCGATTCTCGTTGTATACTACTGGCATTATAAGACCAAGGTAAGCCTTGACGAAATTCTCCTTCAAGACCTGTACTTACTCTTTCGAATATCAGGAGTTTTTTGATAAACCTAAGGCAATCCCGAGATCTACAGAAGCTCCTGTCACTACCATCCAAATGAGTGATGAGACGAGAAACTACGATGGCTTTGATGATAACAAGTTCTCCCAGTTATTGAACGCACAAGACCTTAATCAAGCCATCTCTTACTGCCGAAACCAACCCGAGACTTCTATCACAATCGTCAATACTCTACGCAACCGAAACGAGTGGGACCTTGCCATAATATACTGTCGATACTTGATCCCACTCCTAGGTATCGACATGTCTGTTGATTATAATCTTTATCCGAAACTGAAAAATTTCCAATGCTACCATCTCTATGAAACAATGGCAACCTGTACCGAGCGTTGCCGAGTTTTTGTCCCAGAGGACTGCAAAATTGTCGCTCTTAGGTACTTACATCTTGCGATGGCTTGCCTCCTCAGAGATCACCCGACCTTGAGTCATCTTCCATCGCTTGAAAGGGATCTCAATGAAAGAATTCTGAGTTATCGAACGACAACGACGCCAGTTACCTTGAATAGACAGTTCGTTGGCAGGATCGGCCGTTACATCAATGGTGAGAATTCAAGAGCTATCACTAGGATGAAAGCTGAAGAATCTGAGGGCGAGAGTTCAGGGGTTGTGATTGATGCGAAAGAATTGGAGGACAACGATTTAGAGGGCTTGGGAGGGCAATAAACATTGCTTTCCGTTTATTTCGGAGAATAATTATTTGGATTTAGAGCCATTTATACACAACTAGTAGCTTCGAGGCTACACCACTAGCACCCTTATTCGAAATGGCAATACACATGTTCGGTCCGTACTCACGGCGACCAATGAATTCCAAGGGTAATATAAATTATATAAACTATTTATTTGGGCTGAAAGATCTTATCATGCCATACCAGATATTCTATTGGTTAACTGATCAAGGAGATCTCGAGATAAATTATAGGGAGTGGTAGTATTAGGGACAGAAAAAGTCTTTAGTATATCACTAAACCCTGCTAATAAGATTAAGCTAGTAACTAGGAGGAATAATTCTTCCATGGTGGACAGGATATTGTTTTGGGAATTGCTTACTATAGGGTTTGTTTTTCTTCAATCGATAGACAGTATCACCGATTGATGGTGATAATGAGACTGTGATCTATAATATTTAATATAATCATAAAAGAGTATTAGTCCCATCTTTCCCCTCAAGCCTCTTTCCCTCTCCCTCCCTCCCTCCTCTCCTCCTCCTCCTTCTCTCTCCTTCTTCTTTCATATTTCTCCCTCATCACCTCACCTTCGCCTTCAGTTATTAAGAACCTAAGCTATACAAAGCTTAGACATCATCTAGATTTATAATCCAGAAGCGAGAAGCCTCCAATAGCACCGCCCGACCCGGTATAGGACGGCGATTGTCAGCCACAGGGTCACGAAATATTCCGGGTAACACCAATGGGCTTCAAGCGGTCGGTTCAACACCAGCAACGGCTCATGGACCGTCTGTTCCCGTAAGAGAAATGGTGATTTGTCAGTGTATATATCGACGACTTCGTGGTCTACAGCCAGTTGTTCGAAGACCTGGCAGTTCATCGAACAAATGCTGGTGTCTTTTGGTCAGCTGGCGGAGAGCCTTAACCTGTTCTGGAGTAATGTTGTCTAAATATAATCAGCATTATCTACAAAAAATAACACAATAAGAGTATTCAATACTCACATTATACATCAACATTAATACTCAAATATTTCTATACCACTTGGTATCTCACTCCAAAAATGTTTGAAAAAAAGATTTTCCAACGGGATTTTAAGCTACACTCCAAGATTCATCAGTTGGCAAACATTCATCAATTCGATACAGGGAAACCAGAAAAGGTATATTTTAGGTTGGATGAACTGTTACTCCTCTTCGATTACGTTGGATCACAAACAAGGAGATTGGAGAACGTATGTGATCGATTCTTTTTATTACACAAATTTATGCTGACCGGTTGTATAGCTGAAACAGCATTGCCTCCTCTGGCAGATATTTTTCCTTTTGCGGGAACGAAGATTATCGTGAGCAAGGAAGATTTTAAACCAAGATATCAAGAATTTAATACTTAGTTTCAATCTTACTTTATCTTAAGTCTCATTTTATTTATTTCCTGTATCATATTTTATTCCTTATATTGTATTTATTTCTCACGTATTTTCCTTTTCCATTTCCTTTCTTTCTTCTTTTTAATGTGCTATCTAGTCTAGCTCCAATTATTTAAATATACTTTTCTATTATTTATGAGACCAATCTTTAAATCGCTCCTTTGTACTTTAATTTATGGAATTACGGAACATCCTTGTCTCGTAAACCAGCCGCGACGCACGAAGGAACATCCAGCCCCCCCGGGGAGTTTTAGTCAGCGTTTTCTGTCTCCAGTTCATGAGAAATCTGAATTGGTCAATGTAACACAGCCTTGTTCTACGAAACGATTGTATAACTCAAATTACAGACTATAATCGACGACTATCATCATGATAACTTGGCTCGCATTTGAGATTTATTATATAGCTGAGTTTTACCCTCATGTGCATTCACCTTCTAGCAGAATTTATAGGTAACCGCCAAAAACAAACCCAAAATGTTAATTCAGTACGTACTCATCAGAAATTTATAGCTAAATATCTACTGTGATTGGCTCCGGCAAACCTATTCTAAGATAGCTAGATCCATTGGACTCCCGCTCATCCTCGTCACTCTAGGCTTTAAATTCCAGATCAGCCATTCGATATACTTATGGTGGAAGATTGAATGACAAATCGGGAGGTTATTACTGATATGAGACTTCATGTTGATCATGGTGGAGTAAGTTTCGATATCGAAATGGGGGATATAAATCTAAAAATCATCGAGACCAGGAAGGCGGGGGGTGTAATGGTTAAGGAGATAGTCTCAGTGACTAGTTACGAGACTAGGAAGTGGACTAGGAAGAAGTGTGATCTAATTCTGCGGCCAGATAAATATTTATAATTTGACAGTCTTGCGACCAAATCATTATTGTATGGTACCATTCCGATACAGAATTATAAGACCAGTCTCAGAACTTCTTCTCGAACATATTTTTTCGATGCACTTTTGAAACTAACGCTATATATATCTGGTAAGATGGTACTTAAATACTTAGCTATGAGAAATTATACCATGGGTTAGATTTGGTCGCCCTATACGTAATTATACGTGAACCAGCCGCGAGTTGGATCAGCTTTTGCTGTTCCGCTATATATCTCGAGTTATTGCATTCATTAGGGGAGTGCTCGAGAAAGTAAGGTAATAACTAATGTGCTAGAAAGCTGACGACGAGACTAGTCAAAAAGAGGGTATATACATCTTAATACTCTTTAAATCGATTTATATGCAGAGGATTTGTTGTAACATCGTAGTAGTCTTAGGCTATTTTAGTTATTCGTTTTTAAATATGTATCTTCGTGAGATGACTGGACTTATTTTATGATAATACCACCTCTATTTCCAGCACAATACTTCCATATAATAATGCTGAGCAAATAAGCTAGGCCACATAATTTTAGCCTACGTGCCATCCCATGGTATTGTATGAAGCTGGTTTGACGCCAGAACCTCTGGTTTTATGAAACTTTTTTTACTTTATTTTATTGAAGCTACCGTGTGGATGACAGGACAACAAATTTTTCATTACTTCATTATATTACTTTCCAGATCCAATTTATCTATTTATCATTTGAGCTAGAGTGCTGTAGTTTGATGCTCAATATATCAACAATATATGCAATAAATATGTGGCCGTAACCGTGTCAGTTTGGGGCTTGATTTTGTGGCTAAAGACTAGTCGACTGTGGTGATGTCTCCTTGCTAAAGTCGACTCCCACAAAATCCAGCACCATTTCCACTCATCAAATCAATCAACTGAACATCACATCCAAAATGCCTAAGAGCCCGCAAAATATTCGACCGGTTTGTACTATACGGATCGGAAATAAGAGATGGAACCCACGCCCACGGCCAGCCGCAAAAAGCTATGAACTACTCTTTAAATCGACGAATTACCCGCCACATGCGCCACAATACCCGAAACCATTCACATGTGGCAAACGCAACGCCGAGTATTTACGCCCGGATTTCCAAATAGGGTTTTATTCAATAATTTCTTGCGGAGTGAGGTAACAGCCCAATAACTCAGTGGTTAGAGTGTCGTTCTTATATGGAGGTTCTGGCGTCAAACCAGCTTCATACAATGCCATGCGAAGGTCGCGGGTTCGACTCCCGCTTGGACTAAGTTCCAATGAATTTCTACCCATTTTTTTGCATTTTTTTTAAGTTCAAGATGTTGGGACATACCTCTGTGTTGGAGGAGAAAGTTTGACTTTTTTTGTGCTTAGCGATTCCCCGCACAAAAACGCAATTATATTGCTACATGTCGTGATAGAGCACTCTTTTCTCTTCTAACTGGTCCCTAAAAATAGTCGGCACAGTCTATTACTTGTGTTTCTATAATCGATACGAAACTCTGATGTCAAGTTTTGTCGGTTTCGTTTGATGGTTTGGTGTTGTGGTAAAATATGTTGTGTAACCTGTTTAGGCCCTAGCAATTTCTCATTCCTGCCTAACGCGGTGCCAAGATCTCCGTTTTAGGTTATAGAATCAAACAGTAAACCAACAACACCCCAACACCCAACAGCACGATTGCATTAATTGCGATAACTTCAGCTGTGTTAGAAGAGCCCTCGTATACCAGGTAGATATACTCACGCTTCTCACAATTAGTTATTCGATTTCTATGTAATCTTCCTAAAGTAAGTTAATAGTTAAACATCCGGAGTAGAATTCTACTCCAGCAGGGCAAAGCCTGTTCGAGAACCCAACCGTAGCAATCGATAACCTGGGCATTATTGTATCAACAGCGTTAGCGTGCTGTTCGGATGGAGTATCTACAACATCTGAAAGAACAATATGGTATCCAACAGACCAAACTAACTTCAGTTGCGTTCGCGTTCTTGTAAAACCATAAATTTGATAGTTGGCTGTGTCATATGAAAACCAATCTCGCGGGATAACAGAGTTTCCCGTTATCTGATATATTTCTGGCCTCCAATGCTCAAGCCGCCAAACTCGTTTACCGCTCAGCATAACAATTCTAATTTGATATCGGCGGATCGTTTGGAAAACGTTAGTTGATGGTAACTAAGCAGATAATGGAGACATTCCAATATTCGGTCGGTTCGAGAATCCTGCGGCCCTAAATTAATCAAGTATGTTGCATACTCCAAGATCCCTGAGTTCAAAGTTATCCTTCACAAGGGCAGGGTGAAAGATGTACACTGGTGCACATCTACCGTGTCAAATATACCGCCACCCAACCGCCACCGCCAACTGACTGTCAAGTAATCTGTTGAGCTAACACTATAATCATATTGTCAAGTGGTCGCCTCCTGAAACACACAAAGGAAACATGAGCTCAAATACTCGTTTCTTAGTCCAATATATACCGTCTTCCCTTGGCCCGTGGTTGAATAGTTTTATGACCATCTGAGCTTCTCAGAGAATTCGGGAAATTGCAGATCAAGTTCATTATCACTGCTTAACCAATATGAAGCAATCTCTACCATTTCTAGCATTACTAATCTCCCCGATCTCTGCATATTCGATCGGGAATTTAAAATTTATGTCTCGCCAGGCGGCAGGTTTAGGCAATTTGACGACATGTAGACTCTGGTCCCACGCCAGTAAGTAGACTCACCTCGCTATACTATCATATCACTAATGTGACTTGACAGGCGTTCAAACTGAAAACAAAATATACATATATGGCGGCGAAGGCAGCCGTTCGTCACGAGGCAATGACAGCTTCCCTCGCTTTTTGTCACTCGATATCGATAAAGGCTTTGATACCAAAAAACCCAGTTTTAAAGCACTTTCTGCACCCGATTTAGGGCCGCCCGCAGTTGGTATGAACAATTTATCTCGAATCTAATAAGATGTGCTAACGGTGTGTAGAAAATGCAACACTATGGTACGACAAATTGAGAAGCAGGGTAATTCTTTACGGTGGAGCATTTCAAAGTACGAGTGGTCAGGTCGATACCATTCCGCAAGCGATTTGGAGCTACGATCTCGTCCAAGAGCAGTGGTCGGCTCTCGCCACAGAAGGAGATCCGATCACAAGGGTCGCGTCAGGTGCATCAACTTCTTATGACGGTGTGGGATACTATCGGGGCGGCCAAGGCGACGCTCACACCACGCCGAACTTTCCTGAATCCTCCCAAATGAAACTTCTTGCTGGGTATGACTATAATTATCAATCTCAAGTTTAAATATTCCGCTGATAACACGTAGAATGCGTACGTTCAACATGTCCTCTTTGGTATTCGATGGCAACAACGATACAATCTCAGCTTTCCCTCCTCAGATATCAGGAGGGTACCGACAAGGAACACTCGTACCGATAGAGCTTTCTGGAAGAAAATATCTTGTCAATTATGGCGGCGGTGGCCGACAAGGAGTCGGGTTATCCATGGGAAATGTTTACGTCTACGACATTGAGGCGAAACAATGGTACGAACAGCCTGCGGCAGGAAACACACCGCCAAACGCACGAGGAGCTTGCGCCGTTGTCGCTTACGCACCCGACGGAAGCTCTGTGAATATCTACAATTATGGTGGAATTACCTATGACAGCAGTGGTTCGTATCAGAGTGCATCTACATCTATGAGTTAGTACTAATATTTGTATAGCCCAAAGATTTACTCAAAGCCACCAGATATGGATATTATCCATACCCGCTTTTTTGTGGATATTGGTCGATAGGAACGATAGATTGCAATCCGGCGGCTTGCAAGATCACACTTGCCATCTGCAAGGTACAGGGATGCTAATAGTTGGAGGGAGAGATTTTTCAACTGGCTGTGACAGCAGGCCGGTGAAAGTATTCAATATTTCAACCCTCGAATGGGAACCAACTTTCACATCCTCGCGGTCAACGTACCAACTTCCGAACGAAATTGTCCTCCAAATAGGAGGAAACAGTACAGGATTTGCGCCTTGGAACAATAGACCACTCCTCCTGCCGTCTGATCCGAACTCTCCATTTTATAACCTGGCAAGTTCTCCCAACACTCCAGCCCTAGCAAACCAGCCTCTAAAGAACCGAGATGGCATAATAGCGGGCAGTACTGTCGGTGCCATAGCCATTGTCGGGATCATCTTAACCATCTTTCTGCTGAGAAGGAAAAGAAGTCGAAACCGTGACGGGACGGGACGCAAAGAGAACTTCCACAACGAAGTGTTCGCAAGTATTGATCCTAACTCGCAGCCAGCGACAGATGAAACTCCACCCGACTCCCCGGAAAACTCCAGGAAGTTTTGGTCAGGAATACGGCGTACACCCTCCAGTGCAATGCCACACATACCCAGAAGACCTATGGAGCGGAGGAGGAATGAATTGAGTGTGATCGATACTTCAGTTGGTAGGTTTCCATCTTGAAAGAATACCGTATTTAGTATACCCTGTAACACGAGATTTGATCTAGGCTCGACGGATGATCGAAATTCAATAATTAAGGACTCGCCTTACCCTCCTCATTATGAAAGCCAGCGAGAAATGGTCCAAGTGTATCCTGGTGTCGCAGAGTTACCTGCGGAGTCGATGAGCAGCGACGAAATATTCCCAATTACCAGCATCGACACCAATATGACAGGCAGTGACATTACAATGGGAGAACTAGCGCCAAGGGATAAAGGAAAGATCCGTGATAATATGGTCTAGTAGGATATAGTCCAAAATGGCAAGGTATTCATTCATGTATTGTACAAATAATAGTAATATAACATATACACAATCTTCACACTCAAAGTTTCTCAAACCTTGGCTTCGTCCTTGTCAAACTTCCTTTTACTGCAGCAGGAATGTCCGCCGTCTGTAATGCACCTGGATTCCAAGCCGCCGTATACCGTAGACCTAAAAACATTAGAAATATTATAGCAAAAATAGAGAGCTAAAACTCACCATCTTCAACTGAATGATCAACAGAGTAGTTAAGGATTTCCTTCGATGATTGCACAGCAACCGCTATTCGAACTTAATAAGATCGGACTGGAATTAATTGCGCGGAACAAGACTCACGACTTTTAGAGGCGATTAATTCGGCTAGTTGCAAGGCTCCTTCCAAAGCCTCTTTTTTATCCTTGTAAACGGCGGTCACGAGTCCGTTCTTCAAAGCCTCCTCCGCACCGAATATCCGAGCTGTGTAGCAGATATCTTTTACCCATGACATCGATCCAACGACCTTGACCAATCTAGACAGGGATCCAACGTCAGCAGCCAAGCCGATATCGACCTCTTTGACCGATAGCTTCACATCCGATGTGCAGACCCTTATATCCGTTGCAGTCGAGAGATCGATCGCCATGCCGAAAGAATAACCGTGCATGACGCTAATGACGGCTATACGCAGAATAAAATTAAAATTATTTCCCCATAACGCGGAATGGTTCGGAATGCCTACGTTTCAGACACTTCTCAGCCTGTGTAACGGCATTTTGGAGCGACAAAAGCATAGGACGGAGATCGGCAATCATCTTGCGCGCCGGGTCCACGGTTTTTGGGGAACCTGCCAGATTGGCTTGTTTGATATCCAATCCGGCGGTGAACGCCTTATCCCCGGCGCCGGTAAGCACTATAGCGCGGACGTCCGAGTCGGTGGCGAGTTGATTGAAAACTTTCCCGATAGTAACAATCATACTGAAATTTCGGATTAGTCGGCTGGTGAGATTACGCCCCCTTAAATGCTATGGGCACTTTATGTTTGGAAATTCTCAAAATTGCCTTATATTTCTAACTGGCGCTGCGCTACTTACGATTCGGTAAAGGCGTTTAGGGCCTCTGGTCTGTTGATCTCAACCACCGCGACACCATCCCTGGGAAAGGATACATTGTAGTTTTCGTAGGAATACGTCTGTGGCATGCTAGGCAAGTACTCAATATACTAAATTATAAATATACACATTAAATGTTGGATGCTGGACTCCGGGATCCTGCAGCTTTTTAAGTTGGCTGTGCATAAGCGAAACCTGGTTCCGAGGCTAAAATCAACCGAGGCATCTTTGCTGGGAGTCAGCGTGTTTGTCTCAAGTATTTGCCTGGCGATTTCGTTGTTGGGGTTTTTTGTTTCCGGTGAGCATCACAAGCTCAAAGCCATACATATCACGATGTGCCTTGCAGGGGCCACGGTATGTACGTGGTGTATTTTCTGGTTGCTCGATCACGCGGTGCATCTTGTTGGCTTTGAGCAATTAAGTAATTGAGCAGTCCAGCACTTGCACAGCTTACTTTTCCAGCTTGAACAGCTAGTGTTGAGATATCGGTTGAGAATGTTTGAAACCAATTTCTGAACATCTTGACCATCCTGTGGCTATCTGCAAGGCAAAAAGACCGCCACTAAAATTCTTCAATGCCAGGTAAGGCTCGAAGGCGTAAATACCCAAGAGCTTAAAACTTTTAGACTGGAATCCAACTACGAAGTATACACCCCATGATATGTCCAGGAGCATCCGGAATTCAAATACCAATAGATCCAGCTGCTATCAACTGATGGGAATTGATAACAGCTAGATATCGTCAATCAGCCTCATAAGGCGTAAATAAACTAGAATGCAAGGCGACAGTTGACATAAAGCCGCTTCTTCAAAGACAGTCCGGTAACCCTGCGATACCGATATTAGCGGAAACTGGCGCGACAATATCACAAACGGAAGGATTAGCAATCGTAACGATCGCGGCCGCGATGGGGGTGCCCATTCTGACGGTATCAGATCGTGGCAAACAAAGAAATCTTCAGCCGCACCTCCGCAAACCTTTCATTACCATCCAATTGCATGGGATGCCAAGTTTCTACAGTGAGAATTAATGTCATGGCAAAGTCTTGAGGCTCGCTTAGCTGTATGCTGATTGGCAACATCAGGCGCGCCAAGGTCATGGCATGGGATTCTGTCGCGCCTAGACCGCTAGCATTAATGCTATGCAGGGGTCCGGTCGAAATCCCATGAATTTAAGATTTGTCGAATTGAAGGTTAGAGCTGGAGATAAACTTTTTGTATCCGGCTAGACTGGATGCGAGGAGTATTAATAAGAATGATCGCGAGATCCGATCCGCTTGACAAGTTTCCCTTTCAAAAATCAAACTTTCTCTTGCCATTTTAATCCTATCTTTTCAAACCTTCTGAGGACTTCATTTTAGGAAAACTCGACATTTCTCCCAAAATGCATCGACAGTTGCTTGCCTACATTGTCCCCTTCCTTCTACACCTAGTAGTGGGTGCAGATCCGGACGAACTCGCAGCAGTCACTATACAGAGCCAAACACCCTACAAACTTGCACGCGATTGCGTTAAACATTGTATCTGGGACTTTGGCATAAATAATCTTCGAAGTAACGTCTACACAAACTGGGACGATGTTGGTGGAGAACTCGGTTGCGGACCTTATCCTATCAACGGTTGCTACTGCAACCCCAAAGAGTCTAGCAGTGCGACGAGCATATTCTCAAGCTATATCGACTATTACTGCGGCACGACTGCTGACCCCGATAATCTGGTTTCGGCATTGAGCATCTACAACGATTATTGCGCTACTGCCAATGGCAACCCAACAAAGCCGATTCCTTTGCCAGTTTCAGCATCTTCTACATCGGCATCGACTTCCACTTCCGAGGCGGAATCGACGAGTGGCCCCTCTTCCACCATTTCCACCTCGTCCCCATCGTCGAGTGACACATCTATAACAAGCTTCTCTTCATCGTCCTCTACATCTCGAACAGGCTCTGCGACTGCAATAGACGCAGCCAAAACGCAGTCCGGCTCTAGTACCACCACCAACACTCCTGAAGAATCCGGATCCGGGCTGTCAAAGGGCGCCGTTATCGGAATCGCCGTTGGTGCCAGCTTGGGTGGTGTCCTCTTGATTGTTGTTGCTGTACTAGGATTTTGCTTGTACAAGCGTAGGACGAATGCATCAAAGGAGGCCGGTATGGGTGGCATTGAAGGCTATTAGAAATAAGATGGGATCCTGTGGGGCGTTTTGATGATGATAATGAAGTTTAGGGTAAATCTACAGATCTGGGCTTGAATTTAATACAACGTTGGTGCCTCCAGCTGTGCTGTCACTTTTGAGGATTAGATATTTTAATTAAAGGAAAAGAAAGTATAAAATATATTGCGATTTGTCCAGGATGTATGTACTTAATGCTAGCTTACTGACTCTTGTCTAACTTTTTTTCTCGCAATACACGAATTGCTATATTTCCGAATCGATTCTATATTCAACTCCTTTTGAATTCTGATTTCTGGCAAGCTTTTTATTAATAGCCTTACTCATGTAAATGTATAGATGCATAGGTATCGATAATATGTAGGAATCAATTATAGTCTCATCTACTGCAAGTGGCTAGGACGTATTCACGGATATCAACACATATTATCACGTTTTCCAAATGCAATAGGAATTGAAAAATATCGTAGTCTATGCTATATATAAATCATCGATCTCGGTCCTTAATGTTGAGCAAATGCATCTATCGAATCTACCACTCAGACTACATCAATTATACTATAGTAGAACTTTATTATAAGAGATTTCCAACACTGTAGTTTTAGGCGCCCCAAGGATTGAAACTGTTGCGAATATATAACAATTCCTTAGACTATAGAAACATTCTCTGGTGCGGAATTCATGAAGATACCACCCGCGGACTTCAATCTGTTGATCGTTGACCATAGTACAGTAGAGCGAGCTATAGTTGGGATGCAATGTTTATTATATCCCTCAATGTGTACTCAAACTTTTGCACGTTCTCATGCAAGCGACCGCTTCGGGAATTCATTCGATGCGGCGGTGGATTTTTCCTCTTTCTAGGTGGATACTAGAATCTCTATATACTATCTAAGGGGTTCTTTTTAAAACATTTTGTGTTTAATTCAGAGGTCGTCGCGATTTTTACAAAGCTGTCGGATCCGCGGACCGGCTGCAGTATCCGTCCCTATGATTACAACTATTCCTCTTATATAGACGTACCCATCTTTTTTCTTTTCTTCACAGGTCGAGGCAACATTTCATTTTTGTTATCGAGTTAATAACCGAATACAACATCTATTTGAAGCGTTGCAATCTACGTTGGGGAACCAGAATGCGGCTCTCAAAAATGCTATTTTATACGCGTCGGGATATACGGAGGATCAGAGTGGCATAGCAAAGCTTAAGCTTAAGCTTATTCGAACCGGGATCATTCGCCTTCCCTTTCGCTCAACCCCTATCATTTTTGCGGAGTCTGCTACCCTTTCATGTATAAACCTACTTAGATCCAAAGGTTCAACCAATGCAATGCATACATCTGTTAGGTTAGTTGTGAAATCTGGATTAAATTTAGTATAGTCGCTGTTCTTTTATTTACCACCGCTAGATGTCATATGTCGGCCTTTTAACAATTGATATTTAGGATGCAAAATGCGTAATTTGGTTAATTTATGCTTATTCGTGCTATCCTCGGGGACTGGGTGGTGTTATCTCGTGAACCAAACGCTGACCGCGAAAGATAGCAACTTTAACAGCGATCCTCAAAGTTAGTGTTGCCAGGCAAATGAAATTTCAAAAAGGGTGTTACAAATCAATCATTGTCAGCAATCAATTTACCTCTTGATTATCCGATATCCGTGGTTCGCGGTTTTCTAGAATTATTCTATAAATGACCCACTACCCAAAACCGTTGCTCTGTAAATTATTTGAATACGTAACATAGGGGCGGCGACGTCACGAAATATTTCCGCTCTGTTTGGCGGGGCGCAGTCAAACTTCTTGAAACGGGGTTGTTTCGTTGATTCCTTCTTTCACGTCAGCATCGAAGCGTGAAGCAGGCACGGGTTTTAACACCGATTGATTCGTAAGGACGGTCCTTCGGGTTCTATTAAAATCCCGAGATCCACGCATCCGCGGGGTAACGAGTCCGTATTGATAATGTTTACCATTTCTAATCTCAGACTAAACAGAGGGATGGTTCGGAGAGATGTTGAAGAAGTATCCCGGGATTGCATCTGGCGTGGCCTCATTAGTTTCGTTAAACTCATGCAAAGCATACGCCCGATCTGGCGAACCGATTGGATAGCGGGGGAACGAGCTGACCGGCAACCCCACCTACTAAGATATCACTTTCGTCAATTATCCATCTCGAAAGCCGCTTTCAAATTGATGCTGGGTCGAATCCACAACCTACCTGACTGGGAAGCCAAGACTCAAATTGAACGAATACACTGCCCCTTATCTTGCAGCACGTCGGTATACGGCAAAACACAACAAAACGTTCAGCCCACGCCGCAAACATGTTCAGCGCGACCAAACTTTCTCAAATTATTGAGATTGTATCAGCCCAGCCGTCTGCAAGAGTTGAGAAACGTGCCTGCATCTGCATAGACAGTTCGGGTCTGAGGCTGAACCTGCGAATACAATGTTTACTAAAGGAATTCTATTGACAAAATATTAAATACCAAAAATGAAGCTACGCACAAGGCTGGGCGCGCGCTGTCCAGCGAGAAATGCAAGCTTTGGCCAAGCACAAACAAATAGGACCCTGAAAATTCTCTCTGGCGGCTGGACCACTCTCCGAACAGGCTAGGAAACCCTTTCTCATTTATAACGGGTGCTGTCGGATCCGGTCTTAAAGGCCCGAATGTAACGCTCGCAAGGAATTATTATAATTAGATCTAGCGTCTGCATATTTTTCGAAGTTTTGACACTTCGAAATCTATCATGAATTGGTGGCCTCAACACGCAACAACTACCCTCATGTCGCCTACGCGCCCCCTTTTAGTTCAACATCGATAGACGATTCCACTTTTCGACAAGCACAAAGAATACGCCTAGTTAATATTCTACAGTTATATAGCACATTCAAACAGCATATTCCCATACACCGAGCGTTCGACGGGGTAATTCTTGGCAGTCTGAGGTCTTTTGACGGACCATTCTGTCGCCAGAGGTTCTAGTCTCGGCCCAAGGCTGTGCCGCGATCAAACAAATAAATATAATACGATCTAAGAGTACCCGCACTCTCTTCCAGTTTCCAAAAACTTTCTCAAACCTTTGTCAAAAAAGATGCCATTCTGCAACTCGACTGAGGGTCAATTTTGTAAGTAATTTCCAGAGTCCTTTTCGTTGTTTCAACACCAAAAATGCCACACGGTCAACACATTTCTTGAAAATTCTGCTGACAAAGTGGATAGTCTCAACCCAGCCGGTCTTGGGGTCGATACTCACAGTCTCGCAAATTGGTGCCATAACATGTGCAGTATGTATTTGAAGCAGTCGATATAATCAGTTAACACACATATACTCATGGAATAAACTTTGTAGGCCTTTGCGTTTATGACCACAGCGATAGCACTGTACCTTATCCAACAACATGCCTTACACTACACCCGCCCAGATGAACAGAGACAGTACGTCCCCATTTCGATATCGAGTTTATATCGCAGGTAGAATCTACAGAAGAGAGAAGACTAACAGCCTATAGTATCATGCGTATTGTTCTCATGCTTCCAGTTTACTCCATAATTACAACACTCAGCTACGCCTACTACTGGTGGGCAGTATACTTCCAAGTCATTCGAGTACGATCCGCAGCTTCAACCTCACTATCTATGAACTAAACTAACCCCGCATTCGCCTCTAGGATTGCTACGAAGCCTTCGCACTCGCCTCGTTCTTCTTCCTAATGACATACCTAATAGCACCAAACCTCCACGAACAAAAGATATTCTTCAGACGCTGGGAACCAAAACCTTGGCCGTGGCCCGCAAACTGGTTACTCAAAATTGGAATTCCCTTCCGCACCCCTCGCAGTGGTCTCACCTGGTTCAACATCGTCTGGATCGGAACATTTCAATACTGCGTTGTCCGTGTGATCACCACCTTTGTATCCCTCGCGACACAATGGTTCGGTGTCTACTGCGATAGTTCTTGGTCCCCAGTTTTCGCATACTTCTGGGTAACGGTTACGCTTATTCTGATGATCACCATTGCTCTATACGTCCTCGTTGCGTTCTATACCGCCTTAAAAGACGAACTGGACCCTTACCGACCGTTCCTGAAGTTCGTCAGCATCAAACTGGTTATTTTCTTCAGCTTTTGGCAGACGATTATTGTTAGTGTGTTGATGGGGTTTAAGATTATTGAACCTGGTGATTTTGTTTCCCATGGTGATTTGGCGGTGGGGATCAATGCCACCTTGGTATCGATGGAGATGTTCGGCTTTGCCATTTTGCATCTGTATTCTTATCGGTGGAAGGATTATACGGAGGAAGGACTGGCGGAACGATACAAGAGGATGGGAGTGGCAGTTAAGGATTTGGATATTAAAAAAAAGGGAGGAAGTTTCGGATGGAAGGCTTGGGTGGATACTTTCAACCCCTGGGCATGTTTATCCGATTCTCGGATACCCTCTTCCAATTGAAGAAATAAAATGCTAATAATGAATATAGGACTTCGTCAAAGCTACCGCTCGCGGCCTTCGCTGGCTATTCATTGGCGTCAAGAAGAGAAATCAAGACCACACAAACGAATACTCTCCCGACCCGGAAGAAGGAAGTCCCAGTGGATTCGAATCCCCGGATTCAGATGACAAAGCAGATTTACTGCCCAGTCACACACGGAGTGGATCCATGGACAATACCCGACGTGGCTCACTCGAGAGATAATTCCATCAACGGCGAAATAACCACGCAGTCTCGAGTCCACGAAACCCAAGGACCATCCGAAAACTCCAACTCCATACACATCATATGTTGTGCGCGTTTAAGTTAGCGAAGTGGATTGGGCCGCTAATGATTGAAACGACTAATGATTTCTTGCTTTTTATTGTTTTACATTTAACGTATCCGTTTGCCTTCGCGCAAGATACGATACCTCACTGCATCTTCTACATATATATAATCCTAACAGCACGTTTTGATATCCAGAGAGTCCGCAAGATAAATATAAGTTAAACAATCTATTATTCAATAATACTCTTTACTAAGTATCTATTTCGATATCGGAGATGAATCCAGAAGGTTGCTACTACACTAGTACCAAATACGTAAAATCCTTTTTCAAAATGTATATCAAACCAATAAACAAATAGCGAAACACCATGGGTGATATAATGATACATTAGTTTGTGACAACTTCTCCAACGCCCATGCATGCATGGATTACAGATCTCTCATTACATCTCACCCACACGTTTCCGAAGTACAATCTTCTGTCAAAGCCCTCACTAGTCAATCCTCATCGCTATAATCCTCAAAGTTATCTGGTCGGAAACCTGGCCTCGTGTACTGTCGGCTGGCCAAGTCCTCTTCAAGACCTGGATCATCATCCGAGTCTAAGTATCCAGGTCCGCCGATCAACGACAGAAGAACGGGCAAGAAGATCAAAGCGTGGGTAGCGGCGACAACAACCAATGCAAGCCATATTCTGAAGTAGTATATTTCGAAAATTTTGCTTTTCGTGAACGCAAGAACAGTAACTCCGAGTAGCTTGGTGATGGTGATTCCCGAGAAGACCTATGTTATTTAGTTAGTATCCTTCTTGTCAAGGGCGTGAAATGTGTGGTCTGAACTTACACTAGGACCAACATGGACCATAGCAACAAACGCTCTGCAGTCCCTGCCCTTCAGCTTCTTCTCCTTCTCGAGCAAACGTCTACTCGGGAACATGAACGCCCGAGCAATATGTGCGCAGAACTCTACACCAATTCCGACACAGATAACCAGATTGACCAGCGTCACGGCGTTCAAACTGACACCCCAAAGTGCCATAACCCCCACAATATCAACGACAATCATCGTGACAGTGATAGATACCGCCAAACCGGTCATAAAGCTTCCGAGCAAGATGCTGGAGATTATAAACGTAGCCAGGATTGCACCAGCGAGCAGCATTTCCGTAAGACCCACGATAGTGGTGTACTGATCAAAGAAGATGTAGAACGAAGAGTATGGGAACACTTCAGCACCAATCCTCTCGCCAATAGCAGCGGCGATTCTCCTCGCCGCAGAAAAGGATTCGATAAAATCTTTCTGGCTCGCTAGCTTTGCATGTGATGTTCTGAAATGACTTGCCTTGATCGTATTGGTTTTGTAATCCGGGTTAACAGCGTGCTTATATTGTGCCTTTCCTCCATAAACACAGTCTTCCGAAACCGGAGATTCAAGCCACAGATCCAAGTACTTCAAGAATTCTCTACCCTCTGGCATGCCGTAGAGAGTTTGGTTCCACGCTGGGGTCCTGTCTTCAAAGCAAACTTGGCATCCAAAGTCCGTTGGAACGCAGCCAAAACCGGTCTTCTTGTCAATGCCGCAGCAAGCCTCATGTCGAGGGTCCAGCCATTGGAAGTAGTCGTCCAGCCAGTTTGCTGCAGGTTTTGTGATATAACTGACTTCTTGTCGCTTTCTCTCCTGTTCAAGAATATTGCCTAACGAGAACTGATTACATGTTGTGAACCTTCCACAGATCGCCTTCTGGCCAGCGCGGTCGGTGACATTGAATTCTTTGGTAACAAAGAATACTGGTGGTCCGGCCCCAAAATAATCGTAGAGATCGTTGAAGTAATCGATCGTGTAGCTTCCATCCGGCAAGGCATTTCGTTGATCCAATCCCAGTTCAACCTGTGGCATGAGGCCAATGCCGGCAGCGAAGAGTCCCAAAAATAAAATCACAACGGCAGGCTTGACATATTCGCTGAGTAGTCTTCGGGCGTAAACTTTCCTAAAGAACCTTTGCAAGTAGCTTTCTTCTTCGCCGGTATTGTCTCTGATAGGACCTCCAGGAGCAACGACGCAAGGGAAACAGTCGAATCGGTTGTTTTCCTGTCTCTTCTGGTTGAGTGATAACACTGAGATGAACATTGTGACTTGGAGAAGTGCGTTGATAACCACTGCTCCCGCCGCGTAGATAGCGAAATTTCGAACGGCAGGCATAGCGACAACAGAACCCAATGCGAAAGCGATAGTCTCCGTGAAAGCTGACAGTAAGATCGATGGGCCCATTCTTCCAAGCGCCTTTGAGATTCTGAATTCGACAGGATGGTCTGGGTACGAAATATTGGCGCGCTCGAATTCGTGCGTAATGAGGAAAATGTTGTCGACACCGATGGCGAGTACAAGGAATGGAATGACCTCCGCGATAATCAAAGTGACCTTGACGCCGAAAGCCGAAAATAGACCAACGGATGCAGAAACTGACATCAAAACGATGATAATACCCACAACACCGAGGGTGAACTTGCTATCAACGAATGCTCTCGAGGGGCGTCCGATAAGTTTGACAAGGGAGAAACCGGCCGACCCAAGTGCGAAAGATGCGTAGATGAACATGAAAATGTAGCTGATAACAATAATCTTCGCGTCCGTATTAGCACTATTATTTAGTTCCTGTTCCAAACTGATTTCGGTATTGAAACTGAGTCTCAATCCGCGATCTCTGGCCTCGGCTTGGACGTCAAGTAGATACCGTTTCAGAGTTTCTTCCCAGTCCATCGCCCTTTTGACCTCCGGGGTACCTTCGGGATGGTTGTTGACAACCCAGGAAACCATGATCGACGCGGCGTTAAGAACATCGTCAGTTCCTTGGAATCCTCCAAGAACCACTTCAGGGTCGAGAGGTTGTCTCATATCTGGTAAACAGGAGGACGGTGTGCTAGCGCATTCTTTAATATGGTGGGCCCAGTCGGTGGGGTTCAAGAGGTCAGGTCGTTCGTCAAACCATCCGCTAATAGATTGAATAGCGCAGCCATTGCCGGTCGGGTTGAAACAAATGTCCGGGAGCGTAACTCCTTCCTCTAAACTCTTGATTCTTCTGATAGTAGATTCGACACTGAACCACCACTTGAGGGTATCATACGATAGCACAGGTCCAGGTTGTCCAGATGTGTCGTTGACTAAGAATGCCTGCTCGATTCTCCAGAATGGTCCGAAATTGTCGTCGAAGAACTGCTTTTGGAGCGCGGTTTCCGATGTTGGCGAAACCCACAGCTTAACTGGATCCTTTTCGACCTGGAATCTCAGCCAACCCAAGGACATCAAGACCACCACGATAATTGATGTGCCAATTGTAAGGCCGGGGTATACGGCGCACCCCTTTCCAAGTTTCTGGAAAGTCTTATCAAGCCAGACGTTCAACGGGTATTCTGCAGCAGGGTAATCAGTGAATCCCGCTCGGGCAAGGATATCACCTTCGTCCTCTTCATCAGATGGCTCATTATCTTGGAGCAATCTCAACCGTTGATATCTATTGGCGGCGTAGCTCTTCGTGAAGAAATATCCGTAACAAATCAGGATCCCGGAGAGAAAGACCGCGTAAACGATGATAACCGTGAATGAAAGACAAGGAACGATGCCCACATGGCACAGTTTCTCGTCTTCCCATGGTGGAAGCTGGGGACAGGCTTCCACGCAATCCAGGCAGGAACAGGAGTATGCCGGATCGGGGTCGCTACATTTGATGACTGGGTCGTTCATCGCAACAAGCGGCTCGGGTGCTTTCGGGTCCTCGTCGCTGAGGACATAATTGATCTGGAAAGGCGAGCCGATCGGCTTTTCATCTCCCAAGAATTTTAAGAATGCGGTCCAATTCCTCGCGTTTCCGCCGATGAATTCCATCACTGATCCGCCAGTCTGCGAGAATTTCACATTCTTACAATTATCATAGAAACCTCTCCCGTATTCTGGGTCGACGTAATAGTTGATTTCGGTGACTACCTCCTTCCCGCTGAGGACTTCGGTTCTTGTAACGTCCAGGAACTGCGATTGATTCGGGGAACACGACATTGTGCAAACGAGGTTGAAGAAATTGGCTTTGCAGGCTGGGCACGGGGCGAGTATTTGGTCAACAACTTCGAGATTGCTTTTCATCGTCTCCAGCTGGAAAGCCCGCCTCATTAGTAACGTATCCCTTGTCGATAAAGGTCCTAGGGACATAACTTACCTGCGGCGCTGTACAGCAAACCGGCCCTTCTGCCCATTTCTGGCCGCAGAAGTCCATCAAGTCCATCCTTAGTTTCGCTTTCGGTTCTGCTGCTGGTCCATTGTCAGGGCAAGGTAATGGCTTGCCAAACCAACCTCTCTGGCCGCATTCATCTCGAATCGCACAATATCCTGCCTCATGTTTCTTCGTCTGTGCCGATACGGGAGCGAAAAGTAGGGAGGTAGAAAAGGCGAGGTAGAATAATCGTCGTAGCCCCCCAGTTGAGCCTCGTGAGGCTCGAGAAGAGCCACCCATTTTGAGAGGGCGTCCTTGTCGTTCAGGGGTCCTCGGTATTGTCTAGATCCCGAATAATGGTGTATAAACGGGCAGGCGTGTGTTTACGATGAGGGTTATAGTAATAACTAAATACTGGAGGCGGCGGTGTCAGATCGACCAGCGATAAGACTTCCGTGCAGCGGCGCGGGTATTTCGGATGGGGCTGGATAGAGGCTCCTGATGTGTGATGACAGTGAGCCGTATTCTCTGAGGGGACAACCGTCGAGTATTCCTAGTTCCTGAACTCGCAGATAGCCAAGTGTATACCGGCAAGTATGGTTTTCGGGTTTGTGTTATATTTGAGCGTGAGTCAAAAAGTAGGGCTCTCCGTTTAAAGTATGCGGGTTTATCAATGTTGATTTTGGTTGGTCCAAGATGCAGGCGCGGGTGCCTGAGGATCTAAGGTTCAGCGATTTCACCAGCCTCTCCAGTGACCAGAATCCAAGTCCGTTTTCCGGTGATCTAACAAGCCAGATATCTTTGAAGCTACGAGGCGACCGTGAAACAAATAGTATTCTACAGTGTCAAGCGGTGGAGCGTGGAGTGATGTCGATGAAGCTGACGTGAAGAAGAATGAGGATGGGGAAATTCAAGTGAGCGAACAATGACGAACGTGAAGACGGATGTTTAGAATGTTAGCGCTGGCTGGGGCCTTGGCAAGTTCTGCGACTGACGCTGGGGAATTCTGGGGCGCCGAAAACGCTGGTCACGCGGCGGCGGGCAAAGCCAGGAGAGACGTCAGCCTGCAGCTATTGGCTACCCCTGATGATCCGATATGCCAGTGGAGGAGACTGATACCTCGAGTCGGGGATTAAACGATTATTAGTCCTTAGTTCGGATATTAAACGAAGCGGCCAAGTTTTGTCGCTCCGGACCTCCCCAATATTGCAATGCAACGATATACGATATGCACAATCGAAATAAACTTCAATTCTTACTTGTCAAATTAAGATTGAAAGAAGTCATACAATAACGGCCCCATATTATATTATCAACTTATTTATGCCACTTGTCTAACATACATGTTTGGTCTTCTCATGCAAAACTGTTTGTTTCTCATCGCAAGAAGCACCGTCGTTATAATTGAGAAAGAAAAGAGAAAAAGGAAATCGAAATAAAATATTCAGCAATGCTTCTGATAAAAGCATATCGTCCATCATGAGCATGTGAAAAGTGGATCGAGAGGAGACGAGAAAGAGAGGAGTGGGAAAGGCGTGTCGGGTGAGAACGATGAACCGCTATGGGATTTATATAGACGGCTATCCTGAGGATATCACATAAAGACAATAGAACGCTCAGAATTATAAACAGTGAAAGATTTGTTATAGAAAAGTCGTAACAGCATGTGCAATAAAGAAGACCTCGCCGTTTGGAGGAGAAAAGAAAAAAGAAATAAAAAGAAGCTTTTCCACCCAACCCTCCCGAAACAAAGAGAAAAAGTCAGGATTAGACGGGGGTAGATGATGCCGATGGGGCATCGGAAGGGCCGTCACGTCTTCTACTACCGCGACCGCCTCCTCGTCCGCCCCGGCCTTCGAACGATTGGGTACGCTCGCCACGGCCACCACGGTTGCCTCCGTAGGAACCTCGACCACCGCGACCGGGGCCCGGAGGTCCCTCACTCTCCGATGCGCTGGATCGCGGATTATCGCCTCTCCCGCGGCCCATACCTCCTCCACCGCGCCGCCAAAGCCCTGGACCTCCTGGTCCTGAGGCTGGTGCTGGGTCTACGTGTCTTAGGCCGAATTGTTCGTCTATCTCCTTGACATACGGCCGGGATCGGTCAGGCGAACCCTTCATTGTATATTCTGAGGGAAGCCTGCTAAGAACAGCTTTCGAATCGCTCGGGTTCTTGAAGAAAACGTAGTAATAAGTAGGTCTATTTCCCTTCGAATGTTTTTCTTCAATCCGATCAATCAATTCTCGGTCAGCCTCCAAGAATACTGCTCTGACATTATCAGTCCCGATAACATTGGTAACGTAAAGACCGACTTTCGCTGCACTGGATGACCCTTCGCTAGCTGGTGGTGGGGTCGCCGTAGCGATAGGAGTCGACACAGATTGATTGTCTTTGGAGCTGGCATCTGCGGTTTGTGCTCCCGAGGTCCCGTTCGTGGGTTCCTCGGTCTTCACCGAGGTTGTTGAATTCTCGACAGCTGGAGGAACAGGCTTCGAAGGAGTAGCGGAGCGAGTGCGAGGGGGAACATTGATGGGCGTGGCCGGTTTGACTGGTTCATCCCTGCGAGGGGCCGAGGGAACACGAGGAGGTTGAGAAGTGGCAACAACTGCTGGATGGACTGGCGCGGTAGGAGTTGAAGTTGCCTGGACCGGAGGGACGGGCTGACCGCTAGACTGAATCGAAGCATCTGCAGCAGTCGTTGTAGCTGGTGATTGGGCGGTGTTATTGCTTGCATTAGCGGCGCCTCCTTTTCCGGTTCGGTGTGCAAAGTTAAATCCTTGGGCTCGCATCTCGGTTCCGATCCGACCGCCCTCGACGTCGAGGATAAGATGCCCGAACGAAGCATCTGCCAGGTTGAAATTCCACATATTCTTGAAGGCGCTTTCGTCGACTTCTCCCTTGGTACCTGGAGCTGTCCCTCCAAAGGGATTTGGTCCAGTAGCGGTGCTAGGCATCTTTTCAATGATTTGAAGAGCATTTTCCAATAGCTGCTTTTGCTCGCGGTTTTGGTCGACTCTATTCATTACTTCATCTTTAACAGTTTCCCAAACATCGGTAAAAGAGGCCTTTGAAGCTGCCAGCTTTCCTCTGTAATGATCCAGCGTTGGGTTAACACTGAACTCGTTATACGAGCTGCCATAACGAAAATGAAGCCCGGCGGAGATAGAAAAATCGGCCTTTACGGCGACAGAGAGAGCGTTAAGAAGACCTTCTCTAGCTGGTGATGAGTGCGTGAGAAACAGTCGAGTTTCGCTGGCATCGTAAACGCGGTTCGCGGTATCGAGGAGCTCTCCCATTTGCAAAAGGGTCGTCCACATAGTTCCTTGGCCACCGGCAATAGTGGTTTTGCCTTCGCCATTGTCAAGAAGTTTATGCATGACAACAGCTCCACCAAGGCCGAGAAGACGGAGCTTGACCCCACCAACGTCAAGGAGCCTAGAAGACGCTTCATCCACGATGTGGAGTTTGTCGATTCTGTACTCCCCAGATCTAAACTTCTCAAGAACGGCAACATCCTCGCAGGCTCCCCAAACAGTGTACACTGGAACGTCGAACGCGTGCGTTTTGTCGAGAAACTTCGGGAGCTGGGAGAGCTGTTCCTCCGCGAGTCTGTTCTTGATCGGTTGTCCGTTGGGGTTGTTTTGGATGAATTTCTTGGTTCCTTCCGAGAGTAACGGGGAGTACTGGGCGACGTGGCGCAGGGTTCTATGATTTAAAGGTCATGGTTAATCAATGATATAAATATCTACGCACACGATTAGCATGTGACGTACTTTTCTGCGATACGAGTTATTGATGTATTGTCGTAAAACCCAAAGTCGCCCGTGTGGAGAATATAGTCGGCATTCGACTTCTTTGCGAGCTCGTTCAGAGAAAGAAGATCGCCTGCGAGTCGGGTCAGTCGTGATTGGAAGAAAATTCGAAAAACGCGCGAAAACTCACCTCTGACATCGGCGACGCATAAGATGCGGATGTTTGATTTAGGAATCGGGACGATGCTCGGGGGGAGAACTACGGGAACAGGGCCATTTGGGAATGGGTTCGAGGGTGGCGCCATGTTAGAGGCAGGAACGGGGGCTGATCTCGGCGGGAACTGCGTAATTTGTTAGCTGTGCACTCTACATTTCCAGCGATGTTGAAAGCAAGGAGATCAAGAGAGAAAAGATCAAAAGTTGATTGCCCCGTAAGTTTGGAATGACACAGATAGTGAAGCCTTACTACCATAGTTAATGGGTCTGACGATGAGAAGACAGGCGAGTAGCTGGGGGTGGCGACAAACTGGTCACGCTGAGGGGAGATAGCAATGCGATGAAAAGAATATGAGATGAGAAGCTGAGATGAGAAGCTTGATCAATCAAGCATGCACAACTTGGGGAGGGAAGGTTAGATGATGGATGGGAAGGATGAAGGAAGGAAGGAAGGAAGGATGAAGGTGAGTTGAAGGTATGTTGAGTTGTGGCGCCCAAGCTTGCTAGCCGAGTTTGTCGCTCACAATCAAAGGGAACATGGATATGACACAAACACGCACACAAATATTATATTCCGATTGCAAATCAGATTCACTTACAAGGAGATGGAAGAGGATAGATGCAGAGAGTATATAAAGTATATATAGTCACCGTCGGCAGGAAAGCTGATGGATTTGGGGTGGTTGCTTGTGTGACGAGATGGAAGGAGATGAAGAATAGATGAAGAAGTAGAGAGGGTTGCGGAAGGGTTTAGGTGAAAGACGCTTCTCATATTTCTTGTTCCATTGGCTTTCAAGAAAGCAGCAGCAGCCACTATCAAGTCATATGATAACATTATTATCAGAGAAATCTCAATTTAGCTTATAACTTCCTATGAGATATCAAAATACTTCATGATAAAGGTACTGTATAAAAATACATCCGCAGATAAAAAGAAACTGAACTCCCTACCCCAATAAATCCAGTCAATTAAAAGCTACACCATATGATTGCCATTACATCCATCTACAGCCATAGAGTGTCCTCTACCAACTTTCCGTCTTCCCCAGCTGCACAATATCCTTCTGGTACAGAATCTTCTTATCAGTAATCGATTCATCCAAAGCAGCTCTAACAGCAGCTCTAGCAACCACATCTGCGCTCTGAGCCCAGAAATCAGATAGAGCCCCACCACTAATATGCTTCAGTCCCTTCGCAACCGCCTGGAACAATCCTTCCGCCGCTCTCGACTCAGTCCTAGGACCCAACAGCAACCCAGGCCTGAGAATTATATACTTCTCAAACCCAAGTTCTTCGATATGATGCTCGATATCCCCCTTCAATTTCGGATACCCCAAACTGCTATCCTTATTGGCCCCACCGCTCGAAATCAGCACGAACGTCTTAACACCGGCTTCCTTTGCCGCTTTGGCGACGTTGACGTTGACGTCATGCTCAAACGCGTATTGTTTTTCAAACCCGCCTGCTGCAGCTTTTGTGGTACCGAGAGCTGTAAAGGCAATCGGTGTTGGCGTGGTCGTTTTACACGTATCACCAAAGATTGTAGCCCATTGCGCGGTGTCTTTGTCAATTTTTGCTTCTAGGGTATGACTCGCAGCTGTTGCCGCCGTGGTAGTGGCTTCATCGATCTCCCGACGGGTGAGAGTGAAGATTTTACTAGGGGTGGGCGACTGGATCAAGTATTTGAGAATGTTACTGCCCTGCAAGTGAGTTAGAACACGTGCATCCAACTTTAGAAGACTTCGAAAAACAAATACGTACGACGAGACCAGTAGCTCCGAGCAGTGCGAATGAACTTGCCATGCTTGCGGCGATTGTGAGAATGATGGAATTTTTGAGAAGTACTAAAGTTTGCTGGGTGTTGCGATAGTGGTATACAGTAGCACAAAGGAGTCGCGTTTGTATCGATTGAAATCCCCACTCCGATAAGTGTGTTGGTTCACTGGCTGTTCGATTGTTTTGTTTCGAGGTTTGAATTCAATGAAGATATATTTTATATTGATGCTGATTTCATGATTTCATTCTCAGGGGGCAAGATTCAATCTCTTTATAAATATCCAAAGATCGAAAAGACCTACACGTTGTTCTCCTCGGAGACACTCGCCCAGACGTGGATTGTGACGACATGCGCATGATGGCGAGATTGATAACATTCCGACATGGCCCAAATGCTCCGAACAAACGGAGCGTTCAACCATCCACGCCCAACACCTCGCTAACTTGTGATTTGATAACTAATCTGATGCAGGGCTTTAGTGGAGTCCCCGCTGTCAGCTTACTAACGCCTTCAGAGCAAAAAATGACAATATTGCTGGGCTTGTATACATGTAACGTGTCCAGCGCAGCTTGTCGTTCGGGCTTATCCTATTAAAACCCGGAAGCTTGCTAAACCCAGGTTATTAAGCCATCTCTATAGTGCATGTAATAAATGCACGAATTCGAATGCCCTTTATGGGGACTAAGGACGAAATCAAGTTTCAGGTTGAAGAGGATCTATATTCGGAACCGTCGAGTAGGTTGTTTTGCTCTCAGATGTGATTGAGCTCTAGCTTTCTCGTGCTCGAACTATTTTTTTAAAAAAAAATTGCGTCCAGTAGATATTTGCGGATTGGTCTTTCATAAAGATTAAGAATGCTGATTCTAAAGTCGGTTTAAATTTTTGCTGTACATATGGGTCTTGGAAACGCTCGTGCCAATTTGTGTCTATATTACATTTATTCGTGCAATCTTCATGCCACGAAATGGGACCTCGATCGATGTACTTGCACAATATTTTATTGCTGTTATAATTGGAGTTATAAGTGGAGGAGGTAGCCTCGAAGCCAGTGGAGAAGGTACCATCCCCGTACAGCAATGGAGCAAGAAAATAATTGGAAACAAAATATAACCGAAATTCAAACAAATCGAAAATAAGGTTGTGGTAAGTTAGCAACTTCGTGAAAGGGTATTAATGTCTTCTGAAAGAGCAACCTGCTATTTCTTCGCTTGGGGTTAGCAATACCGTGTGGGAAAAGGAGATATCGGAAGTAACGTCAACATGGTGTAAAAACACCATAGAAGGAAAACTCAGAGAGGTTATTCTCATTTAAAGCCGCAATTATCATGCATGGTATGTTAAGATGGGGTTGAAACATGTTGATATGCGTATTGATCTCATCATTGCGTCCTTCTAGTGGTATCGGCCATCTAGTGGGCGGGTGGGAGAACAGTCGAAACTTACCATATCACTGCTACGCTGGTGGGTCTTAGGCCCTAGTGGTCGTAGAATAATTATGTAGTTGAAATCTATATGTTTCTATCGTACTGACAACTTTCGAAACCTCGTTCTCGAAGTTTAGATCTGCTGAAGTAAAAGTAAAGGCCGCGACATTGAGAAGTAGTTGTGGAAGAGAAGAAAAGATCTAAGGGAAAAAAAAAATTTTTTTTTTTTTTGTGGCCTTTTAAGAGCCCAGTAATGGAGCGAATAGTGAGGACACACTAATTATAACCTCGCTTTAAAAACCCATATATTCAATGATATCGTGATCGATACGTCTGTTCTTAATTTTTAGGATACAAAGATTCGCATTAAGATGCTTGCTGAGCATCTGTCGAAGGCCCTCGGCGATCTTGAAGGTATATTCTCGAGGCTGGCTTAATTAATAACATGTCCTTGTACTTTTTCTATCAAGTTATAGTAGGACAACTACTACGCTGGTAGCAATGCAATACGCATATATACCGTATAGCCCCAGCGTAAACTATACAGAACATATTCTAATGTGTGCCAGGTACCAAGTAGAGCACTCATATTTGTTTAACTTTCTTAATAGTAACCTACTGGCGATCGGTCGATGTAGCTATCGTGGTTCTAGTACCCTTGAGCTCTACCTTTAAGGCATACAATTGGAATCCATAATCAAACTGGACCGAACCGAGCCAAGGTCTGCAAAGAAGTCGCCCGCGTGCGGGTATTGGTTAGACGGGAGGAAATTGCTCTGGCGCTAGGACCGCCATGTGGGCTGGTCGACTTGCTTCGGCTGGGTCAGCAACCCCACGGAGGACCAGGGCAGGCCGAGGGGGGCCAGCTGCGCGATATAACATCCGAAATCGTCGACTCATCTTTAGTTATCGAGATGCGATGGACACCCCACCGGTTTAGGGCGTAGACACCCGGACTTATATCGTATTATCGCCTGCGACACGGTGGAAATGGCAGTCACAGTCCGGTACCCGCCTCTTATATCGCCTCATATCTCACTTCTCACCTCTTTGCATCCCCGTCTGCCGTAGCATATAGTGTTCGTTCGACGAAATTGCCCCTCTCCCCTCTTAATTTTACATTTGAACCCAAAGAGCCAAATTCGACCCTCGTAATCAAGCCAAGTGTTGCCGTAACTTCGCCGAAGGAACTTCGGCTCATCTTCCTCACTTGCTCGAATACTCCACCGTCCGATACACCATTGCCTCCTAATCAAGCATCCAAAGACCATATATCTCAGCTGTCCACCGTAATACACGTCTAAATCTACTCGGCTACGTTCTTCGGATCACAGAGCTTCTGTTTGTCGCGCACAAGCCTTCCTCGCTCGAACGCCCTCCTTCGGAACTTCCATTCGCTCGCCACTTGCCGTTCACCGCAACCGCAAAGTGGAAAATCGAGCGACGGGAAAGTTCCCTTCCTCATACCAGATTCACCAGCATATGAGCAGCCGTCTCTGGCGCGCCTACTTTGAGAATGACTTGGAGAAGTTTAGAAATCTTTTGGGTCTATCCGAAGATAGGACCGGAGGGACCCATGATTTCAACGCCGGCTCCTTGATGAATGAGTCACCTTTCGATTTGCCATCACCACCGAAAAGACAGTCTACGTTTACGGGAAGCACGGGAGGGCCTGGTTGCGAATCCAAAGCTGTTGGGGTGAACAGGTTCCAAATAAACTCAAGATTGCCTGCAAATATTATTGCCAATCCCCTTGCGCCAGCTACCGGTGTAACGCTCCTTCATCATGCTGCTACAGCGAACAAGCCAGAGTTTGTGGAGGCTTTATTGAAACACCCTCAAATAGATTTGTTCCTTCAAGATTTCGAGTCCGGTTGGACTGCTTTGCATCGGTATGACTCTCCAACACCTCGTGAAAACTCAAGTCATACCTTCTAATAGACGTCCCGTGTATAGTGCTCTCTATTTCGGCAATATTAGTATTGCTAAGAAGATTCTTACGAGAGACGATAATTCTGCTGGCTTGGTTAAGATTAAAGATAGAGAGGGGAGCTCACCATTCGAGCTATTTGAATCAACGATTAAATCCGAAAACGCAAAAAACAACCTCAAGTTTACTATTGACCGGGAGGTCGAAGACGATTCAGGTGTTGAGGAAGGGGATATCAAACATGCTGATCTTGAAGTTGGTGAATTTCGAGGCGATTTCTTGGGAGATGAAGTATACATCTGGGGAAGCAATAAAAACTTATCCCTCGGGTTCAGCGATGGAGACGACAGACAGTTTCCAGAAAGAATCTCGATACCCAACCCGGGTGATACTTCTGAACTTCAGGATGCTCTCCTCGCTCTTGCTCCAGTTTATGTGAAAGATATACAGATGGCAAAGTTTCATACAGCGATTATCACCACCGCGCCTTCCAACAATCTTTTCGTTTGTGGTCATGGAACCGGTGGCAGATTAGGTCTGGGACATGAATCTACCGAATTCACATTCAAGCCAATAAATTTGCGTCGTAGAGTGCGAACCATCGCACTCGGAGAAAACCATACTGTGGCTGTAATGGAGAATGGAGATGTTTTCACTTGGGGAACCGGACGATATGGGCAACTGGGATACGTTGCAAACATTGACAAGAACGATAAAGAGCAATACCAGCTGGTTCCCCGGCAAGTCTTTACAAACTTGCGCAAAGAGAAAATAGTCGGAGCCGCTGCATCAAGGCATCACTCAATCGTTCATACGAGCAACTCGATATTCGTATTTGGCAAAAACGAAGGCCAACTCGGGCTGACCGATGCCGACTCCCGAACATTGGAGGCTCAGACGTCACCGAGGAAAGTTGCTTCGCTTGCGTTATCTGATCAACCCATCTCGATGGTTGCCGCTACCGACAAAGTTTCAGTAATTCTGCTGGAGAACCACGATGTTTGGGTTCTCATGAATTTCGGGATCATGAAGCTTATGTTTCCATTTGAACGGTTTTCACACACTAATATAAAACCCACGCGACCAAGTACAAAGTTCCACAGTCGGCCAAACTTTATCACTAAGATAAGCTCAGGAGGAGGAGGCACTATAGCGGCTCTATCGAGGATGGGTGAGGTCTTTACATTAAATGCCGATAAAACGACAGCCTCAACAACGAAAGATTTGCCCACCCCGCAAAGGATTTGGTCCCTCAGAAAACGGCATATGGCTGTCACGGATGTTGATGTAGGACAAGAAGGTGCGGTGATAATCTGCACAGAGTCTGGAAGTGTCTGGCAAAGAAACCGTCGGAGCAAGGTAAAAGAAACAACTATTCACGGAGCCATCCTAACAGGGCAGCCTCCCTCTCAACAAGACCGCGCCAAAGACTACAAGTTCACCCGTATTCCTGGGTTAACACATATCGCTGCGGTCCGGAGTAATTCTTTCGGGTCGTTTGTGGCAATTCGACGGGATGTTGATGCCCTTAAAACTCAACTGGGAATTCGCGAGGCAATGCTATGGGATGATCTGGGCTCTTTACTATCTTTTTACGACGAACCGCTTGTCGTTGACCTCCAAGCAATTGATTCTGGCCAAGATTTTGCAAAATCCAACATTGAAATTACGCGAGACCGAGCCATGGAATGGTTTCTTCAGAAGGACTTTATCAATATTCTGAAGGAAACGATCCATGAAATGGACTTGACCGAATATGACACGGTTATTCAGTCAGCTGAGCTTGACAATTTGGGCATCAGTATTCCTGCTCACTCATTCATGCTAACCGGTCGGTCTTCTGTTTTGAGGACCCTTCTTGCAAAGGCAACAAAATCCCAAACGGCTCGCTTGGAAGATCTGATAGAAATCGAACACCAACCAGGTAGCACCTTCGAACTGAAGCTTTGTGGTGTCAACTGGTATTCAATTTTGATCCTTGTATTCTATCTCTACAAAGACATCGTCATATCTGTTTGGACAAGATTCACTCAGAACAAGGAGCAAACACACCTCTTCCAACGAGTGCGAACAGATCTCGGACTTCTCGCGAAACATCTCGAACTCAAACAGCTAGCCGTTGTAGTTGCAGGACTCAACGCGACTAAACTTACATTGGCCATCGATTTCGAAGAAGCCCTTGCTGATCCTCTGTTCTCCGAAACGGGTGATATGATGCTAGAACTCAAGGACAAGACTCTCAAAGTACACAGCTCGCTTCTGTGTGCCAGATGTTCGTTCTTTGATGCTCTTTACCACGGTGGCTCAGGAAGATGGCTCGCGTCACGGAAAGTGGATGAGCAATATGCAGCAGACCAACTGATCCGTGTTGATATGAAGCATGTTCCTTTCCAGACAATGGAGATTGTTCTTCAATTTCTTTACGCTGACACGAGCCGGCATATTTTCGACAAGGTTCAGGTGTTGAAGGACGGGGTTGACGCTTTTCTGGACGTTGTCATTGATGTGCTAGGTGTAGCAAACGAGCTCATGCTTGACAGGCTCGTCGAAATCTGTCAACGAGTTATTGGGCGTTTTGGTACGTATATTGCTTTGATAACTCTGACTCGATAATATGATGTTAACGATATATAATTCAGTTAATACTAGAAATGTGACCTCAATCCTTGCGGCTATCTCCGAGTCATCCGTTTCAACCTTCAAAGAAGTTTCACTCGAGTATATTTTTACAAACCTCGATACCATGATGGAGACGCGGGTCTTGAATGAGCTGGACGACGACCTTATGGAAGAGCTGGATTGGGCTGTCAAATCCCGCCAACTTGAATATCTGCCCATCGCTCGAAACGGACGGATGGAACAGGACCTTCTCGAACGACACCCGTATCTCGAAGAAGCAGCAGAAAATGAACGCCAGGCGGTTCTCAAGTTACTCGAAAGTGGTCAAACCAGTAATGTCCCTGCCGACACTGATCTCGCCAGCTCGCCATCATCGGATCGACAATCTTCAAGCTTCCGCGCGGGAAGTTATGAAAAACAGAGACGTCGACGCTCTTCCAAATCCGGACAAGAAAGACCCCCGACTAAAAATCTACTTTTAGTTCCAGCTCAAGGTAGTGAGCTTATATTCGATTTCGACGATGAAGACCCAGCTGCAAAACAGACGAGAACTCCCATATCTCATAGTCCAGGCCTTAACCGAGCCGAGTCAGCCGGCTTCGACGCTTCGACGCCCAAATCTGAGGTTTGGTACGACAGCAAAGGAAAGCAAATCGCTGGTGCAGCAGCAATAGGAGATGGAAAGGAAACAGGGACCCCACAATCCACTACAGCGGATTCAAACCAGCCGTGGATACTGGGATCTGGGATCCAATCAACCAAGCTAGACATGCGAGAAATAATGGCGCAAGCTTCCAAAAGCCGAACTAGTAATTTGTCTCTTGGACTCTCTTCGTCTACACGGCTGGCAGGTCTTGAGAATATACCCACTGGCTTCACAGCTCCGATAACAGCCAGGATATCGCAAAAAGAGCGTAAACGCCAGCAACAACAGCAACAACAGCAACAATTACAAAGCCAAAAGGCGGCAGCAGCAGCTACGCCTCCAATATTGTCACCTACTTCAGAAAAACCTGCGACGCCTAAAGCTTCTCCCTGGAAATCTGTTCGGTCTCCTTCTAATCCACTTTCTCTGCAACAACTCCCAGCGTCGCCATCATCTACTGGAGTTAACACACCTCCTAAGCAAGTTACATCACCTAGACAGCCACTATTCGGTAGTACACCGAAACAATCACTCCCCAATCCTCCTCAAGTTCAGACTCGCAGGTATAACAGTAGCGGCGATATAATATCCGCCGCAAAACCAGCGATAATCTCACCACAACCGCGAGCCGAGGAGTTTCCTCCAATCGGAAGTAGGATAGAACAAGTACATTTACCACTTGCGGAGATTATCTATCAAGAACAGATCCAACAAGATATTCTTCGCGGTAAGGGACCAAAACAGAGTTTGCAGGAAATACAACAAGAGCAGGAGTTTCTGGATTGGTGGGAGAAAGAGAGTGAGAGATACCAGCAGGAAGAACTCGATCGATTAGAACATGGGCAGAAAGCGGTGGCTGCAAGAGGGAGAGGCCGGGGTGGTGGCGGTGGGAGAGGCGGCAGACCAAATCCTCGAGGTAGAGGTGGTAAAGGAGGACAAAGCGGGGCTTCACAATCGCAGGGGAAAGATGCCAGTGCACCTTCATCGGGTCGAGGTGATGGAAGTGTTCGTGGAAGACGTGGAGGACGAGGAAAGGCAGGCCAGGAAGGAGCTAGATCTGGCGAGTCTAGGGTGAAGGTTTGATGGTGTGTATATTTGTTAATTACGTATATATTTTGTGGATACCGAAAGTATGTTGCATGATATCTTGGTGTTTCTGGTTGGCTTTCACTCCTGGTGGTGTTCTGCTAGTTTTAGAAGTATAAGAAGCTCTGCCGGTGTACATCGTGTATCAAATAGGTATATATAGCACTTTACTTTTAAATTTAATATCGGTTTTAGGTTCCGTAGGGAATTTATCTGCTAGCATCACGACCAGGGTATCTCCATGGTTCTATAGATCCAACACTGCAAAATCGTACATCCAAAGGTCTAATCTTACAAATGGCTCAAGTCCCACCCGCCTTCCTCTCCAAAGAAGACATCGTGCTCCTTACCATCCACCAGCTGTTGGGCCAAATTGGTAGCCCCACTTGTGAGATATAACCGACTTCCCTTCCCAACCTTCTTGGCAAGCTCCTCTCTTAGTTTTGCCCTTAATACCGCCAACTCATCCTTCCCTACACTTCTCGCCTCTTTTCTCTTTTTCGCTCCCCTTCTACCTTTCTCCGCCGCCTCTACAAACTCATCACTCTCGTAATCAACTCCCAGGTCCTCTGCGGCAGCTTTCAACCAATCATCTTCCTTCCTCTGACTTGCTTTCGCCATTGTACTTCCCGTGATTTTCTGGGATAACTCTATCCTCGTTTTTAAGGTGGTTACTAAACTCCGATCTACGAAGATCGATTTAATCCCCCTGTGACTCTTAGAACCTCTGTCTTCGTGAACTTTACCAATCAACCGCCGGATACCCATCGCTTCCTCTGGTGAACAGAGAATAATGGATGCCCCCGAGTTCTTCGATCGAGCTGTACGTCCAGACCGGTGGACATATGTATCCGCCGTTCGAGGAACGTGATAATGAACAATCAACTCTACGTTGTTAACATCCAGACCTCTGGCGGCTACATCTGTAGATATAAGAATCTGATGTTGCGGTTTCCCGGTTTTGGATGTCGGTTTCGAGTACGCGGAGAAGCGTTCGAGGCTTCTTAACCGGGCCTTTTGGATCATGTTTGAGTGGAGCCCATTTACGGATAACTCGAGATTTTGAAAAAGAGTGGTGAGACGACGAACGGTGGAGATGGAGTTTGTGAATACGAGTGTGCGAAGCGGGTAGCGTAATAGAAGGTAGTATAGATAGAGATCTTTCTCCATGTTGCCACACTCTACTATTCCTTCGCGAAGATTTTCTGCCATTTGGTCGACGGGGTTTACGTCTACCCATTGAGGATGCTCTTCACGGAATGGTAGCTTCTTGAGAAGATAGTCGAGGGAGTCCTTATCGTTTACGAGGCCGCCATTGGAGTTCTTCCAAGACTGTTTTCCGGATAATTTCTTCTGAAGATCCTTGCTGAACGTTGCGCTGAAGACGAGGATTTGCCTGTCTTTTGGTTTTCCCACCGTGAGGGTTTTCGTAGTGCCGTAGGTTTCGGGCTTTTGTGCTACCTCTTCTTCATGGGCGTCGCGGGTGAGAACATCGAGGATTTCTTCTACTTCTTTAAAGTGGCCTTCTTGGAGGACGCGATCTGCCTCGTCGACGACCAGGAAACGGGTTTTTCGGAACCATTTTGTGAAGCCGGACTTCTCGCTCAGAATCTCCCAGAGACGACCGGGTGTCGCTACTACGATATCCGCACCGCCGAATTGTGTAAGTTTTCGTAGCTGCTTCTGTATCGATAGGCCACCGGTTAAAGAAACAACTTGTGGTGGAGATGCTACTCCGGACGCTGTTATAATTGCCTGAAGATGTCCGGTGATTTGATGTGCCAGTTCGCGAGTTGGAGATAACACCAGTGCGGTCAATTTATATTTGAGCTTGTCTGCGTCTACTTCTTTGTCGTCTTCACCTAGCAGTTTTGCTGGAGCTGTACGATCTTTAGAGGCCGAAAGCCAGTGTTCGAGTATGGGGATTCCGAAGGCGAGGGTTTTGCCTGAACCTGTGGCAGCTTTACCGATCAAGTCGTGCCCGGCTACTACCAATGGGATGGAGAGTTTTTGTATGGGAGTTGGCTCGGTGAATCCGAGCTTTTGGAGTCCTTGTAACGTGTACGGTGAGAGCGATAACGATTCCCAAGCAGGTAGGTCGATTTCCATATCATCTTCGTCGAGATCCTGTAAACTGGCGAATGAATTGACCGGTATCTCTGCCGATGTTCTTGGTTTCACCTGGGAACCCTGGTCTTTCTTCTTTTGTTTCTTGTCTTTCTTCTGTTTTTTTGGTTCTTTCGCTTTCTTGGATTCCTTCGTTGGCTGTGTTTCGTTGGCTGTGGCTGCCGTATCGGGTACTTTGGCGGCAGTTGATTCCTTCGGCTTTTCAGCATTATCGTCGGAGAAGCCTTCCCATTCTTCATCTGCTCCCGCTCTGTTGGTTTCGCTTTCAACTTCGCTATCCGCAGCTGCGATAGTCTGAAAAAGAAATTCCAATTAGCCCCGCAAAAAGTTAAGGTAGGGGCACAGAGAATCTACCTTAAACTGTAGTATCCCATCGTTATTGATGACCTGAATGTCATCAATTTCCTCCAGTCCGAAAAACCCTTCGACGTCATCGAGCCGATCCGGCATGTCTACTGTACGCCATTCCAATGAGTCTGCCGCTACAGTTTTCCATTGTTTAGGTACTCCTTGGGCTTTCTTGCTCGAAGCTGCCGAACTGGTTTTCTGCCGCTTCCTGGCCTTGAACGCCTGGAAATGTGATCGTTTCTCTACCATTGGAGCAGGCGACTCGGATCGGGGTTGTATAACTGTGATTTTTGGTGTTTTGTGAAGACAAGGGAAGAAGTCGTAGGTCGTGAAGAAAGGCCAAAGTGGATTGGAAATTTTCGTCGTTGGATTTCGAGGTCACATGATCAGGGCTCTGCGATCCGCTTGTTGTCAGGTATTAAATTTCTCTTGAACGGCATCCATCATCGTTATCGCATCGCCACCTCCACCCTAAGCTCAAAGGTAGCCGGCGCATCAAATTACCTACGTCGCACATCACCAGAAGAGTCCCTCAGCTGATCTCAGCATTCTAGAACAGCCATTTCCCCTGTTGTACAGACTCCACGGCCGAAAAAAAATGGAGGCGGAATTGAAGGAATACAACCTCCAAGTAAGAAGCATGCCAGCACCACAATCATTCCCATTCCTCATGCGCTAATATCCAAAATTACACACAGCTTGAGTCAGTTGAAGCAGCCCTAAAGGGCTCACCCGACAACTCAGAACTTCTCGATCTCAGGAAAGAACTCGAAGAGTTAATATCGCTCACAGAATCCCTCGTCGCGGAACAAACCCCGGCCGCCCCGGTATCCCCCGTCCCACAAACGACATATTCGAACCGAAAACGCCCCGCCGATGCTAGCGTTGAGTTGTCTGGAAATGCATTGGCTGCAACAGTAACGTACAATGTGGGCGATCAGGTTCAGGCTCGTTGGATCTCGGGAGATGGAGCGCTATATCCAGCGAGAATAACAACTGTGACAGGCTCGAGCAAGAATCCCGTCTACATCGTTTCGTTCACCGGGTACGACAACACGACTGAAACCTTGACCGCGAAAGATATCAGGCCGAACAGTAATAAGAAGGCGAGAGTCAGTCCGCCTGCCCAGGCTGCTCCTGCGGCGAACGCAGCGGTTATATCGCAAGCTCCGACGTTGAATCCTGGTGCATTAGAGGCAGGGAAGCAAGAGAAGGACGGGGAAGCCGTCGGCAAGAAGGCTGCTCGGAAAGTTCGCGCGAATAAGGAACTCGATGAGAGCAAAACTAAGTGGCAGGCGTTTGCCGCAAAGGGCGTTAAGACGAGTAAAGCCGGGAAAACAAAGAAAATTGGAGAAGGCAGTATGTTCCGGACACCGGACGGTATTCACGGACGAGGTAGGTTATTTGTTCTCTTCTTTGACCATTCCCTCTCTATACTATAACCTTTTATAATAAGATCGATATGCTGACAATTCGATCTTCCTCAAAGTCGGATTCACCGGATCTGGCCAGCCGATGAGGAAGGACGTCGCGAGAGAGAAACATGTCTACCAAAAGACGGATAATGATGATTAAGTCTAGATCCATACGTGGATCTATCGCTATAACCTTTTATTAAACTAGCAATCGATAAGAGGATATTCTAACTTGAGTGGAAGACAGAGGCGATAAATCTTCCTCTTCGAGTCTCTTCCTCATTATTTCTTTACAACGGGGAGAACCAAAAAGCACACTTGGAGGTGAATCAAAACCATATTATCATTTCCGAATCAGCGTTGGAAAAACTTGGGGGAACAATTTCATGAGTATCCTCACGAAATCTTCTTATCTTTGCCGCTTTGATCGGATATCACTAACGAGACATTGGGCATACGAATAAATTCTTTTCAGATACGGGCGTGAAAGTTTTTGGCGGCATCGAAGAAAATCTCAATTTCGACTTTTCTATCATCCTCTGTCTTTTATCCGCGTTATGGCGTTTATTGTCGTCTTCTTTGCACTGTAGATTCCATACGCATTCTTTTTGTCTGTACCATAACGACAAAATGCTAACTTTTGATTTGTGGGGTATATTTGCTGTGGCCAAGGAAAGGCGGAAAGGCGGAAAGGCCCAGGGATGGGAGACGTTTGATCGGATCAATGAAGTCGCACACCCTTTGAAACGCCATATCACGTTGCTGTTATATCGTATCTCAGAGCTACCACCCTTGCTTCGTAGCACAGGAACATCCTCGCACACTGAACTACCGTTCCAGTAAGTCCAGCGAATCATATCTTCGGCTAATATAATTTCTCTCAGGAGTGACTAGATATATTAACAAATATTAAACAGCTCACGGATTTGCCCATGAACCTCATTTCTTAAGACAGAACGACTCCAATGATAGATAAATTGTTTTGATGTAAAAATAAATGCTCCGCGGGAAGCTATCTGCCTATCTATATAAGGCTCAATTCTATCCACGAAACGACTAGGTACTGTAAGCACGAAGTAATTACGAGAGTGAGAAAAATATTAGCGAACCTCGTATCACATAGAAATTGAGATATAAACTTATGAAAAGAAGCAGGCGCGCGTCATCCGAATACGAGCTATGTAATAAGGTGAGTAAGATAGTACCAACTGACACGAAAAACTGTCCACCTAGCGAGCTAAGTTATAAGGAGGATTATGCCTTCAATATGAGGGCTTCTCAATTCGAAAGGGAATTTGGAATATCCATACGAAACTCCATTTCTTTTCTCTTTCTAGTAAATAGAATCCACAGGTTGAGCTGGAGCAGAGCAGGTATGCGTGCGTGCTTGTTTTGCTGTGATGGGCAGTCTATCTTTTACGAACGGAATATACCGTCGCATTCGCCACCGACGGCCTCAATTCTTTTTAGTGGGGGCTAAGTACTTATTGGCTCAACTTGAAAATGTAGGAAACTACGATAAATCCAGTCAATGATGTCTACATGCGACGTCGACGTCTACGCATTTAAAGACATGTACAGCTGCAGAAGATTCTACTCTGACTCCGCCTCTGAGGAGAATGAATCCACGTTTTGTAATGTCTAATATCTGACAGCATAGCATATTGCAGCAGGTAGCATAGAAGAGCTCTGATTACTTAATCACGAGGCTCGAGCCACCTACCAGAGACAGCCCAGACGGATACGCTCCGCAATCAAGCTTCTAGAAGGTCTTCGCAAGCCAAAAAGGCAAAAAAAAAGTGGTTGAAAATACTGGAGGCAGATGGGAAAGTATATGGGTTCCTGGGAATGAGGATAGATGACGTTGACAGGACAGGAAAATCAGCTGCGCCGACGGGTGCGCATGCGAAGATCGAAGAATCGAAATCAGAAGAAATGGTAAATCAGATTTGTTCGGGCGAGTCAGCAGAACTGCGTCGAATTTGCCCCTGGCCGGACAGGGAACCCTGGTTCGGCACAACATTGGATTTAACGTCCGAAAGCCGAAGCGGATGTAATTTGGATTTGTAAGCAAAAGACAATCCGTTCTTGCTCGACTCAGGACCGCTGATTCTCTCAACTTCCATGCTCCTCCACTGAACCCCCAGCCTCGTTTCGGGTTACTTTTAGCCAGACCGTGACTCCCAGACCCCATCTCTCATCTCATGCTAGAGTTGTTTACGTTTGGAGAGTTTTCGGTGCCCAATCGATGGAAGTGCTTCAAGAGGCCTAGAGGACTGTTGTAGGCCGGTACATGCGATCGAGACGGAATTAATAGCAGAATTTAAGCTGCCGGCAAAGGCTGGACCAGATCTTAAAACCGATGTGACTCGTGATCACTAATCGGTTGGGCCGAAGCTGGACCGACCGACCGGAGCTCATGCTCAGGATCGATATAGTTAGGCAGCCCTTGTCCTGCAGCTAGCAAGCTACCCCACCCTGCGATAGTCGAATGCACTTAATCCAATCAATACAAAAAAAAAGTATACAATTGAATATATCCTAACGGTCCGCTTGAAACAATCCGAACTAGAGAACGAGAAGCGCGAGTGGATGACTCTTACATTATATATAGCTGGCTTTCTCTTCCGTATGTTGTTATGGTATTCTTTTGAGTAAAACTGGTAAGCCGGAGGCCGAGAGAAAAGAGAAACAGTTGCTGCTCTTACCCCGATCCGGCATAAATCTTATCGTGAACCGTATTATATTCTGGGGCCATGACATCGCTCAAGCCCGAACTTTGTCTTCCTGCCTCCATCCGTGCAATTGATTGAGGGATAGTTTGCGGACCGCCATTCTGCTCGTATTGGAACCCTATCAGACCCTTGCTTTGGGTACTTTTGGATATCTTGGTACTTTTTATTTGAAAAAGTATATACGCGTGCTTGTCGGAATTAAACTGTCAGCATCAAGGACCCTTTCCATCCTGTACTCTTGATCAACCGTACATGACATACCTGGTCGAGTCCTAGCTAGAACCTGTCTATACAATTACGTAATCCCCTAGACGACCATCTCTCTCGAAGATTTCGATTCCTATTTCTCCAGCTTCACAGTTCACCGTTCACCTTTTACCGCTCGCTTAGCAGACGGTTCCGGTGGTTATAAGTGTCTGATCCTAACACTTGCGCATTGAATTCCAGCCCGACTAATATATATTTTGCCATTCGTCTCGATTCCTGTAACCGGCATTGGAAACTTTCGATATTCGCAAGCTATTCCGTAGGGAGACTTTTTTCCCTATAGGATTTTTTTTTTGTTAGCAGGCTCACCTTCCTTGTCTTACCGACTGCATACGTTGGAAGGCTGTTCACCCCCCAAAAGGCCACCCGAAAAACCTGTGCACGCCCACCTTTTTTGCTTTTGAGCCCTTTCCCCTCAGGCCTTAGTCCCCTACCAGCTTTGTTAGTTAAATAAAAATCCAGTCCTCCACTCCGCTGGCCGTTCGAACTCTCCTCAAAACTTCCTCTTCCTTTTCCTTTCCCCATCTTCCTTCTTTTCCCTCTCCCTTCTGTCTCCTTTTTTCTTTCGTCGTGAACAGTGTCTGTTTACGTCATCACCAAAAGGTGGGAAGGACGACCGAACCTCCTCAGGCCTTCCTTCCAAGTGCCGGATATAAACCTGAAATCTGCTCCGAACAATTCCGGCTGTTGCCATTTTGACTACTCCTCTGCGCCATCCCAGTTTTGCTGTTAGATAATATTTTGGGATTGATTTTGGAAATTTTTCAAATACACCTGTCATCATAGTCAAAGGTGCTGTTTCTGTTCTTTCTCTTGCAAAGAAGTCCTTCTGTTATCATTCGCTCGGCCATCGCCTTGCATCGATAACGTTATCTGCGACTTTCCTTCAGTCTCTTTCAAAACACCAGAGTCACTAATATTTTTTACCTATTCGCCAATAGATAGTTGGATTCTTCTCGCCTGACTTTTTTTAACCCCCACTTGTTTCCTAGTTTGGCTCTCGAGCTCGCAATTGTTGGTGGCAAAATTGTCCCTTCTTGCACAACCTCCCCGATACACCCACCCTTGACCTCGAAAGAGATAATATGTCTACCAAGTCGCCTGAACTTTTTCTATCCCCTGACCAGCGAGCATTACTTCTCGCCGCATTGAACTCGAACTCTCCCCACAGTTCGCAGCCTCGCTCGACCTCCGTTGCAATGAAAGAATCTAGCAGCAGCGACAGCCTGACCAGTCCCCAGGACAGGGAGGGTTCCTTCGATAACACCTTGTTCACCGATGCCGATGCATTGGCCGACGTGGACTACAGTTTCGACCTTAGTGACTACCAACTTGGAGAATTCGGATTGGAGGGCAATGGAAACGAACACGAGAAGCGGAAATTGAGCGTGGACGACCAAGATGACGAAGACGCTGATCCGCACGAGACGGAACCCAAGAGAAGAGGTGGGTGTCCACTTCTGTCTCGATATTATTGAAGTTTGAAGGTGGTATTCCGACGCCGATACTAACTGCACATATAGAAGGGGACGACAAGAATCCAAAAAAGCCTGGCCGCAAGCCAATCACAAACGAACCCACATCCGTGAGTATTCCCCGTAGGCACCAGAGCATTATTCGTTCGAATGTCGGTTCTAACGAACTCGTACAGAAGAGAAAGGCACAGAATCGTGCCGCGCAACGCGCTTTCCGCGAGCGGAAGGAGAAGCACTTGAAGGATCTCGAACAAAAGGTCCAAGATCTCGAGAAGGTCTCGGAAAGCACAAACCAAGAAAATAAGGTTCTCAAGGACCAAGTTGAGAAACTGCAGACAGAACTCAAAGAATATCGCAAGAGATTCAGCATGGGAGGCGGTGCTGTGAACAGATCCCCATCCAATTCTGTATCGAACCCACTGGGTTCATCCCTTGATTCCCTCGGCACGACCGGTGGTTTCAATTTTGATTTCCCTCTCTTCGGGAGTTTTGCCCAACCCGGTCAAAATGTCGTCGGTGGAAGTAAGAATATGAACAATTCGCCAAATAGAGGAAATGGAATCTCACCGACGAACTACAGAGTTGGCCCAAATGGAATTCTCGAGATCGATCGCAACAACAGGAACAGCCTAGGATCTGTTAGCCCCCACAGTTCCAACAACAACAACAGCCCAGCAATGCGATCGAATTCAAATAACTTCTCCACTGGAATCACACAGAGCCCACTTCAGGTCCATCGAGTCTCAATCGATGAGCCGAGATTCAACCCGGCTAATGATATCCTGAGCGATCTCTTTAGCCCTTCTATTCTCCAGGCTGTCAACAATGACGCCAATGCCGATTATATGAACAAAGGAACCAGTTTCTCCAGCTCGCAGAGCACCCCACACATGAGCAGTCTTTTCAGTTTCTCAGACTCCCCCTCCGCTTCCTCCGTTTCCCAGCAGTCCATGAAGAATGGTCAAAACAACTCCTCCTCCTGCGGAACCACTCCAGAGGCCATGGATGCTGCTTCCCCGCCTTCGAACAAAACCGACACTGCTGCTGCGCGACTGAACTCCATAACCGAGGAAGGTGAGCAAAGAGTCCCGCCGAATAGTCAATACCGCGGATCCTCCTCCGTTGGCGACGCCACGTCCTTCTGCGAAATGCTAGGGCAAGCTTGTGGAAATCCTAATAACCCCCTCCCCGCTTCAGGACGTATCAACTCGACGGAAAACACCACGGACTCTACCGCCGACACCTCTTTTTCCTGGCTTGCCGCTCAGAACGGAGGGGGTTTTGAGCCGACTCTGTTCAGCGAATACAGGGATCCCGTCGCTCCAACGGGAACGCAACCACTTAACGCTGTCGGAATGAGCTATTTTGACGATGCTTTCCCTTCAACTTTTGACCTTGGACTGCCGCCCAGCCCACCTGCCAGCTCTGTGGACAAGACCAAGAAAGTTATGGCACCTGGCCTCAACGAGGAAGAGGATGATGACGATGAAGTCGTTCCGGCCGACGAACCACACTCTTTCCTCAAGTGCAACCAGATTTGGTAAGCTCCCTTGATTTCTCCTCATCTTCCTGAACGTATATCATCTATACGTTTTTAAGAAAATCAAGAAATCTAACTTTGGCGTGTTTCCATCTATAGGGACAAGGTTCAATCGCATCCAAAGTTCGCCAGCGGTGAGATTGACATGGACAATCTCTGCACGGAGCTGAGGTCCAAGGCCAAGTGTTCCGAGAAGGGAGTGGTGGTGGACAAGAAGGACGTTGACAATATTTTGAACAAGCCTATTCCATCAATGTGGGGGTTGTGACTTTGTTGAAAAATCACCAAAAAGTAAAATTCTTTTTTCGGCATTTACAGGAGACAAAGAAAGTTATTTTTCCAATTTTCTTCAGGGAACTGGGTAATATTATCGAGTTTGTACAAAGGGTTTCTTTTTTTCTTTTTGCTTTCGTTTGATATCATGGATGGTGTTACAGATATATCGCTTTTTTCTTTCCTTTTTACGACGACGAAATATTCAACAAACGATTTTATGGTGGAAAACTCAGTCCTTTTATGCTCAACTGGGGACCTCGATCTTACCATCTAACAAGCTGGACCTCTGGGTTTTTATTTTTGGATACAATGGGCTATTTGGCGTTTATATAATTGCTTGATCTACTGCTTCGTATTCTGTTTTCGCTTGTTCGTGTAGTAAGCACCGGCGAGCTGGTTGGTTGTATATCAAGTTTTTTTTATTTTGAATTGAAATCCTTCGCTTGGACGTCTTGTCTTGTCTTTCCGATGGATTTACAAATATTCAAAGAAAAAGAAAAAGAGAAGAAAAACAATGAAGGAAGGTTTAGGGCGCTGTATAATGTCCCGAGAAAGTAATGTATTCAAGTACGAGCAGATATCTCCAATCGACACCTCTATAATAATATATCTTACAGAGCGTCCAATTCGACAAAGATGATGATAATTTTATAAACCGCTGCGTAACTTCAACGTCCCTGCATATAAATAACCACAACGGAGAAACTTCTGCTTCCGAACCTCGAAACCATGGGTTCGGTGTCCAATGCAAATGCACCTTGGCCTGAACAAAAGTTACCAGTTTTATACCCAACGACATGTCGATAGATAAGATGAAAAGGCGATTGCGGCGCAAAGTTGCTTGAGGTCCCTGCATGCGTACGCCCCACCAAGGGGAGCCTAGCAAGCGAGATGACTAGCTCCAGCGCCGGTCCACCGACGGGAAGATGATGTGCCAATGACGGAGCGGAAGTAATACTCGTGTTATGCCTCCGAGCTTCTCGGCTGCGAATGAATAATGCCTCCCTCCATTGCGTGATTTTTATACTGATGTCTCTGATAACGAAGTTTTTACTTTTTCACTGCTATATCTGAAGAGAAACGGCAGTTATATAAGCACACCATTGCGTAAGCTGATTCGGGTTTAGAAAATTCTTCTTATTCCTCTTGAGCTTTTATATATCAGTTCGAACTCGAGTACTCTTCATCTGAGGCTAAGATAGCTGCATTCTCGAGCAAGTTGTGGTGTTTTACTACACCTACAACGCAAACTCTGTTGCACAGCCGATTCAGACTTTTGACTTCGACGCCGAGAATCCGGAACTCTGGGAATCGTCAGTATCTTTCTCAATACCGTCTGTACACCCGCTATCCGAACGGCGTATATCTACGATACATCCAAACCGCTTTCAAAATGTCCCTCCCAGAGACTTATGACTGTATGCATCGTATTTCCCTGATCCATCTACCCCGCTACACCCCCACTATTCATCCCACTATTCATCCCACTATCCATCCCACTATCCATCCCACTATCCATAAATATCTACTCTCAAGATAGACATATCCGTTATCACCACTACTAAAGACACAAATAAAGACTAACATAATAACCGAATAGCTCCTGTCTCCCTCGCCATCATCGGCGGCACAGGCATCTCCCACCTCGAAGGCTTCAAATCCGTCGCCAGCCTAACAATCCCCACACCCTGGGGTGCTACCTCCTCACCCGTCGTAATCCTCGAAACTCCCACAGGTGCACCCGTCGCATTCATCGCCCGTCACGGCATACACCACCAATACACACCCTCGGAGGTACCCACGCGCGCAAACATCGCAGCACTACGCAGCATCGGGGTTCGTACCATCATTGCCTTTTCCGCCGTGGGTAGTTTACGCGAAGAGATCCCGCCGAGGGATTTCGTCGTGCCTAGTCAAATTATCGATTGGACGAAGGGGATCAGACCGGCTACCTTTTTTGAGGGCGGGATTGTAGCTCATGTCGGATTTTCGGATCCGTTCGATGAGAAGATTGGAAAGATTGTGAAGGAGTCCGAAGGGGCTTTGGACGGTGGTGCGAAAATTCATGAGGGGAAGACGTTGGTCTGTATGGGTATGCCATAACATCTTTCTTTATTTCTTTCATTCTAAAAAGTTTTGCTCTTGAAGAGATTTTGTCTGACTAAATTGTTTTGGATAAATAGAGGGACCACAGTTTTCCACTCGAGCGGAGTCAAAGATGTATCGTGCCTGGGGAGGCGATATTATCAACATGTCGGTTATCCCGGAATCAAAGCTCGCACGGGAGGCAGAGATCCATTATGCTATGATTTGCATGGCTACCGATTACGATTGCTTCAGAGATGACGCTCCTCCTGTAAGTTAGCCTTTGAAACTTTTCGCTTTATTGTCTGTAACACACAAACCAATGCGATGGAATAGGTCAATGTTGCAGAGGTTATGGGACACATGAAGGCCAACGCTCTCAATGCCCAGTATTTGGTTGGTGCATTGCTAGAAAAATTGGTGAAGGAAGAACACGCGGATCTTTTATCCGGAACTGCCCTCAAGGAATCCTCGAAGTGGTCCATCTGCACTGCTCCTGCTGGAATCAGCGCAGAAGCAAAGGAAAAACTAAAGTTCTTGTTTCCAGATTACTTCCCAGACGCTTGAATTTGATAGAAGCAACTATATGAAAAAGTGTATTTCTATTGTTTCCTTTCTAATAGAGGGTCATCGTTATGCTGCGAAACTATATAGATTCATATATTTAGAAACTTCCAGCAAATAAAAACCAAATGTTGCGAAATGCGTAATGGTCTTTTCAGCACTTGATGAGACCGTTCAGCTGAAAACATACCATATCTGACGCAGTGGGAATTAAAAGTAGCGAGAAAACGACAGGAAAATTACACAATGTATCAAAAACCTGAACACCGCTATCACCACTCTAAATTTATCCAATAATGTGGTAAAGACTGCCCACTATAACGAATAACTTTGCTGCAATCTTGAGCCCGATTGAACAACTCGGTGGCTGATCGATTCGCCAGCGGTTGGCCAGGGCCGCCAAAGGTTTCTTTGATATCGATCCATCTTCCAGGGTTATCTGTTGGAACATTAGCCTTCATTCGATATCTATAATTAAAGCCAGACTACTGTATCCTAAACTAGATCTGCTTGGCTGGGCCAAGGCAATAAATAGGGCCAAATTACAACTTACACTGGATTCTTCTCATGGCTTGGTCCAAGCACTCGTTCTCCGCTTCAGTCCAGGGACGACTATCGATGAGGATTCCTTCTTCCGTTCGGTCCCTCCCATCATTATCTGGGACATCGGTATGCTGGTATCGTCTATTACGCCCAGGGGTATGATTCCCGAAGCCTTCCACCACAATTCTTTCTGCGGCGGGTGGAGTCGATGGCCCATCAACGACTTGAACGTCCGGCACCCCGTCATCGATCTCGCTGAGATCATTCACCTCCGGTTCGTCTTCGTTTACTTCGTGTCGTCTTTTTGGAGCGAACTGTATGCCTTCTTCAAGGCGTCGCTTTATTATTCTGGGCTCGGGTTCAATCGCGGATTCGAATTTCCGCTTGTTGTCAGCCCTCAAGATTATTTCTGCGTGAAGATTTGATTTTAGGTCATTTCTCCGTTGTCGGGCGAGTATTCTGTCACGCTCCGCAATGCGTCTTGAGATATATCTGTTTTTCACGCCGTGGGCCTCAATGATAGAAGCCGCCAGGAATCTTTTCTGGCGTTCCAGTGTTGACTTGTAGGAATTTGCCATGATGAAGATTTTCTCGGCCGCCTTGAGAAGCTTGTCTGTTGCTGTCAAAGACTGATTGATTGCTTCCTGGTGGGTTTCCAGAGTTTCAACCTGAGCAATCCGGTGTTTTTCGTTTGGAAATAACCCCTGGACTCTCGGATCGTCCTTATCGAATTCCGTTGAGAATTTGGGAAACGGATCTCCAGGAAGGACCAGAGGGAGTGGCTGGTAGTTCTTGCGAAGATTTAAATTTCCGTAAGAATGAAATACCTCATCGTAAAGCCCGGTGCCGTTGAAAGAATGGACTTTGTCCATTATAACTTTGTCAACGGCTCTAAGTCGTCTCTCTACTGAGCCTCTATGGTTGCTCAGATCGTCAAATGTTTCTTTGAGAGTTCGCCGCATATCCTTTGCCCTCGATAAGAACTTTCTTCTAAAGTCTTCGATGTCCATATTTTTTCGTAGATCTTCTTCGGCTTCTGAATCGTCTTCGATATCTCCATGGTATTTCGCTTTTTTGTTCCGAGGAACCGGAGAATTGAGTTTTCGGCTCGACTTGGGTTTTGCGGGTGTGCTCTCCTCTTGAGGAATTTCGTGTTCATCGTCTTCGTCCTGTCCTACATACGTACAGTCCCCTTCTTGATCATCGTATTCTGCATCATCCCCAGCAGGTTCCGTACTTCCACTTTCCTCCTGTTCTTCCTCCTGTTCCACCTCTTGTTCTTCTAATTCCTGTTCTTCCTCGACTAGAGGCGCTACCGGGACCTCGGGTTTCTGGTCTTTTGGCTTCCTCCCTCTCTTCGCTAACTTTTTTGATGGTCTAGGCGTTTTGGTTGCCTTCGCTTCCGATTGTTTAACAGGTTTGCCAGAGTTGTCCAGCATAAGATCCTCTTCCGCGTAGCCTCGGCGGCGTGTTGATACCATGTTGATATCGTTGCTATGCGGAAGTCGGGTGAATGCTCAAGAAGCTATTCTCGAGCGGAAAACAATGTCTGAATGTGTAAAAATACTATATGAGTATCAATACAGGTAGGCGACCGAGTATTCGGAGGTTGCTTACATTTACTGTCCGTCTTAAGTATATATGCTGGGGTAGCAAAGGAGGGGAAGGTGGTGATGAGAAGTTGATGTTTTGGTGAAAGTGGAATCCCAACTTGGTCAAAGTATGGGGTTTGTTTTGGCTCTGTTGCCGTGCTAGCCACAACACAACAACGCATATACGCACCAACAACACAACACAACAGGAAAGCCAGACCCACATTCGAAATGGCGATTTCATAATTGTCTGTGCACTCGTCTGGCTCGAGACTAAGCATGTCAGTGAAATAGCTACCTAGGTAATTCTTGGAAGATTGAACCTGAAATATTGTCTGGATACAGTCTCCCATTTGAATATTCAATTGTACTGAGGTCCTTTCGCTCATGTCAAGTGGTCTTGCAATTAATGCAATTGGGCCAACATTTACTCCCAATTTCTTAAAGAATCTGGTGCAAACCAACTCCAAGCAGGCATTCCGGGAGCCCAGGGACGGACTCCGGGGGCGGGCAGTGAAGAGCACGAATGTGCTCAACTCTTGTCCTCCGTCATAGCTAAGAACAAACAGCCGCTGAAATTTCCAAGTACTTTATTTGGATTATAAGACCCAGTTCTTCACTTCGTCTTTCGCAGTCGCATATCAACAGGATAAATACACCCTATAAACCATATATCGACATATCCCGCTATATCACAAACGCGAACTCACCAAAGATGGCAGGGACAACCGCCATCGAAGTCTCGTCGCACACGTTCCGCCAACCGAAGAAGCTAATAAACAATAACGAAGACCTTCCGCATTTCCTGCAGTCCCAAGCGCACCATCTCATCGTTAGCTTCATTCAACATCTCTCGGATGTTATCACACCCCCCGGACACGATACTAGATCCACGGAAAGTCGGTTCGCAAACTCACAAGCTCTCAATGTATCGGAACCCGTCGGTCAAATCGTGGAGCTCTTGGCTGCCATACACGACCTGATAGCAGAGGTACCGCCAGTGGAAGGTCCTCGTCGGTTCGGAAACGTAGCGTTCCGAAATTGGTTTGCTACGTTAGAACAGAAGTCGTTGGATCTTCTTCGGAAACATCTTCCTCAGCAGATAGTAAATACGCCAGCGAGGGAAGATGGAGTGTCACCGATTGAAGAGTTGAATATATACCTACTGGGAGGGTTTGGAAGTGCGCAAAGGCTAGATTATGGGACAGGGCACGAGCTATCATTCTTTGCATTTCTCTGTGGTATCTGGGTGCTCGGTGGCTTCGAATTTGGGCGTGATGAGCTCACTCTGGTATTCAAGGCCTTTACTGCGTGAGTCTGTATATTGTCATTTTATATTGGGGTATCTGCTAACGCGAGTCAATCTCACAGATACCTAGAAATCATCCGCAAACTAGTTGTCGCGTACAATCTTGAGCCGGCCGGGTCTCATGGAGTTTGGGGACTGGACGACCACTCCTTCCTACCATACATCTTTGGATCAGCTCAGCTGGCTGCTACTCCGGATGGAATGGGACCCCCAGCTCCTGGATCGATAGTTGAAGAAAAAACAGTCGCAAGAGAAAGAAATCGCAATCTGTATTTCGGTGCCATCGGTTTCATTCGAGACGTCAAGAAGGGTCCGTTTTGGGAACACAGTCCCTATCTTTACGACATCAGTGGCGCTATAGGCGGATGGAAAAAGATTAACCACGTATGTACTCTCTCTTTGACTTTCTCTATGTTTAAAATCTAACACTGGTCACGCAGGGAATGATGAAAATGTACGCTGCAGAGGTTCTCGGGAAATTCCCGGTAGTCCAGCACTTCCCATTAGGCTCGATCTTCTCATGGGATCTAGTCGAAGGCTCCAAGCCGTCATTCGGACCCCCTTCCACCTCTACACCTACCACGTCATCTGCATCAACAACGATGCCATCGCATAGCGTGATACCCGGCGGCACAGAAGGAACCAAAGCGCCTTGGTCAACCCTACCATCCGACACCTATAAGCCTCTTTCCTCCGTCCCGCCAACTACACGCATGCGAACATCCACCCCAACATCCCAAGGAAACCTAATAAACCGCAACATCGCTCCGCTTAGAGGCATGCCACCACCACCACCACCACCTCGCCCGACAGCTTCCCCGCCAGGTAATATCACTCTAAACCCAGAGACAACCACAACTGTTCCCGTGCCAGGCGGGTTCGCCCCCTCGATAGGCGGTATAGCGGTTACCACCGCTCCGTGGGCGAAGCCACCAACTGGTCCATCCGGGTTTGGTAAGGGAAGCGGGGGTGGTGAAGCGGCTGCTTTAGATCCCGTCGGATCTCCCACGTCTCCGGATTCCGTGAGTGGTACGGAAGCACCGGCTAGGAGGGTTAGAAGCGGTAGTGTTACGGTTGCGAGTACGGGGAGCTTGGCAGGTGGGAAGGTGACGGAATATACCAATATCAAGAATGAGGATCACGAAATGGAGGATCAGGATAAATAGTTCATGTTTATTAGGGGTTTCTTTGGCGTTATTGATTTTTTTGGCATAGCGTTGGGAAGGGTTCATAGATGATTGGACGCATTTTTCTGTATAACTAATCGCGCCGTACATGAGCATATGAGGGACATCATGCGTAAAGAAACATGTGTACCCAAGCGCCTTTGATCAATAATTAAGCAATAAAGAAACACCAGTTAATTTGCAAGCTCTAGAATTAGGCTTTGCGAAAAAATGTGGAGAGTGTATGCCATAAACCAATATGAAAAATGAGAATCGTGAGGTTAATTCGAATATGGACATTTATACCATATCCTTATCATGCCTGATACCTCCAGCCTCTGTCCCCCTCCTTGAGGAACTGGGTGATCCCTTCCCTTCATAATCTTTCTCACTCTCTGCTCCGTCACCTCCATAGTTAGCAGGCGATAACGGTCTGTGCTTCTTTTGAAGTTTTGCCCGACCGTTCTTACTATCCATTCTCCCTACTTGATCCTGCTCGCCAACTTCTTCGTTCTGCTCGTTCCTAATGCCCTCATCAGAAGGAGCAGCGGCAGACTTGTACGAGGATTTCACTTTTGTATTATCTCTTCTAAACGCATTCTTGATCTTCCTGCCTCCTTGAAGATAGAGCCACGAGCAAAAGAAGATGACCATGATATTGAACACACAGAATGCGATGGAGACGTAGATATCTCGCCATCTGTGTGAGTAGTAGCTGTTGAAACTGGCGGCATATTCGTCACCGACTTTGTATTGACAGTAGTTGCTATAGCAGAAATTAGGCTCCTCTGTACCACAACACTCGATCATGTTGGAATCTAAACTGGAGACTTACCATGAACCATCCGCTGCTGTTTCCACATAACCACCAACGGAATTGATAACATCTTGAGTATAATCCTGACAAGACTGCCCTCCTGGTGCGTTATAATTCGCAAACTCGTCATCAGCACAAACCACAGGAACATCATGTGTTAGAACACCGAGGAAGCCTTCGAGTAGATATCTAAACGGCGACAAATGATACATCCACGATCTCCAGAATGTCGGTAAACCAGCGTATGGAACAACAATACCAGCGAATGATACTACGAAAAGGAAGAATACGGGAACGAGTAAACTGGCGAGCATCTCGTTCGGAGAGAAAGATGCAATAGCTTGACCGAAGCTGATGAAATAGATTTCAAAAACCATCATGAGGAGCCAGACGTAGGCGACCACACTGGATGCTCTGTTGAATCCGATGATCCAGTACCAGCACATCATGTAGATAGTGCCGGATACAAAGGCATAAGGGATTTCGACCACGACGGCTGAGACGACAAATGCGAACCAGCTGTAGATTTTGGCGTTTGATTCTCGGGATTTGTAAATATCTCTCAGCTTGATGAATTTTGGTTGAAGCTGGTTGATTAGTGGTGGAGCTATTAAAACCATTCGAGTTAGCCGGATCTACAATCTTTACATATTTGATTAAACGTGGACGACGTACCAATTGTCAAGGTCAAGAATACAGAGAACATCCTCGACTGCAGATCGATTCTGCTATTCCCCAGTTTCCAAAATGTCAAGGAGTTGAAAAATGCGGTGACAATATGTAGAATGACTTTGCCAACAACGTAATCGGTGTCTCTCCAGTACGCTCGGAAGGTGCGAATCAACATTGCACGAAGCTGCGTGGTAATCGGCATTGCGTATTCGCGATCATCATTCGTGTGTGCTGCGGGTTGACCTTTCCGTTCGTTGATTGCTGCCTCGATCTCTTGCATACGGTCGTTATGTTCACGCGAGTTGGCCCAAACGTCGCTGAAATCTTTGCCCTTGTAGTTTGGATTACCGGCTCCGATGGCCTCGAGCATATACTCTGCATGACATTAATGAGACAATGATCATTCATGAGACGATTAGAGAATGTGATTTACCTGCGGGATTTTGGTGCGGCTTGCACTTTTTGGCTCCGTTCCCTTCAAAATATTCAATCATCCTGCGAGAGTCCTTTCCTAGTTCTCCGTGATATACGACCCTTCCACCCGATTTGAGCAGGATGAGATCGTCGAATTCTTCAAACAGAACAGCACTAGGTTGATGGATGGTGCACAGAACAGCCTGTCCGGCTTCAGCTAGTTTTCTCAAAAACCGGACAATATTGAAAGCGGCACCGCTGTCGAGACCGGATGTCGGTTCGTCTAAGAAGATTAATAGTTCCGGTTTTGATGCCACTGGATTAAAAGTTAATACAATATACAACATGTATATTTCTGCCATTGAACTTACATTCTACTCCAATAGTAAGTCGCTTCTTCTGCTCTGCGTTCAGTCCAACTCCGATTTCCCCAACAACAGCGTTCGCAATGTCTTCCATCTCCAACAAAGATATGATTCTTTCAACGTAGTCATATTTCTCTTGGGTAGGAACCTCTTTTGGCTGGCGGAGCAAAGCAGAGAATTGCATAGCTTCACGAACAGTCTGTGTTGACTCATGGATATCCTGTTGTTCCGCAAACCCTATTGTTCAAAACTAAATTAGCTCTCCAATTATCAACTGGTATCGTTTCGCAAAGTTATACCTGTAGCTCGCTGAAACGACCTTGGTAGCGGTCTCCCATCCACCAAAAATGTTCCCGTGACAGTCCCAAAGTTCATCCGTTGAGCCAATGCATTCAAAAGCGTTGTCTTTCCAGCTCCAGACGCTCCCATAAGAGCAGTAAGTCTCCCAGGCCTCACAATACCAGAAACGTCTTGCAAAAGCTTCGTCGAACCATTTTTCGTAGGGATAGTGTAATTAACATTCTGCCAAGTGAAAATAGTCTCGTTCTTCGCAATACCTTCGGTAGGGTTAGTACCAGACCCACTCACAGGTTCCTTCTCAAGATTGATATTTTCCTGAGAACCCCTGTTCTCTTCATCTGTAGCAGCTTTTCCCTTTTTCATAGCATCTTCAATGGCCTTGGGTGCACCTCCGCGCTTAAAGATGGTAATAGCGGCACCTCCTTTGTTTGGAGTTTGGAGCTCCATACCAATCATAGTCATGACAACGAAGAAGATCCAGAAGCCGACGCCGATTCCAATGTTTCGCCAGAGATGGGTTCTGGTGTATTGGAACGAAACGGAGATATATTGCGCACCGTCGACGATAGAGCTGCCAGGTGAGCTGCCAGATAGAGCGCAGGATTGGAAACCTGCTTGTCCATTGGCTGGTACAAGATAGGGCGGTGTACATTGGAGATCTAGACCGTCGAACTCGTTGGCCATCAAAGCTTCAAACCCGTAAGCCAGAGGGTTTATATAGGTGAGCCAATGTAGCCATGGGTGCTGAGAGCTGGACGGGATGAGATCTATAAACAGCGTTAGCTCATCAACTTTGCGAAATAGTTGCCTTCCTGGAGTGACATACAGCCAGTATAGACGATGACAGCTTGAATAGCAACTCCGACAATTCTTGTCGCATTATCGAGATTCTTATTCCAAGCACCCATCATACGGAAAAAACTATACATGGCAACGGTGTTGATATAAGTTACCAAGCAATTAATAAAGAAGTGACCTGCGGTTCTTCTTAGCCCGGACATCCAGTAGACGATAATGTTGAATAACAAAATTTGTACCATGACTGATGGGATATCAACCATGACTTGTGCAATTGCGAAGGCTGAGGGTCGATAGAACGAGAACGAACGATGTTTGAGCATAATCGGTCGAGCAACGAATGATGCGGGGAGCTCAGCTAGTGCCAGAAAAGTATTGAACAAGATGACGAAGAACAGGACACCTCCGCGTGGAAAGGCACCCGCAGCGGTCGCTGGAGTGCCGTAGAAGAGAGATCCGACGATGAGTGCTTGGAATATAATACCGCCCCACTATTAATAAATATGTTAACCATGGTAATAAACAGTCAATTGCAGACAGGGGAGATATACCTTTCCGAATAAGCTTAGAGGATCACCGAGAAGTACTCTGAATTGGCGAACGGTGCAAGCGCGCACTTGTTCCGGGAAAGAAACGGTGAAATTACGCTTCTGAGTATCCTTTCCTTTGTGTTCTTCTCTACGTCTTACTTGCTCGCCGAGTTCTTGCTCGAAATCTTGAATCTCCGCCTCAATTCTCTTCTTTTCCTCGCTTTCAAGGTAAGCCTGTTGGAACTCGGTTGCAGATCTTGGGACTCTGTCTTCCCACCCCTTTTGAACCCTACGTTCGTTCAAGTCGGTAACTGATGTCAGGAAGTCACTTGTGGTCCACCGTTCTGGGCATTCGAAACCCAAAGCTTCGAAATATGCTTTGGCATTTTCAGTGCTATCTCAATATTAGAATGTATCGATCCCACCGGGGTAACGATTGAGGACTTACCTTCCAAAATAACAGCACTTTCCCTCATCAATCAACAGAACTTTGTCGAAGAGATCAAAAAGACTCTGTCCAGCTTGGTACAATGCGACAGCCGTAGAAACACCGGTCATATTCGTAAGAGCTCGAATCGAGCTCACGTATTCCAATGCACTCGAAGCATCCAAGCCCTTCGAGCTATTATCCCAAGCTTGGACAGAAGCTTTTGTAACCATCGCTTCACCGATGCTGACACGCTTCTTCTCACCACCAGATACACCGCGAATAAGTGCATCGCCGACTTTCGTGTTCATAGTATGCTCGATCCAAAGAACCTTAGAAATCATCCGTAAGAAGTTTGAAACATACTCCTTTCTAGTTTCGCCTTCCTTCCTTGACGACTTCGATGGAGTGCGGGTGCGTATCGCGAATTGGAGAGTGTGTTCAACAGTGATACTCGCATAATGCAAGTCGTCTTCAGGATTATACAGAACCTCGCCGCGATAGTTCTTCTCCATATCTTTAGCTGTAGCACCACCATATACGATATCGCCGTTGACAGCCACAAATCCCTTGCGTTGATTCGCGAGCACTTTCAGAAAAGTACTACAGCCGCTTCCGGGTCTTCCGAGGACGAGAAGCATCTCCTTTGGTTTTATCAGACCGGTGAAATCATCGATCAAAGTTCTCTTAGGAGTCCTTCCGTTACCTCGGAGCAGCTTTCCGAGAGCCAGGAAGGGACTATAAAATAGCGAAGCGACAGTCGGCTGAACGGCCGCACCGAGTCCCTCTCCGATAACGCTGAGGTGTTTAAACACAACGCCCTTATGACGAGTCTGCTCTTCCTCTGAGGCTTCTTGGCGTGCAGCACCAAACATGGTGCTGATAAGTCTTTCGAGTTCTTCATTCTCCTCATCGTCGTCACTAAGAACGTTTCCAGATGCCGTGGTTCTTTTCCTCGAAAGGGTTTTCAGGAGGTCATCCTCGTTGTATTGCCGGCCTGTCGAACGAGATGTTGGAATTTTGTTCAATGGTGCGCCTTTCTCATTCATGGTCTCGTTGTTAAAATCCATGCCTTGTGCAGCAGCTGCGGGATTGGACGGGCCTGGTGTCGCAGGTTTGGTCTGCTCTGGTTCTAGAGACTGGATTCCTTTGAGCGCAAAGTAATCTGTCTTTTTCTTCTTAGGCTTTTCTTCCTTCTTTTCCTCCTTCACGCCTCGAGGTTTCTCTTCGACTGCCGGCTGGGCCGTGACTTGTGCGGGCTTTTCGGTAGCAACCATGGTAGGCTCATGCGGCAGGCTTCTCTCGGCCTCAGGCTGGATAGGGGGGGTTGCAAGTTGTTTGTGTCTTTCATTAGCTTGGTGGGCTGCAGTCGCAGCTCCGGCTCCAATCGCAGTGCCAGCTATCACGTTCCGTGTGGTATGAGACTTGTCCGCTGATTCTGAGGGAATTGGAGTCCGTTGCTCCGGGATTTCTCGAGGCCCCCTCGCACTTCCTCCTTCCACAGGAGCTAGAAATGGCGAAGATTGCGCATTGTGTTCTCTCGGTGTGGGAGTAGTAGCTCCTTGAGGAACGGGTGCGAAGAATGGAATATGCGTATGTTCAGATGCCGTAGGTGTTCTCTCTCCACCAGTATCTGGAACTTCACTCTCCAACGGTCGTGGAGTAGTAGCAACTGGTGTTACGGCACCCTTCTCCGTTGCAGGAGTATCTAAAGGCGTAGACTGCCATCCTCCAGGAATTAAGGAATCGATCTGAGGCGTGGTAAGTGGTGTTGACCTCGACATGTTGGAATATGTGTGTTGCACCTGCAAAGAGTATCGCGAGGTTTAAAAGATGAGGTTGGAATGACGACACCGATTGTGATATCACCGATAAGGCCGATTTCTTCGCATTGGGTGGGCGATATGTCTCGTGCCCCCGATACCTTTCTCGATAAAATAGAAAACCGATAATCGAGTAATAAAATGTGTGGCCTCTCCTAGTCAATTGAAAGCCTCTTTCGAAGCTTGTGTTGTTCGAACGGGCCCAGCGTCACCAGCTGTCGTGTCACGAAGTAGCCATAGAGTGCGACACAAAACAGACCATGTGTGAGAGCATGGGAATAAGTGCGACAGAAGGGAAATACTGGGACGGATAGTGATTTATCTATCCTCCTTCCGGGACGACAACATAACGACAGGATCACGACCGTCACGAGCCAAAACCAGCGTCTCGGCCGCATTTCTGGTGCTTTGGCACAGACTGTCGCGTCCATGCAGACGACATCATCGATCTGAATTCATCAGCAAAATCGGGCCAATCTGATCTAGATTCAACTAAAGTGCATCGAGAAAAGCGGCAGCGATCACGGTCACTACCATGCACCGAAACCCCGATCTCACTTTTCTCTGTTTCTACAGCCGAAATCCTGGTTTTCGACCACACAACCGGCAGAGTTCGGTTAGGAATCGGAACGACGAATCGTTCTGTTTGGTGATGTCGGGGCTTGGAAGGTAAACCTCTGACGTCAAGATCAAAGACCGCTTATCGAAACGACACAGCCTTAAGGTCTTTTTTCAACTTTTGTGATAGTACCGCGCTCGGAAAAGCCCTACGCGTGGGTTTCGGAACGCAGATCCTGCTTAAGAGGTCTAGCGTCCACGGATAGTGAACCTGTTGTCGGTGGCTCGGAGCGGAGCAGAAGTATCGAGGCTCGCTTCGGGCCTATTATCTCGCGGGACCGACGGAGGATTCTTACAAACAAACGAAATCCACTTTATTTAGTACTTACATAAGTAGCTAAGCCAAGACGATAATCTGCTAGTTATTGACTATATTTTCTTGCCTATGGATAACCATATGTTGACAAAACACACATGGATGGCAGGTTATTAGGCCATTGGTTGACTTCTTAGATTGATGTCATGTATTAAAAAGGCCAAATGCAGATGATATACAGTAATGGTACAATACCGCAGGAAAAACAATGGCTTGCACCGTGGATTTGTGTTGAACTTGATCTCTTCGAGTTATCAGATCAATATATTGATACTCAATCGGTTTTACTAGCAGAGGTTTTGGTAATTGCCGTCAAGGCATAATCTTTCTCCGCATCTCCTTTGTCCTGGATATATTTTTTGATATATCCAGGAACCTCTTTCACCCTGTTATATGACGACGGCTGGGGTTCGCCGTATGTTTGATATATTGGGACAATACCTGACATAACAATTAGTATCAGAAGGTGGTCGAAATATCAATATTACAATATTTTCAAAGAAAGTATCGACACTCACCAGTCCAGCACTTATCCAAAATATCCTCGCGCTTCATATCCTTCTCATAATCGCCAGGCTCGCCAGTTCTTATCTTGGCAGAAGCATGTTCAATAGTGACCTTCAGAATTTGAGTGGATTGCATTTCGGCGCCATCAGGCGGTACACGAGTATCGTCGTATCTCCCAGGAATAACACCATTCGTAATCAACTTCATTGCCCACAACTTCTCTTCCAGCTCGGTGACCAGCTCCACACTTCCAAAAATGACCGAGGAACGATAGTTCATGCTGTGGCTGTTGGGTGTCAAGGAGAGAACTAGCCCGTCGACTTTGGTGGCACATACGCAGACTTTGAGCGGGTTCTGAGATTCATCCTTGACCGATTGTCTGGCAACATTCATAATACGCGATGAGACGTATCCGTGGAGATAGAGATCGAGAGGCTCGGATATATCTGCGGATGGGTTCTCGAATGAACCAAGCTTTCCGATCATTGGGAGAATGACTGGGAAGTCATCCGGGGATCCAGTATTGAATGAGACATGGACAACAGGAGATCCAACAATGATCTCGTGGACGGCTTTGCATTCATATTTGCCTACAAACAAATCATTGTGTTAGCTATGCGCCTCTGATCAGCTCATAAACTAATTTTCAAGCTTCTTTAGCGGCAATAATATACCTCGTTCGCCAAGTCGGTTGACCTTGTTGACCTTGGACTTTGGATATGATAGCTCCGACATTTTGTTGTGAAAATTCAAGAGAGAATTTTGTGCGATTAATAGACGATTGGATGATGATGCCTGGATGATGGTGTTCCTTTGCCAAGATATAATGGATATTTGTATCACAGTCGATATAAGAACAAAGTCGAATAACGGTTGAGCCGAAAATTATAAATACGTGAAGCGAGGATGCCTGCAGTTTCTATCGACGATCCAGCAGCCAATTTAAATATGAGCAAAGAGACAAAGGAGCCGCTCTCCTATCCGGGGCTTCAGATAACGAAACTCTAAACCCGGTCTGCGGTGCCGGCGATTGGCCTCTTACTCTCACTTAGTCAGTCCAATACATTGCATCCCGTCCGCTGGCCTCGCAGTCTGCTCTGATGTTGCCGTAACGTAACACAAGAAGGTCGAGAATTGAGGAGACACCCGAGCTCGAGAGCGAAGCGAAGCAAATTAATGGTAATTCCCGTCGGTTGTTCCGAGCGACGAAGGATAGTAGCACCGCACGAGCTGTACAGCATGCGCATGTACAAACATGTCTTTTTAAATCTGAAGGGATATGTTCCATTGCTGAGAGAGGTTCGCGATTCTCGTTGACTTGATATGTCTCACCAAGACCAGGCTACTTCGGATGGACCTGCCCGTTTGATGCCTAGCACCAGAAATTGCTGTTTCTGCGATATCGTGTCGGATGAGCTCACCGCTTGGCCTTTGATATGCAGATAAATGCGAATCTGGGGAAAGCCTAGCCTAACATTTTAAGCTCGGCTCGCGAGATACCATTCAAATACACACTCTCTTATTGGTAGGTGGAGCGAGCCAACCGGAAAGTGGATGACCTATGCAGACCTCACATCATGAATCAGAGGTGCAGAAACAGTACAGTAGGATTTCCAAAATTGTCGTGCCTCCTGCACAAAGCAGCGAAAACTCCGTACAGGCTATCGTCGGTGCAGTCTGATCCACGTTCTGCATTTTGGTTCGCAGTCTTGCCGAACTGTTGCCCGCGACCCCAAAGAAGTGTTTTGCAGCCTTAAACGTGGGGAAACTGGCCGTTAATTTGGTCTGTTTGTCTGCGATTGAGGCCAAAATGAATCTGTCGTAGATAAGCTCGGGGCTAGCTGGCAGCGGCACAATAATAATCCTGCCTGCGTTGGTGAGACCCGAGAATATATGACTGTTCTGAGGATAAAAAAAATAAAAAAAAGGACTGTAGGGCCAATGTCAAAGTCAACTCAGTTGAAATTTGGTTCGAAAAGGTTTCCCATCTCACACTCCTCTGTTACACAACACCCATGGAACGTAACCTCAATTTGAAGTCCCCAAACAATTAACAACAAACCATTGAGAGAGAGCAGTGCGAGGCGTAGTCGACAAATCGAATCCTTCCACACACCAGAGCAAACCCACCAAAGTGAATCAGTCAGAAGGTTCCGCTCGGGCTTGCGGGAAGTGGAGACTTGGCATCGAATCTTAGATCTCGATCGAATCGCAAAGATGCCGTATCTCGAACACGATCCGACGGATATGAGCACCTTCAAGGCTCATTTAGCAACATCAAAAAGGATACTAGCGTTATGCGGTGCAGGTAAGAAGCCCCTTCAAGCATCAGTACTTCCAGGATCAGGTCACAAGGTGGTCTGACACCGTACCCGTCCCATACGTAATATAAACGGTCAATCGCCGTACCAGTAGCTAACCTTCTCGATTTGTTTCAGGCTTGTCCGCTTCGTCCGGTAAGAGATATTTCTCCTGGGGGAATGAAACTTTAGTCTTCAAAGTTTCCGATTAGCTTACATCATTGCCAGGTTTGTCAACCTTTCGAGGTGCAGGTGGCCTGGTGAGTTCGCAATTCGCTTCGGTTTCAGAAATTAGTAACATATCGCTAAATATAAAACCCGAAGTGGAAAACACACGATGCTATGTCTCTAGCTACCCCACAAGCTTTCGTTAAAGACCCTAGCTTGGTTTGGCAGGTAGGTAGCTATTCCTTGGGGTCGTTGTATAGAACGATTCCGGTCTGGTTATGTCAGACATTACTGACCATCTCATATTAAATTTAGTTTTATTCAGCACGAAGACGAGCAGCTTTCTCAGCAGCACCAAATGCAGCTCACCTCGCCCTCTCAGCTCTCTCCATCAAGAACAAAGACTTCATCACAGTTACGCAAAATGTCGATGGTCTATCTCCGCGTGCTGGCCACCCGCCCGAACAATTATTTCCCGTTCACGGGTCTCTATCCACAGTAAAATGCACCAGCGTCTTCTGCAATTACGTTGAGCTCAACAATTTCGAGATGGCCCTTTCGCCTGCTCTCGCCGCGGATTCTGATAGAACAGACCTGGTCTCGGAATCGCCACCGCTTAATATTGCTATCAAAGACCTGCCGCATTGTCCAAGTTGTAAAACTGGGGTAAGCTTCCAAACTTCGATGATAAAGAGACATTGATCCAAGCTCATCGCCGTATATATAGATGTTACGGCCTGGTGTCGTCTGGTTCGGAGAATCGCTACCGCACGATGTCATTGGCAGTATCGAAGACTGGATGGACCTTGGTCCCGTTGATTTGTGCCTCGTAATTGGAACCTCCGCCAGAGTCTGGCCAGCCGCAGGGTATATCGGAAGATGCAAAAGAAAGGGCGCTAAAGTTGCGATAATCAACATGGAAATATCAGATGATCCAGAGTTGGGAGGTCTTGAAGACGCGTATGTGATCACTCTACAACGGGCGGTAGGAGTATAGATGCTGACGACAATATAATGTAGTGACTGGTTGTTCCAAGGTGATTGCGCCACAATCTTACCGGAGATTCTGGCGCCTGTCATTGGGACTTCAGAGCAAGTTAAAGAGCTACTCGGCGATACTGATCATTTCCCGGAGCGGATACGTCAGGGAGGACCTGTTGCAGAGACCGCTAGTAGAGATAGTGAAGGTGTTGGCTACTACTGAGTTGTAATATTTGCCCTTGGTTCGTCGACTATCGGGATACAGTTACGGAACCCAGGTTCATATAGTGGTAGATTGCCAGGAATATTTTCTCGCTGTCGCTGTCCAAGGAAACGCAGGAGGGCGGACATCTGAATATTTTCTTACGATGCATATGTGGAGGTGTAACTTGCTAAATTGATCGCATAGGTTTTATGAAGAAATTCATACCCCGTCTTGATATCTATCTATAGAAGTAAACCGGGATTTCATTTCAATGGATGTTTATTATCTAAGATCATTGAGCGGATCAGAGGGTTGAAGCTTTGACCACTAGTACCTACAATTTAACTCATCAGCAAATCTGCTATAAGAACCTTTCCTTTCGAATTCCAAGTCTATGAATTATTCAAACCCTAAGGGTTTTGGTTTTATTTAATTAGCTTGGTTTCCTTTGACTTTGTATTCCATGGGAATGCCATTGAGAGCGCAGCATGTTTTAAAGGTTTAGTCGCTGCTCGAGTAAATAACTCGTATCAACAAACTCTTACTGCAGATATTTGAATTAAATAATTTAATTCCGAACTACTAACAGCAAGTCCAGCAAATTAACTGTGTAAGAAGTTCGAAATACTTAATTTTTTCTCAACGGTACAGTTTGAAGCTATGGTTACTTGATACGATCCTACCTCGCCTGGGGTAACCTCATGCGTGTTGTCGTCATTGTTTTCGCCCGGCAAAAGGAAAAAACCGGGCCACAGGAATTCAGCAAAGGAAGCCAGCTAAGGCGAAGATATAAAAAAGCCTACGTAAGGTCGCGAGGCTTGTTTGATCTCTGTCATTTGTTATCTTCAGCTCTAACTTGCGCCCAGGTCCACTTTGCAGTAAACTCGCCCCCCATTACTTAAGACTGTAGGTTAGCCACTGCACTGTACTCTAGACATTCTCTCCCCACGGCTTGTTTGCCGAAACCCAAAGTTAACCTTTACATCACCGTTTCTTAGCTCTTGATCTGGTACACATATCCTTCCTTCTCAGTACCTATATTTCTTACGATACATACCAAATCACAATGACTACCACCGAAATCACACCTCTCGTTGATAACACCAAGCCTGAGTCGTCAAACGTCGGCATCAAGCCCATCGACAACCCGCTCAAAAAGTTCTGTCCAAAGTGCAACCGCTGCATTGACTGTGGCGACTGCGAATTCTGGTATGCAAATTGCCCCGATTCATAGATGCAAAGCCAAATATTGTTCAGATCGAACCAGCCTCGCTAACATATGTTGAATTGCCGTAGTTGCATCCCCTGTACTATTCAGTAAACTGGCCGTCGACGGAGGTTAGGAGTTATTCGGGTTATTGGCATACACAATGAGGCTGAGGAATACACCAGTATAGTTTGGGGTTTCATTGGAGAGACTGCTGCACTGGTATCCCGGCTTGTTCTTTGAACCTTTTTTTTTTTTGTAGTTCCTACTTGACCTTTAATATCGATTCTTTCCATTAAGAGACCAATTGATCTGGATTATTGCGCCGTGAATGATTCGAGTGGATTTTACTGGGGGCGTACTCCCGACACTATCACCTTCGCAGCGATCATGATCACCAACAGCATCGCCAAGAGTTTCCTCTGTTGTTGTCTCTAGATTTCCTGACTATAGGATCTTAGCACCATAAATAGAAATTTAAAATATGTCTGGGATATTCTGAACATGCTTGGCTAGCAGCGGATTCACATAAATACATTGACCTTCCGTGCTAGAGATCTAATCTATAGCCAAGATAATATTAAGATGTGCCTTTTCCTTGGTGCATTTCACGCTCCTTGACACAAGCGAGAGCTGAACTCGTGCCAAGACTTAACTTGAGAGGTCACCAAACTGGAAATTTTCTGTCGCAAAACTTCAGTTTCCCAATCTTCGTCCTACAAAAATCAACAATGCCGAAACGTAAACGCTCAGACTTCGAAGCCTCCTCCAAAAGGAGACCGGCCGCAGATAGTACACAGGAAGATCCATCGCAAAATCCAGATGGAATCGAAGAATCCGATCGCTCAATCGCCATTCAGCAGCAGACCATCGAGCAGAAGATCCACCACCACCGTATCGTTCTCAAGCGTGCGCTGAAAACCGCAAAGGGATTTGAACAGCAAAAGCTAGGTAAACGGATAAAAGCCGCTCGGAAGGGAAAACTACCGCCGGAAAAGACGAAAGACGGGAAAGATGAAGTCGATAGGTTGGAGAAGGAATTGGAGGCATTGAAGGTACTCCATGCGAGCGATCTCTTCGCTGTTGGGAAAACAGGTACTAATCCGTATTCGAGGAGCTTAGCATGTCGATTTACAATCTCTGGCAACGACATATCTCAATAAAACACTTTTGAAGAACAGGCAGTTATCCGGATCGCAGTACATCCCGCCATCTGTAGCGAAAGAAGCCGAAGAACATTCGAAAATACCCGTACCCACCGGTCCCGCAGCGAATGTTTGTGCCAGGCTACTTAATGCGAATCCCGTCAAAGAAGCTATTAAAGAGATTACAAGCAACATAGGACGTTTACTTGGAGTCGAAGGAGATGAAGACACAGCTTCAAAGCCAGTCAAAGAGGTGGAAAAGGCTGAAAGGAAAGCGGTGGAACAGAAGCCGGTAATACATGGAAAAATACATGACTCAGAAAATAAATCAGAATCAGAATCCGAAAACGCCGATATGCTCGACGATGATGACATAGTCCTTCACCCATCTATGCTTAAGAACCTAGCTACGAAATACCTACAGAAGAACGGCACTGTATCAACCGACGAAGAAGATGAAGACGACGAGATTAGAGACAGAATTGCATGGTCCTCCGATGAGGAAGAAGATGACGACGACGACGAATCACTAGATGACCGACCTCACGGCCGTTCGATGTCTATAACTCCGATACCTGAAAATGAACTACGTGCTCTAGAGGAAGCAGAAAACGAAGCCCTAGATATAGACATATCCGAAGACGAAGACGAAGACAAAGATATCAGCGATCCAGATACATCACCGCCACCACAAAAAACGCAATCTAAAAAAGCGACACAAAAGCCAGCACCAGCAGCACCTCTAGCGGGTCCCATAAAAGCTTCCTCCTTCCTTCCAACTCTCATGACCGGCTACATCTCCGGATCTGAATCAGACGCCACATCGACATCCTCTACAGGTCGAGGTAAAAAGAAGAAAAAGACCGGTCCTTCGGAAAAGAAGGTCCGCAAAAACCGCATGGGACAGCAGGCTCGTCGTGCCCTTGCCGAGAAGAAGTTCGGTGCCTTGGCAAATCATGTCAAGAAGGCACAAGAGGAGAAGGAAGCCAAGGCGAAGGTCAAAGAGGAACGGAGGAAGGCGTGGGAAGATAAACAGAATAAAGCAGTGCATGTCAGTTGGGAATTAAAGAAGAAAGATAAAGAAGAGAAGGATAAGATCATGAGGGAGATGATGTCTGGAAAGTCCAGCGGGCTAGGCAAGAAGATAGTGTTTGATTAGGATGCGGTTCGCGAGACGTTAGAAATGGAACGGGCTGTCTTTCTCGCGGACGAATGTGTGAATAGCGAATTAGCTAGCAACTCAATAACTTGGATTTGGGATGCTAAGTCTTTGAATAATTATAAACTATCGGCTAATACTATGTCGGAAATCTCCACCATAAAACGACTCCACGGAAGAAACAAAAGCCGCCATCAATATTTGATTAGCGGGATCCCTTTTCGATCAATACTCCCCAAGATGGGTCTACTAAAATTGTATCTAATCCATGACATACAGACATAGATTATACTTAAACCATAAAATATATCCGTATTTCCATTCTGCTTCAGTGAAGGAGTATTAGTAACAAGGTAAGGAAGTGGCTTCTCTCTTTCCTCCCATTCACTCGCTTTATGCCGCGAGGCACAGCAGCGCTAATCTATCGAGATATGGAGGTATACAAGCCATCATTGACCATAAGGCTTCCGTTGTGATGAAGGGAGTTTTGGCGACGATGAGCGAGAACAACGGTTTAAATATAAGATTTAAGCGTCAACTAAGGTTTGTGATCGGGATGAGTTGGTCGGTGATCAGCTAGCCTATCGATCCGTAACCTGGAAGTCTATTCATACCCAGGTATATATAGAAGAGATAAGTGAAGAGATCGATACTTAGGAAGTAGAATAGTTTTTATTGAGCATATTACCAAGTATTTACAAATAGAAACTCGAAATGGTGAGCGGCTCAAAAATGAAAGGGGGAAATAATGAAAAGTGATTAAAATCCAATAATAAAATTCATTAGAACGTTTAATATCCGGTAATGAATCCATGTCATCAACCGACCCGCGGGTTAGTAGAAGGAATAGCTTGTCTTTTGCAAAAAAATTAAATAAATAAAAATGAATTGATTGAAAAAATAAGTCGGATCGAAATCAATCATCGATATCATCGTCTAAATCAGAGCAAAAGTTGGTGGGACTAAAACTCGTTCCTCGACGGAAGTAAGGGTTTCCTGGTTTTGGAGACGGTGATTTTAGATTGTGGATGTGATGTGCCATCCTTTAAGTACTCATTAGCAACCAAAGATGTTATTGAGAATAATAATAACGACATAAGAAATGACCGGAAAAGAAAATATATCTTCAAGCGCACCTTTCAGTTTCGCTTCCGTTCCGTTTGATCGCGGTGTTCAAGTGGTTTAATGTTGACAGGATTCCGGACATCTACAGATTTCAATCGAATCCATTAAAAGAGAATATAATTTAGCCTCATGCTCGTTGTTTAAGTGAGTATGAATGGTAGATGATGATGATAATCTACAGAGAAACAGGTCAAAGAAGAGGGAAGAGAAATATAAAAACACGAAAGAAAAAAGGTTATCCAAACGAAACCCATCTACAATAAGAATATAAATAAGGCTCCCTTTTTGTCATCAAGAAGCCTGCGTAAGAGTAAAAGTCCTTTATCAAAAAAAAATACCCTTTTACAAAGTATTCCGCCACCCCTCTCGTGTCAGAAGAATAACTTACAAGATGGAAATGCTCATTATCATCATCATCGTTACCATCATTACGACGCTTTAATAGGGTTGGGGGTACCGACATGGCCTGTCAATGACTCAACTTCTCTGTTCTCATCTTCTTCATCCACCTTCTTGCTCACCTCTTGCGATTTCGCATCATTCGCCTGGAGAATCTGCTCCAACATCTCGCACTTAGTCTTGAACGCGTCGACCTCGTTCCTCAATCTCGAGTTCTCGGCTTTCGTCTCTGCGAGTTCGGTTTCTAAAGCGTGAAGTTTAGAATTCAACGCCTTCACCTCACCTTCTAAGCCAGATTTGGCTTTGGTGTTGGTTGCGGAAGTAGCGGTAGCTGAATTAAGCTTGGAAGTTAATGAGCTGTTGACGGCATTAACGGATTCCAGGGCCTCCTTAGATGTCGTAAGATCCTTCTCGAGGGACTCGACTCTGGAAGCCAACGCAGCCTCGCGCTCGATAAGCTCCCTAACCTGTTCTTTATACATTTGGGATATCTCCTGCATATCTACTGCGTTTGCTTCCGCTGCCTTGTCCTGAGCTTTCTTCATTACCGCAACAGTAGCGGAGAGTTCGGCTTCAGCCTTCTTGGCTGCCCCGACATCAGCCTTTGCGCTTTTAAGAGCGTCTTGAAGCTCTGCCTCCGCGGCCTTCAAGGTTTCAATGTTCTTCTTGTGCTCGTTGACTTCGGAAGACCACGATGATTTTTCTGAGTTGTATTTGCTAGTCCAAGCATCGAATTCAGATGTATCCGCAGCCTTCTCTTGGAGTTCTCTTTGGGAGTGCTCTGCTGTCTCTCTCGCAATAGACTCTTTTTCTAGCTCAGCAGTCAGGCCATCAACAGTTGACTTGTGTTCTTCCTCTTTGGCCGCCAAAAACTCTTGGTGCTCCGCTGTTAACCGATTAAGCTCCTCCGTGTGCTCGTTGGTCTTTGCTTCAAGAATATCAGAATGATCTGCAAGAGCTTTTTTCGCATCGGTAAGTTGTTTGGCTAAATCGTCATGATCGCTTTGGGCCTTTGCAAGCAGAGATTTATGCTCTACTAGCGCAGCGTCCTTTTCAGCCAGTAGAGCCTCCTTCTCTGTTAGACTTTGATGTATCTTGGACGAGGTATTCTCATGTTCTGCCTTATAGTCGGCAAGCGACTGTTCGTGGGAGGAACGGAGCTCGTCGATCTCCTTCACCTTTCCTTCCAATATAGCCTTGATGTCAGCAAGCTCCGCCTTGAGCTTGTCGCATTCCTGAGCATGGACGCTTTGTTTTTCCTGATATGTTAGAGTTAGAAAGGTTGGTAACTGTAGCTGAGCATTCGAGATTTCTTACCGATTCTCCTTGGGCCAGCATATCAACAGTCTTCTTTAGAGCAATAATCTCTTCCGCATCCTTCTGTTGAATCTCGACAATCGATTTTTGCAGTTCTTGGTTCTGCAATGTTAACTCTTCAAGTGTCTTCGCCAAACCGCTCTTGGAGGCCGCCGATTGCTCTTGAAGAGATTTCAATTCCGTAGCATGAGACTTGTATTTTTCCTCGTGCTCGGCCAGAAGTCTTTCAACTTTGTTTGCATGCTCGGTTTCCAAATCACCAATTCTTTTGGTACTCGCCTCGCTTGCGGCGGTATGGAGAGCCTTCAAGTTCTCGAGCTCCGCTCTTGCAGCCTCAAGCTCTTCGGACTGGGTTTCATGCCTTTCTGCCAAGGCACGCTTCTCTTCGGTGTGTGCGGCAAGATGCTGGCTCAACTCAGCCTCGTGGGCTTTCTTCAGATCCGAGATTTCAGATTGCCGTGTCTCAAGATCGCCTTTAGATTGGGAAGCCGTGTTTTCAAGATCGGCGATAGATTTCTTGAGCGCATCAGCCTCTTCTTGTATCTTCTGTGAAACAGACTTTTCTGCTTCTAATTCGGCTCCCAGTTTCGAGATCTTTTCAGCAAACTTCTTGATCTCGGCCTCTGAAACACTGCTCTTTTCCAGATATACAGCACTGTCGTCGTCACGGGATTTTTGCAGCGATGTAATCTGATCTGCGTGCCTAGCTCCAATGTCTTCAAGCTTCTTTTGAAGTTCTAAGTGTCGTGCTTCTGCGTCGTCGACTTTCTTTTGGAATTCAGGATGCATTGCCTCCGATTCTTCAAATCTCTGTTTCATATCAGCAAGCCGTGTTTCCGAGTCTTCGACTTTCTTCCGAAGACTTGTGATCAGCTGCTTTCCGCCAGCTTCTGACTCAGTTAGGGCCTATAACTTTGGGTTAGCGCAACTTAACTCTTACTCGCAAGCCCTGTGGCGGTTTCTTACCTTGGAATGCTCAGCTAGGAGTTGAGTTTTTTCAGCCTCGAGTTTCAACTTGAGTTTATCCAAATCTTTCGCTAGATCGTCCCGTTCCAGTTTGGCTTTTGTCTCCCGAATCTTGACATCAGAGATTTCTTGCTCGAGACGAGCGACCGTCTCCTTTATCTTGGCTTCATAGTCTTCCGTTGCCTTTGCGGCTTTGGAGGTCAGTTCGCCGTGCTCCGCTGTAACTTGGGAGAGCTTCCTCTCCAAATCGGTAATCTGGATCGGAACCATCGGGTTAGCTCTGTGTTACAACACATCCAAAGAAGGCATATTATGTGGGTCTTACGGTCTCCAGCGCCTCGGCGTGTTGTTTGGTAAGTTCTGTAATCTTTGCATCGGTTTCATCGGTATTTACTGAAGGGGTTTCATTCTTCTCAGCCCTGATAGTTTCAACCTCGGTAGCGAGGCTCGCTTTTTCTTCCTCTAGCTTCGCGATAATCTCATCTTTGTCCTTTGTAGCAGTCTCGATCTTTCCGGTTAATCTTTCTTTCTCGGATTCTAGCTCGGAGATTGTCGATTGAAGTTTCTCGATCTCTTCGTCTTTTTCTTTGAGTTGAGCACTAAGACCGACTCCATTGGCAGATGGTTCTGCAGATTTTGCGCCAACTCTCAGGGAGGATGCTGGGGTAGCTGGGATAGTATCTAACCGAGACCTAGGAGTAAGAGTGGACTTTACGGGGGTCGTGGTAACGGACGATGTACGGCGGGACGCGGGACTGGTGGTCGTGGAGGGTGGGACAGAGCTGGTAGTGGCAGTTCGCGTTCGAGTGGGAGCTGGACTCGAGTTTAATCCTGCTGTTGATGTCTTTTTAGCTAGGGTCGAAGCAGCAGGCGTTGTGCCAACTGTGGAGGCTCGACGGTTGGCGCTGATATCGACGGATGCAGCGCTCGGCCGGGATGCAGGTGTCCGAGAAGTTGTAGATGCTACTCCGATACTGCCTGCTGCAGGTCGCTTAGCTGTCGCTGTTGCTGCAGGGCCAATCCCGACGGTACTAGTTCGCGATGAAGCAGCCGCCCCCAAGGCCGACGTAGATGGGGTTCGTCGAGCGGCAGCTGTTGTTGTCCCAGGGACAGGTCGCGTCGGGGGTTTCGACAATGCTCCAGAAGCTGAAGTGGTACTAGTTGGAGTGGTTCTACTTGTAGAACCTATCGTAGACGGCTTTTTGGCCAACGTTCCACTGGGTAATCGTTTAGCAGTCCCGCTAATTACTCGTTTCGCAGCTGTAGTTGTTTTGCCAGAGGAGCCAGAGAGCACGCTGGTATCAGTTTCTCGGCCAGACTCGGTCGCAGATAAGCTACCATCTCCGAAAATTGAAGATTCTTCGGGTTCAGGCGTCGAGGAGGTCAGAGGTGCGTCTGGGGTTGGTTCAGACATGGTCACGGCGGAATGTTCTTTTCAGAACAGACTGGTTTTGACTGCGTATTAATATTAACCGGTAATAATTGGTAGAGACGAAGGAGGGAAGAGGCTTAAGAGCTCGGGGTAATTGAGAAGGAGAGAAGCTCGAAGACAAGGAAAGGGGCTGTTGGTCGGAGAAGCTACTGGACGCGATTCACAGGAGGTCAGTTTCGGGCGCCGATAAAGCTTTATCACGACGGGGAAGCACAATATAGGCTGTATGGACTTACCAAGGTAACAGCGAGAATGAACAAACGAACAGAAAAAGAATCGGTGGAGGTCTTGAATGCAGGAAACAGAATACTGCCGTCGCGTCAAGGGGACTATTAATAGAGTTTGCGAACGATGTCCGGACGGAGAGATGCGAGGAATGAAGAATAGGAGAGGGCCATCTCCCAAAACGAGAGGTGGAGTTGTGATACATTTAATTTTCCTCTCTTTCCCCAATTGCTCTAATCGAAAAAAGGCCCAACGGCCAAGCCAAACAATCTAATTGGCTCCACCCCACAGATATCATCCGCATCATGTGCATGCAGACATCCACATGTATGTATGTGTACATTTACATTTACTTACATCGACCCGCTCTTTTTATGACATGCGAGGCATCTGGCCATTCTCTGCCGGTTCGCCATTCACGGTCGCCGGTTTTCGGAAGCTTAATCCATAAGGAATCGCTGGAAGCGAAGCCTTGCCGATGCGACAAATTTCTAACGAATACAAGCGAAGAGTTCGAGTTTTTGAATTCCTACAATCAGTTAAATCTACGGATCCTATAGTTAAAGTACGTTCTCATGAATAAAATTAGCTGGTATCTCAAGATCTTTGGCACATGGAACCGCTCATTCCTGTCGATAGTCACATGGGTATCAAAAACCCCACTAAATGCTAAGAACCCAAGAGCTCCGAGTTGCAAAACGGCTCGTCCAGCCTGGCTTGTAAGCAAGAAAAAATATAAATGAGTGTCCGGACTAGGGACTTCAACCAGATAAGTAGATTTCTAATTGCAGGCATGGGGCTCGTATACATGCATCCCGTGCCGCCCCCACCAATATCTACCTTTTCTCTTGATATTATATCGCTAGCAAATATATATATCGCAGTCAGAAAGATATAATAAGCTATCAGAGCAATTAATTATAACTTAGATGGTATTAGAGTAATCCGCATCGAGTAAACATTATAGGACGATGAAAGTACGCCACTGGTTGCTAAAATAGCAGTGAAAATAAAATATATGAAGCTTATTAAACTCAATAGCAAATTTTGTCTTGTAAACCAAAGTCGTATTTTGCTTTGTGCTCGTATGGATCTTGAACCTTTTTTGTGCAAGATTCACACCTTGGTTTTGATTCATCCGTTCGCATTGAATACAGAACTATAGGTATAAATAACATAGCTATAGGAGTCTCAAATCGGCTTGACCGCTGTGCCTGCACCACCTACTGTTCTGAAAACCGGAACTCTTAATATTTTACGGAATATAGCTGTAGCACAAAACCTCAAATATAGCGAGATTCGTATGTATACGTATACATTTGCATAATCCTGATCGATGTCTAAACCATTAACCAAAGTTGCCATTTCGGGGACTCCAGGCTGAAAAGCAGCTGAAGAACTCCTATGGAATATCCTAACTGACAAAACAATACACCCATAGAAACATCCCAGAATACCAAAAAAGGCAACGAATACTTCTAATAAGAGGTCGAGGCCAGCCAATGATATGAAGTGAGCTTGAGCTACAACCCAGTAACGAGGTGAACTTCACCCTCAACTCAATAACACAAATAATACCACAAACTCGAAGCGCCACTGAACTCGAAACACCAAGGCCCCCAAATGTCTCAAGATATCACACGGAACATTCGATGCGACGATGTGACAAGTTGCAGACTGCTACACCAAAACCCAGCCTGGAAGTTCCATCACATTCCCACTTCGGGTCCGATCCACCCATGTACGCATGTACCCAAGATCTCCCTCGCGATCCAAAATGACGAGTTCCCAAGAAATTACCCTCAAAAAATGCCCGAAGGCCCTCCATAAAAAAAAGCTTAGCTTGCTTTTCCATACAGGTAGATATATATAGTCCAGCCGATTCTGCCTTGACACCCATGCGAACCCAAGAATCATGCGTTAAATGGAATTCTGGAAGTCATTTTCTTTTCTTTCTTTTCCCGCCAATCGGATTTTTCGCTTTTTGCTATTTTTTCTAAATATATTTTTTAATACTTCACCCGGCTCGCTGGCTCGAGTCAACCTTCAATTCAAATTTTTCCTCCGTCGTCCAACGTTGAATACGTGCCTGATCTGCACGACGGCTGGCCCATTACCGTGGTTTTAATTATTTTTCTCAAATAACAAAGTATAGACCGCATCGGATACCAGTTTTTGCTCTTTTTTTGTGTCTTTCGCAGTCTCCGACACATAATATACTCGGTAAATCACCAGCCACTCCTTCATGCTAAATTTGGGCCCGGCGGCTGCATATACGGATATTCGAGCCGTGAGTGAGACCCCGCAGCTGGTGGCACGCAGTGGCTGATGCTATGACATATTGTAGGCCTAATTCTCTAGTTTACTATAAGAATCGATAGGCTTTCGTATCCGATTGTGGGGTATATACATCCCCAACTTGGGATTTAAAAAGCCAAAGTATCAGCTTGCAGCAAAATATATCTCTATATATACCAATTGCAATTGAGCTGTACGAACTCGAGCTCCTATTCGGCAGACGTTCGACCGTATCCAAATAATAATATGATGTCAACATACAGCGAAGCTCGCCGACGTTCAAGGTATGACATCCCACTATACATACAAATTCACCAAGCTAGTAAAGTACTAAAATTCCTACACCTTATCTCATAGCCCAACATATACCCAAACCTCCTCCTCCACCATATCTTCTACCTCCCAGCGGTCCCAGCGACCCTTCACTCCAACAGAAGCTCGAATAAGAACCCTCCAAAGCCTGCTAGAAAACACTCAAGGCGCATCAGGCTTCACCATCCTCTACAAAACCATCATAAACGACTACCTTTCCGGCCGTATCACATTCCTAGAAGGTCAAGGATACCTCTACAACAGTGCTGGTCTGGTAGCTGGCCCGCTGTCGCAGCCTGATCTTCGAGGTGAAGCCGCGCAGATGATTATGAGTGGGAATTCTGTGTACCTTGAGTTAGTAAGTTTTATGCAACAAGATCACTTTGTAAAATTTTGGGCTAATAAAACCTTTGCATCCAGTGCGCTGAAGAGCCGGTCTCAGAGCTTATGAGTGACTTTGGGTGTAGGTTGTGATATATAGCCTGGCCATGCATGGCGTCGTGGCGTTTATCATTGATATATTTTTGAGTTTTTAGCGTTGGATGCTTATACAGGATTGTATCCTTAATGATTGATACCTTTCACTTCTCGATGATTTTAACTTCAGACCAGCGTACTTTATAGTATACCGTTGTCTCGTAGACCAGACGTGCTTGGCTGGGTCAAGACAACAATGTGATATACTGTTGTTGTATTCTGTTTGGGAGCTCGGGTAATATCATACCTACTGCATGGAGCAATGTCTTTATGCATCAAGGTTTAAAGGCGTTTTGGGAGTTCCGGCTGATTAGATAAATATCCACATTTCCATCCACATCATTGATTCACACTACAAAGAGAAACCAGTACCGGTGTACTTGTAATGATATGTGATGATATATATATATATTCTTCCTTCTTTATACTCTGCATATACAAGTAGAAAACTATAAACCAAAAAAAGTAAAAGGAGGGCTAATCAAAGTAGAAAGAGAATCCATTCCGCTGGTCTTTTCGCCGTTGCTTAAATGTGAAAACGGAAGAAGTAACAGTATATATCGCTGATACCAGATAACACCCACGACAGAGGGGAGAGAAAAGTAAAAACCAGAAGCGCAAAAAAAAAAAAAAGGATATCGCATGCGTGAAGTAGAAAACGAAGACGCATGAAAAACTCAAAATGCAATTTAATTCTTTCGCCACCTGATATTTTGTGCCCCGAGGAATTTTCGAAGGGAGGTTGCGCCGTTAATGGGTACCACCGTATAAACACTCCAGAGTAAGCTTGTTATAGGAATACACTGGGCGAAAACAGAAACAAAAACCAAAATAAAAAAAGAGGATTGAGAAAACATTGAGCACATGTAGACTAGTAAAACCATACAATAAAAATTATGAAGACAAAAAAAGAGACAAAGTTAGGCAAATGTACAAACCCCTTTGTCATACCAAATAAAAGTAGAAGAAGAAATCTCCTAAAAGAAAAAGACAGATAGTACCAACCCCCAATCAAGTATTTTTGGATGTAAAAAGATATATGAACAAAAAAACAAACAGCAAAGCAATCGCTGAACGAAATTCTTTTGGCTGATAAACAAGTGGAAAAAAAGAAATAAGAAATAAAAGAGAACGCTACATATTTGTCCATGAGCATATATATAAATCTGTCGATGAGGACACCACTAGTTTCCTCTTCCGCCGCCACGGTTTTCACCGCCGCTGCTATTCCCCCTGCTTCTCTCTGAGCTACGTCTGTTGATATCACTAAAATCAAATAACAGATCGTCATCCAAGGGAAACATGGCTCGGTTTTCACCAGGGGTTCCGGTGATGGGCGGTCGCGAGCCCGCGGGTCGATATGGCCTTCGTGATCCGAATGATGATGTTTGGAGTCGGTCTGCCGATGTTGTGCGAGATTCTCCTCTGCTTCCTCCAGAGGATTCGTCGCCGAGACTCGTGGCCGCTGTGGTTTGCCTTTGTCCGCTCGATTCACCGGCGGTGAGACTAGGGCTATGTATTGTGAGCGAATCGTCGACCAGCAGGAAAGGCGGCGGGCGGTCCATGTTGTCCAAGCTCGTGGAGTGACGTTCTTCTGGTCCGATTACTCGGCGAAGGCCTTGATACCTGCTCGAGTTTCCATCCTCTGGAGCATCTTGAGAAACAGAGTTCGAACGGCGAGTTTGTACAAAGCGAGGGGACGATGGGATATTCATCGGTGACGTTGTAGCAGTTGTAGAAGTGTTTGGAAGGGACGGACCGGACTCCGAGTCCGTTTGTTCTCTCCTTCGGTAGTTGTAAGCCGGCGGCGAGATTTGAGATACTATTTCGTCTAATGAACCGGGTTCATTTGCTTGGTCGTGTACTATTGTTTCGTTTTGTACAAGTCTAGATGGAATTGCAGGTGTGTGGGGTGAAACCGCTTTTCCTGGCGAAGACGATGTTGATACAGATGCACCTGAAAGTGCAGGAGGTCCTCCTGGCTGTGTCCTGCCGACAGAGGAAGGATTACTTGTTGGTTGGTTTGGTAGCAACAGGGATGACGACATTGAGTCCTGTAATGCTGCGTTCGAGTCTTTCATTTTCTGATACTTTCCTAGCGCAGCTACAGCCCGTCTACCTGACGATTCTGAGAAACTGTCGAAAATTTTTAGATGCTGCTTCGAATCTAGCATATTCATGAAATCCGTGAGACTTCGATCTTCTTCGCTGAGTCCAGAATTAGGGCCAGAGGTTTCGACAAATCCCGAGCCTGGAGCGGCTGAGGAGGCTAGACTGCCCCTGCCGCTACTGTTATTGTCATCCTCAGTTTTGCTAGCACCAGACGAGTGTCGTGGTCGTCTATTGCCAAAGCTACTACTATAACGTCCCACGGACATTGGGCGATCACCTGTTGGATTCGATGTTGGACCCTCGGCAGGAATACTCGACTTAAGAGATGACGGCGACATGGTGCCTGTATTCGGTCGTTGACGAGCCGGGACAGCTACCCCGGCTTGAGGTATCCTCGTAAGCGAGGTCCGTGGCGAGTGACCATATTGATCTGCTGGCGTTGGCGATGCCGAGACGGAGGGTGCTTTGAATGGCGACATGAATGAGACCGATGGCCGCCTTTGAACGCTGGATTCGGATCTCAAGGATGCTTTAGACCCGTGAGCGGAACGGACCGGAATCGAGGCTGCATCACTCGGCGAACCTGCTGAAGAACCACCGCTGATATGTAGATTTCGTAATGCGGATATCGGGCTTTGGCTTGTAACCCCGGCTTGGTGGAAAGAAGTTAAACTGCCATATGCCATGCCAGGGTCGCCTCTTTGAGTAATAATGGCTGTGTGGGAGGGTAGCGAACCTGGTTCTCTGGCAATTAAGTTTACCGGTTGCGATCCCGTTCTTTGATGAATTGAGGGCTTGAAATAGTGTTCGTCAAGGTTAGCGAAATGCGAACTCAGTAAAGTCTCTGAATCATCCACTCGGAAATCGCACTGTCGTCTGTAGTCAACTCTGACGGTAAATGTGCCAGCTGGAGATTCGACAGGGCCGAATTGAAATGTGTTTGTGACGTTCGTTTCCCTGGGTATTAGAGCGATTTCAAGAGGGTCGGGCTGAGGTATTGGAGTTGTTTCGCCATTGACTATCCTACAGCATATCCGAAGATTGTTCTTTTGGCCTTTCGTAAGTCGTTTCTGAAGTTTCCAAGCTGGTAAAAGTCTAGCGTATGAGTAGAGAGATCTGAAAAGCACGATGCTCTTCTTATACACTACTGCCAACTCTGGTGATGGATCGCTAGTTGGTGGACTGAAAAAAATATGATTGTTAGAATGAGATTACTTGACGTTGGAACCTTTGGTGTAACATACCTGAGGTCAACTTTCCATCGTTCCAGAACAACTTCTTTCTTTGAGTTTAACGGATTTCCTCGCCGCCAGTTTCGGAAAGCAAGCAATGTTGTTTCGACGTTATGTCTCTTATCGTTTTCGTCTAATATAACTAAAGTTTGATTGGGAGTTAACTCTTCAGCATCGATGTATGTTTCGATTATTAACGGAGGCGGCCGGTTATCAGTGGCATCCGAGTATTTCCATAATCGGAGATCTTCTCGGAAGATATCGGTCTCTTCTAATTCTACGTTGAACTAGAGGGTTTGTTTTAGTATGCTGTATACCAGATCCGAGAACTAATGATAGCATACCCATTTATTAACCTTTCGGTTTGCGGTTCCTCGGGTGAATACGGGGGGCACATCCATGCGAGATCGTACGACGACCAGAGCAAGCTTCAAGAAGAAGTTCTAGAGATAGATTTCCAAGTTAGTAAGAAAGTCTCGAGAGACCTGAGGCTATTAGAATAGTATCACATACCGTCATAAGCTGGTTCAGTCGACCTCTCTCCGAATCCATGGCTTTCTGTTCGCCTCCCTGGCCACCACCCCCTGAACTAGAATTCGAGTCCGAGCCACCACCCGTACTTTCTCTTTGCACAGTTCCTTGGTTGCCACCATACGACACCGGACTTCCACTTCCAGAAGCGCTGTATACGTTTCCAGAGCTTGATCTCGAGTGCGAAGGCTGTTGTGTTGACCCTCTCGTGTATGCTCCGGAGATGTCCTGGGGTATATGGCCGAGAGATAACCGGTGCTGGTGTAGTCTGGGTTGCCGAATATCTGACTCCATGGCGCTTTGGATCGAGGATGCCCGGTTTGGGACTGTCGAGTCCGTTGGGTGTTGGCGAGAGCCTGTTGGCTCTGCGGGTTCCCTCTGTTGTTTCTGAATACTTTTCGGAGGATTTATGGATTCCTGGGATGCATTCTTTTGCATAGCAGTTGATAATTTCCCCTTTTATCAGTGCGTCGGAGGAATTTCACTGCTATGAGGCTATCGCGGCAAGTCAGTTATATGCAGGCTTGGAGACGTCACCACCAAAAGTAACACTTTTTTTGGTGAGCTTTTGAGATAAAGAGATAAAACCGGCTGGGCCATACCTAATTTGAAAGAGAGAGCAAGTTCAAGCAAACCTAGGCCTTTTGAGGGGAGTCCAAGGATGTTTTAGATATTTGTGCTCTGTCTCCCTACTGGCAACTTTTACTTTGGTAGTACGTTCTTTCAGGGACAGGTGTGATGTAACACGAAGCTGCTGAGCTGAGCTAGGATATGATTTGGGCGGAAGGGGCTATGAAGGGGTCAAAGTCGAATGGAGCGAAGTTCAAGTGAGCTGTCCACATCCATAACATTTGGAAAAGAGAGCTAGCCGGAAGTTTCTATCGAGAGACGGATATTGAGGTGTGAGAGAGCTGTTGAAGCACTGTGAATCTTCCTATCTAAAACATAGGAGAGATGCTGAGCGGTTGCACCCGTCGCAGGAGGTGAGGACGGCGTGAGGGCACCTCCGAGTCAACGTTGGGTTGAGGCGAAAGAGAAAGAAGAGAAGAAGCGGGATTCCTATTGAACTTGGCTATTGAGGTCCAGAAGAGGCTTGCAAATCAAGTGACAGCGTCGGACAAGCTGCGAGAATTCTTTTTGCTACGCGTTGTCTGTCGGCGTCGGTGGTGGTGGTGATCAATGATGGTGGTGTCAGGCAACTCAAGTTGGCTATACAGATGACCAGACCGAAGCTGACCTCTCTCTCGATCAAACCTCGAAACGAGAGACTTTTAAACAAATAGAATAAAAGATTAAGTCTGGCAGACAAGGCGGCGAAGCTCGACCAGCCCAACCAAATTAAACAGTCGACAGGAACTTCGGAGAGCGAATGACAAGCTCGGACGCAGGGACGTCTGAATGAACAGCAGTAGGAATAGACGCTAGCTAACGTCTCAGCGTCAACTGACCTCGAATACCCGAACAACAGCAGGACCGCAGTGGCTGCAAACAAGAACGAAGAATCGGAAGACTCCAAGTTCAAAAACTCCAAAATCCAAAGTTCAAAGTCAAGGTGAGGAAAAAAAGAAGGAGACGTTTGAGGATGACGAGGATATTTCGTCTTTTCCTATTATAGGACCGAGCTAATTTTCCGGGGCAGGGAAAAACAAGCCAGGCAGGGCCGGGAGAGAAACAGAAATTCCAGAACTTCGCTGGATCCGATTCGGTCAAGGATTCAATCAACAGTACAACCAACACCTGCAAAAAGCCGTTTCTCACGCCTGAAACCGAGCCTGAGGGATTGCTGCACAGCGTGAGGAATGAAGTGGAGGAAGAGTTGAATCGATGGAGAATGCGTGTCTAATCGGGAAGTGTCGCTAGTGTGCGCAGGACGTGTGGCTGGCTATCACCGACGAATTTGGAGCGATATCGACCGACAATCTGATAGCGCCAGATAATGGATTTACTTCCACGTACCTTTCGATCTTCGACGGCAGCGTGGGATTGTATGGAGTCGTCTGGATGTACGGTGCAGTGAAGGGTTGCAATGCCATTCAAATCCAACAGTGGAACGATATCTGGCCAGTGAACTAATCTTAATATATTATTATACAGGATCGATTGCAATTGCAAAGAGCTCAGACTCATGACTCCATCTCGACTCCCTTTATCTCAATAGTCGCGATCGCCTGCATGGGAACCAGGCCAGGAGTCTACACCTTGCATCTCGCGCCAAGTCGCTCGTTTCAGTCCACCAAAACAACACCCGATAGGCCCAAAGCCCGCCCTCGAGCTCCCTTGCAGAGGTACAGGCGAGTACTTTTGCTTTGCTTTTAATCTCACAGAGTTCTTTGTGGCATGCACGACCAAAAATCAAAATCGGACATGTCGAAGCGCACTAGCTCCTCCAAGTCCTTTTCGGAGACTTGACGGACTCCGGGATTGTTCCCAACTTATCAGTTGTCGGTCTGTCTCAACCAGAATGTTGACAGGTGACCATGCAGAGAAACATATTTTTCTTACACCAAGCCTGGTTCTCGTAGCCTCGAATGATATGATCAGGCAAATATGCCCCAAGCCTCAAGCCAGAATTTCGACTGAGCTGAAAGACAAAGAGACCCCGGTCGATCGCTGACAGACACCCTCGCGACCGTTGGTCTCGTTTCTAAAGTCACCTTGCTCATGACGTTATATGGAATGGTACGCCGTCATCACATCATACGACGAGAACTTGACGTTTTCATGGTGAAAATGGTATCTAAAATGGTATCACTGTTGGGATCGTTATTATATTTTGTCTTAACCTGCGGTTACGACCTTTTAATTCCCGCTACTCAAATTGCTGGAAATTTGATCCCAAATCCAATAAGAAAATAAAAACAATCGAAAATAAAGAAGTTGGTGTCGTCGTACCCACGAGTTCGAACCACTTTAATTGATCCCTTAACTCCAAGCCGTTGTCGGTCAAAGTGACTCACCTACCGTCTCCATCAAGCCGCTGGCAGGGAAGATTGAACTTTTCGAACGGGAAAAGGGAAGTTCACTGGCCGCTCGGTTCCCAATTTAGCATAGCCTTCCCGCATATGAGTTCTCGGTTATGTTCTGCATGCAGCGTCGACACTTTTATCGATAGAGATTGACAGAATATTTGCTGTTGGTCAGGATTGCACTCGTGGTCCGTCGGTTCTTAAATCGGTACAGGCCAATCCTATAACTTTTAGGGTTCAAATTTGTCAAGAGTAGGATCCGATTTCTTGTGCTGCCTGCCCCACCAAGCTTTTTCAGCTACCTCTGGTCCTCTCTACCGTATTACACGTGGCTATGCCAGTCAGATTCAGATTCTTGTCATGTACCCCATAATTTATGCATCTTATCGAATGATATCTGATAGGCTGGGTTTGTTTCCCCCCATTTTTTTCGAAAGGAACTTTTGTCGTCGTCGTCGTCTCTTAGTCTTCAAGCTTGCCACCGTTCCCGAGCCTTCTCCTCATTTCGATAGCTGTCTTATAGGGCGGGGCTGTCGGTGGCTGGATTGGATCTTTGCTTATTCTTTTAACCCCATTCTCATCAGTGTCTGGCAGTTTATACGTTGCATCTGAATCCCATTCCGACAGATCTCCACAAGCCACAAATGGAGCCACCCATCTACCCCCAGGCGCATCCTCAAGGCTAACCTCTGTGACCTGCCCCTCAATATCCTCTTGGCGTGTCGGTCCCGTCCATATAGGATTCTCCAAGGATGGTTTAAACCCCTCCGGCGGGGTATAATTCTGACAGACCACAAATGCCTCTATGCTACTGCCCCTACTGCTCCTAGGCTTCGCCACGGTGACCCGCTCGAAAAATATCCTTAGCTTGCAGTACAGCTCAGCTACATCCCTGCCGCGAAAGATCTTTGCGACAAAGTTCCCGCCAGGACGAAGTACACACGTAGCAAGGTTCAGAGCTGCAAGAAGCAACTGTGCTTGAATGTACTCATCCAAATCGTGTAGACCCGTCACGTCGGGAGCACCATCCGAAACCACTAGGTCCACATTGGCAGAGTCTGACTCCAGATGCCTCAATACTAGCGGCAATGTCGACGGGTGTGTGATATCTGCCTGAAGTGTTATCACTCCGGGCAAAGGAGTCATCGGTTGCAGGTCCAGAGCTACAATCTTCACTTTTGGCTTCGTTGCCGTTTCACCAGAAGCTGCCACGTTGAGGTTGTCTTTATCGTCTTGTTTCGGTATTAACGATCGTGACAGCACTTGCGACCATGAACCTGGAGCCGCGCACAGATCGACGACTCTGGTGACATCTTTGAAGAGGTTAAATTGCGCGTCGAGTTGGAGTAGTTTGTAGGCAGAACGGGCGCGGTAGCCTTGCTCTTTTGCCAAACGGTAGTAGGAATCTCGCTTATCCTTCGACCTATCGATCTGTAGTGTTAGCTTTAGTGTATGCGAAATACGACGACGGCTTCGTTGACGGCAGTTGCCTACTTACGATTTTCCCATTGTGAAGATGTAAACTGAAAAGTAACAAAGTTTTTTTTGTTCGCGGCCAGGATGTTGTAGGCCTTTTGAATCCACTGCCCAAAATGGGAGCTAGAGCTCATGCAGGGCTTCGTACGCGAACAACGTCATGCCACAACGGTCAGCATATACTCGAATTCACAGTATGGTTCAATTATACCTCTATCACAGGCACGGTCGGTAACACGTCATGAATCGTTAATTCTTGAACTCTGACTCTCTTCATGAATTAACCGAAATTTCCAAGCCACTGCAGACGTCTGGTATCATGGCGTCGCCGGCGCTGACCCTCGGTTTTGCACATACCCCGGATCATCTTCTCCCCTCGTCACTGGGACTCCCGACCGCATCGTATTTCATTCGTGATCTCAAGCTCCTCGCGGTCGGGTATACCTCCGGCGTCATAATCCTCATCGAAGCCTCACCCGACGGCACATCGCAACGCCTCCGAACCTACCTGAGCGGCCACGAGTCCTCAATTGTCGCATTCGAAACCCTAGCTCTTCGGTCGCCGACGGGAAAGGATGATATAATCCTCCTGAGTTTATCTCTTGACGGCCGGTTATGCAAATGGGATGCCACCGACGGACAGTGTTTGCAGGTAGCCGATAGCGGGCTGGATTGTCGACCTAGAGGGTTGAGCGTCATTCCTATCCCAGGGGTGAACACCGACGGGAAACCGACGGAATTCAACTGGTTGACGGATTATTATGTCCTTGTTTTCGGCTGTTCTACTTCTATCACGGTTTTATCATTCACTACTTTGTCGGTCTCAACATTATGGACAGGACACCAGGATTGGCCGATTTTGCTTTCAATTCCTGGGGCATCCCATAATACCATTTTTACGATTCAGAGTGAAGGAGGGCTTCAGCCCTGGACGTTGGTCAGGAAACCTTCTGGAACAATAGATATCACAAAGGTTCAAGAAAGCCCGTTATCGATTGGAGATACACGCCTCGGTGATATTGTGTCCGCGCTGCTATTCCACGACTCTCAAGAGGAGGACGAAGACAAAGTCCTGGTAGTCCAAAAGAACGGCTTGTCAGTATACAAGTGTGTTAAGACCGGTGGCATTAGGTTGACATTCTTGCACTCTGTTGATGAAGTCTCAACTATCAAAAGTGCTGCTGTCCAGACACAGTTGGTATTCTGCTGCCTTCAAGATGGGACCATATCTGTCTACAACGAGGACTTGGAAGCCGTGGAGAGAATGCCACCTCCTCAATCACCTGATTACCGGGTTGTGCACTACGCTGCTAGCGAATCGCCTGCTGGTAAGGCGCAGGTTACCGCGTTCGTCGTGAGGAATAGTGGTGAAAACTCTATTATCACTGGATCTAAGGAGTCGATAGATGCAGCCTTCGGTTGGCATCAGTTAGGTATGACTTCCAGCCTTCATTGTGTATTTTGGTCTATATTATAATTCTGATAGAGTCTTGCAATAGACAACATCACTGCGACTGAGATTTCAACAACGTCTACTGATTCGACTGCATCCGCACTCTTCGAACATACTATTGTCTATGCCATGGGCAATGTTCTGAAGATGTACAACCTGGATGAATACCTCATCGACCTGTCCTCGCCGAGCTTCTCAATCGACGTATCCAAAGCCAGTGACCGTATAAACATCCTCCAATCCATCCAACTCCCCAAATCAGCGGCGTCAGAAGAGAGGAACTATCTAGTTGTTGGTCTCCTCAATGGTTGCATATACCTCGTAGAACCAGAGAACTTTCAAATTTCCTCTTGTCTTTCGCTGCATTCAAGTCCTATTACCGGAGCGGTTGTCCTACCAGCAGACCTTGCACCGAGAATAAGATCCACTTTACTAGTTTACTCTGAGAATGGAAGCGCCTCAATTGTCGATATAATACCTGGCGTGAGCGAAACGTCGCCATTTAAGGTCCGAACGCTCTTAACGCTACCGTCTGGAATGGTGCCGCGTAAACTAGTCTGCGTAGCAACCCAAAAGGCCAAGAATCTCATATTGTTAATCGATAGCGATGGAAGAAAACGATTATGGGATGTTGATTCCACGGATGGAGGGGCCCTCATGAACGATACTGATACGCCGAGATCTGCTACCTTTCGCGACGGACCAAAGTTCGAGGACTTGGATAGCTCCAAGGAACCCTGGCGGGAGAACTGGCTTTCCGGCCCCAAATCCGGCGCCTTGGGTTCCTCGAAATCAATCCTGCATGTTAGCAGTGCTCCGAGCGTTCATGGCTACCCGACGGCTACGGTTGATATTTTTGGTATAATTCGTTATTTGTACAAAATGTCAAAATCAAAGGGGTCGGACCAGGAACAGACATTATCGCCCGATGATGAGGTCTTGATGCCCGCAAGGAGTCTTCTGACTGTTCTGCTAGAACACCTCGGTCTTATCAACAGGCAGAATGGGAGGATCCCAGGTGAAAGTAGGGTTGAGCTTATCCATCTGCTCGTCGAGGGGTATACGTCAAAGGTATCAGTTGCGCAAGTTGATGCGGATGGCTTCACTTCGATCATGATTCGCGATACGTTCGATGATAAACCGCCCCGGTGGGAGGATATGAGTTCGCGAAGTCGGACGCAGTTGATGATGTCTGCTTGCTCTCTTATTTACACGATCGTGCATCTTACGACGGTTTCGGAATTGATTTCGGATGGAGAGGTGTTGTTGAAAAACACGGTGACTTCGTTGTTAAAACAGCAGAGACAAGCTGATGGGACTGGATTGGATCTTGCACTTCTTTCTGAGTATTGGACGGATCTTAATCGTGAGTTTTTACGCTTCTGGGATTGGTGCCGAGTTCGATGCTAACCTGTGCCGTGTCCAGCTTGGATAAGGGAGTCGTGCCGGATTCTAATTCAAGTGGAATTGTCGTTGCTGAAAAAGGAGGAGATCAGAACCGCTATAGAATACTGGCAAGACTTCCGTAAGTCTATCTTGCTCTCTGACGCGCTGGAACCTCGATCTAGTCATTAATATTGCCTGCAGTACCAACTCAGATTTCACCGGAACTCTACTCTTTGAGCGAAGTTCTACGGTCCGTTATCGTCCTATCCGTCATCATCGTATCACTCGATGAGAACCCGCAGATAGACTTTAAGGTCGATAGAGGGTAAGTCTCTACTCCAGCCACAGACAATAGTCCTCCATTCTAAAAACTATGTAGTCTTCGCCGCAACGTCGCCCTCTCGATCGAACTATTCCTCACCGACAACGACAAAATATATCAAGAAGCAGCAATAGACCTCGTAAGCGAAGGCTGGCAAAGCTGGCAAAGCGAGTTCGATGCCTTCGAAGTCATCCACATCCTCATGCGACTCCTCGCGGTCTCAAACCTGGCCACGGATCTCATGACAAAAATAAACCAAGCATTCATCAAAATCGCGCAGAAGAATGCGCCACTGCTAGCCTCCGGATTGGCGAATTGCATATCTCACGCTTCACCAGAAAAGGGAATCGCAACAGGTACCCTCACCGAACTCGTAAACCTGAGCATCGCGGCCAAGAAAACCGTCGTATCGATTGTTCGGGCGGATCCTCACCTCTTCGCAGAACCAGAGATTATCAAAGTCCTCATGGACGCCGTAGTAAAAATCCTAGATCCGCAAGGCGGACAGATTCGAGATCGGGTATTACAGAACGTATCAGAAGTTGTAAACGAAGTGGTAGACGCCTACCCCACCGTCACGTTCCACCGCCCGACGCAAAAGCTAGCGATATCTTCATCCCCGCGAACGGTGACGATATATGATCTAAACACCGCCAAACCGATAGCTAGTCTTGAGGGACAAGCGAAGACCGCACAGTTCTTAACCTTCAGTCAGGACGGGAAAACGATCGTGGCGGCAGATTTGGATGAATCCCAGTTGCTGGTGTGGAAGTTCTCGGTTAGTATATTTTCGAGTTTTATGGGCGCGGCGGCGAATATTGGGGTTATCGGGCAGGAAGGCGTCGGGATTTTAACGGTTAAGGGCAAATATGGGTTTAAGAATTCAAAGAGCGTAGGGTTGGTTCGTATTGAATTTACCGGGGAGAAAACGGTAAAGGTTACCGCTGGAGCTGATGTTACGAATGTTAGTATTTAGAAAATTAGCGTATAGCGAATTGGTCTTGGGATAGTGAATGAGGGCAAATTTAAAAGCATTGAATTACGAAGTCATATTAGGTTTGGCCGTTAATAGCCTAGGGTTCAGAAGCTTCAGCTGTCCCGCCACTGGAGGGAGTTAGGCTATTATCACACGAACGTTTCCAAAATGAATCACGTAAAACAGATATTGATGACAGTTAATGTGATATTACATATCTAAATAATCAAACAGGAAATAGCTTTCGAAAACTTCGCTCATCAGGATATATCAAGGAAGGTAGAATTACGATGCCTCCATCATTGNAAATCAAGGAAGGGAAGAATACGATGCCCCATCATTGAAAAAAAAAAAAAAAAAAACGCCAACAAAATGGGTATAGGTATCGAACACATTCGAGACGTAAATCAGAAGGACATAAAAAAAGAAAAGTATGTACTTTGTTGCATATATTTGCGCAACTTGTCAAGGAGTGTGATGAGATTTCAAAACATATTAATGTTCTGTGACCTAAATAGGAGTGGCCTATCGTATCTTCAAAGTGAAGATACTCATCCAGAGGTCAGAAAAGTATCAAAGCCTTAGACGCCAGCTCGTCCGGTCCAAATACCACTCTTCCAGAAATTGCATCTAGCGGAATCAGTATCGTCATCATCCGTCATGCTAAATCCGAAAAGATCCATATTCAAAGCTCGAACTTCGGCGTTCAGCTGGCCCTTCTGCCATTGGGCAGTCGCCGGGAAACCACCCTGTTCCCGATAAGTGTTTGGATCACCACTTCTAGTGAAACTCGTAAGATAACTCTGCCACCCTGTCGCCAAGTTTTTGGATGTAAGGAATGAAAGACTAAAATCAAGTTGAATAGGTCCGAGTTTAATATCTGGTGACCAGAATGTAAACAATATATCCTCGGCGTGAATTCCAGGGAGGACGGAAAATTGGTAGTTCCACGTTTTCCCGGCATATGCTTCAGAGATAAATCGAGTGTTGCAATTAACAATAAACTGCCCGATGAGATCAGCCGATCTGAAGTAGTTCGTTAGGTATTTTCTGAACAGGCCTGGCTCGGGGTAAATATTCATGATCTGATCGATAGTAGAGGAAGTAGCATTCGCAAAGGTGTTAGCGAGAAGCCTTTTAACCTGACTGGTACTTGCAGGAGCAGAGCTCGTAAACAAGAATCCTTCATTCGAGGTGTGTCCAACAATCAGGCTATCGACATTTTTCCAATAATTTCCTCTCGCGAATTCCTGCGGTGGCAAGTCTCTTATAAAAGTACCGTCAACGGCAGGACCGAAACCGAATGTTCCGTACGGTTGGGCCAAGATAACACCTCGACTGGCATTGTCAATCGCGTCAAGAGTTTGGGCTCTCAGGCAGTCGAGACCTCGACCAGCACATCCAGCGCGAGCTTCAAAGCTTGCGTACTGGGTCTCGAGTTGGCCGGGATCGTACTGCGGCAACCAAGCGGGAGACGATAGAATTGCACGTTTGAACAACGGGTCCAATGTTCCGCCGTTTCCGATCAAGTGGTGGGTTAAACTACCTGCTCCTGCGCTCTCGCCCATGGCTGTCACCGAGCTTTTATCGCCGCCAACAAGGCCAATATAATCCTGGACCCACTGGAGAGCAGCACGTTGATCCCAGAGACCAGCATTGGGAACTCCCTGCGCCGCAACAGTTGGGCCGGAGAGAAACCCGTAGGCACCCATTCGATAATTTGGGGCCACGAAAATCATATTGTTTTGTGCGGATTTCATAAGTGGTGTACCGTTGTAGCTAATTATTGCGTTAGCGAGGCTCAAACTGCTAGTTTCGAGAAAGGTTGGTCTTACATGAAGAAGTTCTTCGATCCCAAGGCTACGAGTTTGGAAATGTGTTAGCAGATTAAAGCTCCTTCACTAGGTGCGTCTGAAACGCGGAACAATGTTAGACTTACAATAGCCACCGCCATAAAGCCAAAACATAATTGGCAAGTTTTTGACTTGTCCCCTTATAGCGGCTGCAGGCACATAGACATCGAGGAAGAGGCAATCTTCGGATTGTTTCTCGATTGTGATAACCGGATACGCAGCTATTGCTAATCAGCTTCTTATCCTTCTAGATTAGGAGATTGACATTCTTTCATTGGAAAAAACATACCCTTAAGGAATTCAGGAGTTGCCTGCATGCATTGATATCCAATATCGCCAGTCTGTATACCAGTCTGCTGCAAAGGTGGTGCTGGTTTCTGCCATCTCAGAGCACCTGTCGGAGGAGCCGCAAAACGGATGTTTTTGAATGTGTAGAACTAGGAGACACCATCATTGTCAGAATCGATGTTTCGTGTTGGAGAGGTGGTACGAGGGCGAAACAACAGTGCTGCAGAACCAAACAACGTTGCCGAATTGGGACGTATGCGGATATACCGACGTCTGTGGCAACACGGCGTGTTGTTTCGTCCTGCGGGAAAACTATGGGAAACTTGATAGACAAATTGTACACTGTCTTTAGGTAATTTACTTACATCGTTCAGAACATCGTAATCTGCCGCCCGGTAGGTGGCGTATGGAAGTTTAAGCAGCGGTAATGTCGAGTCAGGTGCAAAACTAATACCAATGCCAATATCTGGCCCCGGCGTTGCAACTGGTGCCGCGACAATGAGACGAGAAAACAGTCCCAAAAGGACGAAAAGCGTCGCTGCAAATTCCATGCTTTCCAATCACTAATGGATATTAAAAGAAAGCAATAAGAAAATAAAGATAAGAAGATTAAGACAATTAAGAGAATGCTCTGATAAGTGGATACCAGGCAAGAAACCAGCTTCGAGACTACCGATACATCGAAGGAAGAAACACTCCGAGAAAGAGGACCTAAGAGAAACTATATACTTTTTGTCCAACCTTCAACAATTCCCATAGAAATAGCTCCTGAGCTGCCAAATTAGCCCTTCGCCTGGCGGATACCGCGTACCTACGAGGAACTATGTTGTTCATCCCTTAGCGTTGAGAGCTTCAGATGCCAGTTCGAAGGGCCAGACAGAGTGCCCCTACTCAGTCGCAGGGCACTAATAAGGTTAACTCGGCTCCAGACATGGGGCCTGGTATGTGCGAAAAAGAAACCAGTTTGCCTAACATCCGAGAACCTTGTCATTTTCCAAAATACGAATAACATCCTGCCAATCTCCAATTCTTTTTTATTTTTGTTCCAACTTCGAGTGTCTTTTTTTTTGAGCTTGAATTCTGTAGAGAGCATCTATACCTTGCAAGGTAGGAGCGGTGCTAACAAAGCTTGGCGGATGAAGCACCTGATACCCCTAGCAATTGCACCGTTGTTCGGCGTAGCACAACAGTATGCAGATTTTATGGGAATGAAGCAGACGGCTTACGGATCGAGTAACGGGGTACAGTCGCAAACGTAATGCTAGGTTATTCCTCCTTCTTAATCTTGTTTTCTGCGATTAGCAGATTGGTAGCCTTTGCTTTGCAACCGAAAAACACAGTTTCCAAAGAGGATTCCGACAGTGCCACACTGGATCGTTGAAGTGTGGTTGATCTCGTCCCGTCTCGTTTATTCCGCTCTTCCAATGACAGGTCCCGGCAGGGGTGTCGTCGCATGCACCGTTACCTCGAAGGCCCCACTTGAGCTACTTCGTCAACACACCTCATGGACTTCAATTCGATTTCACAAATACCACCCGCTGTAATAGTGTCAGCTTGTGATAATCCGAAGACAGCTTTCTCTCGCATCTGCGGCTCAGCAGGATTCGCCGGGGATTAATAGCCTTTGAGATCTCGTGAGTATTGGGAAAGTCATTAATGCGGTTAGCTCCTTCTGCATGCACTTCGCACGATTTATGCAATATTTCTGAGTAGGTTGCATACTCATGAATTCACGCCGTCTATGTTGCATAGAGAAATAGCAAAGATCGGTGGATCCAGAGGTCCTTTGGTCCGGGGTACAGCACCCAAAGTTGGTATTCATGTGAGCAAGTGATAGACCAGGATACCATAGAAGCCATGTAAATACCAATGGGTCGGGGTATCGTAGACATCGCCACAGATTTCGGCGCTTGTTCCGAATCGATAAATGATAGCTACCTAGGTAGCTTAAGACGTGGTAATAAATGTGTTTTAGCCAGGAACGGTTTCTATCCAGTCATTCCTAAATCTAAAATTGCCGGAACATCACCGAGCGACAAGCTAAAACGTTTAACTCAACGCAACCCTAGGGATTGACTCGCACGCCTATGATTCCAAAGCTAACTAGCACTGCTATCACGCGGTGCAGTGGACCCAAGCTGAGAATCCAAATGAACTTGTTCCAGGAAAATTGATGGCACACTCGTTTCGTAGAGCCGGAAGAACTCCACCGAACCATATTCCATTTTCTCCTTTTGCACGAAATGGGCAGCTTCGAAGAAGCGTGGGTGATCAAGCTTTTAAAAATGCTACTAACTTCTAATTCTGATATCGGGTGGTGGAAGGTTTGTCCGTTTCTTAAAACTGGTAGCTCTGTATGTATGGTGTTCATACGTTACGGCGCATTGGATCGTAAGGAATGGTTCAGTAGACGCTTCGTCAACCATCTAAATGTATAATTCTGAAATAAGTAGTTTATCACTCGCAAATCGCGAAGATTCGAGCAACCAGATGCGTCGGTAATCATGGCCGTCGTACCTGCGGCGCAATGCTGGTAGCCTAAACTGCGAACTGTTTCCCCACTAAAGGTAAAACAACAAGAACAAACCCCAGGCTTTGTCTCGTCTCAGGTCACACGCACAGATATTCGCGTATATTCGATGATTGGTTAGTCGGAAGGAACGGGAGAACGGTCATAACATTATCCTTTCTTCATGGAGCATTGTATCGACAGTAGGAAAATCACTAATTGGAAATGGTGATTTCAGTAACAACCTGTTAGGTATCCGATTCGGTGATATATTCGAATATCCAATGATCAAGAGAGAAATTCGAATTCGACCGTGTATACTGAAGATATACCATTTTAGAACAAAAGTCCAACATTGACCAACACCCTTCGAAACTAGGAGGATATTGTAATTTCTGTTCTATGTTTGGGTCCAGTTGCGTTTGGGAATCTCGCCGTAAGATTCAGACTGAGGGTTTTCGTTCTATCAACTTGTGCTTGAACTGCGCTGGTGCTTGAATGTGTGTTGCTCCTGCCCAATAACGTATGGCATAATATAACCAGCCTATCTTAGTTGCCGCTCAAGGTGACCATGCTCAACATTCGCAAACAGACCCTGAATATCTCCCAGAGGGTTTATGAATTTCGAGCGTTTAGCGCCGTACGAAATGGAAATTTTTTGCTCCGTCATTAGAATGTCTCTTTTTGTTTTGTTTTTGGACAGTACCAGAGTATGCTTTCCGCCAGTCCGAACCGAATATCCAATTTTTATTGAGAAATTTCGTTTTAATCCTTTCAAGTCGAGTTAGATATTTGCTTGGCCTAATCTTCCTGGATCTTGTCCGTGAGTTTTGGTTCAAAAGTTCCCGATATCATGAAGTTGCGATAGAGATTTTTGGCACGAGGTTGGGGATAGAGATTTCTTCTTTTCACATGATACCGAGTAGGCGAAAGAAGCCGCTATTTATATTTATAAATGCAAGCTGCGGAATGGCGTTTTAGGTAGCAAAAGCTGGTCAGTGCGTCGATAACGTAAGGGAATACAACATATACGACGACGATTGTATCCTGCACAGAGATATCATCGACGGGTATTACCCCACAGATGTCAGATACACTCCGCACTGTCTCGAATGTCGGCCAGGTTCATGGATCAAGCAGAAAACTAACAAACAAGGACCAGGTTCTGCAGCCCCAGAGCTCAACTACCACACCCCCAGATTTGCGCTGAAAGTTCCACAAGTTTGGGATCGAAGAATCAACTCTGAGGAATATATTTTCTTTGCAAGAAAAATCCCCAAGCCACAAAATCATAAAATCTAAAATATTTTTTCGGAGTATCGTACCTTCCGTATCCGGTTTATGCAGATGGGTTGGCATTCCGTTTTAGAGCGATCACCGTAATCGTGTTCATGTTCACGAGGTCTCGTGGTAGGGGATAGGGTAATCCATTCTGTTGCTAGGTAGCTGTCATACTGCCGCCAGCTGTCTCCTCGATACGTATACATGCCCCGCGCTCGGCTTATCTAGCTTCAGCTCTAGCTACCTAGCTCCAGATCGCGGGGAAATCGGATCAATAACCAAGTGCCCCCACAAAGAGCAACAGAAACCAATAGAAAATACCACACTACATCGTCAATGCAAACAAACGGACGAGTTCCCTATTTCGGTTTGGCCTAAGTGAAGTATCATAGGCGAAGTGGGCCTTGAACAGGCTTCCACGGCGCATATATATTTTTGTTGTACCACGCGACTTCTGATGACGAAATATACTTTGGAACTGGTAGATCCGCATCCTTGGACGCACTCTTGAGCTCTTCAAATTAGCAGGGCTCCATGCGTTAGACTCGGCATTCGGATGTTTAGACATGGTTTGCATATATGGTAAGCCGGGCGTCTGTCTCCAGAACACTCTTTGTCTGTGGCAGATTATATCGTAACTATGAACTGTATAGTGCTTATGGAGCTCCTTCATAAATTAAGCCATGTTAGGGACGCTATGATTATATAAGTGCCATTTCTGGCTAGCTTATGATTAAACTTACTAAAGATATTTTGAGTTCTCAATATACCTATAATTATAACGCAAGTATTGGGTCATCGTAAATAGAGTAGTTTTAGCGTTTACGAGGTAAATCTTGTGTCGAAATTGATAACACCCAGCTCTGATGAAGACAAACCCAGGCTTGTGGGGATTGAGAAATAGTAATTGTGGAAGCGCCCGTTTTAACCGCGGATATATCTCAAAACAACAATGTTCCCTATAAGGTTCTTAATTGTAGGAGTATTTTGATAATTTGCGAAATAAACGAAAATGATTAGATGATGATCTAACTTTATCTGTTAACGGCTATTATATTATAGCTATTATGGGTTGATAATGCATCTAACGTGTATAGCTTTTCGATTGCGCGAGGCTACGTTGGTTGTATATTCATGCATTGTTGCCTATTTCATAGAATCGAGCTATCATTACCGTTTACCCCAAAGATATATTGGATTAGTTTATAGATAAATAGCTACAGCATTATTACTTGTTAAATTGACGGTCTATATTGCTAAACTATAGAAGAGCTTCATAGATATATTGGCGGAATGAATTATTTGGTACTTTATATACTACTTGGATTCTTAATTCATATAAAGATTTGTATATTAGAACAAGTTGTATATCGAGGCAAGCGGCAACAAATCTGAATCTTAAGTGCAGTATATCATTAGGGCAGACCTTTGAGATCGACTAGTATTGGGTAGAATTTGTGTTTGAAATCCAAGAACTATCTTAGGTATTAAAATCTGCACCAGCAGCGACTGACTCCGAGGCTGGGTATTAAAGATGATTTGAACCTACTCATAAATAGGAAAGAAACTGCAACAGAAACTGATGCCAGGTTCAAACGGTAAAGCCCCTTGCGTAGGAGTTCCAAAATTTGCCACCTCTCACATACGGAAATTTTAGAAATCGGAGATCAAACGAAATGGGATGAAGGGGTGATATCATACACATGCACTCAAAGTTTAGAAATTTCGACCATTGGAATGCGGAACTGAGACATTTGGACATCCTCGATACCAAGCTGCTGGGCCTCTACCGTCGCCCGTGACATTCTTATATGGAGAAATTTCAAAATTCGCCGGAAGGAGAAAAGATCATATCGCCATCCTGGTTCAGAGAGTAAGGGGAACCTCGAAACGAAGTTGTATATGAAGACGAAACAGAAATCAAGTCGAAGATCCAAGCTTTGGATGGTAGATGCTTGAAATCAAAGCGTTTTGATGGCTGGCGTTCCGAGATTGTCTTCAAATATACTGAGGGGTCATGGCCACTATCTCGTTACGAGAAAGCCACATCGGCCATTGTCAGCTAGTGCTGAGTTATAGATACGGAAGTACGGTCGCTAGATTTCCGTGGGCTCCTATTTTGAGATTCGTCTATTCTTCTAGAAATATTATTTGGACGAACGGGGAGAGTACTAGAGTGATATCAGAAACGGATAGCCGTCTCTTGCGTCATCCTCCCCGCACACACAACAAAAGATAACTTACAAGTGAACGATAAAACTCGCGGCGAGCCCAAATAGTCTGGCAAACTCGCTATCCATATTTTTCGAGTCTCGGCAGGGTTGTAGCGGAAGACAATCGAGATTCAATTTCGCCAAGATCGGGACTATATAGCTCGAAGGAAGGATATTCTAGCATATAGTTGGAAGCAAATCGCCAAGAATAATTCTCGTTTGAGACTAAGTCAAGTGATGGTATAATGAATTGAAAGCGTAAGAGACAACAAGAGGGATTACTAAATAGGAAAAGCAGGGAATTCTCTTGAATGTCCTGTTACGGAAAAATATTGGCCGTGCACTCCACTGGATTCCTGGGCATGTAATACTGAAAGAAGTACTAAGTAAGTACTTACCTTACTTAGTCCCAAAAAAATAAAAACTCGATGCCGGCCGAGAGAAAACTCGTACTTCCTACGGACTAGAATTAGGCATAGAGGAAGGAGGCGGCAGGCGGCTAATATATATTACAAGCTGCATAATATAACATGTAAGAATATATATCAGTGTCCTTCCGCTGTTCGGGGTACGGGAATACGTTTAGCCAACATGGATTGAACTGACCTGCGATCTTTTACAAACTGTGTATTCCTTCAAATTTTTCAAACAAAGTATCTAGTGTCGCCTATCGGGATGAAATTGTCCTATGCAATAGAGACACGTTCGACAATTCTTAACGCATGAAGCAGATATAAGCGAAGAATCTCGTGGTCGGTTGCCCATAGGACGACAGTGCGAACTGCCCTTAACCTGTTAACCCTGGCCAAGAAGTGGTCTGACTAAATTGAGAAAAGTTAAGCCACGAGGATGTCTTGGACGGCAATAATGTTCGGGGCCGAAATAGAAACTAGGAATCTCCTATCGAATCAAACGACTGTATTTTCCGAGGCAATTTCAACTACCAACATACTACTTCGAGCCGCACTGGTCACCTTTGGCGAAATTGAGCAGATCTAACGGTTGTTCTCAACGTTCCGTGTTTGGTGTCGTCCGGATTTGGTTACCCCAGCAGGGAGTATTCGAATGCGCATATACTTGGTGGTACGCATGAGCCAGGACAGAATATCAAGTCTTGGAGGCAAATTGGATCGGGCCTTTTACTCAAAATAAACTATACTGAATTCGTCGCATCGAGCTAATGGAACAGGTGCTATGGAAGCCCAATCGAAGACGGTGCATTCCCAACGATGCGCCCTTACCATCTCCGGTCAGCTTCAGGCGCTCATCAAATATGGAAATTTGCCAGAGAATCGAGAAAGGACCCACAATTAATGCATAGATATCCCTCTCAAACAAGCCAATATTCCAAGCCTGGAGCACATGTTCTTTTGCGGTGCCGTGATGCCTCAGGGTGAACCGAAAGTAGTCCTTAATATGGGCACCTTCTAATAATTGAAGCCTTGGAAATGGGATTTTAAGAACTCTGTGTTCATGCTATCTCCTATTCAGACGAAATATATCCTCGCGCCAAGAAAATGCTTCCCAACATCCCCAACAGAGACAACAGAGCGCTATTCGCTATCGATTATCTGGTGAAGAGAATCTCGAACTACACAATGCAATGCAGCTCGCTAGCACGCTTCTTTGAACGACCGGTTTAACTGCGCTGTGGGGCACAGTAATGCCATTAGCCCAGAGGGGTCTCACCACTCACCCGTCATCGTCTAAGCTCTTCGTTGGGCTGAATCAGACAGAGCATACGACAACTGAAAATCATGCCTTTTCGCTCGCCATCCAAGTAGAACTTAGAACACCTACTTTGGCGTTTAGGGTGTTAGGGTGTTAGGGTTGTCTTACTTCATCAATCGTAATCGCTCGAAAGTTTTATATATGACTCTGGAATCCGTCCTCAAAGTGTTTTGCCATAGCTTCCAGGAAATAGACCGGGACTGCAGTACACAAAGCTCCGGAACCTCTAGCAAACCAATCATTGGTAATAAGAGTATCAAGTCTTTTTTCATAGTATATTAGTATTTTTCCTACAATCCTTTATATCTTATATATTATTTCGATCAGACGACTATATATAACTTTCCTGGCACCAGGATACTCCACGACGAGCTTTGATAGCGCGAAAGATTTGAGAATCTCATAGAAATGGATTACATTCTGGCCTGCGAAACCCCTTCCGAAGTCTGCTACACCAGCTATCTTCAAGCATACGCCAATGGCTGCCATATTCTTAATCTCCCATTCGTCGAGCGCATAGCCAAGGTCGATTTCGAATGTATGATCAGAAAACGCTTCCTCGACACCAGCTCTGACGAAGAGGCAGACATTCTAGAAGTGATCCTAGAAGCAGCGTATATTCCATTGATGCCTGCCTGGTTTTTCGAGGTATGTAAAAAGTCGATTCGGTCCACAGAACAGTCCCGATACCATGGTTCGAGCTGCAAGTGCTCCGCATGTGTATCCATGGGAGTATCTTCAAAGCGAAAAAGTCCTAATATCCCCTTTTCTCTGAAATTTAGCGGATGCCCGTCACACAGAATGTCCGAAAGCGGTCACCGGCCCGACGAAACTATGGCGCGCAATCCTCCATTCCAACTGCGGCTGCCAAGGTAGATTATGTCGCCACAAGCCATTCGCCTCCTCAAACTCGGAAGAGAGCTTTCTCTCGCACGGCATTCAGTGCGAGCTACCAGTGCGTCTCTTCAATCTGCACGACGAGTAGTACCGAGGAGGGTACGTATCTTCCAAAATCTATAATGCTACAAATAGTGAGTGAATACCAGACATGAATTAGCGAAACTTTCCATTGTTGTGACAAAAATCTAATCTTGAATTACATAGTAGATTCTCCGTCTTTTGAACAGGAAACCGTCCAATGCCTGAATGAAAGGGTTTAACTTTATTGTGTCTCCTTTGACATTTTGGTTTACGAGACAAATCATCTCACTATCTGCGGACTCCAGTATATGCCTCTCCTTTTGCTGGCGAAGGATCACGTGGCAGTTGGCCCAGTCACGCCTGTTTATAAACATATTTACCGCGGTACATACAAAATCATCACGCTCTACATGTATCAACGAGCTTTGTATAATTGTAATTTAAATTTTGATACCACTTTATTTTCTGCTACATTTAGTTTTGCTCAATGTCATTGTGACTGCTGAGGGAATAGCTCTTGGAAACGTTAATTATAGCTCGTCTGAAAAATGAGTTGCCAACAAAAACACGTCACTATAATCATTTGTTTCGGAGACCAAATATAAGTGAACAGAAAGCGTAGTTACAGAGACGCTACAAGCCCATAAGGGAAGAAAAAGTAAAACAGCAGTCTACACGGAAAGAAACCACGCTGGAAATGCCTACACCTCTAACGCCTTGTAATGCAGAAAATAACCCCTCGCCATCATCTAAATTTGCAAGCCCAAAGCCCCAAATATCAATCTCTTGTTCCTCTTCACTAGGTTGTTCAATTTCTTCTCGTAACTTTCCGTCTCCTTCCTACTCATTGCCAGCATCTTCTCCGCATCTTCAACACTCATTGTGCTTTCGGTCATGGGCTTATTGTTGAAGGCGCTTTGGAATCCCATCATGAGCATTTGTTCCAACGAACCCGCGGCAGCTGCAACTGCTGCAGAAGCAACGCTTGCTGGATTAACGGGTGCTGGAGGTGGTCCATGAGCTGTCGAAGGTGGGGTCTTGGATAGCTTCTTGCTGCTGGATTGCGGCATGGCAGACTTGGAAGAAGATGGTTGCGGTAAGATGGGAGGTGGAGCTTGGAATTTGTGAGCCGTATATTGGGTGTGTGCTTGAGCAAGCTGACTCGCGGCCGCGGCAGCAGCAGCAGCAGTTTCCGGAGAAAACTCCAGGAACTGGTTTAATTGGTTCAAATATGCCAAGGTATCCTCCAGACTGAGGTCCGCGAGACCAGCAGCCTTGCTTGCAAGTGTCTCAGCGAGTGTAGTAGCGAGTTCCTTCTTAGCAACTGGAAGAGATGCCCTTGCGAGATCGGAAGATTTGAATGGAGTCGGCGTTTTGGAAGATCGTTCTTCAAGTCTTATAAACTTGCCTTCCTGTTGAGGTGTGAGCCCCTTAAGCATGACACCGCCAGGGGTAACGATCAATCTTGTCGTAGCAGTGGCGCCAACATTCGTCAATACAGGGGTCGAATGGGTAGATGAGGTGCTTCCAGGTGTATTGGTTGTGATTTCAACACTGATTTGATGATCCCCGACCTCTCCGGCAGAAGCAGCAACCGCCATGCTCAATCGTTTTCCAAACTCTGCGATCTCATGTGCCGTAATTTCGAAACGATGCTGGAGTCCCACAACTGGTTTAAGCATTTCCAAGTCCATAAAATCGATATCGCCGGTCTCAGACACATCATTAATGATATCATTGGGATTGATCGTTGAAAGGAGATCGTGTTTTTGAGGTTCGTTATCCGCCTCGTGCTGGCTTAAGACTTCAATTTGTTCATGATGGGTCTCGGATGGAGCAGCGACACTAATACTACCTGCTCGACTCGACCTATCATCACGATGGTCGATTTCAGATAAGGCGGTTGGTGTTGCGATTTGTGGAGAAGCAGGCATATTAGTCGTAGTCTTCACGGTCTTACCAGAAGATACACCTTTAGTCTTCTTCTCCTTTTTCCGTGCTCTGGCTACAATCGGTGCGTGCTCTTCCAACGAAGAACCAGGGAGCGCTGGAATATCCTTTTCTTTGTCCTTGTCCTTTTCCTTCTCGTCCTTCTTTGCTCCAGCCTGCCGTTCTTTCTTCAAAGCTGACTTAGACTTTGCAGCTTTCCCGGCGATAGCGATAGTTCCAGAAGCCATGGAATCGCTTCGGACCATCGGGCTACTGATGCTACCACGCTTGCTTGAGGTTGTTGAAGCGGTGTCACTAATCAACTCGCTGGCAGGGGTCGCTGGTCGAGTGCCCTGTCGCGTAACGGCTGTTGGCACCAAAATTGAGTGGACGTCATGGTTGCCCTTCCCTTCTTTTTCTTTGAATTTGTGGCTGTCTTTGTCCTTTTCTGTATCTTTAACGTTAGGTGTGGAAGTAGAGGATATGATGCGCATGGTACGGGCACGAGGGGTTGGCAGAGGAGCCCCAGAAAGTGGCGTGGGAGGCACGGACGATGTGGCACTTGCTGGCTCGACCGGTTGATTGAGAGCCGGTAGTTTGATGATTTTGGGACTAGATATTGCCTCTGATTTGACAGAAGTAGGAGACGGCTCAGCAGTAGCGGTAGCAATAACTGCAGAGAGGGGCGGCAGAGTAAGTGGCTTGGCCTTCTTTCCCCCATGCTCTTTAGCTGCAGCTTTACTGGTACTAGCCGTTGTAGGAGGAGCAGGTGCTTTGGCCACGGCTGCCATCGTGTGAGGAGCTTGCGGTTTCTCATCTTTCTTCTTTGATTTCGGTTCGGAAACTGCAGGTTGAATCTTCGGCGTAGCAGGTGTAGCCGGCGTTGGTAAAGGGGACTTTACTCTTCCAGGGACGGCATAGTTTAAGAGAGGCGTGACGGGTAAGACTGGAATATCTTGAGGACGAACATGAGGCACGGTGGGTGCGGGTGTGCTCACGGATGGAGGTGGCACAAGTTCTGTTTTGTCCTCTACAAGTTTATCGATATTCTCGAGTTCTTCAGCTGATGGGATAATCTCTTCGACAGGTTCTACTACATATCCAAATATTCGAATTAGTCTCTGGTATTATCAAATTTACACTGGTATCAAGTATCACCAAGGGCACAGGCATATAGTTAATTCTTAGCAAGCATCCGGTTGGTCACAATCAGCAAGGATTCGAGGTGATTCGGTCACAAGTTTTCTTGTTCCAGGCGATACACAGAAGACAGCATCATGTTGGGCGCCTACCTATTTTCCAAAAGCAAAATCAGAATGGACTCAGGTTTACGGCGTGCGTAAAAGAGATTTAAGATTCACTGGCAGCCTGTGAGGCCGGAAGTGTGGGATGAAAGATGAAAAGAAGGTTCGAACCAGGTTGAGGATTATTAAGGGTTTGGCTACGTACTGTTTGAAGGAAATGAAGCATCGTCTTGGGGGTCCCATCATCCTCATGAAGCAGTAAAGCCACAATGAAACATAATGCAGAAACAAACAGGAATGGATGTAAAAGAGATTATGCCAGCCAACAATGCGGTATTGAGTTGTGGACAAGCGAAATGAAAGTAAAACAGAATTTTTGTTTCGAAGAACTGAAGACAGTGTAACTTGAACGCCGTATATATCCTTGCTGGTTGTCATATAATCGTAAAGATTGAAGTGCTAAATGATCAGGTGCTGGTTGGTGGTGTAAGACGCGAATAACTATGCAAGTAATTACTGCATTTCAAGATATAAAAACCCAAATACCAAACAAACTCCACAAAAATCAGAAGGTGAAAGAGGTGGGAAATGTAAGATAGAAAAGAAATAATAAAAATAGGATAAAAGGGAGGGGTTATGAGAGAAACGAGATTTCAAACACATATGTCCGCTGTCTTCTGTGTACGATTCGAGTCCCATTACCGACTTTCTGGGATTACCGCTCAAACCGGGCGAATCTATCGACCTTGCCAACCGCCGGCGGCAGTTTGATGATAATGGTTCAAGTACCCACCTTGCTGATTATGACCAACGAGACCGAGTTGATGCTGCAACGGATGCTGCTGAGGTCCAAGACGCGACTGAAGGATCGCAGGATCCGCATCTTTACCCATCGCCATTTCAGCCTGGCGCTGTAACCTTGGGACACCTAGAAGGGAGAGATGGGACTTACGTTTTCCAGCGCCACTCCTCATCATTTGCATTAAGTCTTGGCTCTCGCTCTTTGCGTGACCGGGCATATGCCCCATTTGCTGGTTTGTGTTTCCCATGCCCCCAAGGCCAAAAGCAGGATGACCGTAAAGTCCCATTAGGTTTGGTGGTGTAGCCGCCGACTTTAAACCGGGGGGTGGTCCTTGAACATTGGCATTAGAGCTGTTCAGACCATATATTTGGCCAGAGAGGAGGCCTTGGCCGGGAAGGTGCTGCTGCTGCAACAACTGCTGAGGATTGATCTGTTGTGGAGGAGCAGCCTTGATTCCTTCAAAGTTGTAGCGACTAGACGAGCGAGCATGATGCTGGGTGTGGTGTTGCGGAAGAGTTTGGCTTATTTGTGTTTGCTGAAGGAGACCCTGCGTAGCACTCATTATGTTCTGATGCTGCTGGCTGATTGCTGATCCAGGAGTTTGGGTTCGTGGACCCTGAACTTGGGACTGAGGTGTTTGGACAGCAAATAGCTGGGATGTAGCTTGACGGGGTTGAACTTGCTGAGAGATCGGTTGGAGTGGTTGCTGTTGCTGCTGGACTGTTTGGACCTGTTGAAGAAGAGGCAGGGGTGACAGATGCTGGACTTGCTGTTGAATCTGAGCTGCTTGCTGGATTCGGACTCTCTCTTCTTCGAGTTCTTGTTCGCGGAGTTTGCCCAGCCTCTCTCGCCGTTTGACACCACCAAACTTATCGATTAAAGGGGGCATCTGCTGGATTTCTTCGTAATCTTCCTCACTCAACATCGATTTATCAAAGCAAAACTTGAAGCCACTTGAGGTTATGCGCCTAACACAATCTGCGAGCATAGTCTCGATTTGACTTGCCGGAGTGACCGCCGCAGCAACAAAGGTGGCCGGAGTGTTCGGTTGTGTTGATTTTGCGTCAGGATTGTCCGATTTATTCTTGGGGCGGTGACTGGATTCAGCTAATTCCGGGGCTTCGAGACCAGGTGGAGCCGTTGTAGAAGCTCTGCTAGGCTGCTCTTCCTTGACTTCTTTGGCTTCCTTGGCGTCTTTGGCATCTTTTGCATCTTTAATCTCCTTTGTCTCTTTGGCTTCCTCTTTTGCCATCTTTCTGGGCTCTGGAGTAGGTCGCTTTTCAGGTGGGTGCGTTCTTAGTATGGTGCCCCGTGCTGACTTGTCCTCTGACGTATTACTCGACTGATTATTGACAGGAGTACCTGTACTCCTGGCTGCCCAGCTGGCGGATGATGGCAATGCTGAGGATTCCGTAGGTGAGCCGTGTTCTTGGACGGCTGGTGATTTCGAAGGCTTTATACCTGGATGATGCTGGTAACTGGGAACGCGGACGGGCAATGTAGGGGTTGATTGCGCAGTCGTAGAAGCGACAGCCATGGGAGGTTGAGGTGGCGGAGCAGTACGGGACGATCCAGCGCGCTGAGACGATTGAGCATTGAAAGAAGAAAGATCTTGGCGGGTATACGAATCCACTTCTTCGCCCTGTTCGTGGAGGAACATGCAGTTCTTGTTCGGGCACTGCTCGTTCCTCAGATATGCAGAGCAATATTTCGTTGTTCCGTATGTGGCCCTCAGGACGCGGTCTCCGTTTGGACTACCATCAACGGCTAAAATGCAACTGGCGGCATCTTCTTTTCGTTGGAATGTTACGTAGACACCCATGCCTGCCCCTTTGTCCAAAGAACCCTTTTCGCCGGTTCTCTTATTTACGACGATTTTATTAATCCTCCCATATTGGCCAAAGTACTGATCGCCACGTAAAGTTTGCAGCAGATCCTCTTCCCTAATACGAGGACTGAGCCCTGTTACATAGACGAGGTTCTTCTGGACAACCCTGAGACCTGAAAGATGTTTACGAGTGATTTGTTCCTGCTCGCGCTTTTGTAGCTCTTTCTGCTTCTGCTCTTGTTTTTTTCTTGATTGCTTCTGTTGTTCTGCTCGGTATCTAGATTTTGGAATTATATGGTTAGTAATAGCCTTAGGGGCTACGATTGATGATACGGGACAACGTACTCTTCCTGAGAAACCGTTTTGAACTCCATCGTAGCATCGGTGTATTCTCGCCGACAAGCCGGACACAAGCCGTTCAAGTTTTTGCGAATATTGTTATAGCAAAATTGGCAAACCTAGTTGATTTCGTGTTAGTGAATTCTTGGTATCAAGCAAACAATTTTGGGGTTCGCGTGGAAAATCGTTACCTGATAGCCGCAGGGGCAAGGCTTGAAGTGCTTGTCGGAAAGATCGAACTCCTCGACGCATAACGGGCTATATAGCCATGTCAGCATATATCCATCTTCAAATTATCCCAGCTCAATGCTAGTAGCCATACCAGAAGTCATCGGAATCATCTATAAAGGTATCTTGTTGTTGTGTGGGAGCCATAGTGGGCTGATTATTGGTCGGATTATATCAAATAATGTTGAAATGAACGCGAACGTTGTAGTATGAGGGAGGATCGGTAGGATGGATGATGATGACAGATGAGGCGATGAAGTGTAGGTGTATAACAAGGTGGAGAGAGCTGGATAAGTCTTTGAGCTGGCAGGAGGTTCGAAGTATCGGGTGAGGATAACGCTTATCCTTGGTAGGAAGGTGGAGGGTTCTGGACAGGAGGCTCGAATATCGAACGGAATTAAGGGTATAGGGGAGGCGAGCGAGATGATGAGGATAGTGGGCGATGGTTTTTGATGAAATACGGGATGGTGAGAGGATGTTGGTGATAGATGGAGGAACAACAAATGGTGTGGATGTTTGCACAGAAGGGATGCAAGGAACAGAAACTTTCGACCGAGAAACACGGTCCCCACAAAGCACAACCCTCGCATCCTCATCATTCTTAAGTAAGCACATGGAATGACTCCAGTTAGATAGCAACTGAGCTCCGAAAATGAAACAAAGATACTTCGACAGATATATCGGTTGTTGCCACAGGCTCAAGAACTTCGAAATCCTAAGAATCACGTGATCCGAGAGTTTCTTATATCTTGTGCGATAATCGAACCCTAGAGAATTGTCTAAAACTTATCCGTTTATCTACTTCAACCAACTTTTCAACCATTACTTCAAGATATTATCTAATTTATTTCATGATGAATATGTACTAAAAAAAAAAGGCGCAACAATATACAACGGAATCACAGGTACGGTTACCAGGACCCCAACCTATTTCTTTATTTCTTTGGTGCCGGTTCTTCCGGTTTTGGAGTTGGAAGTTTGAACTAATTGCAATGTCAGCAAACTTGTCCCTATCAGCAGTAGCTATAGAGAACGATTACATACCGAGTCAGGGGTCCTGTCCAATCCCGTCCCAACCTGTTCCCAGGCTGCTGTTCCTCCCTCGAAGTTCCTGAAGGCTTGAGTCAACTCTAAGGGCTCGTAAATTATTCTCTTCTTCTCCTCATCCCATCGGATTTCCGTGTAACCTGTCAGCGGGAAATCCTTCCTCAGCGGATGTCCGTCGAATCCGTAGTCGGTCATAATTCTCCTCATATCGGGATGATTGGTGAAAAAAACCCCGAACATATCATAGACCTCTCGCTCGTACCAGTTCGCTCCGTCGTATAAAGACGTGACTGATGGAACCGGCGATGTTTCGTCCGCGTATGTTTTGACTCGTATCCGGGAATTATATGTAACGCTCAACATGTTGTAGACAACCTCGAAACGGTGCTGCCGGGTTGGATAGTCGACAGCCGTGATGTCTGCTATCATGGTGTATAGCGCAGCATGGTGATTTTTGAGAAACGTGAATACGGGGATGACTGCTTGTGGTGGGATATAGATGGCTAATTCATCTTTCCAAACAGAATATTGCTGGATGAACTTCGGCAGACACGACATCAAGTATTTGCCATAAGCGTGTAGCTGTTCGGATTGGGTGCTGTACTTGTCGGTGGGGTTGATGACATGTGCTCGAAGTTCCCCGATAGCTATGAACAGGCGTTAGACTTTCAGAGATTAGGATGTCAATTGAATGGGACATACGAGGTCGCTGTGTTTTTCTCATGTTCGGTAATTCTTCGCCAGTCTTTGGGTCTCTACTCGTCAGCGGAGTAGCTGCCTTGACGGTCGCCGATGATGTGAACTGTCGCAGTACATTTCGAGGAGCTGGTTTGTAGACCGCTGAGACTGCCGACAGAGACGACGGCCTCGCGAGCCGGACGGGGAGGCGGAGGGTAGCCATTGCGAGATAGATGAGGAGGATAACTGAGGTATCAGCTTCCCGAGGTGGTCGTCATTCGGTTTCCTACGGTCGATATCAGAGATGAAGGGAAGGCTGGAGGCTGGAGGCTGGCCAATGGAGGTTCTTGGATTTCCACTTGGATGTTTGGTGTTGACGTTAAGGCTCGTCGCCGAAATGCGTAACCTAAAATTGCCCCTCACATCTCCAACGTGGTGCAACGCATAACTCCGTTTCCATATTTTCACGCCTTCGGTATCACTAGTTATTACCTGCTGGCACGCCTGGACTTGAGACTAAGTTATTACACAATCTCCATTCATCGTATCCAGAAGATTCTTGACTTAAGTAATCTTCCTATTTATATTTAATAAGACCTTGGTAGACTAGAACATGCATAGTAAAATATTGTTCAAGAATATTTCAGGCAGTTACCATGCTATCATGTCAAGCTAGACCTAACGTTACAATTAAGGTAAATACAGAGTTGATTCATCATGAGACTCGATTAGTGGGAATAGATCTGATAAATAAGATTGGTATTTCGAAATGCCCACAAGTTATGATACAAAAGAACTTCAGTTCGCACTTCTTTGGCACACATGGATTAATTCTGGTGAAGTAGCATCCGAACGAAGAATTCATAAGGCAAGTAAAACAGCCGGCCGAGACGGAGGAGAGCTGTCAGCCAGGTATCATATTTTCTTGCTTATGGCTTGACACATCGAATCTCCTAGCTCTAGGTGTTTCAGGAATTAAGATACGAATGGTTTTAGATACCACTGACGGCAACTGCCCCAGCACTTATAATTGGGTAAATATTTATGTGCGAAAGGTATGTTTTAACTTTATAATGTTTTCATCAGGATATGAAACTTATAAATATTTTTGATATTGCAATCAAGGCAGGTGCGACAGCCCCTCGCAGTACAGATGAGGGCAGGAAAGAATGTGAAAGTGGTGTTTTTTCACTTAATAATAATATATGCTTTGGACTTTAGTTCCCATTAAAAACTTGGTGTTATTTCAAAACATCATGAATTGTTTATATATATTCAAAATATTTGTTTTTTTGGTGGTTTTAAATTTCTGGGTGATTTTTGTAGATTTCTTAAATTTAGTATTGTTGATGTTTATTTTTCTTATTTTGAAGTTATTCAAAAGAAATATTCAGTTAAGAAGCTGTAATCTTCCAGGGGACTCCTCTGTACTTGTTGACGAAACCGGGAACGAGACCATGGCAGCCTCAAAGTACTGTGGTACTTTAGTCGGGTTCGCCTTCGTGCGTCGCGGCTGGTTTACAGGGCAAAGAAGCGTCGCAAGTAAAATCGAAATGATTTCATCTTTAATTTCCTAGTTAAAATTTTTTTCAAATTGCATATAATGTATCGTTCCCATGCGTATACAATACGGCCAGTCACATATTCACCAAGGCTTGAGGGTTTAAACCATTCTGTTGCTTAATTCTTTCGAATGTCGAATATAATTATATCGATGAACTTATATATATATTGCAATTGCCGGGCGGGTTCATGCTATGTCGGAATCCGATATACTCGCGAATCTAAACATTCAAAGTTCTTCGAGCTCTCGCGTCGAACCAAGTGTCGCGGCGCAAAATTAAAAATGTGAATTGAATCCTGAAGGTGAAAATCAAAGATGAAACGATCGAGCAAAAGATTTCTATAAACATTTTTAGCCTGGACTCGAGGCTAAACCATTTTGCTCATTTGAGAGATCCGGGCTGCATGCTTTCGCTATCGGTCGCTGAATCCTACATTATACTATGACGTCGGGTCTAGCTATCCTTCGAATCCGATACTTGAATGCCCAGGGTATTTCCCCATTCGATTCGATGAATCTCGCATCTTTTCCTGATAAATTTCCGCGACAAGTCTCGAAAACTTTTAGTTCGACACTTTTGCCACAAACCTCCTCTAGCATATATCCGCGTTTGTCGGTACCTGGCGACCATGACGATATTTCGAGGTTTCAGAGTGCAGTTGACGGCCAGAAGCTTGATACTGGTCCGCCGGAACAACACAGAAGGTGAACAACATTATTATTATTATTATTAAGCGACCCAAAGGCAATATAAGCCTTACAACCTGGCCACCTGGAAACGATTTACCGCTTTGCCTTTTCGTGCCTACTTTCTAAATCTCTACAGGAAACATCTCCAACTTACCGTTCGAGTATCAAATTATTAATATCTTACCTGGGGAGTCATACCAAATTTTTACAGAAACTGTTTTCGCCTTCCAGCGTCATGACTCAGATACTCGACCTCATTCCTTATTAAACTCTCTGGGTTCCCGCTTCACCACCAACTTTAAACAACCATGCTCAGCGCCAGTTAATTTGTCAACAAACACAAGATGCGCAACACCAAAGGAAAGCAGAAGGCTGTCGCCTCACAACCACCACCACCACCAGCCCCTCCAACCCGCCTAGTCCGCAGCCGTACCGACGCCTCCGATATCCTTTCCTCCCAGATATCTACACTCGTTCTCGAGCCTTCTGATGGCATCTCCGAAGATGACGAAAGAATTCTCGAAATCGCTACTATTGCCGTTATATACCCCGAGTTCTCGAAAATCGGAAAACTGGGCGGGTCGTTCGATATCGAAATATCGCCTTCGGAACCCATCACCACCGTTTTTACCCTCCTCGACGGTAGTGAAGATGTCACGAAAGAGGAAACAGCAAACCTCACACATCTACCGCCTCTCACCTTCGAATTCCAGTTACCTAAGGGTTATCCCTATGACATACCACCAAATATTCGGCTCGTAAGCAGCTGGTTAGAACCGACGGTATTAACAAAATTGAAGGTGGATTTGACAGACAAATGGGAAGAGTTAAGAGACCAGGCCATATTTGCTTGTATCGACATATTACAGAGCTCGGCAGATAGGCTATTTGACCTACCGTTGCCACTGGACGTGAGGGTTAATCAGAAAGAGAAGATTGGGACTTTGGAGTATGACCGTGCCATGAAGATCAAAAAATTCAACGAGGAGACTTTTGAGTGTATGCGTCTATTCTCTCCATTTTAATCTACGCAGGCTGACTGATGGGTTTAGGCGGGATTTGCTTGGAACCACGAAAAGGTGCCATATGTCACCGAATCAATCAATGCGGTCACGTCTTCTGCAGACCTTGCTTGCGGGACTACTTCACAGCCATGATCAAAGAAGGAGACGTCGGAAGTGTACAATGTCTCAACTACGTCTGCGGAAAGAACCTGCCACCAGAGGAGGTTGTAGACGAGGAAGGAAATATCCACAAGATACCCCGGAAACCCGGCGCCATCGCTCCTGCCGAACTTCAGTTGCTCGTAGAACCAGATATAGTGGAACGATATCTCAAACTTAAACGGAAACGGGCGTTCGAAGCAATGAAAAACGTAGTGTACTGCCCTAGAAATTTCTGTCGAGGGCCTGCACTACGAGATAGTGGGGAAGATCAACTAGCTATCTGTCAAGATTGCGCTCTGGCATTTTGTGCTGATTGTGGGAAAACATGGCATGGCTATAAAGCATCATGCAGAATGCCCGGCATCATTAAAACGCAGGAAGAAGAAAAGGAGTCAAAGCTCACAGAAGAGTTCTTACAGGCGAACTGCACACCTTGTCCGACCTGTCTTATCCCAATATCGAAATCTGGCGGGTGCAACCATATGGTATGTCTTCCTATCTCTCCATCTCCTCTAAAAAAAATTACTTACGCGATTCGATATAGTACTGCTCGAGATGTTGGACACATTTTTGTCTGCTTTGCGGCGCTTTCTTGTTCCCAGATAATCCCTACGAACACTACAGCCAAAAGAAAAGCTCATGTTATAACAGGTTGTGGGAAGGTGTTGATGAAAACGGCGATGTCGTTGCTGCGGCTCCTCCTCCCGCTCCTGCCCCGGAAGAACCACCCCAGCCGATGATGATTCAAATTGTTGTACCTGGCCAAGCTCCCCGGGAGGTCAATAACCCCCCTGCACCCGCACCTGCGGCGCCACAACCTGACATTCTGCCTATCAACGGAGCACCGGATGCTGCTCCGGTGAATTTGGGCGTAGAAGGAGATGACGAAGACGAAGACGACGAAGATATCGAAGTTAACGAGCTGATCCCGCAAGAGGACGATGAACCGGAACCCGAAGATGGTGGACCTATTACACCGTTATCTGCAGATGGCGAAGCCGAATTCTGGGAAATATACGCTCACAACGAATGCTTTTCGGAAGGTTATCATATGCTAGAAGGCAGCCTCACTATCAGGGAAATTGCCGATTTCCTCCGCGACTGGGCCGCTTCGATCAACGAGAGTCGGAAGAATAAAATGGGTTTGGGGACGTATTGGCGTCGTCTCATCGAATGGAGGCGAAACGTCAGAGATCCAAGGTTGAAGAATAAACAGATAGATTTAGGGGAATATCAGTTCACAGAAGAGGCACTAAAAGCTGCCAGAAGGGTGGATATGATGGAAGAGGCCGAACTGCAGAGCAGATGGTGGGATATTTGGAACGGTGGGATGAGCCACATTGCTGCGAACAGAGAGTGGAACGAGGACGAAGTCGAGATGGCCGCAGCAAATGAGTTTCTGGGGCAGGGACCATCGGTATAACAAGAGAAGGCCTGGGGTGCAATCGCTATGCATTAGCTTGTATATACGGATTCACGAAGTCTTTTAGCGAGCGCGCATTATCACTTCTTTTAATAGAAACATTACCATTCTTTAAAACATTCAAATCTAGTCTCGTGTCCAGACGCCAGCTCGCTGTTGCGTCCTTGAAATCTAAGCCGTAACCGGTCTTGTAAACAAATATATTTTGCAGTTTCGTTACCAGACAGTGGGCTGGTGGCCCTCAGGCAGTTTCGAATTAATGCGGCTCTGCCGCTGCGTTGGAGATGTGGTATCGATAAGGCAGGCTCATCGCGTAAGACTTGCTTTTTTCCGACCTCAAAATTTTGATATTGCAAACCTACGCACCCCACAAACCCACCCGCTTCATCCCGCCAACCTCAAAATCCTCAACTTTAGCACAAGTCTTACCCCGCTGCATTTCCGACGCGAAAGGGATCCGAGATAATCGCACCTTACAATGGAACCAAGTCAATCACCACGAGAGGCCTGGGAACGCCTCGTTCGAACTGTCCAACAGCGAGCCCAGCAAGGTGGTCGTGGAGGCGGCCCCAGACTTCCCGGACGCGGGGCGATTGGTGGAGGAGCAGCGCTTTTCTTGCTCGGTGGTATAGCATTAACGGCTAACAATGCTCTCTTCAACGGTGCGTACTTTTCACGAACAGCTTTGCGCTGTTAACGTATGAACTTTCATTTTGCCCATGAGCTGACGACGACGACAAATCTTTACAGTGGACGGTGGTCACCGAGCTATCAAGTACACCAGATTAGGCGGTGTCAAGCCAGATATCTACGCCGAAGGTCCGTATCCCAGATACCACCAGAGAGCCCCATAAACTCAACTAATATTACCGCAGGAACCCACTTTATGATCCCGTGGTTCGAAACACCGATTACCTACGACGTCCGCGCCAAACCCCGCAACGTCGCCTCCCTCACCGGCACGAAGGACTTGCAAATGGTCAACATCACCTGCCGTGTCCTCTCCCGCCCTCGCGTCGAAGCTCTCCCACTGATCTACCGAACTTTGGGCATCGACTACGACGAACGTGTGCTCCCGTCCATCGTCAACGAGGTGTTGAAGTCTGTCGTTGCGCAGTTTAATGCGTCGCAGCTGATCACGCAGAGAGAGGCGGTTAGTCGTATGGTGAGGGATAATTTGGTTAAGAGGGCCGCGAGGTTTAATATTCTGCTCGACGATGTGAGTTTGACGCATTTGGCGTTCTCGCCAGAGTTTACGGCTGCCGTTGAGGCGAAGCAGGTTGCGCAGCAGGAGGCGCAAAGGGCGGCGTTCGTGGTTGATAGAGCGAGACAGGAGAAGCAGGCTATGGTTGTTAGGTATGTTTCTTCTTTCCTTCAGGTGATTTATGTGAGTCATGGAGAAGATGCTGATGAAGTGGATGAACAGAGCCCAGGGTGAAGCGCGATCCGCAGAACTTATCGGAGATGCTATTAAGAAGTCGCAGAGTTATCTCGAGCTGAAGAAGATTGAAAACGCCAAGACAATCGCCGGATTATTACAAGAGAGCGGTGGAAGAAATAAGGTCTACTTGGACGCTGAAGGTCTAGGATTGAACGTTTTCGAGGAAAAGAAGGACCAGAAGAAATAAAGTACTGTGAATGTTCTATTTGTGACTAAAATTCGTCCACCTTGAGAGAAGTTCGATCGACCAGCTGATCAGGATGAAGAACACTCGAACTGCCCTCTGACTTAGCTTTTACTTGGACAGACTTACCATTGCTAGGCCGGTATTACGGACCTATGGTGGTATCGCGAGGGCTTGCGCGAACTGTATATATTTATTATTCCCCGTGTCCTTTCAAATTTGTTTGTATTGTACACATTCTTGTATCTATTAGGTAATAGTCCACTCATATTCTCAACTGGTATCACGTATTGGCTGCTCTACGGCGATAGTGATATTAAAAAAGCACAATGATCGATATTGTTAAATACAGAACCCGCATGCCCTATTCATATAACATTAACCCCCTCCCCGGGAAACAAAACAGAAATATAAACATAAACATAGAAAAGGTATAATGGACAGAAAGAGGGGCGGTATCACCACCGGCCTACCAGAAGGTACCGAAGCGCCTTTCGGTGAGATTGACCCACCCAGAGAGCCATTGCGTGCCGTAGCCCCCAACTGCTCCCTCGATGAGCAATCCCCCAGTCTTCTCGCCCTCGGAATCAGTGTTACCAGATTCCTTGATCTCCCGTGGCATAGTTGCCAGGAAGATCAACACGACGGCGAACGCAACCGTAATGATTGCAGTTCGCTTCTTGTCGAGGAGGACGAGAAGACTGACGACCAGTGGGAGGTATATCGTTAATACCTCCATCCCAGCACGCTGTTGCCAATTTGCATTGGCCGCCTCCAGCTTCCCGAGGTAGGCGGTGCCCTCCAAAATAATCCTTTGGATTGTCTCATTGGCGGAGCTGGTGAACTGGTGGACTAAGTTCATGTGCTCGATGGATGCCTCCTGTTGGGCATGCATCTCGGCCGAAAGCTTCTCAGATGTGTAGGAGAGCTTCTCGAACTTTTCGTTCAAGTTCTCGATTGCCTTTATGTACTGTTAGCACTATAACTCCTCTAATTGGTAAAAGGTTTTGGTTTTGACCTGGTGACTCTGTGTGATCGATTCGACGAGAGCGTTCAGATTGGCTCCGGAATGGCTCTGTAAAAAAATTTCCCAGATTAGTGTTCAGTTCATTGACGATGAGCATCATGTTCGAGAATTGCTTACAGTGATGACGCTGATGGACTGCATCACATCCTTGATGGATTCCATTGTATTTGCAGTGGTCATTCTAATGGCGATAGCCATCTTCATCTCATTTTAGTATCAAACATTCGACAGGATTATAATGAAATATTCGAAACCGAGCTCACCTTTTCCATCTCCTCGCTACGGGAATCATTTTCCATCTTCGTCTTATCTTTCAACAAGGTCTGGAGGAGCTCCATCGTCTCTCTGATCTGGGTAAGGAGGTTATCGGTCCTTTCAAGAGTCGAGATTTGAAGTTCAACTCGCTCGTTCATCATGGCGTTCTGTTCGGCCACCTTCACAGCAGTCTTGATCTGCAATCGTGCGATACCATCGATCGTAGACAGGATTCGTTGCAACTGTTGCTCCATCGGGACAATGGTACGATTGGTGATAGAATCAAACTCGTTAATGAGATCAGAGAGCCTTGTTTCAATAACGTTGGATGCTTTATCTACGTAGTCGATATTATCGCCGAAGAGATTGAGAGATGTAGCAAGTTGGTTCGTAAGTTTGTAATGGAGTATGGTGAGGTTGCGGTGAAGCTTGAGGAGATTCTCTAAATAAATAAAAGAAAAATATTAATTCCAAGTCACGAAATAATCGAGGGTTTGTGTTCTGTGGCGCATCGAATAGAATTGTGTGCTGTATGGGGCTTGCCTACCTTTCTCAGCTTCTGCCCTAACAGCTTGACAGAGGACCCCAATGCTTTGGACACAATTGCTCCAACTAGTCCACCACTGTGGGCGACTTTCAAGTTTCCGAATACATCGCTGGACATCCTTCGACGACCGAATATCACCACGACAATCACGCGGATAATCGACATTAGCAGAAGAGAGTTCACAGACGGCAAGCTTGGTTGCAAAATATGTCTTCTCTTCTTCATTCAAAGAATTGGGAGCCGACGAGCATTTCTCGATGATGGCTTCGGTGAGAGAGCTGTACAGACAGGAATGGGGGATATTCAGAGATTTGATGATGGCGAGAGATTCAGTGTAGCCCTTTTGCAGACTATGCAATGACACTAATCGATCGACAGATGGGTCTTTTTCTATAGTGTTACCGAGTTAGTATGATTCTATCATGACCAATTATCTAATTGGGGAAGAACTAATACGTACTTTCATCCTTATGGTTCTCTAGACTATTGCCCGTGAGAACACTCAGTGAGGCAACTCGACTCAGGATGAGTAAAACAACGAAGAGGATTTTGTGGTAGGTAATGACAGCCATCGCAAAAGAGTTGTCCGAGATATCACAGCGTTGCAACCTAGGGGTTTTAAAGGACGAGACGTTTCGATATATATATATATATATGCTTGCGATCTTGGTAGAGAAGTTGACGAGGCCTTAGGTGGGTACTATGCCTAGGGCTGGTGATTGCTCATGATCCCGATGGTATCGAAGGGTAAGTGGATGAGGGGAGGAGGAGTATGTTGTTGTTGTTGATGATGATGATGAGCATAATTTTTTAAGGCGCTTGAGCTCGCACATTTCGAATAGTGTGAACGTTTTCCACTGAGCTGAGAGTCCTGGAGCAGCGTTTGACCTTGGAGCTTCTCCCTACAGCCTCCTTGCTCCGTAATGAGCGTTTAGGGTTGAAGAGATTGAACCATAGCAGCATGGAACTCAGATAGACTATTCCTAATAGTATAGACACATCTGAGTGATAATGATTCGGCTTTCTGAGAAAATGTCTTGGTCGACTTGGTCTGGTGAAGAGTTAGTTTGTGCAGAAGTCTTCATAGCGTGATGTCGACTCGGATATGCTAGTTGCGAGAACGATCGTGCAAGATCAAGTTGGGTTAATAGGATGAGCATGGGAAATAGATTGCTGCTACAGTGTTTCGATATTTCTCTCAGGGCCTGAACACAGCACTTACTTCTTCCTACCGGAAGAAGTAAGTGCTAATTCGCAGTCTCGTAACCAGACTTTTTTTTTCTGGTTACGAGACTGACTAATTCGCCAAACAGGAGGTTCGGAGTCAGTGGTATGTGTTATTTAGAACGTTAGTCCTTCGGTCGACTACCTCCAAAGCTTCGATTTGTTACATGTCGCAAACATTTCGTCTTGGGTTACAATTATAATTATAGAGACCTAGACGTAACATAGCATCCAAATTACCCAGGTAATCCTTTTGTATAGAAACGCCAATCGACGTTTGCATGCAGCAGCTAAGATCTAGACCGAGTGCGCGAATCTTAATTAGCTTAATCGTCGATATAATAATTCTGAGGTAATAGGGCTGCAACGCAAAGACACAGAAACTGCAACAAAAAGAACCGAAGAGGGAAAAAAGCGGGCAATGGATGGCACGTGCTCTGGTTTTCCATTTACGCGGTGTGTTGGCCAACGCGTAAAAATACCGACGTCAGTGCATCCCACTGGACTCATCCTATCCCTTCTTCTCAACATCCCCATCTACCTCCTCCAAACCATCAGACCCATCGCAATCCTCCCCTTCCCTCCACTTCTTAACCAAAACTTCATCACCTCGGTCGCATAGACTTATACTCCCTCTATCTAACACCCTAACAAGAATAACTTCCTCCTTTTCCCTCCAGTCGAGGTTTCCGAAACCGATAACGTTGCTAGGCAACGATACGGACAAACATACAATCATGGCGAGCCGACAGAAGCGACCAGCCTTAAGAGGCCCTCCCGATAGACCCCCTATCGATGCCAAAGCAACCCCGCTGGACGAACACTTCAATAGGTTTGAAGATATCCCAGTGGAGTTCAAGCAGTTGCTGGCGCAAACTGTTCGAGAGACCCAAGAGGCTGCTGCATCCTCATCTCGAACCCCCCAGCAACCCTCTGCGGCCGAACCTTCAACAATCCCCAAACGGAAAAAGCCACTAACTCGGCGGACTGCAGCTCCTAGAGCTCAGGAGCCAGTTGCGGCTACGAACGATAAACCCGATAGCACCGAACAAAAAAGGACAACGAAGGCGCAGCAGGACTTTTTGGACCACCTCAAGGAGGGTGACCTCTATACCACGTCCCTCGCACAGCCCACAAAGCCAGCTGCAAAGCCAGAAACAGAGAAAAATATAGAAGAGTTTGGCTCTGAGGAGAGCGAGGACGATGAGTTTGACGACGATGAGGCCGAATGGGAAAACATTGACCTCAGCGCTGGTAAGTTTCCTATACCAACTATCCTTCAATACTGGTTTAGCTTAACAAAAATTCTTCTTTTATAGAGCCTAAAACCAAGGTCCCGTACAAGAAAGACGAACGTCTAGTTCTTGAACTTACGGCGCCAAAGAGCACTAAAACGAAGGAGCAAGGGCGCAAGGGGCCAACCCCGGTTGAACGCAAAGTTCGCCTTGAAGTCCATAAGATTCATCTCCTCTCCCTCCTCGCTCACAATTATCTTCGCTCCCAGTTTTGCAATGACAGGAAAACACAACACTCTCTACTCCCAATCCTCGATAAAAGAGTGATTGCGGAACTGAACGACAATTCCTTCCAGAGAAGCAATATCTTCAAACAAGGTCTTTCTAATGTTGCTGCTGCCTTTCGTCGAAAGTTCAAGATTACCAGACCAGGCATTCGAAAAGCTTTATGGGGTTATATGCCACCCACATTTGACAGTATGTGGGGTGATGTTGCAGTTGGGATTGAAGAATTCCGCGACGCGGCTATCAAAATGCAGGGATCGCGAGATCTAGGAGCCCAACTATTCTGTGCTTTACTGAGAGGCGCTGGATTGGATGCGCGAATGGTCGTCAGCTTGCAACCTTTCAGCTATCTCTTCAAAGCAAAATATAGTATCGACGACGAAAAAAGGGCTATGATGAATTTCATCGAAGAGGTCAAGGACGACTATGAGACGAGCGATGATGATACGGACGGTGCTTCCGTCGGAACCCCTAACAAGGCTTTTGGCGGACCTCCACCTCAACGTGCTAATTGGAGACTTGCTCCGGTCGCTCCATCTAGAACTGGGGCAGGCCCGGGTAAGAAGAAGAAGGTGAAGTCTAGTAAGTGTGAATCCTCCCGAGGTTCACTTTTTAAGTGTAATTAACACAATGAAATAACAGAGCGAGCAAAGCAAATCCATATCAAAGACCCTGTTTTCCCTGTTTCTTGGGTTGAAGTTTTTGATACGGTTGCGTTAAGTTGGATTGCCGTCGAGCCACTTGAAATTGGCGTTGTACGAAATCTCACTCGTCTGGAACCACCTCAAGTGGATTTCGAGAACGAGATGAGCTATGTGGTTGCCTTCGATAATGACAATTACGTCCGGGATATCACGCGCAAATACGTCAAGAGTTACAGCAGTCTCACCAGAAATTTACGTGTCGATGCTACGCTCGATGGTACGAAATGGTGGAAGAAGGCGCTTCGCTTGTATACCGTTCCTGTCTATCTCACCCCTGATCGAGATCAGTTCGAGAACGGATTGATGGAAGACAGAGTTTTGCGAGAGGGGATCCCAAAGACTCTCGACGCCATGAGGAATCATCCAGTCTTTGCAATCGAAGAGCAGTTGCGGCAGAGAGAGATTATCCATCCTAAAGTCCAGTGCGGGACTATGACAGGTAGGGGTAGGGTCCAGATCCCCGTTTATCGCCGACAGGATGTCAAACCGGTCAAAACAGCGACGCAATGGTACATGATTGGCCGGGAGATCAAAGCCGGGGAGCAGCCTCTGAAATACAAGAAGGCCAAGAAGGCCAAAAGAAGCAAGGACGCGGATCCCGAAGACTATGACGACCAAACGGATGATCAAGAGACGGGAATGTATGCTGAACATCAGACAATTTTGTACATCCCGGAACCATGCGTCGGGCCTGTCGTGCCCCAGAACGCATATGGTAATATCGATCTCTACGTGGAGTCAATGCTACCGGAAGGTGGAGTGCATATTCCGCATAAGATGGCTCGTGTAGCTGCGGATTTCTTGGGAATCGGACAGTTCGTTGCGGATGCGGTCGTCGGGTTCGATTTCAAGGCTGGAGGGAAATCCACCCCGGTTATCAACGGTATTGTTGCGGCGGAGGAGAGCGAATACGCCATCTGGTTGATGATTGAGCATATTGAGACGGAAGAACAGGATGCAGCCGATGAAGAACGTCGATTGAGGAGCTTGAACATGTGGCGCAAATTCTTGATTGGTCTTCGCATTAAGCAACGCGTTGACGAGTACGCTCTTGATGATGAAGTGTCGGTGCCGAAAGAAATTAGCGACGGAGACGACTCGGACAGCTTCAGCGGTGCTTATGACGATGAAGAAGAGCCCTCTCTCGCTAAATCAGATGATATCACGAAGGACGATTCTCACCTTGGTGGTGGGTTCTTCTCAGATGATGTTGAGGAGCTCGCCAGGCAGAGTATAAGAGAGAAGAATAAGAGAGAGCAGGAAAAGATTTGGAAGCAGGACACGGAAAATGTTGCACTGCGAAAGGAGAGAGCCGCTGCTAAGCTTCGACTTTTCGAAAATATAGAAGATTGCTATGATCCAAGGGAATATGAGCGCGTGCACAATCCTAGCCAAGAAAGCGGCAAAGACAAAGGAAAGGGGAGCTCGTATGAGGCCTCTGGGGGTGGCTTTGTTATAGAAGAAGAGGAACAACTTGGCGGCGGATTTATTGTCGAAGACGACGCTCAGCTCGGTAGCGGATTTATTCCAGAGGAGGAAGAAGAATTCACAATTTGTGGAGGTGGATGCATTGACGAAGAATCCGACGAAGATCAGTCGGCAGAGAAGGAAACTCCTGCAAGCCCACCCACGGCCCAGCAAACGAACAAGTTGAAGAGAAAGGGGCGCGATTTGGATGGAGAAGAGAGTGCACGCAAGAAGATCAGATCGGCATCCCCTCTAGTTGATATCGCGAGTCCTCCAGCAACCAACAAGGTAAAGAGAAAAGGTCGAGACCTCAAACAGGACGAGGGGAACGATCGCAAGAAAACGAAGTCCGAGTCACCAATTCTCGCGCATGCTTCGCCTAGTGCGGCGAACAAACGAAAGAGAAAGGCGGGAGGTGACGATGAAGGTGGTAAGACCTGCAAGGAGAGCAAGTCGATCTCTCCACCAGCAGATGTCGGGCGAGGAAGCTTCGACGGGTCTGGGGAGTATTCTTCAGACGAGGGAGCCGGTGTCGAAGACGATGACTTTGAGTATGAGGATGCAGGGTGGGTGTCAAACTGATCCTCTTTCTCCCCTTTTTTTCTTTCAATGAAGCAGTATTTTTATTCAAACTTGTTTTTATGTTTATGTTATGCGGGTGGAGCTTTTAAATGTTGATTTTATTGCATATGGGCGGCGTTTTTCGTTTACATGCGCATGATAACTGGTGTTTCTGATGGCTGGCGAATGGATTTGTTATATTTATTACGGATGACGGGGCGTTTTTACGGATACACTGGGATATAAATATAAAGGGGATACTTGTATATGCGGTATTGTAGTATTCATATACACGAAGCAATGGAATTATCATATATCGTAAACGTGATATTGTGTTTGTCGTTTCCCCGGATTTCGCAGGACAACCGAAGCGGGTTAGTGTGCGGTGTACCCCGCATTTGCCCATTCCCGTTTGAAGTGGTGCGAGCCGGGGTCTCAGCCGGGTCGCGTGGGTACCTCGAGAGGCGATCCATGATGTCAAGATTACTCTGACAACGAGAGAATTCGAGAAGTTGAGTATAATACGATACAATACAATAAAATATCATAATTAGTGCAAGTAAGTCTGCAGATAAGTCAGTAAAAAGGGATAGAGTGCCCGATGTCGATAAGTGCGAGCGGGAGGCGTGATAATGTAGGGCCGGAGGGTACCGGTGACATGATACAGACCAGACACGGCACGACCAAGAACAGGCTAATTGTCACCACAGTTGGCTGGCTGGCTGGTTGGGAAAGGAACAGACAGGATCACCAGGACAGGTCGCTGGATCCGTCGAAGCTGAATTCTATTTACTGCGTAATTACTTATTAATTCCGAGTGGTGTGTAAGTCATGTGCCTCCGCCCAACCGCACTGTTTCCGAGCAATAAAGAAGTTACTTGGAGTACTGCAACTGGTTTAAATAGCTGCTACCCCTCTTCTCGTCATCAGATCTGATTCCTTCCTCCCTCCTCCATCATCATCGTTTGCAATTCTCGCTTGATACCATCTACGTTTCTTCTCAATCTACTCAATTCCCCCTTCCGTTCACACGTTCACACATACACAATGTCCGCCGATGTAACAGAAGCTTCCGGTTCCGGTGCTAAGCATCGCCGAAAGAGCTCCATCGCTGCTCCGGGTATCATGTCCTTTAACGAGTTCAGTACGTATCTAATTAATTACATACTTAAGTATATATATATATATATATATACGTACACGTACGCACGTGCGGATAAGTGTATTAATCTAACCGTTGGCATTACAGGCGAAAGTGCTGAGCACGAATACCTGATACTGCCCAAAGATGCCGGTAAAATCAACTGGTGAGAGCATACCTAACTCCCTTAACTGTCATGAAATTGCCTTCCGATCCACTGGTCACCCGACCATGATGCCACCATGCAGCCTGAAAAACAACACATGATGCTCATCAATCCCCTCGCCACCTAGGAAAATGAACACTTCATCGACCACCGCGCCGGATCCGGACATGCTCAATAAGCTGCTCACCACCCCGCCCATGAAGAAGGTTGACCTGCAATTTCCGACGGGCATAACTTTCCAAGCCAAAAATATGAAAGGTGTTACCATCAAAGACGCTTTGGATGCGTAAGTTCTCCCCTATATACTCCCTCTGCCATATCACTAAACCATCACACCACACATGTGCTCGCCAAGCCGGCTTTCCGACATTGCATGGATGCCGGGTGCTGCCTCACATCCTACCCAAACACTGGCTGGGAACATTATTACCTGTGAAATAGTTTGACAAAGACTGACTTGCCCCCATGTGGTGCCAGGATACACAAGCAATACAAAAAGCGACATGACGATGAACTTTCTGAACTCTATCTGATTGGCTTCTACCACGATGAAGACGATAAGGGCAAGCCTATATTACGCGTTGCTCTTGGCAAAGAAGGTGCCCCCATGAGCAAGAAAAAGAAGAAGGGTGGTGACGAATAAGTTAATTGTTTTAGAGGCACGCAACGTCCGACAATGCACAGGACCACCTTGCTCTTGGCCCCGCCTTTGGGGTTCCGTCTTTACGACACAAATTTTATATCTTGATCGACTGCAGGTGCAGTCTCTTTGATAAAACTCACTCACTACTCTTGGCTTTATGGCCTTTTCTTCTCTTTTTTTGGCCTTTTCTTTTTATTCAATGGAATCATTCCTCGGGAACCGTTAATGAGGATTTTGGACGTTACTTTTTTTACAATAGTCCCCACTGACGGGAGATGGAGAAAAACACATCAAAATCTGTATATTACTTCTTGTTCGCCGTACTTTACTCGGGGCACAGAAAGCGAAATACAAATCAGGAAACCACCTATGATTTATAGGAAAAATGCTTATTTGCTGTAACTTGAATGTTTTGGTGAAACTACGTGACTGCTTTTTATCAATTCGACATCAATATCAAACACGTAGAAACGCGTCATCACGGTACCTTACATGCATGCTAGCTACGAGGGACATCGGGGACTCCTCCGCAAATGAATCGTTTTAACTGTTTTTCGATTTCTTTTTGGTCTTCTAATGCTTCTTATCGACAAAAATGGGAAAAGGTACAAAACACGGCTAGGCTTGTATACGGTAAAACGCCTGTATGTTACATTAGGTCCGGTTGGCGTATATATTCAACTCCACGTTGTCTCATGACCTCGCGACTTCTCTCCAAGAGGCTGCTTATGTATTGAATAGCTACCTCCACCTTCCCTGTATATTCCTCTTCTGCCCTGGTGGTGGTGATGCCATAACCTTAGCAAAACTTCTATGTTGCACCGGCGACGTTTGCTGCTGCTGCACATGCTGCTGCGACGGATGCATCCGCTGAATATTGATATCGTGCTGCTGCTGGAGTTGTTGTTGTTGTTGTTGGCGGTGGTGGTGGTGATGGTGCTGTTGATGCTGATGTAGTGGCGAAAGCGGCTGCGGTGACAACGGTTTGGGCTGAATATACTGCGGCGGCGACATCAACATCTGCTGCTGCAACAGCGGCTGTTTAAACGGCGATCCCGTGCTTCGTAACCCCGCTTCTAGCGGTGACATGGGTCTGCTCCCCGTTCCGTCCAGATTGAAAACACTGGGTGCTGGCGGTGCAGCCGACTGGTTTGTCGCATTGGCTTTGGTCTCCGCTGCTGCGGCTGCGGCTAACGCAGCCTCATTTTCCCCCGGTGGTTTGAAGTTTGTCAGTTTGCCGTCTTGATAGACGCTATTCAGCATCTGCTCGAACACTCCCGCGTCTTCGAATTCTAGGTATTTCTTATATAACCTTAGAGCTGTATTCGCGTCCTCGATCGAGTCGTGATTGCCAGTTTGGATGTTCTGCCGCAGGAAATAGTATGCCAGGAAGCGGAGGGAGAGTTTACGTTGCCGTGCCTTTTTGTAGTATATGTCCACCGTGTCGATTACCTGCTCTTTCGGAACGTGTATATCTGGAAACACAGAAATAATTAGCTTAAAATGTGTCGAAAAAATTATTGGGTAGTGATCGTACTTATAATACGAAAGTCTTTTAGTAAACCGTGGCCAACAAAGATACATCCCAAATTGAGCAGAATCCACAGCTTCTTATAAGCCACTTTGAGCGAGACAAGAGCATGCTTTGATTGCATGGGGTCCAAATCTCCAGGTTCAATTCCAGAGAAAAGGGTCAGGTAATCCACCACCGGCTCTCTCGTGTGTATGTAGTCGTCAATAAACGGTACGCCTTCAGCTTCACCGTTGCCCCTCAGCACTGAGACTCTCGCCAAACTTAGACGACTGGGTCGAATAGTTTCTCGAGTTCCATCCGCTTTGACTTCAATTTCTTCTTTCTGCAAGGCAACAAACTCCGCATCAATAGCCATAACCGTTCCGGGTGTCGGGTTTTCGTCGACGGAAAGCTGTCTGCAGTTATTGTTCACTGGTCTGAAATCGAATATTAGTTTGAATACTGACGTTATTAACAGCAATACACTTACTGAGCCAAATACTCTACCATCTCTCTAAATAGCAGACTGGTATCGATATTATTCTTCCAGGATTCGTCTACAATGTTGCTATCCGATTTCTGTTGGAAACACAATATTGAGGGCAGCTTCCACGAAGGCGCAAAATTCATCGCTTCTTCCTGCGAGACAGGTTTGACCAAAAAGTCATTGAACAAATGCCAATTACTTTCTTTCGACTCCCCAGGAGTTGTAAACGACACTATCTCCATATTAGCATGCGAACCGTAATGCCCAGAGATCAATGACTTACCATCAATCAAGCTCACCAAGTGCGGCGGCATATCATGATCACCAGCAACCTCAGCAACCACGCCAACCAGCTCATAAACCACAACATTGGGATTCCGTTCCTTAATCTTATTGAGTTCCTGGCCTTGGTAGCACTGGAACTTCCTATCCTGCACCACAATCCCAATTTCTCGCGGGAGCCAGTTTTTCTCGGCCCAGTACATCTTTGATTCTGGTGATATCGCCGCCGCATTGAACATCAACACTTTCGGCTGTATATCGTGCACCACTTTCTTCGTCGTCAACGAAAGATACCTTCGGCACTTGTCGCACCAGCCCCGGGTTTGCCCATCGCGTTCTATGCTATGTTTTAATACCGTGCTGAAGCTTCCAAGGCCTTTCGTTTTCTTCGGATAAGAAAGCTCGCGGACGAAACTATTGCTGGGACGCATGGTCTCAGTACCGCAGTTGGAGCATTTAATGCAAGTCATTGAGGATGTTATCAAGGCGTTTTCGAGCTCAAATTCATCTCGGCCATCGATTGGGCAAGTTTTGAAGTCAGAGGAGATTTTCTCCATCAGGAAACGGTTGAGGGACTGAATCATGCCATTCAAAGATTGATTGCTTCTCGGGACGCCTTCTTCAAATAAGCCCATAGCCGAAGCCTGTGAGATAGAACTAAAAGTCTTTAGGAAGTTTGTGGCTTGGCAATTTTGGCCATTCGCTTTGTCGAGCATGTCGAATAGGAAGCCAAGTTCGCAAAGTAAACATGTTTCCATCAGACAATTTCTAGATGTGTGGTGTAATGCATAATTCTTTATCGACGGTGTAAACTTTAGTAGTTGGAGGAGAGAGTTCGAGTAAGAATTTGTAATGTGCGTTTCCAATCCAGAATAATTAGTCTTGTTGTAGAATCTGATATCTACAGTCAGCTCATCGGTGGCTTTCTGGATAGGTCATGCAAAACTTACTCGAAATCGAAATCATCTACGCCAAATTTACTGTATTTGATTTCGACTTTGTGGTATCGAGCTGGAACATCGAAAGGCCGCAGTTCAGTAGCAACAGCGCTCCATGGTGTATTTTCATCAGCGTTGTCATCAAAATCGCCTTCTCGAGCTTTTTCGCTGCGAAACTTTGGAGCCTGAACTAAACCTGGCTTCTCTTGGACCTTTGTCGACTCGACCTGATAACGTCTAGTTCTCCTGGGATTCGGTGCATATCCAACAAAATCGTGCATTTTCATTTTGGCTAGGATGTCTGGATCAAGCTTCGGCGGCGGTTTGCCGACTTCAAAAACCATGTGAGAAGGCCAGGCGGAGAGCAATTGCTCTCTATAGTACGGTATCCCGACCGAACTAAGCGGTGAGCTTTCTGTCATATCTGGGTTTGGTAACTGTGCTGGAACAGATGCCCACTCTACGGGATTCGAAATCTCGGTAAATCTGATCTTATCAGGTTTACCCCAGAGCTGCAAGATCGCATCCGCATCAGCAAGAGCGAGTGCATCACCGGAAGGAGCGAGCTCCAAAGACGAAATATAGTTTGCCACATTGGCTTGGCGAAGGTTCACGACGTTCGGATTCGCAATATCGATGATTTGGAATTGCCCGGTTTGAGATGCAACAATTCCTGTTGTTGACATCTTTGGGTGCATGCGACAAAAGGCAGCACCCGCTGGGAATGGGACAGGTGGTAGAGAGCGGAACGTTCGCAGGTCATAGATGTTAACCAGCGGATCCAGTACATAACTAGATTGTCTACAACAAAATTAGAACATGAGATCCCCCGGTAGCTCGACTTAGTAGAACAAACCTTGGAGAATACCCACACGTTAGAAGGACGTTATTCTGGGCATCAATATCCGAAACAGAAGCTCCGTGTGCTCTTATCGTCTTAATAATTTTAAAGGAATTCGGGTCGATGATATTGACACTCCCATTTGCAGTTCCGCAGCAGATGACTCTATCTCTCCGCATCACCACGATATCATCCTCCGAAGAAAGCTAACCGGGGACGCGGTTAATAGAACCTTCGGATGCCGGAGAAGGAGAGTCAAAGATTACCTCATTGATAACGGTTCCCCGGTCGATATTGATAGTCAGAAGGCTTCTTTGTATCCCACCAGCTATAACTTCGGAGGTCCCTTTTGACGTATAACTCATGCAGCGCAAATCGAACATTCGATCGCTCCTACAATTTTCACCTAGAATCAGTTTCCATCTCACCTGGCCAAAATTATGGGCGCAAAAGCATACGTGATATGTGTTTTAGCCACACCTCTCCTCGCACTGACATGTAAGCTCTTGGGACCCAAGCTTACAACTCCCCTATCACTAAACAAAAAGCTCCGGACCGGTCCTTCATCGTGGCCTCTATAACTCGTGTATCGTTGTAGCTCCGAACCATAGTATGACGTGACCCGGCCCTACACCAACAAATAAGTATTCTGTAACTGATCCTGAGCAATGCGACAAAGAATAGTGCCACCCACATAGTCGTTCCCGGTCCATATTAAATCTTGGTGAATGTCGAATGAGAGAGCGGTAAGTGGTGTCGGAGGCGTGTGAGGAAGAGCGCCTGGAATAGAGACGCGGGACACCTTCACAGTAGCATTAGCAAATGATATATATTAAGATAAGAACTAAAGTCCAGCTGCCAAACATACCTCCCGCCAGTCGACATCCATTTATTCCGTGTTGGGTGAGGTTATCGAAGGTCTAAGAGTGAGACGTGGACTGTATCGCATGGTGGAGTAGTATCCACTTCTGACATCCAGATAGCAGGAGATAACGGTAACGCCGGATGATGAACAGCACGAGATCCTGGAAAACCCTTTGTGATGAACGCGGCGATGTCAGTTGGCGTTTTGGCGGGGTCTAGAAGATGCAGGCGGATCTGGATCATGATGGTGAAACATCGAGACAAGGTTGGAGTTTGTTGCTTGATGGCAACACAAACACTACCGCACATCTCCTGCCGCACTTTGCCTCACATAAATATCATCTTACAACATTTTCAACACAGATAATGTCTGTTGAAACGGAGATATAGATTAAAGAGTATTAAACAAAATTCTAACGAAAATTAAGAGTAGTGTGATATAAAAGCTTGCGAAAGACTTATCTATGAGATTGAGAGTCGTCGGCTTTGAAGCGTTTTTGAGTATGTAAGATCAAAAAATAGGGAAAACTTCACAAATATCGGTTCCCGGAACATCGACGCATTTATACTTTGTCCAATCTGTATCCTTCCACCATAGTAACAACGACCTAGCACATCTTTCGTTAATCTCACCAGCCCAGCTAAAAGAAGTATCACCCTTCGGGTGGCACGCTCCGGTTATACCCGCCATTCTTTTCAAGCAAAAGTCTTTTGTCATGACCCCGACGCACCCCGGCTCCGAACGCCATAGGATTTGTAGCTCAACGACCACTACTCTATCCGCCGTAGCCCTTAATCCATATCGCATTTCGGAAGCTCCAGGACCTAATTTGGTGCCGTCCAGATGGCTGCACATTGCTTCCCCAAGAGAATCCGTAGCCAATTTTTTGATGATATTCAAATTATCGTGGCACCATATTGTAGCTTCTGGACCTATTTCCACAGGAAGGGTAGGCCATGGCTGTGCAGTTGGTGTCGGTGGTGGTGGTGGTGGTGGGTTACCTTGATTTGGATCCCAGTTCGGATCACCAGGTCCATTGAAAATACAGTTACCTTCAATTGTACAGAAGTCTTGTTCTGTCTCAAGGAAGTCGCACCCTCGAATAACATCATACGCGCTAGGGTCCAGAAAGCTTCCCAACCTGAATTGACGTGGTTTTATTAATGACATCGAAGCATTTTGCGGCGCATTATCTGCGGCTTTCTGTTGAATATCTCGAATGGCTAGTGCAGGAGGAGGCTTGTGCCTGGCTTCTCTAGTAAATACTTCTGGTTCTGCGCGGGTCCATTGTTCGCATTGAGGTTCTTTTTTGTCCGGAGCGTCTATTCTCGGCTTATAGCCGCTATCGTGGGCCCTGATAGTCTTTATTCCACCTTCTGTAGCTATTGTGAGACGCCCAGGTGCAGGCGAGCTGCAATATGTCTTGTGATTAATCACGCCCTGGTCGTTCTCTATCAAATATCCATTTGCCTTCAACCAAGGATCAACGCCAAGACGAGGTATATTAGGTTTATCGAAAGTACCTTCGAGTGTGAAATCGGGGCCATATGGCAGAATGCACATATTGGAGTCCCCATCCTTTATATTGTAGTCGGGCGCTCCAGGTGTGTCATTACTTGTCTCGATGCAAATAGTGAATGTATCCCCCTTCCTCGTCTTTTCCAGCTGCTCAGCCATCGCGGCAAGGAATATTTGCATGTGCTGACCCTGTTGGTTGTTCTCCCAATCCTCAACTAATCGAAGAACCTTTGGCGTGCTATCGGTACTGCCCCATGAAAAGGGGTATTCCTCCGCACTACAACCATCGATCTTCCAGCCGGTTGCTTTGGAGGTTTTGCTACCACCTTGCCAGCGGTTTGCATACATAGCTTCTGTTTTATGGGAGTTTGTTCCCCTTCCTTTACTGGGATCATCCAAATCTGCAGTCATTGTTCTGGTAAGAACGTCGGTTTGGCCGCGCTCCCCTATCGCAGATTTCGCGTTTGCGCATATGTTTGGGAAGTGGTCTGCATCGCCGGGGCACGTGTATGTACCGTCGCATTTATTAGGTTGCGCCCATGGAAAATTTTCCATACAACGCCACTCGTGTCTTTCAGTTTTCGGAACACGGGCCCCCGGGGCCCTACGACGGAGTTTTGGTCTTCCACAGCTGGGGCCCGCATCTTCTGGTACAGGGGGTCCAGAGCATTTCTTCGCCTGTTCAACTTGGTCCTTTGCATCTTCAATATCGTCATCAACCATTTTTTGACAGCTTCCACGTCGTTGAAGACCTTCTTCGAGGTTAAACTCGCAGTTAATGGCCCGGTTTACCCAGTCGTATAATGGAAAATTGCCATTTCCACACATGCCAATGCCTGCGTCTGCCAAGGGGTTACAGCAGTCTCCTATACCATTGCATGTTGGCTTGTTCTTAGGATCGGAAGTCATAGGGTCGCCATCCGGTAACGGGATAGGTCCGGGGATATCTATATCCACAATAGTGCCTTCCGGAATATCGAGGTCCTCAAACAATTCCGGATAAACGTCTGGGCCTATAGTAATAGGAGGCTGTGGCTTCAAGCCTTTTGGTAAGCGTAGCCTCTTTGGCACCGGGATTTTCGGTATACGGATACCATTGACCATACTGCCATGACTTCCACAGCATGTACCTGTGATCAATCTCAGAAGGTTACAGTCTTCACGGCAGTCGTCCGGTCCCGGCGGTCTGTTGTTATCAGTTCCGTGTCCGCCAGTGGGAAGTGCCTTAATTCCAGAGACGCATTCTGCGCTCATTGTGAACTTCGTGTTATCCGTCATAGTTGTACAGGGTAGTGGTACCATCTTGACGTCTTCAGGTGTTTCATTCTCCACAATGGCCGCTGGATCATTAGCAGGGAGTGTCACACCAGCTGGGAAGTCCATGTCCTTGTCACAAACAGTCCCGTTCGGGATTGTCTCTGGCTGTGTTAGGGCAACTCCGGCAGGGACTTTATTCCCAGTTGTTGAAGTGAAGGGGAAAGGCGGTATGAATCCAACAGGTAATGGTATCTCAATCGGGAGGCTCAAACCCCCTGCGATCTTTACCGGATTTCCAACGCTTCCTCCCACTCCACAGCATGTTGCTGTGATGAGACGCCAAAAATCACAGATTCCCTGGCATCCTCGGGGTCCTGGTGGAGTGTTCTGGAATGTATTATCCGGTAGCTGTGCGACATCGGTTGCAGCCGCAGAATTTAGTGTGAAAGTTTGCCCTCGACCGACAGTGGTGGCTGGCAGAGGGATGACGGTGGCAGATAGAGGACTGTCGTGAAGGCTAGTATCACCGCTTCCACCCTTAAGTGCACTTCCCAACCAACCGAGGATCGTTGAGCAGAATCCATTCTGATTCTCCTTCGCCATCGTAGCTTTTTCTCCTGCAGGGCTAACCATCTCTATGATAGCTTTTGTTACCAAATTGTAAATCCATATTCCTTTACTTTGCTCAATGTAGACGCCTTTCTGCTGACAGTTTTCGGCCTTCACACAATCTTGTTTGTAATTATCAAACCAACTATACAGACCAGCCCCGTAAACGTATATCTGATTGGATTTAATGATTCTCACGGCCCAGGAGAAAGCGCACTTGGGAGAACCGTCTTTGCAGTCTTCGAATTTCGGGTCGGAGGGGAAAGCGTTTGTAGCAATAGATCCCATGAAAGGTTTTGGAGCCACAGGAGCAGGTTGAAAGTACGGTGATTCTGTTTGAATCATGCCCAAGAATACATCTTTGGCTCCAACTAACTGGTACTGGTACAGAACATTGTGTTCAGAAGCTGTGCCATATAGCCATGTGGGGCCTTGACTTTCGATAAGAACTCCTATTTATCTTGATATTAGTAATGGTTCATTTAAATGCAAAACTAAGTGATCATTAGGTTATAACTACCTCGAGCGGAGAAAATATCGATTTTCCCTTGAGACTTTGTGTCCAAATCGTGATCTAAGTTTACCAAACTGTTAGTCTTCATATGCATATTCAAGAGCCCAATATCGATTTGAGCGTGCGTACCTGCTACCCATACCCAGATGTTCTCCCAGTAGCCATTTCCAGACTTCGTCATGTGGAGAAGCAGAGATGCCGCAATGCATTTATTCGTTCCTTTGCCTTCAGGACAATCTGCTGTCTGCAGAGAAGTGCCGATTGCACCTCCAATTCGAACATGGGTATCCCACATTCCGGGTATTTCATTTCTTGACCCTCCTTTGATGTTCCACTCCATCATAATCAAGCCAGCAGTCGGCCCTTGTGCCGTGAACATCATATCCTGAATATGTACAAGACCTTGATCTCCAGGGTTACCTACGCGGATGGCCACATAAGGAGCTCGGATATTTTCAAACTTGGCACCTGATGCCATGATTTGACTCCATGCTTGTCCAACGATTCGGATCCCTGGAGGAATGAATATAGTGTCCGTGATCTTGTAAATACCATGTGGGAAAAATATAATTTTTCCAGTGCCTGCTGCTGATGCGAATACACGATTGATAAACTTGGTATCGTCTGCAACGCCATCACCTTTAGCACCAGCCAGTTTGACGTTGATAAAGTTAACAAGATCAACATCAGAGTAGTCTGGCTTTTTTAGTTCCCGGAAACCGAGGCTTCCAGATGAAAGGCTTTCGGAAATTGGAGCTTGTGGGGTTATAACCCCTCCAAACTGAAAGCGTCCTTTAGGATTATTGGATCCATAAGTTCGGCCGAATCCCCAAGAGGAAATTGTGGTAGTTCCTCCTTGCAAGAGGGTTGTACCTCTTGCTTCTTTTATTGCCGTGGGAACATCCGTGAGACGTAAATTAGAAACATAGAGTGTGGTTTGTTGCTCGGCCATACGCAGGCTAGTTAAGATCCCAACAGGTGTCTTGCTGATGGAAGAATCTAGTAATAGTAGTGATCCTGTTCCTTGACTTGTTGCACTACCAGCCTGTAGTTGTTATTAGTCCCGCTTATACGAATATTTGCTGACGGAGTCAACTTACTCCACCGGTTATATTAAAACCGTACTTGCAGTTAGAAATGTAAATGCTTTTCATAGTCCAAGCCCAGTCCCATAGAACCTGGATTGCAGTTTCGCAGTTTGTGAATGTCAACGCGCGAGTGGTGAACTGCTGGTTGCCAAAGAAAGCCCTGTTCATTTCGAGTTTCTTCATCAGAATGATGAGGAAACTAAGAGGCAATAAGCAAGAGGCGAGAAGTCTTACCCAATCTTTCCTCCCGTGAATCCAAGATTTGTCATGAAACCACCAGATCCGTTCTCCATGAAAATACCTTGCTGGTTATTACCAGCCTTTGTAGACATTTTGAATTGAATATTCTCTAGGCTGTAGATGTCATGTATTAGAATATTTTTAGTTCAATTATTGAAGCTCTGTGGAATAAAGACGTACGAAGTTCCCTGAGCGACCTGCCAATGAATTCCGGCCATAGGAAAGCCGTTCTGGGCTGGACCCTGTGTAATATCAATCTCGAAATTCCTTATCTGGCGGAGAAAGTTGTTCTGATTGATGTACCTATGAGCCAGGGTATCAGATGTAATGTGATAATACAAAGAGCATAGATGAAAGTTTTTACCATTCGGCGCCATCGCCGCCTTCAATGTAGACGTCGGATGTAATAAGTCCGAGCCCCAAGAAACTGGGCGCCGCCTTTAAAATTGGTCTATCCAAAGGCTAGGACATGCAAGTAGAAATTAGCATAAGCACAGAGCTCCTGTAGGCAAGAAACGAATTCATTTTAAACCTACGTGGCCGATAAATTGGGTTGTATAATATTGTATAATTGGCGAACTTATTAAGTAGGTACCGCTTGGGAAGTAAACAACAGCTGGCACGATGGTGCTCGAACCACAATCTGCACCGCATCGATTCCCGTCTGAAATAGCGCGGTTGATAGCAGCCGTGTCGTCTGTTTTCCCGTCCCCTTTGGCTCCATAGTCTTTGATATTACGCCAGACCTAATCCGAAGAAATTGCGCATTAGTAATGTAAAACTCGATCGAAAGAGTTGTAGTTACCTTGTAGTTTTTCCCCGCCAGAGGCGCGACACCATTTTGTGTCATTTTTTCCATCCAGAAAGGTACATCGGCACGTTTCTCCAAAACGTCTGTGGCATTTGCAAATACTTCTCGTTTTGCAGCAAGTTTCACATCGGCTTCTGCAACCAAAGCGGCCGCCCTACGCATTTCATCTGTGATTTTCAGTCCACGTTGGCCATCTTCTTGCCTTCGTGTTTTTCGATTCATATCAGAGCCGGGATATCCATTTTTGCGAGGATGGTCAAGAATTTGTTGGTTGATTTGGACGAGCTGGGCTTGAACCTCCTCTACAAGCTCGCGAGCTGACTTGACGGCAGCAACAGTCGCTCCTGCTTTACTCTCTGGGATATTAGATCGACCAAAGATCCGATCAGTGTCAGTGAAATCTATATTTCCACTAGGAGCATCATTTCGAGTGCGCTGGTCAAGCCGCAGGCAGTTTGTCAGACAGCCATAGCTAATGACCGCAAGGGTCAATTTTTGTATATCAATCTTCATTGTACTATGCTTGAGAGCATATTCTCTTGTTGAAGATTGTAGTATTGAAGATAAAGTCTATGGAGAATATGGATCAACGATGGCAAAATATAAAGAAAGCGAAGATTAAATATGCTAAAGAATGATGCCGAAGAATCGAATAACGATAGAGAAAAATACAATCAGTCAAAAGAGAAGAAAAGGTGATTTTTAGCAGAGTTGCATGGAAGTGGGACTAAGTGCGCCTTGATTCGATTTGTTAACTCATAATGAAATTTTATAGTAAATATTACAAACAGACTCTGGAGTCCAAAATAATATATATATATATATAATGTTCTAGAATCTAGCATATACAGGTTTTGCCCTCAATACTACATGCTACAGCTATACACCTTACGCACCTTCCAAGTATACTGACCTAAGGCGCCTGACAGGGTATTCCATCCTCTCTGATAGCATAGTACTGTAGTTAGCCGATGTCACTGTTGCTAACAATTCTCACCACTTCGTATCGATATATCCGGGCTGTTGCATGTGATCAGGGTAGTACCTGCATTTGCAATTATTTGCAGGAGGTGAGAAAATTATCGTTGAACCCGGAAACCGAAGCACTGGGCTTCTTCCATCACAAAAAGAAAAGGTTCAAAGGTTCTTCCTTAGCAGGGATAATGCAATGTATGGCTGCACGTAATATTCCGAACAGATCGCGGAGTAGTTCACCATCACGCGTCGTTGTTGGTAGTATAATTCTAACGCCAAAATTGCAACAGATTTTGGCTTCCTATTCGAGAGTTTGTAGATCCAAGTTCGAGGCTCAAGTTAGGGTAGGCACAAGCAAAATTTATCTGCCGGCTGCAATATCCTATATTTGTGTTTCTCGTCGCCAAGCTGCTTGTGAATCTTTGCTAATAACAGAAGGTTGACATTGGAAATATGGACCAAAGGCCTTTATCTCTGTGGCACAGATAATGGGGCCGGGGAACTCGGAGCCGACGGGAGATTTACATCTCAAGCGAAATGAGAGAAAAACTACTCCCAGGTTTCTTGACCCGGCATTCGGAAGGCCCGGAGGTTAAGTTACCAAGAAGCGCTCTGTTAGGCAGTCGTCGCTTGTGCAGCTATGTGGCACAGCGGCTAGAGATAGCAGGCGGATTTATGTCAAAATTTGCCGCTGAATCGCGCGATACTCGCATGTCGCATTGCACTGACTCACATTTTGTATGCGCATGATCATGATCTCGTATTCCTATATTTCAGGGTTCGATGGGGGACTTTTCCATGGATACCCTTGCATTTTGAATTAGAGACCCTGCATGTCAAGAAATTACCACAGCATGCAACAAACTGAGTTCACCCAAGCTCCGCGACTGCCAATCCGAGATTGGGAGTCGGAACAGTTGAACATGAGCGCAAACGCTTCAGCCCCGAAATCGGATATTGTAAGGCCATGGCTTCCAGTGCGCAGATGTTATATCTTTCTTTAATATTGTCTCTACAGTATCGAATCAATTCCCAGTTAAATATTTTCCTGTTTTATTGCTACATGGAGCTCTCGATAATCCGTGAGTCTCTAAGTGTTATCAAGCTATTTGCACAAACCTGAATATGGCTCTCTCATATTTTGTTATTCCGTTTCCCCTGAAGAGACCCTGGGATTCGAAATTTTTTGAGGGTTTTGCGATATTGTTGTTGTCAATCATTAATATTACGACAAGTTGGAAGCCACATCGAATCGGCCTTGAGACAAGGGCTCGTGGAGAGTCCCCAGCGGATCAAGCTTTCTTACAGAAATGTGGACAAACCGTCGTCAGCAAGTTCCCTCCTGTAGGTCACGGGTTCCATGCTGCCTAGGCACCTCAATAAGTTATCTATTTGATACTATTCTTGGTTATTATATGGCTATACTAATCCTTTATTTTAACGATTGGGTGGTTGATTTGGAGTATAGTTGGCTAGTTATTTGGCCCAACTCGATAGTGGTTACAATAATTTCGTCTTAGATCACCTGTTATGGCTTGGTCTATACCTAAGTCTTCGCAAGACGGACACTGTCAGATTTAATACACTCTCATACTTGCGGATCTCCTTTCTTTGCATACTTCTGTCGAGTAAGTCATTAAAACCTGCCTTCATTATGCTCTCAGTTGCTTGTCATCGGAACTTAATGTAATGGTATTGCAAATAGGTACACCACTTCAATTTGAAGAGCAAACTAAAGAATATGTTGCAGCAATTCTCTGCGGATTAATTGTAATCCTAAGATGCCAATATGTGGGAACTAAAGATCGACTAAATGGGTTGAGAATCCGCCCTTTGACACTCGTGGTTTTGGCATTGGCCGTGGCTATGAACCTTGACTTCGCTTTATCTGTCATCTGGATCTTTGTCTTTGTCGATATTCTATTCTCTACTTATAAAGCTCTGGGTGATAAACGGAACAGTATCGTAAGTCCGGATTTCTCAAACCAGTCGACGAACGCAAAAGTTTCTTCAGCGAATGAACTAAATGAAATGCGCCTTATTCTTAGTAGATGACGGTAATCAACCATTACATCTGCGTCAATATAGTCCTTTTTGTCATCCCTGCTATACTTTTCATAGCAGCGTATAACATGATGCCTCAATCGGAGTTTAGTTGTGGCGGAAATCTGAATCTGCGCTTCTTCGACTCCAAAACTCGACAACAATTGCGCCGTGCTGTACCATTACAGGAACCCGCGGACTTCGATCTAGCCTTTTCACTGTATATTCCTAAGGCTGGTTTCTTGTCATCCTACTACGATCTGGATGAAACCTTGCCTAAAGGAGAGCAAGAAAGTAAAATTTTATCCTCAGTCCATGTTTTGCAGCACAAAGCGCTAAAACAGATATTTTAACATAGTGAATATAATATATTTCGGCGACCAAAAGGGTACGATGGACCCTTGGTTCATTCGAAGACATTCGAACAGCACCGGCCCGCTGGAGGAACTCGAGACAGTATTCCTGCAACACGGGAGCATATCGACATACTTGGAAGTAAACCAGGATATCGACCCTGAAGGAGGACGCTATAGCTTAATGTCAGTTTGATATCCCAGTAAAAACTAGAATGGCAATTATAGTAATCATAAAGGGTTAAATGCTAATATATTGGTGAATAGCAATACGCAGGATCCTAGAGCAGCGGGTGTTTGGCTCTTTTCGTACATCCCAGGAAAAATCGATCAAGGTTTCAGACTCTGGAACAACGAATCCAATTGCTGGCTTGGTACATCGTACCGCCGGATCGTGCCTTCCGGACCAAAGGACTTGCTCATGGATGAATACCGAGCCACCTGCTTCGATCTGGCGAAACCCGAGGCATCAACATTTTATATCGTAGATTGTAGGTCCTACACCCCATAAAGTTTTCCAGGACAAAGCTCACAATAAGACAATCACACAGCGGCAAGGAGCAGTAAACATGCATCAGGTCATAAGAAACCCGATACAAAGATAACACCTTTTTACTGGGCTTTAGCGCAATTAAGGGCCTCTCTGAAGCTTCGAGGCAGCTGGCCGTCAAGTAAGCCAACTTTTGCTCAGAAAGAGACGTTCCTCTCATTTCTCTCAGGATTTGATAATTGGTTCCTAGTTCTTTGGCTATCACAACAATTGATTTTCGGCATTCTTTCGCAACGTGGAGCGAACTTTGCGAGAATATACAAAAGGGGGGTTAATTTTAGTGACGACAAATTGGGCGTATATTGTTTCGCAATTGTGGCATATACCAAGGTGATGGGTACTATGATACCCATGTATTCCTCTTGGAAACTACTAGATGAGCTTCCCGAGGTTATGGTAAAATGGTTTGCCTATTTGGGCCTCGGAACTCTCTTGCAAGATTGGTTTAGAAAGTGACCGGTAGCTCCCAGGCATTGATTTCCTATAACAATAGCATTGTTTAAATGTTTCTCGTATAGATTATCAATTTTACAGCTAGACAACATAGAATACAAAGTGAAAAGAGTAAATCAATAGGAATAAACTAAAATCTAGAACTTATCTGCCCACTATATAGAGATCAAGTCGGTCACAAGACGAGGTTTCCCTGGTTTTGTCACAATTGCGAAGAACGTCGCACAATCTGGCTTACTGCCTAACTTTCTCTTGCAAAATGCACTAGCATAAATGTTCGTTTAACGATACAGTCACTCTGTTTGTCGGGTTCTCCGATAGATGCACATGAAATTACTAAAGCTCATAAAAGAAGGTTACTCCAACTACCTTAGCTTCTGGACCCTAGCTGGTCTAATCCGCAATCCAGATAACCTGGGTGAGAAAATTACTATCCTAGTTCGTAATTTTAAGTTCCGCGTCAGCCTTTCTCGGCGGTAAAGCGCACTTGCCATAAACAACAATGATGACAAGGTGCATAGAACCGACAAGGCATGCGCAAGGATACCCAGCCGGTGGCGTGGCGATAAAGTCGAGCTGGAGGTAGCAGAGGAAATCTATATATTTCCGAGCAGTTCAAACCCTCAAGCAGAAGCAGTAGCATTGCCGATCGGGAATATATTCTCAGGTTCTAAGAGCGATATCAATAAGTCAAATTAACCATGGTTGCTGCGACAAAAGTCTCCTTCGCAATCGCGCTCGTTGCCGCGGCGCGCACTGTTATAGCCGCTAGACTACTTGCAGTTGATATTCCAAGTACATTCAATCCATTCTCCCAGACAGATTGAATAACGTCTGCTAACCTCTATGAATTGCAGACCAGTTGCCAACAGAACCAGATATTGCCCCAAACTGTGATAAGTGGGTGGAGGCCTTCGATGGTAAGTTAAACACTCATTAAATTAGATAAACTACATGCTCTATGAATTCCATTTCTGTATCCTTAATGAGCGGCTTTAACAATTAATCTCTACACAGGCGATAACTGTCATTCGTTGGCCACCGTTGCAAGCGTTCCAGAAGCAGACTTTCTAGCCTGGAACCCTGCTTTGGCACGAGATTGCAACGACGTCAAGAACTCGTGGGCATATTGCAGCCATATATCGGGACCACTGCCTCCAGCGCCGTCAACGTCTAAAGCATCGGTTATAACCCCCCCAGCCGGCACTACCACTAAGCCTACAGCCCCGACGACAACTACAACGACCAAAAAACCCGTAGTCACAACAAAAGTAAACCCGACCACGACTACAACTACTAAAGCCACTACAGTGCAGCTATGGACTGAACATCCGCCCACGGCGACGCTGGCAGGTCAACCTCACGATTGCACCGCCTGGCATTGGTCGGCCATCGCGGATACTTGCAACACTGTTGTGAAGAACCTACAAGCCCAGAAATTTGATCTATCTCTTGCGCATTTGATGGCCTGGAATCCATCTTTGGGTCCCGGATGTAATGGATTGATCCAACACACACATCTCTGCGTCCGTACTTCATCTGGTATCCCAGCTGTCAAGGGTACCAAAAGAAGGTCGCTTATCACTGGTGATGTTGCTCCATTGGCGACTAACAAATTGCTCACAAGGTAAAATTACCACCCGAAAGTTCTTTAAACCGTCTGGTACCATTACTAACAGAAAGAAATTCTATATACTAGACAAGCACCACCAAAGGTTGTTTGTAATGCGAAAACGAAAAAGTTACCGGAACCCATCAGCGTCGGCTCGGGTCCTTTAACCGGTGCCATTGCCGCCTGTTGTAAGACCCTCACTGGCAGATTCTTGGCGAAAGGAGACCCTTATCTATGCGATACTACCAGTGGCGGGAAAAAGATCACTGTATCCCTTCGTATTCAGATCGGAGGGTTCAATGTGGACCCGAAATTGTGTAATGAGCAGTTATCCCTCCTACCTAAGCAGTGCTCCACGAAGGGAAACACATTCGGTGGATGTGTTACGACTTCTGATGGTAACTTGCAATCTTGTATTTATACTTAGTTTCTAAGCATAGGACTATATAATTGAGAGGGGTGGTGGCGTGCACGTATGTTAACTAGTATACTTTGCCGGAAATCTTTTGCGGAAAACTTTCATCTTTAATTAAGTACAATATATTTAGTAGAAAAAGCTCATTCTTAGAAAATTCCAGTTCCACTCTAAGAATCCAAGTCCGTAACAGTAGTTTAATGATTTATTGAAATTCAATCCGGCGCGGACCAAGGATTTCCTCCATAGGAGGGCAAGGTAGACTTAACCACTCGCGATATTCCTCATTGTCGCGAGCAGCTTTGACCCATTGCTCAACCAACTGATTAACCGAATCATATATCTCCGGGCCACCATCGAACGTATAATACTCAGCTATTTTCCACACCCTAGTTTCGATGCCATGCCTTGTATAACACAGCTTAACAAGTCCTAACTATAAAGAATATTGCGGGTCAGTTAGTGAATGGAGAAATTTTATCTTGGAGAATATTCTTTCACCCCAATGGAATGATCGAGAGATCTACAGAATTCTGGAACACTGATATTCGTAGAGCTAGAAAGACTAGCGAAAAGGGGTACTTACAAATGCATGCGCTTCCCCACCACCACCAAGCTTCACTGCCTTCTCAACTTTAATCTTATCGTCACCATACCGCAACTCGAACCCATCTTCAAAATAGCCCAGATACGCCCCATCGTCCACGCTCCGTATAGGCAAATCTGTAACCCACTCCCATTCCCCATAAGGCTCCACGCTCGTCAAACGGCTAGCCATCCGCCAGAACTCCGCAAGATCAAGCGGCACTTTCTCGCCGAGCGCATCAGCAAACGCGCGTAACCAAGTCTCTATTCTGGCTTTAGTAGCCACCACCGTCTCATCGGACTCGACATGATAATCTTTTGCGCCGCCTAAATATTCTTCCAGCTCACGGGTTATTTCTTCCCGCGTCTTCCCCTGCGCCGCCAGCTTTTGGTAGAATATTCGATAGCAGATATCGTTGTACTCGGCTAAGTTCTCCGGTAGGAAGTTTTGAGGAAGCCAGTCCGGGGGGCATTCTAGCGGTATGGCTCGCCGGCCAGGTGGGATGGAAGGAGTTCCAAGGGAGGTGTAATTTGAAGAATCCATATTGTACTTCGCAAGTTTTGTCTACGGCCTGTAATTAAGAAAGTTTGGCGGATAAAACTAAGCTTGATGGTAGTCTAGACGTCTAAACTGAGACTGGGATTGGGTATGATTGGTTTCATATCTGGGCATCCACGATGCAATTATATATATGCGCATGGCCGCTACATACATTCAGTTGACACGACTGCGCGGCACAGCCGCGCAGCAGACCTGAGTCAAAATATTGTGACCTGCCTTGGCGTCATCGCGTTGGTGCCATATTTGGATCAGTCCGAGTTCAGAGCTTCTTAATCTGGACTGTAGACTATGGGTCGGCTACAGGATGAATTCATGAGAAAAATAACACTCCTGCCACAGGCTCTTTTCTCTCCCAATATTAGACAGTATCTCAATTTCGAGATCTCATAACTTCATTAAAGAAATCTAAACTATGTGACAAATATCTACTATCTATCAATAGAACATCGACAGGAAAGGTCGTCAAAAGAAAAGCGCGAAGAGATTAAATACAGCCCTGACATTGAGCGAACAAAAAGGATGAACAACCAAAGTCTCCTCCTGGATACACAAAAAAAATTCCATAAAACTTCGAATATTCCAAACGATGATAAGCAAGCTAAACCATCTACTGAATTATTTTCGAACGATTTTTCCCCCTGAAGCCACTTTCAGATTAAAAACACCTCAGCCCCGCGCCCCCAGCAAAAAACAATACAAAGAAGAAACGAATTTCCCACCGCTAAATCTGAGTTTCAAAGAAAAAAAAGAACAAGAGGAGAAAAGAATCGCAACGTTAATAAAATAATAATAGGGAAAAGGATAAATCATCTCAATGATTCAGATCAAATCTTCCCATCAAAAACAAGGGGGAGAAATGAAAAGCAAAAGAGTTATCAGCAAGAAAGCCAACGTTCTAGTTACTAGAACTCAAGTTATTCCCACCCGGCTCGTCTCGATTCCAAACATGGACCAGCAACTCTCTAATCTTCGCCTCGTCCATACCGCCTTCTCGCCTTCCGCTGACAACTCCAGAATCATCCCTGCTGCCTCCAGCCATAGCTTTCGCCAGCTCCGCGCTTCTCCTGCCTTCCACGTTTGCGCCGAGACTCTGACTCAATCCGAGACTTCCGGGTCCACTCCCTTCTCTCTCCAGGCTTCGTCTTCCCTGGTTTCCAGCTTGTGGAATCTTACTGCTCTTCATGTAACCCTTCAGCCTGACCACGCTGTCTCCCACAGGACTGACAAATCTCCTGACATTAGCATACTCTCGATTTATCCTATCCACTTCTCTGATAGCCTCTCTGGGTAACCTCATTGCCGGAGTCCCAGAGGTGTCTACATTCATACTGCCTCTCCTCGAATGGCTGGTATGATAGTAAAGCTGGCCGTTTTGGAACTGATTCATCTGTTGAAGCTGTCGTTCCTGTTCCCACTCCGCCTGCGAACTTTGTCGTTGTAGCAACAACTTTGTCTGCGTGCGGTTCGGGAGCGCTTTGCCGGGAACGATATTAGGGCTGCCCGGTTTGCGCAGAATCGCTTCATGACTGAGAGAGGAGATTGGAGCAGCATCCGATACTGGTGGTGTGGCGTGCGGTGTTGGTGGAGAATCGAACGATGACGTCCGTCGTTGTTTTCGCGGCGTTTCACGAACGGATGAAGGAGAGGAGAGGGCGCCACTTGGTGACGAGGACGTGCTAATAAAGCGAGAAGTGACGGGTTGAGGTGGTGGGCCGCTAGATGTCGATGACATGCTCCTTCTGCCTTCGCTGTGAGTAGTTGCCGTGATCGTGGACACTTGAGGAGGTACAATGGTCGGATGATTCGTAGTATGAAACGGAGGAGAAGATCGCGGATGCTTGTGAGATTGATTTTCGGACTTTGGAGTAAGTTGTGGTTGAGGAGTGACCGGGGTGGTTATTTTTGTTACCTCTGCGCTATCAGCGCCTTGTGCAGCGTCGAATCTTATGCCATTGGCTATTGCGGAAGTGCTAACCGTGGGCGGAACATGCTTTGCTGGCCCTGGGGTGAATCTAAGGTGACTTGAGGATGCCGACCTTCGTTGTTCTAAAGGAGGAGCCGTCACCACCTCCGGTTGCTTTCCTTGGGTTTTAGAATACGTCTCATGTGTGATAGGGGATGCCGATTGTTCGAGCTGCGATATCCGAGATACATCCGGGATCTCAGCTTGCGTCGGGGTTACTGGTTTTGACTGGCCTCCCAGATATGCATTCTTGGCGGCGTCCTCATTCATGGCGTCTTGTAATTCAGCCTGCGCCAGTTGATCGGCAGTATCGTCAAAGCTGCCGGGAGCGCTGGCAAATTCAAAGTTGGCTTTCTTCGAGGTCGCGTTTGGGGTGCTCAGAGATCTTTTGGGATGGGACTTGGATCGCCTCTTAAGCTCGTGCCCACCGCTCTGCTGTCGGGCTGCTTCCTTCTCTTTGATACGTTCCCAGGGCGGTACGGGCGAGGTAGAATGGGCTTTCGAACCCTGATTCACCGCTGCTGCAGCTTGTTGCGCCTGTTGCGACTGTTGGGCAGTGGCAGCGACCTGGGCTAGGGCAACTAGATCACCGTGGGAGCGAGTCCCGGCGAGTTTTTTGAGATTACGGCCGGAAGGCACTCGATGATGGCGTGAGTGGACAACGAATTGCTTGGCAGGCCGTTTGGGAGCTGATGTCGAGGGTTCTACGTCACCTTCCTCAGCGTCCCGTTTCGCCAGTTGAACAACTGCTGATGTGGACTTGCGCTGCGATAGACTCGGTCTCGATGCCATTGTGTGCGATTGGGAAAAATAAAAGCTAGTGAGGGGTTATGCAGGAAGCAATGTGACCTTTGCTTTTTTCCTTTTGGGAAAAGGCTCTTCAGGCCGCTTGAGCTCTAAGGAGGATGGGGAGGTGCGATTTTATTTTTCGATTTCCCGGCTAAGGCGAGCGATGGTGCTCGTCTCGCCTGCCTGATTTCGAGGAGTGAGAGAGACAATAACTAGCAGTTACGTTACTAAACTCAAGTGATGCGCCGCCTGATGAGAGGGTCTAAGCTAAGGATATGCAGGGAGTCCCCGTTGGATCTGACAGGTGGAATGAGAGTAGGATTTCGGCAGTGTCGCAGAACAGAGGTACTTTTCGTGTCTTTAGGTCAGCGGAAAGGGGTGTCTGTCTGTCTAGGTGTGGTGTATGTGTGTGTGTCTGCGGTGGTCTTGGAGAAACGTCGTAGCTAGGAATGTTTCGAGCTCGTGAGATTGGTCTCGCTGACCACGTCCCGTCGTACAAATAGGATCTTTGATTTGTCCGCTTATCAGCACCGTCCAACAAGTCAATTGGCCGGATTTCAGGAGAATAGCAGTCAGGTGCAGATCCGAATTGGGGTGGGATGGAGTCCGATGCAAGTCGGATTGGCGGAGAGGGAGATTGGAAGGAATGCAACTGGCGATACGAAAACGTCCCTCGAATCCGCAGCCCGGGTCTCACGGTCTGTTCCAAGTAAAAGGGGCCTTCGATGGAGATGGCCGCCGGGTCAATTGGGGGCGCTGACTGGCTGCAGCGTTCGGGTTCCTAGGGGTCGAGGTTTAATGCAGGATGGAAGCACGCCGACGTGGCAGACAGGGTGTCTGTCTCTGGCCGAGGTATCACGGTCAATTGTGACCGGGACCCACGAAGAAGACCCGGTTGAAGGCCTTCACGGTCGAGAGGATGGTGATATCGACGGATTCTCGAGCGGACGACGGTCAGCGATGGCGATGGTTCTCGGCGGTTATTGTTTGAACTTTGACGATGGCAGTGAGAAAGACGATGAGATGGAGAGGCAGGACAGACAGGATGCAGCATTGCAGCAAAACTTTGTGGCACGTTAACGTCGCAGCAACACACCGCATTTAGACTGCACCAGAACTCCAAGTTCAGTTGTTTTTTATTATCATTCCTGGATTAATATTAATACTAATATGGTATTGGAAACAATAATTGACGGACTAATCTATAGACGGACTAACGAATAAGGTTATACGCTGTCACCCAGATTCAATGTCGCAAAGTCCAACTTCATCAGCAGCTTATCAATTCCCGCTCCCTCCAAGAACCCGCCGCCCCCAGCTCTCAATCCCTCACTCTTCTTCTTGTTCTTCTCTTTATCCTCGCCCTTCTTCCTCGCAACCTCGAATTTATCCCTCTCGTCGTCCATCTCGTGTAACCTCCTGACCAACCCCCCGACCACGCCTCGGATCTCCCCGCAAACCCTACTCAATTCCTCCATCTCATTCGTCATCTCCATTCTATCGTCAATCTCCACCAAATCAAGCACTTCGTTCGCCTTCATCAGCGTAGTCACATGTGTAACCAATATCTCGCACATCTCCAACAGCGTCCTCAGCCGGTTCGTAAAAATCGTGTCCGTAATAAACGTCTGTTGGCATATATGTCGCAGATATTTCTGATGTGCCAGCGTCAAGGTCTCCGGATTCGTAACCTTGGTTTTCTCTTCTTCGTCTACGAGTCTCGGAGTGGTTGGTGTTTCTGGTCTTTTCGAGTATATTCCCTTTGGTGAATCGTGAAGCGAAAGAGGAAGCCGTTTCCTCGCAGGACTCGCAAACGTCGGTGTCTTCGGACTCCCTGGCGTCTTTGGTCTCCCACTAGGTCCCATACTTCCAAAGGGGTTCCCTCTTCTGCTTCCAGGACGTGAGGACGGTAGTCCGACACCTCGTGCTACTATTGGGCTTCCAGGCATGAAGGTGTCCGTCCCACCTCCACCTGCATTCTTACCAACGCCAACAGTCGCTTCCAGTCTTCCGAACCCTTCATCAATCACGTTCCCTTGAAAGTAAATTCCCAAACTCTCCAAGAAGAACACGCAGAGATTCGCTGTGGCCCATGCCATCCTCTGGCTCTTCTCTCTTATTACCAACTTCTCCCTTTTATTCTTCAACTCCTCTTTCCGTCCAGGGCGAGCGACACCTTGTACGGCCGTATTTCTCCTCGCTTGCCACAGTCCCTGCAGTTTCATCTGTGCCCTCCGAATCGCCATCAGATAGTGAAATAAAAACTGATAGACCTCTAAATCCTGCGGTGTTAAAAACAACTCCAACGGCCAACTCAGATTGAACCCAAGACTGATCGGTACCCCCAGCAGTAAATCTCCAAATGTAGTCTTATCAATATTCTTCACGATTAGCGGCACCTTGATCGGACCTGTTCCCGGTGTATACCCGCCCGCTCCAGCGTCTTTACTCGTCAGACTCAGGAAGAGGATTTCTCGAGCTCTATCCAGTCGATCATCTTGCTCTTCCTCCGATTGTCGTAAGTAGAGTGCGGCCCAGGTTTTCTTAAGAACGTTGCCTACTTCGCCATCCTTCACCGTGATAGCTCTTAATGATGTCCCGATCTTCGATTTGAACAATGCAGGACGCGTCATTCGCTTCCGAATACTCTCCTCCGCTTGTTCGACCAACCCGATTGCAAACTCTCCCCGCCCGAGCAGATAGTAATCCCGAAGAATGTGTAAAACATCCAATATCTGCTCCGAAGGTAGTAATAATTGCAGTGTGTTCCTCGACAGCGAATCCCGGATCTCATTAACAGCGGCCTGGAACAACGCCGGACTCAGGGGTGTCTTCAAATCCTGCAGGATGCCCAGGTGTTCCTGTAGCAGCGCCTTCTCAGAAGTGACACTCGCAGCGGACGCAAACACTTTCGACCCAGAACCGGCTTTGTTCAGTCCTCCCTTCCTTCTGATCTGGTGTAACGCCCGTCCGACAAACAATATCGACGTAGCAGTCTGCGCAGTCACAAACTTTGGAATGTTGCTTCTCGACAGTGCAAAATCCATCGCTAACACCGCTTCTTCCAAGTCGTTATCGTCTTCTTCTTCGGCACCGGTAGCCATCTCTCTGATCATAAAATCCACGGCTCCGAAGGTCGGAAGTCGGCCATAAAGTACCCAAGTAGATACCTGTCGTAACCATGCTAGTTCCGCGGTGTTTAAAAGCTCGAGAACCAGTTCCTCGATCGAAGGGTATCCCGTATGCATATCCTCTCGTAGTTTGTCGATAATATTTGCTCCTTTGATACCTCGGTGTGATAGAAAATCCGATGCCTCAGAATCCGAAATATCCTCCGGGTCGTCTTCCAATTCTTCATCTTCATCCTCTTCCCCTTCGTCAGATCCCTCTATATCACGCCCATACCGTCTGGGTACTGCGGGTGCCCCACCGAACAGCATAAACTTCGTAAGCCCCTCCATGTACTCCAACACCCGTCTCCACCCTGAAAACAGCGAAACTATCTTCGCCAAGGGGACGATATTATACGCCCCGACGAGTAACTCATCATGCTTCAATATCTGCTTCTCGGTATCTGTGACCTGTGTTCGGAATTTCTGCAGATGGTTCACGATACCGCACGCAACGGCTCGAGCTACCGTGGATGGGTGGTGCGTTGTGACTAGATCGCAGGAATAGCGTATCCGACGGTGAAGGATGCCGAGACCGGCGAGGTCGTTGAGGAGTGCACGTTCCGAGGGCGACACGAGGGGGAAGTTTTCCGGGAGAGATGGCGTGAATAGTGGGGAGGAGTGGCCGGCGAGGACCAGGAATAGTTCGTGGAGCATGCTTTCTGCACGCGAGGGACAGCAGCTCCCGGGTGTAGCTTTTAGCTGACCAGCTAGCGGTGAGATTTATTGAATTGACTGTGTATCAGGTGATGAAGGCTCTCTCCTTCAAGGATCGAAGATTGCAGATGGCAGGCGCATTGGGTTCTGCTTGTTCTAGTCTAGATGGTCGCATAGTTGCCGAGTGATGTTTACATCCTGTTGCTCGTAAACATGGTTGTGTGTTCGGGGGCCAACAGCCAGCTACCAAAAGTCTAATCGCGGAACGCAACCCTGCAGCCTGTCAACTTTCTGCCTGACAAGATCAAGACGGAAAGTACGCATCTTTCACAAAATAAGAATAAGCCGCGCGCGCAAACGGAGCTCGCATGAGCTCAGTATCGTTTCGCAGGATTAACAAGGTTCAAAATGTAGTCTGCGAAACTGCAACTGAGATATCAGTCCTTCCGAGCCTACATGTCAAATAAGGCCGCCAGCGTTCGAAAGTTCTGATTGTCAAATCTGGACAACCATTTTATAGGTTGAAAAATAGTAAGTTTTAAAAAACAAGATTCTTCTACTGGAACTATTTTATAACAGACTGTATTTCTATGTTAATATTAGTCTCGCATGAGACAAAGCATAGACAATTAAAACTTCTATGCTCGACTTGTCCCAGACTATGTTAATATATTTGTCTCATAATTCCAGAAAGCCGTCCGTTGGGCTGCGTACCTATTTAGTTAGTATATCTAATTTCTTAATCTAATATTCTATAGTCTAGACAAGTCGAGCACGGATATTTTCAATAAATCGAAAAAACTTGCGGAAGGCCAACTAAGTTGGGCCGGAACTGCTCTGTGGTCTAGTCCAAAGCGAAAGCTTTTGTATAAATTTTTTTTCTGGTTGGGATATTTCTTTGGTATTGTTTCTAACTCTAGGTATATAATTATATATATTTTAGATTTATAATAATATATTTTATGTTATAGATAAACAAATGGTTACTCTAGTAGCGGCCGTTCGCGTTGTAGACGGCCGTATATACGTATAGTGGATGTCAAGGTTTGTTCTGGTTATCAACAATGTACTGAAAAGCCAAATTATCAAACTCTGACAATCGATAACTAGATACCATGTATAAATTTTATCAAATATTAGGCCGGTTCTTGACACCGGATAGCGCGAAGAATCGCCTATATAAACCATCTAGCAGGGCTACAGGAGGAACTCGGGTTTGCACTTTTGGTCTTTTATCTTTATTTTTATCACTGATCAAGGTCTATACGACCAGCTAGTTTTTTCAGAGGCGGATCTTGGACTCCACCACTACTCCCCGGGCCGCCGGGCCAGCTTTTGGAGTTTTTTAGTTTGTATATTATGCAATTGTTCAATGTGTTTTCGAATATAGAACAGGCCCAAATACCTGACGGATTTCGAATATAAAATGCCAAGTCCCTAACGGGCTTCCTTGGTGAATTGCAGTTAAGAAGCTCAAAATAATTCTATAATTTCAGCTATTTTTCCATCCCGAATCCAACATCAAAATGGTCAACATTCTTTCCTCTATTATAGCAGTCCTTTCTGCAGCTGCAGTAGCGCAATCTGCGGCGTTGCCTGCTCCCATCTCCCTCGACGACCTGAACAAACGGTCTCCCAATGCAAACCCGCTCGTGCCTGTAACTTCAGGCGCCATCATTGGCCGCCGTCACTACATCTACGATGGCGTCAAACTCGTCCGCACAGCCGATCCCGCCTCGGATCCCGCCGCTTCGGAGCTGCACAAGCGCTATGCCAGCCGCATCCGTTTCCTAAATTGTAACCCATTCGGCCAGACCATCTGCGGCACTTGCTTCTACCACGATGTATCGTATGATACCGCCACCTGCATCCCAACACCAGTCCCAAATCCAACCAACTTTTTGGTCATGCAAGAGATGACGAACGCATATGCGACAGTTTTTAAGACAAGTGATTGCAGCGGCACTGGCTACACCGTAGCTGGATGCAGGACTTGGGGATGCAATTCCTTCAGCGCCTATGGGACTCAGTCGGTATTGGCAAGCGTGGGCTGCTCTCCATAGTGGAGCAATTGGCATGGACCGAACTTCTTGCTGTTTGAGGTAGCTTCAATTTTAAGTGGACTCGTGGGTGTGACGGAGAGGTTATATGAGAGCTCGAGAAGGCAGGAATTAATTTGGTACCGAGCAGGGACTAAAATTTAGGCGAAACTTTAGGCAGAATTGGTCTCGTGCGAATGCGTTTCTCGTCAAGAAAGTACTCCGGTACTCACTTACATGTACAAGTAGTCATATATAGCCAGTAAAATTGCATTGTTCAATACAATTTAAGTTTCATAACCAATCGTCCAGTTGTGATACTGGTTATGACAACTTGTGTCAATTAATTGTTGTATCAATGGCCCGCTCGGTGGATAAAAATTTCCCTTGTACGGGCTGCTCCGATGGTTTTTTGCGAGCCTGGTTTTATTCAATCTATTTCATCAACACCAAGCCGGGCCGTTTGTTTCAGGACCAACGGTGCGAGAGCTTAAATATCCAGACTGTGGGGCTGTCGGTAAACTACTAAATACTTTCTACTTAAGCCCTTAATCTAGACAGATGCAAAATGTAGCATTGAAAAAAGCAATATATATTGTTTCGAAATATATATACAAAAGTCATCCCCTCGAATGCTCGTTCTCGATACAATATCACATCATGGGAAAAATTTTATGCCGTTGTCCCCTGCCTCGCGCGATCGCGCAGTTGAATGGTGGGGACAGTTCCGCGAACACAAGTTCAGCCTCGGCGGCAACTACAAGTTACTGGCTACACCAATTTTGGCTTGCAGACCCCTTCTGGCGTGCAAATGCATGGTTATAAGATGAGTTTTATTGCCCTCTTGACCAGCCTGCAGCACAGAGAGCACCTTTATGCATTTTGCAAAAGATGTATTGCAAGGAAAAGTGTGGGAATTTCGAATAACTGTTGCTGTGGGAAGATAAAATGAAGCCGAAGCCCCCACCTGCACTGCAGAGAATAATTAGAGTATGATATGGACTTATGTAGGGATTAACCCTAGCCTTCCTCATTTCTTAGAGCTCAGCTAAGGAGATAGATGTCTAGAACAGTTCCGGATTGAATTTACATTTGAGATTAATATCAGATGTTTACTACGGCCGTGGAAAGCGAGGGAAACCCAGCCCCAAGCAGCATCCTCGTCAGTGCGGCAGAGCCTGATCTTGAGGCCGCTTCGTCTCCGGAAACGAACCGCCACCGATTGTCCCGAATATCAGCATCCAGGAGAGGTAGTGTAACTCCTTCTCTCGAAATACCAGCAGCTGCTGCCGTGAAAGTACCGCCTTATCCGCACGTCAAAATACTCCAGGACTTATACTCACTCGCAAATCGCAATCATTTGGTTACTGAGTTTAAATGGCATTACACAGTACCCGATCATGATCTTGATGTCATCAAGTACGAGCTTGCTTTTGACAAAGAAAAGGACATGGTAGTTGTCGGCAGGGAAGAGCACTTTTTAGAAGTCGAAACATGCCGACAATTTCTGCAGAGCTTGAAGGGATCGCCGCCGCCGCTTGAGAAGAAAACCATCGTCCTTCTCTTCGAAGATCTTCCCATCCCTGCGGTCGATATTTTAGCGATGTTAGGGGTTCCAATCTCGTTTCTAGTCGACTATGCCGTTGGTATTCACGGTCCGAGTCTTGACCAGCTAGGGAGTCCGGCAGCAGGTGGAACGAAGACCATGGTTTCTTTTAGGGACAGAAATCGGATCCCGTTAGATCACTGCTTTCATGTGGATTGGAGTCGCGTTGCTTCTATCAAATCAGGATTTCGAGATGATGAAGCGAAGGTGCTTGCGGCTTTGATAAACGAGGCCCGGGAAAAATATATACGTTCTCCAATTACCGATTCTTCATATGATATATATTCATTGAAAGAGTTCCAAGATCCTCCAAATTACGCACCTCCGGATCCCTCTCCAAAAGTCGAGATCACCGAGTTCCCTTGTTCCAGAATCTACCGTCCTCATCAAGCAATCAGTCGCATGAATACCGAAAGTTATACATGGATGGTTGCGGCGGAGGAACGAATCTCGAGATACAAGCTGAAGTATGGAGGACAAGATATTGGTAAGTTGCTTGCAATTGATTAGTGCTGCCTACAGATAGCCAAAAAGCTTCATATTTTCCAAGCGAATTAGGCTAGAGCCAACCTCGTCGGCGGTTATCTTCCACTGTTCGAGCATCAAGTAATATATCTATTCGACCGAGAGCGTCAGACAGCGCGGATTGATAAACCTAGTTCGACCAACGACGTCATTACACAACCCGGCGTGAAGATCTTCAAAACATTCAACTTCATCGCTAATAGGTGGGACCAACTACTATTCAGCCACGAAATGGAGCCATGGACGGAACGTAAAAGCACGCGGGAACTCTTTATTGGTTTATTGACGAACGTGAAACAAGCGTCGGAGCTTGAAACTCTCGCTCACTGTAAGATACTTTTAATTGAAGGACTTTGTCTGGAGTACTGGGATGTCCTGGCTATAATGGGGTCAACGATCGATGACATGGACCGCAGCATGTCCGACCAAAATAACTTAAGGGACATGGTTGTAATCTGGCAGAAGCTCCTCTCTAATTGGCGGCCCCAACTTTCGCATATGCGTTCTAATATCAGAGCCATTGGGTCACGGCTGCACACAATAGGGCGTTCGTACGAATCGAGTACAAATACCGTAATCAATCACGCTATCAAGGAAGCTTTAGCCATACACCAGGATACTTTCCGAAACATGGTGCATATTGTAGAGAGGTCTGAGAGAACATTCCAAGCAATAATGTCCTCTATGTCGATAATCGAGTCCCAACAGGCAATATCAGAAGCCTCCTCAGTAGGGAAGCTGACAGAGCTGGCCTTCTTATTTATCCCAGTGTCATTTGCTGCAACATTCTTCAGTATGGGAATTGACGTAAGTACCTACTTCAGCAGCTATCCATCAAGAATAACAATGCACACTGCTCAAACGTACATATGCTGATGAAATCTGTACTGACTTCTAATTATAGGATCTCAACCCGACTCTGAGCAAGTTCTTTGTACTTGCCATCGTTCTTTTACTCGCAGCATACGGAACCCGATTATTCATTCACAGCCGAATGCGCAAGAAACTCGTCGGCAAAATCAGCCAGTCGATTTATTCCTCGAAGAAAGTCTCACGAGGCCGGACGATACCGAAATCTTATTATGTCACGTATTTTCTCCCTAAAATGTTCCAGGACAAGCTGATGTTAAGGCAAATTCCAGGGATGGTGTTTCTTTTATTCTTGGTGCTGCCACCGATCCTTGTTTTTTCGCATAACCTGGGATTCAAGATTACCGCCTCACTTTTGTGTGTGATTGGAACATTTATTCTATGTCACCAGAGTATGTTCCGTGCATGGTCAAAAGATACAGTTTTCGTTGGTGCAATGGTGGCCGCCGGGGTGATATGCATCCTTGCAACTGTTCTTGAAACAACATTGGCGACAGCTATCAAGATCTCTGTTTGTTCAGCAATAGCGTTCACCACAACGGCTATCATAATCATCGTCAATTTGGAGAGATACAACAATTCGATTTCTAATATGCTTGCATACGAGCCTATTCCCCAGACCCTTGTAGCGATTGCTTGCGTTTGCGGATTCATTTTATGCCCGTCAATTCTTTTATTCATGCCTTGGCATGGTCAACCTCACCTGGAAAGATGGCAGAAAGGATTGATCTTTATAGCACTTCTGGATTTATTACTTCTATGCTCTCGTTTATTGATGGGAAGAAAGAAGAAAAAGAGTTATCTCCTAGATGAGACCGCATTTGCCCTCACAATAATGGCAGGTGTGCCTCTCACGCTTATCTGGTTTATGATCCACCGGCCAGAATTCCTCCTCATATTAAGATAATCACGACAATCATTATCGTCTGGATTTCTAGCCTGGTGGTGACGCTACTGTCGTATTCCCAGCAACCGAAGACATCTTATCGGGCCCTAAGATTTCTTCTCATAATCTGTACCCGCTTTGTAGTATTTACTATTCTGGTGTTCCCATTTTTGATTTGGTTTGGAGATCTACAAACTTTTGACTCTTTGTCGAAGGGAGCAAAAGCTGGGTTAACGATGCTTTTTGTTTGGCTGGCCATAATAGTTCTTCTCGGGCTCGGGCTGGTCGCGAAAAAGATGTTTCCTTGGCTTCGAAGGCCCCGCTCCACGCCCTCAGAGTAGCCTGAATATATAAGTACTTACTTTGGTATCTAGCCATTTAAATGAGATTATTTATTAATTGTCGTTCAACTATCGAGAGAACGCGAACGTATATACCTACGGCAGTGCTGAAGCACTCAGCTGACCCCGATACGCATTGCTAGTTAAATTTAATTGATCCATGCAGTTACCTCATTTAGACATTAGTCTCAGTTTATTTCCTTAACTTAAGTTGGCTCTATTGAACGAATAAATACTTAAGTGTGAATTCGCGAAACTACTTACTTACTGTATGTCCAAAGTCCGTTCTGGAGCTCGACGAGGTTGTGTTATATTAGCACAAGCTTGCAACAAAACCTTGGTCGTGTAAGCGAGGGTCAATAAGAATTGCCAGATCTTTATCAAACGAGACAGCGCAGCCTCCGCAACTGGCTCAAGATTATCGAAATATCAAATGTTTGGCATCCGCAGGCTGCTCGCAACCATGGCAGCTGCGTCAAACACACCGATGGAAGACCTCATCCGGAAGAAGGTATTAGTGCTAGCATAGCCCTAAGGATAGTGTCCGTTAACATATCGCTGTAGGTTACGGAGGTGCTAAACCCACGGACGTTTGAGATTTACAACGACTCCCACAAGCATGCCCACCATGCGCCCATGCAAGGAGTTACTTCAAAAGAAACACATTTCAGGTAAGTTTCTTCAGTAATGAGACTTTGGTGATCATACTTATCTGAAGTATTACAGACTAGAAATCATCTCTGATGCTTTTGACGGACAAAATCTACGAACCCGGCACCAAACAATCTATAATCTTCTAAAAGATGAGATGGCAATAGAAGGCGGTATTCACGCTCTCCAACTTAAGACCAGAACCCCCGCCGAGGAAGAGAAACACTTGGCTCGCGAAGCAGAGCAGAATTAAACTCGTGGGATGAAGTCTGAAGCTTTTTTAACTGTACATAAAGTGGGAACCAGGAACAAATTCCAACGACTTAAGCAGCAACTTTGGCAGCGTATTTAGAAGCCGCTTTATCGAACAACTCCTTCTTTTCAGCAATATCTACGATCATTGGGTGGCTCGGATCTTCGGCTTCGAGGGTGCTGCGGTAAAGTAAAGTTAGTGATTTGTAGTAAATGCGTATTCATATTAAGATCATACCCTAGATCCGCTGTAGTATCACCGCCATTCAATGCGGTCAAGACAACTTTATTCGCCAGTGCGCCAATGTCGGTTGCGTTCTTATCGAAAGCCTGTTGGAGGGCTACCTCGGCTTCCGGTAATCTGCCCAAGTGTAGTTCCGAGACCGCTTGGCCGACTAATAACCTTGTGCTCGATGTCGATGGAGCTTGTGCTAGTTCTTCGAAGACGTAGTATGATTGCTGGTACTTGTCGCCACCCTAATATTGCACACTTGTTAGCTCGACACCGCATCGAATGTGAAGGCTAGGGGTTACGTACAACTCTTAGACCAACCCAAGCTTCGGCGATGTTAATAACAAGACTGTCCTGTGCCCATTTCTTTGCAGCCGTGACCTCTTTGATAGCCAGATCCGTTCGGTTTTGTGCCAGTCTGATTTGAACGATTATCGATACTCTAAAAATGCCTGTTAGTGAAAACAATAGCCTTCGGCATCCGTAAAATCCTATGACTTACGCCTCCAGATTGCCTTGATGCTGACTCAACAGTGCCAATGCCTCGTCCGTCTTCCCTGCTCTCTGTAATATGATGCCACCGATAACCTGAACCGTCGGATTGTCGCCATGTGATTTGGCCAACTCCTCGATCTCCTCAACTGCAGCTTCAAGCTCCTCCGTGTTGAACTTGGCAAGAGCCCTGACAGCTGCCAGGTCCGGTTCGTCCTCTCCATCTAACTGCGCCATAGCTTCTTCAAAGTCGCCGAGGGCTATCTGGGATCGGAGCTGGAAGACTCGAGCGGCTGTCTGATTGCTGGCGGAGAGGGTTTTCGTGTCATATTCGACGACTTTATCGTATTGGCCCTGATAACTGTTAGAGATAACCCGACCAGTGGACATGATTATGATGGTATACCTGGAAGAAGGCATTGTGGATGTTGAGAAGCTCTGTTCGTTTAATGGCATTAGTATCGAGGTTTGTATAGCTCCCTAGTCGATTCAGCCCAACATACCTCCTTCAGTCGAGAACGGATCCATTGCGAGTTTATCAGTATTCGTGAGATCGATACTGTGTTTGGTATATGTGTATTATCTCCTGATTCCGGATCTTGGAGGTAGATTTCGTAGTCGAGATTGTGGTGATACGAAGCTGTAGTGGAAGTTGGAGCTTGAAGCCAGCTTTGAGTTGCGGTATGCCAAGAGATCCGTTCTCCCAGCCAAAAGTCGCGTTCGCCTCTTCTCCACCATCTACAACTTCAACTTCAGCTTCAACTTCAACTTCGAGCCATCGCCATCGCCATCGCCTACGCATCCCTCACTCATTACGCCAGTCCCATCGTCCCTATAATGCCAACTGTATGACGATATAGCCGGACATAACTCGATACCATCAATTGTCTCAATCAACCTTGCCAATAGCTCCCCATCGCGATGGCCTCGAGACCCACCTCGTCTGGTGGCAGACCCGCCGGCGGCGGACAGGAGCGCAAATACCACCAGGATTTCATCACCAGAATACGATATCAGAATCATCTCCCGGCCCCTCCTCAACCTCCAAAGCTCCTTGAGATTCCGAACAACGCCGCGATAGAATACACGAGCGCAAACTTTGCTTCTAGATTAGTCAGAGAACAACCGCTCAACATCGAGGTCGATTCCGAGCTGGGAATGCCTTTGGACCTACTCCCATTCGGTCCCGAGGTGTTCTCGCCAAATCTCACTAGTACGCATCTATTACATCTCTACCAATTGTATAGACTCAGTAGCTAACGAAGATTACAGACGCACATAACGCACTCCGCGCTCCTGAAGTCCCACCCAAAGTCCATCCCAGCGACCAACTACTCCTCCGTCCTATCTCTGCACTTGGAAAACCCAGTCACGCCAAAGCCGGCGTCTCCTTCCTCCGTCGCACTGAATACATCTCCAACGAATTCCACCGCAGCACCTTCCAATCCACCACCTCTCGCGAACTTATCGACAACATCACAAAACATGCCCGCAAAACCATCAAAAACCCCAGCAACGACCCCGTTGTCATGTTACAAGCCGTCATGAAGGGCTTCGATAATGCGAACCCACCGGCAGGCAAATCATGGCCCCTCCCCAAACATCCCACTCGCCCGCATCTCAAAGCCGTCAACAGCTGGCCCGTTCTTCCAGACCTCGAAGCACACCCGGACGGTCTAGGATACGTTATCGTCAAATTATCCACCAACCCAGTAAGAACAACAAACTTCCGAGACCCGGCTCTCGATTTCGCTCTACTACGCCCTTGGAACGACGACGGCGACCCGGAAGACTCCAAATTCCACTATTACCTCCCTGACGGCGCCAACGTGGCGGCAGGAGTCAAGCGCAAATACGAAGACGTGGACACCTCAGACACCGGTTACACGCACACATCAGCCGAAGGCCGGAAATTCTACCGCTTCAAACGTGTCAGAGCGTACGAATACGTTCTCGCCCCCGAGGTGATGAAGGATACCTACCGCGAAGTGGCAATGGTATTCCGCAACGGGGAGGACGGCAAACAAAAGGGTGTATACTTCTCGCCGATTTTCCAGAGGAATATTCTCCGCCCGATGAGATCGAAGGATGTGGATGAGGATGAGGCGAATAAAGCGGATATCGCGGAAGTAAAATTCAGAGACTTGTTGCCGGAAGAGGACGAGCGGATACAGGAGCAGGTTGGATTATTGACGGAGGGGGAGTAGGATCCTTCCAGCCGGTCTAGTAGTTCGACACTTGCTCATCCGATTGTCATTGAGGATGACTAGTATCTCTTTACTTTTTTCCTCTTTTTCTTTCACGATTCCGTGGAGATATACTATATATTCGCTAGATATATGAGTGGTATATCTGAGGGCGCTGTTTGAGGGAGCAGTCTGGTTTTAAGCTTGTAACATATACCATTTAATTCATTATCACGATTATATACATCAATGGGCGTCAATAGTGTGAGAATTCGTTGGAGAGCTAGTATGCGTATTAGTGAAATTAATTTCATTTGAATAATCCTCTGCAAACAAAAGGCTATATATGTTTTGATTTATCGCTATCAAAGCCAACCACTCGCTAGCCCAATAAACATCCACCCGCTTTAAATAACCCGCCATAATTATATATAAGAAAACGAGAAAACGAAACAGTGAAATGCAGTCTATGAAAGAAACAGAAAAAACCAAAATACAACCAACCATTTGTTCATTTCATCGTACACCAGATCCCCAATCCCATCGCTTCGCTAAAAAATCACGCGACAACAAACGTTCTAACCTCTCCGACATGCCCCCTTCGTAATCTCAATCTCTCTCCCAAAAACCCACCAATCAATCCAAGCAAATTCTCTACCCTCCTATCACCCCTCTTCCTCATCCAAAGGACGACCACACTGAGCAATATAGCATCAACAACGAGATGTTTAACCACCATCCAAACACCCCAGCTAATCCACCTCCTCAACCAATTCAACCTTCCCCGCGAAATATTCACATTCCCAGCACCCACCGTTCTCGCAACGTCCAGCTGCTCCCGTAACGCCGCCACCTCGGCCGTCATTTTCGTCAGGGCGGCTTCCACCCGCTGTTTCCACCGGGTGTAATGTACATTCCCGCTCCCGCTAACCTGCTGCTGCGACGACGTCCCCGATGAAAGTTGTGCAACTGTAGCGGATTTCTTGGTGACAGTGTACTGCGACGAACTCATATTCTTGCCGTGCTTTCGTTTACTCGTGTCTTCTTGCGGCTGTGGTGGAGGAGGTGGTATACTCCGCACCAATGACCCGCCGGTACCGTCCCTGAACGATGCCGGTTCGTTGATAATCGTCATTTTGGGAAGGCCGTTCTCGTCAAATTCGTCCATGGTTTCGTAGTGATCATCTCCATCATCGTCGTCGTCGTCATCATCGGCATCAGCTCCGACGGCGGCTTCTTCTTCGTCGGTTTGCACGCCCATTCCTATCGGTGGGAAGGTCATGAAACGGCCGGTTGCTTCTTCGGTGGGACTCATCGGTGGGAGGATTTGCAGGCCCGCCGCGGATAGGTTTTGCGAATGGGAGAGACCGCCTAGCGCTTGTCGTCGCGGAGTCGTGGTGGCGGATGAGGATATGGTGCTCTGAAGGGGTAGTTGGGTGGTAGACGACGAAGAGGAGGTCTGGTTCGATTTTATCTGGTCCCAGACAAATTCAAGTTCCGAGACGAGTTCACGGGCGTCTGGGGTAGTGATGGCGTATCGGTGCATTGCCTAGATAATTTGTTAGGATTTTGTTGGATCGGTAACGGGGATTAGGGGTGGGGAGAGAGAGAGAGAGAGAGAGCGTACGTCTATCAAGGTTGTGATGTACCGTCTTTTAGCTTCCGTTTTGGAGATACCCTTCTGCTCGTGCCATGAATCCCTGTCGATACCTTCACTGTTAGAACATCACATGGACAGAATTATATTTCCTGTGGGTTGGCAAAGGAGTACGTACCATTTCCTCGCTTCGGTGATATCCTCATCGGTCAATCCCGTGGGTCGAGCCATAACCCCGTCCACGTCCCCCTCTATGTGAAAGCGAAAAATGCCAGTTAGCAACTATTACGCCGAAGAAAAGCGGTTGCATTCTGGATTCGGACAAAGATGGTCGGCTCGATGCTTACCCATTGACTGTTTGTACAATCCATAGAGATTTAATCGGTCTTCCGGCGGCGGCCGCGAAGAGCCAGACCTGGGTAGCTTTTTGACGGTGTTGAGAGCATGGACGAATACTCGGTCTGCGAAAAGGGTTGAGGTCGGACGGTTAGCATGACGAGAGAGGTATTAGGTATGAAGGGGGTCGCAGTAAACTGCAGTGATAGTGGGGGCATATATCGAAGGATGAGATGGCCGTACCGACGGAGTCTGCCATGCGGAATATCCGGTATGCCGAGGATTATTAAATCTCTGATATTGAAATTGGGATCTGGAAAGTTGAAGTCAGCTGTCTGTCTGGCTGTTTGTTGCCTGTTGTGTTGACAAGGGCGACGATGCAGGCAAAACTTACATCTACAGATTCGCTCGGGATTGTCGCCGATGATAGTTCTAGATGACTATCTAGGCCGATATGAATGAAAGCTTTGAATCCAACTAAGATATCATGAGAGAGAGAAAGCGAAAAATTCAGATTCGAGACTGGTGAAGGCTGCTGCTAATTAGACCGCGGATTAAAGGCGCGACGGAGGCTCAAACTCGGCTGCGACAAGTCGTCAAACCAGAACACCGCATGAACGCTAAGACCGCGCAGAACAGGACGGTTAAAAGTCTCCTTTTGAGGTAAAGCCGGGGAAAGTGAGATGCAATGCTGGACGGCAATCGGAGCTGGGAGGGACCGGGGTGTATGCGGTGGAGTATCACGATCTATCTGCGGGAGCGCTCGAGCTGGAAGTGGAAGACTGGGAACCGCGGCTGTGGATTCTGGCCAACGCGAAAAATATCACATGGCGGTGCCACAGCGAATGGTCTTCGCCAAGAGGTAGTGGATATCAAAGGTCTGTTTGCGACAGGAGGAATGCGCTAGACAGACATATTTCGCTCTTGCTTCATTTTGTACCTGAAAACAAAGGGCTTGATATCGATAATATTAGTTCGAATACATACAAATCTAGACTTTTACATCGCCGCTTTCCGTCTGCGGCAAATATTTCTAGATCGCATTCCCATATCCGCTCGCTCTACATACATGTACATACGTGTACGTACTAGATACTACGACGCTGGCTGTTCCCCTGCTCGGTACTCTTCCTGCGCCGCCAATTGTCTGAACCCAGCGACCGGTCTTCCACCTGCTTCCGGTACAATGGCCAAAGCCTTATAAATCCTCCCCATCCCCAGGCCCCCTCTCTCTGTCAATCTCTCAAGGCCTGAATTTAAAAAGGCTAGTTTCTCTGGATCCTCTGTGATTCGAACTATCTGATTATATCTTTCTCGGATACCCAGACCGAATAAGAATTGACCTTGTTCGGACGGCCCGTGCACCTCGATATTAAGATCAGGTCTCAAGGCTGTTTCTACCAGCGCTCCGAAATCAACATCTGCGGAAAGATCAACCTTGCCAGCCTGTACAAACGGCGAGATTCTTCTATGCTTCTGTATCCCTCGTAATGAGTCCATGGGAACCGTCTCCGCAGGTCCGTAGTCGATTATCAGGGCAGCTCCAGCTCCAGATTGATGTATTGTTTTGCAAATGTGTATGACCATTCCGTGTGAATCGGGGCTCAGTTCGGCAACAGCGTTCGGTATTCTTGATAAAGCCTCGTATCGACGCGACAAACCGTTAAGCGCGCGTGCGGAAGCTGACTGGCGTGGTGCGAGGGTAAGACAGAATTCGGGTTCTTTATGCTCCGGTTCGGATGATAGTATGATGTTGGGATTCGGTCTTTTAATATCGACTAGCAATTCCCGCCAGCCGTCCGGGGTATTTCGAAAGGCGTTAATGGGTAACGCATCGAAGAATTCGTGAGCAATAAAAAACGGTGCTTCGTCGTGACCTTCAATGTCTTTGTTAATTGCTTTTCTATCTTGCTACCAGGTATCCACTGGGATCAAACTCACCAATCTCAATCTGTCGAACATCTTCGTACCAGCTCACCAAAGCATCGGAATACTTGGAAGTTTCGCTATAAGTTGACCCTTCCCATTTAGGTATCTTTCCCTCCCCGCAGAGCTTCGCACATTGTACATCTCTCAGCGGTTGGCTGGCTTCCACAAGCTGCACACTTGAGATTTGATGGCCCAGTTCTTTGAAGAAGCCTATTGTCTACTACGCTTGAAGCTGGATTTTAGCATATGCTCCACCCGGCCAATACGAATCACAATGCAAGAAAGACCGACCCGTAGAATATCATCCATTAGCGTTCCTCGACCCGGTCCGAGTTCAACCAGGACGACCTTCTTCCCATGGCATTTATTCTGCGCGATCCATTCGGCCACGATCCATATCCCGATCATTTCTCCAAACAACTGTGATATTTCAGGTGAGGTTACAAAATCTCCCTGCGGACCGAATTGGTCTGGAGAGGATGTATAATAACCCCCCACCCTGCCGGTCATGCATTGTTTCATGTAGTGGACGAGACTGATTGGTCCGTCAGCCTAGCAAGGTATTAGCAATGCTCATCCTGATACTATAAAGCGATATATATCCAGGACATACCTCAATGGCTCTGGCAATGCTGTGTCCGAGGGATGTACCTGTTGAGGAAGAGCGTCGCGTGATGTGTGTGGGGTGGACACGCCGAGATTGGGAGAAGAGAGCAGGCCGCCATCGCGAAACAGCTGATGAGAGGGTACCGGTATCCTTAAGTGAGAGGTTTGCGAACCGGCGGAGGCACATATGCGATGCCATTGCGCCTGGCTGGATTTTCGGTGCCAGGGCCGTGAGCTTAGGCGTGGGAGGGAGGCTACATGAATATGTAGCTGATAGCTTGTTCGAGGCTTAATTAACGCTTTGTTGGATGTTCGTTCACAACACAGAAGATGTCGGCGTGCTCAACTGTGACGAGTTTATACTTTTAGAGAATGAGGTCTAAGCTGAGCTATGGATTCGAGTTATAGATAGTAGGATAAAATCTTAAGAGGTCTATTTACGTGATTCGGAAATCAAATAATGCGTAGACGTGCCTAGTATATAATATTTGTGCGAATGTGCATATACGTTCCCACAGTCTTAAGAGTTCCTACCGTCATAAATGGACAAAGCCGTACGGCAGTATCTCTCGGGGTACAACTAACAATTTGCCTTTGGTAATTCGGTGCGGCAAAGTAATGAGACAAAGCCCGTCGGTCGAAATTTTTTTCGTCCGTTGACGTTGGAACCGCTACTGTTGCTGTGCCGCATAATTCGTATTACAATACCTGATATCTTCATGCGTGGCCATGGTCAGTGGGATAGCAACGGAGCCACGCTGCAACAGAGCCGTCTGTGCCGACGGGACGGCGCATATGGAAACATCAATGAATATATCTATTAATATATTTATTAAGGCCTGGTTATTGCCCTTCATTATCGCCTACGACACTGACTACCATTTCAAAATATGTTTTTAGTATTTACAGGCGGGCACTCCTCGTCTAGACATAAGACCAATACTATCCAGGTTCACAAGACATAAATGGATACTTCATGAGAATTAACAAACGCCCTATTCTAATAAAACACTTTGTTACACGAAAATTGAAAAGAAATTCATGTATTACTATTCATTTGCAAAAGGAATTCTATTGGTACATTGACGTATATTACGGTACTTGGTGTCGTGGACGCCGTCCCGTCAACCTCCATCCTGGCTTACTGCAACGACAGTACATTGCTGTTCTCCTCTTACCCATTTCTCTCCCAAACTTCTTTCTTCACCTCGATTTAATCCCCGAAGCTAGTCGAAATATCCAGTTGATCTATCATCGACTGCGTAAGTATAATTGGCAATTGCGAGTGTCCTGGCGACGTTCCGAGTCTGAAACAAACCTATGGCGTCCTTCTGCTTATATCTCCTCCCTCCGAATCGTATCAAGCCTCCTCTTTCAACATCGAGACTCCGCTCCGTCTTCTCATCCTCATACATTTCTTACCATTTCACCCTCAACCTATCCCAGTAATCTAGACCAAACGCTCGAAAGCTTGTCCTCCTTGCTGACAGAACGTCTGTCTTATAGTATTCAAAAATCTGCACCTCCCCCATATCAGAATTCCACAAAATCTTATCGTCAGGAACCCTATCAGACATCTCAGGAGCTCCCTAACTCCGAGGTACTGCCAAGATGGGCAAACTAACCTACGTCAATGTAAGTTTAGTCTTTTGGAGCTCTAATAGATATCCAGATCATGCCTAATGTGCCTTTCCTGCGATAGCGGAAAATCACTGGTGTGAAACTCGCACAGTCTATTCAAAGAGATATCCAGAAGAGGATCCCGAAAGCTGGAGAAGAGAGGAAACTTGCAACGGTTCAACGCGACCCCTCAGTTGAAATAGATGTTACGGGTCGCCAGCTTGGGACTGATGGCATGCTCATCCTCTGTAATGCAATCCACGACCTTGGATGCACCAAGCTCTCCCGTATTGAAGAACTCAATCTATCCAACAACGACATCACTTCCTCCTCCCTTGGAGCTCTCCGCCGAGCTCTTTTGGTATGCCCTGATCTCAGGGACCTGGATCTGAGCAACAATCAGATTCAAGTTGTCAGCACTGATGATAAGAAGGAGTGGAAAAGCTTCTTACAAGTCTTCTCAAGTCTGAAGTGCCTACGGCGGTTAGACCTTTCCCATAACCCTCTGGGAGACTTTGGGGTTGAAGTTCTCTTTTCAACATATGCTCTCGAAAATGAAATTTACGTGCCATATGATTTTGAGAGTGCCGCCAAACTGGAGGATCAGAACGACAACTCCCCTGACACGAGCTACCTGGTCGAAGGTTTTGATATTCGCTCCCAGGGAGGTCATTTGTACCTAGCGGACCATGCGCAGCCCATTGAAATTGAAAGTAATGGCAGCGGACCGTTAAGTAGGCTAGCCTTCTGATGTCTTCATGATAAAGTACGAAGCTAACAGGTATTCGCAATCTAGGAAGAGTCGCACCGGCCCAACCCGTTGTATTCGCGGCATCCAGTCCAACTTCTTCCTTGGATCCAAACCGAGACCCTGCTAATATCCATGGTCTTCGTGGAATCCCCTACATTGTACTCTGCAATATCGGAGCAACGGATCTTTCTGCCATGTGGATGAGCTATCTCATCCCAGAACACCCAATGCCGTCCGAACTGCTCTCATTCCTCCCACCACTGAAAGAAGGCCATATTGCCGTTGCCATTCGAAAGTATGATAGTCTTTCAAACTGTCGAGGTATCATTTTAACAGAAAACCCTGGCATTACCGCACTTGGACATCGAGCTCTCGAGGAGGCAGAAGAACGGCGAGACGAGGATGCCGCGAGAGTTGAGGAGTTGATGACGAACGGACAAAGTCGCCGCCGGAGCTCTGTCATTAGTGATACGGGGTTTGATGATACGGCACGCCTCAGAAGAGGGAGTAATGCTCAAGATAACTCAACCACGGCTGGATCATCGACAGTTCGAAACCGCAAAGCAGTGAATGATTCTCGATATAACCTAGACCGCACTAGAGCAAGACTCCAGCTCAACATTCTGAAGGAGAGAGGTGTGGACGCATCTTTACTGTGGAAAAGGGTTATGCGGATGGTTGTCGTTAGCAGAGCGATTCTTTTGGATTACAATGGTCCAATTGTAATCGATGGCTATGAACCCAGCCTTCGCATTGAAATGAAAAGTAAGGGTACATCCACTCTATGTTTCCATTTGATTCTAACATATATTCTAGATTCACAAAGAACAAGTATCGACAACAACTTCAAACTCAAAGACGACGGTTCACCGCAACAAACGCCCGCCAAGTTACCAGTTGAAGCTGTCGTGGAGAAGCTCGAAGCATGCTCTGTCTCCGCTCAAACCACCCCAGCACAAAATCTTAAGTTCCGCAACCCAGCTCTTCCCGGAAAGCTACCATTCCACCTCTGGAAAAATATCATCCTACTGGCAGAAGACGAAGATAACCTGACGACTCGTACTCAACGTCTCAACATTTTCCACTGGGGACGGTCCCGAACCGCAATCGCTAACGAGCTCGAATACCTCTCGGAGAGTACGGAAAGCCAGATCCGGCGAGTTATCGCCAAGGTCAAGGGCCTTGTCTATGAACTGTGATCGTATATCTGCTATCGATTTTCTCATATAGGTTCCTAGGGAAGACGGACTGTTAGTGGGAAGAAGAATGGATGAGGCTGGGTTATCAACTTTTCGCCCACTGTTGTATTTCTCTCGGCCTGCACGTACTTAATCTTTTCGCTCGCTCTTTTGGCAGCATCGTGATCTTGTTATCGATGCGTACTGAGACCCTGTTAATTTTTATTAGAGCGTATTTTATAGAATTATAATACGTACGCTTGAATGAGAAACTTTATGCTTTATCCCATCGTGATGTATGTATGGTCCCTACAAGCTACTTTACTTAACTGAAACGAAATTCTATTCGAGCAGCAGTGTCGGTTTATAAGACAAGATTCGATTTTGATTTTAGAATTCTTCGTCTATCGATGTCACGAATTACGAGTGCGGTAATCTGTCAACAGCTGTTGTACTTATCTGGCTAGGTAGTTGATTGGAATTAATGTAAAACGAGCGCCCAATAATTAATTAGTTTGAACAGTCTATAATACAAATGATTTTCGGCTTCTACATAGGCCTCGATGATGGTTTAGTTGCAGTTTAGAAACGTTTGTTCAATTTTTCTGCTAAATTTATATTTCTTCACCTTCCTGTTAAGTTCTCGTAGAACGGAGCCATAGCCTACGTATACTAAATGCGGCACAGAAAGCTCGTGCATGATGGCAGGCATTAATTAAGTAAGTATTAGAGTATTTTACGAGGTCCCGTTTGCCTTTGTATGGAACCTGAATTCTGTCCCAATGTACCTAGGTATTTTGGTATTTTATACTAACACATAAATAAAATATTATCTTGTTAGACAGGCGTGCAGGCTTGCGAGTAATATTTTCGACTTCAAAACCGTCGACCAATGTATCGATTGGCTAAAATATTTAAGTACGGCTGAGACCAAGCTCAGTCCGTAAAGTTCCGTGTTGCAACCATTCGTCGAGCACGTTTTACTCCGTAAATTGTGGACACGGCCCTGTTCGGCCGTTCTACCCCTGGCGCCGCGCAGGTGCTCCCTAATAATCCCTGAATCCCACCTTCCTCTGGCCGTGGCGTCGTCGACAGAACTTCCAAATCCCCTATATACCGGACACCGTTTCGCGTCCTCACCTTCATCTAAATGTACTTTACCTAAATCGCGAAACAACAGTTACGATACTGCATATTTCTAGACAATCACAGCAGTAAAAGTCGAGTTTTAAGTTTTTAGACTTCACAATCTCAAGAAACTCGACCCGAAGACACCTAAATCGATTCGATGATCTACAGGTAGCGAGCTAACAAGGAAAACGACAAGCTTCACACATCTCTCCTTTATCGAAGCACTGACTGTCGCCCAGACCAAGGAGCGGGAGGCCTACTCCCTTTCCAAACCACATTTTCACGCAATTCCCTCCTCGATCGCGACGGTTTATTCTAAATGAACATTCTCAATTCATACCTTCTCGCCAGCATCTCGGGATCTTCTTCCTCCTCGTCTAGCAGCAGCAGCAATATCACCTCGTCCAATGTTGCGCTTATAACGAACTTCTTTCTCACCACCCTCCTAACGGCGATATGTACCCCGGAATTACACTCCCTGCTGGTATCCGGCATATCGTGGTGTACCGTTGCCGTACTCCTCTTCCTGATCCAGAAACAGTCCGCGCGAAATGGCGAGGCGCAGGTGTCGATTGATCGGAAGACGAGGAGGAAGGTGACGGCTTTGGTGGGGTGTATCTTGCTCTCCGGGGTTTGCGAACGAGTCGTGGGACCGAGCTGGATCGGAAAGGCGGCGTGGTGGAATAAGGTCCGTTTACTATCTTTACAAGAAAGCTCGAAGCTTTGGGAGGCTACAAAGCGGATTGTCGGTACTAACTGGATTGCATGTTTATCATAGGCAGGTCTACCACTTGTTACCAGATTCCTGCGAAACTACACGCTCGGCGAACCGGGTATACTCGAAGGAGGGACGCAGAGGGGGTCGAAGCGGCTGCTGGCCGTTACCTCTTTGTTCGCGTTCCTTGCCTTGGCACCGTTGGTTATACCCGATACTACAATGGCGCTGGGGATGGCGAATGCAGTGTTCCAGTCAATGACATACGTGCTCATAGAGGATATCACGCTGGGGTCGCTGAAGGAGGGTAAAAGCTTGCCCGGCACTGCTGCGGATCTGAAGTCGCTGGCGTATAGCGGTTATCTTAGAGGTGCTATCGGTGCTACCGGGGGGTTCGTTTTACTATCGGCGTACTTTGAACGGTCACTGAGGGATTATGCATCGCCTCATCGTGCTGGGTACTCTCTAGCGCGACTCACTATTATGGGTATGCTTGGGGGCCTGAGGTGGCTATGTGTGCCATTGTTGGTGTGTTTTATTCTTACAATAATTAGAAAGGAGCTGGCTAACTTATACTAGGTTTCGAGATTATCGTCGCCATCCGGGAGCTTAATCGACCTGTCGATAACACTAATCGCCAGTCAGCTATCCGTTTGGAGCTCGGCTTCTCAGTTCTTCGGCACGATTGCCTCTCTTATCCTTGCGTCGTTCCATTTCGCCGGAATACCGAATAATCGAGATCTTTTGCCGCAGAGAATCGGTCCCACGCGAACTATCGTCGCTGCGATCTTGATCCTCATGATTTTGGCATCCATGTTTACATCTGTGATACCTCGCACGCCGGCTGTGTCCGCACCACCGACTGTACCACCACCCCACATACACCCGATCGCGCATCTGATGGAACACGGATCCAACGAATTCTCGGCCCTCAGACAGCGACAGTCCACTTCCCTTCGCGATGCCGTGAAGAATTACAAGAGGAGATACGGTATGGCGCCACCACCGAACTTCGATAAATGGTACGAGTTTGCGGTTTTACGGCAATCCTCTATTATCGACGAGTATGACACCATCTTTCACCAACTGCAACCGTTTTGGGGCATGCCGCCGAAAATGATCAGAGATAGAGTGAGAGAGGCGCTCGGGTACCCGGAACAAGCTTTCATACGACTATCGTTACGTAACGGGAAGGTCTCCGAAATCGCTGACGGGCAAGAATGGCAGCGGGATGCAACTATCGGGATGATCGATAACTTTAAGCAGTGGCTTCCGGATATGGATCTCGCGTTTAACACGCACGACGAACCGCGGATCGTGGTGCCGTCCGAGGAAATGGGTGTATTAATCGATAGAGCGAGGAGCACACAGTTCGCCGACCCGCCGAAGAACCTGTTTACAGATTTCCCGAAAGAGGAACGGAGGAAAGTACCACGGACGTTGAGTACGCGGTTTAACGAATTCTCGCATCAACCGATCTGGGGGGCTAGTAAATTATCCTGTCCGCCTGATACTCCCGCTAGAGATCCACTCGAGCAAGCGCCTGATGCTATCGAGAGGTATTCGCTACCACCGATCCCATTTATAACGAACCGAACGGCAGCGATGGACGTTTGCTTACAGCCGAGTTTAAGTCATCGGTATGGGTTCTTCCAACGACCGAACGCTTACCACGTGTCGCATGATTTGATACCGATCTTTTCGCAGAGTAAAGTCTCCTGCTATAATGACATTGTATATCCTTCACCTTGGTACTGGGCTGGTAAGGTCACCTACGACAGAGAGAAGGATATGCCGTGGAATGAAAAGAAGGATCTGTTATTCTGGCGCGGGTCGACGACGGGCGGATACTCCCGACACAGCGGTTGGCGAAACCAGCACCGTCAACGAGTGGTGATGCACCTGAACGCGTTCAACGAGACGAGTCAAGTTTTCGAGCTGGACAGTAACGAAAAACAGACGGTTTGGAAGGTTAAACCCGCCGAGAGGGAAACTCTGAAACCACTGATCGATGTCGGGTTCAACCATATCGGACAGTGCGACGACCAGGACTGCGAGGAGCAGCGGTTAGCGTTCGGGCCGCAGAGTACGTTTGAACCGCAGGATCTGTGGGGGTACAAATACCTGCTGGATATGGACGGTAATGCGTTCTCCGGCCGGTTTTATGCGTTCCTGCTGAGTAATAGCGCCGTGTTCAAGATGGCGATGTTCAGGGAGTGGCACGAGGAGTGGTTGGTGCCGTGGGTGCATTATATTCCGTTGAGTTTGGATATGAGCGAGTCCATTGAGGTTTTGAGGTACTTTACGCAGGAGAAGGAAGGGATGGAGAATATTAAGAAAATCGCGGAGCAAGGTAGGTATTGGGCGAAGAAGGTGCTGAGGAAGGAAGATTTCGAAGTTTGGTTTTTTAGATTATTGTTGGAGTGAGTTCATCCTTTTTTGTTTCTAGGTTTCTGGGAAGTTTGCTAATTTTTTGAATAGGTATGGCCGAGTTATCGATGATAACAGAGACAAGATTGGGTTCGATGTTTAGAGTATCATACCGATTGTTTTAAAAGTTGTGGTTTTTTGCATATACGGACAGCATTCCCAGCGGGATATTTTATCTAAAGTTTTTTTCTAGCAGATATTGACGCTTTCTCCTTACCAATATTATCAGATCTGTTGGATCTTTTTAATATATAGATTTACTGTTAGCCCCTTATTTTGTAGATGTATATAGAATATTTTGTCGAATGATAGAAGAGTCTGCTAAAGATGCATGTTGAGAAAAAGTGTTTGATGGTTTGCCTGGTTTGGTTTGGTCCCAGCCAGCTCGGCATATGTTTGGTTCCTGACCCAAACTTCATTTCGTTTTCAACCTTTCCCGCTTCACTTCACCTCGCCAACAACAACACTTCTCTGGGCCAAGGCCGTTCACCCAACCACGCACCTCACCACACCACTGTCAACATACCTCTCCACAACACCTAAAACAACGATGACAGATGACATCAGCGACGACCTCGCAGCATCCCTGCTCAAGAGAGAAGCCATCGAAAGGAACCTTCGGTATTCTGCTGTCGGCATTGTAGCTTATGCTGGAAATGGGTAAGTCCAATCTCACATATTTACGAGCATCATCAAAACATCGCGATGAGACACTATCTCTACTTCTTAATAAATTATCGCTAACCGAAATACCATCCACCACGCACAGTCCCAGCAACCAACGACCATCAACAGTACCGAGACCGAACGCCCATTTTCTAAAAGGTCTGGTCAAGCGCACCGATTCGCATAATTCCGCTCTACTCGCCAAGGAAACCGAGGAGGCGAGATTACGATTAGAGAAATTGAAGAAGGATTCACGACGGAACGGCGGCAGAGCACGATCACGATCAAAGGAAGGAGAACGACGACGTCGGAACAGTCGAAGCCGAAGTCCCGGTGCGAGGCCGACAAAAAAAGACAGAGTTAGAAGTCGAAGTCCGGCCGGCGGACGGGGGCAGCGTAATCGCAATAATGACGGAGGAAGGGAGAAGAAACGGCAGAAGGTCGATGTGACGGATTTTAACGATATACTGCAAGCGCACAGACGGGAGAATGCCAGACTTGAAGGGGGTAAATCGAAAGTTAAAGAGAGCGATAGGTCTAAAGAAGGGCTCAAACTGACGGATCGAGTTGGAGGTCCAACAGATGGACATAGATTGAAGGATCGATTCGGAGGTTCCAAAGAAGGGCTCAGATTGGAGGATCGAGTTGGAGTTCCCAAAGATGGTTTTAAATTGAAAGATCGAGTCGGAGGTCGGGCCAGTGAAGAAATGGAGGAAAGAATCTCCGGTCGAAGCCGAAACAGAGGCAGGAAAGGACGGGATAAAGATCACCATCATCGCGGCAGGAGTCCGGACACCACCGACAGGAAGAACCCGCGTTCCAGGAAATCTCGAAGCAGCAGCCCCTCGCGATCGAGGACGCTTTCCGCATCACCACCTAACCGACAAGGACGAAAGTCTCGACGCGGTGTATCTCGCTCTCGCTCACCGGCGCGTGGACGCAAACGATCCCCACCATCGATGAAAATGCAAGACGACGACGAAGATCCGCTCGCACAATACCTAGCACCGTCCACGATTTCTTCACCTGAAATCGGTCCTTCGCTTCCCAACATTTTCGGGAAAGGCAGCACGAAACCTCGGGGCCGAGGTCCTTGCGGTGCCTCCACCATGGACGCACATTTCGACCCCTCTTACGATCCAAAACTCGAGCCGATGCACGCCAATCTCCAGCCGGAGGACGACTGGGATGCCGCGTTGGAGGCACTACGCGATCGACAGAAGTGGAAAGAGCAGGGTAAAGAGCGGCTCAAGGCCGCCGGGTTTGATGATGGGTTCATCAAAGCCTGGGAGTCGAATACGACGAAGGATGAGAGCAATATAAAGTGGAGTAAGGAGGTCGGGGACCGGGATTGGGATCGTGGGAAGGTGGTGGATGAGGAGACCGGGGAGGTGAAGGTACAGGCCGCTTGGAATACCACTTAGAAAGTGGCCAAGGGGCGCCGAAAGGCTCGACCTTGTCGACGTACCGGGTAGGGCGTTTTATATTCAGCTTGTGGAGTTTATTGGCGGGTGCACTATGGGGGGTCAATTTTTTTTAATTTTTATGTGAACATGGAGTTAGGGGTTACTTGGGGGGCGTTTTATTATATGTAAGATAACTTATGAAATGTATCAATATTTTACCCATAAATGCGATGCGATGTCTATGTAAATATGTACAAGAAGCAGCGACAAGTCCGTTTCGACAAGTCCGTTTCGATACTCCATAAATATAAAAAAATCAAATATATGCCAACGATAATAAAAAAAAGAAGTTTTATATCTTCGCGGAATGAGGCGCCATATCCAGACCATCCAAAGGCAAATCGGCATCCAGCTTCGGCCCAATGATGCCCAGTTTCCCTTTCACCATCTCCCTGAGCATAAAGTTCACCGCGCACGGAATCCCCAACTCGGCGCCCTTCCGCACGATATACCCGTTAATATACTCCACCTCGGTCGTCTTCCCCGCCCTAACATCCTGCAGCATGGACGAGATGTTCGTCGCCGTCTTCTTCGCCACGCCGACGACGAACCGCTCCAGTCGTTCCGGGGAGAACCTAATCTCTCTATCCACCAGATTATCCAGCTCCGGCATCGCAGCTATAACCTTTGATATCTCGAATAGGATCAGGCGCAGCATACGCGATATCGGGAAATTGTATAGTAATTGTCCGTTGTAGCAATTAAACATCACGCTGAGCGGATTAATAGCCGCATTGACCGCCAGTTTCTCGAGCTGGCTGGCCAGAATATCCGGATAACTCGTCAACCCGTATCCCAAATCGTGGCACTGGAGCAAGATCTCGATCAATTCGCGGGTCGTGGGCTGCATGCTCCCCAATTCCGGCGGGATATTCGGGTACGGCTGTCCCTCCGGTGACGGATAGCGAGGAACAACACTCATATCGATCTTGCCGAATCCCGCGTGAATAACGCTGAACGGACGGATAGTGTGCGCGCCGTGACTGGTGATTCCGATGACTATATTCGGGCGTTCGTTTTCGTCAGGCCATATCTTGGTTTTTATCTCCTCGATAGCACCCATTCCGTTCTGGATGATCATTATGGTGCTCTCGGCGTTCAACCGGTCCCTGACGCTCTCCAGCGCGGGGAGAGTCTGGTGCGCCTTCGTGGTGACGATGAGGCGGTTGATGGGTTTCGATGCGCTGGACGCCCAGGCTTCGAACATGGCTCGGTCGGTGACTTCATATTCGAATCCGGTGACGACGCTGGCGATGCGGTTGCGTTCGACGCGGATGCGGTTCCCGCAGGCGCGGAAACGCTGTTGGGCGGTGAGTTTGTGGAGGAGGATGGTGATGGGTGGTGGGGTTCGTTGGGAGCGGAGGGAGTGGGCGACCAGACAGCCGATGTTGCCGTGGCCGAGGATGTGGATTGCCGGGAGCCGCACGGCGGTCATGGTGTCGGTATTTTGCGTCTGTCCGGTGGACGGGCCATCTTCTTGCTGTTCGATTTCGTTCGGGCTGCGGGATTCGTGATGGTGTTTTTGAAGGTTGGAAATTAAGTATATATGAGGGCGGCTTAAAACTTTTTTTTCTTCGCTTGCTTCAAGGAGCCGCAATTTCAAACTTCGACATCATCACCACCGTCACTCACGCGACAATGGAGGCAGAACTCTGGCCGACGCTCGATCACTTCGAGGGCGACGTCGAAGCGATCGAGAAGACGCTCAAGCCGCTGCTCGAACAGACACTCTCGAAACATGCGTCCACGCTGCCGCTCTTCGACAAGGCCAAACTCTACGTCCTGACGACGTACTCCCTCGAATCACTCCTCTTCGGTAAACACCACTTCTTGTTCTCTCAAAGAAATCCCGAGTATATGGCATATGTATTGTATCTAACAGGTTGATATCACAGCATACCTCCAAACCACATGCACACCAACCGAAAATCACCCCTTAATGAAAGAACTCGCCCGTATCCGCCAATACTTCCAAAAGATCCGCGACATAGAAACTAAAGACGCCGATAACAAAAAATCCAAAGACACACGCGACAATCTCGTGCTCGATAAAGCCGCCGCAGGAAGATTCATTTCCGCAGCCCTATCAGGGAACGAAAAATACGACATCGAACGCGCCGAGAACACCCGCCAACAAAAAGAACGAGCGCAAGAGAAATTCAAAGAGCTAGGAGAGAGCGTTAAAGATCCTATCAGTCAACGGGCGGCCAGTAGCGATAGTGACGACGATGAGGGTGTCAGACTCGTCACCGGCGACTCATCCGACGAAAAAACCTCCCCAGCCGCTGTTACGAGTGGTAGAGATTTGGTTAGCGAAGGGGACGACACGGCAAGTCAGAAGAAGAGGAAACGGGAGCTAGAAGCGAAGGAAACCGGTGAAGGGAAGAAGAAGTCGAGGAAGGACAGGTCAAGGAAGGATAGGAGGGGGAAATCGGGTAAGAAGAAGACGAAGTAAATGCAATTACATCGGTATAGAAGCGAAAAGGGATTGTACGAATATACAGTTGTTTGTTAAGCATTTGGGTGGGCGTATTTGGCGTTGGCAATGTATGCTAGTTTTCAGCGGTATGATAGACCCTTCTGTGGGAAAGTTATGGAGCATAACGGAAATATCAATTGGCAGACAAATGCCACCAATATTCTACAATTATTTGATGATGTGTCTCGAGACTTGGTCTATTAGAGATATTATGTACAACATCATCTCAAAGAATATCTTTAAAAATCCTATAGCGTATATCTTTCTACCCAAAGGCAACCCATCTATATGGCACCCTATACCGAAGAATATGTTTTCGAACTTTGCACAAAGAAATATCATCTTCTAATTTAACGGAAACTTGCGAACGACCGAATCAATCGCGGAAGCAACATAATCGATGTTCCTCGAATTCAGGCCAGCCTAAAAAGGAAGCAGAGCTCATCGTCAGCAGCCAATCGGAGAAGCAGAGGGCTTGAAATCTGCATCCGTGCAACACAACACTCACCATTGATATTCTGCCATTCTTCGTCTGTTTCGTCACGTAGATAAAATCACGTCAGCATTCTACTCTTCTATTTCATAGTTATTCCGAGCTGCGGAACCGTCAGGGCTAGCTTACCATGTAGATATGGAACTATATAAAGAGTTGATATTAGCCTAAATCCACAATCTCTCCGAAAGGTGGAGCTTGGGATTACTAGATTGTTTTGCTTACCTCTTCGCGGATCTGGAGGACCTGCTTTTCTGTCAAGCCGGTGCTGTGGAGTCATAGCTGTCAGTTTCGTCCCTTACCGAGGTGTAATTCAGTCACCGGCGAACGAGAGGTCTTACAATGAAAACATGCCGATCTGGCTAGTGATGTGGTCCCAGGCTCCCGGTGTCTTGAGTTCCACTAGCTTATTGCGAAGCGCTTCCCTCATAGCGATAATCCTACCGCTCATGGTCTTCAGGTTATCCTTCCACTCCTCGAACAATGCGGGATCGTTGAGGACCGTCGACGCGATCTTGGCTCCGTAGATTGGTGGATTGCTGATTTCTGATCGGGTCAAGATGGCCAATTGCGACGAAACCCTCTTGGTGAGATCCTCGCTGTTGGGACTGGGTGCGGCTACGTAGTGGAAGCATCCGGCACGCTGGCCGTAGATACCAAAGTTCTTGGCGAAGGACTCAGCGATGCAGAGCTCGAAGCCCTGGTCGACAAAGTACTGGATGGCCCAGGCGTCCTTGGCGAGATCACCGGATGCGAAACCCTGATAAGCGATATCGAAGAAGGGGAATAGACCCCGGGTTCTCATGATTTCCGCAATAGCTTTCCATTGGTCTTTGGTGGGATCAACTCCGGTGGGGTTGTGAGCACAGGCGTGGAGTAGGATTATCGAGCCGGGCTCGGCGGATTGGAGAGAAGACGTCAGACCGTCCCAGTCCAACCCGCAGGTGTCCCTGGCAAAGTACGGGTAGTCGGCAACTTGGAGGCCGACATTGTTAAAGATCTGTTTGTGGTTGGCCCAGGTTGGGTTGGAGAGGTAGACGGTCTTGCTTCGAGGGTAGAATTTTTCGAGGAACAAAGCACCGAGATGGAGAGCACCAGTGCCCGAGATCGTTTGCATAGAAGAGACCTAAAATCATCAGCTTCAAAATGATTTTTCTGTATGAAATATAGAATAGATAATACCCTCTTATCTTTGAGAGCTGGACTGTCACCGCCAAGGACCAACTTTGCAGCAGCGGAGGTCAACGTGGCGAGACCGGCAATGGGCAGATACTCGTGATTCTTCGCTGGATCATTGCGTATGATCTCTTCTGCCTGTTATTTGTATCAGCAACATGTCACAGACAGATTCTCTGAGAATCAAGGGAATACCTTTTGAACAACAGGCAGAATCCAGGGTTTGGCGTTGTCGTCACGATAGGCACCGATGCCGAGATCGACTTTATTCTCCGAAGGGTCCGCTCTGAAAGCAGCCATCATGCCGAACAGCGGGTCGACAGGAGCCATCTGGACGGCCTCAAAAGCGGAAGCCATTTTGGAGGAAATTGGTTGGACGTGGTTAGAAATCGAAGTTAAACGTTGTTGTGCCGATGAAGGAGAGGAGGTGGATGATGTCGAGGTAGAGTTTGAGGAAGGCATCTTTTCTTTATATGTACCGACAGACAACTGCAACTGCACCCCAAAAAGATATAAATAAATACTTGAATACTTAGGTACTTCCTGTCCGTCTATCCGGGGCTACAAGCTTGCCCCGCGAAAACCCCGACTCGACTTGCTCAATCCAACGATCTCGCTATATTCATGCACCCGGTGCTGCGACGTTTGCTCCGTATAGCTACCCAGCAAGCTCAGATGCAGAAGCGGGTAGGCTAACTCCACCGTTCGGGCTGCACTCGGGAACCAATGGCACCCCGCCTATTAAAATCCCTCAGCTCGACGGGAAGGAATATTGTGCGAAGGATGCCGGTACCGCAATCAAAATGATCGAATATGCAATAGTCCGGCTTGTATCGGTCTCTGCCGTGCACAGTTATAATTAATTACGGCTTGTCGGAGGTATGACAAAGATATTTGGAAAATAATTCGAAGAGCTCGGTGGTGAGAGAATAAGGTGCTTCGACGCCGGAGAGGCTTCGCAGATGGCATGAGAATGGCGTCCTTGGTTTTATATAATTATGACATCTCGCATGATTTTTTAATTAAATTTCTTTCTCACAGGCTGCTGGCTGCTATCTCGACTTGACATCTGACTCTACTATTTTAGACCGGATACCCGAGATGCCATGTCCATGCACACGCCTGGGGAGCCGGTCAACTGACGCCGGTTCCGTCATGGGAGGACTATTTCATATATCATTTTTTGGCTTCGAGAAGTCTGTCAGAAGAAAAAAAAGTATGCAGGTACATTGATTGCTGGCTGAGTGGATGTTCGGGCGGCGCTCGAACGGCCCCGGTCAGAATGCGACCCAGCTTTCGGCTCTTTCACATGCAACCACAACCGCTTTACTGTGTGGAGCAGCTGCTCTGCCTGCGTGGAAAAAAAAAATTAAAAATGTCTCCAGGTTTTCTTGCGATAAGTGATCGATAAACTCCGCAGTCTTATACCCCAGAAAATGCAACTGCGACGGAAATATCCCTCATTCATTGTATCATGTGAAGAGCGGAATGCGGAGTTGCAGAGCTAGCTCGAACAATTCTTGCCGTTAAAGTATTAGTATTACTTAAGAATAGAGTAAAAACCTGATCACAACATGCCGTGTTCGTAAAACAAACGCTCAAATACGAAAAGAATAATTGGTCTAATAAGTAAGTAGCTTAAAGTCGCAATTTATAAATTTAAAGACAAAGAGGGCGCAGAGCTAAGAAAAAAGACGACGAACGGAAATCAATCACACAGTCGAGCTAATAAGTCGGCTTGTAAGATTCGTATTCCCGCGATTGTCTCCACTCGGCTCCGCGTCCCCTCCTTGCCTCTCTCGTCTCCCTTGCCTCTCTGTGCGCCGCAGGCTCCGTTGGAGGCGCCGGTAAGCCATGGAAGTCACCTCTGCCGGTACCGCGACCGCGACCTCGACTCTTGCTTTGGCCGCCTCTACCACCACCACCACGACGATTCCGATCTCGAAATTCCGACCTACGCCTTTTACCAAACCCACGGAATCCTCTGTCGTTTTCGTATTCTCGGTCTCCGGATAGCTCTCTTCTACGTTCGTCGGCGGTATCGGAATCTGTTCTCGGCGTATGGCCTCCGCGCGAACCAGGGACGGAATGAGCTCTGGAGTCTGCATCCTCTGAAGGTCTCGACGGAGAACTCTCCGTGTTGGAGCCGTTAGGATTCACCCAGATGTTCCACGGCTGTCTTTGAGGGCGACTGTCTTGTCGGTGTGGTGAGGGTTCTTGATCGTATCGACGACGACCCGGACTGCGAGATCGCGATCTCCTGTCATGTTCGTATTCGTGTTCGCGTTCGAGCAGAATATTCTGCTCGCGCTTTCTATTTGAACCCCTTGGCACTCCACGGCGAGCCGAATGTATTTTTGATTGTAGTCGCGGGGATCTTTGGTTGGTGGATCGTCGATAGTCATCCGCTGCTGCTGCGAAAGTTGCCCTGGGCATCTGTCGGCTCTCGGACTGTGCGATATCTCCGCGAGGTATTTCACCAGAATACTGACGGTCTTTCGCCTCCGATTTGGGTTGTGGCGGGTGTGGAAAGAAGGAGGTCATAGTTTCCGGTGCCCGGCGTTCAGTAGATATTACACGACCGGAATCTGGATTCTGTGGGCCGTAATCTTCCCATGATACTCCTTTCGAAGGTTGGTGTTCTATTGATGTATTCCGGCTGCTGTAAACGGAATCTTTTGACTGTCTTCGTGAAGGTACCCCGCTAGTTTCAGGCGCGATATCCTTCGACAGTCGACGTACTGGGCTCAGTTCTGCTGCTGTAGTCTCTCTGCGCGGAGAGCGACGATCGTAGACATGGTGTAATCGATTCTCCGGAATGTCGCTGGTACCGACTCGCCGTTTTTCTATATCACATTTACTGATGTCTTCCTGCGGAGGGACGATCTCCATTCCTGTTGACTCGTCTAGCCGCCCAGAAAACTCGTGAGCAGGGAATTCTCTATAAAATAGAATATCGATAGCCGCTTACCTATTGGTGTGGCACTAGGCTGCGGACCCGCTGAGACGATAGCTGGTTTTGGATCGACCAGACTCACTCCTCCCAATTGATCGATAAGATTGGTGGTTCTCAGAGGCGTAAGTGACGATCTCCTGTTATTTGACTCGACGTCGACGACCGGTTTCGAGACTCGAGGATTAGTAGCAGCGCCCCCAGCCCTCTGCTGATTTTTGAGAATAGTCTTATAAGTATTCTGCTTCTCGTCTTCTTGCAGCATGCGCAGTTCCAATTCTTCATCCTTTCTCTTTTTAATCTCGTCCGACATCAAACCTTCCAGTTCACGCTCCAGCTCTACAATCGAGAGAGTCGACACCTCCGGCTCTTCGACATCCATTCCACTCTCCTTTCTCTCTTCGGCCATCTCCTTCCTCAGTCGTTCGAATTGATCCTTTTGCACAAGGACGGATCGATATTTCGCGGGCAGCACATCAAGTGGCGTGGGTTTGAGAAATCTCCCGGGGTTGTTCAAGCTCATTCTCGGAATTTCGCCAAGATAATGCTTGAAATCCTCAGGTCCTGACGGGTAGACGTTCTGGATGATATCCCAATCTACCATCTTTTCCAGATCTTTTTTCACTTCCTCCATCTCCCGCACGTGCCGCCGCAGCTGCTGCCTTCTTAATAGCCCGTATATTATTGTTAGTATCAATATTACATCCCATCTTCGAACAGTACTGAAATGAAGTCCCACAAACCTCTGAGCCTCGTGCATCCATTTCATATTTGCCAGTATTGTATGAGACCTGTCTTCAGCCTTCACCATCTGTTCTTCACTATCATCTCTTCATCAGTCACCACATCCAGAGAACCTAACTCCCCCAGCCGTAAGCAAATAGGCAAAAAAAAAGCTCAACGCCAAAATTGAGATCCTCTGTTTCGGACATACGTCGGGAACGGCAGGAGCACATCTTCCCACAATCGGGGCTGAAACGTGAGGTTAACAAACTGTCGCATACAAAATATAATCCTGACGTGAGTATACCTTTATCGGTCTTTTTTTGCCCCATGGCAGCTTGGAATTATCCATTTCCTCCTCATCTTGTTCTGGTGTCTCTCCGTTGTCGCCTGTATCTCTCATGTTCTGGTCCTCCGCTGAAGCCTCCATGACATCGGTAACGAGCGGGGACGCGTCGTAGAAGGTGCTCTACTGTCTTAAAGATGATGGTTTAATTCGAGCACTCAGGGGATCCGGTGTTCAATTAAGTTGGCTGTTGGTTGGTTTAGTTGGAAGCGATGGTGTTGTGGTGTGGTGACACAGGGTGGCACGGCAACGAGGATGAGTCCAATGAAACCACAAAACCGACTAACGTTCCGCCGTCGTCTACATCTCCATGCAGAAAAGTATATTCACTTCTTATCGACAGAAGAAACTCGAAGAAAGACGAATAGACAAGAGAATCAAAAAAAGAAATAATAACAAAAATCCGGGGTAGCACAAGCGAGCTCGTTAAAACTACCACGCCGACAACACATTCCCCCGCCCATCATTCAGCCCACGTTTTTTTGTCGGGCAGAACGCGCAACGAGCAAGGATATACACGGAACGAGTCTGGGATGGGAATTCAGCTGGGATTGTGTCACGGAATCCGATCACGCAAAGCTTCTCGATATATTCGCCATGGAAGCCGCCATCAGAGCTCGGAAACCGGTCGCTCTATGCGATATTCTGTCCTCTTCCATTAGCTGCGACGTCTAGCATATAATTCGGTATATATATTATCATATCATTCAATTCTTATGGTTGAAAAAATCCCTCTTAACGTAATTAACAGTTTTAACGTTTTTTTCGCTTCTCCACTTTTTCAACATCTCATCTTACCACGAATTCAAAGTGCGACAAAAATTCAAGTTTCTCCATTGGGACGAAATATCCAGAATCCACCTCTTTGCACAGCCATGATCAACAAAACTTGCTGAACTCCTCTCCTGCATCTGATCACAAGCTCGGACTTTTCGTTGGTTCTGACTTGGGGCTGCGCCTGTTCCTTTCCAATTCGTACACAAGCGTGAAAGCTTCGTTTCCAAGCTACAACCTCGTTATCCCCAGGCTAACATAGTCGACTTCCAATCGAGTTGCGTTGGCGTGAGGGATATAATTATTTTATATCTGGCAGGCTGTGAAGCCGGATGGGAAAAGTATAGCAATAGTTGAGAGGGGTTTTTGCAAGAGCAGATATTCAATATTTTATATATATCCGCGCTCTCCTCTGAGTGCAATCCGCCCGAAATCCCACCCCTCTCGTCCACGTTAAAATCCCGTTTTTCTGGAGACTTTCGTGCCTGAAATGGGACCTGAAGGAACCCTCAATTTCGCTCTATCCGTAACTTTTGGAACCGATTTCCGCAACATCTCAAGTTTAAAACCTGCGAATTCAAAGCAAAAGGAAGGAGAGCACACGAGCACCCTGTCCATGAAAACCACCCCGGGTAATAATATCCAGGGTCCCTCTCTCTATCCGATCTTTAACCGCCATCCACCAATATCAACGCAAAATCCGCCGCCAAAACAATAACGATATATCCTCTCTGGTTCTTTTTCTTTGTGGAATACAAAAAAACCAGCTCAATAAAATAGAGAATACTCATACTTTCTTTTGCTCAAACCCGAGCGCCGAGGCCAGATACGAGAATATGTATTTTTTAGTCAGATGACACTTTTGGGCGTGTCCACGCCGCCTCCCGGGCACGCTTTTTTCTCAAGCCATCTGTTCCTTTACATTCTCGTTCATAGATCTGCTGTCAGCATGCTCGGTAAGTGTATGCCCTGCATTTCCCACTCTTGTTTCATCCCGAGATCTTCGCCCTCTTACTAACTTGGTTTTGTCGTCACGCTGATGCCACGACCGTTTGTGAAATGGCTGCAGATCCTCTTTATAACAATTTGGTTCCTGCCAGCGGGTACCAGCCGCGAAATACGGTGGGCACAAAGCTCGAAAGACACGGGTAAGTCCATCCTGAAAATAAACCAATAGTATTATTTTGATACTAACTGTCGTTTTCTGCAATGTGAAAAGTGGTATCCGGGAGAAACGTGATAACCAACGTATACCCGCTATTGCTATTCCACTGGAAGAAAAGCCACCTGATGAGGAGCTCCCGCAGTCAGCACTGGTAGATGATGTCGGGAAGATATGGACACGGCACGGGGAAGCAACTTGGGTTGAACTCTTCTACGATTTGTTCTTTGTGGCCAATTTAACCACGTTTACCGACTCGCATCAAATCAACGATCTCGATTGTAAGTGTTGATATCAGGAATATTATGATTCAGGTCACCCCGTCTAACATATATGTTTATAGCTTTGCAATCGTATATCGGGTACTTTGCAATTTTATGGTTCACATGGCTGCAAGCTGCTCTGTTTGATTTGCGGTTCGGTAAGGACAGTCTGATCCAACGGGTCGCCAAAGCACTTCAAATAGGCGTCATGGTGGGATTTTCTGCTGTAAATGGCAAATTCGACCCTCGATTCCCTGACAGGTATGTACTGGAACCTCCAAATACTCAAAGTTATATACTTATCGTGTCACAGGAATTGGCAAGCATTCAAGACTTTATCTCTTCTGCTATTCGCGTCAAGATTTGCCATCGCAATCCAGTACTTCGTTGTATGGTGGACGGTCAGGCAATACACAAAGACCAAGATGCCTTTACTTCTAATGTCTCTTCTGATGTTTATCTCTATGGTTCTCTTCCTTGGGGTACGTACATTTAATATTCAGATACCCTGTAATAACAAAACTAACTGATGGTAGCTTGCCTTCTCGTTCGGGCCGAATAGCAATACGAAAGGCTATATTGGGTGGTATGTGGTGCTGGCCCTGGAGGCATTGCTAGCCCTAGGCATCTCTCTGAGATGGAAGATTGTTAGCTTCAAGGGCACCCATCTGATCCAGCGTATGGGTCTTCTCACTTTAATCGTCATGGGTGAGGGTATCATCGGCCTCTGTCGTGCTACGAGTCTTACGAACGAGGGAGTCGGAGCCAACAGATGGTCGCCGACGCTGTCTGGACAAGCGATATCTGGAATTCTCTGCATAGTATGTTTCGAACCGTCCCGTTCATTTACTACAGACAACCCTTTCTAACAATCAATTCTAGTATTTCATATACATGTTGTATTTTGACGATGAGCCCAACTACGTGTACAGCACCGTCCCGCAACAGATATGGGCGATCCTCCACTTCCCATTCCACCTCGGAGTCGTCCTGTTCGTCGAAGGACAACAGCAACTTATGATATGGCAAGGCATAATCACCGGCCTGAACGACCTGGGCAGCAAACTGAGCGACGCATACAACGAAGGTGGAACGAACAACGGTGAACTGATAGCCAATTCGGTCCTCGACGTCATCAACAAATTCTTCCCCGAAGAAACCGCCAGAATTGTTGCAAACGAGCCGGCGTTTGTATTCAACCTGGCCCCGATGAGAGACAGCTCCGATCCGGGGTTTATATCCGGCCAGATAGATAAGCTGTGGGATCTGTGCGCCTACGCTCTTTTCAGCGGGTACCATATCGAGGCACCGGCGAACAATAGAGAACTGTACAACAGCGACGAGAAGTTCAAGGGGTTCTCAAAGATCTATAACCTCGTCGTTGTGTACTTTTTCGTTTCCGCGGGGGGGTTCTTACTCGTTCTGGCCATGTTCACGTATCTTATGAAATGGCCCAAGGATAGATTCGAGTGGCTTCATATATCGTATCGGGTGATGTTTGGGATCATACTGGCGTTAGTCGCCTTGGTTGCGACGAATAAGAAGCGGATGGATGACTTTGTGACAAGTCCCTGGATCGTACCCATGATGATGTTGCTCTTGCTTGCCTGTGAGTATATCCCACCCTTATCCTTACGATTCTACAGTCTTCTAATATCTTTTATAACAGTGCTCCTACTCGACAAGTTTACAATCCTCACTGCTTTCAAATACTCTGACGGTAAACTCCACCACCACAGATGGCTCCACGGCGGCGAAGACAGTGAGAAATCCCAACGGGATCTCGTATCCACATCCGTATCATCAGTCACCTCTCCTTCATCATCCTCATCCTCGTCATCCTCGTCCTCTTCTCCTCCATCCTTGGGCAGCAGCCTCCCTGTTATGCCCGGTGCGGACAACCCGGCGCCAGAGTCCGATCACGGCATTCGCCACAGCACAACCTCGTCTTCATTCATGTACCCGCACGCCACCCCTCCCCGCACACCCATCTTCTCCCACCGAAACAGCAGAGACTACTACGTCGCTCCCTCCCAATTAGAACAAGTCAACGAGGTCCTCGACGAGGATAACCCCAACGCCCAACTCCACGCCTCACAAGTAGAAGAAGGAGAACAAGGAGAACAAGAAGAACAAGAAGAGCCAGCGCACGGAATGCCCCAATTCCCCCGCTCACCACCAAACGTGGGCCTCCACGTCGTCAACGGCTCGATGCCGACGGCGAGCCCGGAACCGACAAGCGCTACTTCTTCCTCCCATTTCCCCGGATTACAACATATCCCCATAACCCACAGACATCTCTACTCCCCCCTCCCCTCGCACTTGCGGAACTACAACGAATTCATATCCTCATCATCGCCGCCCACCCCGCCGCTCGGCACGACGTACTACGAATTCCAACACCGTCATCAGAACGAACACGGAGGCGAGGAGGAAAGATCGTTAAGATCACCCGTTACGGTTGTTCGACGGTCGTTCGATAGTTCTGATTCGTTCGTTCCGAAGCCGTTAAATTTTTCGAGCGGTAGTGGTGGTAGTAATGGGAGACCTCCGTCGTCGATTTTGTCGAAGGGAGATAGAGTTTCCACTGATATGCCGCAGACGCATAGAGGGTTTATGGCTGTTCCTGTGGGCTTTGTGGAGGGCGAGGAAGGGAGGGTTGAGGTTGATGGTGGGGTGCCGCCGAGGCGGGGGGTGGATGAGGGGAGGGATGGAGAGCTTGGGAAGACGGGGAGGTTTATGAGGAGTACGGAGAGTATGCTGGGGTTTAGGCAGTAGCATTGATATATTGATATTGGGTTTTATTGCAATTTTTTCAGGCAATTTGATGTCAATGTCATTTGTAATTGTTCCTACTATTGTGGAAGCTTTTGTGATTCTGCATATTTACTTTGATAATAAAGTTATTCTAAGAGTTGATTTTGTAGTACTCTATTGGGCATTGATCGAATATGAAGTTTATGGAATATATATCGTGCACCGCCGCCGTGTCACAATTCCAGAATCCTCAGGTTTACCTAGCCTCGAATCCAGGCGAGGTTTACCCCGTGGAGTTCTAAGGCACCACAGGTTGAATTAAGACCCCGGAGTCTTTCTCCAGAACCACACCATAAATATAAAGCACCCTCTATGACGGACGAATAATCTATTAGCCAAAGACCCTGCATACAATCCAATTATAAAACCATCACAGCTGAATTAATTCGTAGTTACCTAGGTAAGCACGCAATTGCCATTATGAAATATAAACCCACCCACGTCCAGTTCGCCAATCTATAATGTAAAAAAACCTAAAAGAAAACGACACCACGCTTCTAGAAATTCCGTACGGTCCCTGTCCCAACCGATTGACCGGAGACCCCAGCTTTGCACGAAAATAAAAAATTAAAGAGCTATCGGATCTCGCCATGTCGGAAAGGAAAAGAAAGAATGAATGCTGATGACGCGCCCACACTGTAATGATTTTTTTTCGTCCAATATTTTAAGTTTTTTGCTCAACCTTCTTTCCTCCTTTTCTGTTTGAGGAGACGAAAAGCTGGGTGGCTTAATTTGATATTACATTGCGAGTACACCTCACCTGACAGCTGACATGCACCGACGATATGTAGGAAGTCGAAGGCAGATGTATTCTCAGCCTGTTGGATTCCTCGGCATCCGAGAAAATATACTCTACCTGCTTAATCCCTCAGATCTCGGAGAGTGCTACATGTCAGTCAATAGAGATGCACATGACCCTCCTGATGCCCTGCATTTAGTATTTAATTCTCGTGAGCATATGAAATCTGAGAGCAAATCCAATTGACGTGGAGAACGGACGGGTACTTTGAGTTGAGTGTATCTTTTTTTTAAGACACTAGGCAAATAATAATCCAAGCTACGAGTGGGTTAATGTTTGTCCTTCAGGCCGGTATCAGCTTTTATTTTTCGTCCGATCACAAGATGGTCGAAAACAAAAAGTCTCACCGTATACGAAAAACAACTGCGGAGATACCAATCGGGTAGACTTCCTCGAATAATTACGCCAACGGACGATATTCGATCCAGTCTGCACAAGAAAAAATTTTAAACTCTACGTCGCAGATATACTGTTTAAAAAAAATCTTATATCACTTTTTCACACTTTTTACGCCTATCATATTTCCGCCAACAATGAATGCGAATGCATCAGGAAAGAAAGAAAGAAAGAAAGAAAGAAAAAATCTCTTATCTGCCAAATCATCATACATTGATCGCTCGCAAGGTATAGTAACTTACACGCTCCTCGTTTACTCCAGCTAGCAGCCGACATGCACCTCGCGGCTGCATGGCCACCAATCAATAATATGTAAAAAATAAAAAAAGGACACGAATCGAAAGAGAGAAGAAAAAATTGTGTGAATGATGATCATCCCGCTCCGAAATGTACGCCCCGCTTTCGTCTTGGAAAATCTTGTCTATGTGTATGTACAGCAGAAGGTCAAAAAAATGTGCCCCTCAATCGATGAACGTAAACCCCAGTAGCTACAAACCCCTCGCTCAAGAAAAACTAGGATGAGAAAAAATAATAATATAGTGTGCCACCAGAGGAAAAAAAAAAGACACCATTACAATCAAAATATTCAAGCTAACAGCGGGTATTCCAAAAATCCGAAAATTCCCAAAAAAAAAAAAAAAAAAAAAAAAAAAAACTCTGAAAAAACTGATAATAAAAGAGATACGGAGAGTGTTTAAAATTTTTTTCTACAGTCAGTCTTAACCTTCCGTATGAAGAGGATAATGCATAATCGATGATAACGCCAGTAAAACCACAACAAAAAAAAAACAAGACGAGCTCGAGAATAACCCTAGCTTCGAGCTGTTCGAAGCTATTCAACCAATGCGTTGATGGGAAAAAGTGGAGAAGAAGCGGGATATCCTTGCAGATATGGGTGCAAAACAGCCCTTTCCCGCCAGGCTGGCGAGTCGAGGGCGAAGTCGTTATGCAAATGCAAATGCACGTCTGGGGCTAAAAGAGGAGTTCGAAAAAAAGGTTTTCCATCGATGAAATCCATGTCGTCAATGGTTGAGGAGTTGAGGATAAAAATCGAGACTTGAAAAAAATTGGGTATAATTGGTAATGAAAACCATCGACATGCGTTGTAATGACGAAAGCGAGCAACCAGCAGTTTCCGGGTCCCAGGGTATATCGTCGTGCAATAAAGTTGAATTGATAAACGGAAAAAGTAATATAGTAAACTAGAGCATTAATGTTGTGTAATCGAAAAAGATGTCATAGGTATATTCTTCCGGATAATGTTCTGCGTGCCCATGTCGTGTGCAAATCAGGCTCCATTGGAGACGGCGAGCTCGGATGGATGTTGGAGTGTGTGGCTTTTGGTCCCTGCAGCAGCTGGTTACCATTGTTGCTCGTCCAACCCAACGGGTTTGTCTCACTCCACAAAATGAAACAGACCGCAGAGTCAGAAAGTGGCTGCCTGTGAAACTCGATGCCACGTCGTCGAGAAGAAGAAAAAGGCGCGGCTGATTTTTTTCAATCAAAGGTGATGGGATTCCAGTGTTCAGGTCCTGAGGCCCGTGTTTTGGTGGTTTGACGGGGTGGCAAGACAAAGCGGGCCTTACCCTGCGATGTATCGCTCAGCTTCCCTTGACGCCTCATGTTCATTTCGAGAACGATGACTCGCAGGAAGTCGCTATTCTCGCGGACCTCGCGGTTCCTGGTTATCGGCACTTCGGGAGGCGAGCTGATGATGGTGTGCTTGTAGGTCTCGAGCTGAATAGAGGCAACTATGCTTTCGTTCCTGTCGTTGAATTGTCCTAGTTCTCGTGAGAAAGTCTTCGGGGACGGGTTGAGATATCTTCGGAGTGCGGCCGTCGGTACGTCACTGAACTTGGGTCTCTTCTCGTCGGTGTTGTATTGAGGCGAGATGGAAAGGATGGAGCGTGTCAAAAAGTCGTCGGGCTGAGTCAAGGGTGTCGATAAACTTGAAAAGGTCCGGGCGGCGGAACGTAGGACTCGTAACGAGGCTGTCAGGTTCGATTTGAAGGATAATCTTGAAAACGCTCCCAACTTTTTCTCCTGCTCGGTATAGAGATTCTGGGAGTCGACATATTCGTCCGCAGAAGGATCCGGACGGTCTTGAGTCTCCGGTAAGAGCAGAGGATGGTCGAGGACGCACTCTTCGGGAGGCGAGAAGGTCTTGTTCAGCTTTGTGGTCCGTCGCAAAGGGGAAGGCGTGATGGGAGCGCCCCAGGAGAAGGTGCCTTCGTCATCGTTGGCGAGCGAGGGTATGGACTCTGTGGAAAGTGACCTGATGGATAGGACGGATCTGGGAGGGCTGTTTGCCACCGAATAGTCGTCCAGCAGGTCAGGAGGACTGAGCAAGACATTGAGGAAGGTTTGGGAGTTTGATCGTGTGATGGGTAGCTTTTCGTCCAAGGCGTCGCTCAACGCAAACTCCAACAGACTGGACGGGGAGCCTGGAGATGTCGGACTGAGATCGGAGTTTTTCCTCTGAGGTAATCTAGGTCGCTGACGAGGGCCGTTGAGAATATATTTGGGAGCGCTAGGTCGAAGGGGAATAGAAGTAGCAGCGAGTAATTTGAGAGCTGCGACCGAAGGTACCGAGTTCTCCCTGGTACGTGAAGGTTTCCTGGTGGAGTCCCTACTTCTGGACTGTCTCTTCTTCCCGAAATCCAAAATGGACGGCGACAGGGCCGTGTGGATCGAAGACTTGATGGGAATGCCGACGGGAGCGGCGACGGGGCTTTGTAGTTGAATCATGTTGAGGATTTCGAGGGTCGGAGATGGTCGACCATGGCTTGTCGACGAAGCCAGAGAGAGGGAGAAAGTGAAGGTGTTTGCTGCCCAATGCGGGTGGGCCAAGGGCAGTTCCGAATCTGGTTGGAAATGTGGGTGGATGTCGTCCGATTTCTGGGAAGGGTCGCCAAGGGTCGGGATGGCCGATGGTGATGTCGACTCTGATGACGGCGATAGTGATAGTGATGGTGATGGTGATGAGGATGTCAAAGTGGGTGGCATAATAAAGTAAAAGAGAAAGGGAAGGAAAAGGCAGCGGCGAGGCCTGGTGGCTTTTTATTGAGATGAGAGAGAGGCTGTTGGACAGGCTGCACTGTCAGTGTCTTGCTTGTTTCGGGTGCCTTCTGATAGGCCGGAACCTTCCCACACGACTAAACTGCGAGTTAGTTGTGAGACCGATGATGTCTGCGCTGGCTGGCGGCCAGAAGAAAAGACGAAAGAAGAAAGAAGGGTCCTGACAGGGCCAACGAGAACTACCCGGGTCCCTCAAAGACACCTGCCCGAATGCACAAAGCCGAACAGCAGACAACAGTCAACAGACAAAAGAGAATGATCAGAAAGAAAATCGAAAATAAGGAAATAAAGAAGAGAAGAAGGAGAAAGCAAGGGAATTATTCTAATTATCGTATTGGATTCCTTGTTCTTGCCGACGGGTGCCCACCAGGAAATAATGTTAGTTAGCGGCGGCCTAGTCGGTGTCGTCAAGATACTTCATGTACGCTTATCTCTGACCCGGGCTACCTTCCCTCGAGCTCGTTACTCGCATATCGTGAGATAAACCTGCAGAACACAACTGCGCTCTTAAGATCTTTCTGGGGGCAGACTTTGGGGCGGATGACCACGAGATAAGCCGGCGGTTGCACAATAGTTGTAAATGTTATACTATCGTATCTTTGTGCTCGCCGAGGGATCCGGATGGTCTGTTTGGAATGTACACAACTCTGAAATATAAAGTACCAACGGTCGTCTACGGGGTTTGTAATCCTGATCCATAGTATACTAGCATCCTCAGTCTGCTAGCGTTACAGTACAAGCATACCGAGGAGATGGCCGACACCAGATCATTCACTATCGCCGATCGTAGCGAATTTAAGTATCTGCCAGTCCTCATCTACACTGATCGATCTTTCTCTTATTTTTTTACTTTAATTTCTTACTTTAATTTTTGCCCACAAATCTTAATATTAAATTCGAAATATCTGTTTGTTGAGGCTATTCGATATCACAAATTACGTACCCGACGCTCTCTAATCTAGTGGTACTATCATATTATATTCCCACTAGACAAACTAAACCTATAATTAAAATATCGAAAAAGGGTCTTGTGATGAATCAATCAAGTAAATCCAAAAAGATACAAAAAGCACCCTGATAATTCACTCAGCTGAATCGAATCCCTCGTTCCACTTTCCTCCGCCACGCATGATACGAATATAGAACTCAACCCCTCCTACCCCATATATCCACATCTGCATAACCAAAATATCTCCATTTTTTCAAAATCCGAACGAAAAAGAAAATTAAAAAAAGGTGGGATGCATCAGTATGTCTTTTTCACACCTCCGAACTACAAACCGAAAGTGGGATGTAAAAAAACGTATCTATCCAAGATAAGCCCAATTACTCGAACCGCTTAGTCTTCTTCCCTCCAGATGATCAGTGCGCTGCAGATTACCAACCTGACCCTTCACAGTGGATTTGCCGATTCGAAATCGTGGGGAAAGCAGACGCACGCCCCGCCGCATGCGTCAGCCTGAACGTCGATTATCTTTCGTTTCGTTCGTCCTATTCACGACCCCTTCCTTTACCCCGTCCCTCGTCGGCGAATTGCAAAGACACTCTATGGCTCTCGCATGCTGGCAAGAGAAAATAAATAAACCAACGATTCGAAGGGAAACCCCAGACTTTCGCTAAACCACGCTATTGTTCTGGTGAAGTGCTTTGCTACGACGGTTGTAGTTTGGCGGGAGTCGACAGGTCTAGTCTCGGGACCTACATGTACAGGTACCCTCTTTTTTTGCAACGACCTACGAAAAAGAGATAAAAAAAAGACAGAAATGTGACAGTTTGATGCGATCGATCGTTCAATTCGAATTCGTTTCGTTCCAGGTTGAAAAAGCCTCAATCTCACATCGAAGCATCTTTACAATTAATTCACCAAGATCAGACATTTGGCTCGATTCACAGGACACTTACGTATCAAGAAGCAACTACTTCATCAGGAAGTTGATATGCTGTGAAACCAGCCAGCCCACGCAAAATTTCTTTTTTAACGAAACTGCAGAGTCGACTTCAGATCGCTGGTCGTCGATGCATCCACGTAGCCATTACTTCCCCCCCTCGCTTCCTTTTTCGACGCACAGATATCATACGTCTGCCCCGAAAAGGGTCACCGCCGCGTGCATACTACCGAGAATAGCAAGAAAGAAATGGTATCATCGTCCACCTCACTCGAGCCGGTGATTATTTCCCCTTCGGCGACATGCGGTTCTTGGCCCCCGCGCAAGACCCCAAGCGAGCAGATTCGAAAGAGCAGAGCATCTCTACAAAGAAATCGGAATAAGGTGACCTGTGTTACAAAAACGTGGATTTCTGACAAGGCTGCGAGGAAAAACCCACCGCCTTAGCTTTCGGTTCGGGTCTTGTCATTGGACGAACCAGGTGCCGTGTGGGGGTTCCACCAAAGCAAAGACATTTAGAAATTCTGATTTCTTCAACCGAGACTGGACTGAAAGCCGGGGAATTTCGAATATTCCATTACTTCCATCCTTCCTTGTTCCTTTTTCCCGTTCTGTGTTACAGATATAAACCATCGTGTGAACACGAACCCGATTCGCTTTATCCGATTCGGGTTCATATTATTATCCTCCTAGGCTTTTACTTTTCATCTCTAAGAACAATACGGCAACTGCGTATTGGTTAAACTTTCTCCAGCTCTATAGGGCTTTTATTCTATCCTCGCTCTTTAGCTAACAATTAGTGGTAGTATTCGATACTAACATGTGAGGTTCAGCTAGTTAACTACTACCTCCTCCCGTCATTGCATTGCATCTACGAAAAAACCACGAGGATAACCCCTAAATACCAGGTTTGGACCCATATCCCGCTGGCTTCCATAAGTTAACATATTTTACCAATCCAATGATATTCTATTAAATTCTCATCGTTTCCCGCCTCTGCCGCCCCAGCTAAAAAGAAAGAGTACTTAGTATCGACACAAAAACAAATATAAAATCAGAACGATAAACCGATGTTAAGCGCATACCACGCCATGCCCACCAAAACCCCAACCGCAATGCAATGCTGTCATATAAAAAACAAAAAAAGGTCATCCACAAACAACTATCATTCAAAAGAAAACCTCTAAAAATTCAAAGACCACCTGATATCTTCTCAAACGTCTCCACAAGGAACGTGCACGCTTCGATATCATCACTGCTTACTCTGCCAAATGCCTCAACCCCCCCATATCCCACCGTAACCTCCAGGCTCCACTTCTGAANAAAAAAAAAAAAAAAAAAAAGATCCCCCCTTCCCATCCGTCATTCATCGGCTTTCCATCATCTCCATCAAATAACACGGTTACTCCGCTCCTCTCGCAGCTTCTCATCTAGGTATCTCACCAACCGGTCTCCCAACACTTGAATCTCCGCCTTATACCCAATAAACAGCAGCAGTCGCAGATCATCAGAGTACTCCGCAGCCATAGTAGATGCGTACCCGCTCTCGCGCTGTAACATCGACACCGCTTTCGCCCGGTCGTGCGCCGTCATGGGTAGTAACCCCTGCAGCTCTGGTGCTGTCGGTTGACGGGAGCCAGTAGTAGTAGAACTAAAGCTACAATTATAGCGCGGTCGTTTACTCCTCGGCTCCTGCTCTTCTTCTTCCTCTTCTTCTCGAATAGTAGGTAAAGTAGGAACGCTGTCTCTTCTTCGAACGGTTTGAGACACCGTAGAATTGGAATTGTTATCGTGCTGCTTTCTCTCCGAGTACTCTACTATATCGGAAAATTTAACCCCCAACCGTCGTAGCGTGGGGACGGACATCTGCCCTCCTTGTTGTGCGCCGCTACCAGCTAGCAAACTGCCCATTTTGTACATGGTGTAGATGTCCAACCCGTGCGGATCGTAGTCGACAAGACAGTAGAAGTCGAGGTATTCGTTCTTGGCGTTCTTATTTAGGTATATGTAGCGTGCGAATTCTCTGGTCGCGACGTCCGGGTACCCTTTGCCCTAGTATTCGATACAGAAAGATAAGCATAAGACATTACAAAACTAAAAGCTGCAAGAAGAGGAGAAAGACGGAAGTAGTGAATAAATCCACCTACGCAAAGTAGTATAGGTCGACCGGGGAGTCTCTTCCAATCCCCAGACTCTGCTAAAGTTCTAAAGATTGCCTGTTTTAGGAATTCGAAAGGAAATGGTCAGTAGTGCGAAGTTTTATATCCCGGGTTTGCCACCACGCTGCTCGTTTACCTCCTTCTCGATTATAAGCACCACATCACAGTTTCCAATTCTGACCTTCTCGATATCGGACGATGTGGGGATAAGCACGCCCTTGAACAAAGTTTATATCAGTACTATAGACTGAACCTGGTGGAAGGAAAACATAGTGCGCATACTTCGCCTTCGATATTGCAGTTTATCATGCTCTGGTCGTTTTTGAATATTTTGATATCGCCGCATACCAGGCCTTTAGCGGCGGCCGTCTGGGTATTTTACATGTGAATGCATTAGCTTCCTATTCTAATATAATCTTTTGACGACAAGCTTCGACGGAGATGCCCGGTATGGTTTCTCACGATGTGTAGCGTGCGCCTGGGTACTCCGAGAGCGGAGGCGATATCGTCGACCAGGTTATTGACTACTTGCTGCGATCGGAACAATACCACGTCTTTATAGTATATGTCCCTGAGATAAAAAGATACATCGTTAGCATTTAGCTTCTGGTACTTGCTCGTTAAGTGGCGTGAGAATGCGGCGTAACGATACCTCTTCGTATAGATCTTATCGAGCTTTATAGCTTCCCTAATGAGCTCGAGGACTCTCACAAAGGCGCCTAAGAATACTCAAATCGGTTAGTTCACCATTTAATTCGCCAAGAGAATTTCAGTATGTAGTGCAGTAATGCATACCGAATCGATGAATATCACGATTGCAGGTTCCCGGGTATACCAGCGTCCTCCAAACCCATTTCGGATCGCTTCTATAAACCTCCCACCAATATTAGAAAAACAAGAATGAAATGAAGCCATGGTGAATAACTTGAACAACCGTATATGTAACATCTTCCTCTCATGCCCTCTCAGCTTTATAACCAGCTTCGCTTTGCTAGTTATCACATCCATCCATTCCGAGAAGACGTGATCAATCATCTCGGCCACCCACGCAGACGGTCGAGAGGAGTTATCCCCTTCTTCCCAATTAATCGTAACGACATCGTCCGTTCTACTCCCAATGAGAAGCTTGTGCAGACGAGAATGGAGGTCGAATTCTAGATCATTGGGATCATGATTCGATATAACTTCCTTGCGTGATATTTGTGCGGTTGTTTGCGTTGCGCCGCGAGGTTGACGGGTGATATCGATCCATGAAGTCGATGATTGAACGTCAGAGGGTTGTATGGGATCCGTCGCCGTTTCCGTACGGGTGCAGTCATCCGGGAGGATGTTAGTGGGTACTATCAGCTGAGGTGTTATCAGGTTGATTCGATCATCTGGGTCTGGAGCGTGCTGTTGTTGTGGCTCTGGATCGAGTATATCGTCGGACCAGTCGAAGTAGTTGTCAATCCAGTCATTGTGGTCGCTGACTACCGTTCGGTTCTCGTAGAGGTCTATGACGCTGGAAAAGTCGTTTTCGTCAAAGGACGCCATGATGGGCGCATCTGTTTGATTGGTCTGAGAACTACCGGGTGATACGAGATAATGGGGTAGGTGCGTGCAGATTGATATGCCGTCAAAATCGTTGCAATATTCACATTAAGCGGGTTGATTTGAAGAGTACTCGAGTGATATACCGTTGGATTCTTCTTATTGGTTTTGAAGTGCCCGTGGTATCATAATGCTCTAATACAAGATACTCGTATGATTTAGAAGAAATTAAGACGGGAGGCACCTCATTATGGTGAACCGTACTATAGATCCCGATAATATCCGCATCCTATAAACATATAGCCCGACTACAGATGCAAAAGCTACACTCAATCATCAGACCCATCTATTGACGAGGGTCTCGGGAGCTTCAAGCTAAAATCCACATGCTGTACACTTTGATGTACCGAGCTCGTAGATATGATATCGATGTCTAGAGTTGCATCACAGTTAGACCAACCTTCGAGATCTTGGTTCTGATAGGAAGAACAAACAAACCTTGGCATATAAAACTCTCAATATTCTCCAGCGTTAACCCTCCGCTGCACTCCAACAGTACATTCGACCTCCGAGCCCACTTGGTCTTCAAACTCTTCGCAGCAATTTTGATCCCATCGCTGCCAAAGTTATCGAGCATGACGATATCTGCTCCCGCGGAAATAGCTTCGTCTGCTTCTTCTTCGGACTGTACTTCCACCTCGATCTTGACGGCGAAACCACCAACGGCACGGGCTGCCTGGACCGCCTTTGTTATCGAGCCTATTGCACCAAGCTCAGTATATATCAATCACACTTGTAGCGGTGGGGGTCAAACCTTTCGACCAAACGTGGTTATCTTTCAGCATGATCATGCTACTGAGATCATACCGGTGTGCGTCGACACCGCCAACTAGCATGCCGTATTTTTCGACTAACCGGAACCCGGGAGTTGTCTTTCTCGTCCCGGCTAGGATACCTTGGTATCCGGCTTTTCTGACAATGCGAAGCATCAACCGTGACCTAGAATTTTGGATTAGCTATTTTCCTATCAGATTACCAAGGCAAACACTAATATCGAGAACAAACTTTGTAGCAATGCCGGAGCATCTGGCAAGGGTATTCAGTGCCACCCGCTCACCCAGTAAAATCTTCCTAGCAGGCCCTCGCACTGTAGCACACTTCTTGATAGGCTCGAAGAACTCTCCCTCGTGCATATGCCATTCCACTCTAAATACCACTTAGCATAATCCTTTAATTGCAAATATGACCATAGATGTAAAACTTACGAGCATCCAAGCTGCGCGAACACTTCATTAAAGAAGGGTACTCCGGCCAGCACACCCTATAAAAACAAAATAAGTTAGAAATCCGATCATTTTTCATATTCGTTTAAAACTATAAAAATATCTCACAGCAGTCTTCCCGTACAGCGTCCCGACGCTGTCCTGCTCGCCTACTACGAACCCGCCGTAATCGAACGAAGGACAATCCTCCTGCAGCCAATCGCGAATGGTCTGCTTGTAATTCGTCGGCAGCAGGTGCGTGAGATCGCCGTAGTCGAGCGCCATGTCGAATAGATGGGGTGGGAAGGTATCCTGAGCTGAGCTTGACATCGTGCCCATTTAATTTTTGTTTGTATATACCCGAAAATCGACTGTCGGAAGCAGGCGCAGGGGGTTTAAGTATGCTTTAAGTAGAGTTTTTCCGATAATCCTGGCGGTTAACTTCGGCTGGCGTGCGCGTGTTGGGCGTTACGTTTTTGATAATCGATCTTTAGCTATTTTAAACCTGTTTTTTGGATTTAATTATTAATTTCGGTCGACGGCCGGGTTTCACTTTATAGTTGCCGATTGATGTTGATTGATTCTGGGGTAGGAATAATGGTGGTCTTGGTTTGGAGGTTAAGCTAAGCTTGGCCGTTTGGCTTGTGATATGTACGTTTGTTCGTTCGTTCGTGTATGCACGCACATGCAGGCGATGAGATTCAGGTTCCCCGCGTTCATGCATCACAAGACAGCACACCGCGGCGGTTTGACACGAATCCCACGTAACCGCTAGCTCACTCGAGCTATATTGATATCATCCCGGGACTCCTGATATCAAGATCGCATCTTCGGCTTCATTTGGGATTGTTGTTCCAGCCGGGTAATGCTATGCGCCTTCAGCGGATGCAATGGCAGCACCTGCATCTTCCAGGCCGACCCGGCTGGTCTTCCGGCCCTACGAAACCCGCCCGAACGTAACAACAACAACACCGCCAGGCGAACCGCACGCTCCATCGGGCGACCATGGCGGGGGCGAAAAATCAGATGACTACGGCATCGACTTTGAACTCGACGATGACGACACCGAAGCCATCGAGCAGGTATTCGCCGAATACACCCAGAAACTGAACGACAGGCAGAAGAAAGAAAAGTTTGTCCCGACAGAAAACCTTCCCGCCGGCCAGAAACCACCATTATCATCATCATCACACGAGCTAGACAAACCGCCCTCGTCGAGCCAGCGCTCGCGCCAGGTCGAGGTCGAAGAGGAACCGAGGGAACAGGAGGACTATCACGACTCGTACGCCCTCGATGCTCTTCTCGATCTCGAATACGATGATGCGGAATTACTCGCCGCCCTTGTGGCGCAGGACCTACCCAGCTCTCAATCACAATCACAACCACAACCTAAGGGCGAGAAGTCTCTACTCGCACTACCACCACCACCATCACAACCCTCCGATGTGTACTGGTCGAGCTCCCAGGAGGACCGCGATGGCGACGAGATTGACCGGCAGGTACTTTGGGAGTATGACCAATGGATTAAGAGAACAGGTTACGACGAATCCACCGGCAAAACAAAGGGTATACAGCAGTTCCAGATTGGACTTCACATCTCGGTATTAGAAAACAGAAACGCTGATATTAAATATTTGCAAAGCGTATAGATATCCGCGACGATACACCGGAAGAACGAGAAGTCCGTTTAGTCGAGAAGGAGAAGGAGGAAGCATACGCCAAATCCCTGCAGGACTCGGGTACACCGCCGCCGATTGAGGAAGCGGTGGAGGATACCCGGTCGCCCCTCGATCGTTGGCGTTCCAGACGTGGAAATACGAAACTGTCGGTGTCTGACTTGCTGTCGAATATGTGGTGCGAGCAGCAGTATTATTATACTCTGTTACAGGGCTTCAAACGGCGAACTGCGGAGATGCAGGCTGGAACGAAGATTCACAGGGAGATGGAAGAGCAGGTGCACACCGTGGTTCCTGTGATTGTTACGACGTTACACGACAAGTGGGGGGTTAGGATATGGAATATGATACAGGGGATGGAGAGTCTACGGACTTCGGGATTGACGAGGGAATTGGACGTATGGGGGTGGATTGATGGTGTCTTTGTCAATGGGGTTATCGACGAAGTTAATTTTACAAAATTTGAGAAGGAGAGTCAGGAGAACGATCAGGCTGAGAAGATCGATGATAAGAAGGAGGAATTGGAAGTATCTTCCACGAGTAATGTTACGGAGGCGATAATTACGGCAGCAGCCGCTTCAACAGATGGAGGAGTACCTGAAACACCGAGGAAGAGAGGTCGTCCGAAGAAGAAACAAGAAACAACTTCGCCCGAACCTGAAACTCCGAAACAGCAGACGTCAATACTGGACTTTATAACACCGAGTCCGAAGAAATCCCGTGCGAAGGGCAAACTAGCCTACGTTTTGGATCTCAAAACTAGATTCTCATCGAGCATTCCCGAACCTGGATCCTCGCAATCCAAGTCTGTACATTTTCAACTGATGCTCTACCGCCAGTTGCTCAATGATATGATCAAGGCGACGCCCAAATCAATGGTTAAGAAACTTTGCAGTCACAACGACCTTCCGATCGACGAACCTTTTTCGGATCAACTTATAGCTGAGCTAGGAGGGATGAATAATGAGACGGAACCGGGCACCGATGAGTTGACACTACTTCTTGAAAACAACTCTATCGGGAAGCTTTACGCACTCTATCACAAGAAGCTGAAGCAGACAATCAGCTCGATCGCGCCAGAGTTGACGGTTGTGTACAGGTGGCAGAAGGACGGAAGATTCTTAGACTCCGCCGACTACATGGCGGATGACGAAATGCTCAAAGAACACGTCCGCAGTGTAATATCGTGGTGGAAAGGCGAGAGGGCAACTGTCGGCGTGCAGATCGACGAGGCGTGGAAGTGCAGAAAGTGCGAGTTCGGAGAGAACTGCTCCTGGCGGCTGCAGCAGGTCGAACAGGCGATGGAGAAGATGCGGAGCAGGCGGAGGGACAATATGGTGTGACCCTGGCGTGTACAACAAAGCCTGTATTAAGCCTTTTCAACATAGCATTTTTCCGTTTCCACACTTGTTTTTCTGCATGTCCATCAACGGCTCGGATTTCGAATTCTGGTTGTTATTTTTCTTGCAGTACGAATTCCGGCCATTTTCAGGGTCTTGGCGTAATTTTCCTAATATGCTTATTTTTGCCCCGTCGCAGTTTCGGCTACGCTCTCCACATTGCATATTTCTTACTCGAAAGCCAGGCAGCTCAACCGGTTTCTCACCCACTCTCCTTCTAGCTTCTAGCTTCACTGTCCTTCTCACATCGCCAATCAGGGAACAATCCTCACGCTCGTTTTTCCGAGACCCTCACCGGTAGGGCTTGACCGAAACCATGGGCGACCAAGGAGAGGGAGAAACCTTTCTGTATTCGAGCTGGATCGCCTATATTGCAGCTGTTGTCGCGGTAGTTTGGTACGTCGTTATCTGGCTGATCGGCTTGGTTGGCCACGCTCGAATGTAAGTTCGCCGTCCTCAGGATTCATCATCTAATCTTGAAAGTGCATGATGCAGCTTCCGGGACTGACTCTACAAAAAACAAACCTCAACAGACGCACAACAATCACCCGTCCGCTGGTCACCGGCAGCTCGAGAGCAGAAGTCGTATCCGCAACCCTCGGCCCGCACAAAGCGCCAGGTGTCACGATCCTTCGACCGATCAAATCCCCAGGAATACTACAAACCGAGCCGCACCTGGTCGAATGCCTTCTCTCATCCGTACGACAGCGATACCCCCGATTCGAGCTTGTCCTCTCGGTAGCTGAATCGGACGATCCCGCCATCCCTGGCATCCGCCAATTGATCCGCGACAACCCCGACACGGATGTGAGCCTGGTAATCGGCGACGAGAAGATCGGACTCAACCCCAAGATTAATAATCTTATTCGCGGCTGGCGAAAAGCAAAGTACGATATCGTGTGGATAGTTGACTGCAACGTCTGGCTGGACCCGGGAGCGATGGGACGGGCGGTGGACGTGCTGCTCGGGCATCCGTGGGACGAGAAGAAGCCGGCCAAGAAGGCGTCCCGACGACCGGCGAAATTTGTCCACCACCTGCCGATTTGCGTCAACACAACGGGCACGGAGGAATTCATGATACCCTGGACCAGCCGATTCGATAGCTACGGGTGCGCGCTGGAAGAGGCGTTTTTGTCATCCTCGCATGCGAAGTTCTACACGGGGATCAACACGGTCGCGATCGCGCCGTGCATATTGGGCAAAAGCAACATGTTTCGAAAGTCGCATCTGATGGAGTTGTGCCCGAAAACACCGTACTCGGAGGGTGGTATCGCCTCGTTTTCGGAAAAGCTGTGCGAGGACCATCTGATCGCGGAACAGCTTTGGAATTACAGCGTCAAGGACGACAACAAGTATGATAACGAGAACGGGACGAGTACGGGCCTGATCAAGCACGCGCTGTTGAACGAACCGTGTTTTCAGCCGATGAGCGGGATGACTATCGGGGACTACTGGGCACGCCGCAGCCGCTGGCTGAAGGTGCGTAAGTTTTCAGTTTTGGGAGCGGCGTTGGTGGAGCCTGGGACGGAGAGCTTTGTTGGGTCGTACGTTGGCGGAGTAGGGCTGAAGTACTTGGAGCTGCTGCCGGCCAGATGGACGGTTGGACACTTTTGGTTGGCGAGTGTGGCGGTCTGGTGCGTCGGGGACTGGCTGCTGTATCGGGATATTTTCAGGTATGCGACGGTCGACCGGGAAGATGCGAATTGTCCGGTATGGCTGAAGATGGGGAGGAGGAGAAGTGTGCTCACATGGTTCCTGCAGTGGTTCGGACGAGAGGCGTTGGCCTTGCCGATTTGGTTTAATGGGATGTTCCGGGGGGATGTGAACTGGCGGGGGAACGACTTTTCGGTTACGGTAGGGGGGATCAGGCAGGGCCGTTGATTCGAACTCTGACGACCCTGCTTTTTTCTATACGATGATCACTGCATATCGGTTTACCGTGCAGGTTTTAGAAGCTTCTGCCCGTATTTCTGTCTGCATGCCTACTACCCGGGTTTCGTTCTTTCTTGTTTCAAAGTTTCCTTGATTCTTGTGTATGCATTTTGTAGAGCAGGCGTTTCTAGAAGTGAGCATTGGGAGGAACGGGGCGAATACCAAGCCGTCTTGGACACGGCACCTGCAACTGGGTTTAAATACGTCTACGAAGGGTGCCCCCGCAGACGATAAGGATGAATAGGGTGTTTCATGTTTCACGATTGTTAGAACGGTCTCAACTGGAGGTAGTTTGCAGTTCGTTCCAGCTGGAAGCGGCGCTATCTCACAACGGGGCGTGATAATCAGTGTATCTTGGTGCGGCCGGTGTCTGCTCCGGGAAGGCCCAGCCGACGACCAGTCCAGCAGATGGAAGTAATCAACTGCGCAGCTAAGGGGTCCACCTTGGCCGCCGCGAAATGACAGAGACAGGACCGAACAGCTTGGGCTTAGCCATTCTATTCTAATGTGAAACAGGAATCATTCAATTACATAAACGAATATAAATATAAATATAACAGCCTCTTGAAAGGGCATTCTGATTATACATTCTATCCAACCAGACACACATATTCTTTTCGGTATTAAAAACTCGAATCAACCGGTCGACTTGCTTCTCGCCCGTTCTGCCCTCTTTCGGTTTCCAAGACGAGAACTATTCGGGTATTTCAATTATCGTCCAACTCTCTCAACATTTTTCCCACCTCTCTCTTCTTATTTCTTTCATCTTTCTATTCTTATAACCGAACAAAACCTTATAACGGAATCTCAGTTTTAAACACCCCACAGATACATATAATAATATAGACATCGATACCACACCGCACCGTACCCACCTCGGTGCATCCGTGCTTGCTCGCTTCCAATGGGTCGTCCAAGGGTACGTCACACACGCCACGCTGCAGGCTGCTCTGATCTCCTAACTTTGTCGCCTCCAACACACAGCTAACCCTCGTCTTTCGTCCAGCTCATTCTCGTCATTCGCCATGCGCAAAGCGAAGGCAATCGTCCGTATACCCTACACTTCTTGAAGAAACTTTATTCACGCTGCTGATACTTCGTTCTTTTCTGTGTAGAAAATAAGGCGATACATCAAACCATTCCGGACCACAGAGTCAAACTCACCCAGTTCGGCCACGAACAGGCACGTGCCGCAGGACACAGATTGAAGGACTTGCTTGTGCCCGAGGATACGCTACAGATCTATACTTCTCCCTATCGTAGGACGAGGGAGACCACCGCGGGCATCGTTGAGAGTCTGGGCGACCAGTGGAAGGAGAAAACAACTGTTTACGAGGAGCCGCGGATTAGAGAGCAAGGTTGGTCCCTTACCATTCGAACTGTATATTTCTTTAACAAATGAGACCTCGCTGACAATAAATTGGTCATGTTAGATGTAATACCACCATTCCATACTGTTTTCTTTCGCCACCCAGTAGGCGGATTCCGGTGTGATTTATATACTGACTAAGATTTCTATAGTTTGGAAACTTTCAAGGCTGCTCCGCTTACCAAGAGCGAATATGGCAGGAAAGAGCCGCATACGGTCATTTGTCAGTGGATCCCACCAGTAGATTGTTTAAAAAGACGATTACTAATCATTTTTATATATATATAGCTTCTATCGAATCCCTAATGGCGAATCGGCAGCAGATGCCTACGACCGAGTGAGCGGCTTCAACGAGAGTCTGTGGCGTCAATTCGCAGAACCGGACTGCCCGAGCGTTATTATCCTCGTGACACACGGTCTCATGACGCGAGTCTTCCTGATGAAGTGGTATCGTATGTACTCTTCTGCACACCTCACAAGTAGCAGGAGCTTGGCTAATGCCTAATGACCAGATTACACCGTCGAAGAATTCGAAGACTGGATGAACATCGAACACTGCAAATTCGTAATCATGCGCCGCAACGAACGGGGAAAATACGATCTCGAGACTAAACTTCGCACGTGGACCGAATACGGCAAACAACTGGAGGAAGCGGCGAAGAATAACCCCGAAGTAGCAGCGCAACGAGCGGCCAAACAGAAGAAATTCCAATCCATGCGCAAGAAATGGGGCGGTTGTCCGGACGGGTGCACTCACGGCCAACAAGCGTGGAACCAACCGTCCTTCGAACGGCAACATTCGGGCTCCATCGCCGCGGTAATCGATCAGAACGATAAAGACGTCATTGAGAAGGCGATGGCGGGTAATCTGTGCTCCAACTGTGGGCACGATGTCGTCCGCACGAAAAGCAAGAAGTCTAACAGACCGATCGTGCGGGTTGAGCCGCCGCCGCCGCCGCCGATTATCGATTCATCGGACGATGAGTCCGCGCGGATGAGTAACGATTCGGATTCGCATTCGAAGTTACATTCGGGGATGATGATCCGTGGACGAGACGGGGGTGGGAGTAAAAGCGGGTTTAATAGCGATTATGAGGCGGAGGATGAGATTGATAGTGAGAGGGAGAAGCAGGAGATCGCGGAGGAGAATTATCGGTTGTTGCAGGCGAAGAATGAGAAGTTGGGGGATATGAAGAGTGATTCGGACTGGTCGAAGGATTCGGAGGGGAGTGGGTTTAAGAAGAGTCGGTCGGTGGGGGTGTGAAGATATTCTTTACGGAGTTGCATTTGAGCGTTTTTTATTCGATTTCTTTTTATATCAATTTTTACGATATGCCGCCTGGCTGTGGGGTTTGGGTATACCGTGTTTAATGATACCCGGCGGGCTTTTTAATGTTACGATCTTACGCTTGCTTAGAGCACTTTAGACCAGCTTTGTTTTTGTTTCTTTCTTTGTAACTTCTCAGTTGGAGGAGTTTTCTGGCGTTTTGTTTCTTCCGGCCGAAGCGTCCTTTCATCTGATTTTGATTTTGATTTGATCCCCATTTTTATACAAAAGAAATACATTATAAATCATCATTTCCTTCATAAGCTTTTTGTATACTCCCCGAATAGAGAATAAAATGGTATCTCGGGAGTAATAATATACACAAAATACCAACGTGATTAAATCCACAGAACGCCATTCCCATACACTCCCGACTCGTACAAGAATAACCCAACCAGCATCTTCACTTGTTCTCAAAAAACTCCTCAACCCGCTCCACCAAATCTGCTTTCTTGCCAGTAGACGATAATCCTTTAGAACTCAACCAATCTTTTAATACGGCGACGGTCATCTGTTCGGCATATCCATTAGTATCAAGAGACCACAATATAATACCGGTTGAGTATGAATTGGACAAACCTTGCCGAGCGTGTTCTTATCAAACGCGAGTCTCATTTCCTTATCCGCATTTCCTGGTCCGGAATTCCCATCGACTTCCTTCTTAACCTTCTTCACTGCTACTCCTGTAGCGGATTCGCGACCTCTCTTCGTGCCGTGAATCTCTACCTGTGCTGGCCTGGATAGTCGGAGTTCGCCCATACACTGCTCCAACGCCTCTCCCCAGTCTTCAATCAGACTTCCTGCGTGCTGATTTTTTTTTTTATAAAATTAGCTCCTATATTCTGTAGATTTCTCCCAGCTTCTGAGAGAACGAGAGAGGATGCTTACCTTTTGAATGTTCTTATACTTTGGCAGCGTCTTATCTTCAAACTCCTCCGGCAGCTCCTCTTCCAACGCGATCGATTCGAGCACTTTATAATGCTTCTGCAGCGCCGGATTCGGGTACTTATCCGGTACGTAACCCCTCGGCATGTGTAACTGTCGGATCACATCCTGCATCCTATCGATGAGCGAATTAGGCGCAACGATGTGCGGGACTTCAGGGTTCTGCCGAATATCGTCCACGAACGGCAGCGGGATGATAAACAGTCCCTGTGGTTCAACTGACGGCCAGACGGCCGCCATCACGGGAGCGGCGTTACGGCGGACGATGAACCACGCGATTCCCATGAGTTTGCTATCTAGTAATTTCTTGCGTAGAGCCGCAAAAGTACGCGTTGAACCCGTGTAGTCGTCCTCACTCGGGTAGATGAACATCGGCGGACGCATGTTATGCCAGAATTCGAGTTTGGATTGCGGTTTGAAACCCAGGATTCGGATAACAGGATCACCGAAGTATCGGATCTTTTTGATTTCTTCGTCGCTGAAACTTACCGTTTCGCCACCGAATTTGTACGCCTTCCGGATCTGATCCGGGTTCACTTCTTGGGCGGTTTCTTCGACCATGCGGGTCGTGCTTCCCTTGACTATTTGTAGGGTTTCGCCGCGCTCGTGGATGAAGTGCGAACGGGAGGGTTCCACGCGCTTGTAGAGGAGGTAGCCCTTTACGCCGATGGTGAGACCTTTGCCGATTTCCATTTTGGAGGTGAAGAGGGCTCTCCGCGGGGCTTGTTTTGCTGTGATCGCTGCTAACATTTGTTCGTACCGGCCCTCGGCGTCGGTGTGGCTGGCGGCGTCTTCGGAACCCGGGAGGTTGTCGGTGTAATCGCCCGTGTCATACATGACGTCGGCGTAGAAGAGGGTCTTGTCAAATTCGTGGGTCGGGGTGGAGATGAAGAAAGGCTCGATGCGGACGCCGAGGTCGTAGAGATCCTTTGCACGGGTTTGGGCGGCCGTGCGGGCCTTCTTGTCGGCTTCGGGGTTGTCATTGTCTGTTATGATGAACAGACGGCGCGAATTGAAGTTTGCGGCTCTGGTGGAGTGTTAGTAAGTAGTGATTGATGTTTTGAGGAGCAAATTGGATTGGTACTTTGTGGTGAAAAGGTGGTTGGCGGCGAAGAAGACGCTTGCCATTGCGGCAGGTGCTTCTGATGGTTTAAGAACTGCTTCTAATTCTTCCGGGTCTGTGGTATCCCCGTGTAAGCCTCTCCAACCTCATTCTATTGTGGTATGGTTTGAGCGTACTGTCCAGAAGATACTTTAATTCCTTGATACTCGCGGCATCGGGGATATCCAGGTCCATCAAGAGATAGCAATTCGGATAGCTGGAGGTATTCCCGTCTCCATATTTCGTCTGCTCCGTTCCGAACAGTAGGATTCCCATCATATCATTGGGTGTGGAGATGATGCGGTTCTTGAGGACGTCTTCGGCACATCGGAGGGCAGCTTCGGCACTGCTGTATCGGGTTTTCTTGTTCTTCTTCTTTTTCGCACTGCTATCGACGTCCATGTCGTCACCTTCGCCGGGAGGAGCAATCATGGAGTTGGAGACCTCGATGGCGAACAGAGTCGCATCTTTCTGGGCTTGGTATTCCTGGAGACTGTCAGCGGTGGTTTCGATTGAAGCAGAGGCTGGCGGTCAACTCTTACCGTCTCATCTCTGTTTTCATCCTCGTCGCCGTCATCAGCGCCATCAGTGCCTGAATTCCATTTCTTCTCTGTAGACATTGCTATTGGTTATGGTATAAGATTGTTAACCTGGTTAAAAGCTGACGGGAGAACGGTCTTTTTATTGGGTTCTGTGGAGGGAAGACGTGAATGCGTCACGTCTGAGACCAACACCAAAAGCGCAGTCACCAGGTCACGTGCCGCGGACATGACTCCCAGCCAAGTTCGAGGGTCGCTCGCGGTTATGAGGTAGCATTGTAGCCGAAGCATCTATATTTATTATGAGAGCTACTACCTGTCCAAGTCGGCCTCCTGGGATGTCGTGTGTCGAATGTCGTGAAGTCGCACGCTCTGGTGCGCAGATGGGCGACATGTTTGGCGGGGGCTCAATAGCATGACGTACGCAACTAACCAGCCACGAACAACGTCCTAACGATACCTCGACCAGCTCCTATTACCAGCGCCGGACCCAGATATAATACCCTTTGCCGTCCTGACTTTTTCACATCACTCGCAGCCAACTTGTCCGACATCTCGACTTTTTCTTTCTGGAAAAAACCCCCAAGCTCAAAGCTGCAGTTACTAGCATATTAGCAGGTCACGGGCTTTACCGAGGCTGGACATCCCACCAGGCATCCCTGCCAGGCCTGGCTCTCAACATCTTCGCTCCCCCGCCGCCGTATCCTTCAAACCCTGGCTTCCGTGACGCTCTCGAAGCGTCAAATATACTTAGCACATCATGGAAGATATCACGCCGACATCGTGGCCGAGTAACGAGCCTTCTGGGAGTTCCCAGCTGCCCTACGACCAGGAACCTCAGGCTGGTCCGAACGCCGACAAGCTCGATTTAGCAGGTGTGCGCTTCGGCAGGCTGGTCTGCCATGTATCAGATCCTCAGAAGGAGAACGATGGCACCAAAGATGCATTCATGTCGTATTTGGTTATGACGGAAGTATGTTGAACGGTTCTTTAAGGGAAAGCGCTCCCGCCTGTCGAGTTTTACTGACAAAAGCACCTTGATCTCGACTTCAGACAGACTTTCCCACATTCCAGAAATCTCAAGTCGGTGTCAGACGGCGATTCACCGACTTTGTATTCCTATACAAATCTCTCCACCAGGAACATGCAAACTGTGCTGTCCCACCCCTTCCTGACAAGCAGCGGATGGGTGCGTATAGAACCTCCCTTCTATCTTCCGAGATACCACTAAAATAACGACACAACAGAGTACGTTCGGGGCGACCGCTTCGGGTACGACTTCACCAACCGTCGCGCCGCATCACTAAATCGCTTCCTCAAACGATTAACCCTCCACCCGGTCCTTCGGAAAACCCCGCTCCTTACTATCTTTCTCGAATCGCAAGACTGGAACGCACACATGCGCAACCGATCCGCACGTCTCTCCAACGCCTCCGATAACGGCGTCTTCGACGGTCTGACGGATACCTTTCTGAACGCTTTCTCCAAGGTTCACAAGCCGGATAGGAGGTTTATCGAAGTTCGAGAGCGGGCCGATAAGCTCGCCGAAGACCTGACACACGTATCCGGGGTGTTCGCCAGAGTGGTACGGAGGGAAGGAGACTTGGAACTAGATTACGCCGATCTCGCCACGCAGTTCCACAAAATTGAGGATTTGGAACCCAACCTGCGGGCTTATCTTAGGATATTTGCAACGGCGGTGGAAGAAACGGCAGGTGGGGTGAGAGACTTGAAGGAACATTCTGAGCAGCATTATTTGACATCCCTGAAGGATATGGATGCCTACATCGCGTCACTTAAACAGCTATTAAAACTACGAGAGCAGAAACAGTTGGATTACGAGGCTCTAACGGAATATCTTACCAAAGCGGCGCTTGATCGAGACATGCTAGCCTCGCAGCCCCCCAACTCATCGGGACCGGGAGCGACTGGATTCTTTAGGAGTAAAGTGGAAGATATGAGGGGGGTGGATCACGAGCAGTCGAGAAGAGAGAGGATCAGGAAGCTTGAATTGAAGATCGATGAGTTCACACGGGAAGCCGAGGATGCCAGGAAGCAAACGGAGGCGTTCGACGAGAGTGTGGTCAGGGAGATTGATGACTTTGAGAGAATCAAGACGATCGAATTTAGAGATACGCTCGGGGATCTAGCGGTGGCGAATATAGAATTTTATAAAAACCAGATTATGGTCTGGGAGAAGATGTTACAGGATTCGGAGGGTTGATGGGGAGCTTGGATGGATCTTAGGCGGAACTGGTAATGTAGGGCACATACTTTGTACAGCCTTTGCTTTCGAATTTGCATTGCATCATATGCTTATTGGAGGACTGTACGATTTTGCTGCTGGTAATGTGATATAGCTTGGAATGAACTAATAATATCAATATTTACTTAAGTACTCTTCGCAAGAATAAATAGTCAAGCCATGAGGCTCTGTGAGCTCCAGAGATGGCTGAGCTTTGCTATGTTGAAGCGTGCAGTGTGACAACACAATATTTACCACATCCACTCCACTATCACGACTTTCGCGTCTCACGATAACCTCCCCTTCACATCCCATCAACCGTCCTTTTGCCGAACCCAACTGTATTACCTAGAACTATCAATTCGCTACTTACCACCTGGTCCTCGGTATACCCGAACCAATTTCATCTCATCTTTCCTTCAAATATCTTCTTTGACCTCATCCAGCCTCCACAATGGCAACTACTAACCAATCATTCGCCATCGACAAATACTCCTTCTGTGACATACACATGTCGAGATACGATGCAAAGCCAACGTGGAACCATCACGCTGCTCGAGATCATATTTACTTAGTTTTGAACCATGAGGGTCCTCTTGAGCAACCGTCGGTACCTGGATTTCCATATATGAACAAGCTGACGCTGAAAATTATCTGGAGAGCTGAGACTCTGGTGACTGCCCATCTGCTATGTCGACATAGATTGTTACTAATCACGTCTTCGCCGAATGGGATAGGAGTCGATGAATATTTCTGATATCATCAGTCAGAAGGACGTTTATGTTAATGTACCGAACATTGTCTGCATGATTCGTTCTCCCTCTTTAGCTCTCAAATATGTCGATGTGCGAGCGCGCAAGGTGGGTTCGGTTTGCTGAACTATGAGATCTCTACGCTAACAGAGAAATACTACCTAGCTGCGAAGAATGCAAGTCCGATTTCTCAGGCAAGAGGATTTCCAGGCTGCTATGAATATCTTGGAGCAGATTGGATGTCCTATACAGCTTCATAATGTGGAACCTGTACCAGCTCCCCAGCCACAAACCTTGAGCCAGCACCATACGAGGCCGAATACTGCCAATTCGCTGGTTTCTAACCAATACTCACGGCCAACTACTTCCATGTCCCACTTTGGCGGTGTGGCTCCCGTCGAAAATCGAACTCCTCTCTTCCCGCAGATGACAGAGATGGCAACAGCCTACACTCCTCATAGACAAAACTTATCCAGACAAGTTACATCATCATCACAACATAACCAGCTACCATATGGCCAACCTCAAAACCAATTGGTCGTCCAAAACGAGGCAACTCGACTCATGACCGAGGGGGTCTTCAACTCCAGCCCTCCTGTTCTATTCCGTCGCCAACCGTCCAACATCAGCATCCAAGACGCCTATCTCCAATACCAACACCAGCACCAAGCTTCTTTCGAAGACCATGTAGAACACCAAATCCCCCTCGCGTCTCACCAACTTCAGCCCCGTCTCGCTCCTTCAAACCAGTCCAACCTATTCGATCACCCTTATCACGCCCACATCCGACGTGGAAGCTCAACCACCGGCTCTTTTATCTCTCGACCTGACAGCGGTACGAGCTTATCCACGTCAGTTCCTGTCTCCCGTGGCACTGTCACATCGGCTGGAACTTTATTCGGACCCAGTAGCCAGATTCCAAACCTGCTACAAGTCGATCGGTTTCCCGCATCTCAACATCAAATTGTTGACACGCAGCCCTCACAAATTTGCTATGAAGACCATACTGATGAGGAGAGTATCCCGCCACCTCGCCAGCTACCGGACTTTGAAAAGATCAATAAGGTTTCTGGCGATAAGGCGCTCCCTAGTTCTTCCTGTGGGAAGATAACCCTCCTTTTGAAGAGTACCAAGAGTGGGAGTGCGACTGCGAACTCTCGGAAACGGAAGGCCGAAACTGAAAGTGCGGAGCCGTCCGCAACTGCACCTCCAGTAACCGCAGCCAGTACGACTACACAAAGCGAGAAGCCAATTGAAAAGAGCACGGCAAGGGGAGCGAAAGCCGCTCCTTCTGCTGCTAGAAAGCAACCTGCCCCAAAGAAACCCCCTGCAAAGAAACCACCCGTAGCGAAACCTGCTGCGCTGAAGCCAATTGCATCAAAGCCCACCGCACCAAAGCCTGCAGTGGCCCCCAAGCCAAAGAAGCAAAAGACATCCACACAAACTACGTTAACTACCAAAGCTACCCAAGTAGTCACGCCCAGTAAAGAAAACCCAATACCCATCTTTGTTGAAAATACTCCAACAAGGTCACCCACCATCTCGCCTTTGAAGCCTTTACAACCCGCATTAGGATCGAGACTCAACGCACAACAGCCACCTGCTAGATCGCCCAATCTTGCACCAGGGAACCAAGAGTCTCCGAGGCCAGGGGTTCTTTCCGGGTTTGACATTGACATGATTGATGAGAACTTGTTGGCACAGATGATACACAGTGACGAGCACCTGAAAATGGTACAAAGGTTGGAGAAGGTTTGGAATAAAGTGGGGTTCGGTCTGAGAGTCAAGTCCAGTGGGCTTTTTGGAAATGATGCTTTTGTTACTGGAACCGGAGGGAAATAGAATTACCGACATTGTAGACTTTGCAGAATTTTTTATTTTAATTTAGAAGCATAGAGCGTGTGGATTGGCTTTTCTGGAAACTGTGGAGAAGTTGAAGCGCGCTTGGTAGTGAAATTTGGAATAATGTTGTTAAGCTAAGAGGCGTTTTAAGAATCCAAAAACTCGAATTTCGGGCCAAAATACTGTTGGTGCACGGTGTATATAGGAACTCCAATTACATGATCGTGCTGCGGTGCTCAATCTGTATACACCCTGCGAGAAAAGTCTTTTCCCATTCTGGTGACGCTTTGGTTATGTATCCGAATCGGCCGTATATCCTCTGCTGCCTTTTACACACTGATTACCTTCAGCAAAGCCGTGGATTTGAAGAGATTTCTGTGTCTCGTTTATTAGTTAATTCAGCTGCTCCTCGTCGTATGCGTACAAGCCACAACGGCAAGCGCACAGTTAAAGTCTAATTTTTAATTCTTGCGATATATGTTACTATGCCCCATTCCTATAGATTTTGAACGAACGGACTCACCTAAATTCACTAACAAATGATCATGAGCTTGCCCAAAAAGATACAAAACCAAAGCTCGCCATGACGGCTGGCTTGTTCTCTTTTCGGTTGCGGACCCCAAAACGGCATTCCGAACGAGGAAACTGACCAATGACAGGCCATCCCGGTCGCATATCATTAACCTCATCGGCTGCAACAACACAAATTCTCCAACCACCAAGCTGGCTGCAACGCTGTCAATGGTAATTCGTGCTCGAAACAGTCCACTCGTACATGCTTGGCGCCAGGTACTTTATATGCGCCGCCAGTATGACCGATTCCGATACCACCTAGATATGCTACCTGTTCAAGACTTTTTAATATAGGATGCCCGAGTTATTGACTATAAGAGAAGCGCTAAAATGAATACTTGACTGCTGTACTTACCGTACCGGAAAACTCAGCCCTTCGAATACCCTCGATAGTAAGGCAGGCTATGGTGACCAGATGTCGAAATTATGGCATAACGGTTAACTCTGCGTCTGGATCCTAAAAAGTTGGTTAATTATTGGATTGGGAAGTGAGAGAGGTTAAGTTTATATAAGAAGGGTGGACTGCAAGTTTGCCTCTCCGTGAGCCTTTTTTGTCCTCCACGAACGTTCATTCTCTTTCGATCGTGTCTCGATTAAATTGCTAACCGCCACTCTTTCGGTAGCAGTATACGGTCATTCTCTTGCTATTAGTTGACTCTTCAGTCGGTTTGGGACTTTGGAAGTGTTATATTACATTCATTCATTCATTCTTTGTATACTAAGTAGTCGGTGAACTTTTGTCATGGGAAATCTTTGAAAATGAAAGTCAGCGTACCTCTCGTTTCGGCTTTTCTCTTTGGGTATGTATAAAATAGCTACTTAGTACCCTTCTTCATACAAACTTCTAAGGAATGGAATAAGTTACTGACTGGTGTTAAAATATAGTGCCCTCCCACTCGCACTCGCATACCCGCCTCAGCAGCAGAAATGTACGACCAAAACCACATCCCTGACCAAATGGGTCACCAAGACCAAAACCGAGAATGGCAAAACCGTCTACAAGACCACAACCCTCATAAAGGGTAAGACGGTGACCAAAAACCTTCAAAAAACCATCACCGTCTCCACAAAGGTCAACGGTCCATCGTCCGGTTCCGGCAACGATAAAGGCAGCACAAGCCAGGGAACCACCGGCTCGAGCTCCTCGTCCTCGCCCTCCTCCAGCGTTGCTAGCGATGGGGGTACCACAACGGATATCAGCATGACGAGCACGTCCACACAAGCTGTTCTGGATTCCGTCGTACCGATCATATCGCTCGATGACAAAGGGTACACGCACTACTTTTATGTCACCAACGGGGGCGGTACATCCACCGTTCCGTTCACCGCGCCTACGGATAGTGGGTTCGTTAGCACTTCGCTCTCTATCCTTCCTGATACCGTGGCAGGGATGGCATCGATCGATGCCAGCGGGTGGACGCACTTCTTCTGGGTCACGAAGGACGGCGGCACGTCGACCGTTCCGTTTACTCCTCCCACTGCCACCGCTACGGATTCCACATCCACCACCGCTACGGACTCCGCTACGGACTCCACATCCACCGCCGGTACAGATTCCGCTACAAGTTCCACGTCCACCGCCGGCACGGATTCCGCTACGGACTCCACATCTACTACCGCTACGGACTCCGCTACGGGTTCCACATCTACTACCGCTACGGATTCCGCTACGGGTTCCGCATCTACTACCGATATCTCCATGACGAGCACGTCGACCGCGTCGACCACCTCCGCCACCACTATAGAGGACAACATCGCCATCGGGCTCTCCGTTGACGATAACGGAAGCACCCATATCCTCACGCGGACTATTACGGACGACGTCAACGCGACCCCGACGGGATCCGCTGCTGCTAATGCTGCTGATGAGTCGGATAGTTCTATCGCTGTTGGGTTCTCTGTCGGGACGGACGGTAAGACTCTTGCGGTGTTCCGAACGGATTCGAGTTCTGCTACTGGCAGTACTGACGAGGCTGCTGCAGCTACCGCTTCTACTACGGCTTAGATGGTGGGTATTGCTGTTGGTTTTGGGTATTTGTCTGGAGGGATTTCTTAGTATTCTTATACACCTTTCTTCTTCTTCTTGTGTTTTCTTGTCAGGAAGCGAGTTGGGTATTTTTATGATGTTCGGATATGTAAAAAGCATCTCTATAGATCTATGTGTCTGGCATAGTTATGGTATAACGAGTAACGAATTAACGAATATATCTATCGAAATTGTACCATACCTGGATACAAGACCGCTCTCATGCACTGGACTTGGGCATTTTCTATTCTCTTGTAAAAGTGTTGAACTGCAAAATGCAACATCGGCTCTCTCTACCTGCTAGAACTTGCTTCAGAATAAAATATAAGGCAAGAAGACATTCGTGCTGGGGACGGGTTTGGAATAATATGCATGTGCATCAAATCTTATTGCTGTGCTAAACTTTCGAGACCGTTAATAAAATACAAACAAAACTCCCAGAATGATAACAAACAGAGAAACGAAAAGATGGATATCACGATCTTCCGACATAAAAAAAATGAAAATGTTGCTGGTGTATAGGTATATCTTGTAGCGACGTATTCATAACCATAAAACCCCCTTCTACCAAAAAATAAACCCAAAAGATAAAAAACACCAAAACAAAGTCAATCCTCCAGTCTACCGCATCTGCGGCGGTCTGTACTCTTTATTCCTCATAATCCTGGTGACCAACCACTCGACCGCTTCCTGAACACCAGTCCTAAACGCCCGAGATTGTTAATATAACCCGACATATCCTGATACGCAATGTGAACGATTTAAAGGAGAACAATACTAACCCAGTCAAAGCACTAATCGGCAAAACTCTACTATCCCTCGCGCTCAACCGTTCCGCGATCTTATTAAACACCTCTTTGATCTCCTCCACCTCCAGACTCTCGTCTCTGTCCTGTTTATTCGCCAACATCAATATCGGGATCCCCTCCGCGTCCTCGGCACCGACAACTATTTCGAGCACGTCGCGGCATTCCTCGATACGCGGTTTATCCGTGGAATCGACGACGAAGACGATGGCGTGGGCGGAGGCGTAGTATTGGGTCCAGAGGTTGCGGAGGGATTCTTGGCCGCCGATGTCCCAGAGTTTGAGGTAGATCGGGGGTAGCGGGGAGGGGAGGGGGATTGTGGACATGTTTTGGCCGACGGTGGGGGGTTGGGCGCCTTGTCGGGGGGCGGGGGCGCCGGGGAGGTATATTGATTTTATTTTTTCGAGGAGGGTCTATAATGTATTCGATTCGATCAGTCATATGTTTGAGATGTGTAGAGGGTCGGTGGAGGTACCGTTTTGCCGGCATTGTCGAGGCCGAGGATGCTATAGCGATGCATAGTTAGGATACCATCTTCCGTTTCTAGATAATTCGAGACTGAGTGTCGATCTTACAGGATCGAGTACTCTATCGATATCGTGATGTCAGCATGCATTCTGGAGTGAACGGGAGAAATGCGGCTCTGTAACGGGGAGGGTACATACCTTCTTTGGTGGTGGCATAGTAGTACAGCCCCTTAAACAGGTGATACATCTTATCGAATATCCCGGGCGACCGTGCCCATCGGTGGTCGACAGCGTTCCGACGGAACCGTACGAGACGTAGACGACGGAGTTCAGACTAGAACCGAGCTGGAACTGAGGGTGGAATGTTGGAAGCTGGCGATGTGGGAAGCTAACTGGGAACATTAAATGTTGCGACAGGGCTGAACGCGGCCAAGCAGAAGACCCCACGCTGGCCAGTTGCCCCACAGCCGCCATCTATCAGTCAGGATATGACCGGCAACAGGAACTTCTTTCAGAACACCGTACACCGTTCCAATTCAAACCATCCTCCTCCTCACAGACACTCCAATCGAAATATACTATACTATCCTCTTCCTAATCCTCTGAATCAAATAATCAATAAAATGGGCGTCACAAAGCAAATCATCAAGCCCGGCAAAGGACCCATTCCTCGCAAGGGCGACGTCGTGGTGATGCACTACACTGGCAAACTCAACGACAAAGACGGCACACAATTCGACTCCTCCATCGATCGCAAACAGCCGTTTGAGACCCCGATCGGTGTCGGACGGGTCATCAAGGGCTGGGACAACGGCATCCTCGGTCTCGAACCCAACGGCGACCCGCCAATGCGTCTTGGAGAGAAGGCTGCTCTCACGATTACCCCCGACTACGGATACGGAAAAAACGGCGCTGGCGGTTTGATTCCCGGCGATTCGACTTTGTGGTTTGAAGTCGAGTTGCTTAAGATTAAGAGGAATGGTAAGGAGGTAGTAGATGAAAGGGAGGCGAAGGAGGCGAAGGAGGAGCTTTAAAAATCTTATCTTTATCGGGAAGTTCTGTATATATATACTGAAAGAATGCCCTCGACATGTTACGGCATGTAATGTCCAGTCTAGTCGACGTTACACACTGGCTGAGCCATATATCTACGCCCAGTGAATAATTCTATACTGGAAGCTATTGTGCTTCTTTTGCCACTCATAATTTTCCACAAAATGGATTGAAGTCTATGCGAAATTGAATAATCCGACAGTACGACAGTTGGGTTGGAGTCTCGTTAGTGGTATACTGTATCCTCTACTTTCGTGAGCTGCGAATGTGCATTGCCCGGCACCCCTTGTCGGTTCATTTAGGCGCCATCGTATGCCAAGTTGACGAGCTCGAGTTGGATTTTATCATGGTCGTATATACATTTATTAATTAAATATTGCGAAAATCAAAACTTTGATAAAAATGCTCAACTACTGCAAAACTTTTGTCAATTCCGCAATCTGTTTGAGCACGCTGGCTTTACAGGTCCCCCCCGTTGATTGCCTCAACTCCACGCTCCTCTTGAAATCGAATACTTCCAATACATCCTCCTCGAATCTGCTATCGATGCTCTGCAAAACGTCCAATCCGAGCTGATCGATACCGCTCAGTCCCCTCTGTTCCGCTTCGCGCACGCAGGATCCGCTGATATGATGCGTTTCTCTGAACGGAACGCCCTTTCGGACAAGATAGTCTGCGAGATCGGTCGCCAGCATGTCCATTGTGAGCGCGGCTTTCATTTTCTCCGGATAGATTTTGAGAGTTGAAACGACGCCGGTGGCTATTTGTAAAGAGTTTTTGACGGTTGTAACGCAGTCGAATAGCGGTTCTTTATCCTCTTGGAGGTCTTTGTTGTAGCTGCTCGGAAGGCCCTTGACGGTGTACAGGAAACCGGCCATCTATACCACCGCAGTTAGAATCATTCGTGACCACCTTAGTAATATACAAAGTACACACCTGGCCGAACACCCGCCCGCTCTTCCCCCTCAGCAACTCCAAACTATCGCTATTCTTCTTCTGCGGCATCAAGCTGCTTCCCGTGCTATACGCATCCGCCAGCGTGACGAACCCGAACTCCGCGGTCGAATAAATGATCAAATCCTCACTCCACCTCGAAACATGATTCATCAACAGCGTAGCCCACTGTAACGTCTCCACCACGAAATCCCGATCCGCGACCCCCAACAGACTATTCTGAATCACCCCTTCGAACCCCAACTCCTCCGCCAGAAACTCTCGATCGAGATTAAACGGGTTCCCGGCCAAGGCGCCGCACCCGAGGGGGCTCCTGTTCACCCGTTTCTTCAACTGCTGTATCCGTTCCAGATCGGACAGGAATTCGAACGCGTGAGATAATAGCCAATGGCTCCATCTTATCGGTTGCGCGCGCTGGACGTGGGTATACCCCGGCATCAGCGCATCGATTTGCTCTTCGGCTCTCGCAACCGTCGCTTTCAGGAAATCAGCCAGGAACCGCTCGAGCTCGTCCAGTTCGTCGCGCAACCAGAGCCGCATATCAGTTGCTACTTGATCGTTCCTCGAGCGGCCCGTGTGGAGTTTTCCTGCGATGTGGGTGCCAATGATCTCGCCGAGACGGCGTTCGTTGGCCGTGTGGATGTCCTCGTCGACGTCCGGGTGGATTTCGAAGGTGTTGGTGGACCATTCTTGTTTTACCTGTTCGAGGCCCGCGATTATGGTGTCCCGTTCGGATTCTGTTAGGATGCCGGCTTTGCAGGTCGCTTTGGCGTAGGCTTGGGAGCCGCGGATGTCTTGGGCGTACATGCGGCGGTCGTAGGAGAGGGATTCGTTGTACATTTGCATCAGGGGGTCGGTTTTGCCGGTGAAGCGGCCGCCCCAGAGTTTTAGTTTTGAGGGTTCTGCCATTTTATTTTGATATGATTGTAATTGTAATTGATGAGGTTCTAGTGGTGCTGTTAGTATGTATTCTAATGTGTCCGTATGGACAAGCTGTTGGAGGAAGATGGTATGTCAGGAGCAATTGAGCAGGTGGTACCTTTTCAATAATCTATATTGATTGTATTATGATATTTTAGAACGACTATGAAGATGGTGGTAATTTCTGAGAGAAAATTTGCAGACTACCGTAGGAAGAATGTTCGAATATGCGGGCGTATCGAAGTTGGCTGTCGTCCCGCGCTCTTTATCCGTTATCGGACCCGGAGCCCGGAGGTCTTCTCCGGGGTGGGGCCCGAGAACCCAGGGGAAGCTTCAACCTCACGAGCTTCGACAGCAAAGCTTCAAATGCAAACAAGCTTCCAGCACACCATCCATCCTGTCGCGACGAATATTCTCACCGTCCCGCCAATTACCCATCGCCAGTATGATAACAAGATAACTCCCATCTACATCACCATAATCATCATAGTAATAAACCACAATGTCCTCCCGCGATCCGACCAAGCTCGCCCCGACGACGCCCTACAAACCTTCCACAGGCCGCACCAGCACCCTCTCCTCCAACCCGATCACCCCACAATCCCGCTTCTCCACCTCCGCTTTCTCGTCCCCCGGCGGCGGCGGTGGCGGCGGGGGAAGCTCATCGCTCCATCAAGTCGACGAACCGCTAATATTCGAAATCGGCACGCGGTTCTTCCGCGCCGGGTTCTCGAACGAATCCGCGCCGCGGTGTAAAATCGGTATCACGCCAGATATGTACGGCCGGGTCGGATTGAAAGGGCGAGGGGGAACGAGAACCAATCGACGGACAGGGGAGAGTGCGGGACCGCGGATACGGAATACGGGGAGTGAGGAGTGGGAGTTGTGGATGAACGATTTGCGGCTTAAGGACCTCGGAGTGGTTGAGGATCTGATGGAGCGGGTGTTGAGGGAGGCGTATAATAAGTATTTACTTTCTCCCATATCTACACACCTGCAATCTATCTATCTATATATATATATATATATATAGCGGATTGGTGGAAAGGTTTAGGATTGTGGATGATCAGGGCTAACGTGATATATCTAGATATCTACTAATAGAATCGAAATCCAAACGCCTCCTGATAATCCTCCCGCCGGTCTTCCCGCTCACCATCCAGAATACCCTCTCCCAACTCCTCTTCCTCCACTTCCAACCGCCCGCGATAACATACCTCCCATCACCGGTACTCAGCTGTCTCGCGGCGGGCCTGCGATCAGCGTTGATAGTCGATATCGGCTGGCAGGAAACCACGATAACCCCCGTGTACGAACTTCGTCCGTTGTCCGCGCACATCAAGTTCTCCAGTCGCGGGTCTAAGAGCCTCGTTGAGGTGTTCGGGCAATTACTGTGGAACAGCATTAAACCTGAGGGTGACGACGAACCGTGGTGGCGGATCTTCAATTGGGCTGAAGTTGAGGATTTGTTATCGCGGTACGGGTGGTGTAAGAGTTCCGCTGATGCGAGGGAAGCGGCACGGCGGCGGGCGAGGGTTGCGTTCGGGTTGGATAAGGATTATGATGGGGATGAGAATGAGGAGTATAACGAGGACGGGGAGAAGGTTAGGAAGACCGCGGCGGATATTCGCGCGCAGAGAAGGAAGGAAACGATCGGAGCTGCGCGGGTGGGGATGGTGTTCAAGACGCCGTTGTTGGAGCAGCGGACGACGAGTATGAAACTACCGTTTGACGCTATGAGCGTTGCTGCGGAGTACGCGTTCTTCCTGCCCAGTTGGACTAGAGTGGAGAATTTTATCGACGAGGAGAGGTATATTCCCATCCCCGGCGTGGAGGATCTGATGGACGGCTGTCAGGGACGGGTGGAGTACGAGGATGAATCGGAGTACGCGCTGCCGTATCTGGTGTTTTTGGCATTGTTACAGTGTCCGGTTGATGTGAGGGCGGCGTGTATTCCGCGGATCGTGATCACGGGTGGAGCGGCGAACATGCCGGGTTTGAAGGCGAGGATATTGGGGGATGTGATGGAGCTGGTGGAGGAGAGAGGGGGGTGGAATATTGTGAAGAGGAGGAATGTGAGGGGGGAGGAACGACGGAGGGAGTTGGTGGAGAGGAAGCCGAAGAAGGTTGAGGTGGAGATGCTGCAGAGCGAGAAGGACGATTTGAGGATCAAATATGCGAAGCTGGGAGGGGTGGCGCCGGGGACCATTCGAGGAGTCGAGACGCTGGGAGCGTGGGTGGGAGGGAGTATATTGTCCGGGGCGAGGATTAAAGGTGCGGTGGAGGTTGAGCGGGAGAAGTTTCTGAGTACGCATCGGATGTGATACCATTTTAATTATGAGAGATAAACATCGTGAAGCATTTTAGCGATTCATCAATTCTACAATTACATTTCTCGTCACGATTTGATTTTATATCCCGTGATAGTTATTCGGAAGAATTGCGTTGGCTGTCGTATAAACCTAACCTCGCTACCAGACTTCTCAACCTCTTCGTCATCCATCATCCACCGCAATGTCCTACGTACCGCACAAACGCTCACGCGCAAACTTCGAAAAGGAAGACATATCACCCTACATCATCTACGGCACACCCTTCGAACCAGCGGACCCGAAATCCAAAGAACACGATGCGACCCTCCCGCTCTGGAAACAAGAGGTCGTCGACGAACGTGGTCGAAAACGCCTTCACGGCGCCTTCACGGGCGGCTACAGCGCCGGCTACTTCAACACGGTAGGATCGAAAGAAGGTGTCTGTCCCCTTATCCATTCACCAATTTTCATTTGAGGGAAAAACATGAATTGACTGACACGTCATTTTGGAATCGCAGGATGGACACCCTCGACGTTCACGTCGTCGCGCACGAATCGTGCGAAAATCGCCGCGTTGAAACCGGAGGACTTTATGGACGATGAAGATCGTGTTGAGAACGCGGCTGAGGAGGAACGTCGGCTCGCGCGGGAAGCTGAAGCTGCTGCTGCTTCCGGTGGTGGTGGGACGACAGCTGAAGAACTGGAGAGCAGAGGGTTGGCTAATACTGCTGCTCTGTTCGATATGCTGTCCATCCCTGGCGTTGACAAATTCCCCGTCGGGAAGCAATTGATGCAGAAGATGGGGTGGAGGGAAGGAACGGGCGTTGGACCGAAGGTCAGAAGGAAAGTTAGGGATCAGGAGGGCGATGGGGATGATGATTTCAAGACGTATTTGTTCCCGCCTGATGAGGTTAAAGTGCGGCAGTATCCCTTCAAAAGGGACGTGAAGGGGTTAGGGTATACGGGGGAATTACAAGCCGATGACGAGGAAGAGGAGACGGTGAAGAAACCGGCGGTGGCGGTCAAACCGACGAAGAAACCGAACGTGAGGCTAGGTATGGGAGTTGGGGTTTTAAACGACGACGGAGAGGACGATGAGGATATCTACGAGATCAAGCCAAAGTCGGCGTACACCAAAGTCTTGGGCGGGGATAAGAAGAAGAAGGCGAAATCTACTGGTATCACGACGAATACACCAAAACCTGCTCCCAAAATTCCCGGACGACACGTGTTTGTTTCGAAGAAGGACAGCTTGAATCGACAAAAGGTACGCAGGTGTCGGGACGGTACGCTCCCACTGCCCGGGTTCATCTTGAGCGAGGAGCCATTCTGGGATCAGTCGGCGAAGGAATTCCCGCCGCCCGAGGTACCGGAGGGCTGGGTTCCCAAGAACCTGCTCGCGGATCCGGAAAAGTACGCGGCGGCGATGACGGAGAGACAGAAGGACATCCCTGCGGTGCTAGATATCAAGGCGAGAGGTGCGCTATTGGGTGAAGAGCAGCTTCCCGGCAAGTCGGTTTTCGACTTTTTGACACCTGCGGCGAGAGAACGTATCGCCGCAGCGTCCGGGAAGAAGAATCTACCGCAGGCGAAGGGAGAACTGGTGGATACGGGAAAAGATTCGTTACAGAAAGCTAAAGATGCGATACCGTATCTTGAGCAGTCGGTGGCGGAGAGTGCACTGAAGGGATTCCTGCCGTACGCGGATGCGCCGCAGAAGAGGATACGGTACAGAGCGTTTTTGGAGATCAAAGCGGGCTTCCGACAGGGGATGCCGATACGGGTGTGTATACCATTTACTCGCAGACATATAGAAATTATGCTAATGGTGATAAATTATAGGAAAAAGAAGTATCACTGGAAGACTGGGCGAAGGAGCTTTACGAATTCGTCAACGCGGCGAGGATATTCAAGCCCGTGACGGGTCTGATGGCAAACAGGTTCACATCGTCATCGTCGGTAGCATCACAGCTGCCTACGACGGGTGGGAGCAAAAACTTGGAAACGGGGGAGGAAACACTGATCAGCCGTCCTGCAGCCAAAGAAGACGACCCGGCGCTTGCAGCCGCAAAAGTGGGGATGTACGGAGTGATGACGAGGAGTATCGTGCGGTTTTACCCGACGAGACTGTTGTGCAAGAGGTTCAACGTGCCAGCGCCGGTGCACGTGGATCCGATGGGGGATGAGGAAGCGGGGGGCGGATCGAAGGATGTGGAGCTGGTGAATAAGCGGGAGATGGACCGGTTGATGATCGAGGCGAATACGAATACGGAATGGAGGGAGTTGAGGAATGCGAATGCAAATTCGGGGTTTGATGGAAAGGATGAGGGAGCGGGTGAGATGCAGGTGGATGAGGAAGTAAAAGACATCGGGTTTGGAGCGATAGTGGAAGGGAAGCGGGCTGGGGATGAGGTTTTCAAGGCGATATTTGGGGACGATTCGGATGAGGAGGAGTAAGAATGATAATAGTATTCGCTTTGGGATATTCGATCCCGATCGCATTGTCTTGGCGTGGGGAGATTGCACGAAGCCACATTTTATCACATGCCGATTACATCACACTATCTGGCACGATAAACAGTTGACCGTCTACGGATATCACACCGTCGTGATACCAAATAGAATACACACTCCAGTATATAGTCTACATTAGATAATTTGGTGCGGGAATTTTGGCAGAATCTTCCCTGCATGGACTGGACCCATGCGAGCCACGGAACCGGGACGCTAACCACAATTATAATTTTGATTGGCCGGTTCGGAGACTAACTACACTTTTTTCCTGCGGTACTTTTCGTCCGATACAATTACAATTTTCCTGTCATCATTAACACCGTCTACCTAGCTGCACAGAAGACAACCTGCAGGTGCGAAAAGGCCAATCCTTCACGCAGTCCGTCTCATGCATGAATCGAATCTTGCATCGCAGTTGGCCGTCTGTAAGTGGCATCCCATTCCGACAATATTATCATTATTCTTTTAATTCCTGTGGCTAACGTATCGCCAACTGCAACTGCAACCTGGCAGTAATTCATAGCGCTATTTAATAGGAATATTTATTTACCCGCCGGACAATCTCACTTCACATAAAGACTCATCCTCCTCACCTGCCTTCACCAGCCAGCTAAGAGATATATTACTATTACTATCTCCATGCCTCGATCAATCTAGCAATCCCACTTCATATCCACCACACACATGGAAAGCAGCTCCCGAGACTTCTCCTCGCTCCAATTACTCCCACTGCCTCCTTCCCGCCTCGACCTCGTCGCCGACGTCTCCCTTCCTCTGGACATCATCCAGTACAAAGGACACCCCTTCTGGCCCAGATAACATTCATATCCCTTACAACCTGCACTTCTCCACATCTTCCCACAACCGCTACAAACCGCCATCAACCGCTAGCCTCTTCCTGCACAGCTGCATCAGTGCATCAGTGCATCAGCTGCATATTCGGACGCTCCCCAGATAATTTTTTTCCCTTTGAAAAACAGCCATATCCGCACGCCCGTTGGAGAATTGCACCATCGGTTTCTCTTACGTAACAGAAAACCTCTCCCACGATCCCCATACGCATACACCTCAATCCAGCTCTCTTCAACTCCAAAAACATGATTTTGGAACAGCACTCGCCCCCAAACTCCGTCAATGGAGACCACGGCTCGCAGATGTACAACTCCGTCGAGTTCCTGCGATCCAATCAGGCCCCCGCTGGCTGGATCATCCAGAAATTCGGCGGCACCAGCGTCGGCAAGTTCCCAGAAAAGATCGCAGAAGAGATTGTCAAGGTATACGTTGCCCAGAACAAGGTTGCCATCGTCTGCTCCGCCAGAAGCACGGATACCAAGGCCGAGGGTACCACCAATCGGTAAAGTCCCCAAGCTCAGCCACACGATACTTTTGAACCTTTAGCTAATCTTTACTCTACTTTTAGTCTTCTAAACGCTGCGGCCCAGGCCATGATCGCCGACTCCGCAAAGTACCTCGATCTCGTCGACCAGATCCGTGAAGACCACATCAGCGAAGCCAGAAAGCTCGTCAAAAATGAAGAACTCGTCGAAGAGCTGTGCCGCCAAATCGAAGCCGAGTGTGGCAAGCTCGCCAGCTTCCTCGGTGCCGCACAGATCATCAACGAGATCTCCCCCAAATCCAAAGATGTCATCATCGGTGCCGGCGAGAAGCTCAGCTGCCGCCTCATGACCGCTCTCCTCAAAGACAGAGGCGTCGACGCTGAATACGTCAACCTCGAAAACATCCTCCCCTCAGGCTACCAGATGAAAGGCGGCCTCTGCCAAAACTTCTACGACGATCTCGCCCAACGTTTGGGCGAACGTATCCTCCAATGCGGCGATAAAGTCCCCGTCATCACCGGTTTCTTCGGCTACGTTCCTGGCAGTTTACTCGACGTCATCGGGCGTGGCTACACCGATCTCTGCGCCGCCCTTGTCGCTGTTGGCATCGACGCCGACGAGCTGCAGGTCTGGAAGGAAGTCGACGGTATCTTCACTGCCGACCCGCGAAAGGTCCCCTCCGCAAAGCTCCTGCCCACCATCACACCCGAAGAAGCCGCAGAATTGACATACTACGGCTCTGAAGTCATCCATCCTTACACCATGGAACAAGTCATTCGAGCCCGTATCCCCATCCGCATTAAAAACGTAGAAAACCCGACGGGTCCGGGAACGATAATTTTCCCGGATACCTTATCGACAAAAGGTCTCGACACCCCGCCGCACCCACCAAAGCTCCTACGCTCCGAATCCGCGCATCTGCTCCAACTCCGCCCCCGTCGTCCGACAGCGGTCACGATAAAAAACAAAATCATAGTCCTAAACATCCATTCGAACCGTAAATCCCTCTCCCATGGGTTCTTCGCGAACATTTTCTCCACGCTGGATAAATACCAGCTGGTGGTAGATTTGATCTCCACGTCGGAAGTGCACGTCTCCATGGCGCTGCACGCGGAAGTCCGCGAGGAGCACATGCGCGATGCAATTGAGGATCTACGTAAGTACGGAACGGTGGATGTGCTGAAGAAGATGACCATTCTGAGTCTCGTCGGTAAGGAGATGAAGAATATGGTAGGTATCGCGGGCAAGATGTTTACCACGCTTGCGGCGAGCGGTGTGAATATCGAAATGATCAGTCAGGGGGCTAGTGAGATTAATATCTCGTGCGTGATTGATGAGAGGGATGCGACGAAGGCGTTGCGGGTTATTCATGATAAGGTGCTTTTTGGCTTATAATATAATTACATAGTATACTTTGACAGTAGTCTCATCGCTTTGACAGTTATTTTCTGTTTGTTATTTGTCTTTCTTCTAGGATTTCGTTGCGGTGCGATTAGATGTGGTTTTAGATGGAGGTTTGAGGATAGATGTAGATATCCCTTCTAGACTTGTTTCTCGATGAACCGCTAAAAGTTTTATTTATACATCGTTACAATATACAAGCTTCTCTATTTTATACAAATCTGATATCGTAGCAAGGCATCGTCATACAAGGAGTCTCAACGCCAACAGTATATACAATCTAAAATACAAAGAATTTCTGCATCAAAATTCCATCTCCCACCTCTCCTCCTCCTCCTCATACATCTCCTTCATCTCCCGACTCGGCCCCATCATCCACCTGCCCACCTTAGCCATCCTCCCCTCCACATCATCCACCAAATCCGGCCTCTCCAGCAGATTCCCCAAGCATTTCCACGGATCCCTCGACCCGCCCCACTTCAGTACCTCCTCTTTATACTTCTCCCCTGCCTCGCGACTCAACGGATCCCCCCGAAACACCTCCTTCCACACTTTATCCGCAATACACCGATCCAGCATATAACTATAATAAAAACTCCCATACCCGACCAGATGTGAAAAATACCCCTGCCAACTAGTCCCCGGCGCTCCACCTTCAACATCGTACAACGTATACTCCGCGTCCAGTTTCCGATAAATACCCGTAGAATCGAATTTATCCATCAAAGCATCGCCAGAATGTAATTTCTGATCCAACAGCGAAAGTACAATCTGGTGATGTGTCTCCGTGTGCGCGAGATTATTCGCCATCCGTAGTTTCCTCCGCAACACCTCCGCAGGAAGCGCAACGTCGGTCTTATAATGTCTGGCGAATAATCCCAACACTTCAGGCGACTGCGCGAAGTGTTCCATAAGTATACTCGGAAACTCCGCGAAATCAGTCGCGCACCGCGTCCCCGCTACCTCGTGGTACTTCGTCCTCCCGAGAATCGAATGTATCGCGTGTCCCATCTCGTGGAAAAGAGTGATCACTTCGTGAAATCCCAGGAGAGGGGTATAACTGCGCTGCGGGGTGTAAAAATCGCAGATGAGCGCGATAGTGGGGAGTTGGTACAGCACTCCGTCTTTATCCCTCGCGGTGGCCATACCGTCCGACCCGCCTTCGTTGAGACGGTACTCGTTTATCTCGTCCTCATCGATCGCGCGGGAACACCGAACGGTGAAATGCGCCGGGTTAGGGTTCTTCCCGGGCCGTTGGAAGAGATCGCAGTACACGACCGCTATGTGGCCTTCGTCCTCGCTGATGACGTCTAGTCTGCGCACGTCCGGGTTCCAGATCTCCCCCTGGGCGGTTTCGCGAGGGACGAGCCTGACGCCGAATAATCGTGTGAATAAGCGGGATAAACCCTGCATTACCGTTCCGAGGGAGCAGTAGTCCGATATATCGTCCTTCTCGTCGCGTTCTTTCTGCCATCCGACGAGTTTGTGGTGGTAATAATCCTTCTCCCAGGCGAATAATTGGTTCTTCCCGTTGAACCGCTCGTGCTTGATTTTCCGCAACCGCGCGATCTCCTTTAACGCGAGCGGTTTCGTGCGGTCCATCATCGCTTTTAGTAATGCATTCACGGCCTCTGGCGTTCTCGCCATTTTATCCGCCAACGTGACCGCCGCGTGGGATTTCCCGCCGACCAGATCCGCTAGTTTGGCGCGACTCTTGAGCAGATCTTCCAGCAGGTCGATTTGGCGCCTAGAGGCGGTGTTCTGCTCGTAATAGAGTTTATGCCGGACGAAGGGGCTATTGATCGTTTGCAGGGCGTGTTGGGCTATCGGTCCGCGAACGGGCATGTACGCTATCGAGTTATTCTCCACCGTGAGCACCTGGCGGAGAATCCAGGGTTCTAATCCCTGACAGCTCTGGCGGTTGAGGTCTAGGTATGTAGTGTGGGTTGATGCGGCGTGAACGAATTCCCGCCCTAGATGGGAGATCTGGTCGGATAAGGCGACGAAACGGCGTTTGGCCGCATCGGAGAGGTTTATTCCGGATTTTTCGAAATCGGCGAGCAATGCCATCCCGACGGCTCTTTCGACTTCCCCGAAGTTTGCAACGACGGTTGGATCGTTCATGGCGAGTTTGAGCGTGTCGTAGAGTCCCGTTGTGGTGTTTAGGATATTCATAAACTGGTAGACGGTGTTGAACGCCATCGTTGCCGCTTTGACGAATTCGCCGTCCGGGTGGGTGTTTCTGACGAAATCGGCCAGGTCGAGGACTCGGCAGAGTAAGTCGGAGAGAAGGTCGAGATCTCGGATGACGCAGGAGAGTTCATCGTGGGATCGGGCGGCGGTTACGCGGTTCGCGACGTCGCGGGCTCGTGTGAGGCAGATGTTTGCGAAGATTATGAAACCCCGGGGGGTTTTGAGGTGGGAGTTTTGGAAGAGGCCCGTGGGGGCTTGGTTCTTTTTGAATTTGGCGAATATTTCGCGGGAGTCGAATACATCGCGGAGGAGAGCGTCGTCGTGGTTCGCATCTGTGGTTTCGGACTGTGCGGGTGATAACGAAGGGGGAGGGGTAGCTGGTGGCAGTTGGGTTTCTATCGGCGGGGTGGTGGTCGTGGTGGTCGTGGCTTCCTGCTGGAGATATCGAGGGGCAGGTGTCGTGCGATATCGACGCCGGCAATTGTTGCAGACGTACTTTGAAGCTGGAGTCGGACGTTGGATGGTAGATAGAGGGAGTCTCTGCCGCGAGAGGATACGGAATGCCGCCCGGCTTCGAATTGCAGGCTGCATCGTGCGTGATACCAAAATTAATTGGGCGGTTCGGTTGAAGCGAGGTCGAAAATTTAAAATTTGATGATGCATGGTCACACAAGCAGGCGGCCACTGCCAAGCTCATCGGCAGCCAGCACCTAAACAGGCAAAAAGATATTATTCTTCGCTCCAGCAGCGATCGTGGAATATAAAAAGTATTACTACATGAAGAAATCGGGTATCGAACATGGCTGTACATAAAACATTAGACATAACAACGCCTCCAAAAAGAATAAATATCGTCGAAGAAAAAGAGTCCCGTATCCAAAGTCCGCACCAGCGCACCAGCGCACCTTTCGCTCCTGTGATAAAAAGAAACGGCATCATAAAAATCAAATAGCCGCACAACAGAGATTTTGAAAAGATAGTTACTCGCAGAAAAACAAGCGGTCCATTACTCCTCTTCTCTTCCTCCCAGGAAGTCTTCTTCGGTCATCCACGCCCTGCGTATACCATCGTCGTGCCTCACAGGTATTTCCTCCTCCTCCTCTTCTTCTTCATCGTCGTCGTCATCGTGTCGTAGATAACTAGCGTGCAGCACCTTCGCTACAACTTCCACCATCGGTGGATCTCGCAGTGGGTAGAAAACGGTTTCTTTGATGTCCAGAGAACCGTGGGGATACCTAGATCGGGATCCCACGAATAGATTATCGTAGCTTTCAAAGCCAAGATACTTTGGCATATTCACGCCAGAGGCGTAATCGAGGGATTCCACGGCAACCATGCCTTCAAACACGATTCGAAGGTCCCAGGCACCACGTTTCTCCAATGTTAGCGGAGAGGAGGACGGGAAATGAGATTGCGCGCTTCCGACGAGAACTTGACTTGCTTGACGGGCTGCGCTTAAGAGATCCGTCAGAGACTCGCGGTTCCAGACGAGACCCCAAGCTGGTGTCTTGAGAAGATATTCCGCGTGGACCTCCTGTTGCGCGGCATCAGACGGCCCCGGGAGGTGAACTGTAGATTCTTGAGAGTGGTCCCGGCACCCCCGTGCTATGGATTTGTGCACTCGTGGGACTACAACGGTCCATTTTCGACGCAGCGTCTTGTCGTAGTCGGGCAATCGCAGCTGGGTGGTTGATTCGGCGGCAGGATCTGAGGGCGCCATAAGCTTTCCAAGATATGTCGGAGCGGTAGAGTCGGATAGAAATGCGCGGAAAATTTCAGGACAGCAGACGCTGTACACAAAGGCGTCCGTGAGATTGGGAAACATGGCGAGAAGAGGGCAGGCGTGAGGTTGAACGGGTGCTCTAGAAGACATTGATAGCTGAGGGATGGCGGGTGCATATTTGAGAGTTCGAAGCGTGTGAGCAGAGAATGACTTTTGCAGGAGAACAAGAGACGCTGTCGAAATGTTAGCACCGTATTCGGAAACGACGAAAGCATTATAATTATAACTCACCTCCGAGAGAAATTTCCGCCGCCCAGCAACCATCAGATAACAAGTACTTTTCAACCCCTTCAATGCCTCGATTCTTCGCAGTCCTGTCCACTCCGGACGAGCTCTGTCCAAACACAAACTTTCGAATAAAAGTTTCGTTCAACCACCGTCGCTCGTGCCCTTTGCCAACAAATCCGCCACTGTAATGACTAGATCTCATCCATCCTCTCCCTCTGACCTCAATTTCCTTGACTTTTGTCTCCGGCATGGTCCATTGCGCTTTATCCAAATCCAGCCGGTTAAATTCATCGTGCATCTTTTCTATCAAAAGATCAACCTCCAAGTTCAACGCTCTCGATGTCACATCCAAAGCATCCCACCAGACCTGCCGAGAAACCGAAGGATGCTCGATCTCCGACAGTTGCGTCGCAAGTCTGGAGAACTGCTGTTCGTTGCAGTATAACCAATCCCTAAACTCAACGGTCTGACAGGCTTGCAAAGCGGCCTTCAAGGTAGCCCACTTCGGCGCGGGTAAGACCGCTAAAGTGTTCACGGGAACTTGTATTCGAGAACTGCCAGCAGCAGCGGTGATGATGTTCAAGATCAATTCGGCATCCGATCTGATGATAGCTATCGTTTGCTCGATGATGAATTCGTGCACCCGTCTTGAGAGCGCGAAGCGTTGTTGGATGCGGTTCGTCGGTATCCTCGCAATGGAAGGTCGCTGGTAAGGGTTCATGATCCAAGAAGTTTCGTCGATACCCCAGTATTCGCGTTCCGGGTTGTCATAATACTTTAAGAATCGCTCTTTTCCTAGCTCGGGATCGTTCATGAGTCTTTCAAAGACGTCGGTGTCCTCTCTCCACGCGTATGTGAAGTCCCAGAATATGATACCTCCGCCGTTCCGCAGTAATGAGCCACCCCAGACTATCGCGAACGTGGAGAGCATTTCGTAGACACTTTCGAGATTTCGAACGTGTAGCGGTGAGCCGAGGTAGAGAGTGACACCTCCCGATCGCAAATAGGGAAATGCTGTGAGGAAGTCCTTGTGGATGATAGACCAGTCCACTTCCTTTTGGTGGTGGGAATGGTCGGATACGAAGGACTCTTTGGAGTCGGCAGCCTCGGGGAGTAGATAGTAAGATAGAAAGGAGGATATGCCCTTCTTTTGCTGCGGGGATCGATTGTCTCTTCGTCTGCGATGATAACTCCCACCCTCGGACTGTTCTTCGGTGAATAGCGCCTCGTCGTCGGATGGTACGTTGCTGTGTCCCTCGCGCAGTCGCTGTTCCCTCATGGGACTGGGTTGTCGTTGTCGTCGCGGCTGTTCGTCTTCGTCTTCGTGCAGTTTACTGTACGCCTCCAGTCGCAACCTCAAACTGTTGATATCGCTAAAGTCGACAACGACCCCAGAGCGGTTGGGCGAAAAGTATTCTCTGCTTGCCCAGGAATGCCATCTCGAGCAGGCTTCGCGAATATTCCTGGTGTCGGCGAGTTTCCATCTGAGATAACGCTTTTTGAGCTCGGCGACCTTGACACCCGGGTAGAAGCAGCGACAGAGGGCGTCGCTTTCCGTGCTGGATGCGACAACTTCGTCGAGGATCTGGCCGAGGATTTCGAGGGGGAGGGCCTCGAAGAGTTTTGGGGAGTTTTCGGTTGGTCGCGAGATGAAACGGCCTTCTTCGTCGAATTCGTCGTCGTCGGAATCGTCTGAGCCGAAAAGGTATTTGGTGAAGTACTTTGTGATTTTGAAGCGCGGTTGGCCAGAGGGACCGGAGGCTGAGCGCTGGGGGTAGGGAGGGCAGTAGCACTGCGGTCGCTTTGCGGGGGCTTCGCCGGGGAGTTGGGGGTTGGGTTGTTCGCGACGGATTCTGTCTTCGTTTGAGTACCTCATGATTGGCGATTCTCGGTCTCGGTCTCGGTCTCTCAGCGATGATGAAGGAGGTCTGTAGAAGGGAGGAGGATCGAGGGTCGGCGATGGATGAGAGGCGAGGCCGAGGTGAGTCGCGAGAGAGGACCAGAATGATTTCATGTAAGAGAAACTGAAACCACAATCGCTCGGTCTGTAGTGGCTGGTTAGCGGGCGAATGAGATCGGGTCGCAAAAGGGTTAGTTTGACCGGAAAGAGATCGCGACTGGATGGGGAAGCGAGTCAAACGATAAATAGCAAATGATAATAGCGATAATAATACAAAATAATAATAAAGATGATGGAGAAGAATAGTTGAGGGAGAAGGGAGAGAAGTCGCACAGGGCCTGCCGGGCGGTTGTTATTTTGGTGTGCGACGGACCGTCTTTCAGTCTACTCCCAGTCTCCTTGCAATCTCTCCGCTTCAATTCTCTGCATATTTCCTATTTATTTCCCATTCTAACATTTCTGCTTATTTTGTCTGTGCCTAACATGCTCATGAGCAGCCCTGTCAAAACAAACCGCATTCTTAGCGCGGTGCCTTTTCCGGGTCCCTGGCAGAACGATAAGTAATGTCATGTACGGAACACATGTGCGCACATAATAAAGACGTAATCTCGATCGCAGAGCGCCTTATCAGCTTAACCGAGCGAATCGCAGCCTTTTGCCTCTCTCCATCTCGACTTCTTCCTCAACGCGTGTCGGATTAAAGATCTTTATATCGCCTAGACCAGGATTTGATACGGCTACTGAGGGGGAAGTGTTGCTGCGTTGAAGCTGCACGCTCTTGACGTCCGGTCTCGACGTCTACGTGCCACAAAAGAGGTACGCTCTTCTTTGTTTACTTCTCTGTTTACTTCCCGCCTGGTTACCTATTCTACGCGGCAATGCCGAATGTAAATAATAAGTAAATAAAATATAATTCAACGCCAAACACACATATATGCATATCGCTAATTCAGCCCGATAACTCCTCTATCCGTCCAAACGCTCAAAAGGGTTAAATATCAAACCAGGAGCCCGGTAAGAAATACCATGGAATACAATCAAACAGGCGGCCGCACATTGCCCCTCGCCAACGGCACCAGTACCACCGTCGCAATCGTCAACACCGCGCATATAGCAAACGGCAGTCCCATCCCCAGTCCCGTCACGTTCCCCTCCGAATACGTAAACGAATACACTTTAATCCAAAACGGCCCGTTCACAATCCCCGACATGATCTCAACAATTACAAACGCCATATGCACCAGCATGATATGCGACTCGTCCCCGATCCCGATAACATGCGATCTCAACCCGTCGAAGAACGCCCTCGCCGGCGAATTCACCACCAGCGACATCAAAAAGAAGAACTCGCTCCCCGTGAACGTGAGTATCCCCGCCGACCCCAGCTGACACAGCAGCGCCAGCGCCGCGATTAGCAGGTCCGGCGGCAGATGGATCATCCTGTAAAGCGCTTTACTCGCCTGGGTTATATTCCCCCGCATGAACGGTAGCAGTAACAGCACCACGGCCCCCATCAGAGATTCGAATGATAGTATTATGCCCGTCTTTGACAGCGTCCACGAGTACCGTTTTGACACCCACGTTTGAAACGGTATCCGTACCCCGCGGGATATCATGTGCAACAGTAAGATAATAAGAGCGTTCCGCACAGCTCTCTGCTCGAACAGCAACGCTTTTACTTCAGCGTACAGATTCTGCTTCGATCTCGCCTGTTCGAGAAATCGCTGGTATAACGTCGCTTTCTTCCGCGGCCGTGATGGCGCCGGTGCGGTTTCTTCGTCATCCATGTCGTCGCCCGCGGATTCCGGGTACTGCTGTGGATCTCGCACGTCTTCGTACATTGATTTTTGCGTTTTCGACGGCGGTAGCATGAGTATTACCGGCACGGACAGGATGACCGATAGCGATATACCCATGTAGAGCACCGTTACGGGACTGATCAGTCCCATTAGCCACGATCCGAGCGTCGTACCCAGGAATGTTGATAGGATATTGAATCCCGTTAACTTGTAATAGACTCCACTCCTGTGATACAGTTAGCTCTAAAATATACTCCAACTCTTTTATCCTAATGGTACTCACAAATCATCCTTTGGTACATTTTCGGCAATCACCGTCCGCATCATTATACCGAAAAACGTGAATCCACCCCCCAGTAAATCAAACAGCGGAATAACCCAGAACAAACGGGGATCAAAGGTCAACGGATGCGAGCCTATCACATGTATCCTCATATCAGTATTGAAGTCAAAGTTACACAAAAGGAACAGCACACTCACCAATAAATCCCATCAACGCATAAGCCACTGCCGTCTCCGAGATAGCCAGCAGCAAGAAATTCTTCCTATCAATAATTTTCGCCAAATATCCAGACGGGAACATCACCAGCAGTGCTGCATTAACCCATTAGTCAAATTGTACAACCCCAATATGCAGTCTCTAGCAAAAATTCAAGTTTAATTCCTTTAGTAAGTAAAGAAAGCACTCACCCACAACCGTAGAAATCGTATCCGAAACCCCCAAAATCTCCACCACGCCCGCCTGGATCTCATCCGTCTTACACATCGATTCGTCCGGCATCTCACCACCCACAATTAAAGTCTGATTCTTCTCCCCAAGACCGCCATGCACATCATACCACCTCTGACAGACCGCATTCTCTACGATCCGCGTGAAGGGTAGCGACGTGGTAGCGAAACTAAAAATCAACACGACTTCGAGCAAAATACACAGTAGAACGGTCTGTCTGTTCCTTTTAGTATATATTATCAGCGGGGGGGTTAATAACGGTGCATCCATTATCTCGAAGGATTGGATTCTTCGAGTGTGGATTGGGGATACCGGGGCGGATTTGAGATTGTCTTTTAGGTCTGTTTCGTTTTCGTCTTCGGAGTCGCTGTGACCGTCGACTGCGAGGGTTAAGGGTTCTGATTCGGCATGGTGGTGGCGGTCCCGTAGGCCGATGCCGTCCCTTTTATGGAGCTCCATTGTCGTAGGCATCGTGATTGTAATGATATAAAATTATATGGTAGATAAGGGAATACGTATACTGCTATTCCATTCGAATTCGAATTTGGTTTTTCCCGGAACTAGAGGCTTTGAATCCGTTACGTCGAAATCCCGCGTGGACGAAACGGCGCAGTGTAGCGTGGGATGGGTAAGATCACCAGAGGACGCAACGTGAGAATAATGTTGCACAACCGGATCTAAATCCTCCTCTTCTTCCCTATCGTCGCTTTTTTTTGTTTTGAAAAGTCGTCTATTAATTGGATCACATGTACTTGGAAGTCGAGCTAGCAGTACGGCGAAATCAAATGCATGATAGTTAAACGCAGCAAACCGCAACGATTTTCTATCGTCGGGCTATGTGCAGCTGCTGTACCGTATGTTATCTGTGTTACCGAAAAGGAAAAGAAAGAGTCGAAAATTAACCCGCAGCAAGATAAGAAGAAAAAAAACCAGTAACCCTGAAAAAGAATGAATTCAAGTGATCAATTTTCAATCAAGAGACTCGAATCCCCATTTAAACATCCGAATGATAACTTCTTCAAAGGTGGTACTGCAGGTCAGGTCAGCTCTTTAAGAATAAAAAACAAAAGTAAAGATTCAGGGACGGTAAGAAAAAATAATAAATCTTGAGAGGGGTGCAGTGAGAGAGTGTGTGTCTTTGGAGACCAGATATTCCTTTTTCAAATCACAGGGGCTGTGGGGGTATTAATATTAATGATCAATGCAAAGTTCGGGCTTACACTTAACTTACTTTGTATGCTTCATCGAAATTCGGCACGGGCACAGTGTGGAGTTCGATCTAAGACTTTTGCATGGGGAAATTCCAACCAGATACGTTAACTAACGTTTCGAACCAGGGAACTGGCTAGGGATATTTTGATCTGATCTTTTTCTTACGTATACGTAACGTTCGGTCTTTTGCTTTTCTGATCCGGTATTTCAAGGATTACTCCGCAAAAATTCAAACAATCGAGTTTGGGAGAGTAAATGTCATCCGAACGTCCATGGGCATACTGGGGTTTTTGGAATTTTTTTTTTGAACTCATGTTTCGATTCAAACTCCTACATACGACCAACAATTAGGGTGTTACAGAATATCGATCTGATTACATCTGTGCTCTATTGTGTTCCCGCGTCTCTCTCTTTTAACTCTAAATTGGATTTCACAATTTTGCAGAGTAGAGCTGTGCCTATTTTTGAGTTCCAACTCTTGCCCGTTTGGGAACAAAAACTTGGCGCCAGAAAAAGCTTACGTAGGGTACTGGCTGTTTTTCAGATTCTAAAGCGCTCAGAGGTGCCTTGATTGAGGCTTTTAATGTTTGCTCTATCTGTTGGGTCTCACTTCACTTGCAATTGTGGGGGCGGGGGTTTCAAGGGCTCGCTTGCACTTCGTAAAGCAAACATGTAGAGGCAAAATGGATGGGCGAGAAATAATGCGGCCGAGGGATTGCAGATTGCATCTATCGGTACATCTCGGGTCATACGAGAACGACCTCGACTCAAATCATGAACTCCTTGCTAACTGTTGCGCTGACGTCGATACGTATACAGTTACACCAATAGCCAAATGTCGCAAGAAAGAAATGAATGAAGGAATGTCAGCAACAAAAGTTAAAGTCCCAAGACAGAAATCACTCGCCAACTGCAAAAGAAAAAGCACTTCAAAATCTATCCTCCCGATTGACCGAACCCCATGGTATCGGTACCACTTTTACAAGCTTTGTACGAGCGAACAGGGACGGGACTGCACTAGACCAGCCTCTCCCACGAAATCAGATCTCCAAGGATGCAGCTGCCATCTGCGTTCCCCCCTGTTCTCTTACCAGTCCCACCCGCCGCATCTATCGGAATGTACGGCTTTTTCTCTAATTCGCTCGCTTCGTCCTCGGCCTTTATCTGAGTATTATCAAATGCCTTTCCCGCTCCCGCCCCCAGTCCTACACCCTTTTCCTTTTCAACAACAACAACCACCACCTCCATGTTGTCTCCGTCGGATTTCCCTTTCTTCATCGTGACCCGTTTTATTTTTTCGAATGTTCTCCCATCTTGTCCGATTCCGAGGGAGCGTCCACCTGCCGCGTTGCAAGTCGGACAATACCGTCCATCTGATCGTAGTTGTTTTTCCTATTTTAGCAAAAGCAGTTCCCATTTCATATCTTGCAGAAGATAAACATGTTCACAAGTTTTTGTTTGTAGAACGTAGGATGGTTAAGGCCCACTTACGGCGAATCATCAACTGATGCAAGCCATACTTGAGATCAGCTGGAACTCTGGCGTCCAGATGCATGAATGCCGTATCTGGTGTAACGGCTCGGAGTTTCGCAGTCGTTCGCTTCTCGACTCGTGGAATCCTGCCCGATTTAAATGTTCCGGTGGTGCCCACGGGGTCGGATTTTCCGTTTTTGATTATATCACGACCACTCACTTCTTCTTCTTCGCTAGCTGCGTGTGCAAATTTACTCTCACGCTCGATTAACTCCCTCTGATATCCCGGCGTGGGGACCCAACCTAGCAATCTGGATATTCTGAAAACATGAGTATCCACCGGAAACGTGGATCTCTTCAAACCTAACAGCCGACATATATCATTAATATCAACGACTTCCGGTATATTTTCGTCTCGCACCCGATGACCGCAGATGCAGATACTCTTCAGCTGATTAATATCGACAGATAAAGAATATAACTCACAAAACATCAAAACACAACTGGCAGTCTTAACCCCCACGCCCTTAAACGCCGTCAGCTTCTTCATGACCTCCTCATCCGTCTTATCGTGCAAATAATCCAAATCAAGCTGTCCTCCGTTTCCTCCTTTGTCTCCCTCATCGTGTACTTTGTTAAGAATCTCCATCATAACTTTACTCTTGATATTAGCCAATCCTCCCGACGCGATAGCATCGCATAACGCTTCGACGTTAGACTCCCGTACCGCCGTCCAGTTCACTCCTCCGTGGACCGGGTCGTTGCCGTACCGCTCTATCAGGCCATGGAAGGCACGATCGGAATTCGCGGCAGAGGTGTTAGCTGACAGGATGGTGCGCAGGAGAGCGTCCAGCACGGATGGGACTTCACCGCACCCGGCGTCGGTTTTGGATGCTGTGATTGTTGCGGGGCGTACGGCAGGACCGTGGGCCTGTGTTAGGAGATCGTGGACCTTTTGGCATTGTGATGGGGTGGGGAATTGGTAGTCTGGGTATGGTGTCTGGCCGAAGGTAACGGATACTGGCTTCTTCGTATTATTGGTATTATTGGTATTATTGGTATTATTGGTCTTTTCGGACACAGTTTCGACCTTTACCGCCTTTGTCACCTTCGAATTTGTAGCGGATTTGCTGTCTGATAACTTTCTCTTGCAAGATGAAGACTTCGATTCGGCTGCAGACAAATGGCGAACCGTGCTGACATTGCTGCCGGCTGCGTGTGAATGTTCAGCGGCATTCTGGGCAGCGGCCCGTGTGTGGTGAACCATCTGGCGGGATGTAACACGACTGAGTGTCGCGTGATATAGATACTTTGTGGGATTTAAGAAATGCAGCCGACGTCTGATATCTTCGAAATGCTGCGGGTAAAGATCTGGATCCATCGATGACGCCGGACTGCGTTGCTGTTGGAGGTTGTGCTATCGCGGAGCTGGGATCATGGCCTTGGGATCCATTTTTAAAGATGCAATGCAATGCAGGATTGAAGAAGGTACATATTGTAAATATTGAGCTTTTAGCAGCGCTTATGTTTCAAAGTCATGACGTCTATCACTTGATCGCCATTATGTACCTGTCGACCTGGATCTGGTATGGTCGCCGGGGAAGAGTTCCCGGTCCCGGGGCGCTGCCCGGAGGATTGCAACGCTACCAATTGGTGGTGCACAAACCATGTGTGTCGTGCCCGGATTAATGTTCCGTGGTCAGTGTTCAACAAGGCTCTCGGTTTTCAATAATCCAGTATCGATGACTTCATTTCTCAAAGTTTTATTATATTAATCCTAGAAACCGGCATCACCTCGAATTGCATGATTATTTTATCCTCGACTTTTGCGACGTTACTCCATCACACGTCTACGGCTGTTCAACCGCTCCCGTTCGCAACTGGCATCCGTATCAACGCTCGCGACTACATCTCCACCTCGTCAATCGAGACCCAATCGGCCAATTGATGTCAAAATGGCCCAACCGGAGGTCAAGTCGAAGCATCTCGACATGATGCGCGGGCATCCGTCTACGGAACTGTTAGCCACTTACGAAATGCTCGCCGCAGCGAATTCAGTTCTCACAGATAAATACCTGCCAAACGATTCTTACGATGAGGATAGACACCCCTTGCATTACGGACCCGATTGTAAGTAAGCCTTACCTCAATTCCTCGTCTTATAAAACTGCCTAATTGAGTATATAATTTTAAGCTGGAATTCTGATTGATCAGTAGTAGGAAACATCTCGTTCCGACGAGACGTCGGCAACTGGACTGCAAAACGATACGGTCTACAAGATCCCATCCCACCGGAGAGAATAAATCTCACCTCGGGTGCATCTAACGGACTCGCTAAGGCATTGGAGTTATTCACGAATCCTATCTGCGGGTACACCAGACGGGTGTTCATCGTGACGCCAGTATACTTTCTCGCATGCCCTGTCTTTCAAGGTACCGATCTGAGTCTACCATATATATCTAATATCAATACTTCATACCATTTAAACTAACATAATTCTACTACTATAATATACAGACCTCGGCTTCTCAAACCTCATGACCTCAATATCAATGACCTCAAACGACACCTCCCTCGACTTCGACCAGCTCCTCCACCACCTCGAACAAGACAAACTGGCCCCCCCGCAACCCTTCGTCAGCCTCCACGACGGCCTCGCCCACATCCGCTCAATCCGCCCCAAGCACCTCTACCGCTACGTCCTCTACTGCGTCCCCACCTACTCAAACCCAACAGGCACAACCCTCTCCCTCGCCTCCCGCTACCGCCTCGTCGAAATCGCACGAAAATACGACATCCTGCTCATCTCCGACGACGTCTACGATTTCCTCGGCTACGCGGAGCACGAAACACCCATAAAACGTCTAGTAACCATCGATAAAGAACTCGGCGTGGCCGATACAGAAAAGGGCAACGCTATTTCCAACTGTAGTTTTTCAAAAATCGTAGGACCGGGAGTACGCTGCGGATGGATAGAGAGCGCTTCACCCGTTCTCGCAACGGAAATGGGGAAAAGCGGCGCGAATCATAGCGGTGGTGCGCCCTGTCAGTTTACTTCTACGCTGGTACACCGTCTTTTAAGCTCACCCGAGGACGGCGGACAACCGGTTATCGATATCGTTATTCGCAAGATTTCGGGCATATATAAAGATCGAGTCAAAGTGCTGAGGGAGGCTATTAAGGAGTTTTGGCCCGCGGGTGTAGAAATAGAGGGTGGTGATGGGGGGTATTTTGTTTGGGTCAAGTTGCCGGAAGGTTATATTGCTCGGGATATCGCGAAGGCTGCGGTTGAGAGAGGGGTGAAGGTCGGTGGTGGGGACGGGTTTGAGGTGCCGGTGAACGAAATTACCGGGAGGGATAATTTTAAGGATTGGGGGGCTAGGTATTTACGGTTGTCGGTTTCGTATTTGGATTCTGGCATGATTTACGCTGTTATCAAGACTTTCGGGGAGACTATGAAGACGTGGAAGGAGTCGCAGGTGGGTAGATGATATCTTTAAATTATAATACCATGGTGGGTGTAATAAATGCTCAAAGACGCTAGACGATTTGAACTCTATTGATATTATAGAAGTGTTAAATTTTTTGAATTTAAGTATCATATCAATCTATAAGTATGACGATATATCCATATACATCAGTTGCAGTTGCAGTTATTTTGTAATCGAGTCTTGCCCCAGATTCCACTGAATCGCTCAATAGCACCAAAACACCAACTTTTGAACTCCAAAAGAACATATTCCTGCTAAACTATGGTACACCCTCCAAATGTCCTCATTTACTCTTCTTATCCCTCTTCCCGCCGGGAAGCAACTCCAAATGTCCAGCCTTCTCCGCCAAATTCCTCTCAGTCTTCGCCGTCAGACCACCCGTGTATTTCTGTGGTAAACCTAGTTAGCACCCTAACAAAATAATCACAGCACAGTAAGTATAAACCAAGCACAATGTAACCAGTTGTACCTTCTTCACCGCATTCTGCTTGATCAAAATACTCTTCTTGGGCGCGATAACCCGCTGCCCTCTCTTCGGAGCGAGAACTTGTGGTCTGTTGTATTTTCAATTTTGCGGTTAGCAAGATGCTTGCGGAAAACAGACCCAGCTGCGTGGAGTCGACCGGTACGAGTTTCACGGTAGGCCGAGTTATCGAGCCCCGTTTCTGTTATGTATAAGACGGATCTAGCCGGATGTGAGACCGTACCTTTTTGAAGTTGTTGGCTTCGATAGTTTCTTGGTTCCCTGCGCCATCGAGTCTGTGATGCGATGGTGGGTGGTTTCGATTGAGGTTGCAGAGTTGTTGGTTTATGTTTGATGTTTGAACTTTTTGGCAAAAATTTAAAAACCTCGCTTGAGTGTAGTCTGTCGTATTTAGCTTGGGTGGTTTGAATTTCCAACAGACATATTTTGCATAATATTATATATACTTGAGGAACTAAAAACTTAATGGGTATATTATTATATAATACAGGCTAGCTAGTCTACAGATCTGCCAAGTTTCGGTAATATATAGATTATTCCTTGTCTTCTTTGGTGAAATCCTTCACCGGCTCGAGATGGGTGAGCAGACCCTCCTTCCGGATATCCATCGCCTGCTTGATCTCCATTTCTGTTTCTCTCAGCGCTTCCTTCCCGCGTGCAATCTCTTTCTTATTATAGAACTGTTCTCTTTGAACGGCAGCCTCACGGCCTTCTAGCGCCTTCCGTTGCTTCTCCAGGTTATCTTTAGACCAAGCGTCGGCCGATCCTGCGTCCTCGGGTAGACTTCTAATGTGGTCCTCTACAATTGGATCTCTGCGGTTCTTTGGAACCACGACGAATCTGATATCACGTGATACGGAAGGAGGAAGACTTTCGATGGTTGAAATCCTCGATAGGTCCTTCACCGTCTTGAGATACTTTCGAAGATCGTTTTCTCGAGTTTCCACGCTTGTTTTGGTGCCTATTACTGTTAGCTGCGAAGGTTTAAATCAAACTAGGGAAAATAAACTTACGGCTGATGTACTCCCTATAATACTTTTCGCGGTCCTTATCCGATACTTTAAGATCCTTCATCTCAGGCTCCTTCTTGAACTTTCGCTTAAACTCCGGCCAATATAGTTTAGGCGTGGCGTTGGCCTCCAAGAAACCCAAATAAGCAATCATCGGGTCCTTCTTGACTTCTTTTTCCTTCTCCGTCTTCAGAACAGCTATACGTTCTTGACACCAATTGCCGAAAACTTGCTTCCTTAGCTTGGTCGTCGGGAGAGCGGTATACCTCCCGTCTTCTACCAACTTGTGCATTTCGTTATCCCACGTGCTGTAAGGGTTGATCTGGAGGTCGGTCAGAAGGTCCTTAAATAGTAAAACACCATCCTCGGCCGCCAACTCCTCGGTATCCTCCATATCTTCCTCGTTAAAGCCGTACTCTTCGGCCATGGCGGCCATTTGCCACTCGATGTCTTCTTCTGTAAACTCAACAGGTCCTCCCGCTTCCATACGCATTCGTTTTTCATAGCGTTCTTCGTCGAAATCTTCGTCGGAGTCGTAAAACTCAGCTCCCTCACCTTCTTCGTCTTCTATGGTCGCTGATACCTGTCGTTTAACTCCCTTTGTGCTTATACCTGCGCTTTCTAATCCGGGTTCTTCGTCACTCCGTCCAGGCTCGAAACCCGGTGGGTCGTCGAAATCTTCCCGAAAATCTTCCTGGTCTGCCATGGCGTCCTCCTGTTCCTGTCTCTGACGATTGAGAGCACTCTGTCGCCGCCGCACGCGTTCCCTTTCCCGTTCTTCGTCCAAAGATAGCATTTCCATACACTCTATAGCATCCTTCAGACCGTCCGGCGCACTCCATAATGATTCCTTCGTTTCCGGATTATGTATAAACGTGTTCCCCTTCTTCGTCGTCACGAATAACCAAGGTTCAACGTTCGGGATCGGTCGTTTCGTCTTTGGTTTATCCGGCTTTTCCTGCGGACGAGGCCGTCTGAATGAAGAATCGTCACGTTGCTGACGGCCGTAATTAAACTGTCTGTGATGGATTTGAGGCTGGAATTGCTGCTGCTGTGTCGGAGGATACATTTGCGGCGGCGGAGGGAACGGTAACTGTTCGGGTGCCGTGAGTGGTCGCGTATACGTAGACGTCTTGGTTTCCGCATGGTAGTAGTACGTGTGGCCTATTTCGTTCAAGGGTCTGGGTATGAGCGGAGAGTTAGAACAATTGATGAGAGGCAAGTAGCCACGGACGTCACGTACCGGTTGGAGCGCGATGCTCGGTCCATCCCTGAGGTAAGGGTGGTGGTGCTGCGGCATAGCCACGGCCGGCAAAGGATTGGTATCCGGAAGACATCTGCTCGATGAGTGCGAGTCTGGTGTTACAGACTGTCTTATTTCAGCCCGGTTGTGAAATGTTGTCGGCGGATGTGGTGATGGAAGAGACGCGAGGAGGAAGAATGTTTCTGTGGTGTGGAATTGGCGTGACGCAAAGACCAAGAAATTTCGGTTGCCTGCTGCCGCCAACAACCGCAACCTTTTTTTCAATTCTTTGGCTTCGATTAATTTACAACACTGCCCCGACCATCTTCAACATCAGACGGACCGGTCGAACTCTTAGCGACGAGGGATGAGTGTAAGGAGAGTTGGACGGATTTTGAGGCTGAGGCCCGCTCGGACTTATCCTTCAGTAGGGCCGCGATTATTTTCAACAGCAGGCGCACGACTTCAAGACGGAAAGTTAGGCACGGATGAACGGACAACACACTTCGGATTCCAGAATATCGCCGAATCAGTAAAAGAGTCGAAAGGTTAGATCAGAATGACTTTTGCCTAAGCTTGATACACGGGACGTATGCTAATGTGGCTGGCTTTAGTTCGCGATGTCTTCAATTCGGTAGCGAAAAACTACGATACGATGAACGATGTCATGTCGTTCGGCATCCATCGACTCTGGAAGGATCAGTTCGTGCAGCAACTGAATCCCGGGAAGAAGAGCATCTTCTCGGAGCCGATGACCATCTTGGATCTCGCAGGTGGGACAGGAGACATTGCGTTCAGAATGCTGAACCATGCGAGGACCGTGAACGGCGATTCGGAAACAAGAGTCAAAGTTGTTGATATCAACGAGGAGATGTTGAAGGAGGGCGTGAAGCGTGCGCACAGTCTTGGATACCGGACAGAAGGCGAAGGTATCGCTCCAATCATCTAATCCAATGATAAGATCATTCCACAGATGCAAGGCATCGTGCTAGAGAGAAAACGGCTCGTTGACAGATAACTGCTTTGACAACAGATGCCCCGATATCTTTTATGGTCCAGAATGGGTAAACGAACATCCGGATTAGTTATCAAAGCGCCAGCTCTGACATGCACCTTTTTTTCCAGTGAAACACTAGAAGCAATACCCGATAATTCCATAGATCTCTTGACTGTGGCTTTTGGCATCAGAAAGTATGTTGTCTTTCCCCTCTTGTTTCCCTCTCTCTACACTTCTCTAACAGTAACTAGTTTCACCGACAAGGAAAAGGCACTGTCTACGGCCTACCGGGTCCTCAAAAAAGGAGGAGTATTCGCTTGTTTGGAATTCTCGAAAGTGGATAACTTTATCCTGGACCAGATATACCGGCGGTATAGTTTCAGCGTCATTCCCATGATGGGCCAGCTGATAGCCGGCGATCGAGATAGCTATCAATACCTCGTTGAAAGTATTATAAAGGTACGTCTACGAAAAGGTTCTTAATATGAATTTTAGCTCTGACATGCAGCATAGTTTCCAAGTCAGAAGGATTTTGCCGGAATGATACGAGATGCTGGCTTCCAGCTTGCCGGCAAAGGATGGCAAGACCTCACTTTTGGTGTCGCTGCAGTCCATACGGCCGTCAAGCTGTAGACATTCTTGCTTTTGGTACGCACGATTTTGTATATATGGAGAGGGGTAAATACAGCCTGTACATACAAAACTGTAGGTATCCAACCCTATGATGGCTGTGCTGCCCCAGCTGGCCGTCTACATGTCCCCCCCACCTTTGGATATCCGTTTACGAATTGCACCCGCTGACAACCGAAAAAACGGAAAAAAACAAGATCAACTTTATTGATCTGAAGACACAGTTTCCACTTCCTTTCCCCGCCCGTTCGCAGACATTATGCCGACTGTTTACATCATGGATGAGCGATCTCAGTTACAAGACAGAAGGGGACCCATCTAGTCAAGGGCCGCCAGCTGATTGGATGGAAATTCTAGTCTCGCAGCAAAGAAAACAACAGACGCATGACCTTTGTTTGGTCGTCTAAAATCGACTCTCGCAGGCCACTCGTTGACGCAGGCTGGGGTTCGTCATGGTTGCAGAGTTTTCTTTTACACGAAATTACTTATGCGTTCGAGTGAAAAGCCATCGGTTGGACGAGATACCTTGCCCAACAAAATTCTCATGATCTTAATTTTAGGCCAAACATTCGAACCGCCCCACCAGCTCGGGAAACCGGACCTCAAAAGCTAAGATAAAAAGGAGAGGGAAAGCCTGAGTCTGTAAGAACAGCAGCTCGAATTCCTCGACGACATTGCCACTTTTTCTTTTGGGGATCACTCTCGACGATCGGGTCCTCGAATACAGCCGAAATACGGATTATGGCGATATTATTGTGTTGGCAGTGCATTTGCATATTTGCAGACAGTCACAAACTCTGCATGACAAACGGGAGGCAGTCGTCGACAGTACAGCAGCAGCAGCAGCAGCAAGCAGCAGTCTTAATGCAGATAAGGTATTATTATGCTTCGGCCCTTCCTTCTTTTCAAGACGGGAGGGCCACGAAAAAACTAGTTAAGAGGGAGCAGGGTTATCCCGCCCGCTGCCTGTTCACACCTATCGAAGGCCTTCGCTAAGTTGTTTAGGTGTCCCGTCGGTCCACGTAGAAAAAAAAAAAAAAAACCAAGTTCTGCCCAAACTACAAGATTTCTTGGCACCCAATTTTCTTCCTCTCGATCGCCAACTTCTGTTTTTCTCCCATCTTCCCCTCACTTACTCAACTTCCTTCCCGCAGAGAAAAACCAGGACAGAACGATGCTTGCTCACCTGGCTACAGCTTACACTTTATTTATCATCTACGCTACAGGACTACTCATTCATCGGCTTCACTTTTGGGCTCGGTTTGACACAGCGGCTCCTGCTTCGCCCGGCGGACAGGCCATTTCTATCTTTAAAGCAGCGCAACAAGACCTCCGGCGTCTAATTTTTCGCTCTTGCTTATCACCCAGCAGAGAAGCTCCGCTGGCACTGTGGACGGCCTTAGCCGCTTGAAGTCATAATCGGTTTTGTCATTAAACATCAACTATATACAGAAACAATGAGAAACAGGAAGACAGGGCAATTTGCTATCAAGCGCCGGCTTTTCTTCTCCCGGCTGGTCGAACAGTCGCCAGCTCGAAACCCCCGACTCTTCACCCAGACTGCAAACACTGTATTTCCGCAGATCAACGCTAGCTTGCAACACCGGAAATAGCGAAAACAACCCCGCAAAGGAAAAAAAAAAGAAAAAAGAAAAAGGACATTGCTGTCCCCTCCCCCCCTAACAGGACGACGCTAAATAAAACTGGACATGTGACAAAAGGAAGGTACTGTTAGGAGCATGGAGAGCGCACACACAAAGGAAATTCGTTCAAAAGATCAGGTCTACCGATTCGGCCGTTTGCTTTTGCTGAATATTTTTTGCTGAATGGAGAGAAAAATAGGTACGCCAACGGCTCTGAGCGCTTCGCAACGCATCCATCTCAACCGATGCTCCTGAGCTTAGCCGCCTTTTGCGCATTGAGCTCCATGATCTCGTTTTGATAGATCTGGATGTTTGTCTGCTCGTTTTCGGTGGAGACGGGGTTGCGCCCTTCGGCTAACCAGCGTCCGACCTTTTCCTTTGAAGCGTATAGCTTCCTGGTTGCAACATCAATCCTGTTGCAGATTGTGCATTTCCCCGATTTGGGGGCTGCTTCATAGATGAGCTTCATACCGCAGGTCTCGCCAGTTCGGTATTCCTTGGCGCAGTGCTGTCTGAAACGCCCCCACTTGAAGCAGTGACAGTCTCGGAAAACGTTCTGCTCATAGAAGCACATTGCGGATGGAGGAGATGTCTTGCGTCTCTAAGCGACTTTTGAGGCTCAATATGGGATATTGACTTGTGCGTAACCGGCAATTGCTTCAGTTTACACAAGTGGAGCAAGAGGAGGATACTGAAGCAAAGATATGTTTCAGATGCTAAAGCTACGCAGGCTATGCTTGCAGGCTTGCAAAAGAGGAAGATTGAGAGGAGCTGAAGATGAAGAAGATGAAGTTGAAGACGGTTTTCAGTAAGGACTGAATGAAGAGAGATTGGTGAGTGAGGATTGCTTTGCTGTGGATCTGTTGCTGATGATGATGGAGGAGAGAGCATCTTCGAGGGTGAGAACGGCCCTATTTATGCTCTTTGGATGTCCTACAATGTCGACCATCATGGGCAGACGAAAACGGGTCTGGCTGTTTTCTTTTCTCCAGCTCAAGAGGGTGTGATGGTGGATTCCCCTCATCGAAGTTTCCGTTCGATTGCGTTTTTCCTCTTTCTCTTGCGGTATCGATTGACTTTTCGTCACGTCTGATAGCAGAATTCATGCAAAGCAGAGTTCCGGCCATGAAGATTAGCAACTTTTCCAACAACATCCCTGTCCATATCAGACCTACCTTGACGGACTTTTCGTTTCGAATGGACGCCTCCTCTCCATTCTCGACTCGCGCCCCGTTCTGGCTCGTCGAAGGAGGTGCAGGTCCAAGCTTTCGTACCTCTCTAGGCCCTCGACAAAATCCCTCAGCATGATTGTCGAGATCATGCATATCGGATACACCGGCTTTTCAAGGAATAGGGAGGATGTTTTGTCCATTTGGGAGGGCTGTTGATGCATGGAGATGGCAAATCCTTGACGGGTTTTACTCACGTGCTTTTCGCGGGTACACGTTTCGATCCGCCAATATGCAACTACCTCCAGACATTCTGGTGGAACCCCTTCCCACTGGACGTTTCTCTCCTTCGATAACGGACCCGCCTCTTCCTAATACTCACGAGACTTTGGACCAAGGATTATATCCGAAACTAGTGTGGATGTCGATGGGAAGAAAAGATTGCATAAAAGAAAGAAAAAAAAGACGGCTGAGCGAGACGGCATATCGAGCTCCCTGGTCCTGCAACAGAAAGTTTTTTTTGTTATTGCCATGGATCATCGATGGACTGTTGCGTCAATTGCTCAAATTGGCTGACGATCGGAGGCGTCTTGTTATCGACGGGCCTTGTTCATCAAAGTTCTTTTTTTTTTTTTTCTTCCCTCATGAACCTTGCTCGCCGTTCATGAACATCTGTTCGAAAGAGATGGTGGCCTGCTAGGATGTTGCATCGCGAATGCGTCTTCTGGACCGAAGCATATTTGTCTCGGAAACCTGATTATTCCTACCTCCTCGGCACGAGCTATCTGGGTTCTTCGAGTCACAGGACTTTGCGAGCTATGGAAGCTACAACATAGCCCCTTCCAGGAGGCGTCGTATTTGGCTCGTTTTGAGCAAGTTGCATTTACGAGACGTTCTTTTTGATTTCAGCTGACGGAATTAGATACCAACATAATTCGAAGCTTAGACTAAACGTTATACCTTCAATTACCTGCAAGGCGGTCGATACATCCCCCAAAGCAAGCAAGCAAGCCCCGCTCGCAGGCTTTTCGATGAGATGATCATTGGGAAAAGTTGACGTGGCGGCCGTCGATTTGATACGCTTTATGCCGGCCGCTTTGTATCTGTTATTTTATTTTTCGATTTTAATTGTTTCGGACTATGCTGCACGGGAAGCGGAACCCCGTCCTTCTTTTTTTCTTTTATCTTTTTTTTCTTTAAACAAAAAAAAGACGTCTATTTTCCTGTTCAACTTTGGAATTATGGAGCTCACTTTTTTTTACAAACTTAACTCAGGACCAATGGACTTCGCAACGCAAAGTCAAGACACGGGTTATATCCCATTGGAGGAGAATTGCTCAACTCAAATCTTCGATCGTACTGGGAAAAGGCAGAAAACGAATATTACACCAAGAGGGAAAAAGACCCAATGTACTTCCAAAAGGGTGGCAATCAAAATACAGTGTGCAAAGGTGCAATGACAGGATCATTTGCATATTACTTTTTCCAAGTTGCTTTTAGGGCCCATAGGTTCTTTCGTTCTCAACCGGCTTTCTCCTCACTTTGCTGCTAGTGGACACGACACCATCAGGATATATTGTCATATTTTTTTTTTCTTATTTTGGGGGGACCTAGACGAGGGGGGCTAATCTGCCACATGCAGAAAAATCTTTCCAAGCATACGATTTGCTCGCGGCAGGCAGGGAAGTGTAGGGTCAGGAAAGATGGCTGGAAGCCTGACTGCTTGAGAAGTTGTTTCTCACCGGAGGGCCTGCGAATGTACATATCTTGGACCGAACTGTTTTAGTTTTTTTCCCCATTAGACTTACACCCCCAACAATCAAGAAAACCTGCCGACCTGACCCGATATGACCTGCACCAGACGGTCTGTTTTACTTCGATGCAGTGGAAAGGACGATTCTCCTCAATTCACTAGACTCGAATTTTCATTTTTCTACATATCACCAATTATATATATATATATATATATTTATATACGCCGTAATTTTTTTTTAAAGGGACAATTTTAAAGTTGGGTGGGAAAGAGACGTATACTTTGGACTCACGGGATTTCGTTTACACCGAGTCCCAGAGTTCGAGTCTCCCAAACAAGGATGGATCGGTCACGTTTCTGGGAGCCAACAACTCACATGAGTTGATGGCGGATGCAGAACACGCTTGGGACAGCCTTTAGTCAATGTACCGGACGGGCAAGTTGGGCGGAGTGTCTTCACGTGAGTGATGGTGTTGAGAGCTAGGGTGGTCGATTGGTCTGCAAAGTTTGTACGGTAGTGTGCTTGCTCTTCTTTACTTAGCCTGGCCGAGGTGTACTTTTTTGCTTTGGTGGCTCCCGAGCTAGCAACCAGCTAAGCAAAGCAGGAATTCAAGTGTTTCGCCGGAACAACGAACCCCCATTGGAAGATTGGGAGATATGGGGGGGATTGGTATGGCAAGAAGCGGGATGACTGACAGGATGGAGAGCCAGTGGAAGGCGAGGAAGACGGACAAGGTGTGAGGGAACAGGAACAAGGTGGGAAAGAAGAAGAAGAGGAGTAAAAGAGCAGGAGGATCAGGAGAATGAGGAGGAAGAGGAGGAAGAGGAACAAGGCGAGGCTGATCGAATAAAGTGTCATCGACTGGGCAAACGAGAAGAGAGCAAGAGCGAGGGGAAAAAAAAAGAGAGCTAGGAAAAGTAAGAAAATTTTAAATGTCTCCAAAAAGAGATCCACACATCCATGCAATACTCTGCATGAAACTAGCACCGTTCTTCCTATCAGTAAATTAAGAAGGTGGGGAAGTAGCCTTCCTGTCCAGTGGGATTCTTCCAGAGTTCATGTACCTGGAGAAAGGTTCGGTGAGGGGTGGGGGAAAAAGACGGAATGGAATCACGTCTGTTGCACAGCTGGGTCCAGGCATGTACGTACCTTTCGTCCATATATATAAAAACTTCGCCGGGGGACTAGGCTCCAATTGATTGAGTGTCATGACATGGTATGGCTTTCGGATAAAAAATGGTATAAAGAAAATAAACATCCGGGGCTCTCGTCCCGAGTTCTGTTCTGTTTGATAGACATATAAAATATACAAACATTGTTATATAAGCTGTATATAAGTTTATATATCCCAAGAGGCTGGGGAACGAGCTGTCAAAAAGAAGATTCAAAGATGTAATCCTGCGGCACAGAGTTCTCCATTCTCTCCTACGCCTCCGAATTCGAAAGGAAACTGACGAAAGTTGAGCAGGGAATCGCCAAGTTAGGGACGGCCGGTGGAAAGACAGCGAGCGAGAGAGCCTTTTTCCAACCTCTGCCGCTTTAGGAGAAGCTTTGAGTATGTATTCGTTGTCACTTTCGACTAATTACGAGAGAGCATATGCAAAACGAACCAGCTTTCGAAAAGAACATCGAAAAAAATGAGTCCGAGTACGTACCGTCTGCTCGGATATTATCGCTCTCTCAAAGGGGCGTGTTATCAACAGGGCCCTCGGAAAGTATTCCTAGCTCGGACCAGCTATCAGCCAAGCTTCTCGATCTATTCCGCATCCTGAGAGGGCAAACGGGGCTGGTAGGAAATAGGTAAAGTAGGTACCAACCGGCTGGAGCAGAGTTTGGTGTCATGACTTATCTTTCCTGCGCGCGCGGAGGTGAGATAGTACAGTGTGCAGACAGCTCATTGCATTGAGCTCTCTCACACACTTCGTCTTCTCTCTCTGTCTCTCGCGCGCGCGCTCTCTTTTAGCCCCGTTGTTATTACTGTACGTATAAGCTTGGAAAATAGGGCGTTTCAGATGCAATTCATCACCCAGGACATGCAGCAAACGATTGTTCGATAATTGGGTCGATGTTGATAACTGTCGTTTTCCAACCAATTCTGAGGTTCAGCTCGCTCACATTTTCATGTTGCCAACATGGGGAAATGCTACTAGCTTGGGTATATAAAACCGCTAATATAAGACCTAAGTGTTCTTTCTCGCTCTCTCTCCGCTTTTTCCAACAGAAAAGAAAAAAGCCGGGGCGATTTTAGATTTCTGTTGCAAAAAAAAGAGCTAAAAAAGAAAAGAACTACAATAGTCATAGCGGATTGCTCTAGTGCTCGCCCCGGCGTATGAAAAAAAAGGCCTTCACGCCAGCGAAAAGACGTAGTCAATGTCTCATACAATGTGGAACACAAGTGTAGTCTCCAACATCCGTTATTTAGCAGTTGTGCTAGTCGCGCTGCATGACAAACCTTACATGGAGGCCTGCAAGCTAGGCCCTCTTCAATTTTATATCAACACTTTTCTTCAAAAAGAGTTCTTCCAAGGGAAAACCGGGCTAGCAGGCTTTGGAGTTAGTATGGAAATTTAGCCGCGGGTTTTCTTTTCGGTATCCTCTTTTTTGCCTTTGCCTGTCAGATGATGGAACGAGTGAAGTTTGACATGCATTTTTCTTTCCCAGGCGCTCGTTTGGGGTGTTGCAGTTTAACGTTTTATCTCTCTCTCTTTTATTTTTATTTTTTTCCTCACCTGTCGCAATTTGGAGCTCACTAGCCGCCATGAAATTCGTTAAAAAGAAATTACTCCTTTCCTGCGAAAAAGAAGCATACCGCTCTTAAAATAGCTAGTGTGTCGGCGTGAACGACCGTCAGGGATGCACTGGTCCCAAGGGGTGACTGAAATCACCTGATTTACGACTCGAGTTACACATGTTATCGTTTTTGTGTTGCGGTGCACTGCACTGTTATCGATTCGAGATATATCAGACAGCTTCATGCCTTGGAAATAAAAATTTTATCAGCGAATAAGAATAATTGAGTGGCTATATTAATCTGTTCTCTAAGTACAAGGGGGGACGAGGGATACGATTTCCTTTTGTAGGATTCTCACGATAATATAATATTAACAATAGTATTCCTCCGATATAAGCAATGAAAAAGCGCAGTGCACAGCTCATGTAAATTCCGTTACATGGTTAACACCGATCTTTCTAATATATCTAGGATCATATATAACAAGAACAGCTGACCTGTACGTACCTCGCCAAGGTGGGGAAGACCGTCGATTCGATGACTGAGCCAGTAGAAAAGAAGGTCAAAGCAATGGACGGGATATTTCTCAAAAAAAATATCAGAAACCCTTTTTTTTCTCTTTTACTAAGAATATTTTTTGCAAATTCCGACATCCTAGCTGACCCAGCAGCTTCAACCTTTACTGTACAGCTGCGCAGTTCTGCGTTTGACTTGCTTATTCAAAAAGCATGTCCGTGGCTTCATGCACATATGCACGCATAGACGAAGGTCAGGATCAGGCTTCTGGGAAACCTCTGTGCTTTTTGTTGTTTTTTTCTTTTCATTTCGAAGAAACAAAAGCCTAATATCGAAATCTCGTCACGGCTTCTTCGTTTCCTTTTCCATTCCTTTGATTTTTTCTTCTTTCAGTTCGAAAAGTATCTTGTTATTTCTCATGGTAACTGTGACATTCTGGACGTCGTGACGGTCGTCCCAGGTGGAGCTTCAGATTAAATGAGAATCTGAACCAAAAAAAAAAGTAAAAGTCATCCTTTAAAAAGAAAAAGTACGAAATTACAAGGTACAATGCAGTGCGTCCCACCGAACGTGAGATACATATCCTGATCGAGACGGATACACAGATCAAGAAACGAATGAAGCACTCATCCAGTGGAAATATCCTGCTTGTGTAGCTTCATGATTCACCGAACGAGCAGTGAGCTAGCTTGGTAGCCTTGCATGCGATATACATAAAGCTCTTAGAAAATAGCGAATCGAAATCTTTTGCCAGCGAATGCACTGGTAAAATTAAAACCTTACTTGGAGAGACGATCGCAAGCAGGTGATATCACAGTTACCGACTACTCCGGATTTGATTTAATTCCTCGCAGTTTGCTGTCGAGAGAGGGATATAACTTAACTAGCTACAGCTAGCTAGGAGAGAGTAACGGGATTGGAGAAGCATGGCAGCCCCTCAAACTAGACGCATCCCAACCCCCATCTTGGCCCTGGCTTGCTGTTGCTCGATGCATGAGTTTTTTTGCCTGCGCTGCAACTGCATTGTGTGTACGATATATGAGAGGTGTGTGTGACTGAGTGTCAACCATTAATTTCGACATTTGTCCGCCTTAAATTTTCCTGCCGCTTCGCGCATACAGGAGAATCTGATAGAAACCTTACGGAAATGGGTTATAAAGCATCATAAAACTATAATACACACCAAAACATTTATATGATATCACTGAATATATTCTAAACCGTGCCTTTTTCTTTCTTTCGTTTTTGCGTGTAATTTTACCCATGCAAGAGAAGGGCACTGATCGATTCGATACGGAAGGATAAAGGATTTGATTTGATACGTATACACGGGAAACTGGAAACAAACAATTAATACGCCATAAAATTGATCGCAATTGATAGACCTAAGAAGGGGGAAATAAAAAAAGGAAATATGCGAAGAATCCGAATAACCCGCAGCTAGCTTATCAACAACAATTAAACAACTGGCAAAAAAGATATTTCAACGGCAAAACCGCCGAATATTCAAGCCTGGGAGCATGAGCAAGAGGCGGTTCACGGCGCTGCAGATTTAGCCAACATTCCATGAGGATGCGGGTCATTGTCAAGGTATCCTCTCTCGGGCAGCGGACAGGCATCCGAGACACAAAATAATGCGATCTGGAGCGTACACGTCTGGGTGGTGATTATTTTTTATTTTTTATTTTTTTGGCGGTCCCTACCGTCCGCTGAGAGACTTCTTCATAGCTTACTACTTCCGGTAAGGTAATTCGCATTTGTCGCCGACAGAAAGACGAGGCGTGATACCCTCTTGGTGACGTGTCAGTGGATATTCATTTCCCGTTTGCTCTATAGTTGGGCAGGGCCGGGGCCCAGAGGGGGATGGGATATCCAGTATCGAATTCAAGGAAGGGCCGGCCGGTGATGGCAAGAGAGTGAGAGCGGGAGAAAAAAGGCTCGACTGCACTGCGGCATTAAGCCTTTCCGGCAAGGAGCTAGTCAATGCATGCAACAGATGCAGTGGTCATTCTCCACGAGCTCGACAGTACGCAGGTAATGTCCCTTGCCGGATCGCCAAGGTCACTCTTTTTTTTTTTTTTTTTTTCAAAACAACCGAATTAACAACGAGGCGGTAAAAAGAGAATGACAGCAAAAAGGATGGAGGGGGAGGGGGTAAGTGACTGGTTTATGCCGTGTGCCCCTCTCTCCCCATGCAGACCAAGTTCGAAGTCGGGGCGAGGACGAGGATGAGAATGCATCGATGTAATAATAATAATTTGGATACATACCAGGCAACTGCTCTTCGGTGGCCAAAATACGTAGCTCCCTCAAGTTCATTAACTTCCACCAAGACCTTTCCTCGTCCTCACCCCTTCATGTTTACAGAATATCGTCTTTCTTTCCTTTCTCTTCTCCTCGAAATCACTCCTGACAGTAACCAAGTTGAAACTCTGTGCGAGGCAATTCGCCCCCAGAGTTTCACTAGCATGGCAGCTCTTATTCTTGTTATCCTTGTTTATCGGTTTATCACCTGAAATCGTTTAGCGAAACATGCGTAATGAGGAATTAGTACCTTACGCATGAATTTCGTACGGCAGACAAGGCTGGGGGAAAAAACACCCCAGCGCAGCTAAAGAGGTCGCTTTAAGCTGCAGGGTTATACGTGTGTACACCGGATTCTCGCCTTTTACCACCGCGAAGAAATAATATTCCAGCAAGCAAACGCCGGAATCCTTCAATAATTTTACACTCCCATTCGTGCTTCTGAAACTTTCAAAAAAAAGTAAGTGTCTCCATGGATTACGTATATGCATCTCCGCCTTCTTCTCTCATCTTCTTTGAATTCTACCCGAATTTCTAGCTAACCGGATATTTTTCATTTACTCTGTTTGTTTTGGTAGCCAAAAAGCGGCCTGCAGGTATGAAACTCTGGCTCTTCTCACGGTAGCACGGCATGACATGCTCAAGCACCCCTCCCTTCCCCGGCCCTCCAACTGGATGCTGAGAGCGATCCGGCTATGTACGATGAATTCTGCATATTTGCATATAATCATGCGTGCGAGCAACGTTTGTCGAGGTTTGCCTGTCAACAGAAAAAAAAACCAAAACACTCCGGACCGTTCCTTCGGTGTCAATGGGGGAGCCGCCCTCGTTCCGCTTTCGGCTCAGGTGGTTCAATTCACGGCAATGAATTTAATGCGATAAAACAAAAGGTGTGCATCAAGCATTATCCGGACCTTTCTTTACATGAAGGCCTGATTCTAACATATTTTTTTATACCTTTTTTTGTTTTGTTTAGATTTTGTTCTGGTTACGCAGGAATATTAAACTGGGGCTGGTCCCTGCTGTTGGATTTTCGGCGCGACGTGAGTTGCGGGGCGGAAAACTTCCAATTCGAACCTCAGAAACGAATCCCGTTGCGCGGCCCCGCGAAATTAATTAAACTCTTCCGGATATGATTTCTATTCTTAGGAATCGAAATATTCCCCCTTTTAAAAATATAACGCGAAAAGAAAGCGATAAACTTTTTTAAAGTTTACATTTAACGCTTAGGTATCGATATCCCTCTAACCACCCCTGTTCTGTTTCGCATGCAAACCTGGAGAAAAATGAACAGCCCTAACAAAACAACAGACACCGACTATACTCTCCCTATCGAAATGAAACGCCTCAAAAACCTGCAAAGCAGCAAAAGATAAAAAAATGCGGCAGCAGCACTCCCAGGAACATTATGCGTGTTTCCACGAACGACGTCAAACGGCCAACGTCAAACAACTCCCGCGCGGTGTCCCAGATTCGGTGGGCTTAATTACCGTTAGCGCCGGATTTGTCTCAGAGAGGGTGTGCGGCGGCGCCTAGCGAAAAACCACTACCCGTGAACCTGGTTCCCTGACCGTCCCATCCCACCCTTTTTCTCTTCTTCAAAGATGGAGGGGGCCATGGGACTTGCGCTTGTCCAGGGTGGATCGCTGAAGTGGGTGGTGTCCTTGCCAGGAAAAGGGACATGTGTGTGTGTGGGCTTAACCCACAGAGCTACCTAAGTAAGGTCGTCCCCCATTCTCAGCGGCTGCTCAAAGTCCGATTTTGGAGGGGGAGGGGGAAAGACGAGGAGGGGCGAGGTCCGGTCTAGTCCCGTCTTGTGCTTGTTCGGAGGTGGGAACAGACTCCGAGTGGAAGACGGCCACATGTCTTGCCATGTGGAGCAGGTGCTGTGGAGAGATGGTGTGCAGCGTTTTTTTTATGCACTGCTTACATCACCAACGTTAACTCTATGGTGTGGGATTAGTTCTGGAGAAAAAGTGTGTCTGTGGCTTGGCAGGTGGATCTCGGTTGCGATTTGGCTGTAGACGTCGAATCGGACGGAGATAATCGTCTTTTGGATTTTCTGCGTGTCAAATTGGGCCCCGGCACTAGCTTGTGATTTGTATATTATTAGTGGACAGGCCTGTTCAATCTACAGATTGATTGTCCAGATATCACATAATAGCTCATCAAACCAATTAGCTAAAATATATCCTACCAAGAATCCAACTGAGGTCGCACTATAACGGCTCCGCTCGCAGAACTAGTCTTACTCTTTCACCGTTTCGGGACTAATCAACCACCCAAAACCATCTACGAACTTTTGACAAGAAAATAAAATCCATCCTAACGGCGAGACATTGACAGATCATAAGTCCCACTACCAGGAATTACAAAATCTGAAAATGAGGGGTTGAGGGGTTCATTTAACCAAATTTAAAGCATATGATATGGTCATGGGATGTACTAGGCTGCATCTAAAGCGTCAAATTGTTGAAAGTGTGGTACCCTAATCCTATTCTTTTATCCAGGTACTCGGGATACACAAGACCTGCCAGGCCTGAGACTATGGCTTTTCTGGGCTGCTGTATTGTCGTTTATCCGTGCAAAAGGCTCCTTAGCTCAGCTGATCAGATATAAGAATGGATATTTTGCATATTGGTGGATACTTTCGGTTGGCATGTATATATCAGTCTCGCTATATGAGTACTACCTGATACTAGTCTCGCAATTAATCCGGTCCTCGATATTTGTGGAGACCACAAGTCTTGTAACGAGACTGCCACAGGTTTCGTTCAATTAAAACAGCTAAAGCGAAGTAGAGATCGGGAAAATGGCTTGTGAAAATCGCATATAACCGATACGCACACACCAGCCCACGTTTTTATTATCGTTCCACCATCATTCCCCAAGTACCCCGAGGCTGCATCGATCCGATTTTCGATGCAGGCAGACACGGATAAATACGTTATCATAGAAGTACGATCGCACCATTGTGCAGAAACGCCGTGCAGACTAGTTTTACGAAACGAGTCTGGATCACGAGACTGGGGATAATATACTGATGTACCCCTCAATTAAAGATGCAGAATGCGTAGGGCTACATGAACCCAATACCCTGGATTAGACGCTAGTAATAGTTAATATTCTAACTTCTAATATCCATATACTAGTTCTAAAAACGCCCTAATCTTCCGACTGCTTCTCCTCTTTGCCGAGCCCGTGCTTCTTCAACAGGGCGTCTATTTCCTCTGCGCTCCAGATGTTGAGGTATATCTTCCCTTCTCTTTTGCCAACGGTTGCGAATTCCACTGTAATACGAAAATTTATATCAGTTTGCTAGTTCCAAACTTCGTACTGGGTAAACTGAAGGTTCGGTACGAGAGCAGTTCCAGCTCTTTGATAGATGCATAAATGATTCAGGGAATGTGAGTGGAGGGAGTGAGTACGTACGCTTCTCGCTCGACAGCGTGGTGCTGTCCATAGTCCTGCTGAGTACCTTAACGGCAATCTCGCACGCCTCCTCTAGGTTGCAATCCTCCTTATAGTCCTGCTTTAACAGACTCTGCGCGCTAGCATTGTTGGCTCCCGCGCTGGTGGCTTTCCATCCGCCGTAATTACCCGAGGGGTTCGATAGGTAGAGCTGGAAGTTTCTTAACGAGTCGTAGCCGGCGTAGATGAAGGATACACCGAAGGGTCTCAGGCCTATTATTACCATTAGGACCTTTTATCTACGACACACACACAAACAAAACATATATATATATATATACTTATATATATCTGATGTAGTGATATAAAACTGAGATACGGTGGGGGAAGGGAAGACGAACCTCCGTGCTGTGTATATCCCTGCTTCAGATCACATAACCTCTTCACCAACTGCTCGCAGGGTATTTCCTCATCGTATGTGCGGAGATAATTCTGGGCGGTTTGGCGGGCGTAGTTGATCAGAATGTTGGCGTCGGCGGTCATACCGGCTACCGCACAGATCATATTACTGCCCATTAAACAACATCAGTCATCGTCTATAGCCACCGACATACTTTATAATTTCTTAATAGAAGCATAGGAGGAAATGCATGCTCACTCGTTCAAGATGTAGAGCTTCTCAGCTGACGAATCTTGTTCCAACAACTTGCTTGTGACCTTCCGTTCGGCGGCGAGGACGATTCCATCGTTAGCGAGGATTCCGATTGCCGTGCCGGCGTGCGAGATGGCTTCTAGAGCGTATTCGACCTGGTATAGACGACCCTCTGGGGAGAAAATGGTTGTCTACGGTGGGTTTTGTTAGCTGGGGTGTCTGGAGGAGCTTTATAGGTGGGGGAAAGCTTCAAACGGGAACAGCTTTTCTCGTACTCGTGAATCGTATCGTCTTGACATCTTGAATTCTGGATGAAGGGTGCTGCGGGTGAGATGACTATGAGGAGCTGGATCGTATCGAATGCCAATGCGTTAAGGTCGTTAGAGGAGTGGGAGCTATGGATGTCGGTGTGCGGAATGGTGGGATACGCGTCAAGGTTCAAGTTGGGTTGCGAAGCTGTCAGGTGGAGTGAGGCTGGTGCTCTGGACTGAAAATCGTGGCGGGTGATTTGACGTTGTGGCGGTGCGAAGACTCGCCAAACTTAAAAAAAAAGTTGCGCGCAAAGTTTCAACTTGCACGCTACCATCATCAACCTCGTCGCATCGATACCTAATCAGAGAGAACGCAGTCGCAATGCCTTCCACGCATAACGTCGATAAGCCGTGGGATACGGAGGACATTGACAAATGGAAGGTCCGTATTCAATACTTTCCTTACCTACGAGGGGACCCATCGAAGTCCGGTCGAGAGAATGCTAATACCGAGAACAACAGATCGAGGAATTCAAGCCCGAAGACAACAAAGGCGGTGCGCTGCTGCAAGAATCCGATTTCAAAGTCCTATTCCCTAGATACCGCGAGCAATACCTCCGAGAAGCATGGCCGTTAATCACCCGGACGATGTCTAAACTGGGCGTGAACGCGATTCTGGACGTGGTGGAGGGCAGCATGACCGTCAAGACGACGAGAAAAACATACGATCCTGCGGCGATATTAAACGCACGAGATCTGATCAAGTTGCTAGCGAGATCGGTACCAGCGCCCCAGGTAGGATATTTACAAATTTTAGTCCCAGATTTTTGGCCCCAAATCCGGAGTTTTTTCATCTAACGAAAAGTTTATTTTAGGCGATCAAAATCCTCGAAGATGACGTCGCCTGCGATATAATCAAGATTGGATCACTGGTGCGGAACAAGGAGAAGTTTGCGAAGAGACGGCAGAGAATAGTCGGCCCCAACGGGTCGACGTTGAAGGCACTGGAACTTCTCACGGGGTGTTTTGTTTTAGTGCAGGGAACGACTGTCAGCGCGATGGGACCGTACAAGGGGCTGAAGGAACTCAGACGGGTGGTGGAGGACTGCATGAAGAACATTCATCCGATATACCATATCAAGGTGAGGGGTTGGGTGTCTTTCAACATGTCGAAGTGCGATAACGGGCTGACGGAGGATTTTGCAAGGAATTAATGATTAAACGAGAACTGGCGAAAGACCCAGCATTGGCGAACGAAAGTTGGGACCGATTCCTGCCGCAGTTTAAGAAGAAAACACTCTCGAAGAGACGGAAGCCATTCAAGGTCACGGATAAGTCTAAGAAAGTCTACACGGTATGTCCGACAGAATGGTCCCTTGCGTGCACGGTGATCCTAATTGCTAACTTGATGATTTTTTTGTGTCGACACAGCCGTTCCCACCGGCGCAGGAGAAGTCAAAGGTGGATCTCCAGATCGAGTCTGGAGAGTACTTTTTGTCCAAGCCGCAGAAAGAACAGGCTGCGGCTGAGGAGCGGGAGGAAGCACAGCGTGAAAGAAAGGAGGAGAGGCAGAAGGAGCGTGAACAGGCGTTTGTGCCTCCTGAAGAAATCAACCGCAAGGAGAAGAAGTCTAAGAAGCGGAAAGACAAGGAAGAGGTGGGGGAGGGAGAAAGCAAGGAACGAAAATCCAAGAAGGAGAAGAAGGAGAAAAAAGAGAAAAAAGAGGAAAAGAAGAAGGCGAAAGTAGATAGCGATACGGAGATGGCAGACGACTGAGACAAAATCTTAAAGCCGTCGCTGTATATGGGTCTTTCAATTGGCGTTTATTGGGGATTGCATCTATCGATACGGTATATCTATCAATCTATCTAAATTCCGCACGGCTTAGCGGTTCAGCCGTCATCTGTACTATAGTTTATCACATTCTTTCATTCTCTCCCTCCCCTGCCCCCCTCACTTTTGATGTTTAACGACCAAAGACGAACATGTCACTGCACGAGTGGCCCGTTACTGTTTACCCCTCTTTGGTGTTTGGATGGTTCTGGAATGCCCGACCGACTTGTTGCGGAGTCTTTGCTCGAGCTGAGGGACTCGGCTAGCCCCTTGCAGCATCCAACACAGCCAAGGAGGTTGCTAAAATGGGAGAGCGCAGACGAGAAGAAGGGTCTCGATAGACCGATAGCGAAGACTAAAGGACGAAGAGGTATCCGTCCGGGTGAGGTAATAGTGGAGAAACAGTTGCGCACAAGACCGAGATCTCGACCCGCGGCGAATACGTGGTGGAGCGACAGACGGGCGAGAAATCGCGCTGGAGAAAGGCCGAGAAGAGAGAGACGAACGAGTGCTCCAATCCAAGGCGAAAACGTGCTCTGCCTTGTGGCCTGTGCCAATGGCGACAGGGAAGACGACGCAGGTACAGGCAGGAGGGTCACAACGGGCCAGGACGGGGCAGGGGTCGGAGGCTGATCATTGGCCCGGTCGAACAAGGAAGACCAAACGGGGGCACCTGCGCATTGAGCCCGGCTGAGTCGAAAAGGGGTACCACGACGACCACCACCACAATAATAATATTTATTCGGTGGGTGGTCATGGCGATACTTAAGGCCGGTGTTTCCCTCGTCCGGCTGGTACTTGTGTTTGTTTCCCTTCCGTCTCCATGGTCAGATCTCGTCCGATCCCGCAGTCCGATCCCGCAGTCCGATCCCCTCGACGCTCCTTCGACGACACTCCTTTCGAATTTGATTTGATTTGAACTTGAACTTGCACGTCCGCGACGTTATCTTTTAATCGATATTAAAAATACTTCTGCGACCGATACCAGCTATCGCCATTCCTTCATCGACTTCAGCGCCAGCAGCGAATAAATAAATAAATAAGAAAGCAAATTTCAAAAATGAAGGCTCTCTTCCAAGCATCGCTGGCAGCCGCTGCCATCTCTGCCGTCGTCGCAGGGCCTCTCGCCCATGGAAGGCACATGCACATGCATCGCCATCTCGATAACCACCAACATCACGAGAAGCGCGCCTTGGTCGTCGTCACAAAGACCCAAGAAGTCGTCGAAATCGAGTATGTCTATCGCACCGTCTACGTCGACCCCAAAGATATCGTCTCAACCACTTCCGTCAAGTCCTCAACTTCATTCGCGACCTCCACTCGGTCCTCGACATCTTCAACCACCACCACCTCAAAATCGTCTTATGTCGCTCCACTGCCACCTCCACCTCCATCTCCATCTTCGACGTCGGAGACCAGCACTTTCACACCACCGACCCTGCCAACTGAAGTCATCCCTCTGGTCGTTCCGCAAGTCCCGACCACATCTTCAACAACCACGACTTCTGTCTACACTCCACCGCCACCTCCCCCACCAACCACAACCCCAGTTGTAGTTCCACCACCCGTCTCCACCACTGCCGCTCCAGCTCCCGTCTCAACATCCCCAGCCAGCGGTGGTGGATCTTCCGGATCGGGTGAAATCTACCACGGCGAGGGTACCTTTTACGATTGCGGTCTCGGCTCGTGCGGTGAAACCAACACCAACGCCGACTATGTTGTCGCCATGAGCCAGATCCAGATGGCTCCCCTGGACGGCGGCAATCCAAACAACAACCCCTTGTGTGGAAAGAAGGTCCGTGTATACAGCGAAATGGCTCCCAAAGGCGTCGTGTACACTGTTAAGGACAAGTGTCCCGGATGTGTAAGTTTTTTCTGCTAATTCCCCATAATTCTCACTTCTAAAGTCGCGATTCTAACTCGATCTACAGTACGGACCAAACGACCTAGACGTCTGCGAGGGTGCCTTCGTTGGTATTCTAGGAACAAAGGAGGCAGGCCGCATCAAGCTCTGGTGGCATTGGGAGACTTAAGTGGTTTCACCACTTAGTTCCCCCGCCTAGTATGAAACATCTATATCGTTCCATACCGACAACCCGTGATGCCATTTACGAGGTTTACGACACATTTTTTGCGCTTTATTTTATATTTTCTGTATCAAAAATAACTGGATTCCTCGATGGATTCGGCGTTCTGTGGACATATATCCCTGACTTTTTTCTATTTTCTCATTTTTCACTTCATTATCCCATGTTGGATTGTTGGTCCCTGGGCTTACAGGTTTTATCTTTGAGGACCAACTTTTTTTTGTGTTTTTTGACTGGTGAGGGTTTTTTTCTTTGAACACACATTCATATTCACATACCACCATGCATGCAGCCCTGACGAATCGATTTCGAAACGGGTTCAAAAAAGACTCTTTGTACTATATACTTCCAAAAACAATTAATGCATCTAATTGCATATTTTCATACATTAGCCTGGCGTATAACCGGTTTATTACTGTCTCGTAAACCAAACCAAACAAAGCTGAGTGCTTTCTGACATAAGATACAACACGGTCTGTAAACAAAGGGACGTTGGATCGTCTCGACTCGCGCGGTCCACACGTTGTCTCCCAACGACCAACTCGCTAATCATGCGATTCTTCGAAGTCCCGCGTCGACAAGAAAATCTTGGTATTTTGGTGCTTCAGGTTACTGTGCCAGGTCAAATTCTCGGTTGTTTAAAAGCAGATAAACAAGATTATTGTAATTTCAATAACAAGATTGTTTTATTAATTAAAATTGCACAAAATCCGATCTCATGACCACGATCTAAATGGTGTCATTCCCAAGCTCGCTGGAGTAGGTTACACCAGATATCATAATTTCCGCGCATGGCAAATGTGCGTATATTTATGCGAGAATAAACTGCCCAAATCGTATCAATAAATGTTTTTGTCTATTTTCTGTTCCCAAGATTCCTAAGATTCCTAGATATGACGCAGAACAGCTGAAATTTAGCTCCATTGCATTGTTTAGAATTTAAAAATAAATTCAATTCAATTCCTACGCTAGTTCGCGGTAGGAATCTTAAAAGATAAAAAAAGATTAACGCTTGGAGATGCCGTTTTGGATGATTCTTTTTAAGGAGGCTGTTTTGGATTTTTACATGCGATTGGCTTTTAAATCGTTCAGCGGATAATATTGACTGGTCGAGCATTTTCTTCTTTCGGTAATTTTTGACTACATTCAATCGGATTTTCTGTAAGCATAACGGTTGGCGTTGGGTTATGACTATTCCAGATATCTCTTCTGAACCGGTATATACAGTATCAACGTCTAACCTATCATCACACATTGTAATCACATTATAATCACAATATCAGAAGCTGGCAGAGCTTCTTCCAAGCCTCGCCTGGACCGCTTGTCAATCAATACATTTATCTAAACGATGTCGAAGCTATATCATTGTTGTGTATGCTTGTTTCTCTTATCATTGATTAATATAAAATCACATATATGAACTTATAAGCGGCACAACAGACCGAATAAGACGCATCTGCGCATCGCGTGCGGTCGCATATTTTATTATCCTCAGTCACTACTTTACAAAGTTGAGCTGAAATTTACCACGGCGGGAACGACAGAGTCCCCACGAAGATACTGAACCGAATCTCTCTGTCAAAGACACAAGAAATCTAAAAAGCCATCAATTAGTTTCGTTTAACATTCCAAAGGATGGCAAAAAGCTAAAGATGATACAAGAGGATATGCTTTGAATTAAATTGGACCTGTAATATAGTAGACTACTAGATCAACACCTTAATAATCTCCCACTTCTAGTACACTAAATAGCTAATGAGAGAAATACCGCTATGATGGTGCATCGCTAAGTCCGTCTTTAACAGAAGCAAAAATTTTATTTATATGTAGACGAAATTCGAACTTAAGAGATAGCACCTAGAGCTAAAATAAGTGTCTAGCTACTCTTCAGAACCCGAATCTTTGTCTGCTATTTCCTCGATAGCCACTACCTGTCCGTCCCACTCCCAATCTGGGTCGTTGGCCATCTCGAAGACGAAAGGTTCAGCTCCAAAATTGACGGCGGGTCGCGTAACTTCATACTCCATTCCGAAATTAAAAAATGGGAAATACTGCCATTTTTTCACAGTCCAAACGACTTGTATCATCTTCCCTTCAATGGTAAAGAATACACTGTTCGTCAGTGGGTTAATCCCACAGCCTACGTAATTCGGGACAGTCTTCGGTGTCTCTGTCACTGGATCACTAGTTTTCTGGTTATCACCATCACTAGTCCCGTCATCTGGGTCACTGGCTTTCTCGTCAACCAGACCACTGATGTCAAGCTTTGAATTAGGCCTATCCCAAGGTTGATTTTCACCGTCTATTCTTAAAACTCCGAGCATTGGTAAGAAATAGATACTGTGCTGGTAATTCATTGAGCGAAACCCAACCAGACAGGTTGGAGCATATTCGCCGTCTCTGCAACTCACTATGTTAGCAATTGCTTTGTCATCGTACCAAATGCCCTCTCGACGACATCGCAGCGTGAAGGGACGCATCGATGGACTGGCAGGAAGCGACCTACATCTTGCCCGACACCCATACAAGGTCTAAGGTATCAAAATCTAAAGAGTCAACCATTTCGGGCTCGATGAGTGTTGGTTTGGATGTTTCAGGGTCGATATATCCCATCTGCATAAACAAAGGAATGTTAACTTCAAAATAATAAGTTCCATTGGTAGGAGGTGCAGGGTGATCTGAAAGTAGTGTCCAGTGGCAGGCCTCGCTTATGCCCGGGCTCCTTCTCAGCTCGGTAGCTGGGATAGGATCGTTCTCCGGGTCGTTATACACTTCAAGAAGATCTTGTTTGATATATGTCGAGTCTGTCAGTATGGAACCAATACAAGAGGGCTTCTCGAACTTTTCCGGTGGCGAACCATCCTGTTTCGTGAGCAGGGGAATAAGGTGTTCTCGCCCGACTGTGGACAAGAAATCATATAACGACCACCCATGAACGTCAACCGGTAGGACTATTTCGCACCGTCTGATTATTCTTGGAAGATCTAGTTTTATCACTTCCTGAAACTTTGGGCGACGACTGACTGGCTCGTCTTCCGCTTCCGGGTTCTCATCCGAATCCTCCTCCGAATCCTCACTAAAAATACCATTTTCTAGAAACGAAAACGAAAAGGAGGACGAATTCTCGAGGAGATAGTACAGCATCTCCTTCTCATCTGCCATTTCTCTGTTCCAGTCCGCCATGTCTACTCTCTGCATTCCCAAATCCCAAGCCAAGCGTTCCAATTTCTTGCAAGCTATATCCAAGGCACTGAGCCCACTTTTGTCAATATGAGAGATATCCGAGTTGATAGCAAGTATATATTTCGCAGCTTCTATATTGACCCGTTGAGCTGAATAATGAAGCGCGGTGGATCCATCAATGTCCTTTTCTAAGATAAGTTTCTTTATGTCAACATAATTCGAGAGTTTAGCTTGAAGCTGTTGGAAAAACTCCTTGCCACCAGCACGGCTCCGAGAATCCATCTCAGTCCCTAAATGTAAAAAAGTCTGCCCGTTCGAGCGTAGGAGAAGAGGGTTGTCATCCGGAGATTGTTTCGCTAATTCGTCATACTTCTCCAGAAGGAACTGGGCAATATCCCAGTTTTCATGCTTCACTGCATAATGCAACGGAGTGAACTCGCCGTATCTAGACCTCGATGCTTTCTTGCAATCCACGCCCCCCTTGAATAAGACTTCTGCGATGGCAATATAATCTTGCGAGTTAGACCCCGACATCTCCGCCATCCGCCTGGAAATTTTCGCTAACTCATGGAAACAGTTTTCTCCAGAAAGGCTCAAGTCGTGGACGTCTGCTCCCAGTTGGATGAGAAGCTGCACTCCTTCTACGAATCCGGTTTTGACAGCGTACGCCAGAGGACTCAAGCTGTTCCCATCCTGGGCGTTCACAACGTCGTCTCTACCCGCGCGTTTCATTTTTAGCATGAGACGGCAGATATCCAGCGTTTCTTTTATTTTGACCGGATCCTTTGGCTTAACGCAAGCAAACAAGTAGTGAATCGGCTTCATTCTATCTTCGTCGGCGGCCGCGTGAATATCCCAGTCCCCGGAAACGCAGAGTAACTTGAAAAACTTTATATTTCTAACACTAGCCGCCAAATGAAGGGGTGTTAGGTTATCAGGAGTTTTCACATCCAGTTTAGCGCCGCTTGATATCATAATCCTTGCTGACTCTAGTAATTGGTATACCAAGTCGTCTTCAGGATGGAGAGGCATGACATCGAGAAGAGTCGAGAGTAACGGTGGTTCCTTCCTCGAGGTATCCTCGTCGGCGTAGTTCCTGATCGAAAGCCTGTTAACGTCGGCCCCATGCGTTATCAGTTGTTTGACGGTTTCCGGATATGGTGCTGCGATATGTAGGGGCAACGAGCCTAATGGGTTCGGCCTGTTGCAAAGAAAGTCATCCGGAGTCTCAAATGAGTCCTGGTAATTATAGTAACCCCAGTGAGTATAATACCCGAATGTAACTTTCATTTCTGGATTACCCGACATTAAGCTTTGAAATTTTTCTGTGACTTGGGTTGCATCGCCGTTATTTTCCAGTATAAATTTGTCGACCTGCTCTTCGATACCCTCGAAGGACTTGGTCCAATCCTCGGGATTCCCCCAGTTTTTATATAATTCTGTTTTGACAGCTTCTCGTTTTGATTCGGGTGTACCGAGTATCCGACTGGCAAGCCAGGCGACTCTGAGTGGTACCGGTATCGCAGGTAGCAGTCTCCGCCAGCCGAGTGAGTGATGCGGCGTGACAGTCCCGAAATGTTGGTCCATATAGTTCATGAATCCGGCACAACTCCAGCGCAGCCGGAACTCGATATCATGCTGCCATGTACCATCAGTTTTGGTGAGTGCCTCGTTTCTCATGGCCGATAGCTTCGATGTTGTCTGGATTTCATCGGGTTCAAGCACTGATTCGTTCGTTTTGGACTTTGAAGAATCCTCGCGTACCAGGTAGTCTACCATCAGGCGTAGTCCGAATTTACAAGCAATGTGGATTGGTTCCTCGAATAGTCTGAAAATTAGCTCTGCGAGATTGACAGAGGCACTTTTTGAGCTCTCGTCTCGGACGTATTGACGTCGAAGGTTCCAGCGGTACCAGTTCTCCGGCCTCATAAAGATTGATAACTGTCTCAAAAGTTCGGACCACCAGCTGTCGTCGAGGGAGCCTTCAGTCCACCATTTTTGTAAAATCCGTATATGATCTTGCCAGTGATCGATTTCGTATCTGCGATGTTGCTTTGATGTTCCAGTTATGTATTCGGGATCCCAGGGCATGTATTTATTTCGAAATGACTCGTTGTTTAGAGCCCGGACTAGTTTTCAAAGTATCAGCGACCATTACAGCAGTCACAGAGAATCACGATGTATACGTATGTGAAAATTGTAATGGGTAAAAAAACACAGGCTGGAATCCTAAACTCACGGATATTGAGAGTAATCGATAAGTGGGCTTCTCTTTGATCAAATAGCTCGGAAAGGCTATCACCATATCTAACGAACGATGCTATCGTTCCCTGAATTAGTATTCTATATTTTGGGAAGAAAATAATGATGATATCGGACGATGAATCAACTTACGTGTCAAGGTGAATTGATAAACTGTATTTCCTCTCGGATCTCGAGATTTATTAAAGCCTCGAGATTCTTTGACTGTTGATTTGGACCCGGAGTCTTCCTGTATCCATTCTCTGATTGAAATATCGACTGTTACTAAGCCAGTATTTCTATCCAATCGAAAGAAGTCCCGTCCGGCATTCTCCAAGTGGTAGACTATATCTTTGATTTCCGGGTCTTCGTATGGATTCGTATCGATCAGTTTCGACAGTTCCACATCATCGACGCTGGAGTCTTCGTAAGGGTCTTCGTCCGTTTCGATAATAAAGTCTACACTTGGCTTGGATTCCTTGACTTCCTTGTAGAGGTCTCTATAATGGTCCGAGATTTCGATAACCGTTATTCCGGAAACACTCCAGACCACCCACTTCAATGCCTTGACGATCAACTCTTGTTCATCCGGAGTTAGTGACTCGAGGCTGGACATGTATATGTCACTAATCGCGGCAGGGAGATGTTGTATCTTCTTTTCGAGGGGGTCCTTCGAAGGCTGCTGCAGCGTGGAGATGATCATCCTGGCTAGAGTAAAGTCCCCTTTTGATTTCCGGTGAATAATTTTGACAATTCGAGATAGCTCTTGATTGAAGAACTTTGTGAACATCTCCTTATTAATACGTCGTTTCAAAACACCACCTACATCGTACGTCAGGTATTCTTCGAGGTCTGTAGAGTTCTTCTCTGCTGTGATCTCGACCACTTTGATGTAGGCAGGCAACGATACTTCCACTGTTTGATTTGTCGTTTGGTTCGTTTGATTTAATTTGGTAGAATCGGCTAACTCGCCTTCCAAATCGATACTATCTCTCGCGGAAACCATAATTTTCAAATTGCCGCTTTTGTTTCGCACGATAGACTTGAGACTTTGGGCAAATCCCTGTTCTTTCCGATCCTGGCATTCGTCGAGCGCATCAAACATCAAGTAGACACGGCTCTGAATTGCCTCTACAACCCTTATAATCGATTCGCAAAGAGACGCATGGCTGTTCATAAAGTCATCGGACGAGCTACCTCCCTTGGCATCGCTGGAATCTTGTTCTCCAAATGACGGGCTCAAGGCTTCAACGGCAGCTACTAGGATATCTGTCTTACGGCGTACTTCGTTGGAGTTCAGAAGCTGTTGCAAGATGGATTCCAGCGCTGTCCGTGAATGTTGTATATCCTGCTCGCCCTTTTTAAAGAAAAAATGACAGACTAAGGGTGCTTTGTCCTGACCGAGGTTATTTCCGTCTTGGATATCGTTTCTGGCGAAATCATACGCATTCCGTAGTTCCCTATGGGCGCTCATCATGGTGACGGATTTTCCGTGCCCGCGAGGTCCCTTGATGCAGAGAAAAGTGGTATCATTGAACTCGCCTTTCCAACTGCTGTATGCCTGATCTTTAAACAACCAGTTTGAAACTAATCTGCCGTTGCGGTTTTTTATAATGATATCGAATCTATCGTTCAGGGTAGCGAAATGGATTCTATGGGAGTCCGAGTTTCCCAATCTTGCCTTTTGACGATCCAGCTCGTAAAGGTATTCTTGTCGACGAACGGCGTCGACCAGATCCTTTCCGATTGAGACATAGGCTGCCGGTGGCAGTTATGGTCAGTATGAACCTCAACATCTTGTAATTGGAATTTTGCATACAATTCAGGTTTGCGAGGATTTGATCAACCTTGGTACCGGTTTCTGGACAGTTGATTCCGTTAGCTATGTTTTTTTTATATATTCAAATACCGTCTTACTTACTCAAACTTTCGTGAAAGACAGACTCCTCAAAGTTTGCCTGTGCTTGCTTGACGATCTCGTCGTACTTTTGTACCAACAGGTCAACTTTCTGTTGGAGTTCTTGCGTGAATAGATCTTTCAGAGAGCTTCCGATTCCTAGTCCATTGTAATATACCTGTCAGAAATATCCGATTGGTTTGATTCTCAGCATCAGCGGTCTATTAAATACTTTTTAATCTATTCTGATCAATATGTGGTCTTGCGTTCCAGAGAAAGTCAAGAATACAGAAGATTAGATTCGGAACATCGGTTTCCCATATATCAAGCTTGAGTGATTCATCGCCGGGACTTGCTTGAGTCATTCTGGCTTCCCAGCGGATGCAATCCCCAATGATATTTGCGATACTATCACAGGTGCCGCATATCAGAAGTTTGGTTTGAACTCCTGCATTTCCCACCTATACAGAGATCACCGGTCAATTCACATAGATGCCAGTTGTATGTTTAGCTATCTCAGAGACGTAAACACATCCGATGGGCAAACTTGGAATCTCAATTTCATGATGGTATTCTTACAGTGATAAGAGCACTGATTCCAAACCAAACAATCGAGACACTCTCCGGGGCGAAATCCAAGAATGCATCTCCGAAGGTCTTCAGTTGGTCGAGGGTATCCCATAATTTCGCCGCATTGTTGGCTTTTTCTTCAGCTCGGCTGCTCAGATCCTTGCACAAGTCCTCCAATTTGGCAAGTTTAATTCCTTGAAGAAATTCTTGGACCGCAATAGCCCGTTTACCTCCACCCTTTGTCAACGGAGCCGCGATTTCAATTTTAAAGCGATTACATGCTTCCTCGAAGCAATTTGCTAGTGTTTTTCCCATCGGAGGTTAATCGATATATATAGCACCGGCTAAGATGTAACGTGTTAACGCATTTGGCACAATCTCGGGGTTTTTAGTATCGATATCCAGCTATAGGTGTATAAGTTATACAGCTATACAAGGTCGGTAGAAGTTCAAGATGCTGGCGGCGCAGGTTCGGTAGGGTTTAAGAGAGTTGTAAAGCGGGGAGCTTGGTTATCACGGATCATATCAGCCATTAGCACCATCAATTTAAATATCAGCAGCGGATCAAATGTGGGATAGCTGGGCATAAGTAACAGCGGTGGTTGATTCAGGAGGTAACAGACCCATGCAATTTTTCCGCCATACATGGAATGCTAGCAGAATCAGGAAACCGAAATTTAGCGATTTTCAATAATATTAATAACAATTGCCGTGGGAATTTGAGCGCAAACGAACCGCTCAACAAGTTATCCAATGGCTAGCCGGCTAGTTAGCCTGTAGTTGACTCTGGCCGAAGTCATTATCAGTGCTTGGGATTTATACCCAATTAATTAAATACACACTGGGTGCATCCAATATAGATTTAAAATTGTTAACGTCTATGTATATGCATAATGAAGTTGATATTCAATGAAATAGCTAAATCCACATCAGTATTTGCTTGCACGGCGAGGATAGTCGTGAAATTGACTGCGTTGGTTACCGAAATCGGAGTCGACACCACTTTATGATTCTTGCAACTATTGCATGCAAGAAGATAGATGACGTATATAAATCCAGGCGGGACTGCTTTCCGAATGTGGAGATTCAATTCAAATAGGATTGAGGGATAGTAAAGCTCTCCGATTTTATTGAATTGCGAATATTTGAGCTTCATGCTTCAATTCAAATCCAGTTTCTTCAAAGCGCTGTTGCAGTCGGTCTGTTGGTTTTAAATAATTATAGCTTTAGTTCAGCTTATATGCTGGCTCTACAAGTGCTCGAGCAACTAAAAGAAATGTGTTACACAAGAAAAACCTAGACTAGGTGTTACCTTATTTTATGCAGGGCACAGTCCTCAAGACTGCCAGTAATTAGGCTCCAGCTGCAGGTGCAGTCTCGTAAACCAAACCAAACAACGCAGCCAGTAGCTGCTCTTTCAATTACTAACAACTCACAAAGATTCATATTAATATTTTATATTGTAATCAGCTTGAACAAGATCCAAACCATACTGCCTACTTGCCATCAAAATTCCATCATTTCATCCACGATTCCAACGTCTCCTAGATCCTCAGTTCTTCTATATCCCACCAATCATCACATACATTGTCAATCCAGACTACATATGCTGTTTCAATCCATCCACTTTTGCTAGAAAAACAGCTAGTTATAGTCGACACACGCCACGTGTGAGTCTCCAAGATCAGATCACAAATCAAATCAGATACCGCAATTTCATCAATCAACACCATACCGTAAGGCTCGAACAAGATATAATTCCAAAATCCCCAGCTAATGCGTTTTGGATACAAGGAAAAATGGTACCGGCATCGATAATATCCACCCCACCGGAGCTCATTCGCTTGATTAGCAAATATATCGAAGACCAAGACGATTTCCTAGCTCTACGGATGACCTGCAAAGACCTGAATGCCAGTTTCCAAGAATTCCATTACAAGTCAATCTTTCAGACTCGGCGTGTCTTTTTGGTCCCGCTTAGTCTTGAAAATCTGTTGAAGATTTCTAGGCATCCTTCCGGTGTTAATTCGGAAGTACACCATATCGAACTCGTATACGACTCTCCTTATGTCGACCATGATCCTGGCCACCATTCAATGAGCCGTGACTTCCTTGCAAATCCTAGGCTTGGCCAAAATCGAGACCTTATCTCCAACATAATCCGAGAGGGCCAACTCCAGTTGAGCCAGAAACAGGATTGGTTCAAATGCTACTCGAGAAACGTCATTCTAGCCCTTGCGCTCTCCGGCTTCCCATGTCTTCAGACTATCAGCATATTTGAAATAGATGAGCCATTTTGTTTGACTCGCTCTGAGTTTAACGTAATGTATCCAAAATTGGGCTTGAGTCCCGGAGAACGCATACCTGGCGAATTATTCGACTTAAGGAGATATATTTTCCGAGATCTGACACCTCCGGCTGATAGCCGTAGTATAGATTCTATCTGGAGTCTCTCGATGGATGTCTTATCTCTTTCGAAGCTCCCGAATCTCAAAATGATCAGATTCCAGGGTTTCGAAAATATAGGCTTGGGAGAGTACCCCCGAGGAATAGACCTGAAATGGTTCCACCACCTCAGAAACAATATATCCATGTTCCAATCAGCATTTCCTAGGTTGAAGACTTTAGACCTTATGCTGGACGACCCGGATGCAGCACAGTCGGACCACGAGCAAGAGATGTACAGTTTGTGGAACCAGAGTTTTTGCAATTGGCTTGAGGCTATAGGGGTCAATCTGGAGACGCTGGTTCTCAGAAGATCATTGATATGGAACCGTAGTCCGAAGGCTTGGGGCAGAGAACATCTCCTTGACGCCAATTTGCTACCTGTTACTACAGGGTTGCCTAGACTGAAGTCCCTGAAACTGGATTGTTCTATTCTTCAGTGGGAAAATCTGAGACAGTTCTTGGACATCTGTAAGGCCGAGCTATCCGCACTACACCTTAAATGGTGCTGGATCAGAACCCCAGATGTTGAGTATTTCCTTCTCCTCAAGTATCTCAAAGCTGAGTGTCACCAACTGGAGACCTTGGTGATTTGGCCGGATAATGACTATCCGCCAGATGATCATGAAGATAATTACTATCCGCCAGATGGTCATGAAGATAATGACCAAGACAGAGGGTTTATCCCAGATATATCAGCCAAGGGGAAGTGGACATCGAAGGATGCGCTTTCAGAAATATACCTACCCCATACTCGTGCCAACCTTTCAAAATACCTTGGAAGAGAACTCAATTCCCATAACGACGCGAAGTCTTTTTGGGAAACGATCACGGATGGTGGGTGGTGGCCAGCTAGGGGAAGTGAATCAGATGCTACGGAGTCGGTTTTTTAACTTGCGGCACTCACTTTCCAACAAACCTTGATGATTGCTTACTGGAGCTAATAATGTATTTATTGAGAGGAAGAAGAAAGAAGGCCGTGAACGTGATTTGGTTCAAAGATTTACTCCTCAGTTAGTTGCATGCCTTGTACTTTATCGCGAATTCTAATTTAGGTGTTATGCATTTTCGTAGAACCTTGTGGTGAGAAGTCAAGAGCAGGAAGCTAAAGAGACCAGCGCAAGCCTGTTAAGGCGAATCCGCAGTCATGCGACTTGTACATGCAGTTTGCAGCCCCGAGAATATATATATTTTGAAATGTACGGCCGAATTCGCAAGAAGCATAAGCCTTGGTGTAGTGGCCGCAGCGCAGCGCTCCTGTTCGCATTGCCGCGACCAAGGATACACCTGCAGCTGCATGCAGAAAACTCGAAATTCTTGTCGCCCCGAATCGAAGCTAGCAAAACAACCAACCTCACATGTCCATCTGAATTAACTACCGCCGCTAATATATCATGCAAACTGCCCCGCGAAACATTATTAACAAACCTTCCAAGCACCAAACTTCGATTATAAAAACCCTCCTGCTCATCCTCCCCGTCGTCATCGGCATATTCGTCACAATTGCTCCCCAGCTCATTCTTCCTCGCTTAGCGACGTCATTGCCCCAGCTGTCCATTCTTGTGTGCTCCAGTTCCACCAGACCTTTAGCCTTCCTCTGCTCTAAATTCCCTTCGAGCCTTCGAAAAATGGCAACCAGCAGCCTGCCGTACGCCCGCGAACGGCGTATCGCAGAGCTAGCAGTTCAACGAGCTGCGATACTCACAAAGGCAGTATACCTATCGAAAGTCAAAGGCACTGTGACGAAAGATGATAAAAGCCCCGTTACTCGTATGTCACAACCTACCATTTACTAAAAATACATAGTATCCAGATTAACTGACAGATTTTGTATCCTATTTTTCATAGTGGCCGATTTCGGCGCTCAATCTCTCGTCCTAGGCGCCCTCCGCACCTCCTTCCCAGACGACCACGTCATCGGCGAGGAAGACTCAGCCGACCTCCGTTCCAACCCCGAATTAACATCTCTAGTTTTCGAAGCGATCACTCGTGCGCTTAATTCCGAAACCGCGGGTCAGAGTTCTTCCTCGGGAGAACAGGGTACCGTCACATCCAGTTCGCTGGGGACCATATCCACCGAAAACGAAATGCTAGATCTGATAGATTGGGGCAGTTGTACGGATAGCGCGAAGGGGAGGGTATGGGCTTTAGATCCGATCGATGGGACGAAAGGGTTCCTGAGGGGTGGGCAGTACGCTATCGCGCTCGGATTACTGGTCGATGGTGTCGTGCAGGTCGGTGTGCTCGGATGTCCGAATTTACCGGTGGAGGAAGGTGGCGAGGATGGGGTTATTTTGAGCGCAGTTAGAGGGCAGGGTACTGTTGTGGTGAGTATTATCTTAGTTTCTCTGATATTGAAGGTGTGTATACTGACAAGAAAGTACAGAGAGCAATGTCATCCGATCTATCGGTATTACCGGACCCGCAGTTGGTGTCGTTTAATCAGGTCGCTAGCACCGCGGACGCCAGTTTCTGCGAGGGCGTCGAGTCAGGACACTCCGCGCATGGTTTGCAGAGGAAGATAGCGGGAATGCTGGGTATTACTAAACCATCTGTTCGGATGGATTCGCAGGCAAAGTACGCTTCTTTAGCGATGGGTCGAGGGGAGATATACTTGCGGTTACCGGTTAAAATGAGCTACGAAGAGAAGATATGGGATCACGCTGCGGGGAGTATAGTTGTGGAGGAGGCGGGCGGGGTGATATTCGACATGTACGGTGAACCGCTGGATTTTACCACAGGGAGAACGTTTAAGAAGAATAAAGGTGTGATCGCGGCACCGAAGAACATCGCGGAAGATGTTATACAGATTGTGAAGAAGGCTGCAGTGGAGGCTTATGGGAAGAGTTCTTTGTAAATATGTCGTGCATATCACTCTAACCTAGGAGCAATGGAGGCACGGAACCTCGATCAAGAAGAATTGATTATACCCGAAACGGGATTCCTTATATACAGCTCCAACAGAGCATCTCACCACCAAAAATATAATATACAATTCGTCGTAAACTATCGCCCATAAAAAAAAAACCAAGCAAAAGTATCTATTTGATCTTCTTCGCCTTCATCTTTATCGTCTCGTCGTTGACGAACAGACCCTTACCCTTATACGGCTCCGGTACTCTCCATCTTCTGATCTCTGCTGCGAACGAAGTCACTGTCTCCTTATTTATCCCTTCCAACAGTAATCTCGTCGGCACCGGCGCCGACGCCGTAACTCCTTCCGGCACAGGTAAGAGGATTGGATGCGAATATCCGAGTTTCAGATTCACCACTTTTTTGCCCTTATTGAACCTCCCGGAACCGTCTTGAATGATAGCACGGTACCCAACACCGACGAAGCGGACGACAGCAGCATGACCTTCTGTTACTCCGAGGATATTGTTCGCGAGCAGAGCGCGGATCGTGCCCCACATCTTGCGTTGCTGTCGTTCACCGGCGTCTTCGACCGTTATCGATGCCTTTGACGTTTGGATGTCCGAGCCTTCGGGCGGTGGGGTCTGTTTTATGGTGAGGTAGTAGGGGATCGGGATTGTGACCTGGCCGAGGGGTCCTTCGACTGTTGCTGTCCGCGTGGGGAGGATGCGGGTCATGTATTTGGGTAGTGGCGGGGTGTAGACGCTCAGAGTTACACCGGGGGGTATGACGAGGGGAGAGGAGCCGATTTTGGAGGCGCAGTAAGGGGTCGTCGAGAAGGAGCGTTTGGGGAGCGAGGATAGGCACTGGCGGCATATTGATGTTTGAGGGTCGAGGGAGAGCCGTAGCAGGCGGTATCGGAGTGAGGACGTCGACATTGTGGAGGCCGAAGGTCGTCGAGATGGGTATTAGGTTGTTATCTTGATATCATATTCGGTTGGTCGGATGTTGCGATAGCGGGTTGCAGGTTAGCGTAGCCAAATTAGCAATTGTTGTGGAGAAGAGAGCTATCGCGAGGGACGAAGTCTTTGAGATGCGTGAAGCGTCGAGAGTTGATCCTGAAAAATGTTGTTTAACGAAATTTCCTAATACAGTAATTCATATTTGTTAGATTCTATTACCGTTTTAGGAAGTTAGACAAGCATTGCCAACACGATTTGCCATTAAAAGTGTCTGGTTACGAGACTGGTGAGTTGCCTTCTCCTTCATCTTCGCATCAACCATCACTCATCGCCATCACCACCTCCATCGACACCGACATCCAGCTGGCCTGCTGTCACTAACTCCATTCAACTCCACACGATACTACTATCCTCAAATACTCTTCACCAACAGCTCCGACGTGCTTAACGTCCTTCAACAGCAACCATGGGTGGCGACCTCAATCTCAAAAAATCATGGCATCCAAACCTCCTCAAGAACCAAAAGCGAGTATGGGAGGAGGAAATGAAAGCGCTCAAAGAGCGTAAACTCATCGAGCAGATGCGCAAGGAACGTGCGGAGGAACGACAACTCCAGGATCTCCAAGAAATCCAGGAATCCGCCGGTGGCAAGAAACGTCTGGACCGCGTCGACTGGATGTACGGAGGCCCTTCGTCCGGGGAGAACGGCCCCGTCAGCGAGGAATTGGAAGGTTACTTACTCGGCAAGAGGCGGGTGGATCAAATCTTGAAATCGAAGGAGGAGGAGGAAACTTCCGCGCTGAAGAAAGATGCTAGCGAGGGGAGTTTTATGGCGATTCAGAATGCGAATAATGCGAAGGATACGGCGAACAAGATTCGCGAGGACCCGATGCTTGCGATCAAGAGGAGGGAGCAGGCTGCCTTGGAAGCGATTATGAACGACCCGGCTCGACGTCGAATGATGCTCAAGGAATCCGGAGTGGAAGAGAAGAAAGATAAAGAGAGGGAACGGGATAGAGATCGAGACAGAGATAGGAAGCACAAGTCTTCTCGAGACGATGACGATAGACACCGTCATAGAGAAAGTCGCAGAGACAGGAGTCGAGACCGCAAACACCACCGATCACACCGAGACAGAGACAGAGACGATGAAGACAGGCACAGAAGTCGACACCACCGACGCAGTCCACGATCTCGATCTCGATCCCCGCGCAGAAGCACAGAGAAACGATCGGGATCTCGTTCCCCGCGTCCTTCTCGCGAAGACAAACGATCCCGCTCGCCCAGAAAATCTCGCGACGACCGTCATCGTTCCCGGTCCCGTTCCCCGATTCATCATTCGCGCCCTACCTCGTTATCAGGCTCGCCTTATAGAAGACGTGAAAGATCACCTCCAGCATATGCGAGCCGTGGCCGCCGCTCCCCACGCCCAAACGATAGACGTAACGGGAACGGAAATCGCTCACCTCCTCCACAAAAGCAATCGAATGCGGAAGAAGAAAAAGCTGCCAAGCTTGCGGCGATGCAAGCTGACGCTAGTGATCTTGACGAAGCTCGTATTCGTCGTCTCGCGGCCCTTGCCGAGCGCGATCGGCAGGAGAAGGACCAGGACGATAGCGCTAGACGCAATAACGCCAAGTGGGGCGGAAAGGGTTCATTCATCAGCAATCTTAATAAGCATGCTGGAGACTTGGATCTTGCGGAACGAGTGAGGCGAGGGAAGGGGAGTAGGAATTTTGTTCGCGTTGGCGGAGACGACTAGCAACTTAAATTTTGGATATTTACGGAAACACGATTTTATTTATTTTATTTGGTGGGTCACTGTGGAGTTTGCGGAGTCATGGATATGGCTGGTATTGAAGTCAGAATGACATTTGACTGCCATTGTATTTTGCATATTATCATTATTTCTGCTAACTGGTTCCTTCAGAACCAAAGGTGTAAATTAGTTTGTACTCGTCTGTTTGAAGCAAATGGCACCATATCTATCCTTCAACTCCAGACAGCCTGTCCTGTCATTTATCAATATGGTATATATATAAAAAGCTAATCCACAAGCACGCAGCTATCTATACACCCAAACCCAGCCGCAACGCCGCCCTCCTCACTCGCACTCCCTTTCGTCCTCAACAAAACCCCAGCTTCCTCATTATACACGATATCAACGACACCATCCTCACCATCCTTCCATATAACCGTCCCGTAAACGCCCAGCTCTCCCACGACTTTGCCCTGCATCATATTTCCGTTCCTCATGACGATATTATCCACCTCCGGCGGGTTTATCAGTTCCATAAGAATATAGCTCTGCCATTTATCCTCCTCCACACTATTCAAAAACTCCGGAATCTTCTCTCGATAAATGTTATTCCCACCGCCTTCCCTCTGCGGCTTCAACACGAACCGATGGGGATCTTCGAACGCCAGTTTCCGCGCTTCGAGTCCTTCTTCGGAGGTATCCATCGGGTATATCGCCGCAAAAGTATCAAATATCCTCTCCTTAACCTCTTCGTCCGTAACAAATTTCTCCAAATTCTCCCGTCCAGCTAACACCTGCTGCACCTTCTTCGATCCCGCCAGCTGGGTGAGTACCGTAGGACACTTGATAGCCCGCGACTCCTCCAGAAAATACCGAGTATTCCACTCCTCCTGCGTCGGGTAATCGTCAGGTCCGTACCCGGCGCGAAAATACACCACAGAGATCTCAAAGACCTCCTGTTTGTGACTACTAAGCGCGTGCGGCGGGACGAACAATAATTCGTAATTAGGTCGGACATGGTGCGTATACTTTCTAACATTGGGCATGGATATACGGAACACTCTGATGCCGTATTTTTCCATGATATGGTACTCCAGCCAGCGTTGGTCAAATGCGTTACGTTCGCCATCTTGGACTATGAACATTATTCCGAAGGAGTACGTCAGTCCCGTGTCCGATGCTGAGAGTTTGTGGTTTTTTTCGGGCCGGACGTTACGCACGTACACTTCGTGCGCTTTGGCTAGTCCCTCGGCGAGTTTTTCTAATGCCGGGTTGGGCGGGAGGGATAGGTCTGTTAGTGTTGTGGTTGGGGGGTATGCGCCGCTCCGCCAAAGGTAGCGGTGGAGGTTTGAGACTTTGGTGGAGAGCGCGCCGAAGGAGCTGGCTATGGTGTTGAATTCCACCTGGCGGATACCGACTGGTGTGGAGGAGGTGTCGGTGTGCACCATGTAGTCTGATCGGAAGAGACCGAGTGAGTAGGTGTGTTTGTACCCATTTTCGGACTTGAGCCTAGTGTGAATGGCCCATAGCTTTGCGATGAAGTCGTCGACTTTGGAGAGTTCGGTGGTGAGGCGTGCTAGCCATGGTTCGTCGTTTGCGACGCGGGCGTAGAGTGCGTTACAGGCGGTTTGGATGGCGCGGGCTTCGTTGAATAGGTGTTTGGGGAAAGGGGAGGGCCAGAGGGTTACCGGGGCGATTGTGGCGAGGGAGTTGTTCGGGTTTTGGGCGACGAGATCGGTTGGAGGGCGGACGACGAGGCCGTGGGAGAGAGCGTAGTCGGTGAAGGAGGTGATGAGGTGGGACAGTTGTTCTGCGGCGAGGGGCGGCGGGTAGGATTGGTCCGCCATTGGATAGATTGATAAGGGTGATAAGGACTGCAGTTGACGGACAGTTGGAGATATTTAAAATAGACGATATGAGTAGTAGTAACGTCGACGCCGATGGGACCCGTCCCTTCCGAAGGTTATGACATGTCGTCGGATTAGTAGACAGACAGAGCTCTGCTGCGGTCGTCCGTCCGTCGTCGTCGAAGTCGAATGGATTTCAAAGCAGCCAATCAAGTAACCTGCTCGATCCGGCGACACAACATTCACAACGCAGACGAACAAAGATCGAGAGAATTGATCATGATCAAGGGTATCATAAATATATAGAAGAAGAAATATAAAATAACAGAAATATAAAAAGAAATACCTCAAACATGACAAATGAAAAATGGAAATCCTGCAGGATACATCTACTCAGAACAGCCCGGTTCCAAACATCGTGGAAAAAGAACATTTTTACAAGAGTTATATACGCAGGTGCCTGGGACATGAGATGTATAAACTAATACCTCCAAGATAAAAACGCCAAAACTCGTCCATTCCTCATGAACGTTTCCATTGTGCTGTACTGTGCTGTACAAGTATAATATATACTCAGCGTGTAACCCCTTTCGTACACGCCCAAAAACATCTCCACGCTCAGGAAAATATCAGTATCCAAGCTAAGAAAAGCTGTGTGCATGAAGATGCGTATAATATATCGTTGAACATCAAACCAACTTTCAAGACGAGTAAATAAAATAAAACTCCAAAAAGGATTTTTGAACATATCTCTTTTGCTTCTTACACTCCTTTAAATCGACCCCAGCCCTCTCTTCTCGTCGATCTTTCTGTATCTTCGCTCCTCGTTTCTCTGCTTGACCACCATGGCCGTACAGCACAGCATCACAAAGTCCAACCCCACGATTCCGAACATACTGGTGAAAATCGTGTTGAAGAATTCGTCCTCGAAGGCGGTGAACGGGCCGACACAGGGGCGGGTTTGCGATGCCGCCAGGGCGTTCGGGCAGGTCTTGTCCGTGACAAAGAGGGGTTCCATGGCGGACAGATAACCGCAGCATTGGAACTATTAATTATTACCGTTAGCATCGCCAATCGCTGACAAAAGAAAAAAAAAAGATCTATAAAGAATATAAATAAATACCTTTTCCTGAAGAAGAGTCTGAACGGCGGGGCCGATGTCAGTCCAGGCCTCGAACATCTGGGCTCGTTCGGTGAGAGTGTGGCCCCAGATGATAAGACCCAAGATCAACGAGTAGACGGCGCAAACGACCAACATCCATCCGTGTAATCTCAGCCAGAATACAGATTGAGGCAACAGAACGGCTGGGAGCGAGAACAGGAAAGCCGCGGCGCCGACGATACCATTGACGAAGATTGCTAAATTCACCATTAGCATTCAATATTTCTCACAATACTTTTAAACCATTCTAGCTATTGCAAGATATAGTAGCAGAAATCATTGGGAATACTCACGAATACACGGAAGATAGTACAGCAAGATAACGTACGGCGAATCCTGGACCGTAAGTTTCATAGTCTCCATATGTTGCATGAAGATATGGCCCGCAACGATGAGTAATATCGAAGTGCCGAGTTGGAGAATGTCGAAAAAGATAAAGAACCCAAGTAACTTGTTCATCTTGGCGGTATTTTTTCCCTATTGTCGCAGCACACAACTATATTCCTTTCCTTTCCTTTATCGCAAAAAAGGATTCAAGTCGAATACCCCAAAAGAATGGCAAAGGTCGGGGTAGAAAAAAAAAATGTCGAAATGAATCCGGGTCCCGTCCTCTATTATGCCTTTGAAAAGTATCCCCTTTGGTAAACCTGTTATATATCGAAAAGAAAGGTGTCGATGTGGTAGTTCGGGTAATGATAGACAGTCTAGGGTCGAGCTAGTCGAGTATATTATGCGAGTATATAAAAAAAAGGTCGGGAAGCACAAGAAAGGAATGGACAAGACCAGCCGAAAAAAATAACCAGATCCGGAGGACTCTTTCGATTCAACTTGCTCAGCAAGTGTGGAAATTCGTCGGTATGGCGGGTTCAAAAAATATATTACAAAAAAAAAAAAAAGAACACCAAGGTGGTCGAAAGAAAAGTTGAATGTAGTAATTATAAGCTTATTATTAAAAAGGCAAGTAAAAGAACCGAAAGAGAGAAAGTGAACGCGCAGCGTTCCGAAAAGGAATAGAATAGAAATGAAAAAAATAATAGAATAGAAAGAAAGCAACTGCTGGTAACTAGCCCAACAGATGAAATCCGAATCCCTGGGACGGAAAATGAAGAAAAGATGACGAGAGAACAGAACAGAAGGGAAAAAGAAGAGGAAAGAGGGAAAGAGAAACGGGGAACATCATTCTTGATATATTGGCAGGGCAGGTTTGAAGGCCAGGAGCTGGCTTGGCGGGGTCCCCTGGCGATAAATCCGCCGGAATCTCAGGAAAGATTAGACGGAAAGGCACTACATTACGAAGCCGGTGGGAAAAAACATTGCTGGAAACGGTGGCGATTCCGTCAATCGATGATACCTTAGTTGAAGCAGAGCCGTTTCCGAGGGCTTAGTCGAGAAGCCTTTTGAGCACTAAGGACCGGGGATGTGCCAAGCTTGATACCCAGGTAGGTTTGAAGCAGCAATTGCGTCGCCTGACCTTTACTCTTTTGAAGGAGGAGTGGCAGCAACATCGTACGATGCTTCCTGATCGAGGGCGGTCCTTTCGGGTGGGAGAGAACGGAGGACACACTTTTCCACACACTCTACTCTGTCTGCGGTGTGTATTGTTTTAAGCTGTGTCGGAGGGATGTCAGGATGCTGTTTGGGGTGACGACCTTTCGACCTCCTCCCGCTCGGAAAACACCTCCCGAGTGGAGCCTCAGACTACCCGAACGGGCTATCCCCGAGGTTTCGCTGCCCTGGGCCGTTCTATTGCGGACTGCATTCATCTAGGCTTCTTCTTGCTTTGCTGCGCCTTCATGCTTCATTCTTTACGGTACAAAATAGATATAGATAGGTGGTCAGTGTGGTTTGTATATCGTACGACGGTATTCGAGAATACCGTCTATCATGCGCATGCTTTGCCATTCCCAACTTCTGCATTGCATGATATATTTCATTTTTATTCAGAAGTATTCCGTCGCGGCACTGTCGAATCGCATGATACTACTATCAGCCTATCGATGCGCAGCACAGGCGGCTACAGAAGCATAAACTGAATTGGATTCAATAAACAGCTATAGATCACCAGTGCACTTACTTCAAACTTCCCTCCTGTGCCCAAAAATTCAGTAAAGGAGTAAACATATAATAGCACAAAATATAATAACAACATCCCCAATAAATAAAATGTTTTCGTTTCCCACGCGGCGAAACAACTCGACTCGCCTCCATGCTATTGCCATGTAAATTATTAATTATTGCCAGGGTACGTTTCCAGTCTCACAAACGACCTCACCTGTCAAAACGAGCCCCAAAGCCCGGAACACCCCTGAGGCGTTTCGCGTAGCAGCACCAGCATTCACCTGGGGTCCACACCTGCAATTGGTCCTGTCGCACCTTTCCACGCCTTGGCAAAACCACCCTGTAACACCGGACGACAAGGCTTAACCGTCTTTTTGTCTAGGTGTCTAGGTGTCTAGGTGTCGTCATGGCATTTCAATGCCTTTAACCGATGAATTCCCGTAGACTAAGTACGGATTTGAATAAAATTCGAATTCTCGGGATCTCGGATACGGATCTCGGATACGCTTCTTCTACGAAGGAAGGTGCAAGCGGAGCATTATCTTGACCCTTTTCATATATGGGGATATTATTACCTACCTGAGAGTTTCTCATCCTTTTTTACAATATGTTTGTTTTGGTAAACTTTACGCACCTGCCACCACCCGGTCCAGGAGCCCGCCTTAATTTCTGCGGCAAAGCAAGCATCATGTCTGCATCCTTTCTTCAAAATCTTCAACGCAAGAACTTGGGATGGTTATCTCCCAGGCGCTTCCTACAGTTTTCTGTAAACCAATAATATTTTGCATGCTTCGATAGCGGGGCTCTTGTATTCTTAATTCTAATTGAGAGAAGAGAGAGTAACGACGTAACAATCAAGCCATCTGCTCCATCTTGGCGTTCAACTTCTCCGACATCTTACCCGTGATCTTGAGCGCGCGAGGGGCATCCAGTTTCGGCATGAACAGTTCAACCAACTAGAACACACAAAAAAAAAAATATATATATTAGCAAACTCCACAGTCCCGAAGGATATCTACCCGACCAAGATCGATCTAGATCCTAGCCTGCTTTCCAAATCGTTATGATGACCCACCTGAATCTTGTCCGCTTTGGAAAACTCGTTCCCCTGCTTGAACAGCTCGTCGACCTCCTTTCTCGTCTTCACAACATAGTTCGCATACTCCCCTTCCTTCGCTCCAAAGGTCTCCAGAATACTAGTGTGCTTCCACGGTTGAATGTCGTTGTAGGTAGCGTCTTCTCCGTGGATCATTCGTTCGATGGTATACCCGTCATTGTTGATAATAATAATGATCGGCTTGAGCCCGTGACGGATGATGGTTGAAACCTCGTTACCCGTCAACTGGAACGAACCGTCCCCGACGATGAGGATGACTCGGCGAGACGGGTCGCTTTCTTTGACAGCAAGGGCGGCACCTTGGGCTGCACCAACAGAGTACCCGATTGATCCCCAGAGCACTTGCGAAATCGCCGTGACACCCTTGGGGAAACGAGTCTCGAGGATACCAAAGTTCGCCGTGCCACTATCAAATATTTAAATATGTATTAGCGCCTGTCCCATCGACAATTTACAGTAAAAGGACGGCACGTACGTTTCCGTGATAATCACGTCCTTTTCCTGCAACCAGTTCCCGAGATGCGGCCACAGCCACGAATGCGTGATTTCATCGCCATCCGTCTTTTCGATCTCCTCGTTGACAAGCCCTGGCGGATTCGATTTAGCGCTCTCCGAATGTCGGATCTGGTGGAAATCCAAGGTGCCAATCAACTTTTGCAAGACGGATTTCATGCCGATGTGTGGGTAAGTAGCATAGCCAATCTATATTTTTAGTCAACTGCCTGGGACCTCGTATGCCGGGAGATTCTGATAAAGAACCCACCTTCATGTGATCCGAGTGGAATTCAATGGTCTGCTTGGTATTAGTACGATACGTGAACCCGCCACTGTTGAAATCGCTCTTCAACGCGCCGATGGAAAGGATCAAATCGGCCGATTCGACGGCTTCTTTGACGTCTGGTCTGGAGACATCGCCAATGTAAACTCCCCCGAACCGCGAATTCGTCTCATCAATGGCGCTTTTCGACTACACCATATATCCACATTAGTTCTCGTCATTATATCGTCGAAATCGTAGTTCGACTTACCATAGGTGTCGCAAACGCTGGTAACTGAGACTTATCGATCAGATCGTGAACCTCGTCCAAGACACGATGTCGGATAGCGCAAGCATCAACCAGAATGACGGCGTTATTAGCTTTGTAGAGTTGTTCTTTGATCGTCTCGATGATGTCGGCTTCGGTTTCGGGATCGTTGGATTTGTGGAGAGTCACGTCAATCGGTGTATCGAGGCCACTTGATGGGATCTTGCGAAGCACCATGTCCGTTGGGAGACCTTGTCACGAATTAGCTTAAACTCGCACACTCGATGTGATAAATGGATTGTAGTTACCAATGTAGACAGGACGAGCCGATACGTAACAGGCTATAATCATACATATCAGTCATTGCTCTTAAAATATCGGTATGCTGTATATTTAGTTACCTCGCAGCGCACGATCAATCTCCCTTGCGGCAATGGATGGATCGGTAAGGTTGATCAAAACCTCAGAGATATGCCTCGACATTTGCGCGAAGACCGAAAAGTCGCCATTGCCGAGAGTGTGGTGGAGAAGAGCACCCGATTTTTGAGAAATAGTAGACGGAACGCCGACGATATGGATGACCGGCACTCTTTCGCTGTACGATCCTGCGACCTTCGTGCAAAGTTAGTATATAAAACCCTCCGAATGGTACTTATGATTGAGATAATTACCGCAGCAAGAGCGGATAGTTCCCCGACACCAAACGTGGTTATCAAGGCGGAGATGCCCTTGATTCTGGCGTATCCGTCGGCCGCGTATCCGGCGTTAAGTTCGTTACAGTTACCGACCCAACTATGAAACAATTATTAACACATCATACCATTGACGGGATATTAGGTAGACAATGCTCACTCGAGTCCCGCCTCGGTAAGATTGTCCAATGCGACAAGATTGTAATCACCGGGAACACCATGGACGGATCGGATGCCCAGCTGGTGCAGTCGCTTGAAGAGGTACTGAACAATTGTAGTTTTGGCCGCCATGGTCGTTTGTATATCTTATCGCGTGCGTTGAGTACGTTGGAGTATATCAGCTCGCCGCTATCGATTACAATGCGGTGTGACGTACGTCAAGCGAGTGTCGTCCAAAGGTAAGGATTACTGTACGACTGTGAAGGTTAATTGAAAGTTCAATCGGATTCGATTACAAGTGAGAATTGAACAGCTTAAATAGAAAAATCCAAAAAGGCGGGACCGATAAAACTAAAATAAAAAAGTAAATAGTATTCGATTCGGTGCATATCTCGTTCCTATCGAACCCGGCAACCGACTAATCAAATCGGTCATCGAGACCTCGTTGCAAACGTCATCGGCACATTTCACAACCGCAAAAAGTTTCTTGGTAGTCTGAGCCCCCCTCGTCTCTGAGCTTGCCGCATCGGAATATATTTCTCTCGTTTACAGTTCTGCTTCCCGTTCAGGTATTCTTACCTTCCCGATGAATATTTTGCTGTCGTGATAAACGTCTGACTCGCAATTAGATCGCCAGAAGCTTGTTTCCCCGGCACGGTATATGTACAAGGGACGTCTACCGGGCCAATGCTTCTATTTTGATATCTTTCTGTGCTAACTCTGCGTGGCAGGGATCCTCGAAACCATGGCTGTTAACGTGCAAGCTGCCGTCCGCTGAATTCGGTTGAACTAAGAGACTACAACAGCAACACTTCTCAGAAATGATGTCGATTTCATGCTATCATGAACTTCATATCGCTACTCCCTTGGCTTCTTGCATAAACATCAAAGCATCTGCTAACATAATTAATCTGTCCAATCTCGTTTCTCGGTCAATAAACGAAAAACAATTAATCATTACAAATTAAAAAATCACAACCATAATAAACATAACCATCAACCCAAAACTCGGCTTCAAAACGAAAGCCGCAGAAGGAATGTAAGTAGGCGGCGGCGGCAACACTGGAATCGTGCTAGTAATACTAGTAATACTAGTAGTACCGGTGCTAACCTCAACAGGTGGCGGAGGGGTATACGTCGGCTCAACGGTAACAGTAGTCGTCACATCAATCGTAGACGTGTACACGTACGTCGTCACATCGATCGAACTGCTGCTAGGACACGACGTGGTCGGTTTGGTCTCCGGCTTGTAAGTATGATACGTATGCGGGGGCGGTGATCCGTATGGCGGTGGCGAGTAAGAATTGTACGTTTGCGTGTGGTATGGTGGACTGTACGTCTCGGAATCGTATGGAGGTGGTGTGTAGTAGGTCTGCGGGATGGAGGTGTTATACGTTGCGTAGGTTGGGAAGGAGGTCGTGGTGATCTCAGTAGTAGAGGTGGTCTGGAAGAGAGCGTATGACATGGAGAGGTAGTCTTCGTAGCTTCCGACGCAGGTTGGCGTGGCCTGTGGGCCTTCGGCTGTGCAGATGGGTGCAGTTTCAGGGCTTATATATCATATATCAGAAGCTAGCCTTAGCCTTCACACTTCATCCCTGTATGGAATGAAATAAGTAGACTCACCAAATGTGTGTAGGCCGAACGACGTTCGAGTCCGTCAGCGGAGCGACAGCCTCAGTGCACGGCTGCGGACGACCGACGCAAACTGTACCTTCAGGGCAGCAATGGAACCCCTCCCCGTCCGCGATACAATAGTAACCGTGATTACAACCAGGCCCTGTTTATTGCATTGTTAATATCCTTTCAATCAAATACGACCATAGAAAAGACAAGTGATAGCTTACAATCTCGTAAGTTCAATTCGAGCGGACAGCAAACTTCAAAACAAAAAGGCCCAAGATCATCCTGGCCGCAGTGAAGAAGTCCCTCGTCGCACCAAGTGGTGGACTGCCGTCGCGCACGACTAAACCCAGGCGAACGCCGCAAAGGTCCAACCTCGGACGCAGAGATCGCGACCAAACCCACTAACCAAGTGAGAATAACAGCCTTCACAGACATTATAGTAATATATAACGAGTGTTGTTTAGCTAACTAATTAATTAATCAGTTAAATTAAATTAAATTAAATTAAAAAAAGCCGAAACATGAACGAACGAATGTTGGATAGCGACTGTCGTGAGCGAACGATTGTTAAGTTACGTGCAGAGACGAACGACAAGAAAAAGCCATGGAAAAAAACCTGGGCGGTTCCAAGCAAATCTTATATTCTCCTGCATCCATTGTCCTGTCGCAACTGTCGCGACACACATCCACTGACATGGCTCCAGTACTGCAGACCACTTATCGAGCTCTGTTCATTTTCGGTCAGCAATATGCAAAAGAAGCGAGAAAGCGGGGTCCCGGACGAGTCAAAACGGTGCAGCCAAACATCGTTGCACTGCATCCCATGCAGGGTTGTGGTTGAATTCACCGCATATTTCTTGGGCAACTTGCGCGCTGTCAGCCGTTTTGTAGAGAGAAAATTATGTAATGCCAATGCTTGGGGGTTTTTTCCTACCAGCGTTATCGTCGCTTCATGGTCAGTTGATAACCCGGCGATGTTGTATTCTATTTTCTTTGGGATTCGATAAACCGAGAAATATTGTCTATATCTGTGGGTGTTATACCCTCCGGCTCCTCAGCCGTGTTTTTGGATTTGCGGGGCCACAAGACAATGCCGGGCCGTCTGATCAATAATCCAATCACAAATTTTACAATGTAAGAATTCTGAAAAAGAGGCATGTGTGATGATATAGTGATAAATGATTATAATATGGTATCCTCGTATTTAGGTTAGCTTATTTCTGGGATGAGCGAATGCGAGCTATAGCTGTCCTCGAATTTCGTAGCATTGATGGAGCCAGCTGGAGCCAGTTTTCGAGATGCAGAAATTGATTGAACAATCATTATTGATATTTCGGTACCAGTGTCTCAGTAAATCTTATGTATAGAACCCTATTCTATGTTATTTCTGTATGGGTCTAAGAGCTACCGAGCAGCGTTATTCAGACAAAGCCCGATTGTATTCTTGGTGCTGTGATGGAGTGCTCTCACTCCTGCGCATGGTCTTAAACTACCAGAATCACCACCAAAATATTAAATGTTGAAGAAAAAAGGGAATTCGAACTGAACAGAAAATTATATCTAAAAATTACTGATCTCACCCAGCACACGGATATATCCAATATGTTTAATAGTTATTATATTACGAAGAAAGTCAAAAGATACACTGAATCGAATATGAATGTGAAATCTTGCCTGCGTTGTCCGTTGCATTCGAATCTAGAATCTCGGACGTCGGTCTCACACCTTAAATGTATGTATTTAATTTTTAACGACGCGATACCGTTGTCTTATAAATGTATAAACTGAACTCCAAACTGTCCATTCTGCGCTGCTGAATTCATGAATTACCTCGGCATTCACGATATATAACGTTAGTGTCAAGCATATGAGCAAGTATAAATGTCCAAGCCAGAGAATATTGAAAAAAAAAAGGTATGTAAGAACTTAAGTACTTATCAGATATCATCTTCTCTTGACGTAAAATCCGCAGCTAAACCAAAATAATTTCGCTGTTAAGCTTATATGCTTGGGTACCTAGGTATGTATCTAGCTAACAGCAGCTACATGAAGCAGCGCTAACCGTTAATTTCTTAGCATCCTGGTAGCTGAATGTTTGAGTTGTTCGCAACTTTGATCGGGTAAACAGTTCAACCCGATTCAGACTCGAACATCATTCCGCAGACGTAAACCTGCCAAGTTCCACGAAAAGAGCGACTATCGTAGTTTCAAAGCTGGGCCGGAATACCGCATTGCAACTGCAACCAAGCTGGACCGAATAACCCAGTTGATTTTGAAACTAAGAAGCGCCGCTACTCTACGGACGAACTGCAACAATGGCCTCAGAAATCTACTTTGGACCGTTCAAGGTCACTACGCAGGTAAATTTCTCCGGCGCTTCTATATCGATATACCTCGGAACAATGCAGACTAACTCCCAATGCAATGCATAGATTTTCTTCAAGACAAGGCTATCGAGTATGCTATAACACGGTATCCTTATTTTATCACCAGGGGGATAGTAGTTCTAATTGGTCTGAAATAGTGGCCTTGGTTAATATCAAGCCCATCCTTCCCGGGCATGTTCTCGTGTGTCCGCTGCGGGTTGTCGCGCGTTATAAAGATATGACGAGCGAGGAGGTACGTTTCTCGCTCTGATATTTTAATTTGCAATATAATAGCTGACAACTGAATGTATTACTAGATTATTGATCACGCTCTTGCCGTGCAAAAGGTAACAAAAGGTACAATTTCAGTTATCTTGAGATGATATTTATATATTAGATAGGAGTATGCTAATCATATATAGTAATCGAACGGGTCTACAAAACCACCGGCGCAACAATCGCCATCCAAGACGGCGGTTCCGCGGGTCAAAGGCACGTCCCCTCCTCCTTATATGTACATTCTATTCTGTCTCTCCCTTTTAAAATTACAATTATAAACAATAAAGACTCTATCTAACCTTTCTACTCGCAGTGTTCCACACGTGCACACCCACATCATCCCACGCAAACTCCAAGACTTTCCGTCGATAGACGACGTCTACACCCATCTCGAAAGCGCGCAAGGCAACCTCGGCCAATTTCTAGAAATACAACGGCAGAGGAAAGCGGTCGAAGAGCAGAAGAAGGAGTTGGTGGTGGAGAGTATGAACCGGCCACCAAGGCCGATGGAGGAGATGGAAGAGGAGACCAAGATGCTGGCGGCGGAAATGGAGAAAGAAGCGCAGATCAGTTCTAGCTTGTGATATGTTGGGATGCAGAGCGGTAGAATCAGTTTTATGTCTCTTCGTTTGGTATTGGATCTGGAAATTCAATTTCGGAAACCAAGACGACGACGCTGCCGAGACCTCGGCGTATATCGGCGTGGTTAACGTCGTGCGTGTCCTCAACTAGGCCCCATTGCTCGATTTGGAAGTCGGTTTCCAAATTGCATGCCTTCGCGGCATCCTCCACATCCCAGCCGACCTTGCCGCCTTTTCTGTTCTCCAAGACCAGACGTAGCGCGACTAGCAGACTCTTGCTGATGATGACTCCACACTCTAGACCTACGAGTTCCCAGGCTGATAGCTTGGAAACTGCCTCTCTGAGTGTGCCCCTCGTGCGGTCCGACTGGCTTACGGGTAGTAATCCGTCATCACCGTCCGATAATGCAAACTCCAACACCCCTTCGCCATCTCCAGCGATGATATTTTTCTGCGCCCACTCAATCGTATCATGAGCAGCGTCTAGTTGTCTGTCGCGTAGCTGCTTCTCGCCTTTACCAGCCAAATGTCCTCCTCTGGTGGGACTGATCATCAATAACGTATCGGTGTCTAAGTATCCCATGGCGAAATCCACAATCTTTTCACGTGTGGTTTTGATCTGTTCCTTTTCACCCTCCGCGACAATATCAGATTCCAACACCGAGGTGCCGTTCTTTTCCGCCTCTTCCAGATCAATCGCCCGTGATGTCAACGATGTTAAAGGAATATAATGCGTTTTCAAAGCCTCTTTCGAGTTTCGCATAATCGCCCATTCTATCTGTATCGCATGTGCTAGATGAGGTTTCGTCGTGGGGACGGAGAGGATATGTTTGGCAGAAGTTTTGATGGGACGCGTGTCAAGGTGGACTTGGAATCGGTTGTCGACGAGCTTGAGATGGACATCTTGCCAGAACCGTTCGGTGCGAGGTTTGGGGATCGCAGCTTGACGGAGACGGGTTCGGGTTACGTATTCGGATTCTGGAATCGGAGGGGCGGGAGGGGGCCCGGCTGCTGTCCCGCCGAGGGGTAGAGGACTGGCACGGTTGGAGGGGCTTGATTGGAAGTATCGCGGGGTTGGTTGGAAGGCGACGAGAGGACGGAGGAGAGGATTTCTGCAGCGCCAACAGTCGGAGGCGGAACGGGTTGCCTGGACAAGCGATGATGAAGCTTTCCGGGTTATCATGATGATGGTGAAGTATATCTATCGATATGGGTTGAAGGTGTGGAGCTGGCCTGGATGAAGTAATTTTCCATTTCGAAGCCCGATTAGATTAAGTGGGACCGTTGCCGTGCCGCGACTGAGCGAGCCCCTGCAGTCAGGAACGCCAAACAAAACACCATCCACCCACTTCATCGGACGGCACCAACATCACCAACATCGCCATCTCACATCCATCCCGCTCCATCCGACCGATGCTCGATACTAATCACGTCCTCGATCCATAAACACTACAATCTCGGCCGGCTGCGCTGGGAAGGTGAACCCGTCCCGCGAGATTTCCACTCTCCGATCCCTCGCCTCCACTAAACAGATTCCCACGATACTCCCGCCCATCAGTCCTAAACCGTCGCTGCTATTTTAAAATAAAGCGCGAATAAAAATACATTAAACATGTTCACCGCAAAGCGGAAGATCCACAATCTCCTGCACAATGCCACAAACCGGAATGCCGCCTCCTCCCTCTCCTCGTCCAAGACGACCGAGAAGGATGCCCCAGCATCAGCATCCCTGGACCTCTCCGGCGAGCCCACGAAATCCCTATATCAGCAACCGAAGGGTAACAGCAGTCTCTCGTCGCTAATTGACGAGTCTATTCGGAAACGGCGAAAGTTCGAAAGAGACATGGCGAAGAACAAACCTACGACACCGCTACCCTCCTCGTCGAGACCATCCACCCCTCGTCCGGATTCAAGAGCGAGCTCTGTTGCCCCTAGTATTGCCAGCACGACCTCTCAGGTTATCAAAGTCGCTGCAGCACGATACGCTCCTTGGGATAGAAATGAGTTTTTGCAGCGATTGGAGACTTTCAGATCGGTGTCGAGTTGGACCTCAAAACCGGAGAGGATCAATGAAGTAGCTTGGGCGAAGAGAGGGTGGGTGTGTATGCAGAACGGGAAGAATAGGGTCAGGTGCACGAGCCACTGCGGAGGCGAGTTGGTTGTAAAAGTGGACTTTGACGGGTTCGACGCATCCGGTGAGGGCGCGGAGGAAGAAGATGATGATGAGGTGGTCCAAGGAGAGAAAGAAAAGATGGACGCTTTGATATCCAAGTACGAGGAACTCATAGTGGAGGGCCACGAAGAAGGATGTCTATGGAAAAAGCGTGGATGCGACAGTAAGTTCTTGAGAAAATATCAATTGGAGAGCCCTGCTAACCGGTAGCAGAAGCGATTTATCGCCTTCCTTTACAGCCTGCGACCGAGGCGCGAACCGGTTTTTACGCTCGATACAAATCCCTTTCCAATCTTTCTGACGACAAACAGGTCATCAATCTCACAAAGCCGGCAGAGGTCGACACGTCGGTCTTGAAGCTGCCTGAGGATATGTCAGAGGGCCATTTGAAACAAAACGCATTGATACTGGCGCTTTTCGGCTGGGCTAAAGACGATAACATGTCATCTGTAGAGATGGTCAAGTGCGACGCTTGTTTCCGCCGACTCGGCCTATGGCTGTTTGTGAAGCGCCCGAGCGTGACGGAAGAAGAAGGTGATGAATTTAGCAGCATGTCCCGCCTTAATGTGGTGGATGAACATCGCGATGTATGTTTCCCCACGCCACACCTCTCTTTCATATCTACATAACACTAACAGAGTTACAGTACTGCCCATGGATCAACGCCGCATCACAAACCGGAGAGCACGCCGGCTGGGAGATCTTACTGCGAATACTGAAGAGCAGTATTCCAGGAAATCTCGTCGCGGCTCCGTCTCCATCTCGCCCAAAGACGGCCGCAGTAGCGCCGCACAAGACCGAAGACGAGCATAGAAAGGACGATGAAAACAGGTGGAAGAGGCTTAAGAGTCTGAGGAAGTCCTACGGGTCGTCGTTCGCAATGTCTATTCTGGGCGGGAAGAAAGGAGATAAGGAGAGTGGTGCGAGTACTCCTACAAAGCAGGCGCCTGGCGCTGTATTGTCTTGATTGATTGATTTATTTGATTGCATTAATCGCTGTTTCTTATTTTGTTCGTTTTTCTGGGCGCTGGTTGGCTGTATGGATGACCGTTTCTTGGAGTTTAGCGGTGGAAAAGGCATTCTTTTGCAGCAGGGTAAATTATTGAATTCGATGTTCCTTAATGATATTTTCTTGCATTCAACATTTAGCGCAGTGATAAGTTACCTAGGTAGACGTGGCAGCATCTAGATAAAACCTGCAAACCAAATGACAGCCGTCAGCTGACTCAAGATACCTGTGTATTCGAGGGCGCGATTGGACATCACTGCTAAACCCGACCAGATGCCGACTGCAGACCAAGATGCCGACGACCGCAGGTGATCGTTTGGATTCTGGCCGATAGTTTGTCGGCATGCGTCGGCCTTGGCATTCCTATGAGCTCGCCCGGATACCCCAGATTTCCATTCCTTCCCCTGCCACCTGGAAGCTTAGCTCTTCGGTCAGGTCCCAATTCGAATTGCCCCTTCTCGCCATGTAATTGTCTCTTCCCACTCTTTCCTTATACTGGTATTCATTCAAATTCAATTCGTCGAACAATCCAACATGTCTTTCGCCGCTCCTTTTCGCCGTTCATTGATAACGAGGACCTCGAGAACGATAGCTTCGCGGTACCCGTGTCCCAAGCGCCGATGTTTCGCGTCTGGCACCTCGTCTTCCGGGGAGGCACCACGACAGCCGGAGGGGACGAAAGACGTGCCAATGACCGTTGGTGATGGTGGAGCTGGAACGGTGCGGCCGGTCAGACAGCGACACGGTAGCGATAGGTATGCGCTCGACTAAACAGATCTCCAATTCAATCTTTTTAATTCCCAACATGGAGAAGAATAATATTAACGGTTCGGCGTATTGAATAGACTCGTCTTCCCCGGCGCTGTAAACTCGAGATTCACCAATCGTCTTGCCTTCCGTAAATCCGACCCGGATCAGGCGATCGAGACCTACCGAGTAATGGACACCGAAGGCCAAATCATCGACGAAACCCACGGTCTCGACTTTGACAGCATGAAGGAACAGACCTTGAAGATGTACAGCAGCATGGTTACCGGTTCGTTACATCCAAACACTTAGAATCGCAATATCATGCTAACTTGTTTCCGGGGATAGTATCAATCATGGATCAGATCATGTTCGACTCCCAACGCCAGGGCCGCATCAGCTTTTATATTGTAAACGCCGGTGAGGAAGGCATCGCGGTGGGTAGTGCGGCTGCTCTCGGCGAGCAAGATACGATATATGCGCAGTACCGCGAGGCTGGAGTACTCATGTATCGGGGTTATTCGCTGGATGAGTTTATGAACCAGTGTTTTTCGAATAAGAGTGATCACGGGAAAGGGAGGAATATGCCTATTCATTATGCTAGCAGGACGTTGAACTTCGTATGACTTTCTTCCATAATCTGAATATCTAATGTAGTTTGTGCATGAGCTAACTGAACCGGTATAGCATCCAATTAGCTCAACGTTGGCGACTCAATTGCCACATGCTTCTGGTGCTGGGTGTAAGTTTTCACTCTCTTTATATTTCACTTTGGTCTCGAGTACTAATTATGCTGGAAGATGCTCTCAAATTAGAGGGAACTCCTGCTTGCGCTGTTACATATTTCGGCGAAGGTGCAGCTTCAGAAGGCGACTTCCATGCCGCATTAAACATCGCAGCAACAAGAGGTTGCCCCACCCTGTTCATCTGCAGAAATAATGGCTACGCAATCAGTACTCCAACATTAGAGCAGTACAAGGGCGATGGCATCGCAAGCCGAGGCGTCGGGTACGGCATCGATACGATCCGAGTCGACGGCAACGACGTAAGTACTCTCCATGATCCTAATCTCCCACTACATCCACTAAAGAATAATAGACCTGGGCCGTCTACAAAGTCACAAAAGAAGCCCGCGAGATAGCAATCAAACAACAAAAACCAGTTCTTATCGAAGCCATGTCCTACCGTGTCTCCCACCACTCCACATCCGATGACTCCTTCGCCTACCGCGCCCGCGTGGAAGTTGAGGATTGGAAGAGAAGAGATAATCCCATCACCCGGCTTCGTAAATTCATGGAACTGAGAAACTGGTGGAATCAGGATAAAGATACGCAATTGCGCGCGCAGTTGAGGAAAGATGTGCTCAAGTCGTTTAATAACGCCGAGAGGGAAAAGAAGCCTGCTATCGGGAATCTCTGGGCGGATATTTACGATAAACCGACGAAGGATCAGACGGCGCAGATGGAGGAGCTAAGGGATATTTTGGAGAGATATGGAGAGGAGTATGATCTCGAGGGGTATGAAGGTGGGAAGACCGGAGTGGGAGCGAAGTGATAAAGATGGTGCGCCTATATATACCTGAAGTAAGCTACGCTTGTGGTTGATAGTTTTTTATATATAGTGATGTTACGTGGTAGAAGTGTATGATGTGAAATACCTAGGTACTGTCCAGTTACATATATAATTTCCAATACTACGGTTCATACACTATAAACATCATTGGCTAATGACTTTGTTTTAAAAAAAAAAAAAAAAAAAAAAAAAAGAAAGTTGACCAAGCACGAACTCGAACCGTGTTCTCCCCTTACAAGAGGGATGTTTTCACCAGGTTAAACTGCAAGATCTTCAGAAAAAGAGCAAGATCCAAGAAGAGAGATTCCGGGGTAAGCGGCTCCCCAACAATCTAGAAGATCTGAGTCACCCTTCTTGGTTCTGATCGGTTATGTTATGGTCACGTACGGATTCGAACCGTCTTCTACACTTAGCAGTTATAGCGTGCGCCAATTGCACCACAAGACCTGAGATAGGCTTTCACAGAATATGGCTGATTGGGCTTATGAATGGTTTACGGTATCTCGGTATCCACCTCCAAATTCAAGCTTGACACATATATATTCTGTTTCTCTCTGAAGTCTGATATGAGCTGAGTGGTGCTTGTTTCCCCGGACTCGTGGTTCTGCTGACGGCACGAAGTCCGAAGGATCCAATGCAACGTTTGTCCATTTCCAACGCTCGAGATCACACGGTCCCACCTTGACGACCCAGAAGTTTGATCTACCTAATGCAGTTACCGTATCCTCTGAATCTGATTCTTTGGTTATAGAAGCAACGTTAAAATAAGATGTTTTTCTTTTATTGATTCAACAAATTAGAATACCATGCACCACCGAGTTAGGTACTCAAGTTTACATTTATCGATTATCTTACACCTCAGGAACATTTTCTTATAGTTTTACCTTATATAAGTACTTAATTACCTAGGTAATTGGACTTCGGTCTCAGTTAACGCCGCTAATATGCCTGGTTTTCGTTATTGATATATATTCTGGCAATAGTCCAAACACCTAGCAGAGCTAAGTACCCACAAGCGCATGTACAAAAAAAGTCGTCCGGATTAGCCACTAACGTTCCAACCAAACCTAGAATAAAATAGAGCAAGCACTCGAATTCAATGGCCTGGGACGGACTCGAACCCGTCATCTACCGCATTCTATACGTGGTCGCGTTGCCATTACACTACTAGGCCGTCTTGAAGGGATCTTGAAATTATTATAAAGGTACTTCAAGTGAAAGGTTGGGATTTTTTAAACGATAGATTTAGTTCAACAACATATGGCTAAGATTTTGCTGTACTGTCCTCGTAAGTTGCAGGTACATGCGGAGGTCGTGTCGCATGTAGTTCGACATGTTGGATCAATATGCAATGGCAATTGTGTGTTGCATTTGTCGTTGTCGCTTCAAGTTAACAGTCGACACAGTAGTGATTCCTGGCAACCAATCCGTTGATATAAAATATCAAATATATAATACACTCCTATCTAGAATTAGATCCTAATATCATTTTACAATATACTCTAACCTAAGTTCCTCTGGAAACCCCTCCCAATAGGAGATATCCAAACCGTAGATTTACGTAAGCCCAGGTGCACTTTTGTCAACCCAACTATCACGAAACCCCCAAACCTCCACCAGAATATACTACATGTGCAACTACCCCGCACCCCTACCACCCTCAAACGCCAATGTTTTAGCTTCCTGATTCCACGGTTCCCTCACTGATCAAAAATATACCAAATACGGATTTGAAAATTAAAAAATAAAGGTCCAAAGGACCGACGCAATGAGCAAGCTTGGATTCGAACCAAGAACCCCTCTCAACTGTGAAGGAGTGTTGCCACTGCGCTCCAATTGTGAAGCCGTGTGTTACCCATTACACCACAAGCTCTGCAAACTGGAAGTTTGTAGTTTAATTCCTACATATAGAGCGAGAAGTTGGACTATGTTGAACTAGAGTTATTTACTCCCCTTGAAGGATCATATTAAAAAGTATGTCAGTATCATATTCAGGATACTTGATAACCCGGATCACGGAGGAAGAATTTAATTGCAGGTACATACCGTACCGTTTCCCAACAATACTACCAGTCTACGTCTCCAGAATACCTCCTTGTACCTATTTCCTAGTATTATGATACTCTACTCTCACCAGAGTATTCTCTTGGAGACGAAGAACCATGACTTTGGTAAAGTTTCCCTCCCGATATATTTCTGTTTTTACAGAATTCCGCGAGCTCAGCCGTAAACTCTGAGACCTCCCGCCTGAGTTGTGAGAGTTTCTCATAATCTGCCCACATTTTATTAAGAACAGACAGCTTGAATAGTGTATCCGAATCCGCTATGTCGATATCTGACGGCCGCACCATAGTGATTTAAATTATATCTCGGTGTTGTCTTGTGAACTCTCGGGGATATCGTGCTGAGCTGGTGTGATAATATTTTTTTGTATGAACTTCGGCGCTAGAGGTAAATATGATGAGAAAGAACGAAGGTACCGTTCAATGGGGGTGTGGCATTTTATATCCATAAGGACATGCTGGCGAAAAAACGGGGGGATTCTATGACTGGAGGTACCCCGTGGCAGCGATGTGGTATTTTATCGACGATCTTCGCCGGTGATCGCAAGAGCTCGCGCTCGAGAATGACATATATATAGCAACGGTGCTTGAGGATCTGGTAACGGGACGGCTTGAAAATCGCGAAAGTTTGAGAATATCATATGCACTTTATTTACATCTATCCATAGCCACTGCATTTTCAATTGTCTGTGCCTTATCTGGTCCGAGACTAATTAGCTAAGCTACTGCTATCGGTTGAAGAAATTAGAAATTTTGGGGGTGAGGTGAGAATCAAGTATTTGCGCTTCAAGCCTAATAAAGAGCTTGCACCATGCGCACGTTTCGCCTTAAAGAAATAGTTTATCCAGCATGCTGTCAACAGAATGGAACCGTTTGGTAGCATCTCCGCATGATGATAGAATCTAGGCCCTCGGGAAAATACAGGCAAAGGCGAGCTATCTAGTTAAAATATGGGAGAGAAAAGAGAGGGGGGATGTCGGTGTCATTATTAATAGTTAAGTACATCCATGCTGGGACAAAATGCCACAGGTTTAAAGGGATCTGCGATCTTCCGAGCGCCATGTAAACGCCTCTAGAATATTAGACAGTGTAAGAAAAGTATCATGAAAAAGAGAGGTAGAACTGGGGTCAGGGAATCTCCGACATCAATAAGAAAAAGAAAAGAGAGGTAATAACACCAAAAAAGTTTCCAGAAAAGAGACAGGTGCACCCCTTAAAATCGGGACTTGCTGCTCTCAGCCTGATCCTGGTCCACCATAGTGAGATCCGGATCAGTGTTCACTCCCACAGACACTGCCGAATTTGCTGTCAGGTTTCCAATGATGGCCGAAATAAGGTCCCTTAAATACGCGTTCTGGATCATGCCTATTTTGTGGAAGAAATGGAATCTGAAGGAATCGAGGTTCCCATTGCCTTGGGCGGTTTTCACAGTGCTTAAATTCAGCAAGACCCTTGCAGCCATCACTGGGATTCCAACCATCTCGTCCGGGTGTGGCTTGATCGGCAATTCAATTGTCCAGTTAATCTTCCCCCCGGTCGAGTTGGCAAGTTTTGGCCGGGCGCGTGGAGTATAAGTTTCACGGACATCGCCAAGCTTAGGCTTGGTCGGTAGATGGCCGAGCAAATGACTGTGGAAGATCTTCTTGCTTTCAGTTCCTGGGGCCGGAAATCTGGCACAAGCACCCCAATAGCATTGTTGGGTCGTTGCGGTGCTGTTTTTCGCGAGGAAGGTATGTTGATCTGCCACGTGCATGCCCAGTGCTTTAAAATTGGGGAAAAACTGCCCGCAAGTTTGTCGGTCCGATACGGAAGATGGGCCGGTCGCAGCGGCAGATTGTTCCTTTGGAACTAGCCATTGGCATTTGAGATATACCTCGTAATCTACCCCCATCGGTGCATCTCTCGGGGCGATACCGTTAATGACGAACCGCTTAGGTTCCCCGTCTTTCTCTATCGCCTGCGGTCGTGCATCTGGGAACGCAGTTCCGACATTCTTGATGAATTCATTGGCAGCACAAAGTTTTTGCGGAAGAGGTCCCTGATTGATGTACCCCACGAACTGGCGCTGATAAGCCTGCCAAAGAGCAACTTGAGTGATTTCACTATATGGGTTTGCTTCGAAACTGGTGCGCATCCTGTAATATAATGTAAGCAAAATAAAGTTAAACGCGCTGAGGATGAGAAAGAATACGTACCACCAGATAGCGCGCCTAGGCTCGGGTAACCTCAAGAGCTCGCCCAGCAGAGCGGCGGGTAATTCAGGAGCAAACTGTGGAACGGCCTTTTGCTGGACGGGGGGTCGTGGAGGAGGATCTGGTGGTATCTGTGACATGCCGTGCGAGAGCAAACGTACGAGCTGCCCCAGCTTTGAGACAGAGGTGGTTCTTTCTGTAATCAAGGTGACATTCTCGGGCAACAGCGTGCAATGGTAAAGAAAATCGAGAGATGCGGCAATTACGACGGGGTCCCCGCTCATCAGATAATTTTCGACACAATCCAGGAAGTCTGAAGAGAGGTTCTTTAGATAGTCGGTTTTATCGGCGAGCGAGAGGGCGATCAAAACATCGAGTTTGAGGACAATGTCCGCAGCGTCAGGAGGGGGGAACGAGCTCGTGATGAGGTCTACAAGTTCCGTCTCGTTGTATTGTGCTGGCGGATGGCGGCAGATTGCCCTGAGAATTTCAAGGGAAGATTGCTTAAATAGAGTATAGTTCCAGTGATCTGGGGTTTTGAGTACCCTAACTAGGATCTGAACAGCTCTGATGCACGGTTGGGCGAGGAAAATAGCGTTGGCTTCGTTTGCAGGGTTTGTAGGCATGACTTGTGTCATATATTTTAGGATATTGATAGCGCATAGGCCGCGATCCATTTTGATTCTCCATTCTTTTGTCTCCAGGCCCCCTGTGAATGGATTGAAAGAGCCAAGTATCGATTCGTCTAAGGGTTTGGACAAATCCAAATCTTCGGGAATGGGTTTTTTAACCGGTGGTTCTCGAACAACAGCATTGCTACAAATGTCGATTAACTTGAGGAGATCATGTGCGAGTGAACCGTGGTCTCTGAAGAGCACTACTTTTTCTTCAGAAGCAGTAAGTTGAAGGAGGAAGTTCAAGCCCCATGCAACCTCGTCGGGAATCTGACACGCGATTGACATGACAGCTCTAGTGGTGTCAGTAGGTCCACCGTATCCGGGCGGGAGATTAGGTTTCGATTGGGGTGGTGCTGCCTTGGGGGCAGGTTTCTGGCGAAACTTTTTTGGGTGAGAATATGGAGTCGGGACTGGTTTCATGTTGATATGAGGGAGTGGATTTTGATCCGGAGGACCGTTGCTGGAAGACATTCCCGGGTTTGCGAAGGCCGAAGCCCTTCCGTTAGTGGTTGGCGGTGGAGCGGGTGACTGGTTGGGAGCTGCGGAGTTGCGGGTCTTCGGTGTGGAAACCTCAGGTTGGAAGAACTGTCTCTTCGGCGGCGCCTCACGTAAAGTTCTACCGGACGAGACTGCTGCAGGACTGGCGGAAGGTTCACCGCCTCCACTCCTGCCTCTCGTTAAGAGAGGGCTGCCAGAGTCTGTCACGTCTGACGGTTTGGGTTGTCGGCCAAGTAGGCTGCTGCCAGCGGCGGTTACGTACTCGATAGCTGCGGGGACAGGCGCCTTCTGCTTCCAGTGATCCTCGCACTCCCAGGCCCTAACAACGGATGACTGGTTAGCTGTGTTTTGATATCTCACTCCAGACCCCGTTAGGTGAAAGATACACACGCGAGGTTTTTCCAGTAAATTGTCTTGAGGACAAAACCGATATTCGTATTGTGCTGAGGGGGGTTAAATTCAACAGCGAGTTCTTTCCAGAGGCCTATCAAATACGTGTGTGTGTGAGTCGCCGTGACATAAATGGGACTGACAGGGCAATGTATACAAGCCGAGCGTACCTGTGATTTGCGAGACGATAGTGTATCCACCTTTTTCGACGATTAGCTTGTATAACTTGAAGAGATCGACCTTCTTGCGCTGAATGTCGGGCTCAAAATTTGTGTGCTCGAGAGTCCTATCATACCACAAAATTGGATTGGAAGCTGTTAGCAAGCTGATCAAGAAAGGCTGGGTGCAATTACACAATTACACCATTTTTGAGTTAGGTCTTACTCACCCTCTGGCTTCATGAAAAGCCCGAATCTTCTCTATGAATTGCACATACTCTTCTGTGCGGTCGATGTGACTTTCGTCGAACTCGCGCGGATGCGCGGTATATTGATTTTTGGGCCCCATCGTGGTGCCAGAAGTATAGGAGGGACGCTCTCGAGCCGGTTGGATGAATGATAATGAAGAAAGAGAAGAGGAAGAAGAAAGAAGAAGAAGAAGAAGTGGGGTTATTGGATGGAAGGAAGAATGGAAGAATGGATGGAAGATGGTGATGGCGAGATGGGTAGAGAGTAATTGGAAAAAATGATGAGGAGGAGGAGAGAAGAAAGAGAATCGAAAGTTGGTGGGAAGGAAGAAAAGAAGAAATAAAATAATAATAAAGAGAATAAAGAAGGGTTTCGAGACTAACAGGAGGATTTGCTCACTGGGAGCAGACGGTGTTGGTTGATGTTTGTGAGAGCCGTCTGTCAATGGGAGATGACAGTGTTGGTGATGGACGGTGATGAGGGCGGACGGTGTTAGTGATGATGAAGTTGATGAGACGGACGGTGGGATGATGAGAGATTGATTGGGAGAGTGAGTGAGTGAATGTTGCCAGGGCCCGTCGCAGTTGGAGGACGTCGCGTCGCACGCCACGGGCTGCTCAAGTGTTGTCTGTTTGCTTTTCTCAGGCACCCTGCCGCATCCCTGCCGCACAACAAACCCCCAATGCCAAGGCCGGCACCAGCTAAAGAGAAGCTTGATTTGTGAGCAGCTTCAAGGCGGGCACTCCCACCTTGAATTCAAATATCTTATTATATCAATCTCGACCACCTCAAGTATCGCAGTCCCACAAAAGAGTGTACATAATTAGACCACCCGCACCTTCACAGTGACATGTCGGACACCGAAGCTGGCACCTCTCTCAAATCTCTCTGGGACAAAGCAGAGCGCCAGCGCAGAGAACTGGCTTCGTTCGCGGACTATAACTCGCCACTGTACAAAACTGCCGTCGCGGAAGCCCTCTCGACGATAACCTCCTGCAAGAATGTCATTTCGAACCTATCGCTCTTCAGTTCGAACGAGATGCTGGAGGATATAGCTACAAACGAGCTCAAGTAAGCCAAAATCCGCCAGATATTCTCGACGTTCCTTCGAAAGATATATTACTCATTTTTCTTTATTAAAAAAGGTATATGCTAGTGGATGCCCATCGCGGTGACTTGCTGCTCAAACAACATGATCGAGCAACCCGATTATCGACCTTACAGACAGCCCGATCCGCCTATAGATCCTTCTTAGGCCTCTGTGACTCGTACGCCATACTTGGAACCTACGAAAAGAAAGCGTATCAGGTCTCAGATAATATATCTCCGACGGTCTTCTTTGATATCCATACCGATGCTGCCGCCCGACGGAACGCGAAGATTGAGAGATACAAGCAAGAAAAGGAGTTGAAGGCTAGGGTGGAGGTATGAACGTGTCCAGTCCCATGAACTACTCGCGGGGTAGAGAAAACCATCTAACCGTCATCCATCTGCAGCAACTATCAAATATAACCCAAAACCCAAATATCGACGATGAAGAAATACGATCGCTATACTTATCACAAATCCAACTCGCCATAATGCAATCTCTCCAACAATTAGAAGGTGCATACCTAGAAATCGACATACTAGGAAAGGCACCCAGCGAAGAAGAACTACTCGAACAGCGCAGGAGACAGCAAGAAGACGACGAACGATCGCGCCGGAGAAAAGCCGATGACAGCTACTCCGACCGCGTCGATCCTTCAGAAATATTCAGAAAGGCGAACGGACGGCAGCTCTTAAGCTCCGACGGGAAACCATTAAGACCGTTCACACTACTATCCAACCGGGAAATGATAAAAGGACAAGTGTTTGGACCAGGTCACAGATTACCAACCATGACTATAGACGAATACCTTGAAGAAGAAAGGCGGAGAGGCGGGATTATTGAAGGCGGAGGGTGAGCTATCCACCTCTTCCGAACGATCTGGATCAAACGATACTAACCGCCTCTAAACCCATGCAGCGAGCAATCCGGAATACAACCGGAACCTGATGAGGATAACCTCGATCTAGCGGACCAAGAAACATACAAAGCAAGACAGTGGGACGAATTCAAAGAAGCAAATCCAAAGTAAGTTCCCTCAACCACATATAATATTCGAAAGGCATATTAACAACACCTAGGGGATCCGGAAACACACTAAATAGAGGATAATTATCATAATAGATATTAATTAGCATGTATCAGGCGTTAATGGTAACCTTTCAAGCAAAAATAATGTGAACCCGTAGTCCAAAAATACATTCGAATAAAATTAATGCTATTGGTGAGGGTTTGTTTCGCGTGTCGGAATATCCTGGCGACGTTCCGACGCACTGGATGCACCTGCTCGGGCCGATGGAGATCTGTGTCGCATATACCCCACAAACTCAATATGATATCATGCCCGCTTCATAAGATTCGTAACCATCTCAGCTCAAAACTTCTACGAATCTCGAGCAAAGATATAACAAAAAGTTGGACCGTAGCGTCGGAACAGAAATACCTTGCCCACCCACTTGCTCACGCTAAGATCTGCCGGTAATCACAATGGTTCTTGGTATGAACTCGCGAATCTCTGCGCAGCTTTAAATTTCATTCCATCGATATCATTTAGAGCGGACAAAGAAAAAACCACAACCCTAACTAATGTGCTGCGTTGCCTCCCAAGGAAAACATTTTATCAGCACCGTCAAGTCTCCAGTCCAGAAAGCATTGAGATGCCTTCTCGAAACTAATCCTACGTTGTCACTTATAGAGTCGCACAAAGGTACTAAATCCATATTATTTCCAATTTATTATTCCAAGAAAGCGATTCTAATTCATGAATTCATATCTTAAGTCGTCTACAGGAACACCAGGAAAACTGATAAAGTAGTTTTGATATCTGGAGGTAATACCATTCATTGATCATTATATATACTTAAACGATATTACTAACAGCATATAAAAGGCGGCAGTGGTCATGAACCCGCTCACGCATCATTTATTGGTGATGGAATGCTCGACGTCGCCGTGGCCGGCGACATCTTCGCCTCTCCGTCTGCAGCTCAAATAATGGTCGGCCTGGATGCTATCAAGGGGTCTAAAGGGTGAACAATGAACAAATCCCGCAAATAAAGTGGTTTTTCCTAACGATAAAGTCGTCTTTAGAACACTAATGATTGTCAAAAACTACACCGGCGACAAACTCAACTTCGGCCTCGCAGCACAGAAAACTCGTGCGAAAGGACAAGATATCTCCGTTGTATTCGTCAACGAAGATGCCTCTCTCGACGCGGAGTCATTAGTCGGCAGGAGAGGCTTAGCTGGAACGATTTTTGTGCACAAAATTGCCGGTGCCGCCGCAAATCGAGGCCTCGATCTCCCAGAGGTCACGAAAGTAGCACAAAGAGTATCGAATAGCTTGGCTACAGTTGCTGTGAGCCTCGATCGATGTAGCGTCCCAGGACGAAGTGATCAGGAGGGATTACCGGAGACAGAAATGGAATACGGATTAGGTACGCATTTTATCTACAATTCTAAATTTACTATTACGGAATATTATACTGATTCGATGTCAACCAGGAATCCACAATGAACCCGGCGTCCAACGTGACAAACTCGGCGACCTATCTTCCACCGTCTCCAATGTCCTTTCGTACCTCCTATCCAATAACTCACCAATAACCCTCAACCAAAACGATAAAATCGCCGTCATGATCAGCAATCTGGGAGGACTAAGCGTTCTCGAACTCAACGTCGTCGCAGAAGAAGTATTACAGCAGCTTTCAAAAACAAAACACAACCTAAACATCCTCAGAAAATATGTCGGAACATTCATGACCAGCCTCGACGGTCCCGGATTCTCCGTAACCCTTCTCAAACTAACCGATGAAACCCTCCAACTCCTCGACGAACCCACAGATGCTCCAGCCTGGCCGAAACAATTCGATCTGACCAAAGAAACCGCCGTCGAATCCCGAATAACGCAATACTCACCCCCTCAGAAAGCACAATACACAGCCAACAAGAATCTCATTGTTCCATCAGAGATTCTGACAAAAGTATCATCCAAACTCCTCAAACGAATAACAGCCGAAGAACCAACAATAACCAAATACGACTCACTAGTCGGTGACGGCGACTGCGGAACAACTCTACTCAAAGGCGTTACCGCCATCAACGACGCTTTTCAAAACAACAAGATCGATACCACGGATATCTCCACAGTCTTCGAATCCATCTCCGACACCGTAGAGGTAAACATGGGCGGTACATCCGGCGCTATATACGGCATATTCCTCAACGCTCTAGTAAATAATCTTCGCAAAGACGGAAACGCAAGGGATCTAAAATCCGTCTTTCAAAGTGCCCTCTCTGCCGCATTGAAAGAATTATGCACATTCACGCTAGCTAGGAAAGGTCACCGGACTCTAATGGACACGCTTATTCCCTTCGTGGAGACGTTTGAACAGACGGGTGATTTGAAGGGTGCGGTCGATGATGGGGCGAAAGGGTGTGAAGCTACCAGGAAGATGGAGGCAAAACTCGGGCGAGCTAGCTACGTAGGCGCTGAGCAGATAGAAAAAGATGGCGGGGTGGTGGATCCTGGTGCGTTAGGGTTGAAGTGCATCTTGGAGGTTTTGGTGGAGGAGCTCGGAGAGTAGATGGTTCTTTTGCCGCTGTTATGTCTGCTATAAATCAGAGGTTGGTATGAAAAGCATGTCGAGTTTTTGTAGGCATTGAATCGATATCGATAAGAGCCAGAAGAGGTACGCCAATTTTCCTTATAGGGGTGGCTGGATATCGATAGCACAACACGATATAGGAGCGTGCGGTTAGTTGCATCAGTTCTTGCTTATCCCAGTTCCCTCCATATCACGATAAAGAAAGTTTTGAAGAATCCAGAAAAAATGTTATCAGAATTAGCGTTTTTATCGTATCACCATTTTTGCAAGTCTACAAAAATCATATCATGAGAAGCTGATAAGTGTTGATTGTGTGCGTATCAAATTAGCTCCAAGAAAGCAAAGCCAACTATAATAGTACATGACGATGTTGAAATATCCAAATTTATAGATAAAAAAAGGGAAAATAAAGTGGTATTATCGATTAGCTAATACACAATAGCTGAAATCCTGTATATATTGCGCCGGTGCCCTATCCAATCCGTCGAAGCTTGAAACTATAATACGTATTCCAAGTCGTCCCCCCTCATCTATTTGCGTGTCGGAAATGAGATCCATTCTCCCCTCTCATATAATTTAGAGAGCATAAGCCATAGAGAACAAGACGAGAGCTGCAGCCCCGCTGACGGTGAGCGTGGAAGCCCCACCGGTGTATGGTGGTGGTGGCGGCGATGTGGTTCCGTTGCCGGTGGAGGTACCAGTGGCGTTCTGAGCAGAGGCACCGACGGCCAAGATGCTGTATATTCGAGGATTAATCAGCAAAAAAATCCTCAACTTTCGATTTAAATAAAACGAAGTACTAACCTGACAAAGAGGGCTTTGGTAGAGAACTGCATTTTGTATATTTAGGAGGAGGAAGATATTATGATCTTTGAATATCGGCAAGGGAAGTTAATCGGTGAGGATGATTAATGATATACTGGTATATGAACCGAGTTATGCAAAGATAGAGCTGCTAATAGACAGGTATTGGATATTCGTGAAGGATGATGATATTCGAACTCTGAGTAGCGACGCAGGGACATATTTATATTCCAAACTGACTCGGCAACCACGGCATGGCATTAAAAATTCCAGGTACTATCTGTTCACAATCCCACGCTTCCGGCCCGTTACTAATTTTGAAAAAGATGTGATAGTCCCTTGCCACCAGGGTCTCAATGGCAGTCATGTTCCACTCTAATCCCCGAGAATATTAGGATTCCATCGAAGTGGAGATAGAATATTCAAGCTTTATTGTCTGTAAGCTCGTGCTTGAACAGATATCAACACCATTCATAATACAAAAAGCAATCTCACTCGGGTTTAGCCTCCTCCAAAGATCTACCGAACACACATGCACACTCTGGTGGTGCCTGTTGCGTTTCCAATTATTTTAACTCTTGTATCACACAGTTTGACAGCCCTACACGCGGCGCAGCTGACCACTCCGTACCAAGACGGAAGTTTCGACCACTTTCGTGACGAAGTTTTCCAATCATAAAGAGCAGGCCTGCATGAAAGAAACCCTAAAATTAAGCTCCGACGGAAGTGGGGCATATACGTATTTGTATCTTACATGATCACGGATGTCCCGTTGCCGTTTGGGGAATCGCTAAGCGGGTTCTTCCAACCGCCTTGAATAATTAAATTTTTTAAAATGGCTGATCTTGAAATCGTGAGCACGGTTGATGCGAAGCGAGTATTTTTTCCATGCGATCTTCGGGGGCTAGTGGAGGAAATCATTTTTCTTTGAAGTTGTGTGATTCGTCTACACCGTGTGTCTAAGCTTTGTGGCTTGATGAAGTAATTTCGGCTACAATCCTGATCATGGACTCTCGCAATTTTGGAGGAACAGTTTGGTCTCATAGCGAGGTTGCTTTTATTGTAACTTTAGAAACGGAAAGGCAGATACTAAGGATTTACTCATGCCAGCGAAATCCTTTGCTGATAATGTCAGTTTAGAGATATGAGAAGCAAAAGGTCTCAAAAGTTTTGTGCAATATGATCTTTCTTCAGCCTCATAATTAATTAACTAGATGTTAGATAATTTTTAGGAAAATAATGTAGGAGAAGTTCAGACTAATTCACCAAAATACCGTCTAATCCATATCAGGTTATTTCCTAATCCTAACGATCCATTAAACGCCTAGATAAACATTTCCCTTGACCCAGATACAAAGCTACTCCATTAGTTTTTTAAAAAAAATATGCCCTGACCGAACCGGATATCTTGTGGAGCATTGATTCTACTTCACACCAGGACCACGTACTCGAAAAACTGCGTCATCCTTATCGTACCTTCCCCCTCTCTCGATTACGATTTCCCAGATTGTGAAATTTTATTCCAGACTAGCAAGAGCGGCGGAAGGTGAGAGACTTTGGTGGCTGGGGAAAACTTTAGATACAGCATGAAGCTTTATATAAGCGCCTTGGCCGCACCAACCTCGTTTATATATTTATATTCTTGAGACTCTTTGATATTTGGATGGCCGGAATCAATTGGTTCCATTCAGCTGTACCTAACCTACCTATCTCCTGCCAAGATATTGCCGCTATGCATGAGATCGGCGTGTATCTCGGGATGTATCTAGTCGAGAGGTACTATTGAATTTGTTTATCGATAATGAAACAGAATTAGTAGAGGCGTGTGCGGTATACATATCTTTTCAGAAAATAAATAATTATCATATGCCAAAGCGAACGCGTTGTATTTTGTAACTTCGATGTACCCTTAATATATCTATTTTAATCGATCTCCAAATACCTAGAACTAGTGTTCCTATTTCCTGGTGAGTAAAAGTGTCTCTGGATATATCAACGAAAGTATGGACGTACGTCTGAATCCAAGTTCGATGATGAAATCATCGAATTCTCCGTATTTAACTAGTACTAGCTGGCTACCGGCCGGACCCAGATCCTGAATCCATTCTAGAGCATTTTTAATTCACACGTGGACATGCACATAACTATCTACCTCCGAAAACCACCGTTTCTACAGATTCGGACTTTATTATGTTTTAATGTCCAAAACATAGATGTGCATAAAAGTTGTCACCAGGTGTACCTGATCATCCAGTACCCCTTTGTGACGAATTAGTGTATGCCTTTGCAGATCACGGCAGGAATATGAGGAATTCAAACTTTTTTTGAACCCGGCCCTCAAATCCGATAATAGTGACGGAAAACTATTCAGATATCTACTTCACACGTGTTGGATGGCAGCAGTCGTGAATTGGTATAGACTCGGCCGCGAGTTTAGGCTCTTAATCTATACGTAGTTATAATATATCGATAAGGGAAGAGAACTACGAGATCTATCAATCCTGTTGTTGACTCATCTCTCGGATTGCCTTTGATAGCGATTTATTCTTGAGAGATATCCGTATACTCGCGGCCAGTTCAAACTTGCAACAATCTGAAGCCATAAGAAGTTATACATACGACAACCAAGCGCTGGATAAAATCTGTCCAGTATGCCGTAAATAGACGAAAATGTGGAGATACGGGGTCAGAGATCGATATTTGGGACACCAGGAAAATGGAGATAATACGTTAAAAATCGTCATCAAGAATACTGAGGATCGTTGTGATTATACTTATAGCTCATAAATTGATCATTACTGGTCTATCACTACGGCTTTCTATAATGTTAATAAACACTGCTTCTGGCTTCTCGCCGTATACCATAGACGTGACTTTACGTGAAGTTATATGAATCCAAGTTAGATATTCCAGACTATATAGATATCAAACTAACTTTAAATAAACCATTAATCATACAACAAAAGGTATACCATCCAATCCATTCCATGGGGAGGAAACCCTCAAACAACATGATGAAAATGCATATCATAACATGTGCCACCCGAGTTCAATAAATATCCTGTTCTACAGATATATACTCCTCTCTTCCATAACTTACAACTTTCCATTCAACCACCTGTTGAAAAACTCCAAACTGCTCTCCGGCTGGTCCATAGGCGTCATATGTCCTGCCTGGAAGATCCTCAAAAACGTCAATCCCTTAGCGCTCTTAACCTTTCCAGCGACGCGTCCGGTCTCGCTGATCTTGAAATCACCCAATTCAACCTTATTGAAATCGGATTTGCCAGACCATTCGAGCGCCTCGGTCCAAGCGTGATTTCCAAGCCAGTTGCAAATGAAGTCCGCATCACCAGCATAAATCAACACGGGGATCTCCTTCAACAGATCGGGCACCAGCTTATGATAGGGCTTCATCCAGTCACCGGCGAACAAGAAGTTCCTGTTGATATCGAAATTGCACGAGTCATAGTTATCAACTTCGGCACCGAGAGCATCGATCACGTCCCTCTTGTTTAGATAGCTAGCGATCCAGCCAAGATCAGGGTAGCACAGATTGCTGGTATCCTTACACGGACCGCGGATATCGTAAACGTTGGTGCCAGTGCGTTGGTAGGGACCCATCATGACGTTGTTGCAGTAGATGGATGCGGGGACGCAGGACCAAACGGATTCGGAGTCGTAGCAGTTCTGGATCATGCTTGCACAGCGGGGGTAGGCGTTCTTCATGCCCTGGCATTCGGAGTCGGAAAGAACGGCTGGATAACCGCCTTTGCCGCAAGCCATGGGTTCGTAGTATTCGTACTGGGTGAGACCATCGGTTAGGCCGTTTCCAATGAGGACAGACTTAAGGTTGATGTTTCTCTTCTTGTGGGAAAGAATCTCGTGGGCGAAGACGGGGATGTAGTGACCAGCGTAGGATTCTCCGGCGATATGGAAGTCTTGGGAGGCGTATTCAGGAAATTGTTCAAAAAAGAGAGTAAGGAGGGCATAGACGTCTTTTCCGGCAGCAACAGTGTTGGAGACAGCGTTACCAGAGTAGGAATAACCGACGTTGACAGGTTGGTCGAGGAAGATGACGGAGGCGTTGTTGTTCCAGGATGCTGGGTTGAACTTGAGCTTGCCTTCCTTGGTGACGGAGGAAGGTCCGAGTTCCATGAAGAGACCGGTGAGAGAGGAGCAGCCGGGGCCGCCATTGAGCCAGAGGACGACGGGGTCCTCCTTAGGATTGGAGCGAGACTCGAAGAACCCTGCACACAGATATTAGCATATTTTTGTCCACACAAGTGAATATATTATAATGTTTCGGCAGATTGATGTACGTACAGTAGAAGAGGTGCTTGTCGTTCTCGTCATCGTCAAGGTAACCGGAGTACTGCTTCACGCCGGGGTCTACGCCGAGCTTTGTCGGGTCAACCTTTTTACCACGAAGTCTGTACTGGTCCAAGTCGCCTGCCAGTTTGCCCTCGCCGCCGAGGATACCGACTTTCTTACCATCGACGTGGTAGTCCCAGTGGTTATCCGGGCGCTTCGTGTGCTTCTTGGGGGAAGACTTGATGGACATCTGGTCGAGCTTCTTTGGGAGCATGTTCTCAACCTCGGCCCAGAGCTCACGCGTGGCATCAGGAAGCTGCTGGAGTGCCTCCGCGACCGAGTCAACAACGGCGGAGAGTGGGTTCTGAGGGGTGTGGTGATGAGCATGGCGCTCTGGAACGATGTCGGCACCAAGAGGGATCTGGTTGCCGGTGCCCGGGTGAGCCAGCGTCAGCGCTGGGAGAAGCGCGGCAGCGAAAGCGTATTTCATGATGGGAGCGAGAGGCTATGATATCAGGTGCGAGATGTGTTTTGCTGCTCTCTTCCAAGAAAGGGGGCAGATGTGGGAGGAAGAGAAGAGAAGAAGGAAGCCAGGAAAGAGGAGGGCGCGCCTTTTAAATGGGCGAGGATACGTAAGTCGGGCGGTCCTGAATTAACAGTCGCCTGGGTTCCTCCGACGTGTGCGAGCGTGATCAGCGAGAGATAACAAACCAGCGCTCTTCACGGTTTAGCGTCCGAACTCAACGAAGTGACAAAGCCTCGACTTGCCGACCAGGCCAAACTTCGCCGGGCGATGAGGTAACCGCCTTGTATCGGATGACCATCGACAAGGGCCAGCTGTTGGTGAGCTGCAGCCAGCTGCGAGTGAGCTTGCTGTGAGCTAGCTGTTGCCAAGCCTGTGCCAACAGCCTCTTTGGGAACAGCCCTTCTCATATCTGCATCACCTCTCTGTATTGCATTCGCGTTCCATTCGATTCATCGGTCGTAATTATTAGAATAAAAATAATATATATAAAACGTCGTGGAAACACTTCGAACTTCATGTCGTCAAAAAAAGATATCTGAACTGCCTGCGAGTCGCGCCGGACCCGCCAAGAAATACCACCATAATGCTGAAACCTAACGCCGATATCAATACCTCCCACAAAAACAGACATCGATAAACTAAAAGCTTAAAAGCACACGCGGTCATGCGAATCATACGTGCATACATCATATAAAAGGACTGATGCTCATCTTGCTTATCCCGTCGTGCGCATCCTGTATATAACTCGACCGCTTCGACCTCATCCCACTCGTCGCTCCCCCGTCCCGATTGTCCTTTGCCGGAATCGCTACCGGCGACGATGACACCGTCGGACTTTGCGAGAATCCCGGTGACACCGCCCGTCGCTTAATGATCGACGGCTGGTCGAATTGCAAGTCTTCGTCATCCCGCCGCCGCTTCAGCTTCCTCACTTCGGGACTCCGACTTATCGGAGAGTTGACCATCGAATCCGTTCCCATCTACAGCACATTAGAAATTATTAAGCACGTTTTCAGAAGAGAACACGAAATACTCACGATGATATCTCCATCTGGGTTCATCCTAAACCCAACAAACCCGCCGCTCGGACTCGATGACTCCAGCGATCCCCAATAACCCGAGTTCCTTTGTGCCGCAGACTTGAACGTCAATCCTCCACCCAACTCATCCTCCGTGTCCTCAAACACTAGCGGATTATCCTCTTCCGCCTGTGCACCTAGAACTGGTGTCTGAGGTACAGTACGTATATCATGTTCCTCATCCTCCTCTCGTAGCTGCCGTTGGATCGCAGCCTCGATCCTCATTTCGGCATCCACAGGTGTAGCCTCCTCTATCAACGCAGCCTTGACCCGTTGGAAATGCTTGGGTTTCGGCTAATATACTGTTAGCACCGCCTTGTAGAAACTGTCCTCAGTTAACGATCGAAATACATACCAATAGATTCCCTCTCCTCACAACCGGCCGTCGCACGGCATCAAGTTGCTTCCCAACAACACTAGCAGTACTGTTTTCCTTCCCATCATCGCTATTTCCACTACCGCTCAAAAACCCAATCTTCTTCATAGCCTGTGATATTGACTGTCGTCGCTGGACGAGCATATCGTTCAGCTGGTTGCCAAAGTATCCTCCCGCACTGTTACTACTCTTCTTAATCTCCCCATTGGGTGGTGTGGTCGGTGACGGTGATGCGAGCGAAGTGCTAGACGCTGACGCCGAGCTGGAACTCTGCCTCGACGATCTTCCTTTCCCACGCAGCCGTGTCATATGCCGTCTATTCAACAGTGCAGAACTATTGAACAGATCGTTCATACCGCCCGGACCGGGCAGGGAAGGTCCGAACTGCGAATGTGCACTGCTCAACTCCATTTCATCATCCGATTCGTCATCGTCCGATGATGAGTCCGACTGCACACGCGAGTCCGCCATCATTGTGGTCAGGATAGACCCGGCACCGCTGTACATAGCGATTGGCGAGTCGAGTCCGCGACGAGGAATCGGCATGCTGGGTGTCAGAGGCGACGAATCGGGCGAATCAGCAAGAAATGAATGATGCAGAGAGGTGCAGGAACGTGTAAAGTCGAGACGGGGCCGTCTGACGGTCGAAAAGCCAAGAGCAGGGTCGAGATACGGCGGAAGAGGTTGGTTCCGGTTTGGAAGTTGAAGTGAGAGACCGCGAGGAAGGGACTGCCGAGTCGGTGTGAAAGGTGCGGGTGCGGAGTTGGGCGGATTGCAGACGGATGGTGTGTCAGCTGCCGTCGTCGACAGAGTGAGAGACCTTGGCACTGGCGGGAACGATGTCGATGTATCTATAGGAGCAGTTGTAGTGGTAACTGCAGCGGTGGTCTTGCTGACTGGATGCGACAGACTCCTGGAATGGCTCGAGATCATGGCCACAGGCGGACCCGGGAGATGACCAACGTCGCTCAGCTTCCTAGCACGGTCGGAGGCGACATTAATGGCATTTCTGGAGGTCGAGGGAGGGTCAGTGGAGGAGGTGTTGTTGAGGGAAGGAGGACGAGCGCTGTGAATGGATCGGGCAGCCGACGATGTTTCATCGGCCATCACGGCAAGTAGATGTAATTCAGGCGAAGGTGCTTGTGGCCTGATTAACTAATCCGCAGCTCGTTTTGGTCGTCGAAATGAGTGATCACGGAGAATGCAGGCGGATGCAGCAATCCTCGTTCGGTATGCGAATCCTGATTTCGGCTTGGTGTGAAGGGCTAGACGATGCAGCCGTCGCAAACGGTCGTGAGACAAGCGTGCTAAAACCACGCCTAGTGCTATCTTTGTAAAAATCGAAGCCGTGTCTCTGCCGTCCGTCCGTGCTGGCGCGCTCGGTATCGTATCGATTGGAGCTAGCTGTTGGTGGAGTGTCGAGAAGAACCGTCGATGAGGTTGAAGAGGAGAGGGGATGCAATGCACAGTGCCGAGTCCGTTGGCTCCAATTTTCAACCTGCAGCCAATGTTAATGCCCTCGCAACCCACGAAACCAGCTCCATCCTAGTTGTATTCTGCTGTAGTCTGCCCTCCTTCCTCTCTGCGCATTCATTCTTCTGATCACGAGCATCTCTGGTCCAATTGCGGTCGTCCCAGTTGTTTTGGGCGGGTCGGTTAGTCTGGCTCATCCCTTCTGTCTGTTGGTGTCTGTTCCAACGTCGTCCAACACAGCGCACTAATTCTCGACGCTAAAAGCGAATTTAACACAACTAATCCACAAGTATCACAGCATGACGATTAGAGACAGCTGTTGATTATAATATTATCTGCGCATAATATATCAACCTATATTTACTCCGATTCCTAACACAGAATCACCTACGCACCCTCCTTCTCTCATTTTTAGTCTTCAACTTGCATCTTGCCTGACTCCCCGCACCATCGAAACTCAAATCCCACGCCAACGGCAAAGAAGCCCGCTTTGCATATTGCGTATCCACCGCATCGCTACTGATCCAGCTATATCCCGACTTTAACACCACATTCGCCCGAATCGTAAACGTTCCCCATCCTTCCCTGCGGATAGAGTATGGTGCTCTCCGCTTTACCACTCGAGGGTTCGGAAATGTTTCGTGCTACACAATATAACCGTTCATTCAGCCATCTATACCAGTACTTCAATATCTTTTTNAAAAAAAAGTTGATCAAACAATTCATCATAGAGATAGTACCCACCAGCAATATCTCCACCTCATTAATAACACTACTATCGGACACATTCACAAAAAACTCCCACTCATACATCTCCGTCTGATCTACCATCCGTGAGAACTTCACATTATTCCCCACATACACCGTCAAATTCTCCACACTCACATCCCCCGCGTCTTGATCCGCCAGAAACTCTTCCTCCCGCTGGGCGTACATCTCCGGATACCGTTCCTTCACCCGCTTCTCAATCTCCTCGCTCTTCCGCGCAGATGTTAAAGTTCTGCACATCGGACATTTCGCTTGTAGATTCAGCGAGTTGAAATCCGAGGGCTCTTCGTCCAGCGGGACGATCGTCATCTGCGAGGTTACCGAGATGTCGGCCCATTCGGCCATACAGGGTTCGCAGAGACTATGGTTGCATTGTGTTATTACCGGGCGGTGGAGCAGTTGACGGCAGATGGGGCACAAGTCGTCGTGGTCGATTTCTGGGATTCCACTTGCGCCTTCTGGGTTGTTGCTGCTGGTGGCAACCAGTTCTGACATTGTGTCATAGATATAGAAGGTATGCAGAAGTCGTATACGGTGCTGGTTGAAGGTGATACTTCGCAGAATAACAGGCTGGGAACCGTGAGATATTTAAGAGATATTTGTTTACTCGCGCGGTACTTCGCGTTCTCCTCGCTGGATCCTGTCGCTGTCGCGCTTCCTGATATCTTTGCCCCGCGTTGTTGTGGTATGATCGCATAATTACCGTAAAAGGAAATTATTTGCTCCGAATTAGGCAAAGCTTGGTATGAAAACGGTAATCTAGATAAATACCGAAAGAGCCTAGCGAGACTGGGAGCTCCAACTGCCGGATGGCAAATTGTTATCGACTATCTCGAGACTCGAATGGCCAATTAATGAGACTTTTGAATAAATTCTCAATGTAATACTTATGCTGGAAAATAGAAACTATTATGTGTCCAAGGGTTCCAAAAGTTTAAATTACAGATATCCATTGAAGTTTTATACAAATTATTTCTCATGTATGTGTATATACGTAGACAAAATATAGCAGCTCAAGCCATCATGTTTTCCTCTGATCAGATTCAGAATACTTTTTCAAAACGAACTTACAAGAGTATCTCCCTGCATCTTCGCAATCATGCCTCTAAACCCTCACCGATCAACCGACAAATAGTCATATTAGTCAGACACCCATCCCGATAATCCTCCATCGAAAGTCTCGCAAGCCCCTTCCCTTCCTCCACAGAACTTAAATTCCACTCCTTCAACCCCGCTGGTCCCCGTTCGAGTGACTTGAGCAACATCTCCCGTGTCACCATATACATATTCTTCGCTTGAAGTCTTTGCCATTCTTCGTCGAGACCCGTTGTGGAGAATTTATCACTCTGGACATTCTTGAATTTAGCATCGAAGAGAGTTGAGAGGATTGGTTCGCAGCTGTTTAAGGTTCCATTTAGCATATAATGTCTTTATGAATATAATAGAGGACTGTTGGGGTAAGAATTATAAGTACCTTGGTAGCATGCCGTGCGCCAGAAACATAGCCATCGCGCCATCAAAGATCTTTCCCGCATTGACGTATTTCTCTTTATCGTTAAATCCAAAGCGATCGAATAATATCTCTTCCCAAATGAACATGCCTCCCGGTTCTATTAAAAGGGAAAATCAACAAATCATCCTAATATACTCCAGATTTACATCCCAAAATGTCAAAATCAAGTTCACGTAGGAAAGGCGCTTACTCAATATACACAAACAATTCCCAAACGCACCCCCCCACTGTTCCCCAGTAATAGCAATCGTCAAATACCGAATATGAACAAGATCATACCCTTCATCCAACTTTGGGAACGTATCCTTATCATGGATATTTAATTTCGCAAAACTAACGTCTTCCGCTTCGCATTTTTCTTGAGGTGGGAAGTGGATAGGGAATAGATCGTAGCCGTCGAGGATAGCGTTTATATTTGCTTCGCAAAGTTGGGCGCGGACGTCAAACATCCAGTCACTATATATCTCACTTTAATATTGGACTTTTTGGGAGTTTGGTGGAGATGAAAGAAGGTATAGACGAGGGTACTGACCCAGGACCGGTCCCGATATCAGCCACTCGGGGCCGTTTTCCAGTCTTTGCGATTTCGCGAAGATGGTTGATTGCGGTTTCTGGGAGGAAGGAGCCACCCATTAATTTACGGGTTACGCTGTTTTGTTGTGCTAATCTGGGATAAAATATTAGCAGGTTGAATAGAAAATTATTCATGAGATAGAACATACCTTAATTTGGCGTCATCATCGAATCGCAGGTCATATTTTTCGTAGTCTTTGGAGTACCCGAACCCATGAGTTGTGAGAGTGGTTGCAGCCATGGCGATTCGGTAGGTAGAATATAGGTCCGATTTACTTGAAGACAAAAAATCGGGTGATAAGTAAACAGTGATAGTAGATAGGTTTAAATATGGAGCGGATAAGCTGGTATTAAATAAACTATAAATACAACGGTTGGACATTTCTTGTCATTTGTAAGTTGTTAGAGCTACAGATGGCCTGGATTCATGAATGTCAATGGTTTGCATCGGCACTGCACCATTGTAAGCAGATCAACACCGGCATCTAGGCCAGTTTATTCGTGGTCTCTGAATTCCATGAGCCGAACTAGTGTCCCTAAAATCTCTAGCTAATAGAATATTAATTGTTTGTTTAATAGAATATTACTTGTTTGTTTCGTTGTGGTTTACTTAGAAGCTCTGGAGGGCATGATGTAATTACTCGAAGTTCGAAGCTAGAATTGGTCGATGATCCACAAGCCGTATAACGTACAGGGATAAGAGCTGCCAGCTCGACAGAACCGAGTTTTATCTCGAGCTGTGTTCCGTGATTCCAAGAATACCAAATATTGGGCAGTTGATTGAATCTCAATTAACTTCAAATTCAATATTCTGCTAGTAGCGTGTACGCGTATTTGACGTCCGAGACTACCTGGATGACTTTCTCCTCCCAGCTTTGGGCGTAGCCAAAGTCGACGTGCTTCCAGAGTAATCCGAACTAGGAGCCGCAATCCAGCCCCCTTCCATTGACTCTAAATATGCACTTGCGGGTTCCAATTGAAGCACATAAGACCGGTGCCATCCGCCCCCATTCATTTCCATACCGACAAGATAATACTTAGCCCCCATCCGCACCAACTGTTCATCGCTGTTGATTTTGTCGAGGGCGTTTCGAAACACCTCCAGGGAGTCAGAGCAACATTCTCTTAAATGCAACAATCCGCCTTCTGGTAGTGATGAATAAGATTTTGTGGGCGTTGGGTTGTTGATGCAATCGACGACCGTGCAATACGCTTCGCTGTGTTCCCACGTCTCGGATCTGATTACCACCAGTTTGTAGGGTGGCAGTGGATCGGTTATATCTCTCGGGGCTGGTGTGATCACCTTTATGTCTTTTGGAACATCAGGCTCTACGGCTTTCTTCTTGATCTCGATATTCGAGATCAGACTTGCTATACCAAACAGGCTTAAAATAAATATTACCGCTCCGGTTATTATTACCGGTAGATTATCGGAGATGCTGAGTTGTCTCGTGATGCTGAGGAGATTTTCTGAGGTCGAGTCGTCCATGATCTAGCGAAACTTGGACTTTAGTTGCCCGAATATGAAATTATCAAATAGTTGCGTGTATTATATGCAGCAAAAATATAGGGAAATGGCAAATATGTACGTGAGGAAGGAATCAAATGAAGGGATCTAAACGAGAGTCGACTGGGGTATATATTGTTAAGAAACGTATTGAACAATCAAGATCGGCCTGGGAGATCTCGAGATCGCTGCTTAAATTTAAATTTTTGCGGTGATTCGAGTCTATTAACGAATTGACATTGTCTCGTGAACTAAACGCTGGCCGTGAAGGATTGACAGGTACAACCAAGACCATATCCTATAGATTGCTGGTATATCAAAAGTAGGTGATTAAAAATTGCTAAGAATAATAGAATCGGTATTTGCAAGCTGCTACTCGCATCGCTTCACGAAAAAGACCCAATGATACAAAGCGACCGTGGTTCGTAGGCTATGCATAGCCGTAGTCGTCTTTATCCAGATTTCGACTGGTTTTGAATGGTGTTCTCCCTTCTAACCACAGGTTCAACATCGACTTCGTCTTCCTCTTCCTCGTCGTCAAGTGCATTCTCACTATCCAAGTGAACATTTCGATATCCGAATAGCGAGCAGTAGACGAACACTCCCCAAGATATAACAGAGCTGACGATATAAAAAATAGCAATCTGCACTAACAGTCAGCACGAAAGATATCACCATGCACAAAGGAATAATATAAAATTGGAGGATTACCTTCGAATTATCGCTCCAAGCTGAGATCAACGGCGTGCAAATAAGAACCGTCAATCCGATGATATACAGCAAAAAGCTATACCCAACAGCCATCATGGGGATCTGCCACACGAAGACCATTTGCCAACTTAGTCGCCAAGGGTGTAATCTAAACCGCCTGTCAACAGGAGTTGTGGGGGACTGGATGTTGCTCCCCTCGGCATCCGGGTGCACACGCGTCGTGTCTGAAGTGAGAAGCTGGTTAAGATAGCCTTCGATGAACTTTCTCTTCACTTTTCTCAAGTCTTCGGGAAATTCGCCGAGTAGGGTCAACAGCGTACTCTGCTGCGCGGCGAGGAGCATGCCGATGATAGACATTATGAGGGAACCGTAGAAACAGGCAACGCCGACCCAATGCGATTGCGCGACGGATCCCCAGGAGAGTGTCGCGGTGACAATTGCGGTGATAGCGACGCCCTAAGAACAACCATATTATCAGCTATCTGAGTGGGAAGAAAGTATCGTGTGACGGGAATACTGACAGCAATGGATATAAATTCTAACTCGCCCTTCTTGCGTTCACGCCAGTTTTTGAGTAATCCGCATATCTTCTCTCGGTCCGGAGAGCCATTTTCGGTTCCGTAGGGTGCGAACTTTTCGATAATCTCGGCCGGTCTGAGATTGTTGTATAAGAAAAACCGGTGATACGGGAGCGTGATGAGCAGGACGAACAGACGGAGGATCTGACTCGTGATCGGTTTTTTAGCGATGAAATTTGGGCGATTGGCGTCCATCTTGCTTCAGCTATTCCAACCGTAGCTATCGATCTTAGATCCAGGATACGATACAGGGTCCGATATTTTGCTTCAACCGTCCAAAAAGTTTCAGCTTCAAGCTGGGTGGAGTCCACTGATTTATCTTGAGAGACTTTTGGTGACCGAGTCAAAACTTCGGCACGGGTTACGCCCCACCGTTTGGAACGTTTCATGCATGATCTGTAAATGCATGGACCACGTCGAGGTGACGCGAACTGATTGGTGATGGCTTTTTCAGCTGGATGTGATTGATTGCTGATCTGGCGTGGGTCTTGAAGGCTATCAAATGATCAAGCTTCAAAATTTCATTTTTACTTCCCGCTGGAGGAAACTGCTGGGACGCACTCCAGAACTCGAACAGGGCCAACCCAGTTTTGTGGCTGGCACCCCGGTCGGGTTGAGTCGTGCTGGTTACACGTTCATTACGAACTCGAATCAAAAAAGATATCAACTTAAGTACAAAGATGTTCGATTTGAATATTTCGCAGGTTCGTTTTCATTTTATAGACTATGCAACCTATCAACGGCTAGCTTGATCTAAAGACGGGATGGTGTCGGGCCATCGTGTAGCACAAATTTTGTGGTGTAAGCGAGAGGGTCAACCTATACAACCAAGATAACTCTCCGTCCCGACTCGGAGTTCTATGCACGCAAGGTCCTTCGATAGATAAGGTTTGTTGACTCCACTGACGAATTATAAATTGAAGATCAATAGATCTAGCCCTGCTGTTAGTATTCAAGTACCGAAATAAGTATAGATGGAACCGGACTTGGATCCTTAGGTGGGTTGGAGCCTCATAGTATTGGGTGGGTAAATCGATAGACTATGCAAAACCGAACAAGAGGATTTTCTTTTCGTTTTTGGCAGTAAGAAGCAGACCGTAGTTCCGATTGCGACTGTTGTCAAGGATGTGAGTAATGCATGACACCAATCATCTTACGACATGTGACAATGCAAAGATCAAAAACTTGTCAATTTCGAATTACGTTTATGGCCAACTTGGTAGATGGGTATACCGGAGACTCTAATTAAGTTGGATCTTTCATTATATAATTATTACCTTGATATAAAATGAATTCTAGATGTTTCTTGGTATCGATATCAAATCCATAGGTACCATAAACCGATCCATATGCATGGATTATGGCTCGCCAAAGTGTCTATGGAGGGGAGTAATATTTGGGTTCCCGCGAGCGAAGCCTTAACTTGCCAAGCCCATCACAATTGGTCGACTACCAAAACAGGCAAAGTGAACGGACGGGAACGCGCCTCTGCAGCAACGCGACTGCCCTCGTTGCCCTCAGGACTCTCATGAACCCTCAGGAACCCTCACAAACCCTCACAAACCATCTAGTGGCCTCAGAGACTAAACACTACAACCACAACATCCTAAACGAAAAAGCCTCGCTCTTGAATTACCACACGGCAACACTCTCGATCTCTTACCATAATGCGATAGCGGTACCTTCAATATTCCACCACCCTTGACTTATCCTTCCTGGCTCCCCAGCCAAAATGCCGAAACCCCAGCGTCAGATCCAGTCCAAACTCGCCGATCCGAGACTCTCATACAAATCGGTACGATTTGTACGTACCCCGGTTACCCCACGAGCCCTAAGCATAGAAGAGCAAAGCACACTCAGCCAGTTCGGATTCACACCGTCATCAACCAGTGTAACGAAGAAGAAGAAGAAAACATTGATACCGTACGGAAAGAGGGGCAAGAAGAGGAAGAGTTATGACTTCGACGATCCGAAAGAGGACAGTCCGGAGAAGACGGACGGGGAACAGGAAGAGGAAACCAGTCCTGCTGGGGGGAGGAGGAGGAGGGTAGGATTGACTCGTCGTATTGTCGGGGAAGATGAAGAAGATGCGGGTAAGAATGACGACATTCCGGTCAAAGTGGAAGCGGACCAGGAAGGATTATTGGATTATGAACTAAATGAGCAGGAGGAGGAAGAAAGCTGGAGACCGACATATGCACCGAAACGACAGAGGAGAACACCGGCTGCTCGGAAGAAAACCCCAAGCTCGAAACGCTATGGTAGGACGTTGACGCAGATGTACCCACTCAAGAGGGTGGTCTCTGATAGTGAATACGAGGAGACAGAGAGTGAAACAGAGCAAGGAGAGGAAGATCCCCGAAATCAAAACAGACGACAATCCGAGTTAGACGATAGCCAAGACGAAGATTCGAGGGATGAGCCATTCAAAGAACATACGACCCGCATACGTATCAAAGACGAACCGAACTCTCAACCTGATATCTCATTTGACCTCGGTGACGGATATATCAAGCAAGAGGACGACGAAATCAGACCTGCAGTTAAACAAGAGGAGTTTGGGAAAGAAAACATCCCAGAAGCCGATGGCGTCATAACAAACTCGAATACATCTACAAATAGAAATGTTATCGACCCTGCAACACCCAAAAAACTGATCCCAAATATCGTACCTTCTTCGTATACACCACCTGTTACGCCACTATCTCCTCTAAGGCACTCGCAGTTAACTGCGATATATACCAGCCCCACAGTCCAGCGACTTTGGCGCATGAAAGGACTTCAAATGCCCGGCCTAAGCCCGGTAGTTGAAGATCAAACCCGAGAAAACAACAGGTCGGATGTCGGAAATGCCGACTTGGACACCACATCTACACAACCGCTTAAGAAACCGGATTTTACCAAAGATTCTACAGAAACCGATACCCTTGATGAGTCACCGGAAAGCCAGCGCGAAGAGACCACGAAGTTCATTAACAGGACAATACCTAGCAGCCAATGGTGGGAGCGTGATGAGATGCTGGACTATAGTTCTGTTCGACCTCTCGCAACCGTTTACGAGGTCGATAGCCAGCCCGAAATTCAAGTTGAAAGCAGCGATGTTCCGGACATAAGGTCGGCGGATACTACTCCTAAAGCACAGCGTGTCGTCAAATTGGAAGAATATGACTTGGAAGTCGTACCCGAAAGTCCTGTGCCTGTCAAAACCCGCGCTGAGCTCCCACCCAAGCCTTCATTCGTTACCAGTTCCTCTTTCCGAGAGCCTTTACTTCACGATTCTAGCGGACTTCATACCTTCTATACATCTTTCATCCATAAAGAAAGTTCTACACTTGCTCCTCCAAAACCCGCCAACGAGGATTCACAAAAATCCGAGGTATCGACTAGATCCGTAGACAGACAGCTGATTTTCGAGTCTGACGACTACAACAAGGCCGCGGCCGAGAAAATTGAAGCAACACCGCCTGAGCAGAAGCTGAGCTCCGATCCGGATGCTACGCTATCGCAGACTCCATCAAAAGATCCGGCGAGCACACCCTGTGCAAGCGATCGAACGAGAACAAAGTCCGGAAGGAAAGATAGCGATATTCCTCTCCTTCCACCTTCATCACCTCCAGCATCATATAGCCATGCGACCCATATCACCGATAGCCCACAAGCGAAAAGGACCGGCTTGCTCAGTCCTTCGAGCAAAATATCTACCTCTCCGATTTTGAACTTTGCGAAACGTTCTTCGGAAACATATGAAACTCTCGGGCCGGAATCAGAAGATCCGGATGCAACAATAGATTCGATGGAGACTTATTCTAAGAAACGATCGGTGGAAACGCTGAGTCAATGGAAGTTGAGGACTTTTGGACCGAGTCAGGCGGTGCCAACGATAAGTCAGATCCTCCCGGCTAGTATGCTGGACGACGGTCTCGATGACGACGACGAGGAGGACGAGGAATTGTAAGATATAATGTAACAAGGCGTTCTATACTAAGACGCATGTGGCCATACTGTATTTTGGAGATCACGGCGTTTACTGTTTTTCACTTCTACCGGATTGTTATCCCTGTATTATAGAAATCCCGCGAGATACCCTTTGTTTTCAGCATTGCAATGGCGCATATATTATTGAGATTATTGAGATTGGGTCCTGTTCAATACGGTTACTTCATTACTTCCTATCGATAGCTAGAGCTCTAATCCACAGCTGCAACCCAACATACGTGTTGCGTTTGTCTACCTAATCTGACACCAAAGTGAGCGTGTTCACGTTGGCCGTCCGTGAACCCCACCATCCTCAACCTCCACGTTTCTACCCACGTCGTATCTTTCCATAATGAGCGCCATTGACACAGCTGCGTCGTTCATCGAGAATGCTCCTCCGGGAGAGGTGAGCACCCAACTTTCGGATCTTAGGAACATGAATGACTGACTAACTGACTGTGTCGTGTAATGCTTTTAGTTATCCGAAGTCATAAACGGTACACCGATAACCACCCGCCCCACCTTGTCTATCGATAACTCCTACACGTTATAACCACTCGAGTCCGCGAAGTTATTAACCCTCGAATTTCTGGCTAGATATCGGATCTCTGCTGGATCTTGACAAGCTTAGTCTTCAAGATAAGGCTGCCTCGGCGATTGAAAAGTATCACAAGGAACAGTTTGTGACGACGAAGCTGCCAGGTGGGAGCGGATTGGTACGTTTGACCTACTGGATACCTTATTCTTTTTGGATTCTGTGGATGTTCTGGCTAACTGGGTTCCATCGGAGTCCAGGTCATAGTCAGCAGTTACAACGACTTAGGAGGCGGACGGTTCTTCGACAGCGAGAGCTCTAGCAGCTTTATCTATGATCATCGAACACAGGTGCGGATTTATTCTTCCTTTAAGGTGTTATACAACAGCAGCTTACCATAAATCCCGGGTACAGAAAGCTTCCGATGTACAATCGTATCCAATCGAAGGGGAACATGCTAGCACGGTGTACGCCATTCTTCCAAGCTTCAAAAACCCGAACGTATCGATATCTGACATTTAAATCTGGGAAAATACAGAAAATCTCTCGTCCGCGACGTCGGAAACCACGTTAAAGAGCACTTTCCCTCCTTACCAGCACACGGCGTCTACCCGATCGATGAAGGTATCGCCATTCTAATCGTCGGAAACAAATACAGTCCGTCGAATTATTGGTATTCTGACTTCCCACGTCACTATTCATAGAACTTCTATTTGTTGATACTAAGATGTTGGTGGAATTAGGAACGGCCGCTGGCGCTCAACCTACGTATACAACCCATCGGCTTCAACTCTAACAGGCAGCATAGCCGTAGACGTCCACTACTACGAAGACGGTAACGTCCGACTAGTTACCGAAAAGGCAGTAAACGAGAATCTCCGATCGAGCACGTCGGCGGAAATCGTCAGGGCTATCGGCAGCGTGGAGAAGAGGTACCAGGAAGAACTCAACAGGGCATTCGGGGCTCTGAGCGAGGGTGCGTTTAAGAGTTTGAGACGACAGCTGCCGGTTACCAGGCAGAAAATGGATTGGCAGAAGGCTAGTGCTTATAAGGTACGTTCTACTTCAAAAGTGGGGAGGTATAGGGTAGTGCTAAAATATGTGTTACGGTACAGATCGGACAGGATATCGGCGGTGCTGGAAGATCTAGATGATTGTGTTTTTTGTTAGTAGCAGGTCGTCTTTTGATGTATTCTTGGAGCAGAGCAAGACGCAAGCGGTAAATTTATAGCATTGCTAAACCGAATGCCAAATTTTCTTATACTTCAAAAAGTAGAACTTGCATTTCCGCTAGTAAAACCTATCACTATATCACTTACAGATCTATCATACAATCTTCCCCCGTTAATAAAAACGTCCAATTTGAACAAGGCCTCTCGCATATCGCAATCGCAAAAAAACCGACAGCTTCAATAAGATCGTGGCAAAACGTAGTAAAACGAATGAAGATAAAAACACGCCAGTAAACACCCAATACCGAGTATCAGTTAGATCAAAATTCGACGGGTATAGACTTCTGCTATCGACCCCTGTTTTTCTCGTAGCGTCCATATACTCCCCATCTGGGTACCACCCGGGCTTGGTGGCCTTCAAACCAGCAACTCCCCCAAAGAAAAGATGTAGAATGCTTGGTTCAGAAAAACAACCCCCAGATTATCCATAACACTATCACAACCCCGATAATAATCCCGGCCAATCGGAAAATTTGAATGTTGGATGTATTCTTCGCCATTCTCGTTAATCTGTTCGCGGTGTTTTTGACCGAGGTGCCCATGTTTGCGAATGTATCGTTCTACACATCAAGAAGAACGATTGGTCTAGCTGCTTCCCTCGTATCCATCGGTTCCAGAAGTCCAAATATAACGAAAAACGGAGACTGAAGAAGAAAAACGTACATTATCATCGAGTAACCGCTGATCGGAAGCCTGGTTGTAGATATTGACCGTAAAGTCCCGAATGGAGGAGACCTAACATTGATGTCAGCGTTTTGGCTTCTCATCACCAGTGTTAAGTTATTGTTAAGTAAGGATAAAGATGACGAACCTTCCCCGCCAACTCGTCCAGACGGGCATTATTCTGTCTGTGTCGTAAAACCGGTGGTTAGTCTCCTGTTGCCGTCGGGATCCGTACGGTTGAAGCTGGTGACGTATTCGCACCTTTCACGTTCGTATGCCTCCGACATTGCGAGTTTTGTGGCGGGATTTAGGTGGTTCGATGGGTCGGATATAGAGCTGAGAGAGTATTTTATCGACGGCAAAATATGTACACGGTGTGTGATTGAAGATTACTAGCTCGGAAGCGAGTATAGCATATATGGTGGATTTTGAAGATGATTGAAATAAGATTGCTAAAGGGGAAGGGGATCAAAGAGCTGCGACGGGGTTTCCTTGAATGAGCCAAGGTTTCGAGTTTCCGGGGTCAGGAGACTTGTTCGGATGGACTGCGTGATGCGCTTGTTGGCTGGCTCGACTTGTCTCAACACTCAACGCGCGGACTTGCACCCAGGATAGCATCGGGTGTTCCCGAATTCTGCCTGGGGACTTCATTGAAGCACGCTGCGATATAATTCGTAAATCAAATAGCTAAAGTATACGTATATTATACAAGATGTTCAACTGCCATGCCGTGGACCAAAAAGGATAAGAGCGAATGTTACAAAATGCCAAAATCGATAAATCTCGTTCTAGAGCGCAATCAGTAATACAAATCTGCGAATGAGCAAGCAACTGGCAGAAAAGCCAATCCGCTAATGGCAATTAAAAAAGATTTACTAGGCGTAATCCAGGGTACTCAAAAAAAACGACCACCCAGTCCGCTTCATATAAAAACCAAAACATCTCAATGCATACATGCTCTCTTGTGTACTCCATGGTATGCGTCCAGACCAGAAACAGTGACTTCACCAGTATCCCCACCGACTCCCATAGATTTATGCGTTTCTTCCAGAATCTCGCCGAGCCCTCTACCCATCCATTCAGCGTTGACACCGCCTTCTCTGAGCTTCTTAGTGACGGATTTAACATCCACGTCCAAGTAGTTTCTCAGGAATTCCCCGATTTCAGTATTTTCGTGGTTACCCCAAAGCTTCTTTGCGGTTTCGGGTGGGTAAGCGTAGATGTTGACATCGACGGCGCTGTGGCCGTGGGTGCTCCAGCCGATTTGTGCTCGTCGAGAGACCATGTCCGCCCAGCTATACGCAGTGGATATTCCGGTCATCTTGGCTGTCACAAGCTTGGCAATCTCGGCGTCATCGGCGTCAGTAATCTGCTGAAGTGGCAAGAGCTCGCTCTTAATGTATTCGGTGATCTCTTTTTTTCCCGTTCCCGTAAAGGCAGCGAGTTCTTTGGCCATAAACTCCGAGGAATGAGAGGCATTGGCGAGGACACTGGGATACCAGAGGTAGTCGGGGTAGGTCTCGTGAAGTTCTGATAGATGTTAACGTTAGATTTGCCACTTTCTTCAGCGATACAACATAAACTTACGTCGAGCAGCGGCCAGACCACCAGTTTCGTGGTCGCTGGTGCTGATAACAACAGTTTCGGTTTCCATTTCATCGATTTTCTTTAGGACCATTTCGAATGTCTTATCGTACGCACGGACTTCTCTAACTTGAGCAGCAGGATCGTTACCGTGGCCAGCATGATCGATTCTGCTACCCTCAATCATCAAAAAGAAGCCCTTATCACTATCCCTAGTGGCGATATCAAGTGCGGTGATAGCGGTCTCAGCCATAGCAGGAAGACTGGGATAGTCCTCATCCTTTCGGTCAATATCGAATGGGATGTCAGTTAGCGCAAACAAGCCGATGAGAGGCAGCTTGACGTGGGTGCCCCTCTTGAGATACTTGAAGCCCCCGACATTGTGGATGAACTCGAATCCGTTCTTCTTGGCTTCCGAGATAATATCGCGGTTATCGTTACGGCAGGATCCGAGAGTAGAATTTGCCAGGAAATGGCAAAGACCGCCTCCGAGCATGAGATCGGTAACACGGCCGAGTGGGTAGTCTCCGATTTGTTGCTCGGCGATACGGTCTTGTTCCCATCTCATGTTGACATGGGAGTTGAAGCAGGCAGGGGTAGCACTTTCAGAATGTTAGCTGGAGTTTTTCTGATTCAATAGATGCTTGCTTACTCTGTGATTGAGGTGGTAACAACAAGGCCAGTCATGTATCCGGCAGCCTTTGCGGCTTCCAAAACAGTTCCACATGGGTTTCCGTCGGGTAGAATTGAGATGGCACCGTTGTAGCTTTTCATACCGCATGAGAAAGCAGTGGCACCAGCAGCGGAATCGGTGACGAGTGAGTTTGATGATCTGGTTCTCGAGGAACCGACAAAGTGTTTATCGAGGGTGAGGACATCGTCGATGGGTAGGTTTTCGCTGAACTGGCGCCAACTCCTGGTAAGAGACAAAGACGTGGGTCCCATGCCTATAAAGAACATTCTGTTAGCTATGTTCACTCGGATACCACGTATCTAGGAATCAGTCATTACCATCGGAGACCATAAAGATAAGATTCCTCTTCTTGTGTTTTGGTGACTTTGGGGGTGCAGGGTCCGTTGGAGGATTTGGTTCCGTCGGTTTTGTCGGATTCGTAGGCTTCGTCGGTGGTTTGATGGATTCCTCAGGGTGGTTTCGCACGTAGAGAACTCCAATAACAAGGATGACTAGAAATCTGGTTAGCTAATATCCACGGATGCTCGATATTATGCTCGAACAGCCTACTAATAGTTGCGACCGCGGCCCATGTCGTTATTATTGGGTACTTCCATCTTCCGAAGAAGCCGTTTCGACGACCAGGTCCTTTTCGAGCCGGCTGCCCTGTAAGCAAAGCTTCATCCGCACTGTCCTGGTCGTCGCTACTGAGTTCACCGCTATGTCGTGCCGGCGATGGCAAACGGTTTTGCGGCATGGCTGGGTTGGTGTCTCCTGGCAGGCCCTCAAAAGGGGTACGATTGTATCGCGAAACAAGTTGAAATCTGGACCGTAAAGAGAGCGTTACCGACGGATTAAAAGATCGAAAGCCCAAGATGTGTATCCGAAAAGTCGGATGGCAGCAAGCAAGCAATGCGAGAGTTGCTGTGCTGGCTGTTGAATCCGGGGAATCTGCTGGGCGAATTGTCGACGAGACAGGAATGTGACGCAGGTCACTGGGCTTGTTCTCTTTTCGGATGGTCGCAGCGTGCAGCTGCTGACTAAGAATCCAACACGAAACTTCTGAAGTCTCGCCGCAAATTTTCGGCATCCATTTTTCATATCCTTAAAAGCTCCCAGCCAACTTCGATAAACCGATCTGTGGTTACATTTACTCGGATCACAGTCTCGACCAGCACGAGCGTGTATGCTTGCCCGGTCAGCTCATGTTAGGGGCCGACGCTTAGCCCACAATGCAGCAAGCTACACCTATACCGCCTGCGCAAATTTGACTTATGCACACCAACGGCACCTATATACGACAAAAACCAGTCTGCCGATATTAATTCACCATGCTGCGACAAAAACAGCGTTTCAAGAGAATAGTCGACCCTTAAATGTCCTCCCTCGGTGGCTAGAATCGAAGCGACAGTTTTGGAAATCGTCGTCTGGTCCGAAAGATGATGACGATGAAGACGGGAATCCATTCGCGGGCGAGGATGGGGATAAGAAAATGGAGGACTACTTCAGGAGCATGGGAGGGAATCCGAGACAAATCCGAAAACTTTTCAACCAATTCGACGAATCTCTTGAAGGCAAAAAGCGAGATGAAGAACCAGACAACGTCGGTCCATATGATGATGTGGATGAGGAGATTGATCCTTTCGAACAAGATCCCAGCGAAGAACCCGCCTACAAGACGGTTTACCTCCCGAACGAACAGCTCGACGAGATGATGCGGACCGGGTTCTTGAAGCCGCTGCATGAATTCGATCACTTGGAAAACGAACCGATGGACAGGGCTGTTGAAGCTCTCGCACCTGAAACAAAAGTCTTTCTGAAAAAGTTCTTTATGAGAATGCAGCTTGCCAAAGCGCACCCCTCTCCAACGACGATAAACTACTGTTGGAGGCTTTTCACATTCATTTACACACATCCGACGCTTGCTCGTGTCTTCAACGATGAGGCTTGGGCTCTGCTTTGGGGCTTGGACAAGGAGCCAATACCCTCTCCTAGGAAAATCTGGCTTGGAGACCTCATGACACACATTGGGGCAAACATGACCGAGATCCAATGGGTGGGTTACATAGAAGCACTCTTTTGGCACGGGCAGCGGGACAAAGCTCTTCAAATTTGGAACTTAGGCCTTGAGAACAAACCTTCCATGTTTTGGTATTCAATTGGCACCAGGCTGCATGCAACTGAGGGTCAGCCAGAAGCAGCCTTGAAGGTAATCGAAAATGTCATCAGAGTAGAGGGAAAGGCTATTCCAAAGCTCTTCATTCCCACTATTGTTTGTTATCATACGATGGCGGAAGGCTCCAGGATGCAGAATCTTAAGGGGAAGGAGGAGAGATACAACCAGCAGGCGTTGGTGGTTTACAACAAGATGAAGATGTACTGCTCTGACGTTACGCCGAAGGACTATATGCGAGTAGCTCTATCGTTCCTCGATGCTGGCTATTTCAAGGATGCCATGAGTGTGTATGAGGATGCAATTTCGGTTCATCCACAGATGATCGATGACCAAGCAACTGCCGCCTATTGGGAAGCGAAATTCAAAAATGCAACCATTGAAGCTCAGAACGATCCCAACGTAAGTGACGAGGAACTGCGGAATTTAACCGTCACTGCTCTCAGACTCCTTCCTCAGAAAGAAAAGGCCCGTATCATTATGGGCAACTGGATGCGCAACCTCATCCGACGTAATCGTATTGAGGATGCTCTCAAGGTTGCCAGATATATGCAAGCGCTAGGACTACGGATGGATACTACGACTTACAACTTGTTTATCATGCTTCTCGGTGAGCATGGAAAGATTGGAATGCTAGAGTTCCTTATGTCCAAAATGATAAGAAAGCTGCTCGAGCCAATGTTCCAGTGCAACCTTACTTTCGAACAAGCCTTGGATGACTCTGAGGTCCGATCTCTAGAGGTAGCAGAGCTCGATCCCTCTGGGACTTTTGATATTAGATCTCTTAACCTCCCACGACAGACAGCAGTGCGACTTCCTGAAGAGATAGAGGGTCTGCTTTCGAGGTTTCAACAGCAACCTCGTATCCAATTGCCTATCATTAATGAAATGCGTCCGAAACCGTTAACTGAGGCTACATACGCGGTATTTGCTGACTTGATCAAGCATGACGATTTGATACCTCCTGCAGATCCGGCTACCTTTGGTCTCTTGCTAAGATACTGCACATTGAGAGAAAACGTCCTCAAGGCGACATCGGTGATCGAACTGTTCCAAAAGGCGAAAATACGGCCTCACGCAAGGCTCACCAATCCCTTACTCATGATGCTTTCGAAACAGCGAGCCTACAAAAAACTCTTCCAGATCCATGACCGCTTTAGGTCGAAGGGATTCGATATATCACCGAGCCCCCACACATATCAGATATTATGGTATTCGCTCCACCTCGCCATCAAGAAAGGTAAACCGAGTCTTATTCAAGAACTACCTACTCCCCGGCAGCTATTCGAGGAGATGGTCGCTCAGAGCGGATCACTCGTTCCAAATCGTGAGACGTATCGGAATATTCTCCGGTGTTTCTGGCGAGCGGGCGATCCGGTTGGTGCGTACACGGCAATGCACGGGATGGGTTTGGTCTGGGAAATGTTTCCGCAAAGAGCAGACGTTCATATAACGGTTGCTGGAGTATCCCGACTGTTAACTCAAGGCCAATCACGATACTCTCGACGTCACGCCATCTGGTATATGAAGAAGCTCGCGCACACCCAGTTCGGAAGCTGGGTATTCTCAAACCCGCTGCGGAGGAAACACAACATGTTACTCAAATATTGGGCGCGGAATCTTCGCCGACGAAAAAGATTAAGGAAGGAGGCTAATGCAATTTTCGCAGAAGGGGGGGATATATCGCGGAAGCTTGAAGAATTGAAAACGGTGAACTGGACATTGCGCAAGCAGAGCGTCTATTTGAAAAAGCACGAAGAGGGGCTGCAGAAATACTGGGAAACGCCACCCATTGGAATGAAGTTACCGAGAACAGAGGAAGCAAAGGCGGCCGTGTCCGGGGCTATACCTATAGATCTCGACAGAGGCGGTGATGAAAACAAGATGCCGAACAGTACTATTGACGAGATTTCTGATTTTGTACGACTCCGCTTGTTCGAGGGACCTTGGCCAAAGGATTGGAGAGATGAAGTCCTATTGGCGAGGGGTGAGATGGGTCTTGTGGACGAAGATGCGATCCAGGCGAGGAAGATGAGTATGTTTGATGTTGATGAAAGCTAGGCTTTTGGTTATGGGTTATTCGAATTAATTTGCAATTTGGGGAGGCGTAAGAGGAGTGTATATATATACGTAAATATTGACGTGCCATAGATAGATTCGAATTGTACATACTTATGACGTACACCCGCATTATATTTTACTATTTTTACATTCTTTCAAACTACGCCAACGCTTTAAGCCGCCTCAGCTCGAAATTTTTCGACAGGCCACTCAGGTGTATCGACGGTAAAGATGTGCGCCTCTGCACTGCACGACCATGCAATGAAGCGTTTGGTCTGTCGTTCTTGGCGTATAAACAGTCGTGTCTAGGATTGGATCGAAGGCGGGGTACGGTATACGGTAATCAACCTGCAGTGCTCATATCCTGGCCATCCGTTGTCGAGTCTAACCTAACATAGATCGATATATCTTAGTCCCAACTTAGTCTCGAGCACATATACCGAAATTAGGTAAATACAAGCTCGCAGGGTTGCGTCCCCGAGACTAAGGTAAATATCCTAGTCTCTAATCTCAAGGGCGCAACTTCTTGAAACCGCGGATTTCGATATCTTCAAGCCAGGTGCACGGTGCCTCGGTGCAGGTGTTACATGTGCGTCCTGCAGAGTCGACTACACGGATACGTACGTATCCCTAATATCAATCCCTGCCATGTAATGCTCTACCCACTAGAGCAGAGGGATTTTAAGAAGACTTAAAACTGCAAAATTATATCCAGCGGGGCCACATCTGTCAAGCTACCAAATTCAGTGCGCCGCGCTCTCAGCGTAAGATTACCAGTTCGGCGACCCATGCGCGCGGCTATCGTCCCAGATCCAGGGCGAGGACTTTATCCAGAAATGTACAGATATCGGAGCACTGAGCTGAGGCAGGACCAAGGTTAAAATGGAACCTCTAAGCATTGCAACTGGTGCCGCAGGGTTGGCTAAAATCGCCTACGAACTCTCCAAAACACTTCATTCTGGGATCGAAGCTGCGAAATCAGTCGATACGACCTTACAAGCGTTTGCAGGAGAGGTCTCGGCCCTAGCTAAAGCACTAAGTCTTGTGGATGATGGATTTCAAAACCTAAAGCTGAAAGACTTGGACTCTCGTCCTCAAGGGATGCAAAATTATACATCTCGGATTCTCCAGAGCCTGAGAACGCTTCTTACCGACTGCGAAGACACACTCGTAAGGCTGGACTCGATCATTCAGAACGCCTCCAAGGGATTCCGTAACAGCATTTTTCGTCGAACGGTGACTGCTCTGAAACTCAATTCTAAATCTACGGATATCGCTCAGGTCAGACAGCAAATCCAGAGTTATATCAGTGCTATGCAGATGACACTCTCGATGCTCAATATGTAGGCCGCTGGCTAAACTAGTCTCTCCGCATTTTTCAAGCTCACAGTTATTTAGCTCTTTAGTTCTTACTCAAAATCAATTTTCTCTCGCGCAACAAGCCGATCTTGAAAATAAAATAAAATCTCTTGTAGATTCAGAGAGGATCTCCAGGTTAGAATAAAAGCGACAAGCAATGCCAGCGTCTCCACCAAGATGAAAAAGCTCGGCCAATACCTGAAAGTATCGGAATCTGTACTTTCTGGCGCGACGGTCTACTATGGTAGCATTAGTGGCAGTGTAATTGGTGACTGTAGTGGGCTGAGGCCAGAAGTCTCCCTGATTGGCTTAAACGAAGGCCAATACTCCTTATTGATTCATGGAGACGTTATGATAATGCTGGTTAGTATTCAGAATAACCAGCATCTGTAATGCAATACCTATTGCTGATTAATTAGAACCTCTCGAGAGCCAAAGTTTTCATTCGTCCATTGAGGGCAAGCGTCTCACTCTTGCTGCGAGGAAAATCGAACAAAAGAAATACGATGAAGTAGAGAAACTGCTTTGCAAGTTCATCACAAATGCTGAAAAGGCTGGAAACTACCCGGCTCATCAAACAATTGAAGCAAAATTAACATTGGTTCTATCGTATGAGGCTCAAGAAAAATCCGGAGACGCCGTACGCATTCTTGAAGAATTATTGAACTTGAATGAGACCTCTACATCCCAAAAGCTGTTTCTCAGATACCGCTTGACTGAGGTTTATCTAAACAGTTCCCAAGCGGAAGCTGCGCTGCCATTTGCCTTGAGTGCTTGTGAGGGACGACACAACTTGGAGAAGGACCATCTATACCATAAAGCCTGCTTCCTGGTTGCTAAAATATATTCTGCATTAAGCGAAGACACAGAAGCTGAGCTTTACCTTGACGATGTACCACCAGCGCACCACAGAAGACTCGCACTTGCTGGTGTGCCTGATTCCAAAACAACTGGACTGGAGACCAAAACGGTCTTCAGTCAGGCTTCTCCGGATGATAGAACGTCACCCCAAAATTGGAGAATACACCGTATGCTACGATGGAGGAAAAGTTGCTCGAAGCAGGTCCAAGCAATTTGCTTCTCTTCCGACAACAGCCTGCTAGCCACCGGGTCCATAGGCAATGATATCACTGTCCACCAGACAGCCGCTTCATCGCCCATCTCACATCCGACCATATTATCAATCTCTGGGATGCGACTACAGGCGAATTGAGACGAGTCCTAAATTGCAATACCAATAGTGTAGGATGTGCGCTCGCAATATCACCGAATAGCTCGAAGATAGCGGCAGGTACATTCAATGGTAGTGTCGAGCTATGGTACATCTCATACGCGGAGGACGACAACCTGGAGGATCCCTAGTTTTAACCGTACACAGCTGAATTTCTATGATCATAAGTTTAAAAACCACACACACAAAATCAGGAGACGACGTTTAGGGTTTAGTTATACTTATGCGACTCTCTATCTCTAGTTACGGGTGACTATCTTATAATCTAAATTATCTCATTGCATTGACGATTATTCTCATGGCATATTAGGTACCGGCTTTCCGGGATGAGTTCGTGGATGTCTGGGTACCGGTTACATTTGATAGTATGATATTGGAGTGGTTATATATATATAATGACAATTGAAGATTTGGAATTTCATCAATACCTGAGTGCTTGGGTCATTATCAATCACGACAATCGATGCAATCTTATCTCTGCGAGACCTGTTGAAACGGCTTAATTGCTATGAGGCTGCCAGCTGCCAGCTCAGGGGACCCAAGCTACAGCTAATTACCTAACCTACTTGGAGGTAGATTTTGGTATGATCCAAGTAACGACCGATATATTCGACCTATTTTCCACCAAACTTCTCCAGTAAGTTTATAATAACAGTCCGGGACGATATTCTTATGATATTAGTAGGCTGGTATCCCGATTCTGGCCACAGAACTACAATGTTATGGATACCGAAGAAGCTCGAGCTATCAATATTATATTAGAGGGAGCAGCTCTTGGTGTAGATACAACACAGCAGGTCTGGTCACGAGACTGTCAATACCTCGTTTGGCTCCAGTAACCTCGAGCGGCCGGATTGATTGACTTACGCGTTACAGCTTCAGACGGAGGCCTCGGAATATTGTTGAAGGATATATCCGTCCATCAGTATGATATAATAATATTGCATAACCGTTAATTGTGGCTGTGCACGATTCGTGTAATAAAATTCACAATTCCCGTCGGCTGGCTTGTGCACGCTCCTCAGCCCCTTCCCTTGCTGGTGATGATGTTGGTAAGCTTGGAATTTGGCGGACTGATTTGATTTGCTATAATTTGATTGTCTTCCGGCGTATCGTCGAAATCCGGGCAGGGTTGCATTGACCGCACTTCTTTTTCATCCTTTCGGCTTCTTTTCTACAAAACCGCAAACCAACCCTCACCAAGCTCAACCTTCGAAACTACCAACATCGCAATCATCTCGCATCGACTTCTCGATCCCCGCGTTTCAGCACCCATCCGTAAAGCAAATTTACTATATCCTCTCGTCGTAATCGTAAAGGACTTCCGCTTCTCGCCACCAAATAGAGCCTAATGGGTCTCAACAACCCACTCCCAGCTAGCCTGGACAGTACGTCACATCCGAGGAGATTCGACCACCCCGCATGCCCACCTGAAAATAGGTTAAAAATATAAGAAACTGATATCGGGAACTTGTCTCCATTCTCTCACAGGCGAATGTCGTAAAGCCAGTCGCGTTCTCGCCAGCTTTATCGATCCGCGGCAGGCTTTTGGCCCGGATAAGATTATCCCGCCCTCGGTGTTGCAAAATGCAAAGGTACCCACGACACAGCGCTTGAGCTCGGATTCCGCCGGTTTTGGGTATTTTTAGTGCGGGACTTTTGGAATGCGTAGAGCTGACTTGAGCCTATCCAATGAATTGTATGTAGGGTCTTGCGGTTATCACGGTTTTGAAAGCTGGTTTCTTGTTCTCTGGACGTGTAGGTTCCGGCTTGGTCGTCGCGAGATTGGAAGATGGATCGTGGTCTGCTCCTAGCGCTATCGCCACAGCTGGGTAGGTTTTACATATCGCGTCTATATATACTTAAAGATCTTGCGTGGCTAACTTATATCATTTGTAGTGCCGGCTTTGGTGGACAGATCGGTGCGGAATTAACGGACTTTGTCATGGTTTTGAACGATAAGAACGCTGTCAAGACTTTCTCGTCGGCCGGTAGCTTAACGCTCGGAGGGAACGTTTCGATCGCAGCCGGTCCAGTTGGAAGAAATGCGGAAGCTAGCGGTGCGGCCAGCTTGAAAGGTGTCGCTGGGATCTTCTCCTACAGGTATGTATTCTCTTTGCTCGCCATCAGCTATGGAGTTTTTACTGACAGCTACTACAGTAAGACTAAAGGATTATTCGCCGGCGTGTCCTTAGAAGGCTCCGTTATCGTCGAACGACGAGACGCCAACAAGAAATTCTACGGCACAAATTGCAAAGCCGCGCAGCTCCTCGCCGGCTCTGTCCCCACCCCGCAACAAGCCGAAGCCCTCTATCGCGTATTGAATTCCAGAGTCTTCAGAGGCGGCAACGGTAACGATGATATGTACAATGACATTCCAGTCTACGACGAGGACCACGATGACGATGTTTGGGAGGGTCAACGCGGCCACGCTATGGGCGAAGGTAGAAACGATAGTCAAAGACGCCCGCAAAGATCATCTACCTGGCAAGACGACGTCTACGATCGCGGAATGTACAATGAAAATCCGAACCGACGAGGCAGCGAAACAAGCTCGCCTGGAGGCGCCCAGTCTGGCCGCCATGAGCTCGAAGGATTCAATCTGAGCAGAGATGAAGCCTTCCAGAGGCAGCATTTCACCTCTACATACTCGGATAATCCGGGATCAGCTCCAGGCAGACCTAACGCTCCGAAGCCGTCTTTCAAGCCACCCTCGAGGGCTTCGACACTGGGAGCTAACCAGGCTGTTGCTCTTTACACTTTCGATGCTGGTGAGTAGTCTTCTAGAGCTGTAGGGTGGTACAATTGGCTAATATTACTAGATCAACCTGGGGACCTTGGCTTCAAGAAGGGTGAAATCATTACTATTATTAAGAGGAGCGAGTCTAAGAATGTAAGTCTTCTATATATATTCCTTCGCAGTCGTGATACTAATAGTGCGTAGGATTGGTGGACCGGTAAAATTGGCGACAGAACAGGCATTTTCCCAAGGTTTGTTCCTCAACATTGTTCGCATGATTGTTGAGGTTCTTTCGTCTAACGTCCATTCTCCAATATAGCAACTATGTCGAATCGGTCTAAACTTTTCTATTCATAATCATTAAGCATCTCTTACTTGTCTCGTTACTTCCAAAGTGTAATTTGACCTCCGTTGGTTCCCCTTAAGTTCTTTTGTACCTTTTCCCGAAGGATCATTTATCTGGCTCTTGGATAGAGCTCAAGAAATATCAGTATCTTATATTCTTACCTCACTCATTCCTTTTTGCTTCTTCGGTGCTTTTAACTCTCATGATCAATGCCTTCATTCTTCCCGCTATCCCCTGTTCCGGTGTTAAGAAATTGTGGTATCATTGTTATTCTTTTTTATGTTGCACTTGCTTTTCAGTTCTATATATCCTTGTTTCATCCTTTTTACACGCAACGTTCAGGTGTTCTATTTTTTATGTGAATGTGAGGGTTTTAGTGCTCTTTTGATAATACGTATACGTGTACATCGACATCATTAGCTTTTGCATCTTGAATTAATTCAAGAGATTTGCTGTTCATGGGGTCTCGTTCCTAGCCTTGTCACCAACGTTCATGTCATTTTTATCTCGTGATCATAATTATATAAAAATATGGATTGCGATAGTTTGAAAACATTCGCAAGCGGCAAATAACCCCGTAATACTTGGATTCTATATTTATATTCACACCGTTTAAAAGTAGGCGATTGTAGATATATTGGTCTGTAGGAGAGCGCAGGTTTTTGCAACCGGAAATAACTATCTTGATTCTTAGACTTGCTAGAGTTACCTAAGTAAGCTTTTTCCTAGGAAAATTTTTGATATAATTTACTGATAAGATAGTCTAGTGTACGCGGAATTGCGAGGCCGAAGCTGCTAACCGTTGCTCTACTACCATATTTCGCACATGTAAGCTATATTGGGTGATTGCGCAAACCTCGGACGAAATCAGTCGCCAGTCGAGCAGGAAGGCAAAAAACTTTAATACACGACGCGAATGTGTTTCGGGATCCTTAAGGCAGGATGAGACTAGTCTCGCTCCTAAAAAATATCATTTTCAAACACAAAAATCCTTTCGTCAAAAATAAAAATAAAAAATAAAAAAGGATGGTTCCATCGAAGTTCCGTATACATCTAACACCTGTCAATAGAAAGCGGTGGCTGGCTCGAAACAGGGTACCGCTTAAGCGGGCTGCGGCACACATCGTGAACCCAACAACCGACGGGCTTCTAGAACGGTTTTCCCGCGGAACTAGTCTCGGGGCTGGCCTGCAGGTGTGGGTGGTTCCAAAAAGGAAATATCGAACCTCAACACCACCACCACAACCACCACCATGCAGATATCTCCGCGCAGAGTAAAAATTGAACTTACCAGACCAGGTGCGAAATGCAGAAAAGCCCCGAAAATGCAGGCGGTGAGATAGCGTCGGCGAGCTCCCTATGGAAAAAGAAATGTGCTCGTTGAGAAACGTTACTGTGTGTTGTTATTTTTTTTCGTGCGGTTTGCGCGGAGCGTTTGGCGTGAGTCGGTGCCATGGTGCATGTGTGAATGGGATCAATTGGAGGTGTAGACTGAGAACGGCATGGCGAGGTTACATTTCTTTGCAGCCTCGGCCGACCTATTCACACTCTCACTTTTTTCTCTTTTCTTTTCCTATCGAAAGATCTAGAGTGGAAAATTTTTTTGTGTCCGCGTGCTCCCTCTCTCTTCGCTTCTTTGGTACCTAAGATATCGGGCAACGATCTACGGGGTCAACAGTTGATAAGTAAGTAATAAACGCCTGATAATATAATTTTAGTGAACTAAATAAGGAGTGAGCTCGACTGTAGAGGGCACTTTCAAACCCTGCGCGTGCATGTACTAGCGAGGAGAGTGGCATTTCGCCACAGGTCTAGATGGTTTTCTCGATGGTTTTTTCTGTAGTTTTGGAATTTGATCGGCTGGTCGGTGGGGATTGGTTTGCAAGGTTTTCCGTTCAACCCTCGTCTTGTTCCCGAATCTTGCATGGCTATCAAACGGTCTGTTATTATTCTGTTGCTTTTCTCATGATTGAATTTTTGCTTCTGCATGTTGAATGCACAGGGTTGATTGATATCGTTCCACTTTCGTTTGTGGCAGAAATATCTTTAAGCTTTTGCGTGAAGATATTTAGTTTTGAAAACTATGAATGGTGGATCTAGACACGGGCAGAAAATGACACCCTGTTCGCATGCATAATGTATGCTTTTTTCCTACTCCTGTGTCTCGACATAGATGTTCGGAGTGTGAATCTAATTTTTGTGGTGTTGAGAGAAAAACAGGTTAACAAGTAATTTGGCTCAGAATATTGACTCCGAGTAGCTAGTAGATCAGCTCTGTCATATCAAAAAGCCATACTGACTTTTCCGACGGAAGAAGTCGAGTATGTATACATCTCAGTATTCATATCAGAGAAGTGCATATCTACCAATCTAATGGTAGATATGGTGGGTAAGATTAGATACATCGCCTCGAACCCTCACGATAGTTAGATATGACGAAGGGTGTTGAGCCAAGTGCATGGCACCGGCAGATAACGTTAAATTAACATCGTCGTGCGTTTAAGCTATTCGGGCAACCGAGACCCTGCTATTGGCCCCCAGTTTCGGGAATCGTGAACCCAATCGAACTCCACGATGACCGGACAAGGCGTTTTTTGTCGTTCTTTTTTAGAATTTTATTTTTCTTTTTGAGCCGCACAGATGATAGATGCTGGAGGATCGTCTGGGAATTATGTAATTAATGTTAGCGGGGTATCGGCGATAGTACTTATGTAGCTTGACTTCGCGATGACGGCAGCGCCCAGAGGATGTCGATTCAGTCGTATTTTGCCTTGTTGGGCACTCTGTTTGAATCCGTCATTCGATCGTGCGACTAATTGGCTAGCCACCCGTAGGGCAGCATCATATCATCAGATCGTCGGCCCAGTGGTAGTACGTAGTTATGTCAGACAATATTCGATGGATTGTGGATATCGATTTCGATCCTGCTTGAGATATCGATCCCATAGCTATAGACATAGCTATCATGAAGGTTGCTGACTGTGTCTACGCATCCTATAGACCTATTAGAATTTGCAGTGCACACAATCCATTGCATTGCATAGGAGCAGAAAGGACACTTACTGAGGGAGCTATGATTTTCACCCAGTTTAACCAGAAGAGCTAGCTTACCAGGCTGAAAATTTTGTATTCCGGGCTTGCCTTAATGGCAGGGAGGTATAATTAGGATGCATGGCAAATGCCGGGACTTGCATGTTCTGGTAAAGTGCTTTTTTTGGAGGTTTTCTTTTTGGGTTTGGATCTCGGTCTCTGGCCATTGCATTGCCATACTCTGAGGGCCTCCACCGCCTCTGGAGGAAAGTGTCGACGGGTATAAAAGGCGGAGGGTGGTCCGGTGGGAATTGGATTTGATTTCTGCAGAGCATTCGAATATTCTCCTCCTCGAAGAACAAAAATTATTATACCCAATTGTACAATACAATTGTAATATTCTTATTATTATCATCTCGTATCCATCGCCAGCATACACAAGATCCATCACCGAAATAATTGTTGTACGCTCTTCAAACCTGTTTTTCACCTTCAAAAAATACCATCCAAAAAACCGGCTGAATAAAAACGCACATTCGCCGAAATCCCGTCCTAATCGCTTGCAGCGCACCTGACTGTGTCCCGCCCACATTTTCACGCTTAATATCTCGGGCCTCGTTTATATAGCGACTTGGTCCTCCCCGCTAAATTTAACATCTTCCGTATACAACTCAATTCTCCCAAATTTCATTCCCTCGAAAATGGTCATGGCTGAGGCTGTCGTCGCCCCAACTTCTATGGCCGCCCAGGTCGAAGAACGACCCCAAATCGTCGCTCCCTCCCGCAAGAACACCCACGGTGTCGTCAGCGGTCCCGTCCCGCACATCCTCGATGCGGCAACCGGTCTAACGCCCACCCTCCAAAAATTCCGTCTGGACGGCAAAGTCGCCGTAGTTACGGGCGGTGCTCGCGGCCTAGGCTTTAATATGGCATCTGCTCTCTGCGAGTGCGGTGTGAAGGCCATCGCCATCCTCGATATCCTTCAGGAACACGGCGACGACGCTATTGCACTCCTGCATCAGAAATACGGTGTCGCCGCCGCCTTTTACAAGATTGACGTCCGCGACGAGGAAGCAGTGCGGGACGTTATCGCGTCCGTGCAGCAGCATCTTGGGTCCGTGGATATCATGCTCTGCTCGGCTGGTATTGCCGATTCGAATATCAAGGCTGAGGAGTACCCGATCGATAAATTCCGCCGGTTGATCGATATTAATCTCACGGGAAGCTTTATCTGCGCCCAGGCTGCCGCACGTGCGATGATTGCTGAGAAGCACGGCGGTTCGATCATCTTCATCGGGTCTATGTCCGGGCATATTGTCAACTTTCCGCAGCAGCAGGCTTGTTACAACGCTAGCAAGGCCGGTGTTATTCATTTGATGAAGTCGTTGGCTGCGGAGTGGGCTCAGTATGGGATTCGGTGCAATTCGATCTCGCCTGGGTATATGGATACCGCTTTGAACCGGGTGCCGGCTCTCGAGGCGCAGAAGACGATCTGGAAGTCCAGGACCCCGCAGGAGAGATTGGGTAATGTCGACGAGTTGAACAACACTGCGGTGTTTTTGGCTAGTGATGCTTCGTCGTTTATGACGGGGTCTGATTTGATTATCGACGGTGGTTACTGCTGTTGGTAGATTACTCTCTTTTTTCCGTTCATTCGTTCTACACTATAATATTTATCTTAACATGATGGACACCAAAAAGCATGCGAGTGGAGTTCTTTTCCTTTCTTTGTCTGCCGAGGCGGTCTTTCCTTCTTTCCTTCTTTCTTCAACCTGAAAACATTGGAGTTTAAAACAGTATTCTTTTGCGGTTTCAACGATCACTGGGGGGCGTTTTATTGAAATGATGGATAAAAAATATTTTTCTATTATTTGAATTGATATGTATTGCTCGAGCCTTGCATTTAAATAATTTAATTACTACGATAATGAGAATTCAATAATTAATCACAATATCGATCTTCCATATAAATTTTTATAAAATTTTAATGGTTAGATAGACATCTACAGTTTGTCAATTTTGGAGTTTTGAAGCTAAAAGTCTCTCGGATACACATGCAGCTGTGGTGATATCATTGCGATATTAGTCATCGAATTGAGAGCGGGTCACAACCATTCAATTTATTCGTAATGTCAATTCCCAAAACACCAATACCCCTAGCTTGAGAATAGAATTCAAGTATGTAATCTGAGTTACGTCTTGAAAGATTAAGTTTGAAGTGAATAATGTGCTCCGATCATTAAATAAAATGTTCTGTGCCGCTGTTCGCGTCATATCGGAACCAGTTGCTCTTATTATTTGTTAATTGCAGATACGCCGATAAAGCACCCTCAACCTCCCAAGAACTACTTCCTTCTCAATCTCGTGCGTCGACGTTCAATATATCCTCTTCGAGATATATTATCATCAGGCTGTGGAGGTACGTGGTAATAATTCATTTATTATTTTATTTTATTTTATCTCATTTATATTCTGGTGGGTTCCTTTGTTAATACCCCACCACGCCCTCAGCCAGCCCGTCCGTGCTGTCCTCCTTCCAATCAGTCGTCGAATGCTTGCCGCGGGCGTCACCGCAGGACAGTAGCACTACTTTTCTCTCGACAATAATATCTCAGTTACCCCTTCTTCCCTTCTCCATTTCTCCCTCTCGCTTCATCCTGTTTTGATATCACCGCTTTTTTTTTCTGCTTCGATCGGATTTCGTCTATTCTCGTCCCGTGCTGCGTGTCAGATCGCTAGCTGTTTTGCATATCTCCTTACATGCGGTCTTTTCAACCAACCTTGTTAGCACATCCACCGCAACCTTCACATCCACCATCACCATCACTATCACCACCACTGCCGCCATCACTACTACTACTACATCGACCTGTCCAGAAAGGCCCATCACCATTTCCCTCCTCTTCCTCGCTGCTGCTGCTCTTCCTACCAAAACTCCCGTCTGCCCATACCGTCGTTTTCCTAAGAAAATCCCCACAAAAAAATATCTAGAAATTATTCACGTTCTGTTGGTGCTGTTTCGAGCATTACAAACTGAGAAGAGGAACCTTTAATTCTCATGCAGAGTCGCAGACAGACCAGGTCTACAGCTGGCAGACACTCGGCAGATTCATCTCAGCCTTCATCCTCCTCCACATCATCTAATCCATCATCATCATCGACGCCCAGCCAGCCTTCGCCCAGATCCCGCCGATACCAAAAGCGGAAATCCGTCTCCATATCTCAGGATATCGAAGAAGAAGACGAAGAAACCCCTCCAAACGTCGAAGAACCCGCCTCCAAGCGCATCCGAACCCGAAATCTGCCAGACCCACTCTCCCCGCCACCCCAATCTCCTCCCGCCGCTGACTCGCCTGCCTCTTCGAAGGTTCTCACGCGTTCCGCTCGTAAGAGAGCTCGGTTCTCTGAAGACTTCGAGATGTCTGGAAGCAGGTTTGTTATTTATATCCATCCGTTCCCTTTCCACTTTCCCAACATCCGTCCTCATCTTCCCTCTCTTCCCTCTACCCGTTACCCAATTCATCTCACGACACTCTAATTTATCAATGACTGACTTTTGGAAAAAATTAATCCGATGGACTACAGCAAAGGGGAGGTTCCGAACATCACTTCGCCGGTAGAGACCCCCGAAACACCCACCACCCGAAAATCCACTCGCTCAAAGAAACAATCCACCTCCACTCCCTCCACCGCCGGTAGATCACAGAGTGCCAAGCGCCAGGCGAACGAGAAGAAGTCCTCAGAACCCCAAACCCCTGCAACACCTACTCCTTCCTCGAAGAAATCGAAAAGAAAGGAAAACAATGCCTCACGAATCGATTCCGAAGTGAAAATCAGCGATACCAAATCCGACAAGGACGCGCATCACGACGAGGACGAAGATGAAGATATGGGCGACAATCCTCCTCCCGCAGAACCGCCTGTGGAGGAAGAAGAAAATGCCAACAATGAAGACTACGAACGAGATGTAGACGACGACGATATGTACGATGGGTTCTCTCATCGGAGTATATCCCAGTCCATGAGGGCTCTGACGGGCATGCTGTCAGGCATTCCAGGACGTCTCCGAGATATCCTGGCCAATCTCAAGAATAAAGAGGACATCACGGTCCAAATGCTCGCCTTGCAGGAACTCGCAGAGATTCTATTGATGGCCAACGAGGACAGCTTGTCCGGAAATATCGCCACTGATCAGTTTGTCAAGGAGCTGGTGGTCATCATGAGCGAACCGGATATGTTTGGCGGCGAGAACCCGGAATTGATGCTCCTCGCCTGTCGATGTCTCGCAAATCTTATGGAAGCTCTTCCTTCTGCGACTTCCAATGTTGTTTATGGCGGTGCTGTACCGGTTTTGTGCCAAAAACTACTCGAAATCCAGTATATAGACCTTGCAGAACAGGCTCTAAGTGTTCGTTTCCTATCTGCCTCGTTCGACTTTTTCCTATTCAGCTGCTAACTTTGGATATCTTACAGACACTGGAGAAAATATCCCACGAATACCCCACATCTATCATCCGCGAAGGCGGCCTGGTCGCGTGCTTGAACTTCCTCGACTTCTTTTCCACCAATGTCCAACGAACCGCCGTAACCACAGCCGCCAACTGCTGCCGAAACATCCCCGAGGACTCCTTCCCAACGGTACGAGACGTCATGCCTATCTTGCTTGGCGTTCTCAACAGTAGCGATCAGAAGGTGGTCGAACAGGGCTGTTTGTGTATCTCCAGGATCGTGGAGAGCTTTAGGCACCAGCCAGAGCGACTGGAGGAACTAGTATCCAAGGACCACCTCAGAGCTATCCTCCAACTTCTTCTCCCCGGTACCACGAATCTCGTCGGCCAGCACATTCATACGCAGTTCTTGCGTGTTCTCAGTATCCTCGCCAAATCCAGCCCTCGTCTTTCTGTGGCCATGTTTGAGATGAACATCACCGAGACTTTGTACCAGATCATGACCGGTGTTTCTCCGCCATCTGCCACGGACGATTTTGCACTCAAAGTCGACCGAGTTATGATTATGCAGGCTTTAATTCATCGGCCGAAGGAGCAAGTGACCGAAACATTGAATGTTATTAGTGAACTGCTCCCAGGTCTTCCTGAGGGTATGTACACCCACCTTTTTCTGAATAACCTTATGCTAATATTCGTGAACAGATGAAATTTTTACAGTCCCTGGAGTCGCCGACTTCCAGAGCTACAGAGCCAGCCCCGAGGACAAGGTCAACGACAACCGTGTCGAATTACTCAAATCGTGTCAACAAGAGCTCAGACGCTTTGCAATTGTCCTGCTGCCAACCCTCACCGATACATACCTCAGCACAGTTAACCTGCAAGTCCGACAGAAGGTTGTGAGCTGTCAACTCAAGATGATTGTTAACCTCGACGTCGAAATGCTGAAAGACGCACTTTCGAACGTCCAGTACGCATCTTTTTTGGCTTCGATTCTTTCCCAAAAGGACCATCCGTCATTAGTTGCAGGTGCTCTTCAAGTTGCAGAATTACTTCTTCGGCGTTTACCGGAAATCTACCGATATCATTTCCACCGAGAAGGTGTCGTTTCCGAGATTCGAAAACTCGCAGAGCAAGAACTACGTCTTCCGGATGATAGCGAAGATAGTAACGATGAAGACGAAGGGGCCGAGGATGAAGACGCCATGCAAGATGACAAGGAGACATCAGAGCCCACTTCTGAGCAGAACGCTGTCAAGGATGTTGTAGTTGAATCGGAGAATTCGAATAAGAGCGAAGACGAAAATGAGGAGACTAATGACGACGATGAAGAAACCTCTTCCGCTTCCGAATCATCCTCTATGCGCCGCCTTGCCACTACCGTGAGCCTGACCATCGACCAATGGATAATCGTCCGAGCTCGAAGTTTCATCGAGGAGCACGATAAGGATATAGACAGTGCAGCAAAGAAGGAAGCCGAGAAAGTCTTGAAGACCATCAAAGACTTAGTTGATAGTCTAGAAACCACGCAGAAGCCTAAGGCCGTTTTTGAGAAGCTGGCGAAATACTTCCAAAACACCAACTCACTCACCTCGATCTCTAGCTTTGAGCTCTCTCATTCTAAATTAGTGGAAGGCCTGCTTAATGTCTTGACCGGAGAGGCTGGAGGCCGAAAGAGTACTGTCCGCCGAGAGTTCCTCGAAGCTTTCATGAGTCAAACTAACCCAAAAGACGGCAACTCCCCCTTCTCAATTTTGATCAATAAGCTTCAAGAGCTTTTGAGCCGAAGTGAACACTTTGAGGTCAATACTGTTCATCATAACGCCTATGATGGTAGCAGGAGCCCCGCCTCCATGCTCGCCAAGCAGCTCCGATTGAAGCTTGCGGCTGATGAGAACTCTGAAATTCCCAAACCTTACAGAAACATTATGGTTTCCATCCATGCCATTGCCACGTTCAAGGCCTTGGATGATTATCTACGCCCGAGAATAGCACTCTCGGAACAACCTAGAGGATCCCGGGCTGAACGCGGCGGTCATCTTTCTAACGCCCTAGCAGCTTTCGCGGCTGCGGCCGCAGCAGTAGGGACTTCCGGTTCCAGTTCCGCCCCTCCAACATTGCCTGAACCTAGCCAATCGGCGATTCCACCCCACACCCGAGTAAAGAAATCAACTCGATCTACGCGAACTAAGAAGACGGAAGAACCCCCTCAGGCGGAAAGCTCGGGTGACGCTCTTAAAACACCAACCAAGAGAGAAAGACTTCCAAAGGCGACTCGGGATGCATTAGCGGCAGAGGAACAACTCGAGTGTATGGACGAGAGACAGATGAGCGAACAGGAAGAACTCGACGAGATGAACGCACTGTTGGAAGATCTCGACCAAGAGATGACAGACTCGCCCGCTCCGGAACCCGGCGCCGTCAATATGGAACTCGCAGGCGGCAAGGTGACCGCACGAAAGGAAGATGGTACTAAGATTGCCACTCCTATCGGTACACCTAGCCGAGACCGGGGCTCAGGAACCCCGGTTGGCGGCTTTTCCCACCAGTCAGTCGCCAGCTCTCGCCCAATTTCATATGCTGCCGCTGCTGGAGCACCTACGGATTGGCACATCGAGTTTAGCATCGGAGATCGAGTTCTTTCAAATGATACAACTATCTACGGAGCTATTCACCAAGCCAACAAGCCAGAGGAAGGCGAGAATCACCGATCGGTCTGGTCGTCGACATATACCATCAAGTTCCGCAGAGCACCAGGTCCAGCCCCAGCCGAGGCATCTCTCTCCCCTACTGGGGAGTCGTCTCAATCAGCTTCTGGTGTTCCTCTTTCAGTAGAAAAGAATAAAGTCACCGCATCAATTCTTCATTTACTCAACATTCTCCATTCGCTCAACTCTAACCTCGACGATGTGTTCTCTGGCGAATTTGAAAGCAACAAACCTCGCCATCCTCCAGCACTCGGCCAGTTTGTCAACACAAAGTTGACCGCCAAGTTGAACCGTCAGCTCGAAGAGCCTTTGATTGTTGCGAGCTCCTGTCTCCCGTCTTGGAGTGAAGATCTTGCGCGTTACTACCCGTTCCTCTTCCCATTTGAGACAAGATTCTTGTTCTTGCAATCAACTTCGTTTGGCTATTCGCGGTCGATGAATAGATGGCAGAGTGCAACTGCGAACGAAGGACGCGGTGACAGGCGAGATGAGAACAGACCTTTCCTAGGCCGACTTCAACGACAAAAGGTTAGAATCTCAAGAAACAGAATTTTCGACTCTGCGGTCAAGGTTATGGAACTCTACGGTGCTTCACCTAGCGTTCTTGAGGTTGAATATTTTGAGGAAGTAGGGACCGGGTTGGGACCCACACTTGAGTTCTACTCTAGTGTTTCCCGCGAGTTTGCCCGGAAGAGCCAAAACATGTGGCGAGATAGCGATGCCTTTTCTGAGAAAGAGTACACTTTTGGAGCTCAGGGGCTGTTCCCATCCCCCATGGACGCCAAATTTGCCGACACCGAGGCAGGAAAGAAAGTACTCCAACGCTTCAAGATTCTCGGAAAGTTTGTTGCTCGTGCTATGCTTGATTCTCGACTTATCGATATTTCCTTCAACTCGAACTTCTTCAGAGGTGGCGAAGATTCCGAAGCCGTTGCGCCATCATTTGGAGCCGTAAAGACAGTCGATCAAGGTCTTGCACAGTCTTTGAATCTTTTGCGCAAGTTCGCCGTGGCTAAGAGTGTTGTCGATGAGATGAAGGGACTTCCATCTTCTGAGAAGAACAAGTTGCTTTCCGAAATCCGCATCGATGGTGTTCTTGTTGACGATCTAGCATTGGATTTTACGCTTCCGGGATATCCTCATATCGAACTTATTAAGGACGGAGCGATCAAGGCTGTTACTATCAATAATGTCGGCGAGTATGTGGATAAAGTCATTGATTTAACGTTGGGAAGCGGAGTACAGCGACAAGTCGACGCCTTTAGGGCTGGCTTCTCACAGGTGTTCCCATACGCGGCTCTCAAGGCGTTTACGCCGGACGAGTTGGTCATGATGTTTGGTCGCGTGCAGGAAGATTGGTCGCTTGAGAGTAAGTTTATCACCACCTTTATTATCAAGATATTTTTTTACTAATTTTTACTCTTTTAGCTTTAATGGACTCGATCAAGGCGGATCATGGGTTCAATATGGACAGCAAATCTGTGCGCAATCTACTCCAGGCCATGAGCGAGTTTAACTTGCAGGAGCGACGAGAGTTCTTACAGTTTGTTACCGGTAGCCCGAAGCTTCCTATCGGTGGTATGTATCACCTGACCTTCGTTATATATAACAATATGCTAATATATGGTAACTATAGGCTTCAAGAATCTTACTCCCATGTTCACGGTCGTGTGCAAGCCCAGCGAACCTCCATTGGTTTCTGACGACTATCTCCCCAGCGTTATGACTTGTGTCAACTATCTCAAACTCCCCGACTACACGTGTGCTGAGGTTCTCAAGCAGCGTCTTCACACTGCTGTTCACGAAGGATCTGGCGCATTCCACCTTTCTTAAATAAAACACGCTGTCTAATGTTTATTGTTACCCGTTTATTTCTTAATTCGCTTGTCTTTTTTCCCTTCCTAGGCTTTGTTCCCTTTTTGCTTTTCCGTTAATGATAGTCATTTGTTTTCGAACTTTCGATCCACCCCATTGCAATGGCGTTTCTGATATTTTTATCGACTCTTAACTTTCCCCGAATTATGTCTACTTTGTCCCGTTCCCGATATCTCTCTCCTCGTTCTAGTTTATTTGGAATACACAAAGGAATATTCACGTTTTTTATTACTTCTGCTCCCACCCTACAATACGCAGCTAGCTTAAATCGGTGCTGGCTTAATGCACCCTCTTTTCCCGGTTCTTCGTTATTATTCATTACTACCTAGCGGGATTGTTTATTTCGTTTTTTCGGTTGAGAAAACGTAGATAGATTGCTGTGTTATATTATGAGAATGAATAGTTAATTTTCCCCGATAAGCTGTGCAATGTAGAATTTGTGATGTAGACTTAACATCCTGGATCTAGATGATAGATGCAGTCTCGGGGTATATATGAGGCGGCATGTATTGGAAAGCCGCATCTTGGGGGCTTGGCGTAGAGTTTAAGCTTGACCCTAGCTCGACATTTAAATTTTATTATTTTTTTTTAGCGACGGAATTCTTCAATCTTCAACATTTGATTTTAACTTACGACAATTCGAATTGCAGTACCCCACCACAATTGTACAAATATATCACAGCTTGGTCTCGCTGTCACAGCTCCGGTCAACGAAATACTCGCCATACAACTCAATTTTCTACTTTTTCAGTCTGGGCAGCAAGCAAATGCACTGCCCAAAATGCCTAGTCAGAGCCTACGGCGCCGTCCTCTCCTCCCACGGCTACCATAACACCTCCACAAGAATAAACATCCTCATCGCCCGCCGACACGTCACATCCGGCCAACGCGGACGGGGCGGAATCCGTCGCCCGACCCGAGTATTCTCCTCCCCGCCGTCCACAGCGGTCGACAAACGCGGGAAATTTCTCACCCGCGGTGGGGAAAAACCGCCAACGGAAAGACGGTATAATACCGTTCGAGAACGGGATGTGATTCGCGTTGAGGATGAAGGGCTAGAAGGGGCGGGTGCTATCACTCGGCCTCGCAGGGCACGAAATATGGCAGGGTTATTGGATGCGAAGGATTTCCGGATGGCGAAGGGGGAGAAGAAGGTTGATGCGGCGAAGATTGCGAGTGCTGTTGCGACGGCGCTGGATGGGACCACGGCGGAACATGAGGCTGCTATTGATATGCTGAAGGAGTTGGCGAGCAGGCAGGGTCGGACGGATTTGGTGGTGGCGTGGAATCATGTTATTGAGTGGAAGTTGAAGAGGGGGAATGTGCCTATGGCTATGAAGGTTTATAATGAGGTAACTACTATACTTTATATCTTTTACTGATTTTCGTAGTCAGATATTTGAATTGGAGATTGTTGATTATGGGATCGCGAAGATGGTGTTTGCTAATATTTTCGATGGTTTGGAGTAGATGAAAAAACGAAATACGAAGCCGGATTCCTATACGTATCTACGAATGCTGAACGGACTTGCAGAGAACGCGGCCAAAACGCCCGGTGTACTCGGACGAGCGTTGACGGTGTACTACTCCATGACAGCACCATCATCAACCGTCAAACCCTCGATAATGCACACCAACGCCGCATTAAAAGTCTGTGCTCAGGCCAAAGATATCGACGCATTATGGGATGTTGCGGAACGAATACCGAGCCACGGACGCGGGCAGGCAGATACCCTCACCTACACCACTTTACTTAATGGTATTCGGAATAGCATAGACGGCAGTCCGGACAAGTTGATCACCGAGGGACGGCAACTATGGGAGAATATTCTGCTAAAGTGGCAGGAAGGGGAGTTGATGATGGATGAAGGGTTAGGGTGCGCTATGGCCAGACTGCTGCTGAGAAGTATCAAGCCGGAAGATTGGGATGATGTGCTGAGTTTGTATCAGGACGTGTTTGGGGTTCCCAGATTGCTTCCGCGGATGGGGACGAAAGCGAGGACTTTACTGCCGGTGAGGAATATCACGGCAAAGGGGAAGAAGGGGGAAGAGGAAGTGGATCAAGATATTATCGCGAAGAATGCGCAGCAGATGGGTAATGATTTACACGATAGTTTCGATGCTGCTATCAAGTCCGTGAATAAAAATAAGGTGGTGGAATCCGCGGAAGAAATGGAACGGCGGGAGGAAGAGGACGACGAGGACGAGGAATCGATGGGTGTCATCCCCGGCGAGATGGATGATACTACCGCCCTGATTACTTCTCAGATACCAGCCGAGAAACCCCATCTGGGGAATAACGCCCTCTCGTTGATCCTCGAAACCTGCCTGTCCTTGCGTGCGTACGAAACAGCGCATAACTATTGGGAACTGATCACCGAAAGTTACAACGTCGTCCCGGACCGCGACAACTATCACAATCGCATGCGCGTGCTATCCGCACAGAGCGATTCCGCAGGCTGTCTCGCCCTGGTTGAGGAAATGGCAAAAAAACGCATCGAATTAAATCAGAACCTCTTCTTCATCGCTATGAACGGATGCAGAAAATCGGGGACGATAAGTGCGTTCAACGACGGACTCAGGTTACTCGATATACTCAAACGAACAAATGCAGAAGTTACGTCGAAGATTATCACGGCGTTTATCAGAACTGCGACGGTGACCGAGGATGTTGAAGCGATGCGGCAGGCATGGGTTAAACTCGGCCCCGGATTATTCAATATCCACCAAATGATCGATCCGACGGGCAAATCGGTGGATAAGATCAGTAAGGATCTGGAGTGCTGTCAGGAACTCGTTGTGTTATCGGACTCTTTGCTGGGGAGAATGTACCAGCGGAGATTGAATCCAGAGCAGACAGAGTTCGCGGAGATGGTCACCGGCGCGAGAAAGAAGATTCAAAAGTATATCGTGGAGTATTTCTCCCAGACGAAGGAAGGTTCTAAAGCCCCATCGTTGAGCCAAAAGATCGATTCCTACAGGGAGAATAGAAGGATTGAGAAGGAGCAGCCAAAGTTGACGCTGGGCGGCGGCGTAATCGGTCGATGGGAGAAGTTTGGAACGGAGGAGATGCAGCTGAGGAAACCAAAGTTGGTTGAAAGGGAATATCTGGGTCCTGGGAAGCAGAGTCTTCAAGGGTTGAGTTTTAAATCGAAAAGGAATCCTATTACGGATGCGCTGAATCTACGCGAGGAGCCACCTAGGACAAAGCGGTTTTTGAAGAATAAGGATACGGATTTTACTGCGCATTTTAGGCCGAATAAGGAGAAGAAGAGACTGGAGAGGGCAGAAACTTTCTGGAGTTGAATGGGAGTGTATGAATTGTATATATTTGGTAGTCTGAAGGGGTGGGTTTGTATATATGGGACCCAGGGCGTTGGAGATCTTGTACTATAGATAGACATCACACAAACCTCGCATGGCAAAATGCATCCACATATTTCTATGAGCTTACTTAAGTGGTTTATATCAAGATAACACATCGATCTGGGTAATTCGATACTTAACAAACAGATATACCGATAAAGTAAACTGGAGAGGATCAGCTCGTGCAAACAGTTCATCTCAGGCGCACACGCACTCAAGACTCAGCTTACATTGATAGTACCCACGGGGAAAACTAAATACATGACCAACGCCTTGGGGGAACAAGAACAGCTCAAAATGAAGAATTAAACCAAAAGGAAACTCCTTGCCAACCCTGCCTAACTGGATATATCATCTGCCAATGTTGTACATTTCTAATTGCAATTTAGTGGTGGAAGGGCTTATCGGGCTTTATTCCCAGTCTTCCTCGTCACTCTCCTCCTGTTTTAAACCTTTAGCATCATACGTAGGTAAGTACCATCCTGGAGTGGTTATAATTACCGTGGCTTGTTTCTTTGGTGGAGAACCAGATGCATTAGATGGAGCACCGGAAACTAGATCATAGCTAGCCTCGCTGTCTGGTTGTGACATAATGTCTGCGGGCTTCGATTTGGCACGTAGTGTATCAGACGATGGCTTCTGGGTTGGCTTCAGTTCGGGTTTTCCAGCAATTGGGGTAGGTTTCTTGACTTCCTCCTCGTCGCTTTCCTCATCTTCCTCATCGTCGTCGTCGTCGTCTTCATCTTCCTCCTGCTCATCGTCTTCATCTTCTTCTTCTTCTTCATCTTCATCGCTGTCTTCTTCCCAACCGACCTCTTCCTCTTCCTTAGCAGCAACTATAGGAAGTAAGTTAGCACAAGATTTGAATATGTAGTTCTTTACATGACGTACCCTTCAAGAGCTCCTTTCTCTTCTGCTCTTCAGCATCTAGCTCGCTTCTCAAGAAATAGTATCTCTTCCAGAATTCTTCGTACGAAACCTCATCAGGGACGAGCTTTTCCATCGAGCCTCGCAATTCAGGGTACTGCTCGAGATCCTTGGCAATTTGATCCGTTCTCTTCTCAGCTGAGAAAGAGGACGCCCATTCAGAGGCGAACTTTGGCGAACTTGGATCCGACTTGAAATTGTCCAGATTTGAATGCAGGAGATGTAACTGAGCGTCAAGACGTGTTGTACTAGACCGAAATTAGTTCCGAAACTCACAGCAAGAAAACAGGGTTTAAAGTAAATGAACATACTGTATGGGCTTCCTGTCTTCCGACCCATTTGTCTCAAATAACACATCCTTCTTCTCACGAGCCTTCTCGGCCTCCTTCTCTTCTTCACTCGGTGGAGCAATTGTCACAGCCTCTCGTAGAAAGCTCCCAAGGTTTGCTCCAACCTTCGCCAAGTACGCATCAGCTGCATCTTCTGCCTTCTGTACCTCCGTGATACCCTTGATAGCCTCCTGCTTTAACCGTGCGATCAAGCCAGCGGTACTCTGTGCAGTTGTGCCGGCCTGCTCACCGGAAGCGGAGGATTCACCTTCTTCCTCTCCTTCAGGAATCCGCTCCGGCCCAGTACCAGTACTCAAAGCCCTGGATCTCGTAACAACGGCTTCACGTAACCCAGTCCAGCCCTTTTGAGCCTGTTCGCTTCGTGTGGCGTATTCGGACTTTGTAGTCTCTATGTAGACTTCGGATTGTTTCTTCACGGTCTCGAATATAGCTCCGAAACGGGCACCCCAGGCTGTGCTCTGGATTGTCTTGTAGGCCTCGTCGAATTCGGAGGAGAGGGATTGTTGCCGACGGTGGGTTGGAGAGGTGGAGGCCTGAGTCGGAGTTTGGGCGCGGTCATCGTCTTCGTTCGAGGTCTGGTGTCGCGGGAGATTCTCCTCCGTGATATGATCGTATGCGAAATCCATCTTTTCTTGCTTTCTCGTCCGAGGACAGGTATTTTGCGATCTACCAAGAAGCTGGTGTAGCTCCTTAGCTAGTTTCGGTAGCCGGGAAGACCGAGCCTCCGGTGATGATCTAATCAAACTGGGGAACTGATAAATGGATGATAACGGGAAACGACAAGATTCAAAGTCGAGGACGTCTATCTACTATGAAATTTCAGCTGGCGGTTCTTGTATGAGAGAGTTTAAACAGTAACGTGCTGTGGAGATGGGATGAAAGCGAGAGAGGGTTGAAGGGGGTGGTTGGTTGGCGTGCTTTCGGACAAGCAATTGGCGGGGTTCTCCAAAATACCCGCAACCAACAGCCAACCAGAATCTGACCACACACTATTAAGTTAAATTATATTAGTTGGCAGTTGGCCCGTTCGACATTATAAAAATGGTTTACAGCAAAGGAAGTCGCTCTATTGCAATATGAAGTCCTAAGAAGCACGAGCAGGAAGCTATGAAAAGAAGAACCATATCTACATTTTTGATCAAAATGACACCAAACAGCCAACCTGCATAATCTCATGTGACAAGTTATCCGAAAAGGAAATGTTACGTCCAACCACATAACCAACCACTTGTATATGTAAAGAGTTTTCTAAGCCCACGCGTTTTTGAAGAGGTCATCATCGTACTTGACCGGTTTGCTCGGTTGAGATGTGGTATTGCTCGTAAATCCGCCCGACGAGAAGGCACCAAAATCGTCGTCATCTGCCACCGTTGCTTTTGGTGGTGGTTTAGAAGCTGCCGGTGCGCCCCAGCCAAAGCCCGATGACCCACTGTTGCTGCTAGCCTGTGGCGATGTCGCCCATGCGTTGCTAAAGCTCGCATTGGAGGAAGGTTGAGGCTGGGCTACAGGCTTTGATTGGTATGCGGATGTAGGATTCAGGTCGAACAGATCACCCATAGAAGACGATGAAGCTGCCGGTTTATTAGGAGCAACTGGGTTCCCAAAGCTAGAAAATGTGTTACTGCTACCATTGTAGGTCGATATTGTCGGTGTCGGTTTCATCATTCCAGCAGTGAGATTCGCAAAGGGTGACGGTTTTGCTGTGGCAGCAACTGGTTGAGCCTGAGGTGGAGGAGCTGCGCTAAAATCCAGGCCGCCAAAGGCACCACTGAGATCATTCATTGGGTTATTGCCCGGTGGCGACTGCATTGTCGGGGAACCGAGCCCACCGTAACCACCTGAGTTCGTATGTTGATGGCGAGGGGCCGGCTTAGGTGCTGATGAATATAACGAAAGAATTGATCGGTTGAGATCTGGCCTCGAAGATCCGCCGATTGCATTAGAAGGACTAGCGGTACCAGAAGCTGGATGTGAGCCTCCCGAAGGTGCAGTCCCGAAGAAATCAAGTCCAAGGAGAGAGTCTGCTGGTTTCGGTGCTGGTTTTTGAACTTGTTGAATAGGTGCAGGGGGTGGTGATTTTGTTGCAGGTGCTGCGATTGAATCGGCTTCAAATAGATTAGGTGCAGGCACCTTCCTGGCTTCTGCTTCCTGTTGCTTCTTTACGACTCCGAGAGGCTACAGTCTTGTTAGCAGGGATCCGGAGAAACCGACTTATTTTGTATCACTGTACCGTATCTTCAGCGTCCGAGTCATCTAATGTCCCTGGATCTGGCATCCCACCATCCATAACCCATCGTTTCGACTCATATTTCGTCCGGATGAAGTTCTCTATCTTTCTATTGATGTCGTTAGTATCAATCTTGTGCAATCGGTTTATAAGGAGCAGGGTTTCCTACGATTCGGAAGGGACGTGGCCTGTCGCAAGCTTGGCTTCCCAGTACCTGTAAATCGTCAGCAACCAGTGTCACTATAAGTATTGTTTGATCATTCCTACTTGTTCGCCCTTGAATTTCCCCATCTCAGTACACTCTGTAGCTGTTCGTCTGTCCATGCGTCGAGATCAATAGATTTGACTACCACCTGCAAGTTAGCAGACTGCCGAGTGTTTCTTAATCAAAAAGAAGTAATACCTCTGCTAATGTGAGTCCCCATTCCTCTGTGAACACCGGAACATCTGTGAAAACGAGCTTGTTAGATATAGGATCCCAGGAGGCAAAGGACCAAAGCCAACCCAGATGCTCACCTTATACAGATAAATACTCCCAAATTCCAACTAGCCCATCTCGGGTGTGCATTTCTCTTACAATCTGCGCAATGCTTATTCCCCGTCAGCTTGAGCAGCTGTTTTATAGTTTCCTGGTTTTTTGCAGCTTTGTCCGCCGTTGAGTTCCCGCGACGAGCGGACATTGTAAACTATGCAGCTTCAGCTTCGAGAAGGGGTGGCAATTTCCCGGTAAATAAAGATTTCGAAGGTTTGAGATCTATAGTCGAGGAAGGTGGCGAAACAGTAGTGTCGGATTCGCTAGGTAACAGGTTCGAAGGTGGATTTGCGCTGAGTCTCGATCAAGTAGTGGAAGTGAATATTGTCGGTGAGGGTGATATGACGGAGTTTAGGAGAGGTGTTCTTGCCGACGACGCTTTAGCCAGCCAAACAAATATCCCCATCAACAACAACAACAGCTCAACACATTTCACAATTACTAAACATTTCCAGCCGCAATACGAACGCCAGGCGACGAAAAAGAATATAGGTTGGTTAGATGATAGGAACTAAAAAACATGATGGTAGTACTAAAAATAATGTATTTTACTCTCGGTGGAATCAGTCCTCAATGTCCTCAAGTGGAGATAATAAGAGCAGCCATGACCATGCAGTGCATGTCGGCCTTCGCTTCTGGTATCTTTTCCAAATTTACCATTCTTGCTCCTAAATACCGTCAACTCCAAATTGATGCTTCATTTTCTTATGCTCTCCTTCTACGCTCAAAAATGGAACCTTTCTCTTCTTCTGGGGGGTGTCTGGTGGTGATAGAGGTATATTGTTGTTACCAGCATTTTCTTCACCAAGAGTTTCCGTCAATGCGGCTCTGATTCCCTTGAGCTTTTTGAGAGCTGCACTTTGAGTTATTCCTTCTTCGGCAGCTAGACCTTGGATATCGACCTTAGAGGGAAAAGTTAGTGATTTATCATTACAAGTGTGTCAAAATATCTAGTCCTATAGCTTACCGTGCGTGTTCTGATATCGATATGCTTTAGGAGCCTCAACAGGAATTTTTGGCTTCCAGGAGAACTTGGATCAAAAGTTGACTTGCCCATCGCGCTTATGTTAGCTCTCCTGTCAAATTTGTGCAGACAATGGAGCTAGAGAGTATATGGAAGACAGGGAGTCTTTAAGACAGTAATCATAGACAATAAATTTGAGTATTAGTCCGAGTTAGACCAGGCGTAGCTTGAATATAATAGAAGTATGATCCTAGGCCAGAAAACCAATAAACGCCAGGGAAAAGAGTAAACTGGAAAGAACGGTCAAAATCAAGAACTTTAGAGGAATTCAACAACTGGCTAGAAAGTTCAGGTCGGGGTCCAGAGACGACTTATACACTAGTATACTACGTCCTCGAAAGCTGAAAGACAGAATACATCGATTGCAATATTATGACACGAACGCAGAAGACAGGCAACGATTTAAGCGCCTATACGACGCAGTACTCACGGAAACTACACAACGAAGCGCTGCATTATATGCTTGTGTGTATGTTCAGTGACATAATTCTAGTAATCGATCATGGTCTAGATCTTCACGATGCAACCGCAAGAGAATCACAAGGCAGTCCAAAAAATGTGATAGAATATCAAAAATGACAGGTTGATCTTGCATGCCCCATGCTTTGTTACATCTCCCATTTCCGAATTCCAACTCTAGAATCGGACAAAACGTGCCTGAATCGTAAAACTTGCAAGATAAGGTATAAGCGAGAGTATGCAAGATCTTAGTCTCGAGGACACAGCTAGTACATAGATATTTCTGAAGAAGGAAAGCTTCAAGATGTATTTCCATGATCCAGATGCGCGAAATGGTGTGCATATGCCACGGGGACCAGGTTACCCTGTTTTCCCCATGCACACACCAAAAACAATTCACAACAACCCAACAGGGTCGCCAAGAGTAAATTTATAGCAATCGTTTGGGTCGGATCTCAACTCCGTCCACTCAAAATATTTATTCTATTTCCTCGCCCGCAAACAAGATCCTATGGGCTTTCTTCCCGTCAAGTTGCAAGACGCAGCAGCCCTCTTCCCGTCAATCTTCATGGCGGTAGTTCACAGCCCGACTTCTCTTTCTCGGTCTAGACTCCGGTCCAGACAACTTCAAGGTCTCCACTTTTCTCTTCGGATTCGTGGGGGACTCGGCGGGACTGGGAGTCGGGGCCTCTTCCGCTCCGTTTTCCATCCGTTCTTCAAGTGCTTTTTTTATGCCCACAACCCGTTGGATTGCAGATTTTCTTGTGATGCCGGCCGCTTGACCGATAGCTTCGATGTCCAGCTGTTCGAATTATATCATTTAGCATAAAAACGAAACGAGAAAATATAGCATTCTGCGTGTCTTTCAACTCACCGATTTAATATCTGTATGCTTCAGGACAAGTAACAAAATTTTCTGATTTCCCGCAGAGGTTGGATCGAAAACGGGTTTCGTCATTTCTGTCGTCGTGGTCTCGGCCGCACAATATATGCATATGCAGATATATACTGGGCGCTTGAATTTTTATATTTTATAATTGGCCACAGAGCGCTTTGGAATCTCGTATGAAAAAAACAAAAATACTATAGCATGGAGCGTTGACTTTATGCAGGCGGGGACGTCGTATGCAGTGAGTGACCAAGACTAGTCGACTAATTTCAGGACCTTCGGGGAGGGTCTATATACCTAGGTACACAATTGCCATATCCATGTCGATATATCTGAATACCTAAACAACTCTGATCGATGCCTATATATACTATGAATGCAGGATGCCTCGCTAGATCGCCCGAGACCACAGGATAGTAGCCCGGACCCTGCAGAAATTATGTACCACTCTCGAGATACATCTTTCCCATTTAATTTAGCAAGGAATTTCATGTTGGAGATACATTTTGGGCTTATCATTTGATATTTTTGTGCCGTTCCTCACACCCACGTTTTCAGAGCGATTCATAAAATCAGCCGCTCAACATATATAATGGCATATCCAATATTAGGCATTTATGATGCAAGGTCAATTTGATTAATAAATCTTTTCCAAAATTCCCTCGGTTTCAATGTTGACATCATCAGATTTTGGTCGATTGCATTTGCATTCTTAGAAAATAGCAACTAAGGATAAGAGATACCTGACTGTAGTTTCACTTTTCATATCCAACCATACTTCAATTCACGGAATATCCTTGCCTGCTCTCGGCTCCCCCACCACCACAACCAAAAGACTCGCCGCTACCCGTCTAAAATAAGCAAATTGGCGTTTTCAAAAACGGGAGATCGATGAAAGCAAGACAATACAGCATGCATGTCACGAATAAGGATAATTAATATCAAGTTGTCACCTAGATCGACCTGACCTCGCTTATCCAAAGCACAGTTACTCAGAATACAACTCTTCCTTCAGTTGTAAATCCCCACCTTCGTCAGAAGTAGACCCGAATTCGTCATCCTCCTCAAAAGTATTCAGGCTTAATCTTCACCTTCCCTTCTCCGGCAAAATTATCCGTATTTTCCTGTCCTCCTTTCTTAGAGCTGCTACCACCAGTCTTTCCTGACGCCGAAGGTTCCAGAAATTCCTCAATCATCGTCTTCATCAACTGCAGACATGATCATCGCAGGTTGCTTCATGACAGCGGTGGGGAGTCGCTTGGGTGGTCTGCCTCTACCGCGTTTGATAGGTTTACCGTCTGGTCCGACATCGTAGAGTGGGTATTGTACACCTGCTACTTCTATTTTCTTTTTGAGACGAATGTAGCGGCTTGAAACGGCTTTGAAGGTGATTCCTAGCGCTTTCGCCGCGAGTTCAAATTTGGCGGGAGCTAGTAAGATAGGCTGGTTAGAGAAGTTGCCCGTTCCGAGTCTCGGGTGATGTTACAAGTTTTCAAGACCTGAGGAAACGGGTCAAGTAGGGCCATCTGACTGCTACCCCAGGTCCAAGAATGTTGGATACGATAATAAAGCAAAAGATGTATTGCATTCGGGCATTATACACATTACAGCAACATTCAGACACTCTACACCCTCGTGCTCGGAGGTCACGAGAGTACTACTCACAGCATACGCATTTACGATGGCCTGCATCAAAATCAACTCTTTCATAGTATCAGAATCTTGGGTAGGATGATGACGCGACATCTTTGCTTATCAGGTACGAATAAGTGTCTATTCGACAAGGATTTAATAAAGAGGCTGGTAGGACCCCAGAAGTTTTGGCAAGATGCTGTTCGGGGAATGGCACAGTTGTGTTGGTTGTTGTATTTTTTGCTTGAATGGAGCTGGACGAGGAGCGTACAGAGTATAACTTGGTAAGATGATTAAATGTAAGATCCTTGTCAGCTACTATGGAGAATATGCGGAGTCGGTAGAAGCACATGGTCATTTCTACATTTTTGGTTTGATTTCCATGTGCCGATGTTCTACAAGGATCCCAAGCAGTCGGCGAAATCCCACAGTTGTCGAGATGCAAGATTTGGATACCACATTGGATGCCCGAATCTCGACACGTTCTCGCACATTTCATGCATAACGAAGGTCTTCTTTTTAGTTACAGTAGCATATCTAGAGTATATCATATATTCAGGGCATCTGTTAGTACATCTCTCACATCTTTTGATTCCTCTTCCCATAGCCAATATACAATACAATTCTATACAACAGTAGCTTCGATGCAACTTTGTCTGCTATAGCAACTTCCTCACAATTGCACAATAACTCCTCTATAAATCTTGAATCGTCTCAAAGAAACCTCAAAGTCAGAATCTATTTCATTCATGTTTCTTGGTTTATCGAATACTAATATCTATCGCATATGGTACCAAGGCTCTATACACGTTTGCATATTATCCAACAAAATGGTCACACCCGCAAACGCCGTCAGCGACGAAGAGTTCCTTCTCCGTTGTCTCGAACACTCCAAAAATGTAAGTCTAATTTAAAAATAACTTTAGAATCTAAAGCTTTATAAGTTGACTGGATATGCGAAAACTAGATAAAAATCGACTTTGCCGCCGTCGCAAAGGACCTTGGCTATGCCTCTAGCGCGGTTGCCGGTAACCGGTTGCGAAACCTCAAGAAGAAAATACAATCGAAGAAGGATACTCCAAATACGAATACAAATGAGAAACAGGCAGATGAGGCAAAGAATGAGAAAGTAGTTGATGCAAACGAGAGTCCCAAGCCTAAGAAAGGAAGGAAGCGCAAGGTTGATACTATGAAGGAGGAGTAAAATTTTGGAAATGTTCACAGAAACCATTATGCACAATGCATGCGGCAAAGTTACTTTCGTCCCTGCTCTCGCATTCCATCTGTGTCAAAACTTGGTGTTTTACTTCTTTCATTTGTTCAGCCATATGAAAGTTTCGGTTCGCCTTGATTACTGTTCATGAACTCCACTCTACAGCAAAATATGTTATTTTCCCTGCAGATCCACAATATTTATCCTTTCGATTTGTTTGACCAATTAATTAAACAAATCTACGAATTCTTCTTACTCAAGTTCTCCAATCTTCTCTCACCTGTACATCTGTGTGGTTAAGAGATTGGTAGACATATCAAGAATCAAAGCGAAAGAATTTCCATAACTAAATCTTGAAGTCCGAAGGTGACACATGCGCTGCATATCTACACATAGGAAGTTTAGTACCCGTATTTTCTAGATAATCCTACCAACACACTACGCATATAAATGTCTCTCTCGGTTCGCTCAGAATTGCCAAAAAAATTCATCCCTTGATTAGAACGCGCAATATACTAGTCCAAGATCCGATCTCGCTTTTTACTTCTAGACCAATACTCTCTCTAGAATATTCTTCCTCACACCTCGCAAGTCATTCAAATGGTGTCAAGGTTATCAGAAAGGAGTTTCGCCAACGCGAGACTTGTACTTTCCTACTTCAAAACCACACCAGAAGTTAGTTTCCAAATGTCTCAAAAATAAGCTGATAGACCTTCGGGCCAGGGCTAGGTCTATAAAATCTGTCCTATGATCTCCCAGCACGTACATCTGGTGGAGCCCACGTGCTAACATATTATTTCCCCCGCATAAAGCTGAATTTGGATATTGTCTCAAAGAAAGTTATCTGCACCGACTACTTGATTTGGTCTTGGGCATACTGCTTCGGAGAAACATGTCAGTTGTCGACGATCAAGAATACCGAGTTAATAGTAAGGGTTATCCAAACATGCCCCTGATATACCTGTTGAACCAAAGAAATTTAAAGGGCCCCCGCACTCGGTTACCGCTCCAGTCTGGCCAGGTGAAATATCAGCCGAGGCGTTGGCGAAGATTCAGGCAGGAGAAATGAGGTGGCGTAGAATTCTCCCGACGATACCTCTGACGGAAAAACGATGGGAGTTTGGCGACAAGTGCCTCGTGGACGCATATCTCGAATATAAGAAGAGGATGCAAGCTTTGGAGCGGCTTCAGCGCCACAGAGCACCAGAACATATTAGACTTTGCTCCGAGAGAAGTTTTATTTGCCCTAATGGCCATAATTGGACCAATGGGGATATATTCGGTCTCGTTTTCAGCCTTGTCACCGAGTTTGGAGGAAATATTCTGTCGTCCGTAAACGATCTCGAGCTCTTATAGCTATATATAGGTTACCAGAAACATTTGCATAAATAGAAAGGGAATGCAATATAATAGCGGTAGCTGCACGTTTGAAGCTAGCCGCGGAATCTAGAGGCTAAAAGTCGCAGCCATGGATCCCGCACTTTAAAATTTCAGGTACAACCGCACATATTCATCCAATGTATGTATAGCGTATGAGATTTGATAATGCATATAACGAACGGATTATCGACGCTAATAATGCAACTAAACCCAGGCTATAAAGAAGAATAATCAGACTGCTATAGATATAGCAGCAGCGGTCATACCCGCGCATATGCGCAGCGATGTCATGACTTCCCGGGTTAATGGCCCAGACCGGGCTGTTAACTCAACTCTGCACTTCTCAAGCTTGAGATATATAGCTCTGCCATTATAGGCCAGGGATACATATTAGAGATTTATTGTTAGAAGAGAGAGAGAAAAGCTTCCAGAACAACCACCCTTGTTGCATGCAGATGCAAAAGTTTTTGAAAGCTCGTTGTTCTTTTCTCCTCCCGGTGCATCCGATGTCCCGGGGTGTATCAGATTGTTGCAGACGAGACGTATGATATCTTGGGAAATAAATACCACAAGCTCAATTAATGGGTGTTTCGATTTTCGCCTACCTGCTTACCCGAGATGATACGTCCTGCAAAGCCATGCAAAATGCAAATGAAAAATTTTTATACTGCGAGCGAAGTCAAGAAAAAAACAAATATATATCATGGCGTCGCGATGGAATTTGCATATTTGGAGCTAAGGGCTGAATTCAGAGCTACGGATCGTGTATTCCGGAGTTCATCTCAAGTAGCTGAAATCTCGAGGCACAGATTATTTGCAATCATTTTAATGCACTCGCCACGGCTTGCCGCTCAATCACACCACGTTCGGTATATATGCCTAGAGATTTCGTTCGGAAATGTCCAGCTAGGATAAGTTTATCAAATCAAGCCAAAATCAGCTGAGAGATTCTTGAGCTTTTTTCGAGCATCCAGAGAGCTGCAGACACGTTTCTTCTCACCCACCACCCCGGGTGAGCATGCGTCCTTTCGGTTATCACACAGCAGATTCAACTGTCGCACTGCACTGGGGGTGGCCTTTTCCGAACGTCATAGCACAGTGGATTCGCGAAGTTGCTATTCGTTAAATGTGAAAAAGTTAGTCCCAAAAAAAGGGTGTCCAGAATCGAAAAAAAAGATTAGGTGACTGGATTGAAACAGGTTCCATAGCAGTCGAAGTGTGCAATTCGGGAGGGATTGCTTGATTGACCGTCGACGAAATAGCTCATGGATTTGTTTTTGCTCCGTTCTTTTTTCTTGTCCTCGTCGAGGTCAGTGACACCAACATGAACGAACGATACATACCGAAGATGACGGAGGGAGGAAAATCGCGCAAAAGCGTCAAAGCCCCCTCGAGTTTGAGATTGATAGATTGAGTGTTCTTTTTTTCGGCTGAGAGTGGTGATGACGACGCAGCGTCACCAGAATAGAAATGGAGGTATACTGTACTTGAGTGCAAGTTCGTCCGACGTTTACATTTGGGGGATATTGCGAGACGGATTCCGTTGGTTTGAGGCTCAACGGAAGGTTGGGCTGGTTCTGCTTTGTTTCTGATACAGTCTCGGCCATCTAACCCGCCTTGAGCTAGCGGGAAACAGGACGGGTCGAGGCCCAATCGCGTGGGTCCGTTTTTCGAATCGGATGGCCGAAAGGGTGGGTTTGGGAAGTACGAGAAAGATTAGTATAATATGGATGAAGTCCACCAAGCCCGCACGATTTGTCTTGTGATGTTCGATGCGGTTGGAACTCAAACCGACAGATTGAATTTTCAGATTCGATATGGACAAACAAGTACCCTATTCTTTTCGTTCTTTTCTTTTGCTTTTTTTTCGCCCTTTTTTTAATCTTTCGTGCGTACATATTTGAATTCTGCGACTCGAGTCGGTCTTGAGCTGAGGTGGGAGATGCTGAGGTTCCAGCCGAGACCAGCACAGCAGCATGCATACTCCGCGGACTCTTATTGATCCAGGCAGTGGCTCCGGTGCATCCAAGCTGCCGGCTTGTCGAGGAACGAACGAACCCCTTCGCGGGCAGAAAGGCCTATCTGAGACAGATTCGAGGAGTCAGCAAGTGAATCAGGAATAAAAGAAAATAAAGACAATAAATCATTATAAACAAAGCAGGTGACCAAGGAACAGAGGGAGTATCGTGGGGTACGTACGGTCCAGACGGAGCACACGCGATTTCACTATTTCATTACCTGATCGATAGATGGATGGATGGAAGTGTGGATGGATGGATGCCCCTTGGGGAAAGGACTCTTGTGCCCGCCCGCCCACATCTCTGAAGTTTTCTTTCTTTCTTTCTTTTTTCCTGGGGCCTTGTCGAGATGCTCGATGCTAATGCTGGTGGTGGTGGTGCTGGTTAGGTCGCTTTTTTTATTCTAGGTAGCCAGATTGGAGACTCGGGCGTCCCTAGTGCACAAAAGTACCCGCATCTCAGACCGCTCTCGTTCAGATATAATTATAATAACAAGACTCTCCGGGACGGCCACCACCATTAATACCAACTGTCGTCCTCGTTGCGGCTAAACAGGGCTCCTCGACAGCACTAGACGATCTTTTTGTTACGTCGAGGGCTTCGTACATACTTATACATACCATCTCGAGCTCTATTACCTTGGACTGCAAACTGAAAAGCAACTTTGCCGGCTCTCGACCCCAGCCCGCCTGTTAGACCAGCCCGAATTCAATCAAACATTTTCGCCTGATACCTCTTTCTGCTCTTCTAATTTTTTTTTTTTTTTTTTTTCTCTCTCGAAGACCCTTATTTTTAAACTTTTCACGACAATCCTCATAGAAAAAACCCGCATGCCACTGCTACGACGATATAACCTCTAAGCCTCCAGAGACCCGGGTCTCTCGCTCCTCCACCATCTTTCTCAAATGCTCAAGACAAAACCGCTAAATGCACTGCTCTCTCAGTCGCTCTCGGAGCACGTGTCTTCGGTAATGTAAGTGTGGGCAGGGACAATCTGCACAAACACACCTCTCCGTCACTCCACTACCACCACCACTACCTCTTTTCGTTACCTGTTATCACAAATCCCATCCTTCAACATCGAAATCCACCGCCACCGGATATATATCACGAGATGGGTCTCTTTTGCCTCGTTTGCTAACCTGTTTGCTTTGCTTGCTGTAGACTCTTCACGCCATCCGGGAACCTGTTGGCATCGTCTGCTGCCCCGAACTCCCAGGATGCCAAGAAAGCGAGGGTCCATTCCGCTCTCGCCGCCAACATATGGTCCACCTATGAACGCGTAGCCACGGATGGCCTTCTCCAGGGTGCTCTCCCTTCTCACGATGCACACGGATCTGCGACATCGAATTCAAACTCCAGGCCCGGAAGCACCGGCCAGGATCACGTCAAAACCCTCACCGTCGAACTAACCGAATACAACCTCCACATACAGGCTGTGTCGCCGAGGATACTGCTAGGCATGATTGGCAGGCGTCAGACCACCGGACAGCCGTCGTCTAGTTCGAGTCAACATTCGAACGAAGGCTCTGACCACGATCCTGGGATCGGTACTTCCAGAGGTATGGGTCCATCGCTTCGGCAGTCGGTGCCCGGGACCGGGACCGGAGGACCGACTTCAGCAACCGGTAGTGGAGTTGTTGGTGCCGGAGGAGCGATGGGAGTGCTGAAGGTTACAGCTCAGACACTAGTCGAATATCTACAGAAGGAGTTGAAAGATTTCGAGCCACCGGAAGACTTATAACCGACCCTCTGGTCATAGGGCTGCAGTTGTGTTTTTTTCCATCAATCTGGGGATGGATGGATAGATGCTGGACTCGGTTTTGTGGCGCTCTCTTTCCTCTTACTTTCGTCGCTACTTCATCTTCTTTCTTTTTTTCTTTTCTGGGTTCCAAGAACATACACGATTCTGCTTATAGCCATTCCTAGCAACTTTTGATCCGTTTTATACCCTCCATCCTCCCAACCATATCGACACCCCAACCTTCTAATAATCTAGAATTTTTATATTCTAATACTCTTCTGTTTTCTGGATGGGTTTTGCTACCAGGGTTCTGAAACGGCTTTTCAATAAGCTTTGGTGCCACGATGGGTTTTCCATAGTATCCTTTGTGTCCTGTATTTTTGCGAGCATGTTACTCGGTAGACTTCCTGTTCATTTCGATTTCGGGTGTTTTCTTCTTCTTTTCTTCCTTTCTCATTTTAACCTCATTCTCAGGTTTTTTCCCTTTTTCACGATATCACTTTAACGCGATCTTGATACCTCTGTTTTGATATATTTTAATGTGATGCTATGATTTCCTGGTGACCCGAGATGTTATTCATCAAACGTCATATCCCCACAGCCATATTCCAACTCAGGAACGAAGCTGGTTCCTGCATAAATTTAGATCCGAACCGCACCCGTTCGCGTGCTACATTCTACAAAAAAAATCAAAAGTCAAAATATCCCCAATCCGTTCAACTACCAAAAAATCCCCCCTATCTAGCGAATGAGACTGCATTTTCTGGCGGCGCACATGGGAGAATAAAGCTCCCGGAGTGTCGGTTATCAGTTTCCCGAAACACGCAAAGATACGAGCGAGCTTAGCTCCGACTTGTTGCTTGGCCCCCCTGGTGAAACATCCTCAACGAATTATTTGCTGTTCTTTTCAAACCACGTCTTCGAGAAGCCAAAAAAAAACCCCCCTCCTCCGTTCTTCCTCTCCCTTCTTCTCTTGCGCAAGCATAGCTTCCGAATCGCCTATCCGCACGAGACATCGACGTTATCTTTAAGATACAACTCAATCGACTACCTATCCAACAATCGCACTTCAATCCCGCACAACTTGCACAATGGCGACTGAGTTAAAGGAGTTCAGCTACAGCGATATTTCACACCTGACCCATAAAGAGAAACTCCACGTAGTAATCGACGATAAAATCTACGACATCTCACGCTTCGTCGATGAGCATCCGTACGTGTTATTTCTTTTCTTTCTTCCCCTGTCCCCAGTTTTGCGTCCGCTACACACCCACTTATAGCAAATCACAAGCTAACAGTTAGCAATCACATGACAGAGGTGGTGAGGAGGTTCTGTTAGATGTCGCCGGACAAGATGCAACAGAAGCTTTCGAGGTACCTAATACATCACGCCACTGTGTTTTCTACACTATTATTTCGGCCATCCCGATTTCCCCCTTCTTTCATTTTCTTCCAAATAGGCAGGCAAGGACATATTCGGTGAAAAATGAACTGACGGTGTGGGGTCTGTGTTAGGACGTAGGCCATTCGGATGAAGCTCGGGAAATCCTTGAGAAGTACCTTGCTGGAAAGTTAAAACGGGATGTAAGTTGTTTCCCCCTACTTTTCGTATTGCTCTCATGCATCGCGCGTGCTAACTTGTGGGATTACAAACAGGCAAACGATCCCAGGCCAGTACCCTCCAACCGTTCGGCACCTTCGTCGTCCGGTGATTCGTCATCTGGTGGAATGTATGTGGATGACCTTATAACCCTCTTTTCTTGATCCTTTGTCTTCGTTAAGCTGCGTTCGAGCTTTGATATGGATGCTAACGGCCCATTAGTCCTAGCATCGTCTACGCTATCCTCGTCGCAGGTATCGCCGCCGGTGGATACTACTACCTCCAGCTACAGCAGCAGAAGTCCAGCGCCTAGATTTGAAGAATTTTCTATATCTTTTTTATGTTTGAGGTCAATATCCTTTCTTTTTGTGGAGGTGCCAACTTTAGTATTCCACGTCGTATTTTGCATTCTAAGATAGAGTTTACTATACACCCACGACGCCCTTTTAATCTATAAATGAAGTTTACAATCCTTCAATTTGGCTATTAATAATCCCCTGTAGCCCTATTAGTAATAATTCTTCCTTTTTTTTCAGTATTTCCGATTGTTACATTACATAAATGCTTCAGTGTTCCAAAAGAGAAAAGAAAACCAAGGGGACCCAACTAGTAGCGTTACCAAGGGCAAAGCTCGAGTGTAAGCCGCTGAACGCTCACTAAAAGTGATCTCGTGCAGAGATCAGAAACAAAATCGTACGAAACAGAATAACGGACGGAGAACAAGCTCTACTTAAAATTTAAAGAGAGAACTAGCAAAAAGGGAAAGAAAACAGCCTGAGCGCCAAACTTTAAAAAAAAAAATCTCGAGTAAAAGGATTGTGAATTGGCAATTGGCAATTTGGTCAAAAAGTGCCATTTCGCAATAAGGCCGGCGATTGTTAAAGATACAGCGATTGTGCTTAGCAAGCACATATTAGAGAAGTTGAACAAGATAAAAGGGGCGGGTATCAAGTGAATTCAAAAGGCGAGAGGGCTAATTAAAGACGCAAGCAAGATGTGTCGTGCGTTTTGACTTACTGTGGAGGAGATTTTCTATCATTATCATTAGTATCATATCTTGTTACATTAAGAAGTAATATACAAGTAGCAAAAAGTATTATATTCTTACATCGTTCCCGCAGAATCCCTGAATACTCTACATCGATGTCAGCCTTGCGGACCCCGCCGATACTAGAACATACTTTGGGTGGAACATACAAGTGCGATTCGTAGAACTTTAGCATTTTTTGAGGGCATCTCTGATAGATCACATGCAGAGGATGCTGGCTTCGACGACCGTTTACCCACTGGATATAACAGACGTGGCCACCACCCCCTCGCTCGAGCGTCTCAATCATACAAACGTCCTCTTCCCAGCTCCCCGCCGGTGGATCCCATTCGTCCTCTTTGATGTGCGGTGTCGTCGCAGGAGAGGTCTCCTGCTTTATGCGGTTCTTCTTTGGTACCGGCGTTGACGCACCGCCTGTGGATCTGCGGCCTCGTTTCCCGGTTTGGGTCGGTCTGCCGCCAATCGATTCAAGGTATTCGTCGAGAGCTACAACGTCTCTTCAGGGGTACGGTCAGAAAGATAAAGTAACAACGATTAGTGTTCGCGATGCTACTCACTGAAGCGTATCCTCTGGTTCCCATGTTTGATCTGATTTCTTATCATAACCTTGCCATTTAACCTTGTACTTTAGGATCTAGAGGACAGTTTCAAGATTAGATCTCTCGCGCTCATCTAGCTTCCAGTAAACTCTTACAAGATTAAAATGATGCTTGCACCTACTTCATCTTCGTATTTGTGCCCTAGAATCTTTTCAACGACGAACTCGGGCTCGCCATCATCCTCAGCTTCATTTCCCTCGTCCCCTTGTCCTTCTTCCTCTTCCTCCTCTTCAACTTGCTTATCTTCGACCTGCTCTCTTGTCTCTTCATCTGATTCGTCTGCATCCGAAGCAGAGCGACGGGCCCCGGGCATCATCGGCATCTTGGTTGTTGAGGTTTTCGAGAACGAAGCTTCGCTAACTAAAAAATGATTGATCGATTGTTGGTAGTTGGTGAATGGATAAAACGCGTCTAGGAGCGGAATCCGCAACGAAAGGAAGCGGCTCTGCAACAAGCAGCGAGCACCGACGGCCGATGCGACTAGCGATTGGAGCTTGGCGAACGGTCGTGTGAGCTATCAGGACGGTTCAGCGATCGATAGCGAGAGATATCATGCAATGCGACTGATGGAATGGGTGGACTTTGGGCGGTTCTCGCGGGAAATTCAGGCACATAACAAAGAGCAAAATAGAAAATTGGGAGGCAGCGCGGCGGCCTTGACAACTCAATGTGGCGGGTGTGCTTTGTGGTTGCGTGGGGAAGCAACGCGTGGCGTGGCGTTATCGATAAAAGCTGCACTGCCACATGCAACTTTTATCACAAACGATAAATTTGTCGTTGCACATTTCAGAACTTTTAGAGCCCCACTACGAATACGACAGCTTCTGCCAGCAGCATAATATAGCTCCACGACTCTTACGAATCGACTGTCTAAGAAACCGTTCATACGAATATTGAGCTAATCGATCACTGTATACTTTCGAGTCCGCATAAAGCACCTTCATACCGAAGTCAGACCACCGCGACTGTTTGTTGGAGAAGCTGCCCAAGATGAATCAGCTGGATCTATCGAATGCTGCCTATGTGCAGGATGAAATGGGCAGACCATTCATCGTCGTCCGAGAGTACAGCTTCCTATTCTCTTTAATATCCAGGCGTCTCGTCGTTGCTCGTCTGTAATGCTAACGCGAACCCGTACGAAACAGTCAGGGAAAGAGACAACGACAGCACGGAACTGAAGCCGTCAAATCCCACATTTTCGCCGCCAGAACCGTCGCCAACATTGTCAAGACCTCCTTAGTCAGTACCAATCCCACGGCTCATCCGTTTAAGTACATCGAAAGAACGGACATGTTGACGGGTTGAAAACTTTTTGGAATAAACTAGGGTCCGAGGGGGCTAGATAAGATTTTAATATCCCCAGACGGTGATATCACAGTCACAAACGATGGAGCTACTATCCTCAGTCAGGTGCGGACATATTTCACTACCTCCAGGCGGCCGCAAGGTTACACTCATCGGCCGCAACGGAACAGAAATCTAACCTCGTGCGGTGATCTTTCTTACCATAGATGGAAATCACTAACCATATTGCAAAACTCCTCGTCGAGCTATCGAGATCCCAAGACGACGAAATCGGCGATGGTACAACCGGTGTCGTGGTACTGGCCGGAGCACTACTAGAACAAGCTGCCGACCTGATAGACAAAGGCATCCATCCGATACGTATCGCGGATGGTTACGACGAAGCTTGTGAAATTGCCGTTGCACACCTCGACAACATCTCGGACGTGGTGGAATTCACGCGGGAGAACACGGACAATCTCCTAAGATCAGCCAAAACAAGTTTGGGAAGCAAGATGTGGGTCTCCTCGAATCTTGTGTGACTTTTTTCTCTTGTTACTTTCGCAGACCCTTCGGTTCGAAAGACACGGGATGTAACGGATTGGTTCATGATTTAGTTGCCTGAGACGCGGGAAGCTGCTGTTTCGCAAATTATTAGCTAACGGAAATTCCATCGTGCTTTAGTGTATCGATAGCCCACGACAAGTTCACCAAGATCGCTGTCGACGCAGTATTAGCGGTGGCCGACCTGGAACGGAAAGATGTTGACTTCGAGCTCATCAAGGTTGACGGCAAGGTCGGCGGTGCCCTGGAAGATTCCGTGCTAGTCAAGGGAGTTGTTATAGACAAGGACATGTCGCATCCTCAGATGCCCCGTGTAGTCAAGGACGCAAAGTTGGCCATTTTGACATGTGCTTTCGAGCCGCCAAAGCCCAAGACAAAGCATAAGCTGGATATTACTAGCGTAGACGAGTTCAAGAAGCTCCAGGCTTACGAGAAAAACAAATTTGAGGAGATGGTCAAACAGATCAAAGATACCGGGGCCAACTTGGTCATCTGCCAGTGGGGTTTCGATGACGAAGCGAACCACCTTCTTCTCCAGAACGAACTTCCCGCGGTCAGGTGGGTAGGAGGACCCGAGATCGAGCTCATCGCCATCGCAACAAACGGCAGAATTGTACCTCGATTCGAGGACTTGTCAGCGGAAAAGCTAGGCAGAGCTGGCATCGTGAGAGAACTTTCCTTCGGAACCACCAGGGATCGCATGCTCGTCATCGAAGAATGCGCGAACACTCGAGCTGTAACTGTTTTCGTGCGGGGAAGCAACAAGATGGTAAGCAATACCCCTCCTGTACAACATCGCAAAAAAATCCTCTAGACCAAAATACAATCGGGACAAGGGCCTTTGTGCAGTGACCTTTTGCTTCAGTTTTGGTGCCTTGCACAGAAACCTGTCACTTGACTGTCTTTTTTTGGTGCAACCTTATTTCCCTGTTACATTCGCCCGGAGTAAGGACCTGGAAGCAAGAAACCGGCGGCAGGATACTGACGACGCTTTCGCATATAGATTATCGATGAAGCAAAACGAGCATTACACGATGCATTATGTGTAGTACGAAATCTTGTCAAGGATAACCGCATCGTATATGGTGGAGGAGCAGCCGAAATTGCATGCTCACTACGGGTTGCCGAAGAAGCTGACAAGGTAAGATATTATTGATAGAAACTACATCTTGGAAATTTGGAATATGAATTGCCACAGTGGAATATTCACCCTTCCCTTGCCCTCGTCTTTTCAGCTTTCGATACTAGGTTTACCAAAGTTCTGGGAATTGCTGATCAACTGACCCTTCACCGTCTTTCGAAACTCTCTAGCGACCCGGTTTAGAGCAATATGCGATGCGAGCATTTGCCAATGCTCTCGATTCGATCCCGATGGCTCTAGCTGAAAACTCTGGGCTCTCGCCCATCGAAACCCTAGCTCAGATTAAATCCAGACAAGTCCGGGAGAAGAGCTTCCGACTTGGTGTTGATTGCATGCAGACCGGCAGTAATGGTCAGTTCCTAATGGCTTGAAGTTTTTCCATTCCCCTTGTGCCTGATTTCCAAAAATTACCGGGCTCCCTGGATGGGATGCGTCGTTCGCTGTTCGCCTGTTGGTTTTTCCACCATGAACGCCAATTTATCCGAGCCGCTGTCCTTATTACTCGACATCTTATTGCATCACGACTGCAAACCTCAACCCAATGAGTGTCTGGTGGCTCGTGAAATCTGGTTAACCGAGTTTATATTACAAAAACCCGTCACACCATCTTTTGAAAATTGCAAATCGAAATCGAAATTTTTTTTTCAGATCGTTGTTCGGCTGACAGTTTCTTTCTTTTTGGTAGATATGAAAGAGCACTTTGTTATTGATCCCTTGATCGGAAAACGAGAGCAGCTTATGCTCGCCACCCAGCTCTGTCGTATGGTTTTGAAGGTACGCTATACACCATCTCTTTTTGCCTAACTACGCTCCGTCCTCCTCAGCTCGTACCTTTTGAAGCATCATATTGGATGAGGGAAAAGTTCGAGGCCCTGCATACGGGCGGAGAGCGAAAGTGTTTCACGGCTGTACAACCGTCTCCCTCATCTGAAAAAGCCACCACTAACACGTGCCCTCTGCCTCTTCAATTAGATCAACAATGTTATCGTGTCTGGAAGCGGCGAGGATGATTTCTAAACGACGAGCACCGCATGGGGGTGTTGTTGTGTGAGAAGTTGAGGCGAGGAAGTGACAAGTGCATGCAGATACGATTGTTTCACGTGCGGGTAAGGCATTCTCCGTCAGTTGCCCTTTGGTTTACTTACCGGGGAGGTTTTTCCGGGTACAGTGATATCCCATTCGAACTGTATTCTTTTTTTATTTATTTCGGTGTCTACTGGGATGCGATTCTCGTTCCCCATATCCCGTTTGCACTGTCATTCACTCTTTTATCATGATCATCATACCACCTGGCGTTCATAGATATCTCATATCATATCTCATTGCTTGTTAGAATCATGAATGGTAATAAAAAAGCAAAGCAAAAGCCAAAATAGCTCTTTTGTATTAACAGATAATTCGTGTCTATCATTGGTAGATTGATATTTCGTAGCGAACACAGAGCACAAAGATGGTAGAGTGCGCATGCGACGAAAGGCGTGATCGAACCCTGCAGGACGGCGAGCACCGCATGGTCACGAAGATATTAACGCCTCTTCGGTCAACCACAGACAAAGTTTTTTCGTTCTGTTCCATTTACTTGTAATGGAGGTGCGGGATAACGTTTTGGAAAACTCTTTTTCCTTCGGCCTACTTATCCAACGGCCGCGGCGTGTGCGCATAAAAATTTTCTTAATTATCGGTGGTCGAATAATAGTTGATTCTCACGCCGCGACGGCGGGTGGGGAACTTCGATCTTGGTTCACCGAATAATTTTAAATAAAAAAAGAAAGTGAGAGCGGGGCGCGGCTATCCGGCCGGTAAGCTTTGGGCATGGCATGTGCGTGGGAAATTGCGTGGGATGCCGGTTCCAAGATAAGCGTATCGGAGAGGGGACCGGCTGTGCATGTGGGTGGGATTATCTATGGGTTTCGATTACAAAGAGGTTTTCTTCACTTTTTGCTTGACGCACCGTGATGCCCAACGAGATTGCATGAGCATGAGCCCGGGTGAAAGGTTTTCTTTCCACCTCGGTAGGCAGTACCCCGAAACAACCAAATAAAGATAAATGGTCATATGGAATCTCGATTATGAAAAACTCATCCTTGTCTGGATCTCGTGTTTTTTCGTTCTAGGCACAAGTTCGAGCGTGGGTGTGGTATAGTGATCAATATAATGATTATCTGTTGGTGTAACGGTATCTTCAAACTGCGAAAAACAAAGGAAGGCTGTTGAAGTTGCACACATTCAACGATTAATACGTCAGTGATATAATAACGACCCCGAAACGTCAAATTTGCGAGTTGGTTTACAGTTGGGGTGACCTAACTTTTGGGTCGAAACTGGTCCCTGGCTAGACCTCGTTTTTCGATGTTCCGTCCAGGCCGGTCCCTGGCGCTTGGGTATTAAGAAGCTTAAAAAAAATGCCCCCCATGGCCAACACGTTTTCCCTGGCTGCCTAATATGCTTCTTCGGCATGGGGACGTTAGGCATCTAGAAGTCTACTGCTTCAGGTATGTAAAAGTTTTGAGGCATGTTGTGCTTTTTGTGGCTCTCAAGTAACGTCACCGGGGACGTACCCGGAGACGTGTCTATTTCATCATTCTAGATCCGATATTTGGCATTGTTGAAGATAAGTTTTTACAAATCGCACAATTGATCAGACTGTTGGAGAGTTTCACAAAAGAGTCTTGTGTATCAAGATGCTTCCAGCGCTGTGGCTGGGATTTCCTTATTATTTTTTTAGTATAGAAATTTTTCCATCCAACTTGGACAATTGAATCGATCTATGAGTATATGACTGTTCTTAATTAGAAATAACGATTATTCTTTTGTGATATCCTTGCATAAAAGATTCTGAAGGTCCGTTGAAGATGCTACAACTTAATTTATTGGTTTATAGCCATGCCGACTAATAATCTGTCATATCCTATGAGTATATATTGTCTATATGGATAATAGCTCTTATAAGATATGAATTTCATCACAGGTTTCATTCGCAAAGTGCTCGGAATAGTTATACTTTAATGAAACTACAACAATTGCGGCGTGAAATGCATACAACCTTTGATTTACTCCAGTGAGGCTACAAATCTGGATATCTCCTAAAGGCCACAATTGGTAAAATTCTCCAAAACAACCTAGGTCACCGGTACCGAGGATAACACAGTGCTACGTTAGCGGGATGTCCGGTACCTGGACCAAATTTAACACGGATTCCAGTCATTTCTTGCGCTTAACCCTTGACCCATGGCCAATACCTTTTAAAACTAGAAAATCTTGCATATGGCGGTCAGTACCGATCGCTGGGTGCATGTGAGAAACAAGATCCTAGTTCTAGATATCACGAGGATACTTCGTATCAGCCAATGTCTGTCCCGTTTGAAGGAATGTGCTCGACGTCGGGACGTATGGGCGCAATGTTCGATTTATAGCACGAAGCACGATCCGTGATATATATTGCACATGCGCACCATCTCTGCATGTCGAGTGTGATCGGGCGTATCGGCCTGGTGGGGGAGTTGGCATTCATGGTGTCGAGAGCTTGGTCATTGGTGTGCTCGAGATCTATCATTCCTGAAGGTTGTAGATGAGATGCATGCACGGAGGACACTTGGTTTGGATGATGTGCCGCCGCATCTTTGAGGCTATGGGCGACAGAATAGTTATGTTTAACTGTAGTTTCGAAAGACCAGATGGGGACTACCTTCAGCCTAGCAGTATTTAAATTTTCGGATGAAACCTGAGCTAGCAAGGAATTCGACTCGTACGTTGGATAACAACGGTATTAAGTCTGTGGGGTCTCTGCTACATATACATTAGTTACCAATCATCATTATAGCTATTACCATCCTTAGAATGCTGTGTGACCAGAACTACGGGCCGATATAATAGCGACTTTCTGGACTAAGAATACATCTGCATCGGCGGGATATATATCATGCATGCATGCATCAAGTATTATCGATGTTGCAAGGAATTTCAACCCATCTGCGTGCGTGATCAAGTATATCAGTATCTTTAAGAAGAATTGCAAAGAACAACGATCCTTTAATAGGAAGGCGGGCAAAGATCCATTTGATCCTATGTCCAATTGTACAGAGTCCCATGTAGCCAGAATGACAGAATGTCTTGTGGTCAACCTCGTATCGCAGAGGACGCTCAATTGAGTGGACCGCGGTTAAGATAGCACGTATTTTATTACATTTCCCTTTAAACTACGTATATATCTTATACTGGTATATCTACATATCTTACAACTTCGTTCAGACGAATAGTGAGCACTTGTACTTTTTACAAAATCTCGGGAATCACCTATTTCAGTTTATGGGTTAAGAGAAAGGAGCCTCATGATTAATTAGATACTTTTATAGAACTATGTGAATTTGTGCCATTCTCAGCTATTAATTTTTCATATATCGGAATAAATCAGAGCAGGAACATATACCACCGGAATGTTTATTTATGTAACTTGTTAAGCTGAACAAAAAGAGGTTTCTTGTGTCGGTAGACACTTACAGGTAGTCGAGTGGAGTGGGTCGTCGATAAGGTCAGGGATCTGATAAGGCTTATCATTTGCTTCATTTTCGATGACATAAAAGAGAAGGCCGGACGGCCATACAGTTGATTTGCTGGAATCAAGGCCGAATACTATAGCTACCGTATGATCGATCATTAATCACACCCTCCGGATCTTGTCTTCTGATATGTGTCGACACGATACGACTTCCTTCCGCCAATTTGTTACTTTTTATCAGATATTATTCGGTTTTCACAGCTTTTATAAATCCAGCGAGGGCGAAATTAAGATGCCTGTTGAGCACTTTCCAAGGCACTGGCGTTCAGTATTATAACGTGCTTAACTTTGTGCTAGATACCTAGGTAAATATACCAGGCACAGGCCTGTCTCTGCCAGTAATAAACGACTACTCCTGTGTTAGTCTAAATAGCTTGTCTCATAAATTCGAACTGCTTGGCTGGCACGCTGTCATCTCACAACACTAACCATGACCACATGGCCGAGTACATAAACACCTTCCACTTTCAGCTATCAGCAAAGAGAGAAATCACGATGCATCGATGGCAAATTATTTTTCCTCACTTTAAAATTCATACCTTGTTCTTTTGCCAAAAGCTTGTCCCAGTCCCAGGGACAATTGCACTGTCTCAACGTCCAATGTCTACCAACCCCTGCCTTCCTGAGAGAAGATCGAGTGAAAAGAAAAAGAACTACAGCCGCAGCCTTGCATGTCGAATTCATGATCTGCCCTGCGATGCATATGCAACAGGCAACCAAGGCATTTAAAAACTCATCACGCGGACCTAGATCGCTTGTATTTACCCAGTTTGGTCCTGTAAATATAAGTAATTTTTACTCTACCTCTCCCTCTTCTCAATTCAGAAACATAGGCGCCGCTGCGTCGAAAGGTATAGTGACTGGAAAAGATTTTCCGATTGCATTGATGCATCGAGAAAAGAGAGGTTGTTTTGCCTTAAACAGCGCGGGGGCGACCGCGACCTCGACCTCCATTAGTAGGAGAAAGGCTAGTAGCAGATGATCATATTTCTCGCCTCTCCGGTGCATATTGCAGCCGCTTATTGTATTCGAGGTCAGAGCTTCAGCTATGTATCCAAGGTTTACCAGCATCTCCATGTTTGAGAACCACGTGCGGCATGATGATCTTTTTTCGGTCAGGATTAAGAGCGGTTCGCCTTAATATTGCATTAGCTTGCTTCACCTTTAATCTGAACGGGGAGAGCTAAAAGCAGAGAGATTGAGCGAAGCATTTCACTCGTGGATTATGTCTCCGTAGCTGCAGTAGTGCCAAAATAGGATACCCCAACGCATATCGGATGAAGGTGAATATTTAGATCTTGACAATAGCCGCATATCTCGAGTCTTTACCGCATTGCGAGGAATCATGGGCTTTCCTAGACTTAAGTCTCGATCTGGGGGGCCCCAGGACCCTAGGATGTCCTCCAATGTCATCTCTACTCAGTTTCCCCGAATTCAGCTCACGTTTCAAATCGCAAGGTCGCCCACGTGCGTCTATTTGAAATCCGATGGTGAGAACATAAGCACCGGCGACTTTTCTCTCTCCTCGTTTAAACTTTCAAATAATCTCAACCGACCTGATCAAATTGTGGGTTCTCGGGAATCATCTAGGCATAATCAATGCATTCAGCTTATTTTGGGGGGTGCCAGTTCGTCCGAAGATTTCAAAAAAAATCCCACGTTTCGCTTAACGCCTATCAACGGGAAGGTCGACTCTCTTTGCGATAGCGTACCGTCCGCGTGAGGCAGGAAAGGGTGTCGAAAAAATTTGGGGTGTTTCCAATTCCAAAAACAAGAGAAAAGAGCTGCGGGTTAACTTGTTTCTGCTTGTTGTCTGGTATCATATTTTGCTATTTGGTTGCAAAACCCATATTCGGCGACCTAAAAATGGGCTGTTACCTGCGAAAAAGAATGGTTCATGCAAAGCAAATAATTGGATCATGTGCGAGGGGTAAGGAAAGCTACCCCCCCACACAACCATTTTGAGAACCTCTATTGGAGAAACAATATTTGGCACCGATTCCCGAGATGAGAACAACCTTTCCTAAGGGAATGGCTGATTGCTTGACTCTTTTACCGTGGGGGAAGACCGTTTGATGTCTCAAGAAGGAGGGTTTCGTGAGATCTCACTCGACGTCTGTTCCATTCTCGTATCTGCAATGAAGGTGCTCGGGTAGAGGCGAGGAATGCGGCTTTCTAGCACTAGGATGCAATTCTCCCCCAGTCTCGCCATTTATTCACAGTTTTGGAGCTGGCAAAGCGAATACGAAAGAGAACAATGCGACACCTACGTCAACAAGCATTATCGCTTCATCTCGCGGAATCATGCACGTGGACGTGATCGCAAACACAATGGGCGGTTGACAGTTTGGGGGATTCGCTTGAGATTGGTTGAAAAGGTGTTTGCGACTGGCACGGTCGCTGCCAGGCAATCACAATAAGGAACAAAAGGGCCTTTGTTGTGCGCATGACCTGCAGACCAAATTCTTTGGCGGACGGGTACCTCCAACGGCTCCCGTATTAATCTGCTAGCCAATAGATGGCGAAAAGGCGTCCAGTGGTGATCTTATTAGCCAGCAATGTTTTTGTTTAAACCAACGAGAGAACACGGAGCTTGAGAGGCCACAATTTTTATCTTCACCACCCCGCCACCCAGTGTCACGGCACAGGTGCGAAATAACCAAGCTATCGATAGAGGTCTTGTGCCGTCCCTGATGGTTGGAACATGAAATATGGGGATCAATTGAGACATCTCTAGCAGGGCCGTGTAGGTTTTGCGGGGGGCACTTGGAAGTGGATCTCGAGCTTGGAAAGGAGAAGAGTTTCCGGTTTCCGCGAAATCAAAGCTTGAGATCACACCATTTACGACCAGTAATTTCAACGACCAATTTATCGGGTTTGAATACCATCGCCAAATGATCCGTTGCTGTGTTGCCCCCTGGGTCTAGATCTTCTGCACCGTCCCGTGATGTCGTCCAAGGCATTTTATGACTAAACGGAATGCACCAGCTCCCAAGTCTCGTCCTGAATTCCCCAATCAGGAAATATTGGATGACAATAGGAGATTGCATTTTATTGAAACTGAAAGGTCCCGGCGGCCAAGAATTAAGGTGGAGCAATCGATGAAAAGAAACCTGGAATCGGGATCGCTTCCACGAAACACGGTTGAGAACCAGGAATGTCCCCCATCCTCTCTCTCTCTGAACGAGGCATCTCGTCTGTGGCGCTTGACTGGTCACGTTCGGCAGGGCAGTTTATTTCTTGGCGCATACACGTTGAAACCGTGGGGGTGGACAAGGGTTCTGGCTCATGCCATGGGGCAAGACGGCTAGCGTTCTTTGACCCCATGCCTCCGGTCATCGATTTCTGGTTGGTTGGTCCCGTCATGCATGGTCGATGCAATCTTGAGTGGGCGCCAAGAACCAAGAAATGCTAAAAGTGTATCCGGTTCCGAGGTTTCGGGTCCCTCCTGAACGCCACGGCATTTCGGGGAAGCTAGTGAGGCCGTCCGGTCCAATCCAAATATTCCATTTTAGGTCGCTGCAGACGATTCGTGGAGAATGGGAAGGGTGGGGAAAAAGGGACCCACACACGTGCACCGACAAAATCCCAGGTCACTGGCTTTCGGCCCTTTCCCTCCTCATCACCATTCGCTGGGAAATTGGGGCCGCATCATGACAAAAGCTCTCATCATTATTGCCTGCGTTATGACATTATCTCTGTTTCCTTTGGGTCCATTCTCAGCTTTCGTTTGGGGCTTGAACTAAATGATACCGGAACTGTTCCGCTGGGATTTAGCCGGAATCGAGATCGTTACTGTTCCCTATGCCCCATTATCGCCATACCGGAAAACCTCGAACGGTGATAATTCTTCCGGGCGAGCCTCACCGAGGATATGCTATTTAGTGTGCCTTGTTTCACCATACGAGGAAAACCATCATCGGCTCTTGAGTGCAGGAGTCGGGGCCACCGGTCCAAGGCATAGGGTTTCTCATTGCTCACTCCCGTTCGCCCGGGGACGCGATCGTGGGGAAATGGATTTTCTCCATCCGCCGGCACGACGTCCTTCGGGTAATCAAAGTAAACGCTCATCAAGAAGTCCCTTCTCTTTGCTTCGTTTTGCAATTTACCCTAGGATAATTTGGGGAGAGGCTTTGCGATTTCGGCTTAATTTTATTCTCTTATTTTGATCGACGCAAACGTTACGATCTGAATGAAGCTTGACGCGCCTCAGAAAGAGAGACGGGACAGCAAGACCCGAGGAAGCGTATTGCCATGCTGCAGCAGCCTCAGCATGCAGCACAAACCTTGCCCGTTGAGCGTTGCATGAGGCCAAACTACTGTGGAAAGCTTGAATGGACCATGTCTGGAATATTATAAGTAGCTGTTGTACGACGGTGAGACTGCAGTCTGGCGCCATCTCATGACCTCGATGCCTGAAGACAAGCATGTGTGTGTATGTATGTTGAAGTGGCCGTCGAAGATGCGATGGATGGAAATGGTGTGCTTGACGAAATATATTTTGATCATGAAACAGCTAGTAATCACGGCATGAGTGAACCAGAGCTGTCCGAAACGACGATATTGCATAATATCCCGGTGAGATATAATCCTGCACTCAATATATCAGCAGTCTGTCTGTAGAGCATCGGAGTGAAGCGTCTGGTATTCCTGCGGTGTAATTGAACGGATGACGAACGGCAATAACGGCAGGCCGGCACCGCCAAAGGAGCTGGAAAGGATGAAAGCATGTCTTCCGGGCCACGCTTTTTGCCATTCGGTTAATATCGAGAAAATCTCGCGATTTCTGTAAAATGCTGGGAGGAGCACGAGGATGGGGGAAGCAGGGAAGTTATGGACCGGTGGGGAGAAGACAACACAAAAGTCAAAAAGACCTCTCGGTTCAGTCGTTCGTTTGCTGCAACAGATATCTCCACCATGCTCCACTCTTTCCTTTCTTCTCTGCATCGGCCTCGTATCGATAAAGGAAAACTCTGCATACGCCTACATCCGTATCCGCAAACCCAAGTAGAATTCAGCTTTTCCAAGAGAAGCCAAACAGAAAATCTTTCCGTTCTCATGATGCGATTGGGACGAGATGGTGGTGGCAAAAGACCAAGCCTTCCACGAAACGTTCTTCGTGTGATTCCGTGCAGAGGCTAAATTGCAAACGAAATTTCCCCGAGGTTTCTGGAAGGTCACGCCTTCCACTCCGAAAGGGCCGTTATGGCTTGGACGCTTGACTGGCCTCGTCTCTCCGAAGTTTATCCAGTCTCGGGGACTGCTCCACCAGGACGGAGGTAGCCCTGGAGACGGTAAGGCTACGACACATTTTTCTGCATTTAAAGGGGAAATGTATTAAAATTCATACCAGTCGCCATATTTGTCCGTCAGAGGTGGGCCATATGATGCTATCCGGATTCGCATCACTTTTAGCGTATCTCTGCTCGTCGACGCTGACTTGCGCCACTACGCCTCCAGCTTTTGCTCTCTCGATCCGGGGTAAACAAGCATCCAGCTGGATATTCGGAACTGGGGAAGACACGTACGACCAACTAAAAAAATTCCTATGGATCATGAGCCTCTCATTAAACTCCCAGTATAAATAATTTTCCATCCACTCAGATGCCTCGAAACCGCCCTTGTTTACTGGGAGTGTGACCGTTCGTCTTAGGGTTGTTCACAGGCGAGAAAGAAAAAAGAACAAAAAAAAAAAAGACTTTTGACATTTCCCTCGTATTCGACAGAGTTACTTACAGGGTCTTTTTTTTTTAAAAAAAAAACGTGGGCATTAATTCCATGATCACATCTGTTGAGGCGATCGTTCGTATTAAGGGTCCATCTATTCCAATACCTTAAACCTGTCGATCAGGCTAAGCGTCCTAGACCTTTAAGCTTACGGCCAGAAAGGGTTCATCCAGCTTGTGAAATATCGGTAAACGGTAAATAGTACGGACTGAGGCGTACCGAGGACAACCGCTGCCAGCAGTGCGGTCTTGCTCACGAGGTGTCGGTTGCGGTGTTTTATTTGCAAGTCAGATGTCATCGTGACTTCGCTCGGTTAAGGACCCTGAAACCCTGAAGCGCAGCACAGCGTCCTCGAGATCAGACACTGACAGTAAAAAAACTGTCGCCGGAAATTTCTGATAGCGACACCACCTACCAATCACGAGTGAGAGCACGTACGACAACGACTTTATTCTGTCGGGTCTGAAACTGGAAGTTCCATCCTCAGCCCAAGGCTGATATCTCGAGATCAATATTTTTTCGGCTTTTCTTGTGCATTCTTTCCACATCGTCAGATCAGGTGCTCTTACTTTTAGACAATCTCTGACCACGGAGACCCTGTCACAGCAACAAGAAAAATTTTTGGCAGGGCTGAGCTATGCGCTGGTTTTTTTCTGTCTAACTTCTATTTAGCCGTTATAACCGGTGAAGGTTTTTTTTGTTTGTGGATTTGGGCGGCGTATGGTCTCTGCGGCCACGAGACTTATCAAAAATATCGATATTGCCAAGCTGTTATGCATTGGTTCCAATGCAGCAAGTATCTTTTCAAGTCAAGCTTCAGCATACACCTGTTGCTTTTTAACCCCAATGGAGTGTTTACTCTGACCAGCATGCTTGCAATCGATCGATCTCAACTGCTCACGATATTCAACTAGAGAGTTAAAGATACTGCAGAGACGGTCATATGTGGAGAGCTTGGGAGCAAAACAAAATAGAGATCCTGCGCCAAAATAGCGAATACTCTAAAATCGTACGTACGTCGGTAACCTATCGATTCGCAGAAGCTTCATGCACAGGAGCACACAGCTGAAGGCACGCCAGTACCTTCTGTCTACGATCTCGGATTCCAAATGCCGGGATTCAGTTCCCGTGATTTTTTTTGCCCTTTTTTTATAACAAAACAGAGCCGTTCCGTCGACTAACGTACCCTCGGGATCTAGGTCTTTGCCGCCTTGGTTCTTACTCTCAAGTTGGATCCAGCCAACCGCCAACGATGGCCTATTTGAGGCCAAAGCACAAGACGGTCACCTGAAGGTTTCCGATGAAAACAGAGTTGATCACTCGCGAGACACCAAAAAGGGCCCAAAGCTAACCGGCCCTGGATACGAGTCGAGGGAGGAGAGTTTTTTTACTCGATCAACGTTCCCGGTTACCCGTACAGGCAAGAAACCGTTAAGCAAACTTAAACGACTTTGTGTCCGAGTCGAGGGTTGTACCACCTGCGCGAGCTTCAGGATGAAAACGAATCGACACGGTAGATTTTCGGTTCTCGACCGCCAGGGCATGTCTTTGTCCAGATCAAGAGATTTGCGGTTCTAGGGTTGTCCAGATTTGGCCCCCACTTTTTTCGCGCGACAGCCCGAGACCCCGCCTCAACGCAAGGTTAAAAGTTTACTCTGACTGACATGAACCCTTCACTAGCCCTCCCCGGCTCGCAGAGAACCCAACATTGAACCACTCCGACAAGGGTCCACATAATGGCATCATGAGTCCACGAAGGTGAAGGACGTGGGAAAGTAGAAAACAAAATGAAATAGGAAAGACGAACTCCGTGTCTACCCAGAGGATTGGGAGAGCTCGATCAAGCCCTACATATCACGTTTTTCTCTCTCTCTCTCACACTCCTGCCTGAAACTACAATCAGTCACCTGGTAATGAAAATTTTTCTTCTCCTTCTCAATCAGTTACCAGAAAAAAAAGACCAAACACCTGGGACCCGCGTGCTGCGAAGAGCGCTTGGAAAATTAGGACAATGCCCGAAAAATTAAAAATATTCAGATATCCCATTAGCAAATCGCATAAGGCGCCGAACAAGGAACAGTTGGATCCGGGGACTTGCTTGCTGAGTTTTCTCTTCTCATCCGTGGGGAGGTGCAGAGGTTGAATCAGGATGATGCAGCACGCGCGCACACGTTTCCGAAATATAGTAGAAAGCTGAAGCCGACATCAAGTTTTGTTGGCCACGAGGGTGTCAGGCTGATGAGATTCGCTTTGTCGCAATTGGACCATTATCTTGATTGATTGAGATTCTGAAACTGCGGGGGGAAGGGAATGGACGATTGTAGTTGAGGTCACGCACACATTATCGATTATCGAATTCGAACTTTGGTGTCTCTTCGCACAACATATCGGATTTCTGATTCGAAAGCTTCACGAACACAGTGGAAGGGAAGGGGGAAAAGAAACATACACACGATCCCGATATCCGAGTGACCACGTTACATTTCCTTTGTGCCACTTCATCATCGTCCAAAGGAAAATGAAAGAAATGAAAGAAATAAAATTGGTATGCTGCATTATGGTGTTCTCGATCCCTAATTGCGAGAAGGGATACCCGAAGAGGGGCAAAATATTTCCGTTGAAGCTTCGATCCTCGTGTGTGCATGCAGGCTGTGATTGGATATTCAATTGACAACATTGCATCTCAACATGCAACTCCCCCTCTCTTCTGTTGTTCCTGGTGAAGAATTCGAATCATACAACTGCTTACCCCTCTCTTCCCCCGCTGGTTACAAGTCCTATAGCAACGAGATCTTGAACGAACACTCGATGAGGTGCCAACAAGGGTAAAAAACAAAATTAAAAAGACCCCACCGCTATTCGGTGGACAGCATTGCCGTTCATGCTCGAAATTTCGAAGTTCGGAATAGATGGCAGCGGGTTCTAACGGATATCATGTCACCTCGAATTCTGCGAACACAGTAGCGATGCCGAGCTGACGAATTGTTCGGACTTGAAGAAAAACGTGGGGGCGCGAACCTTTACCATAAATTTTTTTCTGAAAACTGTACATGCAGTAAAATTTAAACCTGGCGTCTTAGTGTCTTGCTATACCTCCCAGATGATGATGCTGAGAATAAAGCAAACGTAAATTAAATATAATTGAAGGGATTCTTGCATGAGCAGTGTAGTCAGCGTCTGCCACGATATAGATTTCTGAATTAAAAATGATATCTTTCTCTGACGGAATGACCATTGTTTAATCCGTATCGGAATATAGTTCTCCGTGAGACGGGCATTCACCGTGGCTTCATGATTCTCTGCATATGCAAAGATGCAGATAGATTTGGCAGGAGATCGTAGTCCCTACTTCGAACAACAGGTGACTCTCGACTAGAAAGAATGTGAAACACTATTACTAGATATAATATATTAAGCAAAAAAGTGAGCTAAGCTTTTGAATCCTTAAGCCAAATACTACCATCCATCTTTCTTTGCCCCCCTCTCTTAGCCTATCGATTCTTAAAATCTGGGGGGCTGTTTGCCTTTTGTTTTGAAGGCGAGGCGCGGGGAAATAGGAAAACTTGGTGAGGTCAGCTGGCCGGTTGGAATCAAGTGATTTGGGCAGCCAAACGATGAGTTGTCAATGCGAAAATGAAAATGCTCACGGAAACCAACCAGCTGGTGTCTTTGCATTCAGTCCCTGAGAAAATATCTCTCCAACAAAAAACACCACTAATTTCATGACACTGGGAAAGCATGACTTCTTTCATTTCTGTTCACGATGAGACGCGTCTTCTGCAGCTAGTGTTCGGGAAGCATTAAGCTGGTTCGGTTCTTTGGCGACAGCTGGTTGGAGTCACGAATCCACGTACATAAAAATCGGAACATGCGATTAATTCTATTTTTAAGTCCGCTGTTGTTTTTGATATGGATTGAGCTATTTCCAACAGGCGGACTCCAGCCTTTTTTCCAAATTATGCAAAGTGCAATCGAGTAAGGGATCATGATCAAGCGCGTGGGCTGAATTCTCTTTCGTTTCGAAACTTACGTCCATGCCGAGTCCTCACAAGGCTGTGCGGGTTGGCAAGAAAGCCTGACCTGAGGAATTTCACCGCCGACTGACTGACAACAAACAGCAAAAGTGGGTATCTGCGTGTTCACAAGAGAACCTTTTATGCTTCAATAGGTCAAAGCTACCGCTGTTGACAGTCATTCGGACGGGAACTGGGAGCAACACAAAGCGGACGGACGGACGGTTTTCTTTTGACATTGGAAAGAGCCGACGTTTGTGCAGACCGGAAAGGGTCTCATCAAGAGTCCAATGAACAATGTGCCCTTTGCTGCCTTGGAACGAATGAGAAGGGTTCCTTAAAGGTATTAACCCGTGACATCTTCTTCATTCCTTTCCCCACCCACATAAAAAAATAAGTAAAAGTACAGTAGGGGAAAAAACGTCAAAGAGCGTCTAGATAATAATACTTCCGTTTTCGAGCTGTAGCCGGCGATGGCCCCGATAGGAGAAGCCGCAGCCGCCCATCTGCTTTGATTGCAAACATGAATTTCATACCCCCTGCCGTCGGGTTTCGGGTTCCCTCCACTGTGGATGAGATTTTTCTGTCTCGTGAACGGCTGCCTCATGGATTGTGAGCTAATGTGTGGTGCGTTTAAGAAGAGTGGAGCGGCTAAAAATAAGAAACGATCAGGTTCGAAGGGGAGAGGGATGGCACAGGGGGGAAGTCTTCCCTGTGCCCCGAGACTGGCAATGAAGAAATAAAAGTACCTAAAACGGTAAAGTTCAAGCGAGCTGAAATGTATTTTCTACGAATGGAAATTTCAGTGACGGGAACAGGGAAGGAATGGAAAGATTAGGGAATAATTCAAAGAAAGGACGGGAACAAGGGCGACTTCTCTTATAATTCTTTATATTCCGTTCACAGCGTTATTCAAATACCGATAAGTATCAGGATAGCGGTTTCGATGGCAGAAGCATTTCGTAACAAAATACAATTACAATTTGGCATTCTGCGGCGGAACGGGAAAGAAGAGGAAGATTAGAAAAAAAAAATTATATTTCCGTCTGGCTTCGTATTTCGATCGCAAACAGTTTTGTTGCGTGCATTTTCTTTCGCAATCCGCTTTCGTGAGAATTTTTCTCACTGTTGTGTTCCCCGTGGAAGCCTACCTGCAATTTCCAGATTACGAATCGTCAAATGAAAAATGAAACAGGTGGGGGACAATGAGCAATTGTCATCGAACAGCTTCTCAGTTGGTACACAGGTCATTTGGTGGATGGGGGCTGTTATGCGCGGATGCGATGCGACCAGCCATGCTGTTCACGGAGCGGATCGATTAGCCATTCGAGGAACCACCGCAGCGCATACTGACGGCTCTTAACAGAATCTTCAGCGGTCATGGCCGCACAGCGCGGTGCTGTGCGAGAGCAGATGACAGAGATCGAAAGCAGTTCGCGTTCGCATTCGCAGTAGGAGAAACAGCGGCAGTCGATACCGGCCGGATTATGAAGCTAAACATTGGTGACGATGATGCTGCTGCTACTACTATATCCTGGGGTGTGGCCGAATTCTGCCGTGAGTATATCTGAGATACAAGTCGAGCAAAAACAGAGCACACCATTTTGGTTCGAGCGAGCAAGAGGGCATCCCTCTCTACCTGCTTCTTTTTTGTGCCTGTCTCCTTCGCACAACAGCACAAACAGTCTTAGGCGACGTTCTCGAAGGTGCAGCGAGCCATTCAGGATTTCTCTAGCTAGAGCTGTGTGTCCTGGTGTCTGGAGTGGCCCCATGCTCAAAAAAAGTACCCCTTCGTTCTCCCCTGGGAAAATCTTGATTCGACCATGACGCCCATTTCTTTTTCTGTAGAGACGGTCAGGTGGAAGGTAGTTTTTTTCTTTTCTTTTTTCTTTTTTCTTTTCTTTTTGTCTGTGAGGCCGAAAAAGAAAGTTAGCGGAAAAAGAAAGTGTGCGGAAGAGAGAGAAAGAACAGAAGAAGAAAAAAAAAGGAATCTGCTGTCCCCACACACACCTCTGCCCGGGGAAGTGATGAAGTCTGGTTAGCCCAGTCGTGGACCAACTGCCCATGCCCACCGCCGTCTGCTTTCCTGATTCCAATCGAGCCGGCGAATAGCCATTATCGTTGTCGTTCACGAGAAGGAGAATCCTCGGGTGTCTCTGGTGGAGGGTGTGGTGTCCCCCCATATTGTGCGGTCGTTGCTTTTTCGAGGGTGGTGTCTTTCAACCGGGCCAGCCAAAGAAGATAGAATAGAAGAGATACATAACAAACCCCTTCCTTCCCACACACACCACCTTGACGCTCTCACACTCGTTGACACTCTCCCCGACTCAATTCATATAACACTCGTTCAACCTCCCTCTCTGTCTGCCTCTCTCCAGTCTCTCTCCTCCTGCATGTTCCAAGGAAGCGGAATCTATATCATCCCATTCGCATCCCCCATCGTATCTTCCAACACTCGTCCAATCCTCGTTTGCATTGTCCCGAATACCTGTTTCGACTACAAGGGTCTTGGAATATAGCACGACGTTCCCACTCTTGCCCACTTCATTATCACCGTCGACCACTACTGCTGCTTCCTTTATATACATTACACATACATATCCCATTCGACAAGTACGAATACAACAAGACAAAGAAAATGCCGTCCAGATTAGACAACCCTGTGCTGTCCCTCAGCATTAACAATATCAGCAAGATCGACACTCACAATGTTGACAACCTCTTTGGCATGTGGACCAGTAAGTGTTCCTGTTTTACCTCCCATTGATTTCTTCAATTTCCTAACCGTACCAGTCTTCTCTCGCTGTGCCGAATCGTTAGAGAACGGTAGGCGGTTAGAAAACCTCAGCTGGCGACTATGGAACCAGGAGACATTCTACACTGGCACAGTCAGCAAGTTCAGAGCCTCGTTACGAGGGCCCGAAGCTCCAGTATCTGAATCGACAAGGTCGAGAAGCAATACATCGAGCACCGAGGACGTTCCCGCCCTTTCTACCAGTGTCGAATCGGCTGCTTCCAACGATAGATACCCACACTCCAGCGTTCATTCCAACCAGAGCACTCTCAGCAGAAGAGGTTCCGGACGGGAACGACACATCAATCCAGTTGGACTGGCCAGGTTGATGAGCAATCTGAATAACAATGAAGTTGAGCAACTGATCGAGGAACACGCCAGATCACCGACAAAGCAACCAGCCAAACCCATCGACGTCCCGGTTGCCGCCACCACCACAACAGCAATCACAACCGTCCGTGAGGTCCAGAAGGCTTCGACTGATTCGACATCATCCGACGATAGCACCGGTTCTCACTCTAGCATCAAGAGCTCCCATAGCGTTGTCCGAGGCTTCGGCCCAGGATTGATTTCTAATTCTTACCGATCGTCTACCAGACTCGCCCCAGAGGTTCCTTCTATCAAAGAGGAGAGGAGAACCGGCGCCGGTGAACCAACCAAACCCAAGAAGGGTGGTATGTTCATTGTCGGCTCCAGCCCATCGGACGCTTCTGGTTCCTACGAGGGTTCCAGATACGGTAGCGCCCTCTCCAATAGCCTGCGACGAGTCGTAAGCAGTGGTGGTAGCAAGCGAGCTGCCTTCGTTGACGAGGTTCAAACAAGAACCATCGTCAGAGAGGAAGAAGAAGACGATGACTACATCACTGAAGACGACGACGATGTTTCCGACAGCGCTATCGATGAGGAAGACTGGGATTCCGTTAGCGAGGAAGGCTCCAGCTATACCGAGGAAAACATGTTCGCCCGGATCGAGGAGCCAAGGCCGCAACTCACTTCCAGAAGATCACTCCTCTCCACACTCCTTCACCAGGATGATCGTGCAGCAGCTCTTGCTCGTGCTGGTACACGGTCTGCTCCCGCTATTCGATCAAGAACCTCTTCTCCCAATGGACCCGCGATGCCACCATCGCCCATCAAGGAAGTCTCCTTGCAGCAACAGGTGGCCGGCGCTCGTGCTGTTCCCATGGTCAAGTCCGCTTCTGCCTTCCCTCAGGCTCTTTCGCCCAGGACCACTCGTCGCAATATGCTCGCGACCGAGTTGACAGAGTCCCTCCGAAAGCATCTCCTCTGGGAGCGACAACAGAAGAACAAGGTTGCCAATGCCGTCCTTCGACGTAGGCATACCGCTTACGACATGCAAAACATGACCCAATACCCACAGACAGACCGTGCCGGTTCCTGGAACAACCAGTTTGAACACGGCCCCAACGAATACCATCTCGCCGGCTGGTAAATAAAAATCCACGCAAACAATTAAAAACAACCGTTCTTAATATACCCCCCCCCTTGTCTATACCAACATTCACCTCTGTCGATCAGAACGTCGGAGCTATCGCTGCGTATCTACTTAATTTCTTCACGTCTCTTATTCTCTTAATGGCTCTTCTGGTTCATATCATGGGTACCGGGATCGTTTCTTCTTTCCTCGTTTATAACGGTTCTCATAGGTATGGGCGCGGCGCATTGGAGTCAAAACCGACTTCGCACTCTTGTCTCTTCTTCTTCTTTTCCGTTTTTGATATTATATGTTACCTGGGGACCTCGGCTACGGAGTAATATGCCTTTCCTTCAATTCTTTTTGCGAGGCTTTAGCGATTGCAGTGCTTAACTTTTTGGGCATTCGGCGTTGGGTCGGACTGGGGTCTGCTTGTTCTTTTTTTTTTTTTCTTCTTATTCTCTTCAAAAGGCGTTATCTGGATTTATTTGTCTTTTTCCTTCTGCTACTTTCTCACGACCTTCAAAAAATTTCAAAAAGGTACAGCTCTGACGGTTTGTCTTTATTCGTTCTTACGACCACTATTATTTTATCGTTCACCTTCTACTGTATCATATTTTTATCTCTCTTTTTTTTGCCACCTTTTTATTTTTCCCCGACCGTTAATCTGTATAACAGTTTCTTCCTTTGCAAAAATCACGCCACATGTCACGATTCTCCTCAAAAGAATATCAAAAGAGAGCAAAAAAAAAAAAGAAGGAAAGACCAAAAGAAAGCATGTGTACTTAATTATAGCTCTTTTTACTGCCTCGAAATTAGTATCTAACAAAAAACCCTACAAAAAGAGAATGAAAATTTTTTTCCCTTTGAATCAATCCCGAAAATATCACCGTTCGTAGCGTTTCGCACTCGCAAGTCAACATGCTAGGATTCTCTGGTTACAATAGCGCTAAAAAATTTCTTCGAGCGTGTGGTTCTCTCCGTCACCGCCTTAGCTGGCTCCGCAGGGCTTTTACTGTTCGCTTTGGGCTGGCGTTGGTTCCTCTTTTCGGTTCTCGTGATTTGAGTGACTTTTGCTCTGCACCCTGGCTCGTCTGTTAGTTAGCTTTTTTTTTTCTCTTCTTCTCTTCGGTCCATTGCCTGATCAAAGATGAAACTAGGAAGAAAGGAAGTGGGACGAGAAAAGAAAAACTCAGAGATTCCAACATTTCCAACCGCTGGTAAGCCCGAGGAGGATGAAGTCAGAGCAGAAGATCCTCATCAATCTCCGAAACGGCTTTGCGCCCGCCTTAAAGGTGCCGAAAAAAAATAAAAAAAATAAAAATAAAAATCAGGGTTCGAGTGAGTGTTCTGGCTTTGTTTTCGCACAGTCGGGGCTTACGAAGCAGCTTGTGATTCGAATTAGCAAATGGCATGGCGTAGCTATCATACCCTTTGAAGACCACCAAAAAAATTACCTGGGGATGCCCAGAGTACTGTACTTTGGCACCCGTTTGATATCGAAGAAATGCAGAGACGTTAGCCGATGGAGGACCCGCACTATGCAAATACGATTTAAAATTCTTATTTGGTTGCTTTCATTGTCTATTTTCTTATTTGCATGAGGAATCAAATTTTTTTTACTCTCTCCAAGCATGTGCCTTACTGCTAACGACCGCTAACAAAAGACAAATAATAAAAAAGTTTATACCCCGAGGATCTATGGCTTTAGAGTTTTTTGGACCCCTTCGTGATCAGATCGAACGCACCGATACTAGACTGGACATTGCATCACGCACCGCCCGGGAGCACGAGAACGAAAAGATGAAATAGACGGAAAACTCAATACCGTACGCTCTGAACTAACAATGGGAGAATTTTTCCGTCTCGAAAATGAAAGATTAGAAACCAGTAGTCCGTCCCCCGGAAAAAACTATACTGGTGGCCAGTCACAACTGTGGGTATTTCGAATTTAAATCGTCTTTCTCCTCTTAAAGTTCATATTGCAGCTGCGCATGCTTGTTGAGCTGCGAAAATTCGCATGTTGAAAATGTGGGGAATAAGGATTTTTGATCCAAGGTTTTTTTACTTTTCTGTTCGTATGCATGTGTGCTATCCATCAAATCATTCTCCGTATTACTCTTCCGTTTGTCTCGCTCCTTTTTTCTTCAGCTAAAGGGAATTGCAAATTGAGACATATGGATCCGCCTGTCTAATAGTACCGCGATTATCGCTATGGCGTGTGGAGAAATACCGGTACGACTTGTATTTCCCTTCCTTTCTGATACCTTACAAAGGGACCTGGTTATAACCGCATCGACGGTCGATTGACCGGGTTAGGTTAGTTTTTTTTGGTTTCAATGTTTGAATATTATATCACCACATGTCCTCACGCGTCTCGATATTATCACGATTCGTTATACATATCTGCGATCCAGCGTCGTGTCATGGCATTGTAATCTGGATGGCGCGGAACTTAGCTCCATTGGACTTTTTTGTAGTAACAAAGAAGGCGTAAGGTTACTTTTCTAGCCACCTTGAAATTCCATCAAATATGCGAATTTTACGTATCAGAGATGCTAACAGTTCCATATCGGGAGATGTTGCAAGCGGCTACGGTGTACACGTTTTATATTAGGAGATGCAAAACAATTACCCAACTCGAGTAACCGCGATTCCTCTGTTGGTGTCCTTTCATCACGAGATATATCTAACTATTCCGCAAATCCATTGTCGTATTTCGTTGTTTCGAGGAGTAATCACGAGGACTCCTGTGTTAAGATTGCACAGGAATCGAATATTGGAAAGAATTAACCCGAATGCGTTATTATTTCAGAAAATGATACGAAACTTATAATATAATAGCTTCAATCCGAGGAATTGGGATTCTTTCCGTTAAAGGTAGGATATGCCCAAATCGGTACCGTAGGGATCACAGGAGTTGAAATCAAGTAGCGGAAAGGGGAATAAAAATTAGGTATTAAAAAGGACGTGGCGATCGTTAACTTCCTGGATGCGAGCGAACGAATGATTGAGCAAGCGAAGTTCCGTGATGCCCCGGGCCGTAAATTAACGGAGGGCAGACTCAAGCCTTTCCTGCTTCCCCGGAACGAGCTAGTATATTTGCGTGTTAGTATCAAAAAAAGCTACTTGCCGTGTTCGGATTGGAATAAATGATTAGTAAGTCTTCAAAATTAATGAAACAACGGAGCCATGTACAACCAATTTGTCTCTGTTGACGACGTTAGTTTGAAGAGGAACGTGCAAAAGGCGAGATCGATGATTGAGGCGGGGTGTGGAGGGGACTGGTAAGCGAGCGGTTGAAAAGGCCTTCAGGGATTGTGCTTGTTGTTGACATGCCCGTATTACTTTTCGAATATTTTTGTTGGATGGACCTGGCCTAGAACGGACGACGGGGTGCTCTATTGTTAACGTCATATGCAGCGTGTCTATCGTTGGGCGCGGGAAATAAAACAACGAGGTTTTTGGTGGTGTTCAGCAGTTTATATAAATCGATCGAGCATCTGCGAGCTCGTAGCGACGTGCCTACATTTCCCGTCGACTGCTTCCTATTCCTTCCGTCCCCTGTCCGACATCGAATTCTGGCATGACTTGCGTATTATCTTTTAGGGAACTCCTTCGAAGATTCTTCTTGCTCATAGACGAAGAGCAGAATGAAGATTTTTCATCGCACTCATGTCAACGTTACCTTTACGTCGATGGGCCCGGGCTTTTTGGTCCTAGTGTTCCATTTTTTCACCAACATGTTTGCACGCAGCCTTATGTTACTATCAGCCGGACTCGGTTGTTACATCGTCGATATTAATATTGCATCTACGAACTGCATTATGCAGAATAATTTATTCCCAAACCCGGAAATTGTTGGATCGGGAACCCAACCATGATCCGATGCTATTAATTCCGTCCACATTTGAGTCTTCATTGGGCTTGGCTGGGGGTGGCTATTCGTCTAATCGGGCGATTGAGGTGTTTTGATATCGGAAATAGAATCGTGAGTTAATCAATTGGATATTGATCCTTGAGCCGTAATGTGTGGTTATCAGCTTATCGCTTGGAAATTTGGGGAACTCTTCGATAAGTTCAAGGAAAGGAAAGAAAAAACACCCTCGTCTAGACTTTCGTTGAGAAAGTGAACCCTAGTTTCTTCACGGAAGAAGCTTAAGCTAATGCATAAGACTCGACCTATTATCAAATTTCGCCTACTGGAATACTGCTTTCTATTGCAGAATCTTATATGCAGGTGTTTGGGGTAGCTCCGGCGTTTCCACTATCCTGGCCACGGGCTTGTTTTGAGGTGTATTCTGGACTTCAGGCTATGCATTCCGCCCATGGAATTGTGACTTCGAGATGACTTCCTTTCTTGAAAGCCCGCCGTGGGTGCCGCAGGACTCCGTTATCATTGCATTCATTTTGCCTGTAATGACGAACGAGATATCTGTGAGGAGGCCGGTTGGCGGAATATGTATCGGTCCGTGTGAAGATTTTTGGCAATAGTCCCTGGGTCCGACAAGGACAGTGGTGAGCGCCCTGGCTTCGTGGCTTGCAACACACCATCGATCTAGATTTCAGCCACCCTTATATGCGAGATCATGAAAGATTGATGGGGCAAATTGAAATTGGTGGATGTCACAGTGTTGCGGTAAGGCGCCACTGACAGGTTGGCGACGAAGAGTTATTTCAAACGGTTTATGTGTTTCGAGCCGTGATTCTGGAGTAGTTCCAGGCCAGTGGGCTTCCTGCAGTTCGACATGAATATTTGGGATCTAATGCATTGGAAGCTCCAGGCGAGCGATAAACCCGTGCCGGCCGGAGGGCAAGGTTTGCAGCTTGCCGCCCGCAGAGGACGGTCGAATAGCAAGCTCCATGAACGGGCCTGTCCGGTCGCCGGAGCGCACAATTCAAGGTTCAACCTTCACCCTTCCTGCATGCACAAGAATGAATTGACAGAGACGCACTCAAGAACTCCTGTACCGTACATGTACAACGCAGAGTTCTTCTCGGGTGAGATTTAGTTCGACAGAGAGGAGCTGCAGCGGTGTGGATGTCCAAGAAGCTTGGGAGCTTGCTTGTCTCCCTTTAGCGTTCTTTAGAACTCTTCGCTGGAGTCACGGAATGGCATAATTCGTGCATGATGGACGTTAGCGTGCCATGTTTGTTTTGCAATTAGTATGCGATGAGAAGGTGTAGCTTTAACCTCAGGGAACGCTGGCTGTCGAATGTAGGTAGGCATGCATGCATGCATGCAGGCTGTTCGATACAGACCTCGATTCCTCTGCTACCTTGCAAATATCCACTCCGGACTTTCGGTCTATGACAGCATATTTGTTTCCCTCCAGAGTCTCCTGGTGATACTTTTTTTGCTTTGGTGATATCAGGAAGGATTCAAAATATTTCTCCCACGAGACACGCCTCGTCGCAGCGACGGTGAGGCGAAACGACTGGTTGGATCAGTGCGATGTCATCAATCACTTGAGCTAGGTTTGACCACGAGAACCGTCATAAGGCTGAAGGAGTCGACGACGGCTATCAGAATTTCATAGTCGGGACAACAACCTTGAGTCGTATGATGAAACAACGGTTGGGTGAGAGCTAAAGACCGGGCTGTGGAGCAAACAGCCTCAAGACTCCAGTTTTGGGGACAGAAATCAAGTTTTTCGCTTTTGGAGATTTATTTTGAGGGGGGCGAAATTCGAACTTAGCCTGGAGCAGAAAAGACCTGCTCCTCGCTTGCGTGATGTTGTGCATCCAGTGATTTCGCGACGTTCTTTTCTGTCGAAAATTGGGGGTTTTGGGAAGTTAGGTTTGGTATGTGCGGTCTGCAGCGGCGGATGGATGAACAACTCATCGCTCATGTGCACCGGAGCAGGTTGAAGCTGCAGCTGCAGGCTGGGCAGGCTGCTGCGAATGGCATGGCCGCGAAGGGGTGCCAATATCTGCAACTAGCGACGAGCTGCCTGCAAGCCCGCAGCGCAGCTGCACCTCAGAAAAACACTACATGAACCATTACATACTCAAATATATCAATCCGCAAAACCCAGCGAGTGAACCTATCACAGAGCATTGAGTTTCCAGAATGGGCCATCGAGCTTCCCAGACACCCTTGATCGTGACCACACCACCTTTTAATAGACTCTTATTTTAGGGTGCTGACGGTGCATTAACGGGATAGGGACGTTCGAATTTACATGTAATATCAAAGCGTGTTATGAGCTTCGGTGGAAGCACAAAGTTTGAGGTCAATTTTGGAAATTGCTTGCTTGCTTGCTACTGCTGCGCTACCTTTCACCTTGGAGGCGTGCGAACGGGACGTCCAATCGAGACGGATGATATCGGTATGAGGAGTTCCGATTAGTTACAGCCGGCAGTCTCTCGGATGACCTGATACTGCGAGCAGATATTTTTTCCCATCCCCGTACGAGGCTACGTAAAAAAGGGTGCATTTCTGTCTTTCCTCTTAGTTTAGAATGGGAATCTCGAATAATATAAATGTTGAGGTTATCATTGGAGTACGTATATGCAGATGCTACCCCACGCGGCAATCTGGTAGTTCGTCTCGATATCCTAAACGAGCTTATCGGCCTTGATACCAGCCGTAGGAGCTTCCGAGAAGTCGGTGCCCGCACCCCGAGAAACAGCACCAAGGGATATTCGAACTGTCAATATTAAAAGACGAAATTGGGGTCTCCCGAAACGTGGTCATGTCGTTATCTGTGTCACCGCACCCGGATAATTGACGGGTAGGAGTTCGGAGAGATATGCATGTCGACGAGCCTGCCTCGCTCAAAGCTTCTCGGATGCTTTTCCAAGAGCTCTGGGTTGACTGCTTGCTTTGAATAAGCTTACCGGAGAATTATCCGTGCCTTTAAAAAAAAAAAAACTACCAACGAGCTAACCATCCCACTCAGGGATTTCACAGGATTGAATTGTTCGAAACTTCCATTGGTGCTGGGATTTTGCTGGTTTTGTCAGCATTCTTCAGCTCATCCAGGAAGAGGAGGCGGCGGGCTTAGGTGGCAAAGAACGGCTGTATCTGTTGACTGTCAAGTGACATGGTTGATCATGCTATATCAGGACGACTAAGAGCGTTTCTAGCCAATCTCCGACGTTCCACAAGTCCCGGTGTTTAGCGCCGCAGGAGGGACACGAGTAATCCGAATAGCCTCTGGATGCGAGCAGAGACAAAGCCACTGCAGGTCGCGTAGGTGCTGCTAGCTTGAGCAATTGAGCTTCCCGGACTGAGTTTGCGGATGGTTGAAGTGCTTCCCCGCAGATTTCGGAGACTGAAGGTTAGGATTTCTGAGTTTGAGAGTGATACTTCTGGATTCGGAGTCAGTGAAGCCAAGCCTGTCCGTGTAATCATGATGATGATGGTTTGTCGAGAGCTAGCATCGAATTGGATGTGTTGCGAATGATCAAATATGATTCATTTGTATGAACGCCTTGCCACTTATGCTAGATGCAGCCGTATAAAGCTACCAGCCCGGACAGCCCACAGTGCCACTACTATTGTAACCATCACGAAAGCAAAGAAAGCAATTCGGGATTTGATATTTAAAAACAAAAGCGCAGTCACTTGGGAGGAGGAGTTGCTTATCCAGAGCTCCATCAGCAAGCGGGTCCTCGGACATTCTCTGGTAGCGAATCGCTTGCATCAAACAGCCCACAACTGCAAGTTTACGTTTACGACACCTCGCTGACAGATAGAATATAGCCAATTCTAACCGGCAAGTTTGGTATCGACTCACGAATTCCATCTCGGGGAAAGCACGAGGTAAGCCGTTCCAGCCCTCCTTTCAGCCGGCCGTTGGAACGTGTTTCCGAGTGCGAAAACCTGGATATCTCCTGTCTGTCGAGTGTTCGGAGCTTGCTTGGCCTGCACTGGCACCAGACGAGGCAGGTGACGACCTGGCACTTTGCCTCCCGTCCTCTTCCAATCAATCCTCTGGCTCTGTTTCAATGAGCATTGCGTGACAAAAATCTATAGACAACTGTACTTGCTCATCGCGAGACATGGTCGCTTGCATTGAGGATAGACCAGATCACGTTGCACACAATCCTTCCGATTTGTGCGGGGAAGTGGGACAAAATTGGCCCTTGTCACCGACATATTGCATTCCTCAACCAGTCTTAGCTTTGACACTCGACGCTAATTAATATTGTGGGATATTCAAGATTTCAATACGTTAATAAAACTCCTCATCTCAGCTGAAACACTATGGCCGACTCCTCGAGGACAGCTGACGAGGATTTTCCTGTGCCTTTCGAGCTCGAGCGCGAGCGTCCTGCCGGATTGTCGATGGCCGACTCGACTACCGCAGGGGCCGCGGCTAGTGCGGCACTTTCGTCATTACCTGCGAATTCACAAACAAATGCACGTGCACGTGGACCAGCAGTTGCGTCGCAAAAGCTAAAGACTTCTCGGCCCTGCAAGTTCTTCGCTACGAAAACCGGTATGTTTGAACCCACTTCCCGAGTTCCCCTAGCAGACTCTCTTAATATTTTTCGTATTGATCAAGGCAGTTTTATGCCTGGCTGGCCTGTCCTTGAACCAATTTTCTGAGTTGGCATGATTCTGATACGCTTGGTTTCAGCATGTCACGAGAACCAGTTTTGAAAATTCCACCCCCAATTACCCCAATTTAATATATTTAACTCAGAAATCTGGGGAAGTGATCTCCTCGGTCTATTTTCGGCTATTTGTAAATCGCTGCCTTTGGGTTGTCATTCCTCATGCAAAACTCGAGAGATTGACATCTTTGCTGGTACCCCAGATATTAGCCTCGGATCTCACGTTTCGCTATACATCTACATTTCCCCTTTCGATGCCTCCGAGCTGTCGGCAAATCTTTTCTTTTCTTTTTTGTTTGTTCTTTACTTACAATAAGCAATTGCAGGGTGTAAAAACGGTAATGCATGCCCGTATCTTCACGACCTGGGCCTCAAGGGCAGCGGTGACGATCCTTCGCCGGGCCAGGCACCGGGGTCCGGCCAAGCAGGCCCTGCTGGCGATCGGCCTCTACGTCATCTAGCACGCGGGGCACCTAAAACCGACCCACTCGCGACACGCCGTCACAATCTCAACGTCGATCCTTCTAGAGTGGTCCGTCGTCCTACACCTCAGGGCGAAAATACTCCCGAAGCGCGAAGAAAAAACGAGATCAATCAGCTTGAACGTCGATGGGGAAGCTTATTTCAAGAGGTGGATCAAGAGCAGGGCATCTATCGCCTAGAGCTGAAACAGTCTGATGATTTCCCATATGATTTGGACGCTCTAAGGATCGAAATCTTTGTACCACTAGGTTATCCTAGGGCTGATACCGAAAACCCCACCATCAGGGTCTTGAATGAGGATATACCACGGGGTCACCAGTTTAACATTGAGAAAGGCTTCTCAAATCTGGCAAAGGCCGCCTCTTCGACAACAAGGTTACTTGATTTGTTGAATAACCTTGATAAACGGCTGGAGGATCTCCTGTCATCTGAGAAGGCACCAACGTTCAAAATTATCCCGAATGTGGGGGCTGTCTCCCAGCAGGTTGCAAAACTGGATGTCAATGATCACCAGTCAGCGCTGAAATCAGCTCTACAGGCAGCTCCACAATCATCACCTCAACCGGTCCGAATACCGTCTCCACCTAAACCAGTGTATACTGAAGCTGAAAGGGAGGTTGCAAGTGCGAGGCGGGCGCTGGAGACAAGACAGCTGGAAGCTAGGCTTCGACAATCCAATATTTTTTGGAAGAATGCCAGCGGTACGATCTACAAAGTTCCTCTGGAACCCAGGGTCAGAAATTTACTTCCTGCGGCATTGCTCCTTCTTAAAGCCGTGGATCTGAAAGTTCCAGAGATCTACCCACTGGAGCCTTGCATGGTAGCGTTTGACAATAAGTTCCCTAAAAGCATCACTACTAGCATCGAGACGAACTTTGTCAAGAGAGCGCGAGAAAAGCCAGAGGTTTCATTAATGGCACAACTGAACTACCTCGCGCAGAATTTGCACAACATGATTGATGAATCCACACCCGAAGTGGCGGAGAGCTCTACTCCAAGAGCTAACACGGAAGATAGCACTGTATCTGTATCTGTACCGACGCCTAAGGACATTAGTGAAGCTTCAAGCTCTACTAACCTAATCACTGTATCCGACAAACCTCACATTATCATCATGGAAAGGACTCGGCCACCGGAATGGGATCTACCTAATGATTCTGAAAGTAGCTCTGAGGAACATACTGAATCTGATGACGAACCGGAGGAAACGGGGGAAGCTAGCCAGGATATTCAACCGCCGCCTGAAGCACCTGGACCGGTGTCTATCATTGAACGGGGAACCTCTATCTCATTCACAGATATCCAATTGAAGAATATAGAGCTCTTGGAACTGAAAACCATCAACATCACAATGAAGTGCACGAGGTGCAAGGCAGTTGCAGACGTCAACGACATCAAAGCGAAGGACAACAAGCACAGTCGGCCCAAGTTACTCGGATGTCAGAAGTGTTCGAGCGTCATAGGAATAGGTTCAACCCATCTTAATCTTTTGCATTCTGCAACGTTTAATCCAGTTCATCTGATCTCTGACGTTCATCTTGCATTTTTATTCTCGATAATTATGTCGAATACAGATTACAGAAAAGAATTCATTCACGAAAATCACACACGTGCTGGTTTCCTCGATCTCTCGGGATGCACAGTTGTAGACTTGCTCCCAAGGTACGTGATAGACATAGCCTTAAAACAGATACACAAAAAGCGTAATGATGCGCCATGTAAGACGATAAGGCCTGAACCTCTGGGCTTTTGAAACTTTCCCATGTGCCGCATTGCGAATACGCATATCCGCCATCCATATTTGACGTCGGCTAAAACAAAAATATTCTGCATCAGTGAATTCGTACCTACATGCGCGACTTGCAGCACCTCTTTGACGGGTGGTATCCAAGGAGTGACCCGGTCGCAAACCATGTTTACGAATTGCAGGTCGTGTTTTGCCAAAATGAGTATGACATGAACTCTATTTTACTCTTCGCTTCACATGCTAACGTTTTGATATAGGCTTGTTTATACCTGAAATCAGGTTTTTGAAGATATCAGAAGGGGATGGTGAGTTGTTTTTCTCTTTCTTATTTAGAATTAATCCTAGGGAGCCTGTGATCCTTTGCGTCAAGAATGATGTTGGGATATACTGTGGTTTACAAAAATCTCTTTTGAGGGCATAGTAAAACGAGGCTAATGATCACTGTCGTCATGGTTTGTAGTTGATCTTGGCGCGGGAGGGCAGGTCCGTCGTCAGGTGAGCCCAACACAAAGATCTCGATAAGATGCGGCATCTACAAAAATCTCATTTGATAGACGCCATCAAGGTAAAAAATGAGGGATGCTAACAAAAAAAATAGAAAGAAAACTTAGGTCTTGTGGCCGGTACAGAGTTACCCCTGAGAGGTAAGTAGTTCTCTTCAAGTATCCTTCTGGAACATGAAATATATTCTTTCTGCGGACGGATCATACTAAACTTTTGTACGACTTTAGGGCGATGTGCGCACTATCGGTACGTATTGTCTACCTTGGAAATTTCGATCCAAGCATTCGAGCAAACGGGTTGGTCTGGATCTTAGTTGATCGCCCATTTCGACTTGACAACACCATACTTTATTTTCTGTGAAAGGAGTGTCAGGTGGACTAATACAGATGTGTATATTTATGCCTATTGGTGGAGGGTTAGGAAATCCACTCGATGGTTTCGGTGAGTGATGATCTTCTGCAACATTGTCCCCCGTTCAACACCATCTTTTTCGTCGATAAAGCTGTCGAGCACTTGGAGGGGTGTGTGAACATAACCGCTCGTTCGTCAGCAAGTGGGGTGCATAGGCACAGACCACCCAGTCACCAAACTGTCGGGTCCCCGGCACACCCAAATCGGACGAAGTCCGTTTCGGATACTTCGATGACGTGAATGCGTTCATGGGGGTTTCCAAGTAATCCCGGGAGTGCAGAAGACTGTTCTATTCTCTCCGCATTCCATGCTGGCATATGCCTACGAGAAGTGATTCTGGCTAACTAAACGCCCTTCGTTTTTCTTACTGCAGATTCTCATGGTGAGTTTAACCGAGCCGTTCTCGCCCATTCTTTCGATATGGCGACAGCCTAGGAGAACGCTATCTCTATATTGTGGTGCTTGCTCTGGTCTTAATTGACGATGCTTGCATGGAACCCATTCTCCGGCCTATCTCGGAGTTGCTTGAGTCTCTGGAAATCAAATTTCAGAATACTAAGCCCGTTACTAACTATATATTATTATATAGTTGCAATAAAGTTTTCCCTTGTGACAAGTAAGTTTACCCCGGAGCCCTGAACTTCCCATGCGTGCAAATCCTCCCGGAGGCTATTACCGGGGATCTGGCCAGGACATCGCTAGCCATTAGAAGTGTCGATCCTTCGATTTCCCATTTAACCGAACTGTTTCGGTAAACAAATGCGGCACTCGGTAATGTTGCAGGCATTTCGCCATTGATTGGAGAATTTCCCCAAAAATGCCATCGACATGAGCGTGGGGGAAGTTCGCAAAAAACAAACCGATGATTTGTTGCGGCTGCCTTGTTTCTCGTTCTCATGCCGCTTGGAGATTTTCTATACCACATGGACAAAAAGAAGCTTCAAGCTGCAAGCCGCAGCTAATGCAGCTAACCTGTCAAGCAAACGCAACCGTTTAATTCTAGTCTTGTGGGTCAAACAATGGGCTAACGTGCTTTTTCTTCATCTTTAAAACTTAGATGCCATGATTCCTCTGTGGAGCCAAGACACCCGAGCGAACATGCGAACAGAATGGTAAGCAGGCATCTTTTCGTGTGGAGATTTTTTGGTTTTACGAAATCGCCTCGTGATGCGCATGGCGTGGAAGGAGGGAAAGTAGAGATGGAGAAACAACGTCCTTACCCGGCCGTTTGATGGAGAAAACTCGGCCCGCGGCATCTGTTCTTCCCTTTCAACCCGCAAGTTCGTGCAACCTGCAATCTTCCACCACCCGACAGCGCACCTGTTCGACCTTATTGCGGGTTTCGCGATCGGTTTTTATTACGTTTTCGCTTCATGTTTGCTTCATAGACATGATGCATCACGCGCGCAGACCCTAAATCTGAGACTAGCCCGTCCATGTAGCCGAGGCTAGTCATCTCAAGTTTTCGACCGCAGTGTGGGGAATGGGGTAATATATAGTACTTCTAAATTGCTAACAATATTGATCGAGACCCTTTTAGATTTGCGGAGCCTGTTCTCGCGAGCAGAATTATCGTCCAGAAGATTGTGCTTTCTGCCGACACTCCTTTGTTTCGAAAAACTCAGGATTCTGGGAAGGCGGGAAAGGTTAGTTCGCTGTTGTTATTCACCTTTTTTGCAAAACCAAATCATTATAGTGTCTGCAACTCTTTCAAAATACCGAATCTCCTACTGTTCAGCCGAAAGATTTGTCCACACTAGTTGACACGATATCTGGCCGTTTCTCTTGTCGTTTTCGTGGTGCAGGAGGGATTTTCTTACTCTTCGAAGATATCTCATCCATGCACTTAGAAACACATCCTGTTCCGATTCGAGGGGATAATGTGACTTTTGCAGGGAAGTTTTCAACTAACGACTATTTGGGTAATTCTTTTTGAAATAATATAGGAACGAGGGATAAAACGAAGATGAGTAGGAAGGACCCCAGGAAGTACAAACGGCCGCGTGCTTGATCAGAACGACGATCGAAAGGCCTCCACAACGGTGTTTTGTCGACCTGAATTTCCGTATATCTGGGTAGAAGTGGAAGCGGTATTTGTTGTGGCGGATAAGGGGGGTGGATGCTCATGCTCTGGTTGGAAATCTAAGGTAGAGGCCAAGCACGAGATCTGAAGGGAGTTTTAATCTAAACGACGGCTGCGGAACGACACGCAGGAATTCCCCGCGACCCTCTCGCAGCTGTCAAAAACGCCAATAATAATAAAAACAAGATCGACGGGATCCCGGTGGTTGAAACGAGGTTCTGACCAAACCTGGCCGGTGCGGGCGGGGGAGGAGAGGCAAATAGAGAAAACGGGTTCGGAATGTTATCGGAGTTTCGGGGTGGGAGAAGGCTTTGCGCCAATGCATTGTCCTATTCTTAGGGCTTCATTTATTGTTTGTGCATACCAAGACAACATGGAGCCCTTTTTGTTTTTAATATGGAATTGATGGGTTCGCTAGGCTGTCCCTTGATCTTCGAGAAGGCGGAGCTGAAAGATGCTAAAATGCTCGCGTGAATACCATCCCTGTGCGGTGTATTTCCTTTTTCGCTTCTGCTCTGTTGTGTTATCGATCAATGTCGAGTGAAGGGATGGCGAGATATATTACCCGGGAGAACAGACCGCCACCGTCACATGGGATGCTGTGGTTGGTCAGCTCTGCGTTTTCCTTTCTGCAAAGAAGTGGAAAAGAATTAAATAAAAAATAGCTCTTCGATCACAGCATATGCATAGTATCGAGCATAAAGAAAGAGGATTTTGGGCCCTTGTCCATGTTAAGACGTCAGATGATGATATTAAAACAAACCAAAACGGTTGGCTTTTTCGAATTCTTTCGTCTAAAAGTCGTCTTTAGGGTTTCGATTTATGCAGCGGGGTAGAGTAAGTTGCGCATGATGCATCAATTGGATCTGAGAAAAGGCTGCACATCTGGAGATTCGTTGTGGGGTAGACCCTTGTGATCCATATCGATCGAATATACGGGTGATGTTTTTTATGTATAATCTACGTCGATATTATGGTGTCCTTAAGGACACAATTTACGTCGGGTGGCTGGCAACTTCTTTTGTTGTGTGCTTTTTTGGGGGTTCGGAGTCTTGAGGTGGGTGGAATTTAGCCAGAATTGGCGATATACGAAGAATTGATATTAAATGCACGACGCCTTTTCTTATCACATAATCCACATGTTGCAGTTTGACGCAAAGTAACGGTTTGGCGGAACGGAAGAAGGGAGCAGTTCGGGTTTGCAATTTGGACACCTGACAACCAGCTCCTGTCATGATTCTAATACGAAAAAAAAGCCCTTCCTGCGATCTTGGGACCAATATACATGAAAAATCTGATACGGAAAGGACCCGTGCAAGTCTATAGAACCCTGGAATTCGTGCTCACTGGAATAGCTTTCCGTCCACCTTCTCCGCAATTTCTAGGAAAGCCTTCGCGGTTTCCCCGGACGGATCCTTGATCACAGATGGACGACCAGCATCTGCGTCCTGGCAAATTGATGGGTGTAAGGGTATGTTGCCGAGTAGCTCGATCCCTCGTTTCTGACACTCGCGTCGAACACCGTCGTGCCCGAAGATGTGAGTTGTGTGCGAGCAGTTAGGGCAAGTGAATATGCTCATGTTTTGGACCATCCCGAGGATCTGACGGGTGAGACGTTAGGACTAGCCTCTTGGGGGGTTACGGGGAATGAACAGGATGCGTGTGGGGGCCGTACCGGTGTCTTAACCTTGGAAAACATGTCTATTCCTTTGACGGCGTCTATAAGGGCAATATCCTGCGGCGTAGAAATTATGACAGCGCCTATTTAACGCGTGTGATTAGTAAACGCAAACCACGAGTTTTGCGTAAAAACTTTGAAACCGCTTACCGCCTAATTCTACCTGTTGTGTGATTGTGAGTTGGGTATCGCCAGTTCCTGGTGGCAAATCAAGGACCAGAACGTCCAGTTCGCCCCAGTCTACTTCGTGTAGAAGCTGCTGTAGTGCTTTCATAACCATAAGCCCACGCCATACTACCGCATTCTCTGGGTTAACTAAATAGCCCATTGACATCGACTTGATGCCATAATTTGATAATGGTATAAGCTGATTTTCTATACACCTTGTTAATCATAGAAGAGTATTTCTTTCAAGGAGAGTATTTACTTTCGCTTAATCTTGGTTCCCCGGAGAGATTGAGAAGCTTGGGTATTGAAGGCCCAAATATATCTGTATCAAGAATACCTGTCCGACGCCCGAGGGTTGAAAGTCCAAGTGCGAGATTGACTGATCGAAGACACCACCCGTTAATATTATATCTATGATGAATATGGACACGAATAGGAGCTTATACCTGCAACAGTAGATTTTCCTACTCCGCCTTTTGCAGAGGATACCGCTATCACTTTATTTACATTTTTGATCTTTTGCTTCTGTGGCAATCCCCGTTGCATCCGAGGAAGCGTCGGTGGAGCTCCGGACCGAGGGAGACCCTTACAAACTCTTAGTAAACCCGATATTTTATTGTTCTAATGGACGATAGGATGACGCACTAGTGGATTTTCATGCCATAGGTGCCTCGCAGTATGAAACAACCGTTTGTACATACTGAACTGACGTAGTAACGTGAAGTGTCGAGAGGGTCATGTGAGCACTCGGGTTGTGTTGTGTGGGATGTTCGAATTTGACAAGCTTTTATTTTCGGCCGACAATAATTTCGACTTCAAAATTTTGTAAGTATTTTCTTTCAAGACTTTTGTCTAACGCGACAATAACCCGCAACTTACACAACCTTACCCACCACACCAGTCAGGATGCCGTCGCGGTCGCTACCCCTCGGTGAGCAAATTGCCCAGTTATCGAACCCGGCACCACAAGGTATAGTTCTTTCGTAGGATATATTGAGCCCTACCTCAGGAATCGCACACTAACTAGCACTCTCTCAGAATTCGACCCCGAGTCCGAGCGAGATCCTTATGCTTCTGATGGCGACAGTGTATCAAACGATGGCAGCGATCTAGACGAGAATGCTGGCCGTGAGCACTATGTCGAGGTCGGGAAGAGCAAGCTTCGACAAAACCAGGATATTCACCTTCATCCGAAGTACAATGGAGCGACGATACGCCGTGATCATTTGTACGACGATGAAGGCGGAGATGACGACAACGAGGAAGACGAGGGCGACAACGAGGATGAGAATGGTGAATTTGAAGAGGGCGAAGAGGATGGTTCAGAGGATGGTGGTGTTAGGTTGTCGCTATCGCCGGTGGGAAGTCGTGAAAACGGTACCAAGTCAGAGAATGCAAAGAGAGCGAGCTTGGGGGAGAGCGACGAGGACTTGGAGGATGTTGATGATATGAGGTCTGATGAGGATATGGAGGATGAAGATGAGGATATGTGCGAAGGTGAGGACGAGGACGGGGACGAGAATGAGGACATGGATGATGAAACGACCGATAGGTCACGAAGGGATGAACTTCGAAGCTTGATGGCTAAGGAACAAAAGAATGTGGTGACCAACCTATTGCAAGCTACCAAAGCCGATGCAGAGAAAGGACTGGCAGTGAGAAGCCAAAGAGTGAGTTTATACCACTAGAAATATATATAGTGGAGTTGAGTTAACTTTTCTACTTAGGCCTTTTTTGATGAATGCCTTAAATCGAGGATGCAAATCAAGAATGCCCTTATATCCGTCAACTCATTACCAGAAGAGCCACTCGATTCATCTGACGATACTGTTCGTGCTGCCGAGGACGCTGCGATCGCATTGTGGAATACGATATCCCAGTTACGACACAATCTTGTCAAATCTTGTGAAGGTTCCGAAGGGAAGAAGTCATCTGCAAAGCGAAAACACGAGGATATTTCGAAAGACGCCAGCGTGGATGATATATGGAAGAAAATGAAGAAAATGGAAGCCGGTAGTGCCGTATATCGAAGCTCGACGCTGGAGAAATGGTCTTCAAGAGTACAATCCACCTCGAATATCGTGCCATCATTGAAGAAACTCAACCAGTTCGCCGTAGTGCAGACCGTGTTATCGCAATTGCGGGAGCATCTCACGGATGTATCTAGCGAGGTAGCTAAGAGTCGAGTTCCGCAAGAATCGGCGCCCTTACAAAAGGCCAAGAAGATCGACGAAGATGCGAATGTTTATGATGATACGGACTTCTATAAACGACTTCTGCTGGTCCTACTTGAACAAAGAGGAAACAGTGCTACGAATGGAGGAGTTGTCCAACTGGCACCAGCTGATCTCCAGGAACTGAAAATAAAGAAAAAGAGAAGCAATGTGGACACCAAAGCATCAAAGGGGAGAAAGTTGAGATATCATGTCCACGAGAAGATTCAGAACTTCATGATGCCAGACGATTCGTTGGAATGGCACGAACAACAGATAGAGTAAGTTGTTAAGTTTCTTATTACCACTTCGGCGCTAACTGTTATTAGTGAATTCTTTTCGAGTTTGATGGGTCAGAAGCGCAGGATGCTAGATGAACATTCCTCGGATGGAGATGACGAGATGGTGCCTGTAGCACAGCTTTTTAGGAAAGCCGTAGTCTCGTAGTATAGAATACTGTAATATGTCATGATACCATAGCTATTAATAGTGTACGAATAGGAATTAGATATTGAAGAAGATTTATAACTCGCTATTGATGGCAGTATTGACTATGCCGCCAGCAAGGGTTTAAATGCGTATGTAAGCCTTTTGGCAGTTTATTAAACGCGTTGACTGATCCGAGTTGTGCGTATATAAAATTCTGAACTTTGACACAACTTCGCGCCGACACCTCAGTTTTGATATCTCCGAAATGCATGCTAGAAACAGGATCATATGGTCCGTTCGAAGAGCGTTACGACACGCCAGTTCTCCCATATGTCTGAAACCGAATAGAGAACGTTCATTGGCAATTGGACGGTCATACGCAACAGAAGCAGCCCACCAAAATTATTACAAACTTACGATTGGACAGCCGACCCCAGAGACCCACCCGCATTTACTAAAGGCCGGTGAATGTGAGTGTCTACACCTGTTGAAACACCCGGTATCAATGTATCTCAGTAAATTTTTAGTGACAACTAGACTAACTGTTTGATTCAGTAACAAGGGGTATACAAAATAGCGAATATATCGACAGAAGAAAAAGGCTTGCAAAACTGTTACCCGACCGTGGCGTCGCTGTATTCCGGGCTGCCTCTTTGAAATATCGGTCTGGACCAGTTTTTTATGAGTTTCACCAGGATCCGGATTTCTTCTATCTAACAGGTTGGTGGAATATATATATGCTAGTCATTTAATGCATCATACTGATTGGTGGTTTCGTACATTTAGGGTTCCTGGAACCAGACGCTGTAGGCGTTGTAGGTACTTTTCAATGGCTATTGAATCCTCATACCATAGTGTTTACTAACATGTATTATAGAGAAAACAGGCCCAGATGGAGAGCACCTATTTCACTTATTTGTGAGACCAAAGGATGAACACTCGGAAGCTTGGGAGGGTCCGAGGTCTGGCATCGAAGGAGCGTATGAGGTCTTCGGGGCTGATAATGTAGGTGGCAGCTCTGAATTCTCAAGTTCTGGGTTAATGGGATCTAGCGACTAAGATGTATTGACAGGCAGGAGATTTCGATCATTTCGATAAAAATCTTGAGGGGATTGTGAACCGTGCAGGCACGGTGTTCACGGATATGCCCAAACCTGGTACTCACAAGCACTCGCTCTCTGGAATGCTCGGTAAAATCAAAGGCGAATCGAAGCTATTTGAGAACACCAAACCGTTGAAACCCAGGATGCATGCTCTACGCTGCTATAAGAGCTTCGCGGAAATATCAAATATGCGAAATGCTGGTAGGATATCTGGCAGAGCATTCAATGAGACGATGGAAAAAAGATGGAAGACCGAAGCGGATCTTTGGGCATTTTTGGAGTATCAATTCCGAATGGGAGGGTGCGAGAAATCTGCATATGTTCCTGTGGTGGGAGGAGGAGACAATGCTTTGAAAATTCACTACACTAAGAATGATAAGGTTCTTAAGAGTGGAGATCTGGTGCTGGTAGATGCTGGTGGGGTGTGTATGCGTATTCATTTCAATGCCTACGATCTTGCTAACTTTTAAATACAGTCATATGGAGGTTACGTCACGGATATAACTAGGACGTGGCCCGTAAATGGCAAGTTCTCAGACTCCCAGCGCGATCTTTACGAGCTTGTCCTCGGTGTACAAAGAAAATGCGTCGGCCTTTGCAGGCAAGATGCGAATATATCATTGGATGGGCTTCACAGGATTGCCGAGGAGGAGCTTTTGGCTGGATTGCGGTCTCTGGGATTCGATATTAATAGTAGAGTAAGCTGCCCCATGGGTTGAACAAGTTGGGAGAACTTGCTAACTCTGTGTAGGATCTCAGAAGGACTCTATTTCCTCACCACCTCGGCCACTATGTTGGAATTGACGTTCACGACTGCAATTCCTATGGAAGAACGAGCCATTTGAAGGTTGGGCAGTGCATCACAATTGAGCCGTAAGGTTTCCCTCTGTGCCCGAATTTTGTTGGAGAATCTGGGGCCCTAATGTTATAACTACAAAACTCAGAGGTATTTATGTTCCGAGGGACAATAAATATCCTTTGGCGTTTCAGGGTATAGGGATCAGGATCGAGGACAGTGTTTGTGTAGACGATACGAATCCAATTGTACTATCCGCAAATGCAGCAAAAGAGGTAAGTTGAGATTGAGATAAACTTGTGTCTGCTTGAGAGGTAAATAATATGCCGTTAACATAAAAAAAAATTGAATTTAGGTTGCAGATATTGAGGCTCTTGCTGCTGAAGAATAATACCAACAACTGTTTTCCCTGAATATATGCATCAAAACGCCGCCAAATTAGCAATTTTGGAAGAGCAGTCTAATTTGTCTTGTTTTGGACCAAATGTGCAATGAGCGGCCACGGTTAAAGGCAGCTTTGTCAGCCTTGAGGTTGAACCGCCTTGTTACTCATCCATTCTTTGAGTCAAACAAACTAGCCGTGTGTACCCATGGTTGCACAATGTGTATATAACAGCCAATGTAAAGCCTGAGGGGCATGTTATGCTCTGGATATTTACTGAACGTGTCAAGTAAAGCAATAATGTTGTACTGATTGCCACAGAAAGACAGAATCCTTTCGGTTGTAACAAAAACTTCCCTCATAACAACCTTTCGCACTTACCCAACTGCGCCATCGTTAAAAACCCTCCGCCTTCACCACTCGACTAATTTAAAAACTCCTGATCGCATGAACATCTCGGTTCACCCCGCATCAATCACACAGAACTCTATTATCTACGGCGTTATGATTACTTCCGTAAAACAGCGAAGGAATGAGTACAAGCCAATCTCCAAGCGACCTTATGGGTCTGCTCATAGTATGTGATCTCTGCTCTCCATAGTCATGCTCTAAGAACTCACCCCGCCAACAACCAACCTTCAGAGCGAATACTGCCCCCCACTCGACAGCTCTATAGTCCTGGCAATCTTACATGATTTCGATTCGATCGATGACGCTCGCGCCACCCTCGATGTCCTTAAAGCCGAAACAATCGTTGACGAAGCCGACGGGGCTGATATCTCGGACTGGAAGCCCAGCGTCTTTTCCGATGAGGAAACCAGCACCACCCTCACCAGTGCCAGCAAAAGCGAGAAAAGCGACAGGGAAAATTCAGGCGATGATCCAATTTATCCATTGATTGTGATGTTCCCGTTGACATCAAAATTCACCCTTAAGCATACGCTCCAAACATATGGAGGTGATGTGGATCGAGCTATCGAAGAATTGCTTAATCTGGCATTTATAGAGGAAGAAGGAGAAGGAGTCAAAGGTATTGACGGGTTTTCCGAAAATGCAATTCTGCAGCCCAAGCGCAAGGGAAAGAGAAAGAGCAAGAACTTCTCTCAGGTCGGGAGCATTTGGGAGGAACTTGATGCCGCAGCTGGTAACAGCGCCACACCCTCGAAATGGAACCATATGCAATCTGAAATTTCGTACTTGTCGACAAAATTAAACGTTCCAATGCCGATCGTTACATCAACATACCATAAGCATGGAGGCCTCTCTGCTACCCTAATTGCATTGATTGAGACCTTTGGTGAAGGCGAAAAGATACCAGAGGATGCCTCGCACCTTGAAACAATCAGCTCTATTGCGGCTAAATACCCGAGGCTGATGCAATCCCACGTTGTTGGGCTTGTGAAGATGTGCAAGGACGATATTGCTAGTGCTTTTAAGTTTGCAGAATTGCTCAATCGAAGACAATTGCATAAGATCAACGTATCTCCGAATGGCCCAACCTCAGGGTCTATCACCTCACCAACAAGACCCAAGCCGAATGCATGGACTGTCGTAGGGAGCCCCAAGAAGTCACCGGCGTTACCTACATATCCTACGAGTCCTGCATCGCCGAAGATGTCATACAGAACGGCTGCATTGGTTGCCAAGGAACATGCCGAAGCTCGAAACGACGCCTTCAACAAGGCCTCCGCTGCCTACCGTCGCTCCAAGAGCGACCATCTTATGGGCGCTGTGGCAACCTACTACGCTGAAGAAGGCAAAGCTCATGGCGGTCGGCTGAAAACATACAGCGATTTGGCCGCCGAAGCTCTTGTTAGTGAAAACTCAAGCGAGTATAAACTAGACCTACACGGTGCAACAGTCCAACAAGCCCTTAAGATTACGAACGAGCGGGTTACGGCTTGGTGGGTGAAGACGACTAGCACCGATGATAAAGCTATTATTCCTTTCAATGTCATCACAGGCATTGGCACTCATAGTAAAGGTGGACAATCCAGGATCGGCCCCGCCGTGTCTAGGATGTTGATGAAAGGGAACTGGAAAATAGAGATTCGGGCAGGAAACATCACAGTTCTGGGTGTTCAGAAAAAAGCTGCCAAGAAATGATGCCCTTACGCCATATTTTATTAATATACTGAGTGCAATTCAAGTGCTGTTTGTTTTAGACGTTTTTTTATTCCATTTTTTATGTTCAATTAGTGTACATACATATTTTCCATGGAGCATATGTGCATATAGCGAGCTAATTATTCTGAATGACGATCGTGTACGGTCTCTTCTGCTTTATCAATACTATTCCTCTTCCTATCGATTGACCTTCCATGTCATGGCGGTTCAAAACTCTGGAGTGGTCTCATCATTCACGAAACGAATACGATCACTGGATGCTCTCAACCATGTCATAGCGTCCAGTCGCTTCCTCCCTTCAATTGTGACATATTCCGTACACACCCACTCATTTTCATTTATTCGTAGAGCCAAGCTCCCTGGTTTCGATTTCCCTGCTGATATTGACATAGCATGCGGAATATGGACCCACTGCTGCTTTGGTTTTGCGTATTTTAGGAATGTTTCGTACTGCTCGGGTGTAGGCATACGAAATGGACCCAGTATAGCTCGCTTTGTTCCCTTTGATGGAAAGATTCCATCAATAGGTTTCCTGGCATGTTTTTCTCTGTAGGTGTAAAGATCGCCGAAGACGAGGCCACGGCGAAATACGTCTATTGCCTTCATTTTGCCCCATCCTATCTTCGACATCTCTTTTGTTAGTCTTGGGGCGTGCTTTCGTTTTTCGCCAGTTTCAACGGGAGGTAGAGTCTCTTGTATTTCTGGGTCGTAGAGCTCCTTTTGTATGACTCTGGATAGGAGGTTTGCGCCGATTTCACCGAGTTCGTATTCTAGAATGCTGTATGGCGAGTCCGGGTGCTCCATCGGTGCTGGGAACTTTGTCTCTTCGACCTCGATCCTGTGAGGCTCGCTTTTGGCCAGTAACTTTCCGCTGTCAAACTTTTCGGGGTGCAGTGTTTGGACGACGACTCCGATGGTCTTATCACCGTTCAAGAGGGCATGGTGGATTGGCGAAGCTCCCCAGTATCTATTTTAATGGTTAGTTATAAACGAAGATATTAGTAGCTTACATACAAGCTACACTTCTCAGACGGGAAAATCCGCACTTTGGTAAGAAAGATGGATGGACATTGAGTCCTCCATATGTGGCCTCGTGGATCAATCTGCCGGGAATGAAGCAGCCAAAAGATACTGCAATGATCAAATCGATCGGTCCCGGAAACTTTATAAACAAAATTTAGTCCAACGAAACAACCAAATGGCTCCCTCAACCCGTCTAATTAAATTCGATCATTTCAGTGAGGCTCTTACCTCCCAATTTTCGATAATTGCCTTGTCGACGATATGGGTCGGCAGCGAATGGTCAATGGCGAAATCTACAACGGGATCTATTAACGCGATGTTATGTCAGCACATTATTACAACGTAGGAACTTCTGAGCTAAAATTAATGCGGCGTACTTACTCGGTCTCTGGTCTCTCAGTCCTCTTCCACGTGGCGGTTCATCCTTAACTAGCACATCGATGGATTCAATTGTATCACTACCGTTTTCTTTAAGTTTGTGGATAGCCTCCAGCGAGTGAAGGCTGAATTGGTCAGAGCCGCAGAAGAGAACCTTCAATCGCTTATCGAGGGGGCTACTGGCATGAAAGCTCCGGGAAAGTGCTGGACGCGACCTTAAGTATGGTCGAAGGAGTAGCCGATGTATAGGCGGTACCATATTGTAAGATGGAGTGTGTGTTGATTGATGTTGGAAATCAAATCTTCACAAGTGGCGTTTAATTTGGACCCGTTCGAACCTTGTTTCACAGACTTCTGCAAGAGAGTCTGTGATTATGCAAAGACATATCGATAGACGTTGAAATTCTGGCACAGTTTGGTGATCACGAAATTTATTTTTAGTGATTGTAAAACTCGACTTTGCATAACCCAGGGTATCTTGATATAATTCTCGCTATATCATCCATTATCATACAAACTCATGCTCATAACTCCAGCAATAAACCAATGAAGCGTAAACACCGTAGCTATTTAGGTGTGACAAGAAACACAAACTTGCGCTAAAACTTTTCATGAATCGGAGTCCGATTCATACCTGACCAAACCCAAGTTAAGCTTTTTCGCTTCCCCTTCCAGTTCAGAATCGGGTCGGCCATGCTCTGGTTCGTTGGTATCGCCCTGGCCGTGAGACTGAACATCGTCTGGTTCCGAAGTTGTAACTTCTTGATGTTTTGGCCGTTTCCGTTTGAGCCACACTCCGACTTCTGTCCCTTCCTGGTCCCTTTTAGACGGATCGAAGGTATCCTGGAGAAAAGGATCGAGCTTTTGCCTTGTCGACCTCCTCAGGTCTTTCTGCAAACGTTCTTTACTCTGTTGCATCGCGATATCCCTTTTTAACAGCGGCTTCCCACCTTTCCCTGTGATCTTTGTTATAACTTTCTCGGACCCAGCAAAGAGCGGCCGTGAATGTGCCTCGTCTACTGCTTTTTGGTATTGACCATCCGAGAAATCCACCATCTTTGCCAGACGAATATCCTCGTTCGTTTCTGGCAGAATAGTTATCGCAAGACTGTGCTTATCTCTCAGCGCTTCCGATTCCGCCTCGATTTTTTCCCTCACTTTCTTCTCCTGTCGGAATATCTTTCTGACTTTTTGTGAGTGTGTATAAGGATCATCCCACATCCGATCCGAAAGTTGGTATAGTTCGTCCAATCGCTTTGCTCGCTGCGATTTTTCGACTTTATCCGTAGTTGTTTGTTCAAGCTTTGCGAATGGATTTTCGAGTCTCTCTATCTCCTCCGGGTCTTTGATCCGTATAACCCCTTCTCTATCCGGATCTGCCTCGCTCTGCCTCTTGCCTCCTTCGACGACCTTATAGGTTGTATTTTTCGGATCTGTATGAATCTCAATCCAGCCATTGCAAACGGTATGTTTCACCCGGAAGGAGAATATCGGCGTCGTGTAGTAATTTCCAATCTTCTTCTTTTCCGCATTGAAGCGGACGCCTTGCGCGATATGGTTGTTGCAGTGTTCGCACCAGATGTTGAACGGTGTTTCGAAACGGACAGTGAGGACTCCTTGTGAGAGCTTCGATGCGCGGTTACCGAGGGCGTGTGATTTCCCGGCCTGTTTGTTCCAGTCTGTTTTCGAGGGGTCCCAGTCCGGCGGGATGTATCTGTGATGATAGAAGGTATGTTGGAATCAGAATTTGAGTCTTTGAGTCGGAGCGATGGGGAAACACTTGGGGGACGAAGGATGGTCAAAAACCGACCATGATGATGATGCTGTACCTGCCCATGTTGAAGCCCTGCATGGTGGCGGTTAGTAGTGCTAGGCAGCCTAGCTATCGATAGAGTTCTGGAGAGGGTGTCCGCAAGGTTGTCTTGATGATTCTTGGTGTCGCTATGATTGCCGCAAAGAAGGTTTAAGTGGATGAGTCTAGTTCGCGCGGCAAGTTGGGGCTGACAGCGAATATTACGCAACACACAAGAGTAGAATTAGTTATAAAGAGCTGCAGGTCGCCCGCCATTTGGGCTGTAATTAATATGATTTAAGCTCTATACCTATACTGCTAAACTACGAGACATACACAAATCTCCATCTATTTCGAACCTTTCTTTGCAAATCAAAAGTTAGGTAATAGGCTGATACTCCAAAAAATGTCGTTTGACTACACTGAATGGACTGGTGGGCACATCACCTCTGTCTACAACGAAAACCATGTCGCGAAACGAGCCAAAATCGCAGATTTCGCCTATAATGGCAGATTCGACAAAGCTATTGATCTTCTTGAAGCTGACCAGATGCCAAATAGCTACCGCCTCAGAAGTTTGTACAAGCTATTACCTACTTTTATCAGTATCGTTGACATATCTGATGAAAGCCTCGTATATATGTGTGTAGCTGCCGACGAGTATGAAACGAAACCGCCCACCGGTTGGACCACGCTCCACCAAGCTGCTGCTTTACCTTCTGGAAATATTTCACATATCGAAAGGCTCCTTGCTCTGGGAGCATCTCGTAACTTGCGGACATTAAATACAAATGAAACCGCTTACGATCTTGCAAAGCGCCATGGCAAATCGAGGGAGATTCTGGCGGCGCTGAAGCCAGAATATTGCCAGAATATTGACGAAGAAACAATCAAGAACTTGCAGAGAGGATTGGATGAGGTCGTGATTAGCCGGGTAGAGAGGCTGGTAAGTTCTGGTCATCTTAGTACCAGTCGTTAAGTTAGAGGAGGTTTTGTTCATAATTACTAATTATATTCGTATACAGGTCAATGAAAGTAAATTCCGGATTCCACCTGTTGAGTATTTGCTCGAACTACCAACACTGCGTATTTGGTGCCCGATTCCCGGATTCTACGGGGTAAGTTATTCTACAAACTTGGTTACGAGAAAGTTTTATTATGGAACCTAATTCGAGGCCACGAGTAGGGGTTTCACATTAAGTTGCTGCCCGATAACAGCCTCGAGACGGAGAGCTTCTGTCGTGTGGCCGGAGGTTCTGGCCAGACTCACGTCATAAACCCCGATGGAACTTGGAAGATTACTGTGGATGGGAAGTATTAGTGCATGGTTACCTATTTAATGAAAGAGTCCACCGAAAGGAAACTGTGCCTATGTTAAATTAGGAAGCTGAGTTCCTGAAAATTTGTATTTACAAGCAGAATAGCAATCCAGGGACCATCCCTAAACCCAGTTATCAACGCCACCAGCTAATGAAGGAACAGAAAAAGACGAATAGCTGGCCTTGCAAGCAGCTGTCATCCAAAGTATCATCGAGATTGCAGTTCAGGACTTATTTTTCCTTCTTAGGACGCTTTGATGATCTCGAAGCATCGCTTAGAACGCTTGCACTCCGTTTAGTTCGATCCCCTCCCATAGCCTCCTGTGCTTTGAAAACTTTGGTCTCTTGCTCGACCTTCTCCAGCTGTTTCCTAATGTCCATCAATGCGGCTATTTCCTTAGCCAGCTGTTCGTATTTTGCACATGTCCTAGACGTTGGCATTGTTAATATTTGAGGAATGTTAAGTTCGGCCATGATGGCAGGGCTCTTGTTGAGAAATGAGTTGGCCTTTGGTAGGTTCATCTTCATCGTTCTGAAAAAGACGCCTGGTTGTAGCTTATCGTGATGCGATAGGTTATATTGTGCTTCCTCGGCTTTTGTGAGTTGTTTGATGTTGCTCTTGTTCTTGTCTTTGAGTGGTGTGGCGGCCGATGCGCTCGCCGTCGAATCGTTTCTCTGGTGAGCGTGAGCCCGCACTGGTTCTGCGATACTGCCCTGCCGAGACACGGTCGGGCTAACGGCTGTGGCAGGAACCGCTGCCTTGGAATCCTCCTTCTCGGCTGGCTGTCCAGATGCTGCGGCGATAGACTTTCGTTTTTTGTTTCGGTCAGACGTCAAGATATTCTGAGCTAGCGTTGATAGGCCTTGGGAGCCTTGGTATGCTGCTATAGAACCCGTGGATTGTGGATAATCTAGCCGGTTGAATAGTTCTTCTCTCTCTTCGAGCAGTTGTAAATGGCTGTCGTGTATTCTCCTTAGTTCGGCGATAAGATGTTGTTCGTGCTCAACTTCGGCGGGTGTACGATATAACTGCATGTGGACTATCCTCTTCCTCTCCACCTCCTGCTCTTTATTATAATGCATAGCATTATAGAGCACTCCTTCCTCAGCTGACATCATGGTGACTGGCGTTCTCATCTCCATAACATTCCTGCAAACCGAGTAATATCTTGCCTTCAAATCCTCCATCGTTCTATCCTTCCCTTCAAACTCGTATCGATCAGCAATTACGACCCATCTAAGATCATAATCTTGGATTAGTTTGAATAAGTAGTCCGTCTCTTGCCGTGACCAGTCATCATCCTTTAAGACAGCATCGTACTCCGCGTCCGAGTATGCCAGCACGGTGACTTTGATATTGAATCTTGAGAACTGATAGTCCAACTGGACGTTATCACTCTCTTCTCCTTCCGTAGTTTGGCCTGGGGTCTGTCTAACCCAGTGGCTCAACTTCAAATCATCCTGCCGCGCCGGATTCTGAAATTTCTGTTCCTTCCATGCAGCAACGGTCCCTAGAAACTTTGGCTTGTCCTTGAAGCGGTGTTCTACAACAGCTACTGGCGGAGCGTTTTCTCCCAGGAGCGCGTACAATTCTCGGGTTATACCGTCCGGACGCTTTTCGACGGTTCGTTGCTTCTTGAGTGGTGGTTGGCGTGGTTCGATTGCTGTAGCGTCGATGCCAAGGACATCACGCACGTCCGACACGGCTCCGCTCATCTTATCGTGTTGGATTCGTCTTAGATATTGAACTGAGTGATGTTGCGATCGTTTTTCGACTGTTGGTGATGGGGTGTCGGTGGGGCGTAAAGTCGGTAAAGTGTCAGCGATGAGAGTTGTTTGAAAGTTTGAAGGTCAGTTTCCTTGCCGGCCTAAAATCATTAAAGTCTTGGCGTTAAAGCTCCCAGGAAAATTTCCTACTCAAGCAGTTCACAATCCGCAAGAACTTGAACTCCGACTTCAACCTATTCGATAGACTACTACTCAATCAACCTAACCGCATTTACCACTCTCAGCAAGATGGGTCGCGAACTACAGAAGAAGAAGAATCGCTCGTCAGTTAATAAGGTCACACGTCGGAAACAGAACATTCGAAAGCGACCGAATGTCACTGGCAACAAGCTCGTCGCCGAAAAGTGGGATAAATCACAGACATTGTCGCAAAAGTAGGATATTCATTCTCGCAACTTTGGACGCCAGCTAGCCGACTAAATCTTACGTTATCGAACTCTAGTTATGCTCGACTCGGACTTACCCATCGTTTGAAAGGTGCTACAGGTGGCAAAGAGCGGAATTCTTCTCAAGCCGATACCAGCAGACCTCTCTCCAACAGCCTAGGAACCCAAGAGGCACGAATAATACGAGACGGCGATGGCTCGATAATAAAAATCGAGTATTCGAAAGACCTACTGTATGAAACTCTCGGTGGGGATGACGATGAGGAGGGGGAGGAAGAAACGTCCATTTTAGAAACAGAAACAGATCTCGTTAGAGCGTTGAAGGAGCGAGCGACTATGGTTGTAAAGAGAGAGAGAGAACAAAGCGACCGCGAGAAAGATTGGGTACAGAGACTTGTCGAAAAACACGGCGACGACTATCAGGCAATGTTCTGGGACAAGCAATTGAACGTAATGCAGCAAAGTGTCGGCGATCTCAAACGGCGGATCAAGAAGTGGAAATCAAGCCAAAAGTCCGCCTAGTTGGATAATTCTGGTTTCAGAGACTGTGATGAGGTTTATTGTAAGATAACTTGGGATTGCAATATGGCGTTTGGGGGGTTTGATTGGGAAATGACCCATCTGTAAATTGGGGTTCTTTCGCATTTGGTGAAGTAAGCTTAGAGACAGGACCGATGCTCGTCTTGTGTGCTATCAGGTTTAAAAGTTGGTTTACAATATGGTTCAAAAGACACACGATTAGAATTGTGTATTCTATTTGTTTAGTTCAAATCTGATATTAGTCTATCTAGGGCATCTAATATAACAAGCGTCTGATAGCCAGACTAATTCGCTCCATGATATTTATTCTGGCATAGTCATGGTCAGTTTCCCGACCCAAGTAGAATCCTCCAATATCTCCCATGAATTGCCGCATTCTATCGATGCTATTTTACCTTTGAACTTCTGCACAAAAGTCTCTATAATCATTTCCACCAATTTTCTTACCATAATTCCATTTTCACCTCCCCAGGCGGAGGCATTGACGCCATAAGTTCCCCACCAGACCCACTCCTCGCAGATAGAAACATGTAGTACGAGTGGCCTTTTGGATTCTTCGGTCTCAGTTTTCCCGTTCATGTCTGGAAATTTATACCCAAATAATTTTTCATCCAGAATTGGCGAGCTTGAAATATCTAGGTCCTCGATAACATCGTTTTTCGTCCAATGACAAGAATATCTCGGCGAGTCTCCAATATTTACCGGAATTGTGAATGAAATGTAGCTGAGGAGCATATGCAGACCTCATGCTGAGCCTCCTCAAGAGAGTCCGAACTTCCGAATGGGATTGCCCGTAAGTACCCTTCTCGTATAAATCGGTCTTCGGTGACATTAATGTGCTCCTAGAGCTTACAGACCCTGCTGGTTACAGCCCTAGGATATGGGTCTATGAGAAATAGAATATCTGACTGTATCTCTACGGGAAGAGAGGATATAGTCGCCATTATGTTCTGAATGGTTTATGTCCAAATGTTGTCTTTTGTTGAAGAAGGGTTTCCGACGAGGGGATGTAGAGCAGCACTCGAATTTTCGAGAGGGATTGCGGTTGAATTTGCAGTTGTAAGATGATGATTCTTTTTCGGATCGGTGAATATAAATATGGATCTTATTGTGTGTTTGTGTGTGTGTCCATCGATATCGTAGGTGTGTATTAAGCTAGTCTCGAATCTAGAACTAAGTAACAGACCTAGTCTGGATCCATGGAGGAGAAACGATGTTCGAATTAGAATTAGATATTTCATTATTGAATTAAATCACAATTCAATTAGCTCCAGGGCAATATTATGATACTACAGGTGGCTATTTATCTAGATATAGAGTCAGGCCTATTCAGATCGAGAATACGAGACTATGTTCAAAGCATAGGCATATTAGTACATCTACGTAATCTGCCGGCCGGGTGAGGCTGGAAGAGTCTGAGTAATCGAGCTGATTTATATCTATGAAGAACGTGGCAGCAGTGAGAATCCTACCATACTGCATAGCTATATAGGTAGGCAGTCTCGACAAAATAGGATTGATTTTGCTGGACTCATGTTCGGAACACACCTTAAGCTTCCGTACGAACAAGCCACACTGTAAACGTACCACTACAGACTTATAATTACAAGGTAATGACGAGTTTCTTGTTATATAACGAAGTAATATAATATGGATTGTTGACTTCTTAACCGTTCGAAGTTTACGAGTTCTAATTTTTCAAAAAGATTTCCGAGGTCATCCATTGGCAATCAGAGTACATTGGTACTCGATAGCTATAGACCATTACAATTTCTTCTCTTTATAGATACTCTAAATAATATACATACGCTTTTTGTATCGAATAGGGACCTGTATCAACATATTTGATAATTCAAAATAAGGTTTAAGGTTCAAACCTGAATTAAACAGACTTTAGACTGTAAATTTTCGTAAGCCCAGATATATTCAAGGTACTTAAATCCCAGCCAATAAGGTAACTATTTCTCTTCTCTCACGAACATTTTTTCAGGTTGGCCTCCGAGTCCACCCCAAGGTGGTATCAAATAGTATAATATCCCATGCGTTATGCTAGCAAGGAGAGTCGACACCCAATGAATCCAATGCCAGGCCGGAAAACGACTTCCCACGAAGGCCCCAAAGCATCTTCCGGGGTTCATAGCTGCACCTCCATACCCTGGACGAGTAAACGCCATACCAAAAATCACTGTACCAGCTCCGAGTCCAACAAAAATAGGTCCCAAAGAGGGACCAAATATCTGACCCTGTCGAGGATCCAGACCAACCCCAAAAGCGATAAATATAAGCACCAGACTCGCAGCGAATTCATTAGCAAATGCTGACCCTGTTGAGATCTGTTCCGGGTTGAGCCAGCATCCGCCAACTTTGAACTCTCTGCTGTCGTATGAGGCGCGGAGCAGTAAACCGGCCAAACTCGCGCCAATAATTTGGAACGTCACGTAAAGTACCGTACGAGGTAAACTTGTCAATCGTGCGAAAAAGGTCGCGATAGTGATCAGTGGGTTCAGATGACCCCCTGTGCTCGCTCCAAAGCAGAAGATGAACATTGCAATGAAAACCGCTGAAGTGGCGCCGCCGACCAGAGGGCCAATGAAAGGTGCCGTCGAAAATATTCCTAATGCTGATGCTGGATCTGGAGGAGGTGGATAGCCCGCCGGGGAGAGTGCAGTCCAAGCCGTGGCGTAGACCAATAGCATTGTACCTATTTTTTTTTTTACCATAAATCATTCGATTGAGCCGAAATATATAGATGAGATGCTTACCCACGCCCTCCATGATAGCGGTCCTCCAAAGTAGCGTTTGTCGGAAACCACGCAGGTCCAATGATTGTTTTAGCGTCATATGTGGTGCGGCATCAGGAATATCTTCCAAGACCGCAGCATCTTTGGGATCAGATCTATTAAGAACGAAGCCTTGATTTCCGCCCAAACGCGCTGCAAAAGGCGTGATTGCAACTGGCGGCCTTAGGGTTTCCGGAGCCGACTTCGTTGGCTGAAGTGCCAGATCTACCGGTTGTTCCTCGTCGCGTTTCGCGACCCCGGACATTGTGCGATTGAAACAGAGACTGGATTAAAAACACCAAAAAAATACACTATTTGAAAAAGGGTAGATGATTTCGTTTCGATGGGCGAAGTCTTGCTACAATTTAAAGAGTAGTAATCTCTATGCCTCGGACATTCCCCGGCTTGTGGTGCATGTTAGCACTGCTTCAACTTGCAATTTGCTTTGAAGGGGTTGTAAATTATAAGTAATCAAGAAAGTTGTCTCTGGCTTCACGACCACGATGTGATAACGTAAGATACCGGTATATCAGTAAGAACGCTGACTAACAAGAAAACGGTCTAGGTTGTGGTCTTGAATTCTTCCAACCCGCCTCCGCGGCCGTTTATTAAACCGTTTTGGGGGAAATGCTTATGCTCGCATGCATGCTGATGCTTGTGCTGCAGCGCAGCAAATCATGTTGTATTTTGAAAAGAGGAGTCAGTGCCCTGCGTGCGAGAAACACATATTCGTCCGAGAAATATCGGCCAGCCGAAGCTCGCGCGAAGAGTCATTCCCAAGTGGAAAATAGGAGTATGCAGAGCGTCAAAATTATCGTAATGATAACGTATATTTGAAATTATTTGTGCGGCTGCAGTAAACAGTAAATTCTGTATCGAAAGACTAGCAGATAGAATAACATGCCTTTCTCAAACTATAACCTCAAACTTTCGAGAAAATATCTTAAGATATGTCCAGAGATTCCAAGCCAAATATGCAATCCTATCCTCCGCAAACCGGCACCACGAGCAAAGTGATATTCTGACAAGGTGGATCAAGCTCAACCTGCCCAACCCCGTAAATATGCTCCTTATCACCAAGTATCAGCCCGACACCGTAATTCGTCCTATACTCGGGACAATAATTAAGCAAATAATTGTTATAAACGAGAATAAAATCCCTCGTGGCAGTACTACAAGAAAACTCAGAATACTCACCCACAAACCGTCCGGACGACGGCAAAATCTCGCAATGCCAGTAACTCCAGCCATGGAGCGAAATGTCCGCTCTCGACATTAACCTCGCGACCTCAAAGCCCGGTACGAGATAACTCGCCACGGCGAATAAATAGGCTTCGACATTCGGGGTGCCCAGTCTATTCCCGCTGGTGAGGTGGAAGACCGTCGCGCTGGCTTTATTTCTCGTAAATTCGAACCATTTGTGCGAGATGATGTCGGGGAGCGAAGGGTAGTATCCAACCCATTGTCCTTCGACGGCGGGGGCTTCGGTGGCGCGCAGATAGAATGATGTGTTTGGGACCGAGGGGGTGCATGTTACGGTGCGGGTATGGGTTGATACTCGGATAACGGTCTCGGTATCTTCGTAGCTGGAGATTTCTGTTGCTATGTCGTAATAGGTATCCGTGGCGGAATATGTGTAAGTAATCGTGGTGGGCTAGATAGATAGGATTTTGTTAGCTTAAGAATGGTGCTCGCCGTTACGTATTAGTATAATTTACAGTATATTCTTCATAATCCGTCTCCGTTTCGCTGAAAATCTTCCTCTTGTCTTTGGTGACGGTCGTGGGACAAGTTACTAGACAAGAACAAGCCTTTGACTGCGCAGCTATCGGGCAGACTGAAGTGACTGCGCGTCCGACGAGGCCTTTGGGATGAGCTTCGATATCGCGTTTTTGAGGTTTAGCGGTTGTGACGACGAATTTTCTAATATTCGGATATCCTCGTCAATTATTTTCTTTAACAATATGGATCTGTAAAAGCTGGGCTTATAGTTACTCTACTGCGTGTGTCGTATATACAGTTGTCGTCCCTGTTGCAGTGAGATCTGTTACCGTATATGCGATAGCGAAACTGGTCTTGATATCTGAGGCGACCTGGATTCATGGAACAAAAGTTTATATTAGTATCAACATTGTAACTTTCTACACTGAGATTTCTGTTTTGAGGCGAGAATCTTCAGTAAAACCAAGAATTTGGCTTGGACTTTGCAGCTTCACTATCGGTCTCCGTGGCCGTGATGGTGGTGGTCGCCGTCAAAGTCGTTGTACTGGTCAATGTTACCGTTGGCGTTTTCGTGCAACCAAGAACCGACGAACAAAACGAAGACAGGGACTTTGTCTTTGTGAAACTCGAACTGATAGATTTAACACAGCTGGAGACGCTCGGAACCGCGTTACACGTCGAAAGTATGGCGGCTGTAAGGTGAAACCCAACGAGAAGGGGAAACAGGAGTACAAATATTCGCGCCATCTTGATTAGAATTTTAAATACCAATCGCCCGTGTCCTCCACAGGGTTGTCGATAGTAAAGATTTCTAGGCCTAGGCGTATGGGTTTTGTATCACCGTCTCTTAGCCTCATGAGAAACATTGCGGGGCCAAGCCATCTTTTATATGTTAAAGAATGATATGAATTCTCAATTCTTCCACTTTATCGCTGGGAATCCACGAAAAATATTGGTGGCGTTCCTCAGCTGAATTAAATGAATCTAAGTCAGGGTGGGATCACAGACAGTTTTTTGAGCTTGTGTTTAATCCTGTGGAATTTGAAAGGGATCTAGATCTGAGATTCGCCTCCCTGCATGTGCATGCTGTTATTCAAGCGATTAACAACGTAACAAGTACCGGAACTTTCCGTGTATGGTCTACTGTACTTCCTGGGAATTGACAGGAGAGTTCTGACTGAGGGAACTCGAGTGTATATAGATGCTGGTATGATATATATATACAAACATGCGGTTGTGTACGAAGTCGAATATATATCGAATTTTCAGAATTCTCAGGGTCCAAAATACAAAAAGCTCTTGAAACGAATGCGAATGCGAATGCTATCGCTTGGAATTGCCAAGTTTTCTTAGCTGAAGCTTGTTTTCCCAGAAAATGCATTTCTGGGGGATTCATGCAGCCCCAGACTTTCTGGTTCGAGTACTGTGAGGCTGAATGTGCGCTGTGAATGTGAAGCTGTATTGAAAACAGCCTCCGGCGTTTTGACCGGCTAAAATATATAAATACCTTACCATTTTGTAAACCGTACCTGCCGCTATTCAAATCGAACAATTCAATCCAAACCTATAGCTGCATATTTCCTAAATCCTACATCTCGTATGAAAACTTAGTTACTTCTCAAATCCATAACCCATTGTCTAATCTAACGCTATAACACACACCCAAGCACTTAACAAATACAATGCTGTAATAGTATAACAAACAAATTATATAAAAGAAACTAGATAAAAGAAATCGATGACCTCTCACAAAAGCAGCAATATCCCCACCGTAACCCCCAACCCGAAAACATGCCACACCCCCCAAAACACCAACGGATTCCCCAAAGACTTCGTAGGCGTCGGGTACGCCCCCCCGGTCAACGAATAAACGATACTTATAGTCGTAATCGTCTCCGCTTCCGTCGTTTTTTCTTCATCCCCTCCTAGTCCCGAAGTAGTAGCAGGCTGAGTGGGATGTATGATCGATATACCTATCGATATCGGATCTTCTTTCTCCTTCGCATCTGCTACGATGAGGGGAAGTGATTTCGAAAGGTCGATGCATGTATACCCGTGTTTTAATGCGAATGTACATTCTTCTTGTGAATTCGTAGTGGTGATGAGATCGGTTTTTTGGATGTTTATGTTTGCGTAGGCGGATAGTTGTTCGATAGAGGTACAGCAGTGGTATACTGAGAACTCTTCACGGTTGAGAGAGAGACAGGTGGGCGCGGGTGAAGGCTGTAATGGTATTTGAGGAGATTTATTTGATTTCGTGCTGATGCAGTAGCCGTGACCTGGGATGATGGTATCGCAGTTGGTATGTAGGAGGGGGTTCTAGACATATTTGAGTTAGCTATATATCAAGGTACTGTGAGTACGAGTGCTCGAAGCTAGTTTGGTGATTTGTACCCATTTTGTGAATTCAGACACTGAGGTACGGGCGTATGATGCTAATGATTTGCAATTGTCGTATTCGAATGCTTTGATCCATGCATTGCAATCCGGGGCTGGTAGAATTTAAACCCATTAGAGAACTTGTACAGAAGTAGAGTATATTGGGACTGGCAGATACTAACCTATCTTCGAGTCCAAAGGAAACGGGGGACTGCCGACGAAGCAAACTATTTAACGTATTGTCCTTTAGCAGGAGTCTCATGATATTTATCCACCCCTCATTAATATAAGTAATTCAGTTGAGAGCCATAGCAAACTTACCACTGCCTTCAATAACAGTCAAGTGAAGAAGAATGCCAACAATGGCAACAATACGCTTCATCATATCCAGTACTATAAACACCGACTTGCGTTGAAACAGATAGCTCTAAAAAAGAGAGAAAGAAATAAGAAGTATCGAGGTAAAAGAAACTGTTTCAATTTCACGGCATGAAGAAAATTTATAACATTTTAATGGAGGAAGTTAATATATTTAGGTCTCGGTTCCGCGGCAGTCTGCAGTGCGGAGTCTGGGGTAGCTATCAAGTGACACTCCGCTCGAGGTAAAAGTAGATCCCAGGCAGTGGACAGCGCAACTTTTGACTTGTTCCCGTGTTTGTGACCTGCTGCAGGGGTAGCACAAAAGCACATGTCGAAAAGTCTACTCCAAAAAGACTTCTAAATCATGCATGGCATGTTCTACACAAGATATCTGATATTTGCTTATGATTTTTATTCTACCTCGACTTTTCTTCGATATATTGATAGCCGGATATATATTAGCTCCATGGTATATAAAACCCTAAAACTCCAAAACAACCAAACCTGCTCTGTGATATCAAAAAAAAATAAAAATAAAAATAAAAATCAAGCTGCGGTATATTAAAATGCAATATTCTGATCGTCATTATACGCAATAAATCCATTATCATTGACCACATGCCTCCTCACCGTCCTCAACCACCTCCGCCTCCTCCACTCCCCGGTCCCTCTATATCCTTCTTCTCCCGCCAAAATATCATAAACCCATCTCTCCTCCGCAATCTCCACCTCCACACCCTCCAAATACCGTTCTTCAACCCAATCCTGACTCGCCAAATCCAACATCCACTTCTCATCCTGCCATTCCCACCCCTTTGGCGGGACCACGTCTTCCAAAAACCGCGTTCCCTTCGGTTTATCCCCCGCCAATCTCGCCGCGGACAATTTCTCATACGGCACGGGCGAGAACATCCACGCCTCCCATTCACCGTTCGAATCCTTTTTCTGCAATTCGAAGATCTCGACTTCCTGTTCGTCCGGTTTGGTGTCGAGGATTATATCCTTCGCAACCCACTGTTTGAAGTTCTTCCGAGCCTTCTTTTGGTTCGGGATAACGTGCGTCGCATGGGCGGCTTGGATCGGTTGCTGCATTCGCGGATGGCACATTATCGTGACCGCCCATCCTGCTACGAGCATAACGGGCTGCCAGGGGACGTGTCGGGCACCGATGAACAATGTGAGTGTTATGAATGAGAGGATGAGGAATACGCCTGAACTCAGCGTCTCCGAGCTGAAATTCGTCGGAGGGCCAACGATTTGGATTACATTGTCGTGCGCGGCGGAGAAATCCTCCATACTGTTCTGGAGGTCTCGCAGATTTCGGAAGAAGTCTTTAGAGAATTCGGAGACGGCTTTGACTTCCGGTGGGATGGCGCTGGGTGGGCCGCGGGACGGGTAAGAGTCTGTGGGGAGACGGGAGGGAGCGGGTGGATGACGGGAGATGTAGGCTGGGACCATGACGAAGAGGAGGACGGAGGCGAGGGGAACGCTCGCGAGGAGGTATGGGTCTAGACAGATGAAGGAGTAGAGGGCTAGTGCGGAGAGGGTGTGAGTTGGTTGCCGCCAAGTCATAAGGCGGATAATACGGTGTTGGAGAACAAAGACGACGCCGATTCTAATATTAACATATTAGCAAAGCGACGGAGAGAGTAAAGTGAAATAAGATGGAGTGTACCTCTGGTTAAAGCGTCGAAAGTTGCTGGACATCACAGTGACGCTAAACTGCGGTCGCTCAGAGTCCTTCCTCTTGTCGCCAGAGTGGGAGTAATGCTCCACGGCGTCTGCTGGTAGGATACCTCCGATCATCTTTGCGAATAATTTATCCTGTAGGCCACTGGCGAAGCCACCGAGAGATTTGAAGTCGCGAAGGTCTGGGGAGGCGATAACATTCTCAGTTGGACCGGAAGCAAAGCCAGTCAGTCGTCCTTCGTCATCCTTGTTTTTAAGGTCCTCGCGAGCTTCTTTTAGACTTTCTTTGCTGCGCTGGTAGTGTTTGGCAAGCTTGGTGGCTAGCTTGCGGCGCCGGCCGCTGGAGTCTGGTGTGTCATCCGGGTGGAGGTGACGGCTGGTGGAAGTATTAAAGTCGGAGTCTGTGTAGGTGTAGTTGTCGTCGTTAGAGACGTCGGAGGGGATGCTGGCGTCTGAAGCCCGGCGCATCGTGAATTCGGGCAGCCTATTCCGGCTTGTGAAGAACGATCAAGTACGGGACTGTGGGAGCAAGTCAGCAGGCGGGAGACATCGGATGTTCACCGTGCATCCAATGAGAAGTGTAGATGTTGCGAGATGGCGGTCATGTCATCTAGTCGGACGTCATGGTGGTGGTGGTCATGTTTTCCGGCACGTGAAGGCGACTTTGGAGAATGGTGGCGACGGCCGGCCAAGATTAACATCTACTTTTTCAAATATATACTTTTTTTTAAATAAAAAAAAAATACAACTTCTGGATTGATTTAGATGTTTAATACCGAATGCACTTTTCATCAATCTCAGAGGTATTCCGCACAGTATGGAATGTTTAGCACCGTCGATGCAATGAGATGATGTAACTGGTCGACGCAGCGAGGCGCACAAAACAGGCAGGTTCGCCGAAGGACGCAGGTTGTCATCGCCAAGGAATCCGACACCAGTTTTGAGCTTGACAGTGCCTGTGGGTGCCTAACAATGTACCCCCAATCCATTCAGTCTGAGACCGTCGTCAGTCTACGCACTCGCATTGGACGAAATTAAAACTAGAAAGTCTCTGTCAGGGTCCAACTGAGTTATCTCTCTTCCATCATCATCGTCGTTCTTCTTGCTCTGTAGACGTCGATTCTTTTTCTCATCTGCACCATCTAGATCTCGCTTGGAGCTTGCGCAGTGATATCATATCGCAAACATCCCGATCGATACCCCCGCCCGATCCCTTTTTTTTCTTCTGAAAGACAAAAAAACCACACACAATGTTGGGAACTTCGTCGTTCTGGACATATCTCATCGTCTGCCGTAAGTTTCATCATATTAAATCTCCCTTGTTCAAATTCTACAGAAATGTAAAGCTGTGGTCGTATGCGCGGACGTAGTATGCTGACATCGCGAAATCTAGCGACGTCCTTCATCCTGGGCATTCTCTTCACCAACTGGTCCTATGACTTCCCGCTACTCTGGACCTCCAAGCCGCTCACTCCGGAGGTCATCAAGGCTATCGAAACACACTATGTGATGCTGTACGACTCGCCGGCTCTCATCGGCCGGGTCCTGCATGCCATCATCCTCATCGCCTTGGGCTCGTTCGTCATCAAGCTCTACAAACCCAGCGAGAGCAACGCCCTCTTCGACGGTGCCAGCTTGGTGCTCTTCATGGTTGCCGTTATCGTCTACGGAAGCAACACAATCAAGGGCATGCAAATAATTAAGGCCAACGACTATGTACGTTTTGAACATTCAATATTTAAAAGCGATGCAACAAAGCTAATTATGATAACGCAGGGCGAGGAAATCCCACAAGTTCAATCGCTACAAGTCGTGGCAGCTTCGAACACCATCATGGCCCTCGTTCTGATCGGAGTCTTGCTGTTACAAGCCGGCCAATGGTACGCTGAGAAGAAGGAGAAGGAAGAGTTGGACAAAATTAACAGCGAAGGACTCAACAATGCCGACTCGCCGACGGTCTCGAAGAAAGAACTGAAAGACAAGAAAAAGAAGGTTTAGAAAGCCTTGTAGTTTGTCTGGAAGGAATGTCGGGTGGCGAGTGCTTGTGGCGCGCTGTTGTAGAAAGCCGCACCCTCTCTTTTTCTATTTTTTATTTTATTTTATTTTATACTAGCATCATCAGTGAACACTTGAACAAGTAATACTTTTTTTTGACCATGAAGCCATGTAGTTCGGATCAATTAACACACTTCGGAGCAGAAGCCGATGAATATCGGGAGGGGCAGCTGGTTTTGGAGAGCGAGCTGTGGCTAGTCCGGTGTTTCATGCGTTAGATGAAACACGCCTCATAGTAGATATCAGGCCTGGCGCCAATGACGATATTTTGACTGCTCTGTTCTGGAAGCCTGCCAGACGGGTGTATTTTAGTTCGTAGTTCGTAGTACTAGTGACAGCTCTCGGACAAAAACTGAGTGCCTATTCCGGAAATATAATGCTGCTTGGCCCGGTTTCGCTGGAAAAGGTGCGGGTTTGCTTCAAAGCTGCGGTCCTGTCAAGCCTCTGACCGCATGCATGAATCGAATCGAGACTGAGAGAAAGAGTCGAGTGCTCTCTCCCCTTTAAAGACCTCGTCCGAGGCCCTGGCTTCTAAAAGAGACATACAAATTATTTAATTAAATCTCATTTGCATTTTCTTTGTCACCGCCAGCTGCTCCTTTCGGCTCCTCGCTCGTTCACTGGGCCCGGTCACGCGCCCGCCTTTCCCACGCCAGGCCAGTCGCCACACCCATCTACGACGCACCAACCTCATCCGCTTCGACTAGTACTAATCCATCAGAACGCAAAAGCTAGCTTTTGCTCGACGTCGCTTTTTTCTTTCTTCCCCTACTCCTCTGACTTATCGACGGAGTCCTTTCCCCTCGGTCCAGAATGTCGACCTCAATGTCGACCTCATACACATACGCCTCCACAATAGCAGCCAGAATGCTGGCTGTCAGAGATCCAAAAGATCACGATCCGGAAAGCGGACAGTGTGAACTCCTCGGGTCCTTTGGTACGAGCCCTTTACCTCCCTCCCCCTTCTCCGCAAAACCATTCTAACCACGATATACGAACCACCTTGCAGCTCTTCTCGTCCAAGCCGCCCTCGGAGCCCTCGCTCTCACCTCCCTCGTCTACAAACGATGGCGCGAACGCCCACAGCGTCCCGTCAAGATTTGGTTCTTCGACGCCTCGAAACAAGTCGTCGGCTCGGTACTCGTCCACATCGCCAACCTAGTGCTGGCTCTACTCTCCTCCGGAAGATTCGACACAACACCGCATCCGTCGAGGTTACTGCGGAGACATGACGACTATCATCCCAATCCGTGCAGTTTTTACCTATTAAATTTGGCGATTGATGTATGCACACTAAACTCCACCAGAATTTATTTTATTTTATTTTATTTTTTCTATTTTTTCTATTTTTTTTTCTGAAGCTGGCGGGGACGTTAACACTAACGGCGAGATGCTTGTAGACTACAGTCGGAATCGCCATCCTAATCTACGCACTACGACTGATCACCCGTCTGTGCGAGATGCTCCCACCCGATAACGCCTTCAGCCACGGCATCACCTCTGGCGAGTACGGAAACCCACCAAAAGCCTCGAATTGGTTAAAACAGTCAGGTACTTATCCCCCAACCCCAATTTACCACTCACCATTCAAAAACCTAATACAAATCAAACAAAAATAGTAATCTACTTCGCCGGCCTCATGGTCATGAAATTCATCGTCGCCCTCCTCTTCGCAATCTTCCCTCTGGTCCTCGGCAAATTCGGCGACTTCCTCCTAGGCTGGACCGAAGGCAATAGAAAAGTCCAAATCGCCTTTGTCATGTTCATATTCCCCCTGATAATGAACGCGGTACAATACTACATCATCGACATCTTCATCAAGAAACAAGAATCCAAATCCCCCCATCTCGGCGACGACGGTCTCGATCCAGAAGAACGAACACCCATCACCGGTCCGCGGGGTAATACCGACGACGACGACGACGAAGAAGCAGGTCCGATAAGCCACGATTTAAACGCGCCACAGATCCAACCTAGTAGCGCTGCGGCAGCGGGGGCGGGTAAACCGGGTAAACAGGGCAGTACGGCGCGAACACGGTCGTTCGAGGATAGTTCGTACGTTTACTCCACAGACGAAGACGACGAGCATGCGATCATTGCCACTGAGGAAGGCAAGTCGCTCTTAAAGACACAAAAGAAAAAGAAGAGCAGAAGCGGGAGGAAACCTGGGTCGTCGTCGCGGATAGAGTATGATCCGGAAGTCGACGGTGAAGATATCGGTTCTAGGTAGTACTCGGTCCGTGTGGAGAATATACAAATCCTGCAGTTGTTGAACTAAAGGATAACGGGGTGATTAATATGAAGAGTTGGATTGACGGAACCACGGGATAACTTACCAGAGTTTTTTCGATTTCCCTTTTCCTTCTTTTGAAAGGTGTAGTATATAGCAGTATACACTGAATCCTTGCAGTTTGGAGTCCTGCGTTTTCCTTTTTTCGTACAGTCTTAAGATTTTTTCTGTTGTCGAATGGGACACGAGTATGAATGCTTGCATTATTTGTATTTATCTGGGATATCCTTTTTTTTCTTGCGCTTATATTTCTCTCTTTTTTCGGGGTAGCTTGTACGTTAGATATCTTTTGAGCGATACTTTTTTTTTTCCTTTAGCGGCGCAAATGATACGCTTCAAATCACACCATATTTTAAGTTCTATAGATAATATTCTCCTTTAGGTCCGTCCGGAATTGTATAATGCTGCTGCTGGTGGTGGCTGCACGTAAATCCATAAAGTCTAGAGTTGGTGGGATATATACTGAAGCACTCAAGTATCTATGGTCAACTTTCCTTCCGAGAATTCTTAATGCGGTTGGGTATGATATGGGATGGTTTCGTATTGTACCTCGCCTTACCTAATTAAGTCTGTCTAGAATTAGATTTTGCACAATCTTAACTGATCAAAAAGTTATAAATTTGGTAAATTATAAAAGAAGATGTCAGTGACGTTCCCATGATCCGGCGGAGATGCCAGGTCATCGCATATGGCGTGCAAATACACCAATAAGGCAGACACTGCAAGTACTTCAGTGCCTTAAATTTTTAAAATTCGTTTTTGCGATACGAAATACCTAAAATTTAGTCCTTCACATCCCCGATAGTTTGATTGCAATGGCACTGTCAATAAATTTCCGATTCTTTCGATTTGTCTGGTCAAACTAGTAGAACTGCACGAGCTTGCCATGCAAACAGCATGGATGGGGCGGTATACCATGTGATTCGACCGCCCGACACCAGTTGGTCAATTGGCTAGAAAAAAATAATAAGTAAATTCTGCCTGCAGCAGCTGGCAGCTCTTTTTTCTCGCTGCCTGCAAGATTAATCAATCAAGCTGGCCATTTGCATCTGCGCTGTGCTGCTGCAGCTGGTTTGTTGGCAAACTTCAAGCGAATTGTCACTTCGACCGACCCATGGCCATGTAAATTGATTCAATTCTGCATGCTATATAACCACCATCCGAACGAACGAACGGGCCAAAGTATGCAATGGAGGGGCTCTCGATCGAGACATTTAAAGGATTTGGTAGCCACATACATTACATCACGACACTTTTTCTCATTCTTTTCCGTACATCCACAACATTTTCATGGATTGCCCGACATTCGCGTTCGAATTCAAGTTAACACAGCATATATGCATAGGGATAAGTATCTGAGCTCAACAGCACACTCGAGTCCAATACGTACACATAACTCCGCCCCCGACTGGTGAAATACACGAAATAAAATAAAATAAAATGGTGGCGACACGCTACACCAGGGAAAAATCCCAGGTTAGCCTCGTAAGGGGTACCCTCCCAATTACGATCCCCATGGCGTTCGCAGGTCTGAATGCCAGCACGGATCCTATGAGTATCGCCTGTATCCGATTCATACGGCACAACAAACTAAGCGAGAAGGATCTCGACAAATACAAATTCGCTACAGCGGAGACGGTTGCATCCGAAGTCGAACAGTTGGAGCGCCGTCAGGCACGGGCCGGACTTATGAGACTTACGGAAAGTCTTGACCCGTTGATGGGGTTTTTACGACGTAACTCGGTAGCGATGGATGTTTTAGTGCAGGCGAATCCTTTCCCTATGGCTTTGGTCTGGGGCAGTTTGAAATTTGTGCTGAATGTGAGAATTGATATATCGAAATTCTGCTTTGAGTATTTTTTCCCTTTGCGTTAGGTCCTTGTAGACTAGCTTACCTGGGCTGCGTACTGGACTGCATGGTTCTCTCATTTTTCTGGATGATAGCTGACTGGGATCTGCCTTGCTTTCGTAGGTGGCTTCGCACTACATTCAGTATTTTGAGAGTTTGGTCAAGATGTTGAGGGATATGGGCACGTCTTTGACTATATATAGGACGTACGAAGCTCTTCTAAAATCGTCCCCAAATGTGCAAGACGGACTCGTAGACGTTTATTATGATATTCTCGACTTTCTACACAAAGCAAGAACTGTTTTGAAATCAGGCAGTAAGATAAAAATTGCCCTAGTTTCCGAAATATATATTTTGTCTTGCTCCGTCTCCTCTTATTGGCTTCCATTACTCCTCTCTCTCGATCTCAACTGGCCAATGACCAGAAGGCTTGAACACAACTAGATGAAACATACAGTTTAAGCTGCTCCAACTAACAATTGGCTCTCAACAATTATCTAGCTCCCTCGTTTTTCCTCAAGACTGTTTGGAAATCATTCGAATCGAACTTCAGCGAACCGCTTAATAATTTCAAACAGCACACACATTCACTGCATCAAATAATAAAAATCGAAGAGCTGAAAGACGTAAAAGGCATTAAGGCAGGGGTGGAAAACATCGGTCCTGATATAAAGGACTTCGTGGCTACAGCGATGGAAGAAATAAAACAAGGGCAGACTCAAACAAACAACGTTCAGAATTTGGTTCAATTCAACAATTGCAACGTCAACGTTGTCAATATGAGGACCGATTATGTCGATTCTCAAGTAAGTAATATCTTTTTTTTAAGCCATTAGTACTTTTCGGGTTCTAAGTAACCTAGCTGTATGCTAAAAATATAAAACACGAATATATACTGATCTATTTGGGTACTTACAGCAACTTAGCAAAGGAATGCGGGGGCAAGTTATGAACTGGATCTACACAGGCTACCCCGAAGACGCTTTCAAGCTCGAATCCAAGCGTCGTGTCAAGTATTCCGGCCAATGGCTCCTGAAGAACAGAGTTTTCCAGGATTGGCGTCATTCGGCAGCTGGAGATAAGCGCCTCCTGAAGATCGTGGGAGCCCCAGGCGCCGGGAAAACGGTCTTGAGTACGACGGTGGTGGAAAACCTCCAACAGCAGCAACTAAAGACGGTTGATCTCCCTGAAGCGAGACCGATAGGCACCGCATACTTCTACTGCACTCAATCAGATCAAAGTCAAACCATACTATCTATCCTTTCCGGGCTCATAAAACAAATTCTTTCCGAGTTTGAGAGTCTGCCTACCTGCGTTATAGACTGCTATCAAAAATCAACAAATTCTGGCAGACTTGCACTCGCAGAAGCCGATGAACCAGAAGAGCTTTTCAAGTCTATTGCCAAAGGCTTCGAAAAGCTCTACATCGTGGTAGATGGTTTGGACGAAGTATCGGATCCTGAAAATTCGGTACAGACCCTGCTAAAACTGACCAACGCCCTGCCAAACACCCGCACTCTCCTCTTCAGTCGAGATATCCCAGCCGTTAACACCAAGGCGTTATCAACATACCCAGTGATCAAAGTAGACGGTCTCAATACAAGCGGCGATGTCAGCAGATACCTCCGACAACAACTCGACCTTCTCGAATACGAAGATTTCCCCACGGATGAAATTCACCAAAAATTATGCAAAACAGCTAACGGCATGTTTTTGTTTGCAACTCTCATGATGAGATCTCTGAGCGATGCCGTGGACTTGGAAGATGCTCTACAGATCGTTTCATCGTTGCCCAAGGGCTTGGACGACTTTTACAGCTCTGTTACCATCCGTCTACTTACTAAACTAAGCACCAAGAAGCAAAACCTAGCTCGAAAAGTCATCATGCTGATGTGTGGGGCTTCTCGACCGTTGAAGTGGACGGAGTTGGTGTGCATGCTGCAAACTAGAGAGGAAGGAGGTAGTATCTATGGAGGAGCGTTCAAGGTTGCGATATTGGGTGCCTGTAGTCCTCTTATTGAGAATATCCCGGACGGAGAAGATGAGATATTCAGATTTGCACATTTATCTGTCCGAGAATTCTTCTTGAACTCAATGAATGTTCCAGCTATCGCGGATACCGGATTCGCATTCGCAGAGGTGGAAGCCCACACAGAGGCTTCCAGTATCTGCTTGAACTATCTGCTTCGGTCTGACGCCTGTACTAGCTCTCGGGATGAAAGTAAAAAAGCCTTGGGGTTAGCCGTCAAAATGCAAAAGGCCGATGGTATAAAGACAGCGGCGTTGCTCGAATACGCGTCAACCTTCTGGGGATTTCATATCTTGCGGTCAACTTATAGCAAAACACTCTCCGGGAAGATGCGAGAGTATCTGTCGGTCCAAAAACGCCGGATGACCTGGATTGCAGGACAACTGTTCAGAGAATCTTCTGGTTTCCCACTTCAGCATCTGATCAAGATGCAGAAGCAGCTTCATGAATGGGATATCGGCGAAAGCACTGCCAGCGAAAAGGAGGACCGTCTTGATTGGATCCAAGACGTGGGCAGAGTTTTGGTCGATATCGATACCACAGAGACCAATACGGAAGGTCTGGCAACTGGAGGCTTACGTATCACATACTTCGAGAAACTCATGGTCATCAGAGACCTTTCTCGGGAGTATACCATTCGCCAGCGACTCGAAGAGGCAGAGCAGTGGATGACGGATGCGTTGAAGCGGAAGCAAAGAATCCTGGGAAACGACCATGTGTCCACCGTCTGGCTGTTAAACAGCCTTGGGATAATCTACGACCAACAGCACAAAGTTGAACTATCCGCAGCGACTCACGAGAAAGCCTTGGCTTTGCAAGAGCAGCATTTGGGTCGCGACCATCTCGAGACCGTATGGACAATCAACGAACTCGGAAGGGTCTATCGCCACTTAGGACGCTACGACAATGCGGTCAACATGCATCTACGAGCGTATGAGGTTCTGGAAAAACTTCTTCCAGCGAAGGACTTGCAGCTCGCATGGACTCTGAATACCCTTGCGCGCGCATACAGAAAGCAAGGATCTACTTCAAAGGCTCTGGAATGTCACCAAAAAGCTACGGATATTCAAAGAGAAGTTTTGGGCGAAGACCACCCCCACTTGCTATGGGCGACTGCGGACATTGGGCGGTGCTACAGGGATAGAAAGATGCTCAAAGAGAGCGCTGAATGTCATCTGCAATGCCTCGAAGGCAGGAAGAAGGTGCTGGGACTCGACCATGCTGATACGCTGTGGGCTATGAACGACTTGGGGCTTGTATTATCAGAGATTGGTCAAGTCGAAGAAGCAAAGGAATTGCATCGCCAGGCTCTCGAGGGGCAGACTCGGGTACTTGGGGAGATGCATCCGCATACTGTTTGGAGCAGGAAGCAGCTCGAGCTTTTGTCGTGGGAGGTGGTCGATAATTAATTTCCCGAGGGACCGGTTGCATCAGCGCTCAGTGACGTGTTCATGTACAAGTTTGGAGTTTTCGGTTCCAGTTGCTTAGTTTTGTACCTAAATTATAAACAATGAAATCATAGTCTTTTATTTTGTGTCGACCCGACGCTGTTGCTGCTGATAATATATTCGTTCGCTATACCTTGCCTTGCCCTCAGCCTTGCGACTCCTTAGACTTTGGCATTACTGTAGCAGTAACACTGAGATTTATCGATTGATCAGCATCAATTTGTCTTGATTGGTTCAATTGCTCAGCCATGATGTCGTACCGGAGTAACGTACAGAGACAGTCCAACTGCAAGTCGAAGCATTGTCGCACAGAACAGGGATACCCCAATAGTGGGATCCCGGTCAACGATTCCCAAACAAATTACAACTTGGTAAGTGTGTTGTCTTCTTCGACCAGGAACAGAATTTCGTGCTAGGAGAGAGATCCTTGGACGATAGAATTTCGACGGATGAATTGCATTGTAATCGAATGGTTTCCTATTGTATAACATAATTTCTAGCCGAGTTTATATTATTTTATTCAAAGGGGAACAATCCGGATCCGCCTCTGGGATCGCCTTAGTAATACACCACATCTGCATAATCATCATCTGCATATTAGCACCTCTCTAAAATTTACCACATGCTCGCCGTATCCTTCATCTGGATCCTACCTATTTCATGACTATATTGTATATCGGTATTGCATACACAACGCACTATCAGTGGATACGGTTAATGAGCCTTGCGAGACAAGCAAAGGCGCTACCAACTTTCTGACATAGAAGATGAGACGTGAGAACTTAAGCATTTTGATGGTCGTTTTGTTAAATGTTTAAATGTAGACTTAAGACTTTGATTATGGGTATATAATATACAAGAGGTAAAAGATACGAATAGACTCCAAATAAATTGGCTATCTGCGCTATACAGCAGTGTGAAATTTAAAGTAGTATTTGATGTTCGTATATTCATCAAGCCCCGTCGACTCGACAGTGATTTATTGCGTCCTGGTAGCCTCTTAGATACCGAGAGCATTGTCTTAATGGGGATTTAACAAAAGATCTCTTGCTATTTTACTGAATTGATATGTTTTATGTATAATATAATATTAGACAAGAATTATTGTACCCAAAGAATATATAATATGAATGGGTGTAGTACTCTGATATAAATAAACCTCTGAAAGGGTAAAAGCTGTGAGATCTCGTTGTGGAATAGTTCAAATTTGGAGATTAACGGTGAATAGGGTCAATCCGTCCCCATTAACTGGTGAGGAGGCCGTGGGTACCCACTTTCCAAATTGGTTATAGCAGCAAATTCTCTGACCTGAAGCGTCAATTGCAACTTCCTATAATTCTAACATCTGATTATCATATGATTTCAAGCCACAAAAGTTCTAAATTCGATGAATACGATTATTCTAAGCTCTCCTTGGCCTTCAAGGACTAATCCCTAATCACGACAGAACGCTCACCAGGACTAGCGAGTTGCTCTAGTAGGTCACCAGAAAAATTGCCAGGTACGGCAAATCGCGAATTACCACTGCCTTTAAGTAAATATAATTTCGGATGCTCCGACATACCAATTCTTGTAGAGAGATGAGGGTCTTTAAAAAAGGCTCTCAAATATCATTTCTAGTCGCGTCACATTTAAACATGAGTTGCTCAGTTATTTACTTAATATAAATCTACCTTGCTTTGGTTGCCACGATCAAGCAAATTGTCTTCCAAGTGTTTCCTATATCCTAAGAGGCTACAATCGGCATATAGTGTATTGCTAGCAAACCATGCTACGTGAGTTAAGTCTATTGTATACGAAAGTATAAAATATACTGATCGATGCAAAATGCATATCTGTAGGTATCGAGAACTAACACGAACATGAGAACGGCCTACCTATCATTTCCTTGTACTCGATTATATTATACTTGTAATATACCACAACCGCAATAGTTCTTCTCGATAGATTAGATAAACGGTGAAATGAACCAGATAATTTCACTGACGTACCTAGCATCGCCCAGAAAATATACCTTAGATCGAATCACTGCTAAAACTCGATGTGCATTCCCAAATGTTCACCCGGACTACGGCAGAGCTGTAGGTCAGCTTACTTGATTAAGTACTTGAGTAAAGAATATACCGAGTAATCAAGCCTATTATTAAACTTACTTACGTAGTGAGTTGATATTCGATATATTATAAATTGAAATGTCCGTTGTGCGCATGTGCTTATCCGTCTCATTCGTGATACCCCGAGTTCAGGGTGGGAATCCATGAACAAAAATGTTTACAAATACTTTTTCTGTAATTCTCTCTTACACCTACAGTGAAGCTAGTCTGATGTCTTCACAACCACATTAGTGCCCACGGATTGTTCCGGATCAATCTGAGTCCATTCGCCGAGAATCGAATGTTGCAGCTAAAGTCGGCAACACATGCCTGTACCCCACTCTCGCCCTTCTGGAGTGATTCGATTTTAGAGGGGTTGCTGCAGTTCACGCCCCGCATCAGGTAAACCCAGCAATTTTTTTGGAGAATTTTCTGTAAGATGCGCTGGCGTCATGTGGGAGGAACGATAGCTGAGACTGTGGCAGGGCAGGGCAGGCCGCGGATCTACCTTGCAGTACATACTCGGATCAATTGATCAATATCAATAGTATTGTGTCGGATTGCCAGCTCGAATGGCCACGATGGATGATGACATAATTATATTAGCTTGGTTGCCGATTACGAGCAAGAAGAATGAAATGTACTTGCCCTGTTGTCGGTTGTTGATCGAACACTGACCCATTTACCCTATCCAGGCCTTGAAGATTGTTTATTTACAGCTGTCACGCCTTCCACACCCACCTTTGCACAGGGATTGCATTTTATATGCACCACGTGTGGGAGTGAAAAGAAAAAGAAAAAGAAAAGAATCGAGGCATCGACTACAACAGTATGTGTGACTAGCGCAGCAATCGCTTGAACAGCTCATCGCGATATCTTCTGAAGTCTGGAAGTCTGTTTTGATTGGAATATAAAAAATACAGGTGAACCTAGCTAAGGATTGATATCAAAGCTAAGCTCGGATCAGGCCCACGGAACTAGGTTTTCCGGTTGTAGCGCTGGAAAATTAACATCACAAAACGCAGGCACGTGCGATCCAATTCGGACCTTCTTTGATGAACTATGCAGTACATTTGAATCAACTGCAAGATGCAAGAACGTCTGGCACTCTAGGATTGGCTCTTTCCCGGATTCTTCGCTAAGGTTTGGTAGAAAAGTTCAGATGGTATTAGCGGTAAAAGCTCGGTGAGCTGGCGAATGGTGCGCACAGGTGGGCCGAATCCTGCAGTGTCCGCTCCCTCGAGTATCTCGATCAGACTGCGCGCAGCTGCATGAGTTATCTCGTTGTTCGACCAAACAACGTTCAACCGCAAGGCAAAAGAAATTTAGAAACGTCTTAAAGTCAGGCAGAATTTGAACGATCCAATGGGGCAGATCTCAAGGCAGGTTCCAGATACCCGGCCTGTATCTTACGGCTTCTATCGCGAGATCAGGAATTTATCATTGGTCAATCAATCAGAATGCATTTAGGTACATTGCGTGTAGAAGCTGAGCCGATGCATGTATATTGATATTAACATAAATATTGTCATCGCCATGAATAAACTCATCTTTGTCAGTCTATCGATCACCAAGTACCGGTCGCTCTGTTCCTCATCTTATTTCATCTTATTACTTCATACAAGTTTGACACACAAACTCATCCTCCTAGAATGGCTGCTAAACAAGATCCTGCTGAGCATTTAGCTGGTGAGATTATGGAACAGCTGGTCTCAGAGCTTACCGAGCAGGAAGAAATTCGCCAGTTGCGCCAAGAATTCATTGCAAGAATATCTTCAACAGGCGCTGATCTTGACCCTGACGTTGAGCTCGCCAATCTCCTCGATAAGGCTCTTTCAGAGTATCTTGAGGAACTTATGGACATTGATGATATTCTACTCGAAGCCATCAACGAAGAATTGGAAGATGCAGATGGGCTGCTGGCCGAAGAAGCTGAGCCTGAATTCAAGGCTCCCGAAGAAAACTTTGAAGAAGAGCTTGGGGAAGAAACAAAAGGAACAGCCTCAGGTGATATAAACTCAAATAAGACAGAGCCTTCCGAAAATGTAGAACAAGAAGACTTTGCCACAGTATATGAAACTGAAGTAGGAGGGTAAGTTACATAAAATTGTGCCCTTAGTTTTTTATCTCACCCACTGATTATTTACAAACCAATTCAGGGAAAATAATTCAAAAGCTAGTTCTAAAGACTTTCAGCAAGCTTCAGAGCAAAGGACTCTTAGCCCAGCCAGTGTCATATTTCCTCCTGAGTTAGAGAACGTAGATTTACGCATCGCAAATATAATTCCTGTTGCAATAGATGATAGATCTGAACACAGAGCCTTGCTGCAGGAGCCAGGTCAAATTCAAAGTTCCGAGTTTTCCACAGGCCTTGAAAACTTTGAAGAGCAGGCTACCAACATCGATATACCCACGAATTCCTCTCAAGCCAGTCAATCAAACTTGACCTACAGAGCAGAACTTATAAAGAGTGGAACAGGACTAGAATCTGGACAGACACAGGGACCGCCACTACCAAGTATGCCAGAGAAGAAGGCATCTGCTGAAATAATCCAAGGCAACTGGAATACTGACACTGAATTCGACAAATCGAATTCAATTCCAGTTTTGGAGACAGGGGTTTCTAACAGTGGTATCACTAGTTCCAAATCTTCTTTCACTCGGGAAGCTGTAACAGGAGATCCTTCTGAAAAAATCCTAGAAATCCCTTCCGCAGCAAGCACCGCTCACACAAGAAATCTGGAAGCTTTAGGCTCCAACAACAGTAACAGGAATCCTATCTGCGGCGTTGACGACAATCACGAGAATGACCCTCGATATGACTTAAAGTCACCTGAAACCTCAAATTCTCGAATTTATTCTCCTCACGAGTCATCAAAGACGAAGTCTAACGATAACGAGTACGATGTCAAGGATAATTTACAAGATCAGCCCTCCTTAGTTTCAGATCTACAAGATGAAGCTTTTCAACCAGCTACCGCTACTTCTGAAAGCCAAAATACAATCAATCTGGCGAATATTTCAGAGAAGCCGAAGAATTCAGCTGGACCCGATGGAAAAGTCGTGGATCAAATGGAGACGAAATTTCCAGTGCCAGATGAAGTATCAACACTAGGTGACTGTATAGCCAAACCCACGGGCCCCTCCCTGAATCAACAGGTACAAGAATTAGTACTCGAATATTCCGACACGGAAACTCCGAAGACAAGTGGTATACCCCAGGAGGAAACTGACCATACTGCGCCACTGGGATATCAGGAGGGCAACTTTTCAAAGTCTCCACCTCGGCTCGACATTAATCCGTTAGAAGAGTATGGGCTCTCTGACTCCGCGGACTCGGCCTCAGAATCTTCAAAGGACGGAAGCAGGTCACCATTTTCTGACTCTTTTCATGAATATAGCCCAGTCCTTGATGATATAGTTCCAGATCCAAAGGGATCAAGCTCGCCAGAAAAGAGTATTTCACAAACGAACCCCAGATCAGCAACTCCAGATGCGAAAATTGCGACTTTAAAATCTTTAACAAGAGCGGATACACAGAAAACTCCTCCTTCCGTATTCCCAAACCCTTCTTCAGATGGAATTCTCTTATCATCTAAAGAGAGAATGCCTTCAGCTACCACTAAAGAAGACGACTCTTCATCTACGGAGAATGGGAAATTATCTCCACTGCTGGAGCAGAGAGGCTCTTCAATTCCCCCATTAGAAGAGGAGACATCTTTCGACACAAAAGAACGACCCAGAGATCCAAAAGATGAACGGACACTCCCACCTTTTCTTGTTACTCAAACAGTCAACATAGAGCTCCCGATCTCTCAGACAGAAAAAGTCATATCAGTTCCTGAACAAAAGGAACAATCTTCGATCTCCCAGCAGGAGAAAATAATTTCAGTTTTTCCTCCAGAAGAGGGACTGTCAACTCGGACTTACAAGCCAGCTACCATCCAGGATATGATACTAGCCTCTTCTAACGCGGCTTCTTCGTCTATCCGATTCTTAGAGAACGGCATTAATCAAGTTAGTCTCAAGGAATCTATTGCCGTCTCGCAGGAAGAAACATCCTCCTCGTGTTCGCTATCTATCAGCAATTCTACAAACCTTATCGAAGGCATAACGGAGCGCGAAAACGACGTTCCTGTGAAAATCGAGGGATCAGATTCTCACCAAAAAGAACACAGTCTTCCCGAGGAAGTAGCATTAACGCCGCTGTTTACAGAAACATTGGTGGGTACACCGGAATCAAAATTACGACTTAGTCTGAATAGTAGGCAACCGACAAATTCATCTCTTGAAGAACCATCTCAGAAAGTAGCTAGCAAAACGACGAAGGAAGCATCAGCAGAGGTTTCTGAAAGTGGAATTACAGCTGAAAATACAACTGAAGTGGCATCCAAGGAAGAGATGATCCCAGAAACCTTGGTCTCTTTTCCAGTCTCGTCTCCAAGAGAAAGCCCAATCCATAAGAGCCAAGATAGTCTTCCAGAGAGCTCTGATAAGGAAGAGGCTCCAGAAAGTACCGGTCCCGCTGTCGAAGCTGAACTCAAAGACAAATCAGGGCACGAATGCAATAAAAGCCTTAGCGGCGGCGAAGTCAACGACGACGGCGATGACAAGACCTTATTTAAACCTCATTCCGAGGAGCTTTTGACCCAAACCAGCTTACCTGAAGATATCCCACTACCCAGTGAGGATATCTCACCTACAAAGCCCATCTTAAGGAATCTTCTGAACAAGATTAAGCCGCTAAAAGACTTAGTATCAACAGTTTCATCATCTTTCAAATCACTCATCCCAGAATTTCAATGGGAATCCGACAGTGAAAATTCCCTCGATCCTACAATCTCAATCCCTGGAGCATTTCCCGCGGTTGGAGTGATCCCGCATCTGAAAGATACCTCATCATACGATAACTCAAATTCAGCCTCAGTTACTGAGAAAGAAGTACAGATACCAATCAGCCCTAACCCACGGGAGGCACTCCTCTTAAGCTTCCTTTCAATCTTCTTATACATCTGGACACCATTGCTCGAAACTCTAGAGGGACTTCTAGATCCAAATCTTCCACTCGAAAATTCAATCGAATTTTGTAGCGGTGTGCTATTAGAATGCTGGGAGCCAACTTTGAACACCCTCGAGCTTTCGGCTTCAAAAGTTGATGTTATCCTTGAAGATCTAACACAACCACCACCGGTTATAAGAACTACACTTTCCGAGATCTGGACCCCATTACTTGAAATCCTCGAGTCACTGGTGACCCTCCCAGACTTTATCATCCAGAACATTAGTGCTTTACGATCTTTTGTTAGATCTTGCAGTACCTTTGTATCAAAACTCAAATCGATGGTGGCAAGAATCAACGAGATTTCAAGATATATCTGCAGTCTACAGTGGCTATCCTTTGGGTCACTACAAAAGCTTCTAGAAACCGCAGCTACAATTATAGAAACCCTTTTTATTCTTGCTACCGAGAGACTTTCGAGGTTTCTATTAGAAATTTTTAGTCACTCCTCCGATATTTCCAATATACAACCAACTGCTCCAACTATTCCAAATATTCGAACGGCTCCGTTACCAGCTATTCCTAATATTCCATCGATTCCTACGGTCCCCTTACCAGTTATTCCTAATACGCCAACTATCAATATTGCGAATATTCCGACTATTCCTAACTTTCCAACTATTCCTACCATGCCCAACATCACCCCCAATATGTCTTTTCAATCGGATTTATCCAATTTCAAAGCCGACCTCTCCCAATTTAGGCCAGATCTTTCCAACCTCAAATCAACCATTGGCAACCTTCATTCAGACCTTCCCAACAATCCAATCAGCCTGGATCTACAGCAACGTGGGTTTTTTTCTCTGGTTTCGCAAAAGAACCAGTGTAGAAATACTCTTTGTTCCTATTCCCACTTTTATGTTTTTCTTTTGCTGCTGACTTGTCTTAGCGAACCAGCTCAACAGACAAGGACATTTACTTTGATAATCCACTCAATTCTGTCTATCTTGTTGCCATCTCTCCTTTACCTTAACAGCCGGCTAATACTTCCGATATTTGTTACCCATTTCTGTTATACTATGTTGAGATTGATTTCGAATATTGCATTTTAATTCTTACCTATCCTGATTCTATTAACAACACTACTATATTCTCTTTCTTGTTGTCAAATTAGTGTTTAGAGTTTAAGCAATCGTTCCAACGTACCGTGGTACCAATAATATATTGCGTATGCATATATATGTATGCTTGCGAGGAACAGGGGTCGAGTCAGTGGCTTCAGACGTAAGACTTGCATCAGTCCAGAGGTGGTTTGACCCTTGTCGACGAGGCAATTTGATGCATGTGTGGCATGATGACCGGAACTGATGGCATAAAATATGACAAAGTACCTTAAGCCTTGTTTAATATTATTCAGCTTCAATTTCAATTTCAATTTTAAATTTTCAATTTTCAATTTTCAATTCACATATCTAATGCAGTCCCAGTCACAGGACAGACAAAGGTAGTATCTGATAAGTTTATAAATCTTCATAAACTCGACAATGCTTTGGTAGTTCTCCACACCCGCAAGATCCATTCCTAAACTCGGTTGTATTGACAAATAAATATAGATCAAGAATGGTCAAGGTTTACTATATTTTGGTCTCGCAATCTAAACCTGACTTTTGGGTTCTATCTACTTACTCCCTTCATGCTCGCGAACTTTTACATTTGTAGAAATTTCAAACATATCCATTCGGATTCATATAAGCTACAGGGTGCAGACGAATACAAGCAAACCAGAAGGAAATTGTAATGTATGGAATTCTATACTCAAACGCTCAGACTATTCCCGATAAACCAGCCCGCCTCATGATCAGCTAAACAGTTTGTTGATCAAGTGTTGCATGAAAGATATCCATGAGCTAAAAATTTTGTTAGCTTTAATACTAGGCACTTGTATTGTAGTCTCTAAATGCGAAGAATATTTCCAACTGACCTTTTTTGCAAATTTTTTGTCACCTTTTGCTTTGCCTGTCACAGATGCCTGCTTGAATACCGCTGCATCTGGGTTCAATTGATCCATAGAACAGTATACCCATTCCTTCAGATCTTGGCACCTTTCAAGCTCATACAAAAACTCCTCTGCCGCGGGGTCGCTACCTACTCTGGATATAACGAATAGGACTGCAGCTTCACCATATTCTTGGACTTCTTTAGAATTTTTGCAATCATTAATCGTATCCTTGAATTCATCCCCATCTGTCGGCTATACGAATGAACGGAAAATACCATGAGTAAGAAATCTAGTATCAATGTATATGGAAGTATTGGCTGGTTTTTGGTACTTACATCGCCATCTGTAATAGTGATTACGAAAAGAGGTTTTGTAAATTTCCCGGCTTTTATTTTTTCGATGACCATAGGTTGGACAATCTTTTCTCTCAGAACTGTCCCCAGTTCGGTGATCCCACCCCAAGCCACAGTTTCCAATCTATCTTGAAGAGTCTTTTGTGTAGAAATATTATCAAAAGAGCCAAAGCTATCTCCTTTAAAGTTTAGAAACCTAAGAGATATTCCGGAAGGCTCAATCAGGGTGGCCAGTTCGCGGATTTTCTCCAATGTTGTTTTTAAAGGAGTTATGCGGTCTTCTTCCTCATCGTTCGAATCCTCAAACATTGACCAACTATCATCTATATCCTCAAAATTAAAGATATTAGCCAGATATGCGGCACAATTTTATCTTGTTTGTCAGGCAGACATACCACATAAGACTACAAAGTCGTAAAATGAAAGCATGGTAGTTTTTTGCATTTCCTCCGGGACCAAATCATACGTGTCTACTATCGTTCTTGCGTTCTGTGCTGCCAGCTTCATGTTTTCCTTCAGATTGGTAGGCGATAGTTTTTTGAGGTTTGCTTCAAAAAAGTTTTCCGCGGCTGCTGTATACATGCGTTCCAAAACTTCAGGAGGGGGTAGCTCATTTCTTGTTACAAGAGACTCGATATCTGTTTCTGCAGGTCCAGTCAATGGTGTGTCGAACACTGACGGTTCTCTTGAATATGTTGTATCCGTATCTGTAATGGAATCAGTTTCGGGGCTGGATTCAGGCGCTTTAACTGGTCCCGGGCTTTTCATTTGAGGTTCTAGTCCAATTAGTATTTGTTCGAAGATTTAGATATAGTCAAATGAAATAAAATTGTATTTACCTTGGGGCATTGCTTCATTACTGTGAACCTTTTTATTCCCAGTCTCTTCTTTATCGGCCTTCTCTTTTTCAGCCTTCTCTTTCTCTGCCTTTTCTTTCTCTGCCTTTTTCTTCTCCTCTTCCTCCTGCTCTGCTTTTTGCTTCTCGGCTTTTTCTTTTTCGACTAATTCCTTCTCGGCTTCTGCAATTGCCCGAACCCATTCAGGTTGGGCACCTTTAGATACTTTCTCCGCAACCTTTTTGGCTAGGCGTGAGATTATCTTCTTATATACTTCATCATCGTACTTTTTCCGAAGGGGTGCTAGCTTTGCAAAATTCTTAGAGCCTCCAATCCACTTTCTCGCAGCCTTGATAAGCTTGCTATCATTAAAAACTAATTGGAAATGTCTCCCAAAATCCTCGTGCCCCTTTGCATCTTTTTTCGGTAACGGTATTTTCGCTTGTGTGCTCATCTTGCTGATCCTCGAGTTAATAAATTTTATCAAAAATGAGGGGGCAATTGACCAATTAAACGACCTGTGAAGGTAGGATTATAAAACTAAACAGAAAATCGCAATGAGACTCGGAAGGTAGGGATGAAATTTAGATTTTAGAGATGGCTAGTAATTTCAGAACGGTTTCAACTCTCTAGATATATTGCTGTTCACATGTTATATCAGTCGTCAGAATATTACCAGACATGATGGGCACAGAAGTTCTTTTCTGCTAAATTTTATTTGGCAGCTGCAGGCAACAATTGCAACCTTCTTCAAAAGCCTCAATTTGAGAAAAGATAGCTCTGCCAACTAGGATATAAGGCTGTCCGCGCGGTAGAATCCGCGGCCGCCTTGATGGCAGCCCAATATGCGTAGGTGCTATGGAACACCGTCGTCAGACTTAGGCTTACCGGACTATCGAATCATTTAATTAGTGCCCCTCAATCGTAGTGACGTGGATGGCGGGGTGTGCATCATTCTTTTTTTCGAGTCCGATGCGCCTGCATTCTGCCCCCAAATTTTTGTACGTGTTCGGGCATATGCAGATGCATGCAGATGCATGCCAGGATTACACATCACCCAGCATGATCCGACCAAAACCTTGAATTAACAACGCAGGCCGTATGGATCCTACATGGAAAATAAATGGCGGAAAGGTGATGAAAAGCCTATACTTGCACACTGAGAGAATCTGAAAATACTAAGCTTTGCAGTCACGAAAAATTAAATGGTTCAGAAACCCGAGATGCGAGTACAATTGTCCGAGTCGCAATTTCCAACAAAGCCTGCATCTAGGTCAGCCCGTAGTTCCTTTAATTGCAAAAATAGATTTCTTGATTTCCCAAAAAAATCTGCAAAAATATGTAATTACATTATTATTATAAGTGCGGGGATTTCCTAAAACCTATATTCAATTAAAGGAGGAAGATTCATCAAGAGTCACTCAGCCGCGACAAAGCTGCAATGGCGTCAATCAAAAACGGGAATACATATCGGGCTTCGGATATTGGACCAAACACCACAGCAACGGAGTTCAGACAGCTATTACATAAACAGCTGACAGCAGAAGAATTTGGAAAGGGATTCAGAATCGGGATAGTTGACTTAGCTCCAGATCCATGTAACCAGGGCGCCAGCCAAACTGCAATATTCCGAATACTTCCCCAGACCTCGGATTCCACAGAGCTAGCGTTCCTATCTAAAATAATTAAAGCTCGTAAAGTACATATTTACGATGAAGAAACCGGCCGAACGATTGAAATAGACATGGAATTCTGGGGCCTCACCCAATTATACCATGCCCAAGGTCCAATCGACATCGAGTAAGTGCATCTGCTCTGTTGTTATATTGAGTATTCACACAGTATGAAAACTATCATTCATATCCTAACCCGAGTTATTTAACCACGGTAGCATTGTTGCTCTAACAGGACTCAATGCACACGCCTTTGGATCATGGAGCGGCCGGATAGAGACAGCCGCCGGCCAAGCTATAGGTCCAATGTGGCTGAAGGATTTCCTTGCTGAGGAACCTGAATTTGGCCAACGCTGTCGAGCGATGATATACGGATACAATGCGAAAACGCAATTCCGCGCTGCTAATACTACCATGGACTTTGCCACAATGTTTCTCGAAGATTTGCGAAAAGCAAGGGCTAGTAAAGAGGTACATCACTCAAAGTCTCAGATGAGAACAATCGTTAAACAGTCTGGGCATATAATTAAGCTATTTCTGTTGACCAGGAGCGGCTGCGACCATTGATGCTTCTGGGGCATAGCTATGGAGGCATTATCATTGCTCATGTACGGTTGTATTTTCTAATTCATACATCTTAAGATCCGGTAAACTTTACAGAATTGCTAACTTTATTTACAGTCGCTCACAATAGCTTCATATACGGACATATTCAAACCGATATATTACTCAACGGTCCGCATACTCAATTTCGGGGTTCCGTACAGAGGTATAGATCTACGGGATGTTGTAGAAATGCTTCAGTCAGACCCGGATGAGTACGACCAAGGACTTACTCTTCTAGATGGGATTAGCTATGAAGCGTCGAGAATCACGACGAGTACAGAGCATTTCAGACATTTGATTCAAAAGTCAAAAATTCGACTTATGACATTCTATGAAACCTTTAAAACGAAGAGGGTCAAGGGAGTGAGTAACCCATAAGCAGACTACAAACTTTACAACCTGGTATCTTTTATATTGCGGTTATAACCGCATTATATGTGATACCAAAGAGCTCGGGCCATGATTACTATTGGGGTCCAGCTAAATTATTCTAAAATACAAACTAACATTTGCCACCCTTCAAAGATCGAGGTGGCAGGCAAGATCAAATTCTCCCGTTCTGGGGATGAAATAATGGTTGTCACGAAGGAGTCTGCGGTTCTCGGCCTGGGCTCTGACTTCGAGCAATCTTTTCCAGCAGAGGGAGATCACTCATCACTCGTCAAGTTCACTAGCAAAAGAAATAGCAGTTACACGAGCATAAGAGACACTCTTCGCGAGCTTGTCAATTCAAAGACTCTCAAGCATGAAATTCAAGCCAGAGAAGGTATTTCATCGTTAAAAACCTAGAACTTCCCTTGAACTTCATAAACACTAATTCAAACTGCATTATGACTTCATAGAGAAAGATGGGAAACAATGTCGACAGCAGGAAGAAGAAGCAGAAAAGACCAAGGAGTCACTAAAACGGGTGGACCCAGAAGATGCAAAATACATACAGTATCAACTGCTCCGGGTAGCGATTGATGCAAACCTTGACAGAAAAGTCAGCTACCTGTTAAAGAATGGGGCAGACCCGAATTACGATCTTTCAGCTAGAGATGAAGACATATTTCCAGCTACTCAATGGTAATCCCTGCTCTCTATAGCTATTGGTTGTGAATCGATGGGTAAAGCTAAACCATGGCATTCCGATAGGTTTTTTGACGTTGACGCTTCACCAAACAGCTCCGCTGAAGAGACGGCAGCGAAACGAAAACACCAAGTTGCAATTGCCCAATTGTTGAAGAGCGATGATACAGCCCTTGCTCTGGCAATAAAAAGGGGAAACTCTCACATTGTAAGACAGTTACTCGAATATGGCGCGGACCCAAATATGGACTGCTCAAGTTTTACGGACGACAGAAGTCCTCTCCACGAAGCGTGCAAGTACGGTGTATCCGATATCATACAGGTTCTACTTGACAAGGGCGCCAACCCAAATGCCACCACTGGCATGTTTGGATCAACACCGCTCCACGAAGTAGCCGAAGGCGGTAACTCTCTCAGTCAGCTGTTGGTCGACAACGGAGCAGACATCAATGCGAAACAATTGTATAACGGAAATACTCCTCTCCATATTGCAGCAAAGAAAGGCAATACGGCTCTAGTGTATGACTTGCAGCAGAAGGCGAACCTAACTGCTCGAAACAAGAGTGGTGCTACTCCTTTACACTTGGCAGCGATCGCTGGCCATACACCGGTCGCCATGATATTACTCGCGAAGGATAGCAACCTCACAGCTGTTAATATTCAGGACAATAACGGCAGGACAGCTCTTCACGAAGCCGCCGAAAACGGAGACGTACTCTTGATAGAGCGTCTGCTTGAACGGAGTGCAGATCGGACCATTAAGACAAAATCCAAGATGACGCCTTACGACATCGCCATTAAACGTCGGTTTTCCAGTGCCACAAGGTTACTTGAGATCGCCTAGGGGTCCAGAAAGCTGTATAATCTTCTTTCATTCTTCGTTCCCTAAGTACTTAGAAATATCTCACTTAGAATCGTGTTTATGAGCCAAGCAATGTCATTTAAATTTGAGGAGAAAACAAGTTTTTCTTGTCTCTCTCTTCCACCCTAAACCTCGATGTAAACCGGGCTTTATTACTCTACCGCTAGTCTTGTTGACTCCTATTGAAATGGTCGTAATATCCGCTGCTATAATACTTGTATTGGAACCCAAAGGATCTATGGTCCTTAGTGAATCTGAAGCTAGCCTAAGGGACTGACATTGAAATTTTGCCGGAAAACAAATGAAGCTGAAGTTCATAAAACGGGTAGAACAAATTCTAGATTGAAATGAAAAATCAAATAGTATTAGCAATAGGAATATCCATCAAGAAATATATATAGTAGGTAGATACTGTCAACCGATTTTCTAGATATATTTTAATCAAGAAGCTGGCTAGATGAGCTTGCTAAGCAGCTTCACACCCTTTAAATTTCGGGTTTCCAATGCAATGCAACAAGGCCTTTTTAACCGCGATTGCGTTGCATTTTCCAACAACATGCCGCAAAATCTGTGCCGCATCCGCATGCGCTTTTGGTACCAATCTCGGCTTATATACCGGAGTCAGATTAGAATGGTGAGAGCTCACATAATAATCCCGGTTTCCCCTTTTCGCCATAGCCCACTACATCCCCAAATCACCGATATATCTTCCTTTTTCCTGTCAGACAGCGGTTAATCGGAACTTCTCGCTATCACCAGGCTTTCGTGCGAGAAGGCTTAGCTTCACGGATTGCTCCACAGTGATGTTCCGAACATGTCACAATCAAGCTCATTTCACACAGTGTTCATTCAAATCACAAACATTCTTGTTTTTAAAGTTTTTGGAGTCATTGAACATCTGAAACCTTTTCCCAAGATCATGCATCATGGAGTTTTCCCGCCGTCTCGTTTACGAACGACGGTCTCAACTTCCCGTTCACTCACCAGATATTAGGTATTCGACTCTACCGCCGCTTAAACTTCAATGCTAAAAAAATCGCTAAGTATACGAATACCAAGCCGAGATGCAAAAACGCATCTCTTGCGACATGACAATTCTGGCCCTGAAGGGCTAGAATAGGACGGTGCTATCGATTTCCTACAATCGCGAAATCGATTGGTCCTCGAGACCTTCCTCAAGAGATCATCTTACCGACGACGCCGACCAAAGATCGAACAGCATTCACAGATCTTGAAATTTTGCCCATCAGCACCAATCTCGCCAAATGCTATGATGCTCTTCCAACTACCGAATTCGATAAGATTCTACCCGAGTAGACTCATAAAAACCCGTATCACGGAGTCTGGGCAGGGGAGTAGAGAAAAGCAGACGAAAGAAATACGAGTTTCAAACCAGGATATCCGTTTGCGGACCTCAACTGCCAGGAGGCAAAATTCCGGTCGCGACTGGGTTCAGAGCTTGTCATTGGCCGAATCTGGTTTGATAACTTTTTCCGTTTGGGACTAAACGCGACTGGTGGAGCCTCAAATGGGCCCGCCAATGCAGACCAAGTGCGCGGGCCCGCAAATGAGCGAGTGAGTCCCTTTTCCCCAAAAATCCCCACTACACCACACAAGTATCGTGGCAAGCTCCTTTTTATCCAAATTGCTCCGAAAACAAAAAGAAAATGTGGTCAGCAAAGAAGAGAGAACACGCAATGTAGCCACACTTGTCATAACCTCCGCGCGACTGCAAGGTGGTCGCTTGGGAGAAATATTAAAAGATAATAATTAATAATGCACATGCGGAGAGCAGGAAAAAATCAAAAGAAACCGCGGACAGGATTGGGATGAAAAGAAAAAAAAGCCGCCTTATATAACGGCGCCTCCCTTTCCGCCGCTGTGATCCTTTTCCTGTTTTAACAGGTTATCGGATTTCTTACTCACGACATTCCTTGCCGTCTGCTTTATTTCTGTTTCCGGAAGTGAATTTGATTGATTTTCTTGAGGGGGCTCTTTTCGCACTCTCTTGGGTATCGATTATTATCCACTTCGTCCATTCCTTACCTTACCGGTGTCCTTTTTTATCACGATTTAATCTTAAACATCGAAATCTTCAACTTCAGTCACTCCTTTCTCGATTCGTGCTTGTTTTTGTGTAGCATCCGCATTATATAATATCGAAAAAATACGAAGGTTATTTTATATATATCGCTAAAAGAAAGAAAGGAAAGATGTTATTCAAATCATTCGCCTCGGTTGCCGTTCTGGCTGCATCCCTCCTTACTCAAGGAGCAGTGGCGCAATACAATGCCGCTTGGAGGAACATGACCGCCGTCTACTGGGGTCAAAACGCAGTATACGCCGCCGACCCTTCGAAGCCGCTCCAGTACGACCTTCTCACCACTTGCAATAACACCAATGTCGATATCGTGATTATCAGCTTCGTTACCAAGTTTATTGGCAAAGCCGGTTGGCCTATTGTAAGACATCTCCACCTATATGTCATTCACGACAGCTTTTAAGGAAATAGATCTACTGGTAACCGCGGTGTATTATGTGCTCCGTTACCAATCGATACTATATAATTACCATGTTATATCCATAAAAATCACATGGCTAATCTACGTTTGGTAATAGCTCAACTTGTCAAATCAATGCGGAAACTTCTTCCCATATGCGGAGAACCCGAAGAACATGACCGACATTCTGACGTGCCCTCAGATCGGAACTCAAATCACCCAGTGCCAGAAACTCGGAAAGAAGATTCTCCTCTCGCTCGGTGGAGCTACCTACAAAGATGCCGGCTGGAAGGACGTCAACTCGGCCCGTGGTAGCGCGAACGCCATCTGGGCCATGTTTGGACCTCCCGGCAGCGCTCCGTTCAAGTATCGACCATTCGGTAGCGCAACCATTGACGGATACGATTTGGTATGTTAACATGTCTTCCAATTACACAAAATCAGTCTTATACAAGACAGTATAAAAAGGAATTTAAATGCTAACGAATGAATCTTACAGGACTTCGAGAGCGTCGTCAACAAGCCCAACTCCGACGCCTTTGCCATCCAAATGAAAGCCAAATTCACCCTCACCAAGTCCCGCACCTACATGCTCACCGCAGCCCCTCAATGCCCAAACCCAGACGCAACCCTCGACCTCGCCCTCACCAAAGCCGAATTCGACGCCGTTTTCATCCAATTCTACAACAACGCCTGCCAAACCACCAGCTGGGCGAAAGGAAAAGCCCAAACCGCAAACACGGCTTTCAACATGCAAATGTGGCAGACCTGGGCCACAACCAAGAGCTTGAACAAGAACATCAAGCTCTTCGTCGGTTTGCTCGCCGGCGGTGTTCCCAAAACGACGGGGTACGTGCCTAAAGCCACCGCTCAAAAGATCATATACGACTCCTTCCGTTTCCCGAACTTTGGAGGCGCATCGTTCTGGGATTCGTCTATCTGCAACGGTAACAGCGCTTTCCTGCCCGGCGTGAGGGACGTGTTGACCGGTAAGGTCGTTCCGGTGCTCAAGCGTGACGAGGAGAGCGCTGCCGCTAGCGTTGAAGAACGTGATATCAAAACTCCGGTTGGAGGTGCCGCCACGCTTTCCGCAGAAGACTACGCGGAGGTCAAAGTCCCAGCTGAGGCTATTCACAGTTTCAAGCGACGACATAACCATCATCGTCGCGGAGGTGCCAAGTTCTTGTAGAGTACGAAGAGAAACCATGTGGAATTTTGTATATAGGCTATCATCTTTGTATTTTTTTTCTTGCGATATCAAAAACCCCTTCAAAAATGTTAATACCATGCATGGATATATACCCGAATCTTTAATTGAAAACGCCAAATATATGCCTACCTAGATTGCATGAATGAATATTCGTGATAAGTTTACGTATGTGGTTACTCAGTTATAAGGCCGCCCGGGATTTAACCACGTCCACTTTCGACCTCGCCAGGGATATCGCTGGTGTAACCCACGTTCCGCAACTACATTTCAACCCGTGCCAGGCGTACGAACCAACCTTGGCGTTGCATTTCGGACATTCGAGCCTGCCTTCCATCGCTTCCTTGTCTAACTCTGGTTTCATCCATACGATGGGATCGACGAAGATATGTTGGCAGGAAGGTTGCAACGGTTGTGATGCCGTGGAGCTCGAGGGTGCCACGTTTTGTGAGGTAGCTCTGACGTTTGGGCGTGCGACATGTTCTACGAAGGATTTCGAGAGAGCGAGTGTACGTCTGAATAGATTCACGGGTTAGAGAAGTTCAAATTACAAACAGATTGAAAGTAAACCATACCTGCACATCTTACACTTAACCTCCGTATCACCAGGTGTTTCCGCATTATCTTCAGCGTAGTGATTTATCGTTGGAGCTTTATGCGCCAACCGACTGATTTCTGCATCTTTTCGATATAAATACCGCTGATACGCCGGCACATCATCAAGATTCTTGATAGCCTGGTCGAGATTCTCATAATAAAGGTCCAGCTGCTGCTTGAACCCGGTGTTCGGATGAACTATCGGTCTAGTCTGTTTGATGATATTAATCGCGGTGTCCGGGGGTATTTGTTTCTTGTAAATAAGGTACGCAGTTGCTATTGTCGCCGAGCGGGATATCCCCATCGCACTACAGTATATTATCACGATGAGCATCGAATACGGAGGCCGAATATGAGTGAGCAAGTAACCGACCAGTGTATCAGCACATTACCGCCAGTGTTCACCGCCTTGTCGATAAACGCATTCGAGGTCTCGAAATGCTCGATAAGATTCTCGTATTCGTCGTCGTCGACTTCGATGTGTAGATGTCTGCCGGTACTCGAGAAAGAATTGAAAAGCGCCGGGTCTATCCTGCCGCGGAGTACGGATATAACATGTGTGATGTTCTTGGTTTGCAGTTCGTCGGTGCGACGCATGACAAACATGCTATAATGATCATCAAAAAGCAATATTCATATCAGTAAATGCTCGCTATGGTAACTTCAAGAGTAGAAGTATACTAACCCGCTGATGTACAGCTGCGTATCTCCAATTCTGTCCATGGCGGAGTTTCTCTCGCGAAGGGATTTGATCTTTTCAAGGACGGTGCCAGCAGATGCCCCAGTTGTTAGTTCGAGGAGTTTGAGGTTGGCTGGGTGGAAGGTCATCGCCGTGCCTTATATTTATAGTCTGGGATATTGCAGTTTGCCGGTACCTGTACCCTGAAAGCTCAAAAGAGAGTTGAGGTTTAGTTTCGAATCGTCGCGGCCGTATACACAGATGCTAAAGTATGACTCGATTTCGGCTCCTCGGCTGGTTAAGCTTATTCGTAAACCAAGGGCCAAAGCTCCGCCGCAGTTTGTTAGACAAGATTGTTTGCACTTAACCGAACCAAATCTGCGGCTCTGGAAAACCACAGCTCGCGTGCCAAGAATCTTGAAACCCAGGTCTCGGCAACACACACGACATGGATGCGACCGGATTTTCTTTCATCTCATTGAGAGTGAGAAATTTATTAATCGCGTCTGCTCTATCGCGAAGGCAGCAGAGTCAACTTTGAGGGATGCAATGGCGGCGACAGCAAACGAGGCTGGCCATGACATAAACCAGTCGACCCGAACTCCCTCACCACCTCAAACCGGACACAGCGAACTCGCCAGTATCACCAGCAGTCACTCCCGTCAGTATTCAGGCATCGCGGAAGTCGACGCTCCAGCACCTGTCCAAGATGAGACGCAACAAGGTCCTTCGTACCGTCGTTCCTTCCTCGAAGATTCTAGGCGCGAAGAACGTCTCGAGGTCGCGACACACCCACCAGACCGTCTTACACCCAAAGAGCGTTTCGACCTCCTCACCACATTCTGTTGGCTGATAACCTTCTCGATATTCGGGGCTCTCGCACGTGTCGGCCTCTCCGCCTTAACAACATACCCGGGCTCACCGCTCGCCGGTGTTATCTGGGCGAATTTCGCCGGCAGCTTCATGATGGGCTTCGCGGCCGAAGAAAACAGATTCTTCGCCGCGATCCCAGATAGCAAAGTCACATCAAACGGGGAGATTAAAACTCACCGGCTCAAAAGCCACTGGAGCGCGGAGAAGAAGTCTATACCCCTCTACATTGGCATCACGACCGGGTTCTGCGGCTCCCTAACAAGTTTCTCATCATGGATGCGTGATAGCTTCTGGGCTATGTCTAACATCATGCCGCCTTACCCACGACACAGAGGTTACAACGTCGAGGCTCTCCTCGCAGAACTGATCACCACAGTAGCTTTATCCGTCGCCGGATTGAAAAGCGGTGCTCACATGGCATTATTCCTCCGGCCGGTGATGTCGACTATGCCGATGGGGTATAGACGCCATCTCGATATCGCGGGGATTATTCTCGGACCCGCCTGTTGGATCGGAATCACGCTCATGGTGGTTTTTATACCCAAATGGAGAGGAGTGGTGCTGTTCGCGGGCGTGTTCGCGCCGGTGGGGAGCGTTCTTCGTTTTCTGGCGTCGAGGAAATTTAATCCCCTGTTGCCGAGTTTCCCGTTGGGGACATTTATCGTCAATGTCGGCGGGTCGATTCTCGATGCAACATTTATACTTTTGCAAGGGTACGCGAGGGTTAATTTTATCGGGTGCGAGGTGTTACAGGGTCTCGAGGATGGGCTTTGTGGGTGCCTGACGACGGTCAGTACCTGGATTGTTGAGATTACCACATTGAGGCGTACGTATAAGCCGTTTATGGAATATATTTGCATTTTTTTCAACCATCATTTACTTTTTTCTTTCTTTCTGTGCTAATTGGGAGTCATAGGCGGACATGCATACAAATACGGTGCAGCGAGCATTCTATGTGGCTTCCTGGGCTTCGTGTTAATCCTGGGGACATATGTAAGTACCTTCCATTTGTCGGGTGCATAATTTGTAGAGCGAGGGAGAGCTGACTGTTATCGACAGAGCTGGGACCATGGGCTGGATCCTAGAAAGTGCTAGATTATGCATAATAGAAGTTCTAGAAATGGTAATGTTTAATCAGCGGATCGATATTTTCGAGGTGGCATGAGATGAAGACTTTTTCCTCGTCGCCACTCGGAATGGCCTCATGGGGAATCTGGAACAGAGGCTCAAATGGAATATGAATAGCTTCACTGTTTAACGATAAAGATGAAAGAAAAATTCACATCCATGTTCGAACTCTCGCGACTAAGCCTTCATGATGTCACTTGGAATCCATCACCGTGGTCGCTGGAGCATTTTGTCTGAGACTTTTCTAGAAATAAACCCGTCTGTCGCTAATGTATGCAAGCTTTCGCTCGAGATCTTAGATCTCCCAGAAAGTTATTTTTGGACGTTCAACCAGGCTAATAAACTTTTTTTTCTTTCTGTTTGTCTCGAGGCTAGTCGATTTGAATTGCGGCTGTGCAGTGCGGCTTGCTGAGCCATAGTTGTACGGCGCGGGGGACGAGACCAATTGCAGTTCCATTTGATGAGAGCCCAGGCTTTGCATGTCACCCTACGCTCGCTTGGCTTGCTTTCGAAGACCTTGGGGCACGGCATACCCGGCACGTTATTGACATCGTCCCCTATTTTGAGTTTTTTTTTGCTGTGGTTTCCGGGTAGCCGATTTAATGATCGTTAGGTGGAGAACCCGTCGACGGCGGGGTGGGAAATTAATAACCACTTTTACTTTCGGGACCGCGCTCAAAAACTTTTTCTTTGGGGTTGCGTATGTGTTTGTCTTAGTCAACAGAGTTGTAACCGCTTTGAAAATGCTGGTGAGTATCGTATCGTATCGGTACGATCTTCTCGAACGAATAACCTGGTAGATTCGAGAAAGCCGAGATACGGCAGATTTTTAGCACAGATGCGCAGTCATGATGATATTCCTGGGGGAAGAGGGTCACATAGCAACGACTCTCAAACGGCGGAACGAGCAAATCACCTTCCCAGATGAAAGGGTACCGGGGGGAATCATGCGGGCAGAAAGGACTTTTTGGTTAGATGTGGTTTCAGTCGCCACACCCCCTGTCGAACAGCGCAAAGAAAGGTGGGAAAGGTACCAGAAGGAACGCTTTTTTGGTTGCATTTGGGGTTTGGGACCGCCGAAAGCATGAACCCTTGCCTTAGAGAGCCTAACGCTGAAGGGCTCGGTGAGTGGAGAGGAGGGTATTGGTTGGAAGCGCATTAAGGGGTGCGCAAGAGAGGTATTAGCCAACGACCCTTCAACCTTGGGACGCTCTTGTCGGCCAAAAGCGTAGCGGAGAGCGAATCACAGGGCGGGAAGGTTTATTAGCATCTTGAGATCTCAGGGGCATCTTGAGAGCGATGCAATTAATATATATTCGAAATAGAAATAGAATACAGGCACGGAAAGAAGAATCGAATGTAATAATAAAATGTCAGAATACTTAATTATGAGATGTGAATACGATTGAGTGTCGGCGATGGTACGAACGGTTGGTGTATTTGGGATATGGTTTCTTTTTCGGCCCAGTTTGGGAGCTGCGTTACAGCGCAGTGCTGTTGTGATCTGACCTGACAGACCTGACAGGGCTCTTTGTTAGTGGTGTTGCGTTCAGGGCCCACACCACTCGCCCGCTCTTCTCTCAGCTCAGGCTCCCCTTTAAATGCCCTCGTCTGCGATCACAAAATATATAATCTCCAGACGTCCTCTTTCTTCTCGTTCAGCCCTTCTATTTCAGCCCTCCTTTTCTCCCATTCATTCCATTCAACGTCATCAGTGCTTTGCTGGTCCGTTTTATACACACTCGCTCAACCTTTAGCTTTCAGCCATCCATTCCAGACTTTCGTTAAATCACGGACATTTTCAGCCTCGAGCTTCCCATTCCTCACCGTCCTTTTTCTCTCCGTTTGTTATCTGCTATCTATTTGCTTCGTCGTAGTAACTGCCACCTTCGTTGTTGTGATAAATATTTTTTTTTGCTTGCTCGATTTGAGAGGGTTCTTCTGCCAATCCCACCGACAGCGACGATAATCAATTAATACAAACCATCCCAATTTTTACGAACGTCTCTGGACAGATATTCGACCGCATCTCTTAATTCGAATATAATAACAAAAATGAAGGTCACATCCGCCGTTCTCTTCGCCACAGCGGCTCTGCCAGCTGCTCTCGCTCAAACCTGGACCGCATGCAACCCTCTCAAGAAGGACTGCCCCTGCGATCCCGCTCTGGGCACCACCTACTCCTACGACTTCACCAAGGGCGAGGGCTCCGAACTCTTCCCTCCAGACCAGTACTTCAAGGTCAACTACAAGAGCGATGGTGTCCATCTCCCAGTCACCAAGAAGGGAGATGCTCCAACGATCAGCTCCACCAAGTTCATCTTCGGTGGCCGTCTTGACTGCGTTATGAAGATCGCTCCAGGAAAGGGTATCGTCAGTTCATTGGTCTTCCAATCCGACGACCTAGACGAGATTGATTTCGAGTGGATCGGTAGCAAGCCCCTCGAGGCCCAGTCCAACTACTTCGGCAAGGGTAACACCGAAACCTACAACCGTGGTGCCGTCCACCCGGTCTCCGACTCCGCTGCCAACTTCCACAAGTTCTCCATCGACTGGACCCAGACCCAGATCACCTGGTACATTGACGATGTCGCCGTCCGAACTCTCACTCCCGCGCAATCAAACACCCTCTACAACAGCCCCAACTACTACCCCCAGACTCCCATGCAGATCAAGATCGGTGCATGGGCCGCTGGTGACCCGTCCAACGCCGAGGGTGTCGTCGAATGGTCCGACGGTCCAATCGACTACTCCAAGGCTCCATTCGAGATGGTCATCCAGTCCTTGACCCTCACCGACTACTCCAAGGGTGCCACTCAATACTGCTACGGTGACCGTTCCGGTTCCTGGGGCTCTATCGAACTCTCCAACAAGCCCCTCCCATCCAGCACCTCTCCTGCCAATAAGCCAAGCAACACCGCATCCGCTGATGACAAGGAGGAGAAGCCATCCACCACCAAGCCAACCACTCTTGCTACATCTTCCGCTCCTAAGACTACCAGCAAGTCCACCACCACCAAGAAGGCCAATACCTCCACATACGAAATCGCCCCAGCAATCACTCAGGGTCTTCCGGACTCCATCGGTGGCATGGACGGCCCTCAGAACAAGGGTGTCTCTTCCGGTTCCGCTGATTCCCAGGCTGCCCAGACAAGCGCCTCCCCATCTCCTTCCCAGACTCTTACACCAAACTCTGCTTCAAGTATGAAGAGCACCGGCTTGGGATTGGCCGTTGCCGCTTTCTTTGCCGCCTTCGCATTATAAGCATGAAAGCATGGAATTAAAATTAAAATGCATATGAGCTGAGGAGATGGTTGTGTATTTGTGCGCTTTTTTCTTTCAAAATCATCCTAATGTTCTATTTTGTAATAAAACCTGGGCATTTGCATGTGTCGGTCATTTTCCATTCTTTTCTGGGGGTTTCTCTCTTATTATTCACTTCTTGTTCATTTGTTATTTGAGCGTCTTTTTTCACCTCTCCTTTGGCTTGTCTATACTATATATCATCCTAGAATAGGGCATTACCGATAAATCATATTGTCTGTATATTTTCCTCTACTAGAACTCGTCTGCTGGAGTAACTCAACCATAGACTCTTTTGTGTTTGGTGAACTGGCTTAAATCCTAAATTTAGTGTTGAACCCCGGCCAAACGTTAAATACAAACTTTCATCTGACGCTAGACATGGACTGTCACGGCAACCGACGCCGTATTTACAGCTATCGATTCTGGAAGCTGGTCGTTCTTAGACGTTTGTAGTTGGTCTTCTTTGAGGTTCCTGCCAATGCCAGTCTCCACTTTCTCCATTCGTTCTATTTAATACTTAGCTTACTGCTTATCTTGTAATCGCGAACAGTCGGTTGATTTAAAGTATATCGCCGTGACATTTAGGATGTTACAACGAATTAAATGGCCATTGCCGCCGCATGCGCTCAAGTGCCCATGGTTTGAATCCAAATGCGGGATATGCGCCATGAGCTGTCGGCGCTTCTTCAACTGAGGCCTTTGATGATAATGTGTTGACGTGTTGCTTTGTGTGAAGATTATATAAGCGGGCCGGGGGCACACGCTGCGCCCAGTTTCCAAGTTTAGGCCGTCCATCCAGCCATCTGACGAGTGCAGCCTCATCATCGTCAATATCATCATCGCCGTGAATCTCTCTTCAGCAATACTTCTCTTCAGAACAACAACCACGACTCAGCTGCCATCTGGGTTTCGCCACGATAAACTCACAGATCAGCAGAAAGACCTGAAGGAGGAATATCCACCATGGGTGCCCTTCTTTCTTTGCCATTAATGGCCGTACCCAGCATGGGTTCCGTACGTCTTCCTGTATCCCACATCGGTGGTTGCATTTAACATCTAGCATTGAAGCTAGTTTGCTAACCTTATATCTGAATGAATAGATGCTCGCCGTCGGAGCCTCATGCTGCGGGGCGGCCACCTGTTCCGCCATCTTCAGTTCCTGCGGCAAATGCCACAACTCCACCGCAACCCGTATCGTCTACGCCCTCATTCTGGCCCTCAACTCCATCTTCAGCTGGATAATGCTCACACCCTGGATCATCAAAAAACTCCAAAAGCTAACTCTAGACTACATGACTATCAAATGTCTCGGCGAGGACTGTTTCGGCTTCGTCGCCGTCCACCGCTTCAACTTCGCCCTCGGCCTCTTCCACTTCGTCATGGGCCTTATGCTCCTCGGCGTAACCTCCACCCGTAATGGCCGCGCCAACATCCAAAACGGCTACTGGGGCCCCAAAATCCTCGCCTGGCTGGTCCTCATCGTCCTCACGTTCTTCATCCCTGAAGAATTCTTCGTATTCTGGGGTAACCGCGTCGCCATCGTCGGCGCGGGACTCTTCCTCTTCCTCGGTCTCATCCTCCTCGTCGACCTCGCGCACACCTGGGCCGAAACATGTCTCCGCAAAGTGGACGAAACCGACAGCAACGTCTGGCGGTTCGTCCTCGTCGGCTCCACTCTCGGAATGTACCTCATCTCGCTCGCCATGACGATAGTAATGTACATCTTCTTCGGCAAGGGCGATTGCAGCATGAACATCTCCGCCATAACGATCAACATGCTCTTAGCCATCGCTGTCAGCGCCATGTCCATCCATCCGGCCGTGCAGGAAGCCAACTCGCAGGCCGGGTTGGCGCAGAGCGCCATGGTCGCCGTGTACTGTACTTATCTCACCATGTCCGCCGTAGCGATGGAACCCGATGATAAATACTGCAACCCCTGGATTCGCGCTCGGGGGACCAGAACCGCCAGCATTGTCATCGGCGCGCTGTTGACCCTGCTAACGGTCGCGTATACCACCACCCGAGCGGCAACTCAAGGATTCGCGATGGGCAGCTCCGGACCTTCCGGGTACGGCGCTCTCGGGGATGATGAGCACGGGCTCGTCACGCAGGAACCAGGACGGCACGCTATGCGACAGGAAGTTCTAAAACGGGCCGTGCTCGAGGGTGCGCTCCCCGCTAGCGCGTTGGACGAGGATAGCGACGACGAGGATGCGGGTGATGCCGTCGATGACGAGAAGGGCCGGGTGCAGTATAATTATACGCTGTTCCATTTCATCTTCATGCTGGCCACCGCGTGGGTTGCTACGTTGTTGACGATGAGCTTGGAGGAAGACAAGGAGGGCGATTTTACGCCTGTGGGGAGGACGTACGGTGCCAGTTGGACGAAGATTATTAGTGCTTGGGTGTGTTATGGGCTTTACGCGTGGAGTTTGATCGCGCCTGTTGTGTAAGTTTTTCTTTTCGCGGGATTAATTTTATGGTATGATGTGGAATATAGACTAACGGTTATAACAGGCTCCCTGATAGATTCGGTTAAAGAGAGGTGATCGACGATTATGCCTACTGGCATCTTTCTTTCCTTAAGGTTTCGGTGAGGTTCGTTTTAGTGGTTCGTGCGTTTAGTTTTTTGGGGATACCAGGGTTTTCTTTGCCTTTGATAGTTTACATTGCATTGGAAGTTTGTTTTTGCTTTGCGGAATATCTTGGATAATTTTTGGTTGAAAGCTCCATTTGCTAGTTGTGTATAGGATTTACCTTGGTGGCGATAGATGATTGTACCCTGATTTCTATTATACTGTCTTCAATATCATAAAAATCGTATTCGGATATCATAATGTGCTTGTGATCATGCGTTGACTAGTTACACGCGCGATCATACGTTCTATAGTAATCCTAAGTATGGCACGCAAAAGTGGACAAAATTTAAAGGGGAAGTATATATATTAACATATACATCCATGTTTTTTATATAATTGAACCCCTGTTTGAACCAGGGTAATTATGTTGTAATATGTTAAAGAATGGATTCCATATATTAACATGCCCAACCAGCAGACTATTCACTAACAAGTTGGCAAGCAGGCTTTGGTAAGCTGGCACACTAACTATGAGTAGTGAGCAACCAATATAAATTACCCTGGTTCAAACAAGGGTTTAATTATTCAAAAAGCATGGATGTATATGTTAATATATATATATATATAACTCGTTAAAATACATATATATACGTCCCTGTTGTCCACTTTTGAACACCATACGAAGCAATGACTTTTGAAATCTCAAGGAACGTATTGATTGCGGTGAGCATAAAGTTATATGATAGTAGAAGTACTTCTATCTCTATGTGCGATGGTACGTATTGTCTCATACTTCCGAGCAGTCTGGAGACTACTCCTTCCCTTGTGCTCACGAATCTACTTATGCAGAAACGAACTAGGTAGCACTAAAAATGCCGTATGGTATCGTGGGTCGTTGTTCGACGTCGTCGTTATTGGGCTTAAACAGCTAATATTGGCTATGATCTAAAAATTTAACCATTTCAACGACGCTGGCCAGATATTTCCACCCTGAATAAGCTTTTCATGATCTGGTGTGTTCGTCCAATCTTGATAAACGAGCCGTGATGCATGAGCTCAACAACGAAGTCTGGTTTGATGCTTTCGCCATGTGAAATGTTGTTGCCGCGATGCTTGGTAGAATCGAAGCTAGGAATTTCCGGGCTTCGTTCGAGGTATAACCAGCAGGAGAGCGAACAGCCATAAAGCACACACCTGAGAGAAAAAAGGGGTGTGTTCGGGACAAATGGAACTTTGGTAGTCCGCTTTCGTATGAGTCTGGAGTTTTTGCAGTGGGTTATCGATCACATTTGGTCCCTTTAGGTAAAACGGGTCGTCGATGCTGCCACCGGCGGTTCTGCCATATTGAATTTCCGGGAAGACTTTTACATTGGACATGGCTACGGCCTGCTGACATTGGCTTACTTACCACTAGTTAGTTAACGCTTCTAGATGGGGGTAGAGAGATACCGACTTGATAATTCTATTAGAGTGTAGGAGGTTCTGGAAGGTGAATAAGATCTAGGAAACAATTCCCTTGCCCAGACCGTCTGTTTACTGCTGGAGGCGTCTGTATGCACTGGCCACAACCCCCGGGACCTGCCTCAAGAATTGGGTAGTGGCCCTGCGTTTGTTCCACATCCTGTGGACGAATGCCTCCCAAGAGCTTTCCTTGTTTCTTTCATTTGCTACTTATATATCGTTATTTGGTGCTAGTATTGGAACTTGTGGTTGGACGAGACTGGTGGGGTTATTCATTATTTTGGGGTTTTCGATGCCTCCAACCATATTTCAGCTTGTTGCTGATTCATGGCAGCCATCATATTTGTTCCGTGCTCTTTCGTCAAAGTCTCAAGGTATCGGCGGGCTTATAATTTAGACTGGGTATCCAACCTTCATGACGACTGGCGGAACTATTGCAAAAGTGAGTTTTCAGGCCGTTCGATCTGAAGGAAGGTTAGTAATGCGTAGACCAAAGAGGGAGAAGAGATAGGGCAACCTTTGGTTTGTCATTATTAGATCTTTGACATCTGTGATAGTGAAGTAAGATGTACATGCATAAATGCGGAATGTGACGTCGACGCGTAGTTGTACTTTTTTAGGATGAAGATGTCAGTAATAGAGTAAGGGTTTCTCCTCTCCATGATCAGAGAGTTTATATATAGGAAGGGTATATAGGAAGTATCTAGGTATGGGGGAATAATAGAGGCTGGGCAAGGGGGTTGACTAATGGGATGGTGGAGCAGTGATGATGACTGAAGAAGAAGAATCACATTTATACCTTCGGTCTCCAAGTAAGAAATTTTGGCTACTAACAAGACTTATACTGTATATATAATTTTGGCTCCATATAGGAAATCGCAAAAATAAATTTATTTCCAGTCCAGGACCATCTCCTTGTTTCTATTCAAAGCAGAGTAGAAGAGAAAAGAAAGAAAAATCTCAGATTGTTGATTGAAACTTTTAATTTTGAATTTGGGTTCTCAGACATCAGCATAGATCAACCTACCCACATGGCAGCTAGGAGGCCGATACGACCGAATGCGTGAACGCGAAAAGATCAGATATATATAAATATAAATTAACGAGAACGCCGGTAGTGACAGCTTTAGCAGCATTTCTGCTAGTACTACACTCAAGTTTCCATATCTAACCAGATAAAGAACAAAATTTCTTCGGATACTAGTATACTACTACTGGGCTAATTACGTTAATTGAGTTTCCAATGCTGCGCAGCAGCGATAGAAAGTGATATATTTGTTACTTGGGAAAGTAATATCATACGTCCTAGAACTCGCTTCCGACATTAACACCCAGGTAATCAATCTCCTATTTGTCTTCGTCGTTCCAGAAGTGAGGGTTTCCTGGGAGTACTGGCAGGCCTAAATAGTGGCGGCTTGCTGACATTGGTTTTCTTATATAACAACCAGTTAGTAAGTTATGTATAGATACGTCCTCTTAGACAGTTTAACTCTATAACAAGAATACTCACTTTAGAAGTGCTTAAGAGTACCAGGATCGAGTGGAAGATGGTCTAGGTCTAGATGTCGACCGAGTGGGTAACGAAGTGGTATTGAGTCACTCATATGGCAGTCAAGCAGTCCTCTATACTGGTCAAACGGTTGTTGATCACGTTGATGGCATGCAATATTTGACGAACCACTGGTTTACCTGCGAAGGTGGCTATGCTATGGGTGTTGGTGATCTCTTGGGACATTGTGGTCAAGTTGCTCTGATATTTGGCGGAAATATTGCTGTTGGTAGGAAGAAACCAAATTGAAATATACATTTTATGAATTGTACATAGAAATATGTTGCATGTTGCACGTTGCCTGATCTATAGACAAAAGACGTTGCAATGCGACGAAAAGATCTCAATTACACTCTACATGCAACGGATTTGAGATTCTAAGAGTGACAGCCTCTAGCTTGGGCGAAGATAACAGGAGAGGCAATTCAAAGCCACAAATAGACCCGAACGGAGGGCAGCCTCTAAGGTGGATTGTGAAATTGGCCGTGACGCATTTGAAGGTGGCTTGTACTTGAGCAACGACAGGCAGGCCTGGCCTGGCACAACAGAGCTAGCCAGTGCCCACATGGAAATAAGTATTAATATATCGTTCTGTCTCGAAATTAGGAGCTGACAGCTGCTCCAATCTTTTGCCGCATTTTCCAAATTTTTCATTCATCCTAGCAGGAGAAAGTCTCCTCGAAGAAGCGTTCGCAAAGGCTGTCGATACGTAATCCTACTTTTGGCAGTTGAGTTGGGTGTAGTCATCTTGCAGCGCCTCCGAGCTCGACAAACAGGCAACAAACCCCGCCATTCTTCCTGCCACACGAAAGCATCTCTCATCAGCCATCCTATCGCTCATTCCATCCATCCACCCCATCCATCCACCGACATTCACAATACCCGCAGAGCCGCTTCTTAAAACTTCCATCGTTCCATCGTTTTCAACATACGCCAGATAAAACTTTCAAACAAACGTACTCTTTTGCTGTCGGTATCGCTTTCCAGTAACATAGCTTAGTCAAGCAGCTTCCACGACCCCTCTCTCGCCATGTTCCGAGGCGCCCAGGCCAACCCCTTCGACGATGTTGTTGGTATGTTTTTTCTCCTATTTTTTTTCTCCTTTATGTCTACAGGACCGCTCTGGGAGCTTTGCGCATAGCTTTTGGAGGAATATGAGAGTGGCAGCTAACTTGTGCGATGGTTCTGTGCGTCCGGCGTCACAGCCAAGGCTACCGACGAGAATCTCACGTCGGAGAATTGGGAGTTCATCATGGAGGCGGTTGATAAAGTTGACGGCGGCGGAGAAAATGCGTATGCTGAATTCTGATACCATCTTAACCCTTCGTTCCCTACAGTTGATGAATGGTAGGACTAACCGCATCCTTCCCTGGATATATAGCGCAAGAGACGTCGTAGCCGCCCTTATCAAACGGCTAGCACACCGCAACGCCCAGGTTCAGATTTATACGCTCGAGACCGCAAATGCGTTATCACAAAACTGTGGCCCTAAAATGCATCAGGAGCTCTCATCGAGAGTCTTCACTGATGCCTTGTTACGGTTGGCTGGAGATCGGGTATGTCGGATCCTTCCCAATTTAGATTCGGGAAATAGCACCGTTTGATGTACTGACAGTGGAACTGGCAGAACACACATCAAACTGTCAAAAGCAAGATACTAGAACGAATGGAAGACTGGGCGGAAATGTTTAGCAAAGATCCAAACCTGTTCATCATGGAGCAGGCTTTCACGCGGTTGAGATCCCAAAGTATGTTTGATACATTCAAGCTCACGACTACCAGCAGGGATATTAACCTAGATGTCTAGATCCAAGCCTGCAGGCTCCTTCGAAGCCAACGAAGAATGCCATCACAGACGTTGATAGACTCAAGGAGGAGGAAGATCTTGCCCGTGCCCTTGAAATTTCGTTACAAGATACCCGAAGACAAGCTTTCCCCGTCGCCGCACCATCATCCTCAAACTCGAACGCCGCGCAAAAGCAACCTGAACCGAAGCCGGAACAACCACCCGCAAACGCTACTGCCGCTACCGTATCCCGCGTCAGAGCCCTGTATGACTTTGTGCCCACTGAATCCGGGGAACTGGCATTCAGAAAGGGTGATATTATCGCAGTGCTCGAATCAGTGTATAAGGATTGGTGGAAGGGGTCTTTGAGAGGCCAGACGGGTATTTTCCCGTTGAACTACGTCGAGAAATTGGCGGATCCTACTGTTGAGGAGCTGCAGAGAGAGGCACAAACAGAGTCGGAAGTTTTCGCGCAGATTAAAAATGTTGAGAAGCTGTTGTCCATGCTGAGCACCTCAAGTACGGATCAGCAAATACAGGACAACGAGGAGATAACGGTAAGACTAGTGCGATAATTCTGTCTGCGAGGATTCTAATGTGATGATTTCGGTCTATAGGGCTTGTATCACCAAACTCTCGCGATCCGACCCAAGTTGATTGACCTGATTAGCAAATATCAACAGAAGAGAGGTATACCGAGTTTCTTAGTTCGATTCACGAAATACCAGCTAACACGAGTGACCATTAGATGACTTCCAAGCTCTCAATGAGAAATTTGTCAAAGCCCGTCGTGACTATGAAGCCCTGTTAGATTCATCCATGTCCAACCCCGCCGCGCATGCCTACTCACGACCACCATACAGCCATGGCTACGGCCCAGGACCCGAATTCGGTACACCAGTTCCAGGACCCGTCGCCGGACCACAAGGATACTACCCACCTCAGCCACAACACCAGATGCATCATTCTCCGCCTCCACCACTCAACACCAGCGGTCCTTACGGTCCTCCCGATGGTATTCAGCAAGCTGGTGTTCCATACCCGCTTTCCACGAGTCCAGCTCCACCAGCTGGAGCAAACCCAAACCAAGCCAACTTTTACGGTGCTCCAGTTAGACCCGTAGGCGGACCGGATGGCCGAAACAAACCATCCTCTCCGTTGACAAACCTCCCACCTGGTGGACGAGACCGTATCCCCTCGATAAGCGGCGGATACCACGACGTCGCCGGTGGAGCCCCACCGCAAGAACTAGCCACCACATCCTACGAATCCCCTCAGGACACCGCAGGAGGTCGTCCGCATTCCCCTTCGCACCCGCCCCAGCAAGCATATAAGAGCTACTACACTTACAACCCGCCCACAGCTGCTGGCGGCGCTGCACCCTCACCATCCCAACCACAGCAGCCACCACAGCAGCCGGCTGGCTACCCTCCTGTAATTACTAAGACTTCCCCAACTACCGTTAGGGACTCGACTGATACGTATCAGCAGTATTTGAACAATCGGCCGCAGAGTTGGGTTGATCCAAATGCCCCTCCAGGGCCGGGGGTTAATCCTGCAGATTTTTACAGAACGAATAATCATGGTGAATTGTTTTTGCCGCAGGGACCTGGTGGAGCGAGGACGAGGGAGGCTTGAAGGAAGTTCAGATATCTAGGTGGGAGGAGGAGAGGAAGAAAGGTTTCTTTTTTGTGATGTAGGTATAATTCATTTTATGGTTGCTATTTTACCCCGTTTTTCCCGTTGAAGTGTTACACTGGACCTACTATGTTACGAAGGGAGATAATGGTTTTTCTCTCCAAAGGTTTACTTTGATATAGCTGGCGATATCTTGCTTGTTACTATGTTGAAGTATCATTGATACAAAAAGGTAGGTGTGGTTTTCTGGTTCTTCTACTTTGTTTCCGAATGTCAAAAATGCAAGGAGGGTTTTCTCCTCTATTTCTTCGATTTCATATTTTTTCGGGTTCTATGCACGCTGTTTCTGTTTCTCGATGATGCCCCTGCTGTTTCTCCGCCGAATTTTACCATGCTGGTGTCTCTTAATAAGCCTTTATCGCATTTTTGATGGATGTTCGTAGTTTAGTTTAGTTCCGGTCATGAATGATAGCGATGTATATATGGCATTTATTTACATCTCTCTCTCTCTTTTTTTTTTTAATTCAAGGGAAGGGATATTGATTTATATGTATGTGGCTTGTACATATGTGCATTGCATATATCGGTAGGTGAAAAGCAATCTAGATACCTACTTAAGTACTTAGGTATTCCGGGGTTGTCGCGAGCTCATAAGGGTCAGCACTCGAACAGCTGCGGGGACTTTGTCGCAATATATATCTAACATTTATCCTTAGTAAGTCCTCAGGCTTGAGCTTCGAGTGCTAGCAAGTCCTTCAATCGACTTTTTAAACGTACAGACAACGGCTAATTCGAATATATATTTTTGCCTAGTAAACTGCAATGAAAACTCCAAAATTCCTTCTCGAATTGTGGTACAATCACCCCAGTAAATTGTCGAAAATTTCCCACCAGGCACAGATGGCAAACAAGCATCGATTGACCATTTGCTAAGTCAGAACTTAATCAAGCTAGGGGATGGCGTCCAACTCGGATTAGGAAGAGTGAGGTGGTAATTCAGATATACATCCGCAACCCCACGGAGAAGTTCATATTTACCTGTTCCATCCAATCCTTTTTGCGCAACAAGGTCTGCGCTAGCCTGAACAGGCGCGCGATATTCTTTGGAGTCGCAGATATTTTCTGCCAAGGGATGCTATTTCTGGAATTCCGTGTCTGGTGTCGGAGGCGGTGAATTAGTCCCGACTTGTGTGCATGTTACATGGACTAAGTACTTATCCGCCGTCATATTATTGGGGATTGGTCCATCGTATGGAGTAGTATTAGCGACTATCGGCGCGACCACCGAGATTAATATCATTGGTTTCCTTAGCTACGGCTTTTGTAGTGAAAAGATTTTCCCTTCCTGGTCAGGAGGTGCATGACAGTTGGGGGGAAGTGAGTATAAGATGTGCTAGAGTCGCACTTTGGATTAATTCGAATTCTTTCTTCTCCACGAAATATCCACAGACCTGCAATTGAACACTCGTTCTTAATATCATCTTCGCTCGTTTTATTCTCGTTATTTTCCAAAAGGTCTAATAAATTCTGTTTCTGAATTTCATCTTTATTTGAAGCTTTAATCATGAAGTCTTTCGCTACAAGTTTAGTGCTCTGGTAAGGAACTTTCTTTATTAAAATTATTCTACAATTGAAGCACCAAACCGACCATTTTTATTTATACAGTACTCTCGCTCTCGGAGCATCAGCTCAATACGGTGCCGGCTCTAGCTCCGCAGCCGCACCTATTACCACCACTGGCGCAAGCACAGGTACATCTGGTTGCGATGCCGCCTATGCCAGCAATGGCCTCTTCCCAAACGGCCGCACCCCAGATGATAAATGCCCTGCAGTCTTCAACCAATGTTGTGCTTTCTTGTGCAGCGGGGGCGGTCAGCCAGCCTGTCACGCAGATAACAGCATCACCAAGACTGATCCTACTGTTACTTGCGCCGCATGTGGTGCCGGTTCTGCTACCACTTCTTCTGCTACCACTTCTTCTGCTACCACTTCTTCTGCCCCAGCATCTACCACCACCGCAAGCGCATCCGGCTGCGACGCAGCTTACTCGAGCACTGGTCTCTTCCCTAACGGCCGCACCCCAGATGATAAATGCCCTGCAGTCTTCAACCAATGTTGTGCTTTCTTGTGCAGCGGGGGCGGTCAGCCAGCCTGTCACGCAGATAACAGCATCACCAAGACGGATCCTACTATTGCCTGCGTTGCCTGCGGGACCGGCACTGCTACTGGTGGAAACGGAACTGTTACTTCAGCCTTGCCTCCACCGACTTACAGCTCTGGTGCCAACATGATCGGTGCTGGTGCCGCCCTATTTGCCGGCTTGTTCTGCGCTGTTGTTGCATTGTAATTATAATTACACTGGATTTTGCTAGATGGAATTCGTTGTATGGATGACCTCATTAATGGGGCTTGAGTATTACCCCTGCGCTGATATCACTGTGGGATATATAGCTCGCTATCGTACGCAACTTCGATGGGATGGCTTGGTATCATACGCCTACCAGCCAGGCTTCTTGTTTGAGTTAGATTTTAATATATAATTACTCGTGTAAATCTTACATTAATTGGAATTTGTTTTATAATCCGAAGTAGACAGTTATATGTCCGCGAAGCCGAGCTTCCCGGGACAGCATATAGCTAGATCCTTATAAGCAGCATGTAGACGTTAAGACAGATTGTATCGATATTCTACAAATACACCCTATAAATTATCGTCTATCCGATCGATCAGGCACTGGATACATTCTTACAAATTCGTCATACAGCTCCTGTGGCTTCGTGCGTCGCGGCTGGCCTACGAGACAATCCTGTGGTGGATCATTCTAACTACTACCTTGTTGCATTGTTGGGTTGTTTACGGAAATATGCATTAATGACGTATATGTATAATTCCGAGACTAGCTAGGATGTATAGCTGTAAGCTGTACTTTTGAGAATTGTCCCTCGATACGATATCGATACGTCACGTGTTATGTTATTTTACTTATTTCCCAAGATATTTACTCGTTGGATACCGCGATAATACCGGTATCCTTTGTTGATTTCCCCTACTGAGGACGGAAGGAGTAATAGTAAGTCTGGGACCAGCACATATTACTAAAATCTTAAAAATATTAAATATCGTTTTGTCACATCGGTATTTGACATTGAAATTATATATTATCCGCTTGCCGAAATTCGTTATCTATTCACGAAGAAGGCTTATTTACTGCACTAAAATGTTCAATCGATCATTCTCTTGCCTGACAATTGAAACAATTTTGCGCAGGGCGTAGTACTGTGCATGGACTGTAAAAGTGTCTGCGGCGAGAATGCTGGGCTGGAAAGTGCTGTTAAATCTATAAATCTAGGATACTGGTCTCGAAAACCAGACTCGGTGGAGTGGCAGGTTCACGAGCGTCGTGTTCAGCCTCTGGTTTACGAGACACAATTCACGGGACCACCTTAAGCCGAATAATGGAAATAATGCACGAATATAATTTCCTAATCCAATAATATCTGGAAATAACGTTAATAGGTGATTCAGTTCAAAAGGATAAATATACAGATTGGTTTCAATTCTTATAGAGTGTTCCAGGGCCTTTAGATGGAGGAAATTACCACATGCACAGTTGGAATAGAGTGTTGTGAAATAAACACCCGCACTCGGACACACGCTTTTGCACGATTAGCTGGTTTACTTCGCGATTTTTGAGGGTGTTTTTTCTCTTTCTTTTAAGCATATTGGGAATGCTGCATGGATGGCGAGCACGATATTCCATGTAGAAGTATGGACAGCTGGATAGGTAGGTTTAAAGTGTGGCTATTGAGTGCAGGCACGATGGATCGACGTCGGTAAACGGCACCGAAGGTTTGGGAGCACGGATGGCTGAACCGCTTTGACGTCCTTTACTTACGACTTTACGACTATGCATTTTGTATCTTTTTGAAACTTGGGCAGTCAAGGCAACGGTGGTGGAATGCAGCAATCGCGACGTCATGGTGGGAAAATGTGAACATCCAAGGAAGGATTCTGGATTCCTCTGCCTAGTCTGGCACGGGCACGTATGAGTTTCCGTCAAGCCAATGCGATTGAGCATGTGGGGGACTTGATGGAGCCAAGAAAGCCAAGTTTTGGTTTGGCAGGCTAATTTGAGGAGCTGGCCAGGGGTTATGAAATTGTCGATGTCACCTCAAAGGGCCGAATTAGGTCGCAGGTGTGCGTTATCAAAATTAATGGCCGTGATGGGGCAATCGCGAGCCGCCAATGATGGACTCTGCTATACTGCCAGAATAAGATCGAGATAGACTAGACTTGAAGCCTATGGATAAGGGGATATTGAGATAGTAGCTCGCTGTTGACGAGAGCGCACTGAGAAAGCTCAAACTTTCCTGCTTGCGAGGCCGCGAGGCGACTAGCTGATTGGACCCACTGAAATGCCTGTCAATTCGGCCAGGAATTTATTAGATGCATTTCTGGGAAAGGACGACGACATGGGATCGGGGCAGGATACTACGGAGCATGGGTGACGGCCCAGGCTTGCATATGAGGCCAAAATTTCCGCTTGCATTCGCAAAGGAGTCGTCGGTCTTCTTTTCTTCTCCCTCGTCTTGTAAACAGGACCTCGACTTGACGGCCTTCCGTTGGAGCCTTACTTATCCCCTCCTCGTCCGCCGTCACGCTGCTGAGCGAGGAGTCAGCTTGATATTCAACCCAGTCGCTCGTTAGTCCTTTGCCAGTGTCGTCGTCAGTGTCGTCAGTATCGTCTGGAGGTTTGTTAGTGGTGTCGCAGCTGCCAGTTTTGTTCCTTTGCCGATTGCCCGAGTAACGCAGCAGGGCGCCAATCCTGTCGCTCTGTTTACCGCAACACATCTCGTCGAGCTCGCGAACATCCTGAACAGCTTTTGACCCTCCGATCTCTCGATATCTTTTTGGTGTTTTCTGGCTCTCTAAATTCAGGATCCGGGCAGTTTACCGAGTCGCTGCTACGCTCCGACGGCAGGACTTCTTCACATCTCGTTACTATACCAATCGTTGTTCGAATTAGACCTCTTAATTCCCTGGTTACCGATATTTACAACTGAAATAGGTGCACAGTGTTATTCCTGCGAGGCTGCAGATTCAGCACTGTCGACATCCCAACTGGCGTCGATCGAGATCCGATAATCGCATTAGAAAACACCTTTCTCCAGGATGACTGGCAGGCATTCCCGCGAACGTTCGCATTCTCGCGAGCACTCCCATTCGCAAAGTCGGCGGCAATCTCGCAGAGAGTCTCACGAACGGTTCGTGGACTACGACGCAGTAGACGACGGATATACCCACAAACGACAAAATTCTCGCTCTCATCGTCGCCAATCCTCTTCTCGGCGCAACTCATATAACGCAGCCGGAGCCGCAGCCGGGGAAGACGTTCGTCGTTCGCGGACTTTACACAAACCAGTACCGCCTCCTCGCAATCCGAAGCGAATGTCGAGAGCGGCCGCCACGGACGGCGTTGTGCCGTTGAGCGAAGAGAGTCTCGCGGCGTTTAACAAGGAGGACACTCATAGACGGAGTCGTCATTTGGGTCGCGAAGAGAGGCGAGAGAAAAAGACGATGTCCGGAGAGGAGAAAAGAAGGAAGAAGAGGTTATGCATTTGTGAGTTTGTCCCTTATTTTTTGAACACTAGAGTTGAGTTATGGAATCGAGTTAGCGTGAATCTACAAGAGAGGCATCGGCTAACCGGTCATGTGATTGTTAGTTTGCATTATCGCGGTCGTTATCCTACTAATCGTTATTCTTGTTCCTGTTGGTGTTTTGGTTATTGGAAAGAATAATAGCGCACCGGCAAACAAGAGTGGAGGTTCTGGTGGATCAGGTGGAGGTACCGGTAGCGGACTGGGAGATACTCCTGATGTCAATCCAAATACCATTCCAGTAAGCAGCGCTTTTGAGGTTGTAATGGAGAATCTCTAAGAAGCTAACACTACGCTTTTTGTAGACTGCTGCTAAAGGAACGTATCTGGACCCGTTCACCTGGTATGACACTCGCGATTTTAACACCACTTACACTAGTGAGACTGTCGGAGGACTATCTCTCATGGGTCTCAACTCCACTTGGGATGATAGCTCCCAGGTCAACCCTAACGTCCCAGCTCTTAAAGATGCATTCAAGTATGGAACTGTTCCCATGCGTGGAGTCAATCTCGGAGGATGGTTGGTCTTGGAACCGTTTATCACACCCTCGTTTTTCAACCAGTATGACATCAACCTGGGTGTCGTTGACGAATACACACTCTCGGAACATCTTGGTGCTAAGCAAACTGCTCAGACAATGGAGAAGCATTATGCTACTTTTGTTACCGAACAAACTTTCAAGGACGTTGCCGCTGCCGGATTAGACCACGTTCGTATTCCATATCCTTATTGGATCGTTGCCCCGGTGCCAGGTGAGCCATATCTTCCCAACGTTGGATGGAGATATCTTCTCCGGGGCATCGAATGGGCGCGTAAACACGGTTTGAGAGTCAAGCTCGATCTCCATAGCGTTCAGGGTGGGCAGAACGGTTGGAATCACAGCGGACGCCAGGGCATTATTGGATGGCTCAATGGAACCGACGGAGCTGTCAATGCCCAAAAGAGCTTGGACATGCACGATCAACTATCTAAGTTCTTTGCCCAACCACGGTACGCCAACATTATTACTCTATACGGCCTGGTCAACGAGCCAAGGATGACCGCCTTGCCACTCAACGACGTTCTCAACTGGACCGCGAACGCGTACGAGATTGTTCGTGGCAACGGTTTAAACGCTGCTATCGTTTTCGGTGATGGCTTTTTGGGTCTTGAGAACTGGCATGGCAAACTCGCTGGTTACGAAGGACTTGTCCTTGACGTCCACCAGTACGTTATCTTTAATATAGGACAAATTGCGCAGACGCACACCGGAAAAATTCAATTCGCCTGTTCTGGATGGAGCGCCGCAATGACACAGAGTAACGACCCCTCAACCGGGTTTGGTCCGAGCATGGTTGGCGAGTTTGGTCAAGCGGACACCGATTGTGTACCTTACCTCAACAACGTTGGTTCTGGGTCTAGATGGGAAGGCAATTTGATTTTCCCGGACCCTTCGTCAAGTGTTACGACTCCCAGCTGCCATGCTGGTGCGAACTGCTCGTGTACCGTGCCGAATAGCGATCCGAGCAAGTGGACCAATGTTTATAAACAATTCTTGTTGATGTTTGCTGAAGGTAAGCCTTATTCGTCTTGATGATTACCATATTTGCCATACTAATTATATTGTAGCCCAAATGGAGTCTTTTGAGGATGCCTGGGGCTGGATGTACTGGACCTGGGATACCGAAGACGCTTACCAGTGGTCGTACAAGAAGGGAATGGCGGCCGGCATTCTACCTGCAATCGCTTACGAAAGAAATTTCTCTTGCACCGATCCTATCCCAGACTACGGTATTCTCGGTCTTGATGAAGGCCTGTAACGAAAGACCTTAATGTCCATTTCCTTTCTTTTATTTCGTGGATTTTGCGACACTACTGCTCTGTTCTTGCATGCCTGAGCCTTGAAGCGGTGCTTGCACATCATATTTTTTTGCCTCGCCCCATTCTTGGAGTGTTACCATTATAATTACCCGGGTTGACATAGAATAGTCAATTATCTTTCGCTTTTTACCAGTGTCCTTTTTTCTTTTTCCTCAAGACCTTGGAGATTCGATCGAATGTTATATTTCTTTATGGCGTTTGAGGAGTTGCAATCTTCCTCCTCATTTTACACTTTTTGTTTTCCGGTCTTATGGTTTCGGCGTTTTTCCCTTTCAAATACATATATGCCTATGCATCGAGGTCTGGGTGTAATAATGTCTGTTCCATGTTGTTCTCCTATGCATTCACGATTAGCAGTTGTTGCTCATGTAGATAGACGAGAATTAATCGAATTGTCAAAATGCGGTTGATAGCGAGAGGTCCACCGTGCTAGCTGCTTGTGGGAAAGTGAGAACGTGTTGGTGACACAGATAGCCCTTCCTGTGTTGCCCTGCCAACCAAGATCAGACGATCTGCAACGCGGCAGGCGCTGAAGGCTCCGGCTGGGCAAGGCCAGGCCAGGCCATTCGTATTACGTGACCTGAAAGACGCCCCCAGCCTCCTGTCCAGATGATATCACAGGTTCTGAACCAGCTTGCTCTTCATTCCTCTCCTTCCCCTATTTGACCTCGATTCCCACCGATACCGTCGATATCACCAGTTTCAAAAATGTACGTTAAACTAAACCCCTTGGCCCTCCTCCCATTTGGGCTTCTCGCAACCTCTGCGCTCGCCTCACCGGCGCTGCCACCACCACAACAACAACCGTTCGCGCATAAGATTGATATCGCTGCCGCGATCCGTCTCCACTCTCATAAACCGCCGGTTACAGAGGAGTCGCTGGCCGCCGAAATCAACACTAAGAATCTATTCGCCCGAGCTAAGGATCTTTATACTATCGCCAAGATATCCGAAGCAGAATACAACCATCCGACTCGCGTGATCGGTTCTCTAGGCCATTTGGGAACGATCAAATATGTTCAACAGGTTCTAGGCACGCTAGGCGGGTACTATACACTCCAGGAGCAAGTTTTCCCCGCTGTAACTGGGCAAGTCTTCGAATCGAAGCTCGTTATTGGGGATAAAGCTATCAACGCGATACCGTTTAGCCTTACGCCGCCCACGAAGGACAAACAACCGGTGTTCGCAAAAGTTGTCGCGGTATTGAACGACGGGTGCAGTCTGGAAGATTTCCCGGAGGATGTTGCCGGTTCGATCGCTCTTATCCTGCGAGGAAACTGCCCGTTCAGTACGAAGAGCGATAACGCTGGAAAAGCGGGAGCGGTGGCCGCCGTGGTCTATAATAATGAGCGTGGCATATTTGGTGGAACACTCGGGACACCATTGGAGCACCATGTTGCTACTTTTGGTATATCTGATCAAGTCGGAAAGACGATCCTGGACGATTTGAACACTGGGGAAGAGATCGATGGCTTCGCGTATATCGATTCGACGGTGGATGTTATCCGGACGAAGAATGTGATCGCGCAGACGGTACTCGGGGATCAGGATAATTGCGTTATGCTGGGCGGCCACAGCGATTCCGTTGAGGAAGGACCCGGCATCAACGACGACGGATCCGGTTCGATGACGGTTCTTGAGGTTGCCGTTCAACTGGCGAAATTCTCGGTGAACAACTGTGTTCGGTTTGCATGGTGGAGCGGAGAGGAAGAAGGACTACTTGGTAGCACGTGGTACTCGCGAACTCTGAGCGACGAGGAGAATGTTAAGATCCGGTTGTTTATGGATTACGATATGTTGGCGAGTCCCAATTACGCTTATCAGATCTATAATGCGACAGATGCGGAGGGTGATCCGGAAGGAAGCGAGGCTCTCCGCGACTTTTATATCCAGGGTTACACTGATCTCGGGGTCAACCATACTTTTATCCCCTTTGACGGCCGTAGCGACTACGTTGGATTCATCGAGGCGGGTATTCCAGCTGGTGGTATCGCAACAGGTGCGGAGGGTGTCAAGACCGCAGCCGAGGTTGAGCTGTTTGGCGGAAAGAAGGGGATCTGGTACGATCATTGCTATCATCAGCTTTGTGATGATTTGACGAATCTGAGCGAGCCTGCGTGGGGGGTTAACGGGAAACTTGTGGCTAAGAGTGTGGCCAAATATGCCAATAGCTTTGAAGGTTTCCCAAAGAGGACGCTCGAGGTTTCGGAAATCCGGGCGGAGAGGATCGAAGAGTCTAGGAAGAAGTGGAAGTACCGCGGAGAGAAGTTGGTAATGTGAAGACTTACGGATATTGAGTCTGCATATATATGCTTATCGGGAGGGCTTTGGGTTTCCTTTCTGTTTCTTGGTTTTTTTACATTATTCTTTGAGCGTGCATGATTTTGGTGTTTCGAGTTTGATAGCTCTTGGATGTATGAATAATGGATGGCACTTTGGTCAGGATAGAATTAGTAATGTGGAGCCTTTAATAGTCGATTGGGATGACAATAGAGTATCTTTTGCAGCATGACCGTAGCCCTTCGGTATCACAGTTGTGTCCAAGCTTGAAATAGGGTAACTTGAAGCAGTGTACGAAGCCTATGTCAGAATAGACTCGAGGCTAATGTCAGAACTGTTCACGAGTCAAGTACATGCATGCCGCCACCACGCCAATCATAAATTGGCCCGTAGTGTATGGTATTGGCTCATAGTAACTAATAATAATAATAATTAAGCCTTTCGTTGCCGCTCGCACCTCTGAAGAAGGTTGGTAACATGTAATAAAATATTTACATGAGAGTAGGCGTGCATGCGCATGCACCAGGCTTTTAGTTGCAAAATCTTTCCGTAAAAGAAAAGAATAAGAAAATGACACCTTATTCCCAGAAAACGCTCAATTGGAAAAATATTTCTATCAGGAATATGAAAGAGAAGTAAAAGTAATAAAGTAGGGATGGGGATAAGAAAATCAGTTATTCCACAACAATCAACGAAGTAGGGAGTATAAAGTATCAACAGTTCTAACGATCAATATAACTAGGAATACTAGAAAAGAGAAAAAGTGAAACCACGCAGAGATGTATGGAAATAGGAGAGTCACGTGGGAATGAGGCATGGATCTACCTCGGACGGCAGCGAAAAGTGAACCCTATTCATCCAATTTTGCTTCCGAAGCCTTTGCCTCCGATTCCATTTCTTCAAGCATCTGGGTAAGCCACCGGATTGCACCTGGAGTCTCATACCAAGACTCACAGTTCAGGCTCCACAAAGCACGAATGGCAGTCGTCCAGGTAAGGGCTTTGATATCCGTTACCCCGGGTATCCTTGGAACAATCTTCTTTTTCTTTGGGGCTGCACCGACTAGGGCGATCCATATCATATACTTGTACTTTGCCGCGAACCCGCAACGATGAAAGAGATTTTTCAAGTCGGCTTCCAATTTAGCGATAAGCTTGTCGTAATCTTCGATAGTATCGAGCGAGGAGATGTCGGTTCTCTTGCTGACAAGGTCGGTGGAGGTGAGCGTTCGCTTCATGTAATACACTATGTCGTACGGAACCTTCTTTGTGAGAACCTGGAAATTACGGAAGGCTTTGATGTCTTGCAAGACCTTGAACTTCATCAGGGTAATGGAGATCAAGAGAGAGATGTAGTAATGTGTGGATTTAGAAGGTTTCGCCTGACTAAGAACCACCAAGCTCTTGGATTCTTCCAAGATATCTGCCCTACGGATATTAAGAAATGGATTTGCTGGTCGCTTCCTGCAGTCGTAAACCTCACCGTAGAGGATCCACCATTTGCTGAAGTCGTAGGCGGCTTGGAGCTGGTTGGTGCGGATCAAGAGATTGACCGTAACAGGAGCAGTGCTCATGTTGTCGCATCGGGCGAAATAATGGCTTTCGATGGCAGCATTACAAGCCTTGGCCATAGAGACGGCTGTTTTTGCGTATATCCAGTGGGATATGAGATTGAATCGAGCCCACAGATAGCTCTGTGTGGTCAAGATGCAGTAGCAATGGGCGTCGAGATACGCTTGATCCTTGTTTCTGATCTGAGCAAGAATTTGAGCCGGACGTTGGAAACCCGGACAGGCTTTGTGCGGACCGATAGCACTTTCTTCGCCAGAAAGCTCTTTGACAGCGACGGCGGTGTCCTCGCAGAGGCGTTTGTGCACAAGAGCATGTGCCTTCTGATGCTCTTCGGAGCAGTAGAAGACAACTTGGCACATTTCGCAAAGACGCAAGTCTTGTTTGTTACCGCATAGGGCGCACTCTTGACCAAGAGGTCTGACAGAAAGATTTGAGCCTTGAAGCGGACCGACAAATTTCAAGAAGCGGTTTGGGAAATCAGGATATGATATCCGTGTGAGCGATGATTCCATGTAGGTTTGAATAAAGGAGTTCATGTCCACAAGGAGAATTCTTTGGTAATAAGAATATAGAACCGCTTCAGAGGATCTGTAGCACAAATAGACTACTAGTGAGATCTTTCAAAGATAAGAATGGTGATAGAGGGTTTTGCTGATGGAGGTGGTGATATTGATGGATGAACAGAGGATGAAGAGGAGATGTGACAAAGAGAAGACGGCAATGAAGAGACAATGGATGAAAGGGTGACATAGATTAGAAGTCAAAAGCTGCTTTGTAAATAAAGATCATTTTTGTGTGTCGATACCGCACGCTCCTAATTTACCCTCCATATATCTGAGTAGCATCGACACGCTCTAGCTAGCAACCAGTGCAACAACATATTTGCGCATATACAGAGAAATCGATAGGAAACATTGGTCTCATTACTGGACAGTGGGCTGGAGGAAACATATCCCAGTCCTCAATTACCTCTGTTCCAAAACGGAAAACAACCATTATGGTGATAAGAATATTCTCTCTGGTTTCTTAAAGTTGATGCCAAAGCTGGGCTTGCAAAATACCACAGCTAACTGTGTTGCTGCCGAGAATAGCTCTGCCCAATGAGAGAGAGCCTTGCCCAGAAAGACCATCCCATTGCATATGCCGATATCTGACTATAACAGGCAGGCCCTGATCTCACTGCCTACCCGCCGAACTCCGTCTTCAATCCTGAGATAGCTCAGTGACTCAAGGCCAAGCTAAGATCTTGAATTTTTTTCGCGTCTTCTTCCTAAGATTGGATAAGAGCCCGTGTGGGGAACCCGTGCCTGCATTTGAGGCACCAAATATTACCTAATCGTTCACGGTTCCTGCTTAAGACCTACGTACAACGTACAATTTGTACGTTGCAGTTTTGAACGCTTTCTAGGTCTATAAAAGAGCTGGCATCCCATCTGGAGACATCAGTTCTTCTCTTCTCATTCAAACTTTCTCACTTTCTGCTTGGGTTCAAAGCTCTTGAAAATTCTGCAACAGGGTCAACACGAAATTGATACGCCATGGCCTCTCAGTCAATTGACGCGCTTGTCCGTGAGCATATCAGTAACCGGGCTACATTTATTGCCAAGGAGAAGGAAATACGTCACGGTAATTATTACTGAATTCTCTTGGAATATTCATTGGAACTATTTAGACCCTAATTTATACTTTGACTTTATTTTCAGATTATGCCTTTCGTCAACGCATGTCAGCAACAGGGGTCCAGGCCGCTGAAGTTGTCCGTGAGATCAGAGAGATCGAAAAATCAAAGGTCTGGGCAAAGATTCCTGAAAGTGAAGATGAAATCTACCCAGGGATGGCCTTCACTCTTGCGAAAGAGCGTATGGAGAACAGTCTTCTCTGGAAAGTGGTCAAACGTATGCCCAAGGGCGCTCTGTTACATTCGCACTTTGACGCTATGTGTGACAGTATGTCTTATCTTTCCCCTCCATATGTCCATGTATCTGTGAATAGCAAATACTAACAATATGATTAGTGAGGTGGATGTGTGAGGCTGCAATCGAGACTCCGGACATACTCGTCAGTGTCCCAAACCCTCTCTTGAAACCTGAGGACTACGCCACCGCATCCGCTCCTTCATTCAAAATCGGAGAAGCACCCTCAGATTTAACGTCTATCACCTCACCCTCTTACGAACCGGACACATTCGTCCAACTCGGGGCCCAAATCACGGACTCCAACCGCGAGGACTTCATCAAGTACTTTATCCGCCATACTACAATCTCTATCGAGGACTCTCTAACCCACCACCACGGTCTTCACGACATTTGGCGTCGCTTTTCTGCTGTATTCAGAGTTATCCTAGGGATCAGCCAACATGTTCCATTTTTCCGTAAAATGGTATACAGAGTTCTTTCGCAACTAGCCGCAGACGGCGTTCGATACGTTGATATTCGCACCGTTTTCTTCGTCCCCGAAGATCCTGCGAATAGAGAAAAGGGGGCATACGCTCTCCTATCCGCCTTCAGAGAGGAATTGGACGATTTTAAAGCTTCACCCGAGGGCAAGAACTTCTGGGGTGCACGTATAATCTGGACAACACTCCGCATGCACTCGCGCGAATTCATCGAAGAGAACATGCGTTATTGTGTAGAAGTATACAAAAAGTACTCGGATATCATCGCCGGCTTTGATCTAGTCGGGCAAGAAGACCTGGGCCGTCCGCTAGTCGACTTGATCCCGGAACTAAAGTACTTCGAAACCCTCTGCGCACGCGAAAACGTCACGATCCCGTTCTTCTTTCACGCTGGAGAAGTCAATTCCGACGGCGACGTCCATGACGAAAACCTGTTCGATGCGATTCTTCTGGGTACCAAACGTATCGGGCACGGGTTTTCGATATATAAACACCCGCTACTCATCGAGGAGATTAAGAAGCGGAATATTTGTTTGGAAGTCTGTCCGATTTCTAATGAGGTTCTGCGTTTGGCAAGCTCGATACTGTCGCATCCGCTACCCGCATTTATGGCTAATGGTGTTGCCGTCGCACTTGCGAATGATGACCCGGGTATTTTAGGACAAGGTGCTACCGGGATGAGCCATGACTTTTACCAAGTCTTGCAGGCGTTTGATAACGTTGGGCTGGAAGGTGTTGGTGATTTGGTGGAGACCAGTGTCATGTTTGCTGCGTTTGAGGGAGAGGAAGTCGGGGTTGCGAAGGAAGGCGGGTTCAGGGAGAAATGCTTGAAGTCTTTGAGGGAGGAGTGGGAAGAATTTTACAAGTGGATTCTGAATGAAGTCAAGCCACAGGTCGCTCTTCTCTAAAGCAGTGGTGAGAAGCACGATGTCGCACAACCACTGTTTCTGATTATTATTTTTGCTTTGTGATTTCAGGAGTTTATTCAACATGACGGGAACTGGGAAAGGCGTATGAGAACAAGTATTCAACATTTCTAAAGACCTGACGACGTTTTAACATATCAATTTGTACTATATTCAACAACGGGTATCAGGGATGACGAAGGGCAAAAAGCAAGATGCAGCGGCAATTCAACCAAGCCCTGCTCATGTCCATTAAGCTATATAAAAATGAAATTGGTCTATCTAGCTGCAAGAACCTTCGATTTCAACTAGTCGAATAAACCCTTCACCTGTGATGCCTGTCAGTACCAATATTACACCCGTTTCAGAGACAATAAAGATGTATCCACTCACCAAATTCTTTCTCTGCGTCGGCTCCACAAAGCTACCCGATTCATCCGCCTTCTCTTCTTCCTGTTTCTTTCCTACAATAGTGACTCCCTTATCCGCATTAACAGCCCTCTCCTGCAACTCCACAAACGACACTCTCTCCGATCCCAGCGAAGCATCCCATCCAAGCACATCATCGTCATCGTCATCGTCTAATAGTCTCTCGATCTGATCATCTGCACCTCCTGGTGTCGGACCGAACAAATCATCGTCATCGTCATCGTCATCCATGAGGAATAGACTCTGACTGGGTCTAGGCGGTAGAGATCCCTTGAGACCGAATGATAGAGATGTAGACGGTTGTCTACCCGACACCGATGACGGTTCCCTATTACTATGCTGAATACTATTGATACTATTAGATGCACCAGAGACAGTTCCAACGCGAGGGGTAACCCGCGAAGGTGGCGGCGGCATTTCTGTTGCCACCGAGCCAGTCCGTGCCGGTACTCTACTAGGAGCAGGGACATACGTCGGCGGTGGAGGCGGCATCGAAGGCGTCGGCGTCGGCCCTGGTGTCGTAGAACCCGTCCGTAACGCCGGTCCCGCGCTCCCCGGCTGTTGCTTCACCGGCACGGCAGATGTCTCTCTGGTTCTCGTTCCGGCGCTAGCGGCAGCGGCAGACCGTGCTCTGTAAGTTTGGATCTTCGCTACGGGTTCCGCTTTACCCAGCCCCGCGGGTCCCACGGCACCTCGTTTACGCGTCATAAGCGTAAACTCGCAGAACATGCCACTCTGATCGTAAGTCATCTGCATGGGCTGGCCGGCTTCACCGTACGCGGCTAAGATTTGTATTTGATCGAGTGTACCCGCGTGAGTAACTATCGATTTGAAGTCCTTGACCGCGATGGCGATTTGGGTTTCCGACGCTACTTGGAACTCGTTAAATTCGATGAGGTCGAGTTCTACTGATGTTTGGAGCGGAGTTTTGAGGATTTCTAGTAATTCGAGGTAAATTAGTTACTTTCTACCATCACTTTCGCAAGAGGTAACTGGATGCTCACGAGACCCGTCAATAATTTTTTCTGTATAGCTTGTTAACTCCACAGACCTCTCTTGAGGTGATATCTGTAAATGTTCCGTCTTTGGTCCGAAATGTTCCATCCATTTTTTCAGTTCCCCGGCTCGAATAGCCCACCGGTTTATCGCCCATTCTTTGCGAAATGTCGCGTTTATAATATCCGCTTCTTCGTATTGAAGCCGAAAGGTTTTTAAAACACCTTTGATGCCCGAACGGTCAGTATATTTGATCTTCAAAATTGGGAAACCATGTGCATATATACCGTGACGACAATGCAGCTTTACCACGAGCCTGCATTGTACTTTATCCGGCTTTTCATAAAGACTGATTTCGCATTTTTCGATACCTTGGACGAGGTTCTCGTCTCGCTCCTTATTGACTGTCTCCGGAACATACCTTCCTCGAAAAACAGGTAACAAAGCCTGCAGAACTAGCGTTAAATAGAAGCCAAAGATAAACAATATTGATGAAACGAGGGATATTTGGAAGAATGCACACCCGAATGTTCATTTTACACTTAAACGCGACTTCATCCACCCTGGCCGAGCTTTGCTGGCTGGCATTACTACCAAACGAAGGCGTGCCCGGCAGCTTACTCGGATCGGGAACAAAGTTGTAGGCATCGCAAAATGTATCTCCGGCAATACAGACCAAGACGTGCGCGGAGTGGGTTTGATTGAGTGTTCTCAGGTTCAACTAGGAGAATTATACGTTAACTAAGCACGTCTATAACTAGCAGATGTACCCCATTCGCGGTGGAGATACTATCATCATACCTTATTCCGTCTCGCCTCGAGGGTGACATACTCCCCAAATTTCGACAGACAGTTTAGAGTCTCGTACAATCGGTCGACTGCAAGCGGGTTCAGCGTGATGTTTAATGTAGACATTGATTAATTTGTGTTGAGAGACGTTGGAAAGCTTGCGGTAAACAACGCGATGTTGGAATTTTGATTGAACACGACCAGATGCTGGCTGTAGCGCTATATATATAGCTAGCTAGAGTCGCTATGGTTTGGTAGAGGCGCGAATTAAAGACGTTTCATCGTCAAATATGTGTAATAGTAAGCAATATAATACGGTCCGCCTTACACCTATGAGTCACGGGTTGACAGGCTGGTGGCTGGACCGGGTGGTTGAAGTTGAATGTTAAAGGTTTCGTTTTAAATTCTCAGATCAAAGCAGGTAATATCAACAAGGACCGCCTCTTTAGCTCACTAACATGCAATTTCGCAGCCCTATAATATTAGTTTAAGTGGACTTCAACAGTCCTATCAAATTATAATACTGATTGTCGCTTGTTTAGAGATTTTGTGTTACCATTAATTTGAATAACATACTTGAGTATTAATCGAGATTGATCGGGATGAGTATATACTAGGATTATATATGATAATAGCAAAAGAGAATAGTAGGTTACCCGTCGACTCCCTCTCAACCTCCACCAATGATATAAAAAAAAAGGGAGGGGGGGGAAATAGATAAAAACAGTGCCTAGGCCTTTATAAACGCCGGGTGAAAATGTCGAGGGGCTAAAATTGAGGAGCCAAACAAGGGATTGCGAAGAGGAACAGTGACAGGATATCCAGGAACAGTAATTGAGCTCCACTAACATGCCCGCAATCCGTTCAGAGAAGATTATGTAGCGTGTATAACATACCCATCTCGTTATAATAAAGAGAAGGAAATGACAAGTAAGAGCAGAGGGGAGTGACTCGAGGAACCCATAAGAGGAATCAGAGAAGGAATAAAAGGGGGTTAATAGCTTATTGACCACAGAAATATGAACATGTTCCCTGATCCCGTAATAGGAAGAAAAAAACTTGAGGCCAGATTTAAAAACGATTGACGCCAAAGGGATTCGTCATAACTGACGGGCAAAAAATAAATTATACTTCCATCGTACCAGCAGGATCTTCATCACCAGAATCGTAGGAGCCCACAGAACTCATCTCTTCGTCGCTGTCACTTTCGTCCTCGGCTGCGTCAAGAGCTTCGCTGGTGGCATACCTATTCACATATTCTACTCATTTTAAGATATTACTTAGCAAAGAACTGCAGCAGATAATATTTTTCGTCAGGATCGGGGAGATATCACACACCCTTGACTTTAGCGGAGTACTGATCCTTATTCCTCATCATGAGAGCGGCAGCTTCCCCATTTAGCGGGTCATTGGCATTCGGGTAGCCGAGTAGCTGTGGGAGGAAGACTTCGAAAATATTGATCATGTCGAACATTGGTGACCAGGTCTGATTGATGACGTCGAGACAGACGGAACCACTTCTGCAGGTCGCATTTTACATGTTAGAATTATAACCCATGCGGATAAGTTGGGGAAAGCGACGTAGGGAGGTAAGACGAACAGTTCATCGATGTTTGGGTGGAAGATCTTGTTGACGAAGCCGATAGATGGTGATTTGTATGGATATTGATCCGGCAATTCGACATGGACTTTCCATATTCCACCTTCGAAGGGAGCTAGGAAGATGATCACGTGAGCGAATAATCCTTTGTTACTTCTCGAAAGAAGAACCGTGTGCGGCTTACTCTCTTTCGGCCCGTTGAATCGAACGTAGAATTCCTGCCTATAAAAAGGATTATACGGTAAGTAAGTGGTGTGATATGTAACCGTCGGAACTTTGGCATACACTGTTGAGTGTTGGGAATTAGTTTGTTATCGATAAAGACTCTTGAGGGAGTTTGGTAATGCAAGGGTGGAGCCATACTGTTATCGTTGACCAGTGTGACTTCGTAGTCGCTCATAAGCCTGTCCGCGATTGGGAAGAGTCAATGCCGTCCTTCAAGTACCGAATACGAAGCCACTTGTAGAACACTGGAGTGGCAAACTGAGCGATTTCGTGGTATACGTACAACCTAGAAGAACACGCCACCTTGGTTAGCAAACTCTGATAAAGCTTGTGTGATGGTATTTTCGTACTTCATGACCTATAACCAGAAAGACACCGCAATCAGTATCTCGGCTTCTAGCTTTTTCGAATGACAGGCGGCGATGCTCACATCCGTCTCAATCCTTCTCCTCGGGGAACTCATGTTGCTGGTTTTCTATCTTGATCGAACTTGCGGATGATGAACGGAATTTGGATGAAGTATCGACGAGCGAATGGAAGATATTGAGCTTGAAACTGTGCGAAACGGCAAGGTAGTAATTTCGGTGTATTTATCGTCGAGCTGTTGTTGGAAACTGATAGGCAGGCAAAAACGTGAATAGATCAACAGAGGTTGATTGGGCGAGAGAAAGTTAAAAGCTGAAAGTTGTTTCGAATATCGAATGCTTGGATGCTATCAAGGAATTTGAGCTGTGTGAGAGTATCGATGTCTCTTGAGCGTCGGAGAGATTGATGGAGGGTTGTAGTTTAAGTAGTGCTGGCTGCTGTGGGCGGGGTTTCCCGTCGAACAAACGAGAATGAGGGCAAAAGACGAGAACAAGAAACTCGGTTCCAACAAAAGCGCTCTCTGCCGCATGACCACAAATACCATTTGCATCCCACCAGACGAGTTCCCGACGACGTTTCCCGGTATGCTCTAGTTCCGTCCTGTCCACCCCGGCCCGTGGGCAACTTCCGATTCGCGTCGTCACTGGGCTCGCTGGGCTGGGGAGCGCTTTAGTCATCAACATCCCATCGCGACACGCTGGAGCACCAACAGCAATCACCAAGTCCCACGAGGAGGATGGGCCGCTATCTGCCCTGGAGGGATGACCCGGGGGGCCGTCGGCTTGTCAAGCGGATCAGAGTCGAGGCGACGGCACACGAGGCTCCTTTAAGGCAAAAGAAGGATTTGGAGGATGACGACTTTCGTGACGACGAGTTAGTGGCTCCTTACCTCGAACATTCCGCACGTGAGCGATGCTGTATAGTTTGGAACTGACAATTGGCAACATGACTGCAGATATATGCGAGATGGCCTCGATTTTGACGACAAGTACATCATGGTTGAGGACGAGCTACTCCAAGTCGCAAAGTCGTACACCGCGAAACTACACTCCGCCGAACTCACACGTCTCAAAGAACAGCTCGCCCGTCGCAAAGCCCAGAGAGCGTCTTCACAAAATACACAGCCGAAAATCACAGGACCCATGCCAAAATCTCGACAAAATGAGGAGGAAGAGCACAACCCGCAGTTCTCATCTCGCTCGCTCGGAAGGTTAATGACGACCTCTGTACCCCGGTTCGAGTCTGATCTCCCATTGCCACCGATATCCGTAAATAGTATCAAGCCGGCGACTCGCGCGGCTGCAGGGTTTACAAAGGCGAGTTTTAAGAAGCCGTCGTCGACACAAATCTCGCCATCGCAGCTCCGAAGAACGGGTAGTTCAATGATCAGAGATGAAGAAGATGATGAATCCGGGGAAGACTACAGCGACGACGAGGACGAGGACGACTTAGACATCGTGCCAAAACGACGATCTGCTTCCCACCAACAACCCGATCCCACTTCTCCAGAACGGAGAGCTATGGCACGCAGTTGTGACGAGAGGATTATCTCACCAAAACACCCTCCGAAGGTCCCAGAATCCAAGCCTACCACAAACATCACCCGGCCATCATTAATGAAACCCCCTACATCATCTCCGATATCCGTGCCTTCGTCTAAAATGGCACCTCCGCCAAAACCTTCTATTACGTCTTTATTTTCAACCACAAGACCAACGAGCAGATCAGCACGGGATACAGCAAAGACGAAGCTAGCCGTTTCAGATTCTGATTCGGACGACTATGCGGATCCAGAGCAAGCAGCCCGTTGGCGGCGAAGGAGAGAATTAGCGGATCCCGTAAAGTCCGGCGCGAAGAGCTAAGATGTGCTTTATCTAATCTTTTAATTAATATTGTTGGGGCGTTTTTGCATTCTTATAGCTTGGTGTTAGCGCATGGTTGGGTTTGGGTGGTAGATTAATGCCCGCAACAGTACGAACAGATTTAGATTCAAAAGTACATATGTACGATGATATACGTCTATTGCATATTAGCGCCGCGCAAGATACCACATATTAAGCAATTGTTTATTCGAAACAAAATCTTACAAGATCGATCCATAGCTCTGAGGAAAGTAAAGAGGTGATTTAATGGCAGGTAACCTATTTCTCACCCTATGATACAGCAATCTACGATACCTAAGCAATTTCGGTGATCCCGCTGATATAAGACTTAGTGTTTGAGTTCCCTTTCCTTCAGCCAATTAAAATCGTACTTAAAGAGGAAATTAGAGGAACAAACTCTCAGCTCGCAACTATAGAACGCCGTGCAGCACATACGTACGAGACAAATTTTATTTGCAAGCACCAAATGACCGATTGTCTCGCCGGTCATTAGGCTTTTACTCGAATCATTCCAGAAAATTAACTTAGACCTTTGAATCAGAGAGGCTGCATCTGGGCATATATGTGTGTCTTAGGGAGATCATACCTCGCTTATATACTTAAGTAATTATACCTATTTACATCTTAATGCATGGTACATATATCAATTGAGAGATTTAATCGATAAAACAACCTATCAGTGCTCGAGCGCTCTGTTCAAGATTCTCATGCCGCAGTGTTACCGGTGCGCGACGAAACATAGCTTCTGGACCGCAAAGTACTCTGCGTAACAAAGTCTGTAGCTATAATCTATCGGTAATACCAAACACCGCAAATAATGTCACCATATAAGCTCGGTTCATGCTTTCTACATTAGAATTGTATATAATAGTATACTAGTATCGTATGTATATATATATGCGCGCCGCGGCGGTTGCGTCTTCTCAGCTCCAATATATATATATATATATATTATAATACCTTCTAATGAAAACACATGAACAACCATCGAGAGAGAGAAAAGGACTTCAAAATGTAAAAAAGTACCAATAAGAGATTGCATTGAAGACAAAGAAAAGGAAGTGAAGCCCCTTGAATTCCTTCATCGGGCGTAAGCCAGGAAAAAGAAGTGTTCTTTTTTTTTTTTTTCGCGGAATGGAATGTGTGAATAATCCAAGTTTATAGGAGAGAAGAAAAAGGGCTGCTCTGCTAAAGTTACACGTTATAAAAATAGAAACTAGACATAAAGAGATTCCCAATGGGGTGATTGAGGAAAACGGAAGTGACAGCAGGCTGAGGTGTAGATATCTCAAGAGAGTACTTCAGTGGTAGCTATATAACAATAGTAGTGGAAAAGAGGGCGGAAATAGGTACATAGGGTGTACGAAAAAGAAAAAAAAAACCATCACTTGCGAAAAGCACAAATTGTCCAACTCCTTTAATAATGTTAGCAATGGTTCAAGTAGTGAGTAGTAATAGCAAAAAAACAGGTGATAAGCAAAAAAGAAGAAAACAGGTCGGTCAAATTATAGAGCTTTCACCGAGCAAAGGTAGCAACAGCTCAATTTAGATGGTGGTTTGTGACGCGGCTAAAAAGTAGGGCCTCAGGCGTTAGACTAAGGAGAGAAGAGTAGCGTTCTTTCAATAAGAAAAGAGATTCGTCGGGTAGCACAGATTCTGGTCCGCATTGCCTTTTCGTGTGATTACAATGATGCGTTTAAAATCATAAAGCCGTGCCAGATAGTAAAAATGAAGCCAAAAAAGGAGGTATAAAAGAAAGAACCAGGAGTAAAAGGGTTAACAGGTTGGATATCGCAATCGCGGGTCTCAAAATCTTCGAACTTTTCGATGGCGTCGAGGAACTCGCAGAAAACTTTCAGGCGGGCAAATTTGACAGGTACGCAGAGAACATGGCATCTAACCAATGATCTGTCGTGCGCCTTCCCGTCCGAGTACGCCGCGTTCCTGAGGTTTGGGACTAGCACCTCTGCCTTTCCTCTTAGACAAAAATCCGAGCATGCCTGATGGCTTCTTATCGCCTTTAGCCATGACCGCTTCCTGGTTGTTGATGTTGCTCCACGATCCTGTTTGATTGAGAACTACTTGCACTCCTCCGGTTGAAGATTGCGTTCTTCCAGCACCGTTTGTTGTACTAGCGGCATGTCCGGGAAGTGGTGGCACGGGAGGTACAGAGTGTGGGCTCGTGTGTGATCTCTGAAGGTCATGCATCGAGCTGCTGGTTGGTGGCCGGCTAGGCTCGTCTTTCGCGTTGACGGTTGTCGGGATCGGTGGCGAGCCACTCGGAGACGGGGAAACAACTCTCGATTTCTCGTTCTGGCTGCTCTCGCCGCCAGACGCCACTCCAATTACCACTGGGCGCGGCCGATCTTCAGAAGCCGGTTTCACCCAGTCTGGTACTGGACCAACTGATTTGGTCACAGGGTCAACGGTTCCAGGATATCTTCTAAACAAGTCAGTATCAGCAAAGCTATTACACATATAAATAGTCAGTCACAGTAGAATCCTTACTTATCGTATTGTGCTACGGTGTAGTCAAATGGCTCGAACAGAGTTTCTATCATCCGGTGGAGCTCTTCGTGTCGGACTTCTTGCGGCGTCGCGTCGTCTTTCAACTGTTCTCTTGGTTTTTGCCTTCTCGCTCTAGCTTCCAAGGGTGCCTCTTCCAGCAGCAGTTCCTCCAAGTCGTATGTTGCGTCAAAGTTGGTCTTATCTCGCGAAGGCACGAAGACAGGATCAACTTCTTTTCGTAGTACGGCATCAAAATCGATATCTTGGAAGAAAGGATGGTTGGTGAAGGTGTCAAAGCCAGCAGCTCCAATTCTGTACTTCGGATCGGGGTTCAACAATCCTTTAATCGCCGTCATGCATTGCGTCGAGACAGGTGGGTTCGTGATTGGGAAGTGGGGACTGGCTCGCATGATTTCTTTCGCTAGCTCTTCGTGTGAATCGGAGATAAATGGCCGCTATGACCGCGTTAATGGAGGTCATGCACACTCAGGGGTGAGCTCTAAGACGACTTACCTTGCCGTAGATACACTCGTAGAACACAACGCCTAACGACCACCAATCCACGCCAGTTCCGTATCCCTTACCGGAATAAACTTCAGGTGCCAGGTAAGCCAAAGTTCCTGACTTGCTGGTCAGGGGCTTGTCGGCTTGTATATCTGATGCAACATTCTGCGAAACGGTTGTTAGAATAACCAGGAGAAAGCTCAGCATATCTGATGGGGCAGTTGCTCACAAAGTCTGCCAGATGGACGTGTCCATCCGAGTCAAGCAAAATGTTGTCCGGTTTGACGTCTCTGTGCACAATCATCCTTTTGTGAGTGTATACAAGTGCGAGGGCGATTTCCGCAATCCAGAACCGAACGGCATCTTCTGTAAAGCTTTTCCGGTTGATGTGAAATCTCAAGTCACCGCCGTTCATCAGATCGACAACGATGTACCTAGACAACTATCAGTAAATTGCGAAACGGGGAGTGGAGGAAAGAGCTGCAGTATCGTACAAATATTCGACATCTTGGAAACTGTATCGTAGATTGCAAATAAAGGGGTGATTGAGGTGCTCCAGCATCCGTCTTTCTCGAATGATGTTGCGGACACTTTCCGATCTGACAACTATCGCGTGTGAGGCTGATTAGCCTAGGATCTCAAAATAGAATTCACCGCACGATGAGATAAAACTGCCATACCCTCATCTTTTCTTATGTATTTGAGGGCAAATGTAAGGCCTGTGTCCTTCCGTTCAACTATTCGGACTTTGCCGAAAGCTCCTTTACCGACGACTCGAAGTAATCTAAAGTGGTTGAGGTTGACTATAGTGATGAAGATATTAAGATCAGCAAAAACGTCTCATCATTGTCCCCGCATCACGGTTTTTCTTAAAATAAGCCATTTTGCAGCAGGGGTCATTCGTGAGCCAAGCTCGTAAAACCACTCGAGACGACCAAAAAAAAAAAAGAAAGATGCGTACCTTCATCCGTGAATACCACGGGTTTCCCGTTGTTATTGCCCATTTCTACGGCACCAAAACCAGACACTTTAGCCGTCAATTGGAACCGTGGAGCCAACCAAGTGAAAGAGTTACGAGAGAGGTGCAGATGTCCAAGAAATTAGGTTGCACGAACCAGCCACGGAGCTTCGAGAAAGATCAGTCGAATAATGAGCAAACCAAACCCGGATTTCCGCTGTTCTAGAACTGCCGGTTCTATCTAAACGGGTTGATCAAAGAGTTGAGGGTTTTCAGAGAAATATGGAGAGAGATACGCCGAGACGGGGGCTGGATAAGATGATTTTGGTGGAAGCGATGTCCGGCAGCGGCGTGAAGAATGATTCCACGAAATGTTTGTCGGGTCAGAAAGATTTAATGCAAGTCGAGCAGAACTGCAAAGAGAGAGAAGTAAATAGCCAGTGAAAACCCAAGACTATCAACCAAGAAGGCCAAAGACTAAGATTTTTTTCGAGGGATGAGGAAGGAAGGACCGCGTTAGAAAATGTTCAAGGTCGATTTCGGGGGAGGTTGAAACGATGCTGTGGGAAAAGAAGGTTTCTTCGGGTGACAACACTAAGACTTTCGAGTGGCTAGCGGCGATGGAAGCAGCACCAGCAGTAGTAGGAGCAGCAATCAACAGGTTTCGGCAGGGTTTGTTTGGACTGGCGGTGGCGAGAATGCGATAGCGAGAAAACCGTCGCTGGGAGGAGGAGGAAAGGACCGATGATGGATGATTTTATTTATTATGAGGAAGAGCTTCGAATGGGTGTCGGTCGAACAATGCAGCGAGCAAGCAGGAGCCCTGTAGCTTGGTCCTTTATTTCTGGTGTTTGATTCTTCAGCTTGCACTTGCTGCACCTGAAAGTCCCTGTAACATGCGGTTGCTCGTACGCCAGCCAGCTTGGTTCCTATCTGGGTAAAAGAGCGAGAAAAAGACCCGATCCAAGGGGGCAGATACAAAGGAACAGGGCGAGATATGGAGCCGAAGTCAAGTCGACGTTATTATATTTCCATGCAACCGTCCGTCAGTCTTTGTATGTAAGTAGATGTACCTGGAGGGCTTCGAGAATCCTGCTCGAGTTGGAAAGCAGAAATGTCGATGAGAATGAGATGATTAGGAAGAGGCAGAACGGCCAATGGTTCTTCTTTAAGAGGTGACAGAACTGTGACAGTCCCCTGTCTGCAGCCACCAATAATCTGGTGCAGGCTGGTCTTCCCCAGGCCTTCCTGGAAAGTTTGGCAGATCCTTATGACTGCTGGTTGCCACGTTTTTTGGGGGCTTCTCTTTTTCTGGGGCCCTGGCAAATTGCGATCTGTTTGCTGCGGTTGGGATCAGGTTGTTTGTGCGATGAGGGTGTTTTTCGACGTACGTAGTTGATGGGTTGGTCAATCAAATCAAATCATGATATCAACCGCGAGGCTTCAGGAACTATTCAGCTTTTCTTGAACAAATAAACAGATCAAGGTATGTGATAATATATCCCCCACAAGCGGATTAACTAACAATGCTTTGATCGTCCAGCTCAGGCTTGGAAACAGGAGATGCTCTGCGCAAAGGCACCCGGCGAGAGAAAAAGAAGACCCAGCTGGTGGAGATGGCACTAGCACCTGCAGCATTTAGCGACGCCGCAATTGGGAAGAGCGTGGAGGGCAACCTTAAAAGCGCAAGATAATTGAGAAGAAGAAGAAGAAAAAGGAGATTGGATCCAAGGCCCAAGCTTCAATTGGCCCCTTCAGCAGTGCAGGGGAGGGAGGTATTGTATTCCGTAACTGTCTTTGAATATTTCTCTCGTGCTATTTATTATATTATAATAACACTATCTATAATGATCACAGGACGAGACGAGACGACTCCGTACTCTCTTCACGGGCACGTAAAATCTCGCGTATCAAAAATAGAACTCGAAATTCCGGCTCTGAGTTCTTCTCTGATGATGCCGTTAGAATTCGGAGACCCTCATGCACACATGGCACCCCGGCAAGCGACACATGCCCTCTTCGCCCATGATGAAATTGTGGTAGTAAAACATCTTCGGCTTGAAGCCACCGGTTTCGGTTGCTTTCACAGTGGGAAAAGCCCACGTCCTGTCAATTTTGCATTGTTCCTCATGCTCAGATACACAGTCAGATTCTGATATCTCTCTCTCTTTGGCGGCTGCATTTTGGTATCCGAATACCCTTTTCTCCAGACGATAACGGCTCCATTAATTAGCCACCTGGCGATAATATTTGACATTTGACCGTGCTGGAACCGACAGGGTGTCCAAGTATCCGAGCACGCTTCTAGGGTCCACGACTCCTTCTCAGACAATAGGCTAGTCCCGCAGAATCCACGCGCGAGCTCCAATGTATTTTTTCCGCCCCGAGAGTTTAAGCTAGCGCACAAGCGTCAACCAATTCCCTCCAACTCCAAGGCAGCACTCTATCTGAAATTTGTATTGAGGATCCCCTCCAGCCCGCGCGCACTGGCATGGTCTAGATTCGATATTCCTTTGGAAATCGGCAGGTACTAACGGGATCTAGAGAAGCGCCTCTTTCCTACCAAACAGATAAGGGCTTTGATCCAGCAAAAGGTGTTCAAAAAAGCCCGCCATTTTTGTCGACATCATTCGCGCTCTGAGTCCCACGCGTGACTTAACCGTACAGTGAATAGGTGCAGGTGCAAAGGCATTCAATTGTTACACAGATAAGATGCGCATTTTATATTATCCTAACGTAATCCAAAAGGTAATCCTTTCGATTGGACTACATTTTAGTATTCCAACCGATGCGTGTCAGCAAGTCTTCGAATTCAACTCGGCATCGTACAAGTCAAATATATGTACGAGTCGACTTCATCTCTTCCAATACTGCAATACGTGGTCACTATATATAGAAAACAGACATCGGACCAATTTCCAATAAATTAGAATGACTCGGCCGGTTTTAGGGTTTCGAAGTAAGATATCGCTACGGCATTAAGACCATCTCCATCAGCGCTAATACGGAACTTGCCTGGTGGGGTCGAACTTGGCATAAAGCGTCGGTATCCGGTACATCGCCGTTGAGATGGGGGATCCCAGTTGAATCTACTCTGTAAATTGGATGCTTCATCGTTGCATCAACGATACTTATTGGGATAATAATACGAATTTAATGGCAGGGGGCTTACAATCGATCTTCAACAGGTCGCAACCACTCTCACTTATATCCGACAGCGCTCATCCATTTGCATAAAATCGAATAACATGCATTAACATGTTCTTTACTCCTGCATCAGCCGTGTCTGAACGCCACCAGTGCTTTGCAGCCAAAACACGAGGCTCGCTGATCGAAAAGCGTGTTTTCCACGTGCGCCCAGCCGCCCTGATGTGAGCAACCTTCTTTGCTGCAGCTGTCCTTGGTGGGGACACGACATGAGCAAAAGGGGGTGTGCGTGGCCAAGAATTATGAAACGCGGATCGGGGCCCCTGCCTCAGCAAACTCCACCGACGTCGATGTCCCATTTGCGAGACACCATCGGCCATGCAACTTTTCATTAGGTTTCGATGCAGGATACCTGCATCCTCGTCCTGTCATGGAGATTTCATTCAGACGGTGGGGACCCACAATTAATTATTTTTATTATTTTTAATTTTTAATTTTTAAATTTTTTTTTTCTAACGACCTGCCCGGTGAAATCGAAAGAAAACAAAGAAAGGGATCTACAAACTGCATCCAACCAGACTGTCGGAAAGGTTAATATTCCGGCGTGTTTGCTCGTCCGGGCTGAACCTGCAAACGGCGCCCTCTTTTTGATGCAATTTTTCCTCTTGTCACATTTTCTAATGTTTTATGCATATGGCCATGTGGCCGACGGATCACATTCCACACAGCCTGCAGCTCCATTCAGAAAAAATATAGATATGGATCGATGGGTCATGACATATTCCATTCGCGACAAATTCGGTTACGGACGGTTGCATTGAATCTCCCCAAAATCTTTCGATCGTGTTTGCTCTATGTCACCTGTCGGCGAATCAAGTCGTTCAGAGGTCCGTTGAGAGTTTGTTCAAGTTGCCTGTTTGGGTGGGGCAAGCTAATAAAAAGAGTCCCGAATTTCTGGTCATTGGCCGTGAGAATATATATCGCAAATTCGGGCCGAAACCTCTCTTTTAGAAGGTTCGAACGGGAAAAATTTTAATACGAAAACCAAGTTGCAAAATTCCAAGCGCTAGTGATGAAGCTAAGTTGACTTGGCTGTCACAAGTTTGGCTAATAGTTGACTTAGCCCGAAGGTTTACGTATCTTAGCTGCAGCTGGAGCTCAATTCCTACCGATACCGTTCGCATTGGCTTCTGTTGCTTCGATTTACCCAATATTGACCCACTTTGAGCAATTATCGCTCCAGGTTCTTTCATACACTGCAGGACTGAAGCTGAACACGTTCAAGAGGCTGATCCAACACCGCGACGCCGGTTTCAAATTAATATAGCCTCTCGTTTCCAAACCTGCATGCTGCAAAAGGTGGATAAGATCACAATAACAGGCATTGCTCGTTAGCTCGTGAATGGTGATGGTTTAACCTCCCGGCTGTTTTGTGTTTCTCTTTCACCATTTCTGGGCGGTCGGGTGAGGCTCTTGGGATTTATATTATAATAGTTGGTCACATTGATAGCCAATCGAATGTCCTCTCAGGACAATCCAGGCCATGTCGAATGTCTAAGAAAATGATAATCTTTCGCTAGCTCGATTACCTCAATTCCAAGCCCCTATTTTCTATAGAAGTCGGAGTATATATATATTTCCGATGCAAGTTTCAGAGTTCCCAGTTTGCGAAACCGATACAACTACCCAGATTGGCACAATAGTTAGCTCACAAGACAATAGCGATTTATGCGCCGTCTGTAATCCCATTAAACTGGGAAAACTTCAACCAGAATCCAACACCTGCACCATCTTAGTTACCTATGCGGTGAATCAAGGGACCACCAATCAAAAAGGTCTTCGCACGAGCCTCAGATCATCACCCTTGCAAAATCCGAGAAAACTGTAGCCGCTCTGGTCAAATCTTATCCTTCCACGTTTTAGTGTGCATAATAGATGCCGGACTTCATTTATTCGTTTGCCAACCGAAGCGCGAAACCCAACCCTATGGTGGAGCTGAAAGTTCAGTACTGCTGTCGCCTGGACGGTATATCCCGTTTATCGAGCCGCCAAAAGCTAAACTCACTGGCCATGATTCCACAGAATGCAATGATATCCCTGTGAACTTGTTTGGTATATATTGCTGAACTATAATTCAAGTTGACTCTTGAAAAAAAATCTCAACTTTGTCCCTGAATACCTAGTCTTAGTATTTTGGTTCAAACAAACCCTCTCTCAACAATCCGTTATCCTTCGGTATGCGCCATTCGCGAATTATTCCATCCATCCAATTGATTCTACCAAAATTGGCCGTGGTTGAAAAGAGGGGCACTGCAGGGCGGGATGTTTGCGCGGCATTGACGAATTGACTGGCTCAGACGATCGCGAAACCTACTGTGCCATATTCATACAGATCGTCCGCGAATATTCTAGCAATTGAGTTGGGCAATATATTCTCTCAACATGCGGTCATGTTACTTCAGCCAAACACCGTAAATGTCGAACGCTCTCGCTAGTGTGCGACAAAAGTCTGGCAGACGAGATGTTTCTGATTTTGCGGGATTCAATTCGTAGGAATGAAGGCTTAAGAGACGAAACCAGCTTTGTTATTCAATGCTCTTGGTGTATTGTACGTGCAAATGTCGACAAATTTTTAATTGGTTTGCTAAATTGTACTTATTGTCTCCTCTATTTGCGGGGTTGGAATCATCGCCTTGATATTGCAGTTGATCATAGTTCCGAGAATCAGTCTCCAGCTTGGTATTATGAAGCTGATCAAACTAAACGTTGTACTGGGAAGCAATCGTATCTCTTAAATTTAGACTCCATATTTGTTACAAATATCAATATTCGAATACGCCTATCCACCGCATCGGCCCTTAGCTAATAGAACCAAGGCTGTTCGTTCAATGAGGCAAGATAGGCCAAGAGAGAAAGTTTGTAGTAGTCGAATGCAGGCATGTGCATACTCTGAGACGATCATGTTTGTTGAACAACCACGGGGCGTAGAGATCGACGTTTGGTTTGATCGAAGTTTAGATAGAAAATAGTTCGTGAGAAGGTGTTTTAGCTACCGAAAGTTATCGCTATTACGGTGTTATTGTACGATGTGGCCAAAATGCTTGTACCTCTAGAGTTAGAATTCTAGCCTATAGGGAATTCGGATTTCTGTTATTTCGTTCATTTTCCGTACGGTTCAGACGTGTATATCTGTATCTAGATAGCCGCTAACTGCTAACCCATTGTTTAATACGTAGATAGAACCTCAAACGACAAACGGAGATTGGTTTTAGACTGCTGGCATAGTTTTCGAATTATAGGGAAGAAAATATCAACAGGGTTTGTCGGATTTTTGCGCTTGGAATACTTGAGTGCTTGATAAACAGGACAATATTAGAGTCTCCAACTTCGACCTATCTTAATGAGTAACAACTGATCTGAATGAGTTTACGAACCGATTGAATTCTATATCTGTTTAGTACTGTATCGGAAGTCGGGGTGAAACTACCTAGGCTATAGGTATTAAGAAATTGATTCAGTAGTTTCGTGACAACCCGTATTTAAAGGTGAATAACTGCAAAAAGCCGGAGTTAATTACTACGGCCGCAGTATTCTGGCGAATTTCCTGTATGAAGATCGGTTGGAAAGGTGTTTATCACCTCCATTCTCTGGTGTAGCAGTAATATAAGTTTTTATGGCGAATATTAGATTTGGGACCGAGTATTCGAAGCAGAACAAGTCTAAATAGATCTAGCTATGCAATATTATTGACCCCGTACCTGGCCAATATTTTTAATCCCTTTTATGACAAATTGAGTCCCGATCACCACGATCTAGTAAATGGGAAATTTTAGGCTAAGTGTAATCAATATTAATTAACAGGTTAGACACACCTATTGCAGGCGGCCAATATAATTGCATCTCTTATATGTATTCATGTGCGAAGAATCCGCCAAGATAAGATGGCCCCACTCGAATAAGACCCCGCAGTCCGCCTCCAACATCGTATTCATTTCATATTCTGGCAAAAGACGAAAATTCAAACTTTCGGCTGATTAAAGGCTTGTTATCGGTATTACTTCAAGATTCGACTAGTCACACCGATACTGCGAATCCCCCCGTTTCTTTTGGCAGCCATTTGCGACTAAGTCGAGTGGCATGTAGCGCTAGCGACATATTGGTGACATGTAGATCGAAACTAAAGAGTGGAGCCGAACCGCCGACATGGATTCAATACCTTTTCATATCGACCCCGAGATGGTCGAAATGATAAAAAATATGGACGACGAAACTCTTTCCGGGTTCTCAGAAGTTCAAAGTGAACTTACTGGTGATTCAGATATTGAGCTTCATGCCTATATTTGTGTCGTAGTGTTTGAGAAGTCAAAATCTCTCGACCAATTGGAACTGGCAACTCAGCGGGTAGAAGGTTGGGTCGCGGTTACGCCTGACACTGGCGTCGATAGACCACGACGGTTAAAAATATTTCAGATGCTTTCTCTTAAATTGAGGGATGCAAAGCAGATTAGCAGGGTACCTAGGGTAACAGAAAGGTGCGGTCACCATTCAATTCTTTGAAATTTCAATTCTCAAAACAAACGTGTGATTATTAAGTATTGGATAAATATTACCTACCAGGATTGTATTATGGAGACCAATCCGAATATAATCCAAAGGCTTATGATCAGCTGCTAAAGGTATATTCGTATGTTAGATATAATCCTTGTAGGGAAGACTCTAACTCGATCTCCAAGACAAGAAGGTTCCGAAAAGAGTCCCGTGATCTATATCACAAGTCGATACTGTTAAAACAAAAATATCAGCAGAAAAACAATCCTAGCGACATCATTGATGCGGTCGAAGCCGCTGAAGTTAGTCTCGAGGGGATGGACCCACGCGACCCACGCTGGGTTGCTTACCAAAGTAATCTTGGAAACAGACTCCGCCAAAAGTTTCAAGCTCTTGGAAATATCGAAGACCTAAACAGAGCCATAAAGCTTTCTAGTGTCGCATTAGAAGCAACGGCTTTAGACGATCCCATGCGCCTATCTCGTCTCGAAAATCTCGCAAACTATTTTGATATTCGATTCCAGTATGCTGGTCACAGAAAAGATAGTGATCAAGCGATCGAACTTGCCCGGAAAACTCTCAAAGCTGCACCGGTGGATGGTCAAGACCAGTCATACCATTTGCAGAATCTGAGCCTCATTTTGAGGACCAGATACGAGAGACTAGGCTCCCCCAATGATCTTTTAGAAGCGGTCAAATATGCAAAGTCCTCCGTGAATAAGACACCTTTGAATGATCCGAGTCGGTCTATCCGTCTTCACAATTTCAGAAGATTGCTTTCTCTTCCGGTACAATCGGAGGATACAATTGATAACCTGAATGTTATGATTGAGATTGGGCAGATAACAGCAGAATCCTTTGACATACTCGATTTTCGTAAACCATTTACGTTGAATATACTTGCTGAGCTATTCTTGAAGCGTTTTCTGCGGCTGAATAGTTTGAGGGATATTGACCGAGCCGTCGATTTGGGAGAAGATGTTCTTATCGCTGCAGCTGTGGATGATCCGCAGTATCAAGAGTACCTGGACGCCCTGTCGATATATCTTCATTTACGGTTTCAGAGGACAGAGAGCATGGAAGACCTGAAATGGGGAATAGAAACTGCCGACGTGGCTCTGGTGACTACTGACAACAGTCATCCCGCTTGGTCTACACGAGTTGGGGCTCTCGCAAATTGGCTAGGGATTCGATTCAACTATACCAAATCTCTCGAGGACGTGGATCGAGCCATAGAACTGCTAGAGCTAGCACTAGCCTTTGAACGAGACCCAGGAAGAAGAGCCGTGGCATATACAAACTTAGGAATATGGCTGGCAAGACGATTCCGGCAGACACAGCGAATTAAAGACCTCGAGCGTGCTATCAAAATTTCCGAAAACGCTGTCAACGAAATAAAACTGGACGATCCAGTGAGGCCAATGCTCCTTCACCATCTGGCGGTTAACTTCGGTTCCATGTTCTCATACACTGGGGATGTCGAAGACTTAAACAAATCAATCGACGGGATAGTCCAAGCACTTGATCACGCCGATATATATGTTGAAAATTTCAAGGTTAACGCACTCTATAACCTAGGAGAAAGCCTTGGTATTCGATTCGACTGTTTTGGTGACATGACAGACCTTCATGAAGCTATGAGAGTGGCAAAATTGGCTCTTGAATTAACACCAACCCAGCACCAAAGACGACCCGAAAGGCTCAGACTGGTCGGCAGCTTACTTTGGAGCCAATTCCAAAGATTTAGAAGAATAGAGGATATAGATCACGCAATAATTGTCCTTGAGGAAGCGGCCTCCTTCGACACACCGGACAGAGATGAGGTCTTAGTACATCTTGCGAGCGCCTATTATTCTCGCTTTGATCTGACGAAGCATCTGTCAAGTCTCGACAAAGCCATCAAGATCATAATTGATGTTGTTGAAGACTCTAACTCTAGTGGATGGACTTTCCATCGGTCACTTAGCTGTCTTGGACGGTTTGCTTTAGAAAGATATGAGAAAACCAGGCTGAGGGAGGATTTAGAACTTGCGATTAACTCCTTGGGTAGATTTCTCTTAGTTATCTCTCCCACTCACCCGAAAAGATGCAATGTTTCGGATCTACTTGCGGAGTCATTCATCCATCGATACGAACTTATGGGACATGTGGAAGACTACTCGCAAGCGGAGACTACATACCGCAGTGGATGGGAGTGTGTAAATGCACCACCTGATGAGAGAATAAGGCTAGCTTCGCACTTTGCAGACTTCTTAGTCAAAAATTCCAAGTGGAAAGAAGCTGGCGACTTGATTGAGGAGGCAGTAAATCTAGTCACCTATCTAACGTCCAGATCGTTGGGGAATATAGATAAGCACGCGAGACTGAGAGAGCTATTCGGACTTCCAACAGCCGCTGCTGCTATTTGCTTAGGCGCGGGGAAGGACCCCGCAGATGTTTTAAAACTTCTCGAACTAAGCCGGGGTGTGGTCGCAGGTCTAATTTTAGAGATGCGCACTGATATATCTGAACTAGAGAGTAGCCATCCGGAACTTGCAAAGGAGTTCAAATTTCTCCGCGATCAGCTCGATATACCTCTGGACTCTGATAATGCCGCCATAGCAATTAAAAGTGCCTCGGCGATCGAACACCGCAAAAGACAAAGAATGGATACAGCGACCAGATTTGAGGCTATAGTGCAAGAGATTAGATTGGAAACAGGTTTCGAGGATTTCCTTCTCCCACCATCTATTGATAAACTCAAGACAGCAGCTGTTTCTGGTCCAGTTGTGGTTATCAATGTGAGCACATACCAATGCGACGCAATAATCATTGAGAACCACCAAATTCGTGCGATAAATTTGCCTAAGTTACATTTGAAAGATATCATGGACCGGGCGAACGAATTAGCAAGAGGTGGGAAAGAAAATAACTTATGGAATATCTTAGAATGGCTCTGGGACGTGGCTGTTCACCCGATATTGGAAGCCCTAAACATCAGCACTGGCAACACCACTGAGCAAGAGCAAGAACATATTTGGTGGGTTCCAACAGGAGCTCTTACATTCTTGCCTATCCATGCAGCGGGGAAGCATCTAAAACGATCCAATGAGACACTATTGGATCGAGTAGTCTCTTCCTATAGCTTATCGCTGAAAACCTTGATCCACGGACGCCAGCAGAAAGCGAAGGGCGACTCCAACAATGGTCTTTTAATATCTATGTCCAAGACCAATGGGCACACCCCTCTACATTTCGCTAATTCGGAGGCGGAAATGCTACGAATTATTTACCCATCTCTTGGATTGGAGCCAGTCACGCCACCTAGCAGCCGCGAAGAGGTTCTCTTACAATTAAAAACGTGTAAAGTATTTCACTTTGCAGGCCACGCTCTTTCCAGTCGGCTTGATCCACCTAAGAGCTGCTTTTTACTTGACGACTGGAAAACCTCCCCGCTCACAGTTGCGGATCTTTGGGAGCAAAACCTCCAAGATAGTCTCCCGTTTCTCGCCTATCTTTCTGCTTGTTCTACAGGTGCGACTAACGATATCTCCTTCTCTGATGAAGGCATTCACTTGATAAATGCGTGCCAACTTGCTGGCTTCCGGCATGTGATTGGGACTCTCTGGGAGGTCAACGATCGTTATTGTGTCGACGTGGCAAGGGTGGTCTATGAAACGATTAGAGAAAAAGGAATGACGGATAAAGCCGTAAGATTGGGTCTACATCGCGCGACTAAGGCTATTAGAGACTCCTCAATCATATCGGGGCTCGGAAAAGCTCCCCGTCGTGGTGATGTTGGCGTTGAGGCCGAGGATTCTGGGGAGATTGAGTTAGCAAATGGGTTTGGAGATATGAACGTTTCAGTAGAAGCAAAGGCGAAGTTCGAAGGAAGCGTTCCCCATAATATTGAAGTCGAGGACAATAGCTGTAGAGTTGAAGAGAACGAACCTGATTTAGAGGCGGAGAGGAACCCTCGACCGGTTCGGCTAAAGAAGCCAGGCTTATATTGGGTCCCTTATGTTCATTTTGGTGTTTGAAATTATTTTGGGGTTTTATGATCCGTGGTACTCTAGCGGTTTGCGAATTTATAGTCAAAGTTTCTAGCTTGAGAATCTTAGTTTTAGTGGTCATGCGAAGGGATATATTTATTTACTGTTCTTGAATTGGTATTCTCTACAAAGGTTCAACTCTTAAGATCTTGTGGCCTCATAAACCACCTCTATCGACGGCCAAGAAATCTTTCAAAAATATCTCACCACCGGCTCATAAATGTGTCGGCCATGACTTTAATGCCCTGGAATCGTGTGAATAACAAGGTCAATTGTCCCCCAGCTATCTTTCTCCACTTCATCGATACCGTCCACAGCTACGACCCGAGCATTCCTCGTGCCTAAAGTTTCCTTACCAGGATCGTTTGCAACTATAACATTACCTGTAGCTCTCGTAGGAATACGAATAGAATCCAAAGGGCAATCCGGAAGCGTCAGTTCCTCCCAAGATACCTGAGAGTTGCAAAAGAAAATCCGTATAATATCGTCGATTTCTTCTGGATCTTCTTCTGAAACACGAGGCGGTATAACAATTTGGATGGCAAACTCTTCAGGGGTACCCTTGGACACCTTGAAGAATGCTTGACCTCGACCCGGATGCTGTTTGTGGATACCCCAGGTCACACTGAAACCATACACGCTTGCGTATATGGAATCAAGAGGACATTCGTCTGTCAGTTCGAATGAGAATTTTAGAGTTGCTCCGTCGAGAACATTGAATTTTCCGTCGGATTCTGAGATGAAGTCTTCATCTTCGTAAGATTCCACGGAGAATGCGAACCAATGATATGGCAAGGATGACTCGGTTTCATCGAGTTTGATAGATTCGAGGGATCGAAATCTTGCAAGATGGCGGAGGAGAAAACCAAGTTTTTCTGCGTTGTTGCTATCATCAACTGGAATCGTTGGCATTCTCGATACACGTTTCTCATTTTCGTAGATTTCGAAACGATTTTGGTCGGTGATTGCAACCCCGAACACACTGCTAACAGGTGTTTTGTCCTCACTCAGGAATAAGCCTGGTGTTCGTTGTATTTCCTCTGCCAGTGGCTTTTCGTCGAAATCAGACTCCGTCTTCCTAAAATTTTCTGCTCTAATATAAGTATCAGTTGGAAGAGCCCAATTCTGGAGAATAGCACTACTTTCCCAGGCAACTACCGTATTCAGCTGCTTTGGATCGTTCGAAATGAGTGTAGCAGTCGACTGAAATGGCGATATTTCAGATAAATTTGTAACACAAGCCACAACTGTTGAGGCATCTACTCCAGAAGTCTGACCCTCCGCATAGATATCGTATCTAGCCCCAATAGCGACCCCTTGAGCCCATCCGACGTCTAAATCAACCTCGTCGCCATTTCGTCTCAGAATATGAGCAACTGGTCTCCGGATAACGACCTGGTTGCTCAAAAACCTGTAGTCCCCGTCGCCATGAAGGACCGGAGACTGTTCTTTTCGCGGTGCAATATGTTTTATGCTCGAATCTGCTCGATCTCTAACAGCCGAATAACTCGAAAGAGAAACCGAGGAACTCTCTCTGAGGATCTTGAGTATCCAGTAAGTAAGAACGCCGTGCACCCCATCAGAACCAAAATTATGTTCGCCTGCCGCTTCATCAGACTGACAAGCGGTCAAAACCGTACACCCTGTTGGATTCGACAGCCACGATCTCTTAACCTCGCTGTTTCTCAATGTCTCGTCCACGTCTAGAATATTCATTTCCGCAATAATTTCATTCGCAGCATCATCACTCGGTAGCACCGATGAATCCACATCGCGGTTACCGCTTCGGATAATATAATCGTCACGGAAACCCTGACCAGAAGCACAACTGTCGAGTACCACCGCTACTCGTAGTCCCTTCTCCCGAACCATGCGTTTGACAAAGACACCGAGATGGTAGCCCGTGAGGTAAGAACCCCCAGCCATAACGTCCGCCAGTGCGAGTGCGGTCCCGGTTATAGTATCGCCGAGCTTCTCCTGATCCCAACTTAAACTTTCGCGCCGAATACCGTGGCCAGAGTAGTGAATATACACCAGATCGCCTTCCGCCGCATTCTGTATTATGTGGTTGAACACTCGTAGAATGTTTGCGAATATCGGCAGTTCTGAGTCTTCTTCGAGCGGTTCCGTTGCGCTCTTTGACGAAGTGAGGGTCCTGATATTTCGAACGTTTCGGCTCCTTAGATAATTTTCGACGGCTTTCACGTCGTTGACGCAGCCTTTTAGGTTACTGTAGCTTATAGACCGTTTATTTCCTGGGAAGTAGTAGTTTATGCCGATCAACAAAGCCCAGGTGTTTGGACCAGGATCCATATTCAAACTGCAATGGATTAGATATAAGTTAGCAAATGCCTTGAATTAATCTTAAGTCTTTTGATCTAAATTTTAAATTTTAGCAAAAGATAATTCTGAAGCTTACTCTTAATTGTAAGTCTCTCGCTTGGTATATTTATGCCTCTGATAAATGCATGGATGGAATTAAATCCCCGATCCCTCGAGCCGATTAATATCGCACTTGTTAGATAGTTGTATATCGATATCGATCCCCGCCCTGGACTCAAATTATTTCGTGATTTGATATATATAAGCTTAGATTCTGATTCTTTGATCCATTCCGGCATTAATACGGCAGGAAAACGCTGCAATTCGGAAATAGGTACCACTGAAATCAAAATATAAAGCCGGATTCTGACAAACCTAGATCCTCCACAAAGTATTGAAATATAATGTAAGGATCCAACGCCATCTAAAATCTTGTACTGGATTCTGAACGAATTATGGCTACAACACATGTTGCATTGTGGTAAGGAAGGTTGCACCAACGTAAGTGCGACTCGAGACCGCATTAAGTGTCTCTCACCCTGGCTCCCAAGTATGTAACCATGTAGATCTAAGCTAAGAACTCGTCTTGGAACTAGAGCCATTTAATTTGTACGTATCACCCGCGGAAGAAATATGAAAGTACAGGTATAGATCTCATTAATTATGCCGTGCTAAGTTCCCTGAAATGCTACAATATAAAGGACCAAATACGCATGTATATACACCGCTTTCGCCATACCAGAAAACTATAAAAAATATACAAAAGAAATATATACCTCCAGAGATTTCAAGAGAAAATTACACTAATGCTCAGCTCCCCGCACCAGAAGATAATTACGCCGATGCAAAACATCCCTACGACTTCTCAACAATCGGCTTTTTCGATCCATAAGCCAAGGCGGTCATCGAATCAATCGTCTCCCCGTCATGTGGAAGGTCAAGTCTCGGGTCCGGCCCCAAACTCGATAGCTCACCCAGACTTCCGAGACTGGTGTTCCTATCCTGCGTCTTCATAACGATAGAGTTATCGTCCTCGTTGATGGGGATGCTGACGAAAGGAATATACGTGAGAGCTCTTCTCCACCACGGGAGTTTCTTGTACTGGTGGATGTAGGCAGTTTCTTTGGGGTCTTCTTTTGGTAGATCGGTGCGGAGGTCGACTTCGGCGGGCTTGACGAAGCGGGCTTTGTTACGGCGGAAGATGATGAAGCCGGTGACGAGGATTAACCAGGCTGGGATCGGGGTGGCGGAGTTGAAGAATGATTTGGCGGATCCCTGTCCGTGGAGGGGGGAAATAGCAACGTAAATTTGGCCACCGAGCTGATTATATAACGGTTAGTAAGAATGTAAATTGAAGAAATCTTGATTATAGGAATTTAAAACTTACTAAGAACCAGAGGATAGCGGATCCAAGCGCATCCTTTGGCAAATGACACCTCATAGTGTAGAGGAATGGAGTCTCGGTGTCGGGATTTCCTTGGATGGATACGGCTCTTCGGTACATCAAGTGGGAGACGAGTATAGAACTCCAGACGATGAAGAACACCATACCGGTGTTAGAAGCTAGCCACTCGAAGGCCTCGCTGGAGAAAGCAGATGCCATGACGACAACGATACCGCAGGCAAATGAGAAGTAGATTGCACGAGCGGGCTTTCCCTGGTGGTTCTTGGCCTTGAACCATTGTGGGGCGTTGCCATCTTCGGCCATGACGGAAAGCATTTGACCGCAGACGTACATGCAGCAGTTTGCAACCGACAGGACGGAAAGCATGATGCTCACGTTGAAGATGTGGCCGAGTGCTGGGTAGCCGTAGCTGGTAAGGGCGTAGACAAAAGGAGAGAGGAGGACGTCCTCACGTTGGAGAGCCGGATCATCGGACGAGATAAGAAGTGTGAGACAGAACAGCGACAGGATGTAGAAAAGACTCATACGGAAACGGTATGTGTTCAAAGTTCGCGGAATAGAGAAACGAGGCTTGTGGACGTCACCAGAAGCGACAGCACCGATTTCGACACCACCGTTAGAGAAGGCGGCGAGGATAGCAGCGTTGACGAGACCTTTGATTCCCATGTTGAACGGTCCTGGAGTGTGGTAGTATTGCCCGAAAGAGGGTGTTTCGTGCTTATCGCCTCGCTTGAAGCCACAGAGCATAAAAATAGTCCAGATGATAAACGAGGTAACCGCTATCACGCGAAAGCTGCCGATGAAGAATTCAACCTCAGCGAAGATATGAGGAGGTGATAAGTGAATGCACAAGATGACGGTCAAGAATATCAATGCCACCGCCCAAAACGGGATTTCGGGCAGCCAGTAGCGTATGGTATAGGCGATGGCGTTAGACTCAGCCCCGAAGGTGAACATGTCTGGAGAGTTTATTAGCGCGCTATTTCTACGGTTTTCGTGAGAGATCGGCAGAACTTACAGGCGCAGAAATAGATATATCCAAGAGCAAAACCATGAGCTGGGTGGATGAACCGGGCAGCATATCGAATGAAACTGCCAGAAACAGGGTATCTCATAGACATTTCACACATAGTACCTGCACCAATCGTTAGAAAATTCTTTTACGTTCATAGGCCGTAACTTGGAATACAGAACTTACAGGAGACAAAGTAGAGACAAATAGTCATCAACAAGTTGTTAATAAGGAGAGAAGCTGGACCACCGATAGCTAACTGTCGGCCAGATGTCACGAAAAGACCCATGCCAATGCCGGAAGTCAAGTTGAGCATTTGATGGTGTCTGAAGTTGAAAGGTTTCGATTTCTTCTTTTCGCCTCCCTCCGCACCACCGCTCATACCCAAGAATGATGGCAGGCATTTCTTCCACCGAGGGGAACCGTCGGCCGCCTCTGTTGTTCCGACAACATTTGAATGTGCGGAGTGAATGTCGCTAAGTCCTTCGGATTTCGCAGATTCATCCCGGGCTGGAAAAGTAAAGGATGAAAGGTCGTTGTGCGAGTGGCTACTGCCTACCTCCGTCTCTTTGCCGTATGCCATGCTGGGCGGGTTTAGTATATTCGTCGAACTCGTATGTAGACGTAGATCAATACCCAGACTTTTAGGAATAAAGTCAATCGGGGAGCGAGGTTGGATTTATAAGAGAGATATCGGAGATATTAAAGGAATGACTGAGGGTGGGGAGACAGTAGGAATAGGACGGTGGGATTTGTCAAGATCTATATACGAAAGTTTAAAATAAGCTTCCTTCCTCAGTCTTCCGACGCTCGTCGAACACTAGGCTGGTAGAGGTCTCACCCTTTGCAGTTCCGGACCGGCCAGGGCCAATGCATGCATGTTCATCATGCGACCCTTTACGCTAAATCTTCTATAGAACATCGCAATCGCGAGACCGGGGAGCAAGAGCTGGGAGATCCGCTCACGAATTTGGCCAGTGCACCCGCTCTGCTTGGTAAAGATAAGATGCTCATTTGCTCAATTTACTGCGCAGAGTAATTTGGAAATCGAATGGAACCAGTCCCTTCCAAACCTTAATGCTCATAGCCCGTCGTATCGTTTTTTTTGACCCTCTCAGACGAAAACATACTTAATTGGGGGTTAAGAAACTCTACAGACGGTGAGACAAGACATACACTGAAGGTTCTCAGCTTCTTCCTCACCAGTTAATTTTCCGGTGGCCACCGAAACTCTTGTCAGGTACAGCCAAGTACGGTCAAGCGATCCATCGTATGATAAATCCTCTAAAGCAGCTGTGAAGAACATCGTTACTGTTTCTGCAGGTAGGTTGGGCGCCTTGTGGGGGGGTCCATGTGGCACCGCAGCTAGCGTAGCCGGGTTTCGGTGTTTTTGACATGCATGAAGGCTTCGTTAAACGTAATGAACCTGGTAAACTGGCACACGACTTACTACCGATTCTGGACTGCGAGTCAACCATGCGCTTAGAGGCGACGGTGAGTAATTCGATGCGAGACAGCGTGCTCGCTGACCTGGGCAAGAGTTGAAAGTTACCGTTGGGCGACTCAGTTGGCATCCATCCGCACATACCTGTTTCGATGTTATGGCAATTCTTGGAAAGTTCGAAGAGGTCAGTCAAGTGAGCTGCTGCGCCAGAACGAGGCAGTTTGAGACAGGTTTGGGGCAGGTGCTCAGGCACAACGCAGAGTTTACCCAACGCGGGTGCCTGCATGACGTCTCCAAAACCCAACATCTGGTTCCTCTCCAACCGAAACACCTATGATGGCTCGCATTCTCGCTACTACCTCTGCATAAAAATTCCATGACAGATTACAGGTTAATTAATCGTCTTGAGTACCATCCGTTTTGGAACTTCTGTAACTTTAACCACAGCGCGAAGCATGACAAGCCCATACTTTTTAAAAATTATATTTGAACTTGATCCTCATGCTAAAGTATCACGACGCAACGTAGCTACGACTGACGTTCGCAGAGTGAGGCTATATTTGGGATATGCCGAGCTCGAGCGCTCGCTGACATTGGAATTCCTTCACATCATCGACAAGTGCAAAGAGATGAACACCATCCAATTCTAACTAGTAACTTGTCCCTTTTTTCCGACAATATTGGGAAGCCCCCCAGACACTGTAATAAAATGATTAACTATGGTTCCTATATATGCAGTGCGTCCACAGTCTCCACGTCTTCATACACTCTCGGGATTTTATCTCAAATCGGGCCGCGGGATGCAAGTTTTATTTAGGATATCGTGACGATGTCGAAAAGAAGATTGTGGGGACCCGTTCCGTGTGGCCGAAAAAGAATGTCTTTCAAGCTAACCGATAGAATAAATCCGGTGGCAAGAATCAGGTTATCCGAAATGCAGTTCGGATAACACAAGCTGGTAAATTCGGAAGAGTCTAGATCTACCGAGAAGATGACAGGCCGAGAAATATTTCCCATATCCATCGGACGGGAGTGCTAACATGTGCGTCGACATTTTGTAATCTCTCTCCGAGAATCCAAAAATTGATCGGCTCTCTTATCAGCCTGCGTCTTTTAATTTTTATTTTATTTTATTTTTTATCAGTGCCATTGCGTGTCGGGTAAACTGACATGTACATGTTGGTAGGGAAATGATGCCTTATGCGAAGCTTCCAATTTCATCCGATATCCAAATTGGAGGGCTTGAAGAAATTTCCCGAGATAAGAAACTCGAGCCAGGGAGCAGAAGGGAGACCTTAAACGTATACGCCAGAGGACAATTTCGATATCTTTTTTTTGTATTTTAGATTTTCTAGATCCCTGTGTCAGGTCATCATCGACAGGCGAATTCGAGAAGTGGGTATCAGTTCATGCAACACGAAAACCGGAGGTTTCAGAAACAAAAATTTTCAACCGTCGAAAGATAGGCCCGAATCGCGCGAATTTTGCTATATGGACATTTCTAGATCCTTTAATCGCAGGATTAGTATGAGTGATAAATTTTCACACCAAAAAAAAACCTGCTTGTCTAGCTTTGCTATTAGCTTGCATACTTAACTGTTGCGTAAGATACACTCCAGATTACATGAGAATTATTCCGCTCTGAGGCATTCTTGCAAAAACAATTATCCGAAAAGGAACGTAGATGAGAAAATAGAATGAGAAAATGGGGTGTGGCCGAGCTGAGACCTGCGATTCACATGCTCACGAGGTAACACGCCGAGTCGCCCCGGCCACGCACCTAAATTCGCTGCCCAGCCCTTCCAGCCAACCAGAACCTCCAAAAGTCCTTACTCCTGCGCCAGACGCCCGCCCAGATCCCTAAAAGCCTCACACGGCTACCCCAGATTTCGGCTACTCACGCTTCATATTGCAGCTGGCTTCGACATCAGCTCTCGTGAGGTTAGCTCTGAGTTAGTCAAGCTGGGATCGGGAACAGCTCGTTCTTAATATATCCCTCATGCCTCAGCCTACTCGAACATTAGGATGTCGGATAGCCCGTTAAGAGAGTAGTTGCAACATTGACTGTTCTTTTCGCTGTTGCTTTATTGGGTCTGATTACGACGGTTTTGATTGTTTTTTACTTTCCTTTGAAGAAGAACAAGTTTTTGTTTTCTCTCTTTCGGCCTTTTACCTGTTAACACTGTGTAGGGATTATGAGCTAAGCTTTGAAGCTCCTCGTGGGCCACCATGGTACCAGCTCGTGTGACACTTTTAGAATGGCACAAGAATGTGAGAAAGAAGAAGTTGCGAAGCATCGAACATTCCCGGTGAATATGCGACCATGATGTTTTACTGATATCATGATTGGAAAGAAAATGACGTTTCTTTAAGGCGAAGAAACCAAATTGTAAAAGGCTCCGGAGTGATAGACGGAACCCATGATGCGATGTTGGAAAGCGGATTAACGATCAAGGCAAGTGGATTTGGTGATATGACGAAATGTATGCTAAGTTACCCGATAGAATCGAGAGGTTTCGGGTGGGAGGGACCCACTTGATTTCTTTTTGACGATTACTGTTCGTCACGTTTGTCGATTTTTGTTTTCTCGATCCGAATAGAGATGCTCCACCTGGCTACTTCCGTGGTCAATGCAGCATGGCAGCTTAGCCGTCGTGGAAAGAGACGATGCAAGATTAGAGAAAGCTCGAGAGAGCGAGATAGGACAAATTGAGATTTCGGAACGGTGGTCCCCTCGCTATTCTGGGAGCTAACTAGCAGCCCACACCATGCAAGCTCGGGAAGGGTTTTACGAGTGGTGGTGGTGATTGTTTTCAATAATATGGTCGTGCGCAGGATTACTCCTCCGCCTAAGTTCTTCTGCGTAGACGATATCTCTGTCCACTTATCTCCATCTCCACCACTCCTTTGCAGAACCACAACGTTAACCGCTGCCAGAGCAAAGAGATTTGCCTCCCTGCGTCTCTGACTTGGATCCCTGATACCGAAGGTCCAGCTCTTCCTTGCGAACCCCTTCAGCAAACTGGATGAGGGATTCCGAATCCCTCCGATGCTGTTGCGAAAGGTACCTCCCTCGAAACTCCACATGTCCTTGAGTTCCGTATATTCCCGTATTGCGGGGACGCTTGGGCTAACTCTAATGGCAAAAAACAAAAAGATGAATCGGGTACGAATTCGTTAGAGCCTTACCCCCCTCTGTCGCAAGCTGTGCAGCTGTGGTCCCGGGGCGATGCACCTGTTGGCCTCCTATTGGCCGCCAGTTCTCGCTGTTTGTCCGACGGCCGGGTGCCATGCCCAGCCCATGCAAACACAGTGTCGCATTTTTCGCCCACACAACGCGCCCGAAAATGGTAGTTTTCGCTAACGAGCCCGTTCGAGGTTGCTGGAATTGTCGCATGGCTTAGAGTCTCATGTCGACCATTCGGAATAATCTGGGACATGGCGAGAATATTATTGCCTTCAGGGGCCACTGGTCGGGTCCAACCGCCGGACGAGCGATATCTTCGCTCCTAGATCCAAATCTTATAAAGTTCGCTGTCTCTCCCCTTTGAATGAACTGCTTCTGTCTTTGACTTCAATCCCAGCGATCATCAGCACCTGATTGCATCTACTTCTATAATTAAAATCTTCGTTCTAACAAAGAGGAAAATCTTCTACGACAATCTTCTGTTTTTACTATTTTAGAGTTCGATCTTTATTAAAGGACAGCTTTGCCTACACGAACAGACTTCTGCACACGTATCCTCGACATCTATATCGATCTTCGTCCACAGACCCCATCCAATTTACTTCCTGCGGATACCCATATCGCTCGCATCTATCTTGCAAGTCTACCTCACAAAAACACAAAATGGTTTCCTCTAGAGCTGTCAACAAGACAACATTACATCCTAAGGGGGTTGCGTATGTATTCTCCTATATATTATCTTGTTAGACATATTTCCAGAAACTAACAACCCTTCTAGTCCTATCACAGAGCATACTGAGATTGAGGAAGAACTCCACGACAAGGCCAACATTGATTACGACCGAGTTCAAATCATCTCTAATGCCGCCGTCTCCACTCTCTACGAGGACGCCCTAGTTTTCGAGAGCGGTACCGCCATCACCTCCTCTGGTGCTCTATCTGCCTACTCTGGCAAGAAGACCGGCCGTTCGCCCGGCGACAAGAGAGTAGTCAAGGAGCCATCATCGGAAAATGACATCTGGTGGGGACCTGTAAACAAGCCCATGACCGAAGAGGTACGTAGCCGAATGAACTCATAATTTCCACATAAGGAAGGAGCCTCAAAAATAGCTAACACAAAAATTCCTGTGACAGACATGGAAAATCAACCGAGAGCGTGCTGTTGACTACCTGAACACCCGAGACCGCATCTACGTCGTTGACGGTTACGCAGGATGGGACACCCGCTACAGAATCAACGTCCGCGTTGTCTGCGCTCGTGCCTACCATGCCCTCTTCATGAGGAATATGCTTATCCGCCCAAGCCGAGAAGAGCTCGAGCATTTCCACCCCGACTGGGTTATCTACAATGCCGGCAGCTTCCCAGCTAACAGATACACCTGTGGTATGACCTCGTCGACATCCGTCGCCCTCAACTTTGCCGACAAGGAGATGGTTATCCTCGGTACCGAATACGCCGGTGAAATGAAGAAGGGTATCTTCACAGTCATGTTCTACGAGATGCCTGTCAAGCACAACGTCCTCACCCTCCACTCATCTGCCAACCAGGGCAAGGACGGCGACGTCACCGTCTTCTTCGGTCTCTCCGGTACCGGCAAGACGACCCTCTCCGCCGATCCTCAGCGAGCCCTCATCGGTGACGACGAGCACTGCTGGACCGATACCGGTATCTTCAACATCGAAGGTGGCTGCTACGCCAAGTGTGTTGGCCTAAGCAGGGAGAAGGAACCCGAAATCCACGGCGCCATCCGCTACGGATCCGTTCTCGAGAACGTCATCTTTGACGAAGACACCCGTGAAGTCGATTACAACGACACAACCCTCACCGAGAACACCCGTGCCTCCTACCCACTCGAGTACATCCCCAACGTCAAATTCCCATGCATCACCGACTCGCATCCAACAAACTTGATCCTCCTCACCTGCGATGCCTCCGGTGTCCTCCCACCAGTCTCGAAACTCAACTCTAACACCGTCTCCTACCACTTCATCTCAGGTTACACCTCCAAGATGAGCGGTACCGAGGAGGGCGTAACAGAACCCCAAGCCACCTTCTCCGCCTGCTTCGGTCAACCATTCTTGGCTCTGCACCCCATGCGCTACGCCGAGATGTTGGCCGGCAAGATCTCCGAGCACAATGCCGACGCCTGGCTCGTCAACACCGGTTGGGTCGGTGCCTCTGCCGCCGCTGGCGGTAAGCGCTGCCCGCTCCGCTACACCCGCGCGATCCTCAATGCCATCCACGACGGCTCGCTCAAGAACTCCGAGTACGAGAACTTCCCTGTTTTCAACCTCGCGATCCCGAAGACCTGCAACGGTGTTCCGGACGAGATCTTGGATCCCCGAAAGGCGTGGATGGGTGACGCTGAGAGCTACGATAACTCTGTGAGATCGCTTGCTACCAAGTTCGCTGAGAACTTCAAGAAGTACCAGGATGGTGTTACTCCTGAAGTTTTGGGTGCCGGTCCTGAGATCTTGTAACCGAAAAATTGATATTCCCCACCTTTTTGTTTTTACGTCCTTTTTATTTTTTCGGGTTTGGTTTACAGTTACGCTTATATATTCTGGTTTCTTTCCCTTTGATATTATAGGGTTTCTTCGTTCTATAAGGATACCACGCGCTTAATGTCTTGTTCTCTCTTAATAACCTCATCTGTTTCCTTGATACTACTTTGCATCAAAGGAGTTCTTTTCAACTTTATATCCTGTTTACTGTGGTTTTTTCAGCGAAAACATCTTTCTTGTTACATGGTTTTTCACTATTTCTTTTGTTCACAACTAAAAAATTAGATAGATTGCTCTGATAAGAATTATTACAATTGTTCCCTGATTAATTAATTTGCACTCGAGTGAAGAATTCGTGAACTTGTCCATCAAGTCAATGACTTCCGATATTATTCCTACCTCGCATGTCCTCCTATTTTGATCTACAAGATAGAAGCTACAAGTCGATACCTCCTCGTTGTCTCCTGCAACACAACGACTCGAATTTTTCCCCAGACTGCAAGAGGTTACACAACATGTATCTAGCAAGCAGCAGTTGCCCTTTCCGTTCCCGCCCATCCGAGCTGTACATTACGTTTCGTCGGGTGCGTGATTTTAACACCGAACCTGGTTTTTTCGAGGAGCTCTTTGGAATTCTTTTTTACATTCTTGAAAAATCACATGTATGCGACGGTGGTGCATATGCAAGCGCTCCGGATTCGATGCATTCCTGTAGCGCGTTTCGTCAGTAGACAGTGGTGTTTCATTTTGTCGGATGGGGCGTTTGCAATTGATCACGAGATCTGGAATCGGGGAGATAACGAGACAAGATATCGTGTAAAGGAACCTAGAGAATAGAGAAGAGGGAATTCGTAGAAGATAGCACGCGATAGATATCAATCATATTTTGGTGTTCGGGGTGACTTTATTAGAATATGCTAATAGCAAAGAAATTACCTAGCTCTCTCGCTTCCAACCCGCTTGAATTCCATAAAAAAACCACCCCGTGTAAATACTTAGTAACCAAGGATGCAAAAATGTACGTATATACACATAACTTAGATAGTCTCAAAGCAAGCGGCTCTAGAGTCTCAGATACCAACCAGTCAGCTCATATAGAACAATCAAAAAGTATCAAATCAAGCCCTCCCCACCATCCCCATTTCAATATCGCTCGGGCGTCTAGCATGCCCTTCTCCGTCTTCATCTTCCGCGTTTTTCAATCCTTGGTACCCATCGCCGTCCAAAGGAACCTTGTGCGGTTCGTTACAGCGGATACTCCACAGCGAGGGAAAATAGCGGCGGTAGGAAAAGTATGCGCAGAGAATACCGATCCATGAGCCGACTGTGACATCCGCGTAGTCGTGTCTGTAGTCTTCGAGACGGGATATGGCGATGAAAATTGCTAGGAAGATGGTGCTATATCAAAAAATTTTGTTATTAATCTTATCTTTGTATGTGGCTTTAGGATAGCTTATGGGTGATCTGGTGACTTACGAGAAAGCGACACAAGAACGAGCTAGATCTGTGCCGGGACGGAAGACGAAGAACTGCCCGGAGAGAAAAAGGGAGAGGTATAGCAGTCCTCCGAAGGCGGTACTGCTGTGTCCGCTTGGAAAGGAGCGGAAGCCGTCGTGGAGGGTATGGTGGTTCGTCTGGTAGCAGACTTTGAAGGTTACGAGTTCATGGTGCGGGGTGTCTTCTCGCTATTGGGTCCTTGAGCCCAAAGGTCGGGTTGTCAGCTAGGGTTTCTTTATATATCCGTGGCTCCGTCTGCCCAAATGTATAATTCGAGGATATTGAGGATAGACATACCGGCATACACCGACTGATTAGATCCGGTCGTGGTCGTCCGACACCCTGCTTTATAAAATCCGTTATGAAGCTCGCCAGCAGCAGACTGTTACCCAATCCTAGCAGCGAAACCTGCAGGAACTGCTTCCCCTTGGCGAAGACGCCGGTCCAAGCTGATATCGCCGCGGCGGGGACGGCAACGGCCAGAAGGAGGAGTAACGGGACGGGCACGTGCTCGTGTTCCGCATGCGGGTATTGTAATCTCGGGTCGTCTATGGAGAACATTTTGTGGAACGGCTCGACGACAAAGAGGGAGACATTGGAGAGAGCGAGGATTATGAGGCCGAGGTAGTCGCCTGCATAGGTTTGCTGGTTGAAGCGCTTGATGGTTAGTATTAGATGTGAAGCTTAGGCCAATTGCATGGTAGCCGCATGTGGTATGAATGAGATTGTGGGGTGGTATATACCCGCCAGAACCGCGATGCGGAGGAGAGGAAGGTCTGGCTGAGAGCCATGGTGGGTGAAGCTTTCCGGGGCGAAGATGGGGATGAGATGGAGCTGTAGTAGACGCGGAGGGCGGTGCCAGCACTGAGCAGCGGGTTCTTCATGGGACCAGCCACACAGATGAGGCGGCGAATCGAGTCGATGCGTGCTCTGCTGCGCTGTGCTGTGCTGGGGAAGGTGCGAATCGATTGCGTCGCTTTCCGTCCGTCTCCGCTTCGCTCGATTGGTTCCCGCACAACAAACACCAAAACACCTCGCGATGGCCGACGAACAGCAAAGGAACACCGCTTCGGCGTTTCCGACCCCGCCGCCCCATTACACCCATTTTACACCGGAAAACCAGGCCAAGCTGAAGGAGTTCCAGGCGTCGCAATCGGCATCGTCGACGTCGAATCCCTCCGGCGATGGAGATGACAGCAAGGACGTGTCGCAGTCGTTGCCGCCGGAGCTCGTGTGCTTGATCCCGCCGAAACCACCAACGGAAGGACAGTACAGGAGCTTCGGGGACACGTGGAATGTACGATACCAGATCGACGGGGGTTTACAAGTGTGCTGTAAAGCTCAGTGCTGATAGAATACGTTTGTTTGCGATAGATACCCGACCGGCTGCCGACGCTGAAGGAGTTGAATATACCCCAGCTATTCCCGGAACCGAGCGGCGAGAGCTACAATGTGGATAGGGCGCAGGAGCTACGACGTCTATGCAAGAGTTTGCTGCTGAATTACTTGGAGCTGGTGGGGATCATGGGCATGTCGCCGGAAGAGGTAAATCTATCCCTACGACTCGTCTACGACAAGATTATTTTATTGCCTTTGAATGATTCAAAATGACAGCTGAGCTAATATATAATGGGATATAGTTCGAAGAGAAGGTGTATCATTTACGGATACATCTAATTAACATCCATCAGCTGATCAACGAGTATCGACCGCACCAGGCGAGGGAGACACTGATATCGATGATGGAGGAACAGTTAGAGAAATCGCGGCAGGAGACAGAGGAGAACAGGAAAGCGTGCAAGAAGGTTAAGGAGCTGATGGCTGGGCTGGATTCGTACAATGCGAACGGACTTTTGGTTGGATCTGAGGAGACTGGGTTGGGAGACAGTAAGAAGGATAGAGTGAACGGGATAAGTTCAACGGGAGTGACGAACGTGAATGGCGAAGTTGGAGAGAAGGTGCCGGGCAATGAGAAGAAGGACAATGCGAGTTGGGACGCTTTGCGGCAGGCAGGACTTGTATGATGAATATCGCAAAATGGTACCACCTATCGATGCAATGCCTACGATATCAACGAATGGATTATGTAATCGGGAGCATTAGCCGACCCAAGCAATCGGGGTGACCGGGGGTGCTACTTCGCGCAATGTGTTGGGGGCAACGGTGCAGGTGCTCCTAGCCAATAAGAAGTGTCGCTGATGGCGTGCTCCTGAAACTCATCCCCTTTCCACCTATTGTTTCGACACCATCCATCTGCAGCATCTCGACAGCGTATTGTCTTAACGTACCACAGCCCGATTTAAAGAAGAGTTTTAGTCCCCGCCGTCGTCGGCGCACATACCTGGTCGTATATATCCGTCATTGCTGTTACGAATCGACCAGCGCTTGAAGTCCCCGTGTCGTGGCGGTTTAATTTATTATTATTATCCTCACACCGTGTTCGCAAAGCGCGCATTGATATTACAATTACAATTACAGTATCCCAATTGGAGATGCGCATGCAGATGCTCGTACCTGTGTAGACCGCCCTCCACTTCCCGCTAGAACGAAAAGTCTGCTATATTACAAATCTCCAGTAGGGTGGTGGCCAGCTTAGCAGCTCGGTCCAGACCGCCATATAACCCACCGCCCAACCTGGCGTCCATATCTCGAACTCCTTCCCCTTCCCCCTCCCCCACCTTTGCTGGTCTCAGAACCAGTTCCTTCTCTTCCATAAACTCTCTCGGCCGTCCCGGTTTGCAGTCTCCTTCAGCTGCAAACTTGCTTCTCAAAAATCCAATGTATCTTCACGCACCTGATGCAGCCGCCGCTACCGGCGCCGTTAACGCTGGCGAGACTTCAAAGTATGCTCTCTCGCAAGATCACAGACCCGACCCGCCTCATCTGAGCATCCTCAATGGCTGCGCTGCCTTCCCGTTCGGTATTCCGCACGATGTCTCTAAAATCACCGGTCCAGCCTATCTCACCTCTCAACAGCTCGTTCAACAGGTTGGATACTCAATATCTGACAACATCTTCTCGTATTCACCGGAAACCTTTGATCTCGACAATGCTGCAAAGTACTGGTCTGAAAAGGGCCAGACGAACGCCTACAACCGACATACAACTATCACCAGCTTGGAAACTCGGACAGGTGCTGCTTCAGTCTTGCTAGGCTATGTCTTCTCGACGGACAGAGATCTATCCAAGAGAATTGTCCCGCCGACGGTTATTGCATCTACTGCTACACTACTCGAAATGCAGAACGCACTTGAACAACTTTCCATGCTATATTCGGTCTCCAGTCCGTTCGTAGCCCACGTTGCTGCTGTCGACTACTCGCCGTTCTCGTACACCCTTGTTTCGGACTACGTATCTGCACTGCAGGTCGCTCAGGATGCTGGAATCGCATTGGTGGCTTCCAGGTCTGCCCATGATGCTCAGCACATGGCTCTCTTTTCCACATTGGTCTCCTCGGTCCTTCCAACGGTACACATCTACGACGGTGTCAAGGCTGGTAGGGAAACCGCCAAGGTTGTGGACGTTTTGGACCAGGCCGGTATCTACCAGACCTACCAGTCAATCCTCAACGAGCAGAAGTCTGTTGGTAGAAAAGTGGATCATGAGAGCAAGGTTGCTCGAATACTCTCGAACTTGAACTCCGAGCTCGGAACCTCATACAACTTGTTCGAATACTCCGGTCACATCTATCCGGATGCGGTGCTTGTTGTTTTTGGATCTATAGAATCTACGGTTGCTTCCCAGGTTGCTGATCGTCTCGCATCTGCTGGGGAAAAGGTCGGTGTCATCTCCGTTCGTGTCTATCGCCCGTTCTCCGAGAAGAACTTCCTCGATACTCTACCAAAGTCGGTCAAGCGTGTCGCAGTTCTCGGACAAGTAATCGACCAAGCCGCCGTCGACGACGCATCTATTCAATCTGTCCTCTATGGCGATGTTCTAGCGGCTTTGACCATGTCCGAGGACTGGACATTCCCACCACCCGTGGCAGATGTCAAGTACCCCAGGGAGCAGGGTTGGGCTCCCTCTGACTTTGCCTGGATCTTTGACCAGATTGTCAGACGCAATTCTGCCACTACATCGGCCACTCAGGCAGTACTACTGGCCGAAAGCCCTCATATCGCTGGATTTGAAGTTTTTGATCCTAAAGACGTCTCTCAGTACGTCTTTTGGGATTTGGATGATTCTTCAGACGATAAAGCTCCAAGCAGTCTCACCAGATTGCTAGCTTCTGACGCCGGCAGGAATATCACGTACTCTACAATGTATGACAACCTGTCTCAGGCCGGTATTACATACAGTTGGATTCGATCAGGGGATAAGACCATTCAAGCCCATTACGATGTTACTCAGGCAGATGTGGTAGTTGTCAACGATTCCAAGATTCTCCTCTCCTACGATGTCGCATCTGGTGTGAAGGGTGGTGGTGTTCTACTGCTCCGCAGCAATCTCAAAGATGAGGACCTTGAAGCTAAGCTCCCAGCACACTTACGTAAAACATTGGCCATCAAAAAAGCCAAGCTTTACCTCCTCGACGTGCCTCCAGATACCGAACTTTCGCCAACCGCGGTGAACCTGCTACTCCAAGTCGCATTTCTTCGGTACTCTGGCGAAGACGATAGGATCATCAACATCAGCGAGAGGCTTGCACATATCGACAAGGGACTCAATCCCCAGGACGTCCAGGCAGCGGCCTCTCTCGTCGAAAAGCACGTTCGCGAGATCGAAGTTCCTCAATCCTGGCAAGATGCCGGGCAGGACTACGACGAACCAGCACTCCCATCTTCATTCGACCCAAACAGCTTCAACCTGAACGGTGCGAAGCAAGAGGAAGACCCCAAGCACCTTCTTAGGAAATCGATTCACTCAGCTATCGTCCACTCCTTCCGTGAAGCTTACGAGTTACAAACCGCTCTTCGCCCGGACCTCCCAGTTACAAACCACATTGTCCGCGTGCTGGAAAACAAGCGTCTCACACCGCTCGACTATGACCGCAACATCTTCCATATCGAGTTTGACCTCCAGGGAACCGGCATGACCTATGAAATCGGTGAAGCACTCGGAATACACGCCCACAACGACCCAGAAGAAGTCCGGCAATTCATTAAATTCTACGGCCTCAACTCCGACGATATAGTCGAAGTCCCCAGCCGCGACAATCCAGACCAGTTGGAGATGCGAACGATCTTCCAGGCCCTCGAACAAAACATCGACATCTTTGGCCGTCCGCCCAAGAAATTCTACGAAGCCCTCTCGGAGTTCGCCACGGACGACAACGAAAAGAAAGATCTGTTAACCCTAGGATCCGCGGAAGGTGCCGTGGAGTTCAAGCGCCGTGCGGAGGTGGATACTGTTACCTACGCGGATATCCTGTTGGAATTTAAATCCGCGCATCCGGCGTTCCATGATCTGGCGCGCATCGTTACGCCGATGAAGCGGAGAGAGTACTCTATCGCCAGCAGTCAGCAGGTACACCCCAACAGCGTGCACCTGTTGATTGTTGTTGTGAAGTGGGTGGATCCGAAGGGTAGAGACAGGTTCGGTCAAGCGACGCGATACCTGAGTAGATTGAAGGTCGGGAGCCAGGTGACGGTCAGCGTGAAACCGAGTGTTATGAAATTGCCGAAATTGAGCACACAGGTATGTATTCACCATCCTCCCATCCTTTCTTCCTCTTAAGATATTTTCATGTAAGACAACAAACTAACTGGGTATATTGCAGCCATTAATCATGGCCGGGCTGGGAACTGGTCTCGCCCCCTTCCGCGCCTTCGTCCAATACCGTGCCTGGCAAAAGGAGCAAGGTATTCCCATCGGCGCAGTGCTACTATACATGGGCTCCCGCCACCAGCGCGAAGAATACCTCTACGGCGAAGAATGGGAGGCCTACGAAGCTGCGGGTGTGGTGACGTTCATTGGGAAAGCGTTCAGTCGGGACCAGCCGCAGAAGATATACATCCAAGATCGGATGCGGCAAAGTCTAGAGCAGATTATTAAGGCGTATGTGGATGAGGAGGGAGGATTTTATTTGTGCGGACCGACGTGGCCAGTGCCGGATGTGCAGGAAGTGTTGATGGAGGCTTTGACGGTTGATGGTGGACGGAAGGGGGTTAAAGTTGATGCCAGGAGACGGATCGAGGAGTTGAAGGATGAGGGGAGGTATGTGCTAGAGGTTTATTAGGTGTATTTATTACGTTTGGTTTTATTGGATATTTCGAGATTTACATAGTGTAAACGGTTATATTTTTGGCAATTTTCTTGGATGGGATATTAATTAGAGTATGGGTAATAGAGGAAATTATTCGATCTATTTGAATATTCATATCGGTTGGAAGCACCCGAATGGTAGAATTGTCACCGCGAAAGCCGCTCTTAACTCGTAAAACAATGAGTGACACGGCTCAGGTTAATATTTATCATTTAAATGTGGCTTGTATTTGGTTTCGACAGCGAGACGAGCTTGGAACCATGGATCTGCATATACGGTCTCGTAACCTGGAAATACTTGGTAACCCGGAATATAATCAGTTTCTGGCAGGTATGATATTACATTCGTAGTCGCCATTTTTTAATATATTCAGTTCGAGGACGACATGTGCATATGTGCTGGCAAGGAAAGATTAGGCTATAAGTGACTGGCGAGTTCGATCACTAATCTTTGTAAAACAAAATAAACTGAGGAGCATTCGAATTTCGCTCCAAATTCAAACATTTCGAATAAATCTGTCCGCCCCTTCACACTCTGTGTCGCTGAAGCTGGATACGAGATTAAGAAAATATATATTTCATCTTTTTTACAATTAGTCGATTGGCTTATACGGTTTTAAAGACGCTTTGTGAAGAACACCTTGCCGTCATGTAAGCTTATGAGAAATGACATGATGCAATATAATTTATTTCAAGCCTTTCAACATCAGCGTACCGCAGTACCTAGCTAACTTTTTCGATAGGTCGGGTACATTAAGTATCTCTCGATGTCAGTTCAATTGAGCAGGCATGTCGTTACCAAATGCAGCGAGTAAGGTTCTGCCAGGAGAAGCCTGTTTTATATATTGATAATATATACTTCTTGGGTATATACGATGAAGTAACCCGGTATACTGGCGATGTACTCCTTTGAAAAATTAGTAATCCTCATTTTTGACACTGCATTCGAGACGGTACGCACAGCTCTTGGCTTCCAATTTCGGGATGTCGGGTTGCCTCACGGACCCTTTGCGCATACAATACGGTCACAATATGATCCATATCGATAGGATCCTGTCTCAGAGTACAAAATAGTGTACGCAAGAAAATTGGAAAAAGAGAGGGGTCGGTGGTCAGAACCGCGAACCAGGTTACGGCTGCAAGTCAGGATAAGGACTAGGGGAGATGGTACCTGCAGTACTTGTCTGTGCGTACCCGTACATGCCGGTTATATCTGTTTGCTCTGGATTCCCATACAGCGCGTTTTTTTTTCTTTCGCGCTCGCGAGGTGGAGTTTAGTGTCAATTATAGTGCATTAATATGAAAGGTATATAGTACCTGCGTGTGAACGTTGGTTGCATGACCAATAGGCAGGTTCCGAGGCAGGTTCCAGGAGAATTTTCCTTTCATCCTTCGTTTGCATGTTCTCAGGTTTTTCTTTTGCAGGGGTTGAAGTCGCGCTTTCGGGCTTGAAAGGTTTGGGATCATATCGATGCTAATTGTTTTTTGAAATGGTGGATCCATGCACACGCCTTGAATCCTTATCAGCTGAAACTGCGACATGACAATTGGTTTATATCTGATTCGAAAGAATTTCAATTCTGTGCGTGCATGAGCGCAGCATATATTTCTCTCGAAGGTACTAAACTGTTTGCTTCCTAATCCTAAGCTCAAGAAATCGGTAATTTGGAAATTTCATGTTCGTAATATCGACTACATTAACCCTCTACATGGTAAGTTTTTCCGTGCTCAAGGGTCCCAAGGCTAAGTGTTATCACGGACCTAGAACAACGATTAATATTAATTGATTTAGTACTAGGTTCAAGGGTCTCAAAGCGATGTCATCGCACGGATACCATGTAACAAGCCCATATGTCAAAATTTTCTTCGAAAGGCGTTACCCGGATAAAAGTCCGGTATATATGTATATATGAGATGCTATCATGTTCTCACAGTTCTTTTAGGTTATCTTTTCCGATGGAACGTCCCGGCTGACATAACGGATTCCTTGTTATTGAAACAGGCTTGAAATATGCTACGGACTGGCCGGGGTTCATATTCGATCTGAACTGTGGTATTTACGGCGGATAAAACTGTCGTATTTGTGTTGCAAACGCTTCAATATTTTTTTTCGGCTCGATAGAATAAAGTGAAAGCAACATGCATCATGCATAAGAGGTAAAAGTTATTCGTCTTCTTAAGGAAACATTTTTGTAAGGGAGTAGCGAGATGAAATTTCGAAATGAGTGGAAAGTAATAACATGCAACAGCGGGTCATGGGAAAGAACTGGGAACTGGGAGGAGAAAAGGAGGCCATGCATGTTAAGGTTCCTTTGCTGGCCAAGATTGCGCTGGGAATCGAGAATATTGGTTAGCTTGAGCACGACTAGGCCTCCGGCTCCGGAACGAAAATGAGTGTTTCCAAACCACGTACAGGTAACTATTGCTGCAGATACTCGAGGTGGAGTACGGTCTTTGACGGGCCGTAAAGCGAGCGTAAAAGGGTATGTAGACTAATATTTCCAGAAAATCTAAGAGTTAGCATGTGCAAATCAATCTTTAACTGTTGTCTCTGTTATATTGTATTTCGTTTATTATTTCTGGTTATCTTTGTTCTTTTTCCAATTCTCTTAATCAAGACGAAAGAAAAAAAAGATGTAGAGAACGCACAAGGAAGTATAGTCGGGCAGTTCGGAAACGGTGAATACTACGGGTGGATCCGAGTTAAATTCCACTTTTATTCCATCCCTTGCGTCCCTTCGCTCAACGGAATTGAAAGGTTTCACCTGTGTAGGTAGTGGTACGGGTAAAAACGTCATACCGTATCTCCATATGGCCAGGCGGAGCTAGACGATCCGACGTCGGAATCGGATTCCGCGTCCCAGGATGATGTCGTGCCGGTAGTGTTCACCCCTATTGTGTTGTGAGTATGCTCGAGAAGGATGGATCGAGTGCCTTGGGAGGCGCCGTCAAGGTTTCCGAGAGCTTCACGGTAGAAACCAGAGAGACGGGGAAGGTATTCGTCGTTCCTGAGGGTGACAATAGAGCCGACTTGTTGTGCTAAAGCTGGTGAGGCTGGCAGAGAGCTCTCAGTACGGATAGCAAAGTCGAGTTCAAGGATCGTTCTGAGAAATTCGGGACTGTCTGCTATCATGTAGACGTTATGCGTCTCGAGAGTTCTAAGCCAGGTTACTCGATCTCTTGATGGGTGGTATTTTGGGTAGGCGGGAACTATACATAATTTTAATATGCCTGTGTTAGTTGAGAAGTATACTATTGGACGTTTGGCTAGATAACAAGAGTCGCACAGTACCTTTTACACCAGTGCCACCATTTGAAACTATCTCCCAGTGGCTCGAAGTGCGTAATGGAAGTCCAGAGACAGCTCTGACAGTCTTCTCCGGAGTCCATTCGATGATAGCGTGGTATTGCTGATCACCAACTCCGACTCCTGTGAGATAGTGTCTGAACCACAGAAGCCACATGGATCCGGAGATGTCGCTTTCGTTCAGAAGCCAGTTTGAATAAACCGCTTGCTGGATGTGAATGTAAGCTCTGAACCATCCCCTAGGTGACTCTGAAAAAGCTAAACTCGTAGGCTGAATGGTTAGAACGTCCATCATCGCTGCGTGGTTGATCCATTTTTCGAGGCATTTGGACTGCCAGATACCGTTCGAGGATGAAGTCGAGAGAAGAGACCTGCTCGAAAGTCTCAGGTTGAGAAGCGAACTCAATTCCAGATAAGAGAATATCTGCAAGCATACTATATGTATATAAGAGGGACTCAAACCATTAACATTGAAATAGCTGCCGGGTAGCGGTTCGTTGGCCAAAGCTTGCTAGACTACCCGTTGCACAGCCCCAATGATATCCATGGGTCTAAAATCCAAATAATGTGACAGACAAAATAGGAATAGATATACATTTAATCGATGTCGAGGATAATGGGGAACAAAAAACGAAAATCGTCACTTACTTTCTACTGGAACTCGTTCAAAAGCTGTTGCCATAATCTGGGAGGCTGTGTGAAATGAAGGACCACAAAAGGATATGGTGACGAACTTCTTTCAACGTTTGGGAATTGTTAAAGATTTGGAACATGTTAAGGTATTATAGTAAAGTGGGGAGCCCAAGAGCAAGCTCTTTCTCGGTTGCTCCTCAGCAAACTTCAGCTGCAAGGTATGGGCCTGAGGGGCAGGTAGGTTATGCGCTGAACTAGTGCTATTGGTATCCCAGTCGGCGCACAAGGGTTCGATCTACTCGAGGGTATGCCACTCTGCATCATTGTACTTTTTTTATGTTTATTTTTTACTTCCCTAGCAAGCAGGCCTCATGGCTCATCGCCATGACACATGGTCTTATAAAAATTGATTGGGATCTCGACTGTCAGTGACCATTTCGGAATGATAGATGGAAAAAGAGTGTGTATGCACAAGATTCCAAATCCCTTGACCGACAAGACCCTAGGCAAAGTAGGAGGGTTTCCGAAAAAGGTCATGACAGAGATTATCAATCAGTATCGTGGGCCGTCGAGGGCTATACCACTCTGTCATTCGCTGCATGTCGCCAGCCAGAGACTAGACCACCCTAATTCTGCGTGCTTGGGGCTTAAAAACCTCACAACCTTCCGATAGTTATTCTCTAAAAATAAGCAGAGTTTTGCGGACTTTTATTTTCCGTTTTATAGAAATGCCTTGGAACTGTTTCGCCAGTCGGTGCTAGCACAAAGAAGCGGAGCCGAATGGTCGGGTCATTCTCTTGGTTTTCGCTTGATTCAGTTTAAGAGAGTGAGACAAGTATGTGTGATTGATCTTGGTGTTGAACCGCCAGTTTGGGCTTCACACCATCAACCTTACATTCTTTTGAACCGATTAAATTGGTGTACGACGCATGCACGCTGGCGCCCAACTCTTTTTTCAAGATGGTCAAAGTCAAATTGCCACTGACGAACCATTTTATTCGGGTCAGTTAGATCACCTGAGAAGGAGGGGTTATCTGGCAAATGTGAGCCTGAGCCAAAAACCATCCCGTCTCCAGCCTTCGGAAACATAAAATGAGGAGAACTTGCACTTAGACCTAGCTCTGACGTTGGAACCCAGGTCGTGGCGTTGACCCTAGGCTCCGGCCAAGGCTTGCCAGCCTTTTTGTCTTCTTAAGCCGCCACGAGGATGCCCCGGCCTCCATAAACAGCCGGTTACTTCCCGAGTTCCGAGCTTGGCTTAGTACCGGAAGAGTTTGTTCAACGAAATGTCTCTGACGACTACATTTTCATGACGTATCGGCTCTCTCCTAAAATACTCGGCGTCTCCGCTCAGTTCCTACGAGCAGGAATAGATTTGTAAATCGGTAGGCTACGGATTAGAGCAAGACGCCACGAGCAAGGGCTCTTCTCCCTTCACGCTTCCTATTATCGATATCATACCGTGGGCCGGATGGAAGATAGTGGACACCGGCAAACGGGCAAGATTTTGGGGGTTGAAACATATATTCCTTGGCTTGGATTCCGAACCACTCTCCTTTAGGTATTCCCTGTCAGCGACGAGTCTGTGGTGCCGCTTATTTGCTTGTCATGCGTGTTCACAAACATGGTCGCCCAGCGGCTCGACATTTCGAGATAAACTAGCACTCATTTTTGCAGATGCTTGCATGGAGATAACTCTATTTATCCGATCAAAAAAAAACTTTGGGGGTCGTCTATCAAGTATGTCAGCTGGTGCTTGTAGAGAGCAATCAAATGTAACACGAACTATCTGCTTGGATCTTCGTTTTTCTATTCATCTCACATGCATGCCAGCCCTTTTTTCTCCAATTTTTTCTTCCTAGATTTTTTCCCGATATCTTAATGAGAGGTTAGATTGTTTGGTTCAAGGTTAGCCTTTAGCCAAACCGAATGGAATTGATCCGATTAGGCTGCTATCTTTAAACTGTGGATATCATTCCCTGAAGGAACAAGCCGAGGATGATCCAATCTATTATAGAGTAAGAAGGAGCTATTGCAATTTTGGACTGACTTGCGAGATGGAGGTTGATGCCAAGAAGTAGCCACGCATGCTGTGGGCTTCGAAGCTGACTAACTTGATAATAGTATTTAGGGATATTGCTTTGATGACACAGGATCTCGAAGTTGACAAGTGTCTTTGGAGGACAGAGCTCCCGCACCTTGCGTGATTCTTAATGGAATGTCAGGATAGAGCTCTTTCGGGAGCTAATGATCGGAGAGTGGTTGAACAGAACGGGCGTGAATTGAAACCAGGCGTTTAAAAGGTCTGCGATCGAGCCCAGGTATGAAAACTGTGCATTCTGTTGGATTAATAATTGATGGTTTGAAAATTTCAGAGGATGGGCAACCTTTTGGGACTGTGGCTGGTTGACAGAGAACCTGGTTCGGCTGTGGAGCACACCTGCGTTCTCGCGGACAGGATTGCCGAATGTCTCAACTTGAAGTTTGCCCCAGCTATGATTAAAAGGCAAGGACGTCGCCGCAACGCCGTAGCTTTCTTGGTCCTCGTAAAGAGATTCCTGAACAGTTGGGGAGCAGAAGATGGTTCCGCGAAAAGCACAGATTTTGCACTGTCTGAAATTGAAAGCATGTCGGATAGGGGTTCGATTCTAGGCTGCAAGCTCAAGTCAGCTCAGATGATCTTGTCAATTGACCTCCCACGAACCTTAAAGGGTGTATACCGATCAATGACCGAAAATAGGGTAGCTGACAAGGATAGCTTATATCTAGTATCGATGCAGCTGTTTTTAAAACCATAGCTTTGCAGTCCACAGAGCAGCTCGTCAAGTCTGCAGCGCCGACTTAATTAAGTCGAGGACCGGGGTTAGTTATGTGACCCGCAACGCAGATTGCAAATGTCCGCTATAATAAAACTTACTATCAAAGGCGCCCTGGCTGTCAAAATATCGATTATATATCGCTCTGCTATATATATCTTGTTAGACGAGTGCATCCCAGATCTACCGACCCCGCTTTGGACGTTAGCATAACTCTAAGATGGATATCAATTAACAAATATTGTGAACGTCAGCCGACACCTGTTAAACGGCTGGCGAATGAATATACCCCGATGTTCCCAGCATTAGGAACATGCACACCTAGCTAGGGTACGAGACCAGCTAGGGTTATATATAATCGTCAATTTATACAACTTATCACAACCCGATATACGTACCCGGTAATTATTCTCCCAATCTTGACGGCTCGTCACCAGACTCTTGATATACTTAATTCCCCTGCCACTTGGACGCTTTGTTGCAATTTGGGACAGCCAGACAACACAGCAAATTAAACGCAAACCTTACAGTGTCCAGACTCCGTCTATGTGACTAAGATTGTTTATTACAATCGAAAGACGAAATTATACTTTGGCAGCTTGGCCGAGTGGTTATGGCGCAGGTTTTAGGTCTCCATGACAGATTCACCTGTTTCTTTGATTCGTGGGTTCGAATCCCACAGCTGTCAGTAGATGCTTTCTTTTTTGCCAATCGTAATGTTGTTCTCTCGAAATTTCTTTTTTTTCTCGCTGCGTTTTCTCAAATTGGTATCTAAGTGAGTTTTGAGGTTAGCGAGTGCGGAACCCTTCTTTCGTACTTTACTTAATTAAGCGTATCAAGTTGATAGATCCAAGCATTAATCATAAATCGAGAACCTTTGAGAAATACAAATACAATCTTAAACTGCCAGCTTAAATTATTCCCGGACGTGGTCTGCCTACTTGGGTTGTTTCTTGTTCGAGGTTGAGAATTTTTTGGCATAGTGGAGATCCAATCATAAGACAACCGTCCTCTTGGTGCTAAGCTTGGAGCTGTCAGCTACCATTGCTCGAGTCTAGGGCGGTCAGGATCCATGGATCCAACGGATATCAAACCAATCGTACCTGGATAACGACCAACCGTTCCTGATCCTTTGCTTCTACGATCGATCAGCTGAATTTCCCAAAGGGTCGCCTTTTAAGCAGCCCAAACGACCATTTTCGACTGGGTAATGCCTTGTCATGCGTGGAATGAGGCAGTGCTCGGGAGCAGCATGACCCGTCCGCACCAAGCTTATTTCAACCACATGCGACAAACATCGTGGGTCTCCAACCAACAGAGAGCTCAAGAATCTCGAGAGCCTTTTTCGGACTAGTAGCATCGGTTTTCGTCTGATGTTCTAGTCTTGAACTGATCTGAGAGGTGGTTGATTCGCTCGTGTGTGTCCAGTCGAATTTTATAATGCACAGCCACACTTTCTAAGTGTGGCTCAAAGTGTGGCTCATTAGCGGTAAATACGTAACGTTTTCGCGCGGACCTAAAAGTTCAAGAAACGTAAGGCACTTGCAATTCAACCATTGTCCCCAGTTTAACTTTTAAAATCATGGCCAGGACTGCAGAATTATTCCAGTTTTCTTATCAATCCTCTGTTTAGCTGAATTTCTCGCCCTTTTCACGACCGGACCGTCTAAAACTCCCAACTTCTCGAGCTTCGATTCGCCCGTTACGTCACCTGTGACAAGACAAGCCGCAGATGCGCTTGTTCGTCCTACCGCTTACCCCTCGAAGGGCATTCGTCTACGGTCACCGCATCGTTCACCAAGTCAAAAAACCATCCGTCCTTGATCGCGTGATCACGTATGTGTCAATCATCGATTTTTCCGGTCTCTCAATTGGTGGTGGTGGGGTTATTCTCTAATCCAAATTACGGCGCAACAGGAAATCGAGCAACCTCTGGTTGCAGTGGGAGAAGTACGAGAAAGGCTGGCAGAAACGGCTTACGACCTATGGAAATGGAGTAGGGTTTGATTGATACAGTGTAAAATTGGTTATCATTCGGCTAATTCTTGGCCAATAGCTGCTCCGACGGATATCGTATCAAGAATGGTAGCTACCAACCAAGCCATGTTGTACATATATTGGATATCGACTGACATTGCCAAGGTCCCTTAAATCTATACCGGCCCTTTCCAAGAACATACCCGACTCGGAACGCCAGAAAGTCCCCGTTATATATCCTCCATCGGTGATGACACCAACCGAAATCCCTGGTTTATTACAGAAATTGGGAACTGAAAAAAGCGGAGCACATAAAAGACTTTTAACCTGGTGTCTTATTGGATTGCCGATTAGTGCACCTTTTGGACTGATACCAATGCAAGTAAATATGGACTGTTAGGCATTTGAGAATGGACAGCTTGCTGACCGGTGTTTGGAATAGCTAGAATACCGAATATACCTTTCTTTTATCTTGCATTTAGAGGTATTCATCAAACCCATTCATTAGATTTGCTATATCAATTACACACTGACGATTCCACTGGCAGCATATTCACATTGGCGAGGTGGGTTTTGATAATCTAATGGGATATTGTACCTGTTTTTATACTAACAAATACCTTAGCTCTACAGGGTGGTCGTCACCTGGAATTTCTAGTCAAAAACAATCTCCTAGATCCGCAACCCGATACTAGACTTGACCGGATATATAAGAAAAAGATTGAAACAGTGGTGAAAGAGGTTGGCCTTGGTACAGAGACAATAGCGAAAGCAGCCGAGGCTGGTATCATGGATGAGGCTGCTCAAGAACATTTACAAGAAGAATTCGGACTGGTAGAACAACCAAAAGAGGTGTGCATCCCTTCCAATTTAGAAACAACTCTTATTGCAAACTCACTTACATTCTTTTAGATTGCAGAAGTTCTCGAGATACCACAATTAGCTGTTGAACTAGAGCGTGCGTGCGAACAGGTTCAACAGCGATTGATAGAAGCACAGAAAAAGAAAACCCAATGAAAGTCATGATTACCTTCAAACCGACCTGGACCTTGTGGGCGATAACCTCTCAAGGTAATGTGATCTGATATTGATCTTTACCCGATCCCAGCTTAAAAGTATTTATACTCCACATTTTCCCTCGATGTCAGGATGGGAAATAGAGTGGCGCCTCTCTATAAATACCAGTCCCTTGTATCGCCTCTAGATTCTTTTTGTATTAGCGGAAATGGAGGTTATCTGTTTGATGGATTTATGGCGTGTTTTGAGGCAGAATTGCGAATATTAAAAAACGAGCTCAAGGCGGCCCGATTCCTCACGAGGTTTATCCATGGCAATTGTGCAAACCCATGGCCACATGCGCAAAAACTCAAAAACTGTTAATTAAATTTTAAACGCATATACCTAATTTGCGAATGGTTCATAGATTTTATAACTAGGACGTTGTGACTGTCGCAGATTCACTAGACTTTCACGATGAACTATACGAAGAGATTTCCGTCACAATCCTTTCTTTTGGCGATTGCCACTTACATCCCTTCTGTCTTATGTCGCACTATCAGTACGCTCGAATATAATCCTGCCGGGAGCAATAATTTCCAAAGGCTCGAGTTTTCGGATTGGATGTCACCGGAATGGTGGGGGCAAACCTGCATCGATCTACCCGGAACATCAGACCAGAACAATACCTTGCTTGAGATCGCCTATGATCCAAGTGATCCAAATCGTGAGTCTATTCCAGCTTACTGAACCACTGCTTGACTCAAGAGTCCGCTCGATAATTAACTACGCATTGACTTTTTCTAAATTCGTTGATATGTCTAGCTCGATTTCCTTACCTCGTTGCCGGGATATGGCTGTTCCAAGGACACGGCTGTTATGGACCCAATGTAGCTAGATTCTTACACATGGAAAGCGACCTGCCACTAGGAGGCCAAGCCCACGACGACGACGATGAACTGGAATTCGAAGATCAGATGGCGGTAAGCCTGCGCACCGAAAATTCCCCGAACGGTGCCCCGAGCGACGTAGACGAGGTTATAGAATACGCACCAGAAGACTACGACGTGCTTGCCAGCTCCCCAGGAGCACTCGGTACTCAACCGCCTAGTCCGAGTAATGTTGAACTAGAACACGGATCAGAAGTCAATCCCGATAATTTTTTCGCAGGCGATCCAGTGCCGGATTATAGTTCCACCGTGCCGCAGTATACTCAAGATATCAAGATCGATGATCCGGATCATTTTGTGAATTGGGGGGATATATACGCTGGATCACCGAAGCTTTCTACAGATTTCAGATCTGATATCGGATCGCCTGGGTCAGAAGTTAGATCGGACCAATTACTACACGGACAGCCCGTTGATATGGTGTATATCAATAATAATGGGCAGAGGGGTAATCCTAATGATGAGGGGATGTATCGATATATCTTCTGGTATCCGCCAAGATTCAACGAACGGTGGGATGCGCCTATAAGTATGAGGATTATAGTGGATTGGTATCATAGATATAAATTCTAGGGTAGTCTAAAGTCTTCGAGATTCACTTGCTGTTGGAACATTCGCCAATCGGCATTTATCAGAAATTAAATTAAATGCTCTGGGTACATAAACCACATGATACATACTAAGCAGATGCTGCAACCTAGCTAAGCGCTTGTCTCACAGACCAGCCAGTAGCCTGCACTGCATGCTATTCTTCCAAATACAACATTAACAAACATTTTACGAGAGATGCGGCCCATCGAATTTCTGGTTGCTGTCTTAGTCTCGGACCAGGCAGGGCACAGAAAAGCGTCAGTAAATTTATCCAAAAAACCAGCAGGCCCAACTGGACTCGAGGCTAGAGCCCAGCTGCGTTTCGCCCTGCTTGCGGTCCATTGGAAAAATTCGAAGTGACATACTTTTTATATATCTCACTCAATTCTCAGACTTGTAGGGGTACGGATACATACGCGAACTTTTCATAATCAAGTCTAACCTATCTATCTTGATAATTTCGATTCGGCATCTGTGCCTTCAATTCGCGAAAACCGTAAAGTCTCGAGCAGACAATTGGCTTCGTGCTTGTTCATTAAATCTCCAATGAGGCCATCTTGTCATAAAATTTTGGCATCGCAGAAATTCGTCTATTGGTTGTTGTTTGGCCTGGCACAGCTTCAATGGACGCGTGCTCGCTACCTCGGAGTTTATCAAGTAAAACGAGGACCTAATCCACTCACAGGAAACTCCGATGAGATCATAGATGAAGAGTACACGGAATATACAGACTATGGTCCAGAATGGACAAAAACTTTCTGTGCCAATCTCCCCGTTAACCACCCTAGTTGGGATTTGGAAAAAATAGATTATACACCTTCAAGAGTGAATCGTGAGTCTCTAATACCCCAGTATTTATCATATACCTTTCTGATGACCTAATACTCTAACTGTCAAATTAGCCGACTTTCGATGGTTTCTTAGAAGCATAGTCATCTATAACGGACATAACTGCAAAGGAGTTTCTTTCGCCGGATCAGAACCTCCAGTTCGCGTTTCTATCGAAGACATATCTCTAAACCGAAAGGACAAAGCCATCGTTCCGCCTTGGTTAAGGTTAACAAATGTACCTTATTGGGGTGAAACATATGATCCCGAGGTTTCGGCAGGAACGGTTGCAATCGATGACCCGCAGAAATTGCGAGAAATCAAGCTGATGGAGGATGAGATGTTCCGGACCAGCAAGCAACGAGGAGAGGATTATATTGATCAGCTTGCACTGCAGATGTATCAAGAGGAGGGTGAGGCATTCGCAGATGCGGGTACTGTCCCTAAAAACCAAAGGGATCACTTTGGATACTACAATTCGAGGCTCTCTATGCCTTTGAAAGAACACACATCAGAATACTTGATCTGGCCGGGTCGTAACTTTTCTGGGCCTGTCAGCATCAAGTTCGAGTCAGATATGCGTCACTTCCACGTAAACTATCAGACCGAGGGGTGGAGAAATAGGGCTGATATTACGGGTGAAAACTCTTTTTGATTGGGAGAAGAATTTATAATTTACAAATTATCGCATTTAACTCTATATAATATACATTTACTAAATTTTGAATAGTGATAATGTCTAAAGTTGGTTTAGTTTTGAGGCAGAAACTATTTTGAGCCAGCTGCTCATTTCAAAATCTGTAAGTTAGGTGCTTGCTACTCTAGAATAAATCAGGCAGAAAAAATATCACTCACCATGCGTAATTTCCTCCATATTTTATTTCCACAGCCAAAGTTCTATAGAGATCTAGGAACTAATTAGGCGGAATACACTTTATCACGTTAATACAGGTGTCTTAAGATAAACCACAATGTTTGAATATATTAGGCTTATCAATCAATCTATTTAGACAACGATGGAACTCTATTACCATAGCGTAATAAAGTTATATCGATATCGATATCCTGGTTGCCAAGGTCGAGGCCCATTTGTTGACGCCAAATCATTCAAATATAATACCTCACGCTAACATTTCATTAGGAAATCACCCCTGTAAATACATCGGTGCACCGAGCCGGTAAATATACATATCCTAGCAAAATATGTAATGAGACTTAATCGCCTGTCGCCTATTCCCACCTTTATTCTATAACATCTTGGTACATGATGGCATATTAAAGAATATAATGGATATTTGAAACTTACCCTCATTAATCATTCAAAGACGATGTTGTTGAACACACCCTATGGAATATATTAATAGCGGATATTATCCTAACGAAGGCAGATACGCAAGGCTTCTCTTTAAGGGCATATTTTCTTTCGTGCAACAAAAGTGGCGTCTAGATAACCCTAGCTTGAGTACTAGGCGAGATGTATCCTCGGATCCAAGATATCATTGAGTGGAGGTTCGGCCCGGCCAAGGGATTTATACATGTTCCTGCATAACATTTTAGAAAGCTAAAAATTACCAAGCCTACTGGTATACCAGCCCTACCTCATGGGTGTAATGGGACCGAATAACAATCTACATAGATAGATTCGAGATTCCAACTGCCGTTACAAGGGATTGCGACATCGGTAGAATTCAAAAAGCAGTCAGCAAGCATATCGTGGAACAAATAATCCCTTGTACTATCCATCCGCGTGATACATAAGTCAGAAATATTGATGATCCCGAATTCGATTCGTGATATTCCAGTTTTTCTATGAATTATTCTAGAGGCTTTGCAGGTCGACATCTAGATAGGAGCTGAGGGTGATCAACCCGAAACCTAGCCAATTCAAGGGGCGAATTTGAAGTTCGACTTCGGCGGAATCCAAATCACCGAATACATAACAAATGGCTCTTTCTCTTCAAAACTCGTAAACCCTAGCAAATTGTGTCGCTCTGGAAGTAAATTTCGTAAATATTTGGATATAAATTCAGTTAATTCCTTAAAATGATTTCTATCTGCACATTAATCAGCGGTTCGAACTCTAGCCATTATCAACCTACATTTGCTAACCACACTCTTGATCACATTAATATAACATTCACCGGACTCAACCTCGAATTTTAGTCAAGGATGAAATACCTCGTTATATCCGCCCTTCTTGCCTCCATTGTGAGCGCGCTCGTGATTGATGAACGTGTGCCTGTAAAATCTATTACTTTTATACCTAGCTCTCCAATCATAACGCTCCCCTCCCCGACTCCACCTATCAAGACTACCAAGACTACCAAGACCACTACTACAAAGACCACCAAAACCAAGACCACCAAGACCACCAAGACGACTACGACTAAAAAAACAACAAAGACTACAAAGACGAAGACCTCTAAGACTTCAGCTGTTAAAACTACCACATCTGTCCCGACTGCCACCACAACTACCACTCCAGTTGTAACCTTACCTCCCACGAGTGTTACAACTAGCAGCAGCCCATCAACAACTACTGGTTGCGCTGTTCCGTTGTACGGTCAATGCGGCGGTCAAGGATTTTTTGGATGTACAACCTGTGTAAGTGGTTTAGAGTTCTATCCGGAACAATGCAAATTCATAAGATGGGGATGCGGTTGCTCATGCTTGCTAACTTTTTTGATATGTGCTAATATATGAATACTAGGCAAATAACAACTGCGTTTGGTATAACCCATACGGTTCCTTCTGTGAACCGTTCGGTAACGTTCCCGGCTGCACTGTTCCGCCAGGCGCTCAATGTGGAGGGTTAGGATGGACCGGTTGCACTAACTGCGTAAGTCTACTTGCCAAACCAAATATACATGTTTGTCAATGGTCGAATCTAATATAAATATTTCAATTTCGGATATAGCTTGGTGCTGTTTGTATCGTTGTGAGCGATAGCGTGTCTACTTGCGGACTACCTTGAGGATACCACTTTGAGAAGAACATGAGATATTTAAGTTTTGCATTTTAACTAAGTACTAGGAACCTCTAACCCGCCCAAATATCATCATCCATTCAATGTAAATATTATTTCAAATTGCATCTTTAATTTTAAGGACCAACAGATTCATGGAGCGCCCCAAGTTAGGATCTTGGCCATATGTCGAATATGGGCACGGGGATCTGGGACCTCTGAGTTCTCAACATTTCATTACTTGGAGTGTTTATTACAGGGTCGATTTCGTGGAGGCACTAGTCCCAAAGTGTAGTCAGTCAATAAGTGGTACCTCCCATGGTGTATATTTGCATTGCATCACAGATGAGTAAATTGAAAACTCAAGCTCAATACTTCGGCGAAACCACGGCGTGACAGCTGGCAAGGAGGCTATCCAGAATCAGCTAGCTGTATTCGATTATATGGGGACTAATTCGAGACTAGGAGCTAATTTATGGTAACTTAAACTATATTCATTAGCTTCTGGAACTACTGCCTGGCTCAAATTTCAATCGAGGCTTTAGTTTCGGGCCCGCTCTTCAACGGAAAACTGTCCTATTAGGGTTAGAATGTTAGAATGCGGTTTTGCAACGAAGGACCTCTGACTTTTGCGGCTTGTCGTATTTTGAGTTACGGTGAAACAATCCGCCGCGGTGAAGCGACCTGATCCGAACAGGGGCCAGGGGAATTCGTCCATAGACTGGTTTGCAGCTTGGCAAACTTCTAGAGTGCCAAAATGCTAACACGTTAAAAGATATATAAACGGCCACCAGGTTCATATGTGTTTACTGTGAAAATCACCTCCCATACTTCGCTCGTTCAATCAACCGACCCTAAAATTTTAGGTTGGCGTATTGCTAAACTTGCGGGACAAGTTTGCAAAACGCTGCCCTGCTATTTTAAGCTTGCTGGAAAAGTTTACAGTCAAGCTGCACCTCAAAACTATCTACAAATTTACATTCAATTGCCTTAATTCTCTTTTGTAGTGCCTGGAGAAAATGTGTGGGTGTTCCGAGGACATTAATGATACCGAGTATGATATATACTCAGAATCTCCAACGTCAGAGACCCACCAGAAGAATCTAGGAAAACGTCAATTCAGAGCTAGAAAATTCCCTGACGGATTCACATTCAAATGGCATTTTGAGACCAATCTCCGAGGATTCACCCTGGACAAGATGGATTCCATCTGCAACCGTGCATTAGCAAAATGGTCCAAAGTATCTACTTACAAGTTCGAAAAGGCTACGGAAGCACCCAACTTGGTTATTCAAATCCAGAACTTTCAGGATAGAGGCAGCGCCTGGGCTTGGGCTAACCAAGGCCCACGTTATAATGGACCGAACACCGTTACGCTTCATTCGCAACGGCCTTGGAATAATTCGAGTTTACACGATCTACTTATGCACGAAGTCGGGCATACTCTCGGGCTTGATCACTCTGGCGACTGGAATGCTATCATGGCTCCTACGACGAGGAGTGACAATGGAAAAGATAGAGAGCTCACCAATACGGATATTAGAATGCTCGAAGCTCATCTGAGAGGACAACCGAATCCTTCCCCGGAAAGGTTTAATCAGGGCCCAGGATATCAAAGGAGGCCACCTAATCGGTATAATCAATACCGGCCAATTCAATATCGGCCAATTCAATACTACGGTCCGCGGAATCAGTACCGACAGAACGCGAACCAGCCCCGAGACATGAACACTTTCTTCACTGAGTATATATAAAAATATTGGTAGAAATGCCAAGACAATAATGAAGGGATGAGATACAATGTCTTCAACATATATAACTGTAATAATATATAATATAAACCCTTCTAATACCAATTCCGTTTTTCGTACTCATTAATCCTGATTCGAATTCGAATGTGGTTCGCCATCACACAATTTCAATTGTGTTGCGACTCCATACAACATAGCGCCGGGAGGCTAATGAGTCCTAAAATTAAAGTGCATCTGGTTACGAGACTGATGAGCCCTATAGCTACGTTGTTATCGATTATGAATTATCGCATGAAAGCTTCACATTGAATATTCTTGCAGGGTAGATCCTGTCGAAATAAAACATCAAGGTGTTAACCACGAGGCAACAAATAAGCATGAGACTTGAGTGAGCTTCAGCCTGGCGCAACCGGCCCCGCTACTCTATAGATTTACATGGTGACGATGCAATGCATGGACCAGGTACACATATGCATCTAGTTGCAACTATGCTATATTTTAATTCCTATTTCGGCGCTGAGCCATTGCATTGACATCTGTGCTCCAGTGCGATATCGTGATCTGACCTCTGCTGATTATAAGCTGCTCGCAGAAATTTCGAAACCAAGCACCAATCGAACCCCATTTGAACTCATTTCATTCGAAATTCTTTGATACCGCAAGTGGAGCCACTTGGTGATTCTTGGCCGTATAGTGGGGCAGACTATATCGAACACAGTACCAGAGCTCGAGTTTCATAAAAATTCAAAGATATCGATATCTGCACGGTGAACTGGCGTTGCGACCTGTAATTGGTCATTCCAGTCCGTCCGTGATATATCCTCCTCGAACACGTAGAATCGGGTATATAGCGCTAGAAATTTTAACCATTAAGAATTTCGCCATTGGATCCGAGCCAGAAACCTTCTCAGATAGTACTGATTACTCCAATTTTCGATGCGGTGAAGGGTATTTTTTACGTGTGAAGAGCGTCGAGAATTAAATAGCCAATTGATTGGCAACAAATCCTCGAATCGGATACAACAACAGGCCATCCGCAGTGCAGGAATGCACAATTATATCTCCTGCACGACGAAATTAACGGAAATGGAGAAAACGGATCCCTTTCCCACATAACGTGGGGTCATACGATCAAAAAAAAAAGCTTCGAGATTCGCTGGCATGCTGACGTCTGACGTTTCCGTGACAATCAGATATGCTCTTTTTTAAAAAAAATGGGTATATACTATGCTTGCGTCCGCCCTTCGACCCGACGACAGCTCTTAAGAGCTGTTCTTCCTTCTTCGCTCTCCTTTTGTATTTTATTTCACAGCCCTTCTAATTTTCGGATCTCTCAAAGTCAACTTAAATTGTAGGCCTAGACTAGGATACGAACAATGAGCGAAACATCCAACGAGGATCTGGGCGGAGATAAAATCTGGCGGATATGGCCGAGGAATTGCGTTCGCGACGACAGACTGTACACCGCAATCGATGGAAAGCACGATTCTAACTTCCTTTCGAGTATATCCAAGGAACGCCTTTTCAGCGACATTTTCGAAAACAGTATTCCCGTTAGTTTGTACACATCTGCTGGATGGGGCAGGATATCGGTATCCGAGGAAGAATTGGAGAGGGAGCAGAAAGTCGAGTCGTCTGTTATAAAGAGTTTGAGCGACCTGGATAGTCATCTTGATCTTGTCCATCTTGACTCGCTGCCGCAAACTATATCATAGTAAGTGATTTCCTTAGCTGCTAAGGTGGATCTGAGGGATGTATAAAGGGCAACTCAGCTGCAAGGAACATTATAACAGAATCTAATATCACCGACGCATAGTTTCATAGAGTCGGATTTCTCCTGGGGGCGGTTAAAAATCAGCGAAGAGATCGCCAGGAAATTACTCGCATTCTTCTCCGTCCACCAGCAATTCATCTCGGTCTTATCAGCGTTCGGCGAAAATACCACAACGGTCGAACAGAGCTATCTAACGTATTTCGACCGCATACAAATCCTCAACCCCTTCAGAACGCTCAAATCGACAGACTCTGCGATCTTTTCTCAGACATGCGGATACGGTCAGTACATCCAAAATTTGCTGAGACTCAATTTTCAGAAATATTGATTTAATTAACCGACTTCATTGTTGTGTAGACCTCGGATATCTATTCAAATACGTCGACTTGCACGGCAGGGAGACGTCAACGATAAAAGATCCGTTTGCGATCCGGCAGACGGGGGTATACCATAAATACGACCCACAAACTAAACGATCGGTCTGGATCTTCGTACAGCCGTCAGAAAGCCTGAAGGAACGATTAGAGGTTCTGTTCGCACGGTATAAAGATAATCCGATTGATCTGGCGCTGCAAGTCGAAATTCATTTCCTCGTGCTCACGCATGGAGCGAAAGAGTGGCGACCATATATAAAATACCTGGAAGAAGGTTTTGATAACCTGGTAGGCTTCCACAGTTATTTCCTCAAGATATGGTCAATACTAACGTCGAACGTAGAAAAAGATAAAACTTACCACCCGCTCCTCCTCAGAGCCTGAATTAGCAGTATCCCTCAAAGTCGACGTGAATGACGTTCGTGACATTTACGCCTTCATCGATAATCTGCGTATAATACTCCAGCTCTTACAAATGAACTACCAAGTCGTAAAGAAAGTTCAACAGTTACTCCGCCGCTTGAGGAACAGATGGATACAAGAACCGGCGTTACCAGCTCTAACGCCTCGTTTGGAGGATGTGTGTGATCGGTTCGAGCAGCATCTGTACGAGCTGTCGGGGCATGAAGCTAGGATATATTCTCTGCTTGAACGAGCGAAGGATAATTCGAGACTTGTTAGTGCTGTTATTTCCAACCTTTTAGGTTCTGATGACGATGATTATATTTACTGACTTTGGATATGAATAGATACACCACATGATGGAGATCCGAACTAGCGAGATAAATAAGAGTATGGGGACGAAATTTAGTGATTTGGTGTCGATAGCGATAGAGCCTAAGAGCCCTAGTGTGGCACAGCAACCTCTCGAGCAGAGTTCGAACGATGCTCAGCCAAGGGATGTCGGAGATTCGAAATCACGTAGATCGAATCCCATAGTTACTTTGGTATTCTTACCTGGGATACTGGTCGCTGTAAGTCATAAATTCCACTCTCAACCGTTTGGGTGTTTCCCAGTTGCTAATTGATGTTGAATCAGTCCATCTTTGCTACAAATTTTTTCAGCTTCAACCCGGAGACGAAGAAATTGGTCATAGCGGATAATCTGTGGCTATATTTTGTGATTTCGGTGCCTGTTACTTGTGTTTTGGTGTTGATATGGTTTATTTTGCTGTCACGAAGAATGAGCACGGGGTTTTCTATATTTCGGAAGAAGAGTCCAGTTGATATCGAGAAGCAGGCAGTTTAGGTTGCCAGATTATGAACTGGACTTGGAGTTTTGAGATATTGCGTCGGGATTCGAATAGCATATTTTCAAATATATATCGCATGGCCTTCCTGCTTGGATTCCACGTCGATATATGCTAGTTTACATCATATCAGAGAAGCCTTTATTACTATCTTCTTTAATCAGATCTATCATGCCCTATTTGAACCTTAGTATTAACGCACCTCTTAAAGAATTAAGAGATTCCACGAAGCCTCATCGGTTTATATAGCATATGGATTAAAGGACAAAGAAAACATACCTGCGGCATAACTGGTGTTCCGTCTTCCCGCTTAACATACCGAAACGGCATCTCCGTAGTCTCGTTCTTCGAGATTTTTAGTTCTGGAAAGTCCACAAATGGTATTTTGTCCAGTGGGACTGTATTCACACATTGTTAGCCACCTGTCTTGTAGTATTTCGAAGAAATGAACGAATATACCTTTATCCTCGACCACGATTCTGGTGACTTGGACTGCTGTGTCTGTGGTCATTTGAATCGGACCCAAACGACGGCCGGTGAAGCCGTATTTTCTGAGTTCTGCGGTGCGATCTTTGGTATTGTTAGATATTGCCGTTATTGGTATTACATCTAAGCGTGGTCATACCTCGAGGTGGATCATCTCCTACAAAGTCGAACCGTACGTTAGCCAACAATCCGAATATATCAACTGCAGATGCCGTCGAAACAGCCATATCCCGCCACGGTTGTAACAGCAACTATAAAGCCGAATATACACCACTCTATTCCTCCAAACCCACCATCTCAACTCAAACAATACACCGGTTATATAAAAAAAGCAGAGAGCCTACCAACCCAATATCCCCCCAAACACGAACCACCGGAACCTCTCCCCATCCTCAGGAGCCATATCCTCCTCCGCCCTCGGGTCCAACAACACCACCTCCTCAGGATTCAATCCATCGAGCTTATTAACCTCCGTCGTGGTCACGTGAAGATTTTTATGACGTGTGAGTTCGTCCGGTAGATTATTGTACAATGCCTCTGGGAGGGACGTTAGATGGAATGTTGGCGACGTAGCGGTGCCGTCTTTCGGGGTGCATTCGTCTGCGATGGAGAGGTATTCGAGTTTCGACCAACTTTCGAGTTCGGAGTCGAGGTGTTCGACTACGTATTGTTTTGGGGACATGGTGGTCTTCTGTTCTTCGATGTGATTCTTGGGTAGGCTATTCTGGTGATGGTGATTGAATTGCCTGGTATCGCGACTATTTCGGGACAGGATTCGATTCGATTGAACGGACGGATTGATGTGAGAGTAGAGAGAATATGTGTTGAAAATTTTTTGTAGGTGTGAGCCTTGCTTGTAGTTGCATCGATGTCTGGGTTTAGCGAATTGGTACCTAGATCTCGACACGCGCATCATGAAGACAGGGAATTCAATATGCATAAATTCATGATTAAGTACTTCCAATCTTTTCGCGTGGGGTTTTCAGTCGCTCTAACAGACACTTTCATCATAAGCTACAGGAAGAATAAGTAATAAGAAAAAAGAGCCAAAGAATACAAAGAATACGGAAGGGTCGGATTAATAACTACGAAGCAGTAGTAAAAAGAGGTATTATCTAATGATGAAAGGCATTTCAATTCCGGTCGTCATATTCGTCCCAAAAAGTGTGGTCTTCAAAGTCAAAAAAAAAAAAAAAA